>OX578280.1:53148032-54447132 GCA_951217055.1 Gerris lacustris
CGTTCGAATAAGTATTTACGCCAGTTATGCATCATAACTTGTGATGTGGCGCATAAAAAACAACTTAGAAAAAATTGAATTTTGCTCTTATATAATATGCCATATAAGTTTTCAATATGGCTACTATTTTTCGGGAAAATTTACATATTATTCTGACAAGAGCTTTAAAATGATATGTATAACATGCCACATAAACAAAAACTTAAACAAGACCCTCATGTCGGCTATTTTTTAATCACCACATATTCTTTTCTTACTCTTCAAGACCTTCAAAACTATGTATAGCATGGCATGCAAACAAAAAATATTTTTTAATCCTCCGCCCTATTGGCCGCCATTTTAAAAATATTAAATGGGGGATTTCCGAAAACTGTACAATTTTCGCAAATAATGAGATTCATCTGAGTGCCAAATTTCGTTCAAATCAGTTAATTTTTTCTCTAGTTATCGTTAAACAAACAAACTTTTCAAAGCCCGAGTCTCTAAAATGAAGAACTCACTACGCTCGTTCAGTTAAGATATAAATTAAATTTTTCTTAAATAATTAATTATATAAATAACAATAGTAATTTTAACATTTTCTTATAGAAAAACTAAAAGCCTCTCCACAACGAGGAGATAGAGATTATCTGGAGAAAGAAAAATAATCCAAACCTGAGTGCGTCACTAAATACTTGCCTGGAATGGAATATATGTGTTACAAGTTACAAGTAGGGATTTCCCTCCGAAAAAAAGAGATCTACCAAGGCGTCAGATAATTCTTTGCCTTATAGCCCAGGAAAATTAGACCAAAAAAAGTCCGTGCTTCCCGAAAAATCGTCCAAAGCTGGAAAGTGTTTTAATACCTTTTGGGGGTCCCAAATAAGAGTTCTGTGTGTTTGCGACGGATTCTGACTGCTGCTTAAGTTTTGGGAGTCAATAAACCACGAAATGTTCGCACTTTTTTTAGTTTTTCGCTTATAACTCCTAAACGACGCATTCTACAGAAAATATTACTCTTAGCTTCTTTAATAAGTATTAAATTCTGCGCCGAATGGTTTTTAGTCTGTCAAAATCGGTCCAGCCGTTAAGCCTTAATTGAGTTCTGAAGTTAGGCCATTTATACCAAACTAATGTGGCCTAGTTCCGCCTCTTGGCCTTGACAACAAGAGAGAGGACACCGATCTGTTGGTCCTGCTCACGTTTCATGTTGCTGTCTTTGAAGCGCTCATCCCCAACGTATTCCTCATCAAACACGGGAAGCCGAACCAGCAAACTTCGTTTACAGTCCAAGCAATTGCCGGCTGCCTGAAGACATGGGGAAGCATGCCCTTTTTCTCAATGCTTTTGTCACGGGGTGCGATACCACATCATCATTTTTCCGCCAGGGGAAATTAAAATTGATCAAGAAATTCATGGCAGACCAAAACCTCCTTCATCAGGCCTCTATTATTCTTGACCCGATTGCAACTCCTGAACTAGTTGCAGAGGCTGGCATTCACTTAATAAAAACCTTGTACACGGGTGGCAGCAGCAGTCCCTTAATCAAGTGAGGTTTGACTTTTTCGAGAGGTTGCTTTCAAAAAAGAATTTCGACTTGGCGTCCTTGCCTCCGACAGAAGCGGCTGCTCGCCAGCACTTCTTCAGAGCTTATTTGTAGGTGCAGGTATGGAGGAGTAATGTACTAGATCCAGAGAGATGGGGATGGAAAATAACCACCAATGGGTTAAGTCCTATCACAACGACTGATCCACCGGCCCCTCAAGAACTTCTCAACTCCATATCGTGCACATGTAAAAAAGGGTGCAAAGCAGCTTGCTCCTGTAGGAAGGCAGGGATAAAATGCACCACCATCTGCATAACCTGCAAAGGGCACGGATGCCTCAATTCCATCTCTGAAGACAAGGATGTTATACTGGATGCCACCCAGTGTGACGAGGAGATTGATATCATCGAAGTAGAGCAAGAAAAGAATCCTCATTCTCAAGATTCCGAGGATGACATGATCGCTCATCCTCAAGATGACATGATCGTCGAAGAGCGACCGTCTTCTCCTAAACGGCCAAAGAAATCGCCAACATGAGTACCTTGTACATATTTCATATTATGATCTATCATGTACACTACTACAACATATTTTATGTACACAATTAAAATACTGCTATCGTATACATGTACACATAATTTGTTACCTTCAATAGAACATAACTTATATTTTTAGCCTTCTTATATTTTCAAATCACATAACATAATTTTGGAGTGTCTAGGTGCGGATCCAATAGGAGGGGGGGGGGGGGCACGAATCCTAGAATTTCAGAAACCCCAGATCAATTAATATGTAATGAATAACTTGGTTTTCCGGTGAAATCCGCGTCACGAAGGGTTTGGAGTCCGACGTTTCGCTTCCACTGCTGGAAGCAGTCTTCAGGGGTGTGGCGCATCGTGATGTTTACTCGAAGCAACAACAGGATATACCACACGATGCACCACTCTCCTGAAGATGCTTCTAGCAGTAGAAGCGAAACGTCGGACTCCAAACCCTTCGTGACGCGGATTTCACCGGAAAACAAAGTTATTCATTACGAGTCAACCCGCGGAAGCCTACGCACTAAGTTAATTAATATTTAATTAAAAATAAGAATTAGACTTCAAAAATCCAAAGGGGGCCATGCCTCACCCCCCCCCCCCCCCCCCCCCTCCCAACTAGAGGGAATAGAGAGGGAGCGAGAAAAAAGGAACAAGTGGCTTGTTGTCCAAGAGGCGGAACCAGGCCACATTAGTTTGGTATAAATGGCCCAACTTCAGATATCAATTGCGGCTAAACGGCTGGGCCGATTTGACAGACTAAAAACCATTCGACGCTGAATATAATACTTATTAAAGAAGCTAAGAGTAACATTTTCTGGAGGATGCGTTGTTTAGGAGTTGTAAGCGATAAACTAAACAAAGAATAAACTTTTTTGCCAAGTTGGAAAAATTAGCCCAACTTTGAAAACCGATTGCGCCTAACCCGCTGGGCCGATTTTGATTTCTGTAGAATGCGTCGTTTAGGAGTTATAAGCAAAACACTGAAAAAAGTGCGAACATTTTGTGGTTTATTGACTCCCAAAACTTAAGCAGCAGTCAGAATCCGTCGCAAACACACAGGACTCTTATTTGGGACCCCCAAAAGGTATTATAACACTTTCCAGCTTTGGACGATTTTTCGGGAAGCATATGTTTAATTTGCCTGGGCTATTAATTGTATTTAGGTTTTTAAAATAACAAAATAATATTATTTTTGATACAACAGGCACCAAAAATCCAAATATCAAGAATAATATTGGCACAATAGCAAGAGTGGTAAGAGGCTTTTTCTACGCTAATGCAAGTTGATTGATAGAGTAGAAACACCAATAATAAAATGGGGTAGTTTCCAGAGAAGTGAGGCGTATTTTAAGGTAATGATTTCATCGATAGACGAACAAAATGCTTTCTTCGACTCAGCTATTATGTCTTTATACTATTGCCGAAAGAAGCCATATACTATTATGTTGTATTGTTATACATATACAATACATATTATGATTTATGAATCATAATATAATAAAAAATTATATAATGTAAATATTATGAAAAATCCTAAGATGTTTGGTACAAAAATGTCCATATTGTTATTTTGTATGTTCTGTGGACTGAAACAATTAAAAGTGCATATTAAATCTAAAATTTTAAACTATGTAATTTCAAAAAGTCTTTATTTTAGAGTAGGCCAAAAACACACGGTAGTGAAATCAATTTTCTTGATATTTCTTCGTAGTTGTCCCACGAAACCTTGAACTAAATCTATTTAATCCCAACAATAACACTTTTGCAAAAAAATAAGCCAAGTAGAATTAGCAAAAAAATAGCCAAGTATGTGGAATGTTCAAATTGAACTAAACAATTTTGTGGAATAGGTACGTGTCAGGACGAGCGGGAAGTTTATGTTTACAATCTTCGTCCTCAATACTCAATAAAGATCAATCACTCTTATTACATTATAAAATTCTATTATCTACGATTGATAAGAAATATAAACATAATATCTCTGTTTAGATGCGTTGAAAGTAATTATTTACATACTTGTATTTATTGCGCATGCGCGTCTCATAGTTCTGAAGAATTCCTCTTCTTTACCACACTAGTGCGGTAAAGAAAAAGTTCTTTACCACACTAGTGCGGTAAGGAAGAGGAATTCTTCAGCTTTACGCACGATTAGCTAGTTTGTTTACATTTAACAAAACTAATTTGCTGTTCTTTTATTAAAGTAGCTGTTTATATTGAGTTTTAGTAGTAAGTGACTTTGACGAAAATGTGGAGAATAATACTCCTCCAGAAATAATTAATTCGGCAAAAAATACAACTCAAGAATTAATGCCATCTTTAGAGAGATACGAACTTACATACAGCAAGTTTATTTTTTTCTGTATTTATAATTAAATCTAACAATCGTAGATAAAGTACTGTACGCAACTCGAGCGAAAACGGCATTTTGCATTGCTCGTGTGGTTTTACAACCCTCGCTGTCGCTCGGGTGCAAACTCCACACTCGCATGCAAAATGCTACTTTCCGCACTCGACGCGTAATGTACTATTAATGAGAGTAAAAAAATACTTTAGTTTCGAAAATCTTTACTAGAATGCGCTAGTAAATATTTTAAATTTGAGTTTTTCTATTAGCCTTTTAATTAACCAGATTTTTCGGATTTTTTAATTTTCCCTTTATTTTTACTCTACAACATTTCAAGTTTCTCTAGGATTGCTAGAAGTGCCTTAGAATTAAGAGTCAATAGATCAGTGACAAAATAACAAATCTTTAGGCTCATATATCCTATGAACTAATCAACTAATATGGGTAGAGGTGAGACATTTTTATTTCTGGTTAAGGTTATCATATAATTGAAGCGAGCGTAGCGAGCTTCCTACATTCAACGAAATATGCTCCGTGTCTGTCTGTCTGTCTGTCTGTCTGTCTGTCTGTCTGTCTGTCTGTCTGTCTGTCAGTAACGTTCACGCGTGTGACGATAACTTGAGTAAAAGTTGACTGATTTAGTTGAAATTTGGTATACATGATCCTTTTACTAATACTCAGGCTAAGTTCGTTGGACAGCGTGATCCGTCCAAGAGTTCGCGCGCAACGCTCGCGTAAACGAGAGGTTCAAAAATTAAATTGGAATTTCAGGACGGGAAAAGATTCTATCATCATCTATTCGATGAGACGAACATTTTTTTCAAATAACATTTTTTAGTAAAACCAACAGCGACACCGCTATGAATTAATAAAGATCGCTAAAACTATTAAAGCGGGCCTAAACGTTTAAAATAGAGAAAACAACCTTTTTACCGATACCTTACGTTCTAACGTAACGATTTTAATAAAACTTCATAGACACCATCTGATGCACAATTGAAACAGGCATGCAAAATTTCAATTTGATACATGCAGTAGTTTGTTTGTAGCAAAGAGATACAAATTATAAATATTGAAATAGAGATGTGTGGTTAGTGGAATAGAAAGAATGCGGGGTGGTTCCCTTACTACTAGCCGCTGCACTACTACCAGACCCATTATCTATCAACTCATCATGATTCACAATAATCTTTTTTTTCAATATTCAATACATATTTATTACTATACGCTCGCTTCAATGATAGAGCCACGCGATGCCTAGTTATATTAAAATAGATATCTTTTAAAAATAATTGAAGCGAGCGTAGCGAGCTTCCTACATTCAACGAAATATGTTCCGTGTCTGTCTGTCTGTCTGTCTGTCTGTCTGTCTGTCAGTAACGTTCACGCGTGTGACGATAACTTGAGTAAAAGTTGACCGATTTAGTTGAAATTTGGTATACATGTTCCTCTTACTAATACTCAGGCTAAGTTCGTTGGACAGCGTGATCCGTCCAAGAGTTCGCGCGCAACGCTCGCGTAAACGAGAGGTACAAAAATTAAATTGGAATTTCAGGACGGGAAAAGATTCTATCATCATCTATTCGATGAGACGAACATTATTTTCAAATAACAGTTTTTACTAAAACCAACAGCGACACCGCTATGACTTAATAAAGATCGCTAAAATTATTAAAGCGGACCTAAACGTTTATAATAGAGAAAACAACCTTTTTACCGATATCTTACGTTCTAACGTAACGATTTTAATAAAACTTCATATACACCATCTAATGTACAATTGAAACAGGTATGCAAAATTTCAACTTGATACAAGCAAAATTCTTTGCGTAGTGACGAGATACATTTATAATAATTGTTTAAAAGCTACCGCGGGTGGTGAAGATTGTTATAGTCGTATAGAGTATAGGCTTGTTTAGGAAGTAAAGCTTTGTACCGAGTACCCCCACTCTTCCCCACACTACTCTCTTCCACCTATCTTCAACTATGACATTCATCATGATTATTAAATTTCAATATTCAGTATTTCATTGCAATACGCTCGCTTCAATGATAGAGCCACGCGATGCCTAGTTATATTTGCAAAAATATTGATTATGATGATTATGAGGTAATTAATTTCAATATGATTTCTTTCAGGCATGAAATCAAAAGCATATTTTAATTTTTATTTTATATATACGAGTATTTATGGAGCAAGAAAAATTTGGGTAAAAGAATTATTAAAATATTTTTCTTAAAACATATTTAATAATATCTCCTTAATATTTAACTCAGGCCTACTCATTCTATTGTGATCCTTGCCAGATTTAGCGATTTGTAGGTCTCAAGCCAAAGGGTATTTTTGGTTGATTTATGGCCACCAGCATTAAATGATCACATGACTTAAAGTGAGAGGTCATTAGAGCCCTTTCTCACATGGCTGAACCCCACCCTAGTTGGACCTTCTCATAACGATAATATAGGTCAGGGCTTCTCAAAGATATTACCAAAAAAGCCTTAAATTGTCAGAATAAATTAAATTGGCCTCCAGATAGAGCAAATCAATAATATTTATAATTTGTAATTATAATTATAAATTAATATAATTCTATCCTAGATGACGAGTACACACAGCGTTTTAAAGTTCCTTAACATAATGGCTACTATAATAATAAGCAAATAAAGTTTGATTTGAGGATTGTGAAATTGTACATATTATGGTAATTATTAATTATAGTTGATGGACAAACATATGCATTATAATTTTGAAACTTTTGTCAGAGAGTATTCCATCGAGCATTATAAATCTTTATTATATTATTACCGTAAAAACCTTACGGCGTTACCTCTTTGCATCTTTAACCTATAGAATTTTTCAAATTACCTCCACTAATCCCTTTTTCTTTTTCCGTCCATTACAGAATCTGTTATTCTCTTGGACCATAGCCTTGAAAGCTATGTCTTTCTTTAAGCTAAAAATTTATAATGCGAAGAAAAACATTTATACTTGTCTTTTTACGAGATATTACGTGTATAAGCGATTTTACATAATTGCCTTAGTTTTATCTCTTCTGTCAGCCAAACACTTCTAAAAAACTTTTCACACTAGTGTAACTAAGATTAAGTAATCACCTAATTTTAATTTGATGCAACGTTTATATAAGGTTCACTTTAGAAAAAAATATAGTTTAATATTATTAATTATAATATGAATAAGAAAAAGGAATTCAATTTTTACATGACATGTAAAAATTACTTTCGCACCATAACTTGTTGGCAAAGATTCAAACGTACGAAAAATAAATTTGTTCCAAATAAAATATGTCTTTTTACTTTTGAAATTTATATGTATTTTTTATCCTTTAAAAGGGGGGAGAGGTGTAATACTTATCTCAATTTGATTGATTTAGAACCACACAGCCCTTTTGTTGGCCAAAAAATGATTATTTTACTAAACTGAGACCAGGTTCAAATACGCGCTGAGTTTCGCTTTCTACAAATAACAGAATTTTCGTAAAAACTACTGTTTCTTAATGTTATTTTATGACTTTACTGTGAAAATTTAGCACAGTTGTTTGTCAGTTTCTTTTTAAATAATTAATATATTTCTTTGTAGCATGACCTCTTTTAGATCAATACAATTGTTCTTCTTAAAAAGTATTCCTGTTTTTCTTATATTAAATTCATACAACTATTTATTTTTATGCGATATATAAACAGGGATTTTTTTGTAATGTTCTGGAAAACAATATCATGAATTGTTTTATCTACCAATTGTTCACTAAGAAAACGTCTTTTTTTTATAAAAGTAACAGTGGACAGTAGATATGACTGTAAATTAAAAGGTATACAGTGTGTCAGTAGGTCTTTTTACTTTCTCATATAAAGAGAAAGTATTGTGATAGCGCGAAAATTCGATTTTGAAATTTTGATGGATTTACACGTTTTGAGATCCCGAGTCCAAAAAAGTGGTTTTTACAAAATGTCTGTCAGTCTGTCTGTGCAGACGCCTGGAGCCTAAACTACTGGGACGATTTTGGCGAAATTTGGCATTCATGTTCAGAAAAATCACGAGGCGAAATCGGGAAATGAATTTTAGCTCCAAATGTGGGGGCGCTACCCCCAAAAACACTGAAAAAATGTGAGAAAAAAATTATTTCTCAAAAACCGTTTTAACGATTTTGATTAAAAAATTCTAAAATGTAGTCTATTTGAGAAGCGGGTGGAGAGAGGCCGGGTTCGATTCCCCGCCGAGGAGAAATTATTTTTATGATATATTTTTATTAAATGTTCAGTAATAATTAAATGTACCAACTAAAACTAATAAATGAAAAAGACTGTGCCAAGTAATTATGAACTCGTATATGAGAAAGTTTGAGTTGTCTCTGACCGATATTTTAAGTTAAAAAGCTGTTTTCCTAGTGGTCGTCTTAAGGGTTTTTAGTTTTTACTTACTTACCGGCAAGGCGGTACAGCCTAGTGTCAGATTTGGCCTAAAACAACCTTCCTCCACCGATCTCTACCAAAGGCTCGCGCTCTCCATCCACGAATTTCCATTTTGTTGAGATCTGTTTCTTTTCCGTCCATCCTCCTCGGTCTTCCTTCTTAACGTCTGTTGTGTGTTAAATAGTCTCCCCCCCTCCCCTTCCACATCTGTTTGACTACTCTACTCTTTGGCATTCTGACTAGATATGTCCAAACCCAAACCTCCTCAGTCTCAGCGACTTAATGAAAAACGCACTATGTCAAGCTCGTTGATGAGTTCTTCCAGCTCGTGGTTTCTCCGTACCATCCAGGTACCATCAACCTCTCTCACAGGTCCATCGATCCTTCTGCCTTCTGAGGATGCGTCTCTCAAAGCTTCTTATTCCTTTTTACTGGTCTTATATTACTTTGCTTTGTAAGTTTCATCGCACGTTTCCGTTACCCCGATTTCGAACCACTTCCCGTATTTCAATCTTCCCCAAATTTTGCACCTGGAAACAATTAAGATGTAGAATACAGAAAAAAAAAAAAAAAAAAAAAAAAATGGCGTCATATTTCTTTGTTGAAAATAAGACCAGTGCTCAAAAATGGTATTTTTATATTAATTATTATCAGTTTGGGACATTGTCAATTTTTTAAACTGTTTTAAACACTTTCAGCTCTGGGCTTCTTCCAATATGTCAGATTTTATCGTTTTGGTAATAGATAATAGTATAATATGTTTTTGTTGGGCACTTTCTTTTATACATACCCTCATACAGTTATTAGAAGAGACAAGTGCTCAGAGGTATTTAAATGAAACACCCCCTCAAATTTTTGTCTCAGATTTTTATTTCGCGTGGACACCTGCGGTCTTCTAGTGTAGACAAGTTCTACTTCGTCTTACCCTCGTTCACCGTATAAGACCAATTTCACGTGCGCACATTTCAAGCTGGCTACTCTTAATTTATTTTTTGACCTAGAAGCTATTAAAAAAATCATCTGCAAAGGCACAGACCTGGAATAGCTTATTATAAATAGTTACACCAGGATCAATTTCTCTGATCACACTATGTAACGCTAGGTTAAAGAGTTACAGACAGTCCATCACCCTACCTTACTGCTCCATTAAATAGGAATTGTTGACTAAGTCTTTTCCCAACTTTAACTTTGGCTAATGTATTTATCATTGACAAGTCGTATCAGCTTTCCTAGAGTCTCAAGAGCTTTGAATATTTTATTTATTTTAATTTAAATCAAATTATAATTATTATTTACTACGGGAAACAGACAGTGAAAAATACATTCCTGCGCCGGGATTTGAACCACGGGTCTCCTGTATTTCCAGAACAGATGCTCTGGCCAACTAAGCTACGCAAGAGAATGATTTTTGACTGCCGTAATCGATAACTAATCCCGAATCCAAGCTTTCAATATTCATATACATTTAGACAGTCAATATTTATGACATTAGAACTAAACCAAGAATTAACGCTTATAATTATAAAGTACTCAATTAGTACCTGTACCTTGTACAATCAAATCGAAATTCAATTTTTAAGTTTTTGGTAGTTTTCATACTACGGAAAGTTTAAATTTTAATTTAAATCAAATTATAATTATTATTTACTACGGGAAACAGACAGTGAAAATACATTCCTGCGCCGGGATTTGAACCACGGTTCTCCTGTATTTTAAACTTTCCGTTGTATGAAAACTACCAAAAACTTAAAAATTGTATTTTATTTTTGTTTAGGGTCAAATGCCTGCTTAAAGTCGATGAAGAGAAAGTGTAAATCCATAATATCATGTTTGTAGTAATATTTTTCTATCATCTGTCGGATGACAAAAAGTTGTTCTGTGATTCCCCTATTTGGCCTGAAACCACATTGATAGTCATTCACCAACTACTTTCTCTACCATTTCACTTACTCTTCTGATTCTGTTTATAATTCCTGATAATAGCTTGTAAGATATATTTAGTAGAATCATTCCTTTATAGGTTTCACATTGTTGCTCATCACCTTTCTTAAAAATTGGACCTTCCTTGTTTCAGGCATTTTTATTTTAACGAAACCAAGTCCCAAGGAATAAAACAGGAAAGACAAATTTGTGAGGTTTTAAAGTAAAATGTTTTCTTTAAATATTTCTGTTTTACCTACATTTCTTGTATTATGTAAAATATGTACTTATTTTCATTTTTATTTCGATCATTAAAAAATATACATGGAAACTGCAGTAATAACCCTCCTAATGTAATAAAGAATATTATACTAAATTGTTGGCATATTTAAAACAAATTATTTTTACTTTTTACATAAAAAAACTTTTATAGTCTGTTTTTATTAAGATTTTCTGGATGAGTTATACAATTTCATAGTTTTACAAGCTCTAGTTTTTTAGTTAGAACGGAATCCTTGAAAATCTTTTCTAAGTTTGTTTCGGAAACTACTTCTAGACATTCGTCTTATAAAGTAGTATGTTTTTTTTAACCGTCTGTTGAAATATTTGTAAACCGCAACTAGTCCGATTACTTTTCTCTAGTAGGAAGAAGGTTTCTGACAAGATACGAAACATCTGCCGTTTGTTTTTAGATAAGTCAAGGCTTTTCAGCTTTAGTGTTAGTGTGATATATAGAGACACTCAATCAGACATGTGTATTCATGGGGAGTTTTAAGTTAGCTCAAAGAATGTGTTAAAAAGATTTTTTTCTTTACATAGTCTGAAATAACTCGTATGTTTCTTTTGTTGACATTTCTGATTGATTCGCTTTAAGAATGTTATGCTATTAGCTAATTAATAATTGTTTATTTACCATTTCAATCTATAAAGTAGGACAAGTCAACCTCGTGGGTGTTTCTTCTAAATATATCACGATTAAGGAATTCAAATTATGATGAGTAGAGTAGAGTTTGGCTTCTTTAGGTGTGAACAAGATAATATAGTCATACCATCATAATAATACAAGATAATATAGTTTATTCCATCTAAAAATAATTTTATCTACGATTGATACGAAATATAAACATTATATCTTTGTTTAGATGCGTAGAAAGTGATTATTTACGTACTTGTATTCATTGTGCATGCGCGTCTCATAGTTCTGAATAATTCCTCTTCTTTACCACACTAGTGCGGTAAAGAAGAGGAATTCTTCAGCTTTACGCACGATTAGTGAGTTTGTTTACATTTTTAACAAAACTAATTTGGTGTTCTTTTATTAAAGTAACTGTTTATATCGAGTTTTTAGTGAAAAACAATGAGTGAATCAAGTGACTTTGACAAAAATGTGGAGAATAATAATCCTCCAGAAATAATTAATTCGTCAAAAAATACAACTAATGAATTAATGCCATCTATATCAAGAGAGAGATACGAACTTACATACAGCAAGTTTATTTGTTTCTGTATTTATTATTTAAATCTAACAATCGTAGATAAAGTACGGTACGCAACTCGTGCGAAAACGGCATTTTGCATTGCTCGTGTGGTTTTGCCACCCTCGCTATCGCTCGGGTGCAAACTCCCCACTCGCATGCAAAATGGTACTTTCCGCACTCGACGCGTAATGTACTATTATCTACGATTGATCCTAATTATAAACATTTTATATCTGTTTAGATGCATAGAAAGTGATTCTTTTCGTAGTTGTATTCATTGCGCATGCGCGTTCATAATTATGAATTTTTTCCGCCCTAGTGCGGAAAAAAAGAAGAATTCTTCACCTTAACGCACTATTAGCGTGTGTGTTTACATTTAACAATACTAATATGCTGTTTGTTTAATTAAAGTAACTGTTTATATAGAGTTTTTAGTGAAAAACAATAATTGATTTAAATGATTATGACGAAATGGAGGAGAATAATATACTCCTCCCGAAATAATTAATTCGGCACAAAATACAACTAATAAATTAATGTCATCTTTATCAAAAGAAAAATGCGAACTTACATAGAGGAAGTTTATTTTTTTTTCTGTATTAATTATTAAAATCCAACAATCGTAGATAAAGTAAGGTACGCAACTCGTGCGAAAACTACATTTTGCTTTGCTCGTGTGGTTTTATACTACCCTCGCTGTCGTTCGAGTGTAAACTCCACACTGGCATGCAAAATACTACTTTCCTCACTAAACGCGTAATGTACTATATAATTATTATATTGATTATTGTAGGGAAATACTAGTATGTTTATTTTTGCACGATGTGAATTTATATAATTGATTTAGTATTGTAGTCAGGGTGCCAGGGGGGTCTGACGCGTCAACATTTTAGGGTTCAAATAAAAAAAAAAACGCCCCAAAACTAAAAAAAGTCACAGAGGAAAACGGTGTCAGACTTTGCCTAAACAAGCCATACAAAAGGGTTTGGAAAGAGTATGTATAAGTTACTTTTTTGCCTATGGGCACCCTGACTAGATGGTTGTTCTAGTAAATAAACTGACTGAAAATGACCTTCTAGTGTCGAAACGTCTGATATAAACATGTTGTACTCTACTCCTAATAATAATTATAAGTTTTCTTAAACTCTACGTTTATTACTCTCACTCTCAAAAGAATTAAGGCTGAACTGAAGGAAGAAGATACGGTCGAGAATCGCTTATTGGCACAACTTTGCTTAATTTATACACTTAAGAGATTATAATATAATATACCTTTGCCAAACAGTACATTTGAATGATTTAAACATTTGAGAAATTATATATGTATGATTTCTTCGTTGGAGAGTAGATATTATTATATCCCTTTGTCAAAAAATACATTTGAATAAGGCCCCACCATCTTTTCTATCAACCGCCTCATATTCTTCAGTTTTACCGTTTTTATTCTTAAATCGGCCATTTTTTTGCTTCCGGAGGTAACAGAAGCATTGTTTGTTTTCATTATGGATACCAGGAAACATTTTTTGGGGAAAAACTGACATATCCATCTAACTGAAAATATCTAAATGGTATATATATATATGACTTGTTCTATATTTACAAACCCACATTTCACCCATTTTTGTTTTCAAAATGGAGGCAAAGAATGTAAATTTGTAGTAATAGTTACATATTATTTTATTTTCTGAACTATATTAAGCTATTTTCTGAACTTTAAATTGATATGTATAATATGTCATATTGAATAATGACTGTCTGACTTTTTGTTCAGTCGTCCTCTACATTGACCATCATCTTGAAATTTTTTTCCAGGGCAAACATGTGTAGCTAATTAAAAATATGTAATAAATATAGATAAAATGATCGAAATATTTAGAAATAAGAGAATTAGAAACAAAAACATCAAGGTATGATTAGTACAAAACAAAAAGAAACAAAAAAACGAAAAAACAATGTTTTTTAAAGAAGGAATTAATTTCCACGAAATCTTATCTCTCGAAAAGACCACCTGGCAAATCAACAAACATCGAACTAGATTCTAAGAAGTAGATAATCGTTACCTATGTGTCTGTAAAATCCAACAAAAAAGATATAATGAAACTCGTTTATACTAGTTTTTCATAGAATTTAATTACTTTTATTCCATATAACCACATTTACACTGTTTTTTTTCTAGTTTCTATATGTAATTAATATAAGCTTTAGTAAAAATCAAAGCTCTTTTTCTACAAAATGAACTCTTCTTTTTCTATTAAATAAAAATAATTGTGTTCTAGCTACTCTACAATGTGGAATTAAACGAGTATTACACCGGAATCCTTATTTCAATTTTATTGGATAATCTATAAATACATAGTTACTTTTTACTTTCGTGAATAAAACCTAATGAGTAAAATTGATGTGCATTTACATCTGCTAAGATCACTATATTGAGTATTAACTGTATATTGCCTATTATTACTATACTATACCTAATATTACTAATATTTATTACCGATTCGTTGACAGTATAGACTTAAATCCAGTTTATTTGAATATCGTTAGTAAACTAATCCGACTGAAGTGATTGAAACCTTCGAGTATATAATATATTATATTATACCAAACACTAGCAATTTTTTAAATTTATTTTACAACTATGATGAATAGATAATTATTCATATATGTATATTGTATATATATGTATTCATTTAGTATATCATATATATATACCTTACCATGATATACCTTTATTATCACATTTGTCATTTGTTTAAAGCTACTCTAGTTATTTTCTATCTACAAACTGGTCTACCATCTTAGTTGGTTCTGATGGTACCCATGAGCTCATTTAGAACACCTTACTCCTTTTCCCTGGAATGCTAATGGCAGTCGAATCGTCGAGCACAGTTTGACCCTTAACCTTCCACGTTCGTATGTGATGGTGTTGAGTACCCCATCCTTCTGCATACACTCGTTTTCTGGTAAATTCCCTTCAAAGCTATGTCGTCGATTCGACTAAGGTTTATTAATAAACTTAATTAATTGGTAAGCAATGAATGGGCATATGTCCTGGGGAAATGGACCTAGGGTAATTGGCATTGGGCCAGAGGCTAGTGGGCAGTAACTTGGGGCCTGGAGCATTGGGCTTAGGGCCTAGGGCTTGTGTTGTGGCTTAGGGTATAGGGCCTGGTGCATTAATATTCTCTTAATTTCATATGTATTCTGATACTCCTACTCCTACTAACTTTTATTTCCCTACTAAAAATCCTAAAAAATTTAAAAATTAAATCTTAAATTATTTCCTCCTATTTTTTATTTATTTTTTTTTTTTTTTTCAGCTTATCTCCCTAATTTTGCGACCTGATTGGAAGGTTTTGCTTTTATACATTATAAATACATACACATATCAGCTATTATATTTGGTTTTTTTTTTTCCATAAACTGATTACTGTTGCTCCTCTGGTTTTATTAACCATACCATAAGTAACTATATGGGTCTATCTTTTTATCTCTTCAAAAACTATTAGTTAAAAATAGAAACTATTTTAGTCTCCTTAATTTATTTAATCACGAGCAAATTTGAAACTTTTGGACGAAGACTAAATTGGATTTAACGTAGTAATTTGAAGGAAAGTAATATAGGTTTAAACGATTCCAACATATTGCTAATGTCGCCGGCAGACAGTATGAATGATTTCTTTCTTTCTTATGATTATAGCACTTAATGATTTGCAAATTGCGATTGGTTTTATTCTCCCTATCTTTCTCACAACCTTAAGTACATTGCTATAATATGTTATCTGAACATCTTTTTCCCATTTGCGTCGTTATTTGTTGATTTTTAATGATTCCTCCACTGTAGGGCAGTGGTTGGAGGATACTGCTTGAAACACTTGAATTTCTTGTAATCTACATCTTCACTCTTCAATGATGCTTCAGTTGTGTCGGTACTTTTATATTTTATTCAGGTTATACAAGGATAATTTGAAAACTTTTTTTCTTAGATCTTGACCTCAGTTTTACAATTTCTTATGTAAGATAAAAAGTAAAGATGACGCAATTTATATTTTCTTTCACATTCAAATGTTGTTAAAATTATGTTAGGGGCAAGGACCGAGTTAACAAGGCAAGACTTTTTTACCACTTCAAATATTATATAATAATAATCACTTGAAGCATGGAAAAAAGTCGAGGTGATAAAATTGTACAGGTCATTGTAGACAATATAACGAGTCCACCCATCTCTCCAAGAAAATTGTTAGTTTGAAAAAACCGAAACCTCAAGGGTTCTAGGAAATAACAAGATACTCGTATGAGATACAGTTCGAGAGCCCTTTGTATGAAAAATACCACTTTTATTACTCAAATTTTTATTTTTTTAAATTAACCCAACAAGGTATTAAGTAACTATTGATCGTCTTCTACGTCGAACAAGATAGGGTCCATTAAAACTTAAAATAATTTAATATTGGGTTTTAAGTTGGTAAATAATTTGCACATTTTTCAATAAAATGTATAAAAAACCTCATAATAAAATAATTATAAAAATAAAGGAAGGAAAAAATTATTTATAGAGTTTCAATAGTGTCATAAAAACTTAAATTGTCTACAGTAAAATAATTGAGGACTTGGGACATGGAGTCCATTGAGGACTAAAAGAAATGAGAACTCAAAAAACTTTAAAAAGAGAAAAGATTAGTCGCTTTGATGTAAAGTATTTAAATGGTTCTTTATTTCAAATAAAAATATTCTTATAGAATAATTGTAATATAGGTACTTAATTTGCTATTTAAATAAAACCATAAGAGAATTATGAAAACTTATTTAAAGGAAGAGTTATAAGAAAAAAACTTCTTTTATCTCCAGTAGGGATAAAAAGTTATGATTTTGAATTTGTTTAGAGGGACTAAAACTGGTCTTTTCATCCCTGAACTCAAAAAGTAGGGAGAAAAAATAAATGTAGGGCGAAAAAGTAAAAATAGCAACTTAATTATTTTATAAATAGTAGAAAATGAATGGCTAATGTGAAAAGATACAAATGAAAAGATACAAATGAAAAGATAAAATAAGTTATTGAAATCAGGTTGGCGGCACTGCGCTTTTTTGACTATGTTTATGTTTGTTTATATTGTTTATAACCTGCATCTAAATTACCTTCTATTTGAGATTAATTCCAATTCTTATTTGTTTTTTTATATTGAATCTCTTATATCGGCTATTAAAAGTGCTAATAATTATTGTTATTTATTAAAATAATAAATAAAAACTGTACAATGGACGAAAATGAGTATTCTCTTCCTACTGGAGATAAAATATTGTATGTACCTCGTGAGTAAAGTGCCATTATTCCCCTCGCGATAATTATCTTCCTCGGCTGCGCCTCGGGAGCTAATTAGAGTTATTCCCTCGGCTGCACCTCGGGAATTAAAGTTTAATTCCCTCGGCTTCGCCTAGGGATTTAGGGACCGTGGTTCCTTCGGCTTCGCCTCAAGAACCAACTTTTTCGCTCAGGGAATAATGGCTTACTTTAGGGAATAATGGCTTACTTTACTCCCTAGGTGCATAAATAACTATTGGATAGTATCTATCAAGAAATAAATCAACATTAATATATATATATATATATATATATATATATATATATATATATATATATATATATATATATATATATATATATATATATATATATATATATATATAATATTCTTGTTTACTGCTACAGCCTGCGCAAGTTTTTGTATTTTTAATATTTTCTTTTTGGTGTTTGGCAAAAGATTCGGCACTCATTTATTTGATTACCCAACAAAAAAATAACTTTAATTATAACCTATAATTATAACTTTAATTATTATAACCTAAACAAGGTTATAATTATAATCTTGTCTTAATAGTTATGTAGACTAAGTGATATATACCTTTACATATTACAGAAGTGTGATATTCCTTCCTTCCAAAGTTCTTTGGAGTAAAAAATATCCCTTTGTCTTAATTAGTTATTTAGGCAAATAATTATTTTTAAGTGGTAAATAAATATAGGATGGGTAAATTAGTACCACAGAATCTCTGCTGTAATGTATTTCACTCAAAAAATTTGTTCTTGCTGCATCTAGCGCCTTAGCTATAGTGTCCAGCATTAAAAGTGACAACTCGAGCAAACAAATATTTTTTAATCGATACGAATTTTCAATTTTCCACTTGCTGTTTTTTTTTTTTTTTTTTTTTTTTTTTTTTTTTTCTTTATTAAGAAACAATATGGCTTTTCTCTTCTATTCTAAAAGAAAAAATAGTCATATATAAAAATAGCTTAACCCTTTGTTTGCTAATAAGTCCATCAGCCTTCGAAGCTCTGATTTGGGCATATTGTGGAACTAAATCGGAAATTTTTGTTTATT
Source organism: Gerris lacustris (assembly GCA_951217055.1). NCBI lineage: Eukaryota > Metazoa > Arthropoda > Insecta > Hemiptera > Gerridae > Gerris > Gerris lacustris. The sequence continues at coordinate 53,166,647 of OX578280.1, forward strand.
GATGGGGCTTTTTCTTATATTGAAGATGACAATGTTTGTTGAAAATTTTCTATAAAAAAAAAAAAAAAAAAAAAAAAAAATATATATATATATATATATATATATATATATATATATATATATATATATATATATATATATATATATATATATATATATATATATATAAAAATACTAGTTGAGCACAAAAAGCGGTTTTTAGGTCTTAACATGGTTGAATCATCAGTAACAGTACACCTATAGATACGCGAACATTAGTTTAAAAAAGTATTAGATTTCCCTATTGGTGTTAAGGTTTACTATAGGATCACAGATCACATAATATATTCGGTAGCTTTTAGAGAATATTCTTTTAGTGAAAGTAATAGGATTATCTTCGAGAGATGAAACGAGAACAGGTGTAAACTACCTACCTCTTATTCTCCTGGTCGCGTCGCCTGTCTTAACAACTCTCCAACCAAACTGACAACGATATTGGGAAAGAATGCCATCTATATTTACACTCGTTTATATCCACTGGCTTATTAAGAATTTAAAAAAAAGACGTCAGGGTAATTTTCTGAAATTTATATCTTTAAATAAATAGGTTTGCCAACACGATTTTTTTTTAAACGGAAGCATAATATCAAAGTGTAATGAGTGACGTTTTGTTTCATTCCAAATACTTTCTTAAAAATGCGTAATAACAGTGACGTATTTCCATTCGTTGAAGTCTACAAATAGCTATATTTGAGGAGTTATTTTGGAATTTCTTTTGATAATGAAACCAACTATTTTTGAAATATTTGATATTGCACTTTATCTTAAATAAAGAATAGCTAAATGCTAGTATCATTTATATCTAAATTTATCCTACTTATTATTTTGTATTGAAGATAGTAATACATATTATTATATTATAATTATAGGTTTGTTCAAACCCATCTGTGTACCGTCCGCGGGATCGTCACGGGCATGCTCATTGGATTAAGATAAAAGCCGTTCCAACCCGACTTGTGACAGTGTATCGTACCGTCCTCCAAACTGTTCCAACCCGCGCAGGGATCGTTTGCGAACCTTTTACTGTACTGTTCAAAGATCCTCTGACAATACCAAGTACTGGTTTGTATGACACGCGCAGGTATAATAACCGTCACACATGTAAACAGGAAGGTTCCCTAACTGATAGATTCACTTGAATGTTTTTTAATACGGTACAAATTATAGTCCTAAACCCAAACCCGTTCCAACCTGACATAATTTTATTTCAGTACAATGCCAGCGCATATGTATAGAACCAGACCTAAACGATTCCTTAACGAGTCGCGGGACGATGGACGATACAAAGGACGGTACAAATTGGAGGATTGGAACAAACCATATAGGTAATACCAGGTTTACTGCTATATTACTTGTGAATTGAATAATTAATAATATTTCATTGCTGAAAATATATAGATCGTATAGAAAGAAATATACTTCAATTATGCTGATTCCGTTTGCACATTTTGGTCTGATACGGATTAGGATTCTAAAAGTTTTAAATTTGAACTTGGTTTTATATATTTAAAAAACCCCTATTATCGTTTTCTTTTACTGCATACTAAATCTAAAAAATGTTGGGTGGAAACGTAATTTTTCCTACCATCGGTGAGGAAAAGTAAAGGGCGTGTTATTTTATAAATTATCCATGTTATGTTAAGACCTATCTCAGCTCCAAATCATTGGAATTGTTTAATATGTAATAATAATTCCTGCAAATATATAAACCGCAAGAAGAAAGTGATAAACTTCCGAGGTAAAAAAAACTTAAAGTGCAATTTATTAAAAGAGATTCGATATAAATTATGGTTGCCACGGCGAAACAAGTTACTTATGTAGGAATAGAACGCTTTCACGAAACAAACCTTTCTATTAGGTCCATATTCAAAGTTAATAAAAAGTTATGTACTACACGAGATACGAGATAGGGGGGAGGCTAGTTAATGAGGAAAACAAAGAATAATGTGTGCCAAGTTTACTATTCTCCCTAGCCCCCTCTATCGGCAAGGTTAGAGATAGAAGCGATACTCATCTGCCTAGCTAGCATTTCGTTTAACGGGCCCCAACATAACACTACTCCAAAAAATTCACATATCTTTCTCGTATATACCGCTATTAAATGATTTGTACTGTTTTAAATTATATTCATAGTTGACCACGATCAAGTTTGTATTATATGCTTATCGCATGGAGTGAAATGAGTGAAGGTAAGACAAAGAGCGGCTGACCCGCTAAATATTATACCATACATCTAAATGTTCTGGAGTTCTGGAGTGGTGTAAAAGCACTTGAGTAGTCTGCATATCAACATTGGTACATCTTGATTTTATAATATTCACTTGTTTGAAGTGATTCTCTTCCTTTTATTCTTGGATCCCGTATTTATTTTTTGGACTTGATGTGTATTATGTCTTACTTACTCAGACTTATTTGAACCATCTTGCCCTTACTCCTATACTTATAATTATCATTGAAGCGAGCGTAAGCAGGCTTCTTACATTCAACGAAATATGCATCTTGTCTGTCTGTCTGTCTGTCAGTAACGTTTACGCGTGTGACGATAACTTGAGTAAAAGTTGACCGATTTAGTTGAAATTTGGTTAGAGGTGGTTAGAGGGGGTTAGAGGTGGTTAGAAGATGTTCCTCTTACTAATAATACTCAGTCTAAGTTCGTTGGACAGCGTGATCCGTCCAAGAGTTCGCGCGCAACGCTCGCATAAACGAGAGGTACAAAAATTAAATTGGAATTTCAGGACGGATAAAGATTCTATCATCATCTATTCGATGAGACGAACATTTTTTTCAAATAACATTTTTTACTAAAACCAACTGCGACACCGCTATGAATTAATGAAGATCGCTAAAACTATTAAAGCGGACCTTAACTTTTATAATAGAGAAAACAACCTTTTTACCGATATCTTACGTTCTAACGTAACGATTTTAATAAAACTTCATATACACCATCTAATGCACAATTGAAACAGGCATGAAAAATTTCAACTTGATACAAGCAGAAGTCTTAGCGTAGTGAAGAGATACATTTATAATAACTAGGCATCGCGTGGCTCTATCATTGAAGCGAGCGTATTGCAATGAAATACTGAATATTGAAATTTATTAATCATAATGAATGTCATAGTTGAAGATAAGTGGAAGAGGGTTAGTGTAGGGAAGAGTGGGGGTAAAAAATGTTCGTCTCATCGAATAGATGATGATAGAATCTTTTCCCGTCCTAAAATTCCAATTTAATTTTTGTACCTCTCGTTTACGCGAGCGTTGCGCGCGAACTCTTGGACGGATCACGCTGTCCAACGAACTTAGCCTGAGTATTAGTAAGAGGAACATGTATACCAAATTTCAACTAAATCGGTCAACTTTTACTCAAGTTATCGTCACACGCGTGAACGTTACTGACAGACAGACAGACAGACAGACAGACAGACAGACAGACACGGAACATATTTCGTTGAATGTAGGAAGCTCGCTACGCTCGCTTCAATAATTGTTTAAAAGCTACCGCGGGTGGTTAAGATTGTTATAGTCGTATAGTGTATAGGTTTGTTTAGGATGTAAAGCTTTGTACTGAGTACCCCCACTCTACCCCACACTACCCTCTTTAACTTATCTTGAACTATGACATTCATCGTGATTAATAAATTTCAATATTCAGTATTTCATTGCAATACGCTCGCTTCAGTGATAGACCCACGCGATGCCTAGTTTAATGTTAAGGGTCTTTTAAACGAGCAAAATTTTACGGCAATACGGCCGGACTACATTATTTAACATCCAGATTTTTTTTTCTTAATGGCCCGGCAATGTATATGTACAACCCGGCAACATTTTCGGGAATGTTTTGTTGTCAATATTAACGGGCAACATGTAGTAGACAGATATGCAGGGCGTCCCTAGGGGGGGTCAACCGGGTCAAGCTGACCCGGGCGCCACGTCTAGGGGGCGCCGCCAGGCCCCCTTCTTAACTACTAGGTGAATTTGGCAATGAGGGGGGGGGGGGGGGGGCGCCAATGATGCCTTTGACCCGGGCGCCTAAACCCCTAGGGACGGCCCTGCAGATATGTCCCGGCAATATTTTGCCAACATTTGATGTATTGATTGTTTTAATGTGTATTCAAGTTATATGTGAGTTCGGCTTGAAAAAAATTAAATTGTCAGACTATTTTGTTGTTTTAGGTTTCTGTACGAAGTACAAAAAGAAACCTTATGTTATATAAGGTTTCTTTATTATTATTATAATTAATTAATAATTAATAATTAATAATTAATAATTAATAATTAATAATTAATAATTAATAATTTATTATTATAATTTATTATTATTATAATAATTCAACAGACAGACAGCCGTTATGGCTGTCTGTCTGTTGGCATGTTTCAATTCATAAACTACTATAGCTAGGAACATGAAATTCGGCACACAGGTTCATCTCGGCATTTTTGACAACTGTACTCATTTTGAATTTTTCAAACTTAATATTTTCAAGATGGCGGCCAATATGACGGGGGACTAAAAAAAATTGTTTAGTCACCATAACATGTTATACATAAATTTAAAGGTCTTGACGTGTAGAAAAAGAATATGCAACTATTAAAATTTTACACTTAATAATTTTAACTTAATCGTACAGAAACCGGCTATTATCGCCTCACGTACTTACGTGAAGAGTGCCTTACTTATTTTTATGTGGAGAGCAGGAAACAAACATGGTCGGGCAATGTTTACATAGTTTCTATTTTGCCGGGACATACAGAAATATTGCCTGGGTATTGAGTAATCTAGGCAGCCATTATTGCCGCAAAATGTTGCTCATTTGCAAGACCCTTTATAATCATAAACTACACAATAGATCATAGATCTACATGGGATTTATAATGGATAAAAGGCATGGTTGTGGTGTAAATAAAAAAAAAAATACGTTTATTTATACTGTTTATAATTACTGTTTTATTTTTATTAATCGTGGTAACTAATACTGTTTATTTTTTGTTGTACTTTCTACAACAAATAATTGGTTGTTTTACTTTTTACTACGTTGTTATGTTCTTCAATTTCACTTTAAGATTTCTTGAATCCAACATAATATACGTATCTAGCCACTATAATTCTTTATCTAGGGGTAATTTGTTTCAATAATAATTTTTTTAAAGTGATACTTTTCTTTTAGACCAGAGTAGGTTACTCAAGAAAGTAGATACTAATTCCTTGTATAATTTTAGAGAACATATTAAATGATTTTGCTGATAATCTCTCCCTATAAAATGTCACTTTAAAAAATAATAGTCAGGGTGCTCATAGGCAAAAATAGTTATTTATGTAACTAGGCAGCAAAATGGAATTTTACTGACGAGTGATTAGATTAGCCTCCGAGCCGAAGGCGAGGACAGGCTATGATAATTAACTGCCGAGGCGAAGCCGAGGCAGGTAATTTACCTATTTGACTGCCGAGGCGAAGCCGAGGCAGGCAATGAATAAACGAGGCAGAAATGTTTCCTTTGCTGCCTTGTTGCATGAAGCTGCTAAAATGATATCTTTATTAATATAACATAGTTAATAACTATGTGTCATATTATTAAAGATAATAACATATGTATTAACTAAAATTTAATGTTTAAATAAGAAACTTGGGAATAATAACAATAAGTGAAAATCAAACTCAATCTATAACAACAAAATACAAAACACACGTTTATAACACACATAACTTATGAATGAATAATGCACGCAATATAAAATATTTATTTTTATTTTTACTAAAAAATTAATAAAAGTGTTAAAGATATCTTCTATTGCTTAAAAGAAAAGAAGTAACTAGAATACATCAAGAAAAGTAGCTAGTCTAATCTAGAAAGACTTCAATAATAAAAATAATATGGATGTTCAATGTTTACATGACGCTACAGTATAGTCAGTGATTCTACTATTTTTTTTTAATTAAAGATCTACTAATCATTGAACTTATTTAACAGAATTAACTAATTATTTTATTATTAAAACGTTTATTTATTATTAAATATTACTTATTTAACTATAATATATAATGTTATAAGATAGAGATAATAGTATAAACTGTTCTTGCCAAAATAAGAGGTTATGACACGCAGTGGTAAACACTGTTACTTTCTCTGCCTAGACAGGGAAATATTTCCCTGCCTAGGCAGAGAAAGTATTTTCCTGACTGTTTTAACTACTTTCCTGCCTGTTTTTAATATTTTAATGACAAATCAGGGAAATAGTACTTTCCAGCCTAAAAACAGTTAAGTAATGTTTAATTTTGCTGCCGCGAGTAGATAAAGTAAATTATTCATACTCTTTCCAAACCTTTTTGTATGGCTTGTTTAGGCCAAGTCTGACACCGTTTTCCTCTGTGACTTTTTTTGGTTTTGGGGCGTTTTTCATTATTTGGGCCCTATAACTTTCACGCCTCAGACTGGAAAATCGGAAAAAGTTCTGCGTCAGACAACATTAAAATGTTGAGTTATAGGGTTCAAATAATGTATCTTGAGAAAATCAGCTGGATAGTAATTAATATTAATTAATAATAATGAATAGAAGATTACAATAAAAAATTTAAAAATAATCAACAAATTGTCATTCGGCCTTGATTAGATTAGCTTGGGGAATAAGAAGTATCTATAGGATTTAAGCGGATCATTTTATCCACTAAATTATTTTCTCCCTAATGAATTAATTATACTCTGTTTTGTAACACTAGTCTATTTCACAAAAATAAAACAAGTTCTTCGTGACAGCCTTACTAGAGATTAACAAGCTTCCTCGAAATTCGGCGTAGGAAATAAACAAAACAATAATAAATAAAAACTGTTTTTCTAGGTGAGCAGTACAGTTACTTGATTAAAAATAAAGAAATTTTTCAAACTCGGTTTCAACTTCTACACTGATTTTTTCTCTTTGCGTTTAAACTTGTCTATATACATACGATAGACAGGAAAGAAGTTGTCTGTTAGTCTGTTCATTGATCAGAATGTTTGGATACTTTTTCATTTCATTATGATAATTATATCTGGTCTTAACTTTTTTCTGTCTATCGTATGTATACATATGCCTGGATGTCTGTCGCCACAGATCCGACTTAATAAACGAAAAACTGTCAGAAATCCGTTTCAGAAATCAAAGAACATTTTTTGTCTCGTGTCTGTTTTGCGAACCGACATATCTTAAAAACTACTGTCCGATTTTAATGAATTGGGATGTAGGCCACATAATTAGCCTATTGTTGTTACCATATAAGTTTCAATCTTCTACGCCCATATTTCTCTTAATAATGGAATAAATTATGTTTATATTTGGAAACGGAACTATTTAGGTATTAGCATGAATTATTTCATAATTTTAGTTCCCCCCCCCTCACCTAAAAACGCGGTAAGAAGCACAATACTCATGAAATGTAATATATATATATATATATATATATATATATATATATATATATATATATATATATATATATATATATATATATATATATATATATGATTGTAATCTACCCTTAAGTAGCTTTCATTTGATACTCTTTCGAAAATTTAAAACAAAAAATTAAAAAATTGAGCTTAGAATATGTTTGCGCACTACGCATGCTCATATTAAATTTTTAACTTCTCAATATTTTTCCTATGTGTGGGTCAAAAAGTTACGCCAGTATTTTAAATGTCAACTCTCTAGCGTGGTTCGGGGGATATGAACCAAAGTACGACGGACGACCAGACGGATCACTCTTGACATAAGGGATTCGATTTCGAGGATGATCTACGAAACCCTAAATGCAGCTTTTACGGTTAAATGGGATGATACCATAATCTTGACATGGTAATTTAATAATTTTGAATTTTGAAATAAAATTGGGGATGGATAAACAAGAAATGTTTTTTAACATTGAGAGCTGAATCGAGTTCTTACTCAACCAAATTAGATATCCCTACTGATATAAAATGAAATACCTTATGTAGCTATGATGTAAAAGAATGTGTAAGTATTTTACAAAAAAAACAAAAAAACAGCCAAACAAGGAAAAAGACGAAATGCCATAAAAAGAAACAAAAACATTAGTTATGTAACATACATTATATAGTAACAAACAAATAATGGAGGTCAAATTACTATGTATGATAAACAGAATAAGAGATGGAATGCTCTTATTTGGTATGGTAACATAAAATTTACCTGGCTGAGGAAAAACATTCAGAAAAAAGACACTGCTGTTAGTACTGAAATAAAATGTCTTTCTCTACAGTATATTTCACGTTGCCTCTTATCACCTTCTTATCACTTCTGTAGCAAACTTTACCACTAAAAGCCCTTAAGTAAGCGTAACTTATGCGTACATTTATGTGTTTTTGTGTTTCATAACAAGATATTTTACTTTAGAAAACTTTTTTTTTTTATTCTCAAATGTGATAGAAATCTGTCAATACAATCTTTATTTCTAACTTAAATTACCTCTTTGTTTACTCATATTAGTAATAGCCTTCAGCCCGCGCTCCGCGCTGGTCTAAGGTCAGGAATTAGTGGCTACGTTTCCTATCATTTATATGGCTTATTAAGTAAAAGTTATTAATGATTAACGAATAATAAAAATTATCTGATAAGTAAATATATGGACAACTGCAAGGAGTTTTACTAAAGGAGGGAGCCAGCGTGACCGAGGGTCTTAAGGCGCTCGCCCAGTTATCAACAAGTCGAGGCAACTTGAGGTCGTGGGTTTGATACCGTGCCATGATACTCTGAATTCATCTATGAATCACGGTCAGAGCAGGGCAAGGGACTCCCCTTATGGGGCACTCTTCCCCCACTCATTGTTGTGGTCCGATTGAAGTGGGTCCGATCCGTGTCATGATGATGTGATTTGTATCTATTGGTTCGAGGACGGAGTAGGGTGAGTGACACTCGCCCTACTGAGCACTCTTCCCCCACGCTGTGACGCACCCGCTTATATAGCTACTATTGACCACGACGCACGACCACACCACACTCGCTTCGGCGGTACTATATACAAATGTATGAAGTGTGAAGTAGCTGGAACTCTTCACCACGGGGCGTAAAATGGGCTCAAAAAATGGCCTAATTGCTAGGTTCGAACAAATGATTCGTCCAACCCGTTCTAGTAGGAAGTACTAGACTACTAATATGGAACCTCGATAACAAGTGGGGAATAGGGAAACAGGGTCGCGTTATTAAGGTTATTTTGCTATCAGTCGTGTTATCGAGGTTAATGGGCGGGTTTTTCAAGTCTAGACTTGTTCAAGGTCGACCTATATAGAGTCTCTAATCCTGTATAGAGACGCGTTATAGAGGTTGACCTATATAGAGTCTCTATTCCTGTATAGAGACGCGTTATAGAGGTTGACCTATATAGAGTCTCTATTCCTGTATAGAGACGCGTTATAGAGGTTGACTTCTCAAAACGACTTGTTATAGAGGTTCTGAGTTACGTAGTGAATTGGAAAAAAATCTGTGTTATAGAGGTTGTTTGGACAATATAATAGTCGCGTTATAGAGGTTAATTTAACATTATGTGTTATGGCAATCTCAAGCGGATTTGAAAATTGCACTTGTATTTGAGGTTGTTGTGTTATTGAGGGTCGTGTAAGCAAGGTTCTATTGTACTAGTAAATAATAATAAACCCGGCTTAGACTTAAATAACAAAACTTTTTTTCATTTTATTTAATAACTAAGGTTCTACTCAATATTATTTAACCGAACCTACAACAAGTGCTACATTTTAGCTCACACCAAAGCATAAAAATAAATGACCTGTGGCAGACATAAAGACAGACAAGAAAAAAGTTAAGGCTGTTTTTGGTCTTCGTAATGTATGAAATGAAAAAGTATCCAACAATTTTCCAATTATGATCAATGTACAGATGAAAATTTATTTTTAAATGTATAAATTAGTCTAATTTATTAAACTTAAAGGAGTTTTAAAAAAGTAATAAAAATAACTCTGATTTATGTGTTCTGAAGTAGGTTTATTGATTTGTTGATTTTCACTAAAACATATTACATACATGGAATCAAATAGTTTCTTCAAATTGGTTCTTATTCCACCAAAGAATATTTTATGAAATTGAAAGAACCTTAAATCTAAAGTTCATATTTTATAAAAAATAAACTCAACCCTGTGACTGTTTGAATTTGGCGTTGCATCATTGAAAAAGTATACATGTTACCACCAATTTCTACTAGAATTGAAGAAAAAGAAAATATATCTATAAGAGAATTTATGGTAAATTTACTATAGACGGTAACTTCTATTAACCGATTTTTTCTAGTTTATTATAAAAATAGATCCTTCAAATAATTCATTGCAGTTTTCAACAGTACCGTTTTAATAAATTTATTATTTAAACAAATATGAATGAAGTTTATAATTTAACCTTCCACCTAAAAAAAACAACGAAAATTTGATTCGTTCCTTTTTTAGATTAAATTATTTTGTTTGTGGCTGTTTTTAAAGATAGTGTTTACCTGTTTTACCGCTAGGATGGTTATTGTCTTGGTACTATCATGTCAGTGGCGCTCTCTTGTTAGGGCCCGTCGTGGCCGTATAACAGAACTACAGTCAGTCTCCGTGTAACCGTCAACCGTCAACTGTCCTATTATCTGAGTTATTTCGCATTTGAGTGCAAGTTTTTTCTACCCTTTTACTATTCCCGATTCTAATTTTAGAGGGACATGAGTACATGAGTGCTTCTTATTCTTATACCTTTGTTTTATTTAGATTTAGTAAACATAGTTGTGTAATTTTAAGGTCAAAAGTGTCATGATTAGTGATAGTGATCGTAAACCTTAAAGTGTCGGTCTGTGAAAATTAATTCTGCTAGTTGTTACACCTAGTTGCTTGTGATATTTTTACACTGACATCCCTCCTTAGACTTAATGCGGGTGGTTCGCGTGCTCGCAGTGAGCGTTCGTGGTTACAAACTAGCTGAAGAGCGTATGCCTCACCCTGAGGCAGATGGCGCGAGGCATTCGCAGCGAGCAGCCTCGCACTGTGAATACCGGGCTTTAGACGTTCCCCCTCAAAGAAGTAGGTAATGTTTCATTATACATTTAAGTACATAATCTATGTATAATATATAAAGATGATTGTCGGTTTGATTACTTTTGGTTGTTTTATTTTATTCAAATCTACTGTTTTATTCTCAGTTTGATACAAGTTGAAACCTTCCTCTGGTCACACTTGACATGTGGTGAAGGTTACACTTGATCTTCAGGACCAGAGGAAGATTACTATCAACAACTGCCTACAAGAGATTTCGGAGGGTAAGGGACGGGGGGAATGGGGAATAAAATCACTTTTTTATATTACATATATTTAATTATTTTTTTCTATTTGCAGTTATAAAATTCTTGGTTGGTAATTGGTATATCGTGCAATTAGTAGTAGTTATTACGTTTCCATGATGTTTAATAACGAATTGATTACGGGTTGAATACATTTTTTGATCCAAAGTGTCCATGAATACCTAGATTCAATAGGATTGAAGGATTGAATACGATTTCGATCCCGATACGGTACACAATCCTATCGGGATCGTATCTGGATTGAGTTGCATGGAAACGCTTAAACTATATCCTGACATGCGCAGAGCGTGGGTGTGAGCTCACCTGTGTTAAAATTCGTAATAACAAACATGGTTTTAAAAGTATAAGGTTACAAAATTATTTATAACCTTATCAAAAGTAAACAAGTAAAACTTAAACGTACCGATATGGTTGGACCGGGAAGGGAACAATTTACAACGGTGGCGAGTCGAGCATATCGATATCTTTTCTTGTTCCGACCCCGACAAGTTTAGCTGTATACAGACTTCCAAATTCCAATCCTAGTTCTGGTATGGTATAAATTTTATAGTTAAATCCTAGTTTTGGTTCCGTCTAATCAAGAAAGAGTTAACTTCATAGACTATAGATCATCAGCTTGGACGTATTAGCTCAAAAGAATATCCTGAAAAAATAAACAAATAAATTAAATTACTCCTGCGTACGTTGAGTTTGATTATTTCTACTATTCTACTTTTTTTTGACTTTGTTTTACTATTTTTTTGGTGGATATATTACTTTAAAGAAATTATAAATCTGTGGTATCCAACCCAACTTTTTTTTGTCCAATTTTGAAACAATGAGCTAATTATGACCAACCATCCAAATCGCATTAAAATCGGACGAGTAGTTTTTTAAGATATGATGGTTCGCCAAAAATTGAGTGACAGATAGATCGACAGACAGGCACGGAACCAAAAATGTCCCCTGATGCGTCTGAAACGGATTTCTGTATTTTTGAAATCAGAGATCAGAGACATAAAAAATGTTTATTCAGAACGAATGTTTATGTTCTTTAGAACGATCACATAGTTTCCGTTGCCTTCGGTAAGCTCGGAAGCAAAATTTATTAAACAAAGGAATATTTTAACTTATATACACATAAGTGATTATTGATAAGTGATAAGCTTTTTCTCACTACTTGTTCAAATAATTATTTTGTACATACAAAATAAACAGAAAATATAAATGATAAAAATAAAAACAAAAACGAAATTTGGCGCATACTGATAATTCTGATTAAACAATGTGCCAGAATATTGATAGCAAAAATCTAATAAAAGACCTAGACACTGTACGTCGTACTCCATAAAGCCGGAGAACATCTATAACTTGATATTCTCCTAAATAATTAGTTATAAAAATAAGTTAAATTTTATATATTTGAGTACAGAAATATCTCTTTTTGTTTTATAAAGAATGATTATTGAATTCATTTTATAATTTAGATTTTTTTTTGTTTTAATATTGGTTATTCTGCTTTATATTAAAAAACCAATCAGACGATAAGACTGTTACAGCCAAGAGCAGTTCGCCACGTCCTTAACGCGTGCATTTCTCTTTTTCGGTTCTTGTAATGTTATAATCACTAACTATTAAGTTATTTACCTGTATCTATCATTTAACTATTCTCGGTATTATGCTATTAATTATAAAGGATTTACCGTGTAATTTAATTATAAAATATAGAATTCGTCATTAATTATTTTAATTGTTTATCGTTCTGTTGTAAGTTAACGTGCTTTTTCTGTTAATAGTTTTAAATTAAAGTCATAAATAAAGCTGTGTCGAGTTTGTTTTCGTAATTATCTGTAGTTATTCTGTATACCGTATTCGTAGTAACCGTAATTTGTGGAAATAGTGCATTAAATTGAAAACTGGATCATTAAGGTTAGTTCGTTCTTCTCTTTTTTTTTAAATTAATTAATTTAGTCTTCAAATAAGGTTAATCTGCAGTTATCCATACAGTTGAGAATGGCTTGGCGGCACAATTTTGCTTGATTTAATTTAGTTAATTTTTAAGTTTTATTCATTTGAAAGATTATATCAAGATAATTAATACATTTTAAACCCCTTTGTAAACAGTACAGTTGGTCCCCCCCCCCCCCATTTTCTAACCTCTTTTCCTAGGTGGCTGGATAACTGCAGTTTTACCTTCAATAATATATTGTTAAAATTGAAATTTGTTATCGGTTAATGAACGCTGCCCTATAAATATTAAATATTTATTCGTTCTCCACAACACTTCATATAACATTGTGTATAGTTTTGTTCTTACCGTGTAGCATTAAACATTTATTCGTTCTCCACAATACTTCATAAAACATTTTATTTTATTACTAAACATCTATTCATTCTTCGTCTGTTAACTTTTTTAGGGGTTGGAACAAACCTTTTATAAAGATATAGTTTGTTTAATATACATTGTAAAAGTAAAGTATGTCTATTTGAATTTCGCCTACCTAAAATGGAACGTGTCCACCCACCTGAGATTAAACTCCCAAGTGGTGCTGAGACTAATTATGTAGAGTTATCGAATATCAAGTCGACATGCTCTCCTTCTGTTTCTCAAGACAGACCAGACACAGTCCCAGAGTTCGAAACGGCTTTGAAGTATTAAGACTAGTTTCCGAGAGATCCTTAACTGCATCTTTTCAACCAATACATTTCTTTATTTTGCTTCCGAGCTTACCGAAGGTAACGGAAGCTATGTAATCGTTCTGAAGAACGAAAATATTTTATGTCTCCGATTTCAAAAATCCGTTTTAGATATTATCAGGGAACATTTGGGTTCCGTGTCTATCTGTCGGTTTGTCGCTCTATTTTTGTGAACCAACATATCTTAAAAACTACAAGTCCGATTTTAATAAATTTTGGATGGTAGGTCATGATTCATGATTATCCTATTGTTGGTCTCATATAAGTTTTAACCTTCTGCGCCTATTTGTTTATTTTTCACATGCGCACTAATATACATTTATTTACACCTATAGCTTCAAAAGTACTTATCAAATTTGAATGAAATTTTTATAGTTTATCGAAAGTAACCCGCAGATAGCCCTAGATTAATTTGAACCATTTGCGCATTGAACCCATTGAACTTTTGCTATATTGATACTTTAATTCATGTGAAAAATCAAAACAATTTTGACAGATTAAATAAACGGGGGAAATAATTAAATAAATTAGATAATAATGGCTTGTAAAAGCATAAAATCAATAAAGTACGTGATAGGATGTGAGGAAGCTATGTGCCACACCATTTGGCAGTCTATTTTTTTCTAATTTGGCGTACCGATTTTGTTAACTGATATATTATTTAATTTGCTCACTTATATCTTTCTTTATTGTTTAATTTTTTTTTTTTTACATAATTATTCTCTTTATTCCATATTCTCGACAATAAAATATCGAAAAAAGTGTAGCCTGATGAGGAGACTTCTCTCCGGATGGAATGTTATTATGAAACTAATGAAATTCTTTAGAATACTCACCGTGAATATGGAATTAGGGATTAAAAGTTAAAAACATTAGTATGCGAAATGTGAAGTAGGTATATTGTAAACTGCTTTATCCCTTTTCTTGGCAATGTATCTGTTGAGATACATTAGTTTGCCGATTTTATTAAAAAAAAGGTATTATTATTTTAACCCATCTAATGACTTGGCATGTTGTGGTATACAATGCTTAAGGTCTTCTGAAGACTAGAGATCTCTAGTGGTACAACATAGGCACTAAGGTTGTTATTAGTCATCAGTCTCACACCGTCTTGTGACAAGAGGGCGTGACAGTTTTTTCTCGATTTATTTTGGAAGAGTCATCTATCAAATATTGTGCTGATTCATTCAAGTCACTCAGAGTTAAGATACTTCAACACTATTATGATGTTTAATTTTAATTTTATTATTTTATTACAGCTTTATTGCAAGTTAAATATTATGTATCTTATAGTATACATTGCCATGAGTTCTGAAAAGTATGTGTGTATCTTATAGGATACATAGGCATAAACTCCTAGAATCATGGATGTATCTTATAAGATACATTGCCATCTTCTTGACACTGTTTTTTTAAATATATAATTTATTTAATTTAATCTTTAGATGTAGATAATAGTCAATAATGTTTATAATAGTAGAATCTTTAAGATTTTGGACCTGGGTAATTCCTCTAATGGATTGTGGAAGGTAAAGTTGATTGTCAAGGGGATGAATTTTGCCTTGCAGCTTTGTTTAGAGCATTTGAAGATAATATTCTTGAGAGAGGCTGCACATTGAAAACCGACTAAGACCTCAAAAAAGAAGGGCAAAGTAGTTTTGTCACCGAATGTGATATTAAAAAGAAAATTGTGGCTTGACACAAAGGCTGTATTAATTGAGTTCGTGTGAGTTTGTTTGCTGCAATTGAGCCATCCTCACAAGTTTTTAGATACTAAAAAAGAAATAAAAATAAAGGCCTGTACCAATTATACGCCAAACGTTATTGGAGATTGTAATAAGCGCTTTGGAGGGGTAACCTCCAAGATATGCTTATATCTTTATACAGGACAAGGTTCAGAACGCAAAGGTGGTATATGGTTATTATCTTGGATTTTTTGGATCTTTGGCATCACTGCATGGCTCTTATATCAACAAGACTTTGGGATCCTACAATCCTACATGGAACAGACAAATGTATGCGATTGAAAGAATTTCGAGGACATTTAGAATGAGCACTTGGACCACTATTAATAAAATTGGGACGCCCAATAAAACGTTCACTGTCAGTGTCGGCTGAAAAAAAACCAACGATGTGTTAAGTCAAGGCCTGAGGTTGATATTAAATTTAGGCTGGAAAGTACTATTTGGCTGATTTGTCATTAAAATATAAAAAACAGGCAGGAAAGTAATTAAACAGTCAAGGAAATATTTCCCTGCCTAGGCAGGGAAAGTAAAGTGTTTACAAGTGCGTGTCATAACATCTATTTTTACCTAAGCTTCCATTTTTTCTCTAAATAGCGTGAGTAGATAAAATATTGTACTCAAAAAGGCAGCAAAGGAAACATTTCTGCCTCGCGTATTCATATTATATATTTTTCATCGCACGTTAAAAGACAGAAATTTAAAAAACCTGTATTTTCTATCAATAAAAAGTTGTAAAATAGACTGCCAATTGGTGTGGCTCATAGCTTCCTCGCATCCACTCACGTACTTTATTGATATTTTGCATTTACAAGCTATTATTGTCTAATATGTTCAATTGTTTCTCCCGTTTTTTTAATCTGTCAAAATTGTTTTGAAGTTTTATATGAATTAAAATATCAATTTGGCAAAAGTTAAAGAGCACAGATGGTTCAAATTAATCTGGGGCTATCTGCGAGTTACTTTCAATAAACGATAAAAGTTTCATACAGAAGTACTTTTGAAGCTATAGGTGTAAATAAATGTATGTTTGTGCGCACGTGGAAGAGAAACAAATGAGCGCAGAAGGTTGAATTTTATATGGGACCAACAATGAGCTAATTATGACCTACCATACAAACGACATTAAAATCGGACATGTAGTTTTTAATATATGTTGGTTCGCAAAATTTAGTGACAAACCATCAGACAGATACGGAACCACAAAAGTTTCCCTGATGTCTGAAACAGATAACTATCTTGAATTTTTTTAGATTGGAGACATAAAATATTTTTTGTGATCGTTCTGAAGAGCGATCACAGAGCTTCCGTTACCTTCGATAAGCTCGGAAGCAAAAATTTTAAATTTAAAGAAGGTAGAAATATATTATAAATTATTATTAGCTTCTTTTCACTTAAGTAAATATATATTTTCCTTGTTTTTGACAAATATATTTAGGATTATTTGAAAATATTTTATGACTAGATTCTCCTTTGTATCTTATAGGATACATATATGGTTTGCTGAACTAATGGCAATGTATCCTGTGGGATACATGTAGCAATTGCTATGCCAAGCTAGCAAAAAAAAAAAAAAAAACCTATTTTGTGTTATTAGAGGCTAATATAGCTACATAAAACAAAAAAATAATTTTTTCCAATATTTTTTCATTGATTGCCATGATAAGGGTTATGAATGACCTAGAAATAAATAATATAATCATAACAGCCAGAAGCATTTTTATTATTTATTTCTTAGTAATTGAATTAATATACCTACATAGCACGTGATATACTCGATTTTGTTTTGATTTTTTTATATTTTATTAATTTTTATTAGAGCTAAATACGTTTTTTTGATATTTATATATGTAAAAAAAAGATAGATTACAGAACACATTTACTAGTATAATTTTATTTATAATTAACACATTTTTTTTTTAAACATCATATATTATTGCATATTATAGGAATAGCATTTCTAAATTTGGTGTATTTTTACGAGATTTGCCGATATTAAAAATGCGTCTATCTGTGCAGTGTGTCAGCGTGATAATTCCAAATATTTCACTCAGTCGCTTGTTATTAACGTAAAATTGCAGTTGTGACTAAAGAAATAAAGAAAAAAGAAACTGTTGTGCGTCTCACTTTTTTTTTTTTTTTTTTTTTTATCACTTTTTAAAAAATAGTTTGTTGGAAATCTTCAATGCTAAACATGAATGCTGACAGGGATTCTCCATTAGCGAGTTTTTGGTGGAAGATGGACCTGTGGGTTCTCAGGTGGACACAAACCTGTGACTAGTCTCGGTGACTCGACTCTCTTAGATTTGACCGGGGCTGATTTTGTCTCAAGTGAACAAGGTTCTGAGACAAATAAAGAGATTTAGTCTAAGGTGGATTAAGCTGAAAATTCTAAATGTGGTATTTATTCGATTTTTTTTTATTATTTTCACAGCTATCTAGCTAAACCTCTATTACCTCTTTCTTTGGGGTTGGTTGCACTTTCTCTATAAAAGCTTAATTTTTATTTAATTTCTACTAGGGTAATTTTCCGTCATCTAATTATTATTTATCTTTTTTGAAAGTTTATCTTTGATTATTAATTTTTTATTTCTAGACCACGATTTATGATGACTTAATAAAACAGTTTATTTAACCTACAATGATTTTATTTTTATTTAAATTATTATTATTAATTGACTAGCAATTTTTGCATGTAGATCTCATAAACAAGTAATTTTTAGTTAATGAGAAGATGCAGATTTATCTCTTCTCTTACAATAGAGTTGGCTTTGTTTTTCTGCTTTGCATAATATATTATGTGAGCGAATACTCTAAATATAGGTCGATTAGAATGTAGTTTTCTGTTATTTACTAGTTGGAGCAACAGGTGTCTAGCGTTTAAATAGTATTTTTCCTTCTCTCTTATTCGTTCCTTATAATTAGGTTATACTAAACTCATTTGGAAATACTTGTTCATTTAGAATAAACTTGGAATTTTAGGATGAAATTACATGTGACGAAGTAGAATACGGTTCTGAATTTAATTTATTTATTTTTTGCCCTGCAGTATTTTTTTTTATTTTAATCTGTTGAAGCACCCCCTTGTTTAGACTATATCGAACTTTTTTTTAGGGTATTATTTACTCACCAGGTCAGCTACTCTCCTCCACAGGCTGCTACTGTTACGCAAGGAATTATTATTATTTTATAAGCTGAAATTCTTATGAAAAATTGTCAATGCATTATTTTTACTTGTATGTGGGAGAAACCCTATGCTAGATTACATAAACAAGTTTACAAATAGCTTTCTTTAAGTTTACAACGTGTAGACAACCAACGTTATATGTATACATATACAAATTCCATTTTATGTCTTTATTCTAAATCAATTTAAGACTTATTTATCATTCAAAACAACGTTATAAATAGCTCAATTTCTTGAATGTATCCGAGTGTCATTTATAGAACTCACCATCATTCTCTTCTATTTCTATTATCCATCTGACATCAATAATGGTAGATTATACTGTAAAAAGTAATTTAGTATATAATACAATGAAATAACGTATATAATAAATATAAATTAAAATAATGTCCCTCGCTGTGATAAATTGAGTGATGTGACATCACGTCTCAATGGGTTGAAGTATTTTCTCTTCTCACCTCCTGGCAGAAGTTGTATTATGTTGTTATTTATATTATATTCTAAAAATTTACTTTTCTATTCTCATATATTTACTTAAGAATCTTAAATAACTTTTTTTAAATAACGCGGTTTTTAAAGTAAACTTTATAAATAAACTAGTGATAATAGTAACGTGAATATAGACGATTAAGTAGTAATAAAAAAACAGATTAAATAATTGTTTCTTTAGCACACACATACGTATTCTCTTTATATTTGTTCTCTCTTTCCGCGAGTGTATATATTTGTATTATCCGCACAATTGTACCACATTATTGTAACTTATTGCTTTATTTATAGTGACAAAAATGGGTTGTTAATGTTTATCTCTATATAGTCTCTATAATGCAATTTTTCCTTATGATTTACTTGAGAATTTCTGTCACTCTTGGGCGAAGCAGAGAGCATGAAGAAAACAGAGCTCCGAGCTCAGAAATATAAGCCTTCACCTCATCCCAAGATGAGATTTTGCTCTGGCCTCATCTTCTACTGTTTTTCTCCAGGTCTTCTTGGCTGGCCTTTTCCTTTGCTCTGTGAATTGTAATCTGAGACCTGCTTCTTCTTAGCTCCAGCATCTTTCCTGATTGTATGGCCAATCCTTATCCACTTTTTTTTTGCATTTTTTGATCGATTTGACTTTTTACTATCAGGCAGTCATGAATATGATTCATTAATAATTCAATTGAAAAGGTGTCAATTCCAGCGTACTCTATAATTTATACTATCATTAAATTTACTAACCTTCTTATTTGTTTCTTTGTAAAACTGGGCCTTGTTTTGTGCTATTGTAATGTAAAAGCGGTACCTAAATGATTGATTAAAAAGTACAAAGCAAACCAATTTGAGTTGACTTCTACTTTACATAGAAGTCACAATAATATAAGTTGAAATGCTTCCTTGCCCAAACTTAACTATCTTCCCCCAATGTTTGTTGTAGATATCCGCAACTATGTCTTCCGCTTAGTGATATTCAATTTTAAAGCGATAACTACGATTTAGCTTCTTTGATAAAATGTTGCAGACGTATGTTTTGTGCGAAGATGATGTCTCTCGTTTCCTACCATGACTGTCATTGTAGAGTTTGGTTGGTTCTGTCTTTGTGGCATAATCTACACGTTGCGGGATCCAGTTTCTTGAGCAGCCTTCAAAGGTATATAGCCTCTTTCACGCCGCTGGTCATTGCTATATACTCCATTTCTGTTCTTGAAACAGCCTCTAATTTTCTCGAAGCTTCAGGTGCTGTTTTACAGTTATTGAGTGGAGAGAACTCGGTAGGTGTTACACCCTGAATAATGTTTGCCAGAGCTTTTTGTTTTCTCGCAGTCCAATAATTTTCTGATTGAGTTATAGAGTTCTCCTCGAAGCTCCAAAGCTTTTTATGAACGAGCACCATTTGTATTTTCAGCTTCCAAGCGTCATAATTCTTTGGAGTGAGCTTTTTAATATTTTAAATACTATTCATTTTTTAATAATTTAGTGTTTTACAAAATATGCAATATTTTAATTACCTTGAGGTCTTCCTGGTAGTCCATAACCTATTGTAATGTCAGAAAAGTAAATGAATTGTTACAGTATAAAAATACAAATTGAACACAAATGGAGTCTCAATATTACAAGTAGAATTTCAACGTTATACTTTGAGTGTTTCATTCATTAATTGCAAACACGGTATCGAACTATTTATTGTCATCTAAAAATTGAATCAACTTGCTTACAAACTTGTCATGATTCACGTCAAGTTTCGTTGCAATCAGATTAGCGGGTCTCAAGTTACTTAAGAACCTCCACTCTACTAACCCCGCTACCTAACTTTCGTTCTTGATTTGTGTCTCTGATTCCACGTTTGGAATTCCCTTTGCATGTAGCTTGGAATCAGTAAACACTCAATCAGCTGGAAATAATCAAATTGGATCAAGGATGCCTATAATCAATTTAAATAATGTTAAACATTGAATCCATTTAGCACCTTTATAAACTTGTTTCCTCTTGCGTGCAGCAATATAAGAACTTTAATGGAGCAATATATTTTTTGGGGGGTTTTGATGGAATGGTAATTAGTTTTGAGATTCCCTTAATCTGTCTGCTGTCTATCGCATGTGGTCTGTGATTTGAAGCCTAGAGCCTAAACTACTAAACTAAATTCAATAAACTTAATAAACTTAATATTCAATAACTTAATCTCCAAGAGGGTCATACCTCGAGGCAAAATTGAGAAATTAATTTTAGCCACTTGAGGTGAAATTCAGAAATCAATACCATCCCTAATTTTTTCCAATATTAAAGCGTTCAAAGGCGATAATGATGCCAAATTAAATGTGGATTTTTTTTTTTAATTTTCATGCTTTCTTCACATGATATAAGAATAAATCGGTACGAAAAACTCAAACAAAGCTCTCTTGAATACATAATAATACTAAATTAAATCCAATAATAATAGTTTATTTCTAATTAAGAATAAGGTAAGTTTTCAACACGTGATAGTTTAAAATTTGTATTCGATTTTCATCAAATTCAGATTTATTTTCAAGGACTTCTCGAAAATTGAATGTTTTTCTTAACAGGTATGCCAAATTTAATTGAAATCGTCCCGGTAGCTTAGGCTGCACAGACTTCTAACCAATTTGCTCTTTTAAAAAAACCTTCTTTTTGTACTCATGAGGCCCTAAAACGTGTAAAACTACTCAAATCACAATTCTTCTTCTTTTATTATACTACGAATATGGGAAAGTAAAAACAAAAACATAATTGACATTAGAATAATAGAGAGGCTTTCCGTTTTTCACTATTCTTTGATTTAACTCCACTTGCGTCATCAACTGCACTTAATCTTCATAAAAGACAGATTAGTTAAAATTAAAAATAAAGATAAAAAGAAAAAGAAAAAGGGCAAAAAACTGTGTTAAAGTGTAATAAAAAGAAATCTGTGTAATAAGTGATTATTCTTGCTCATTATCTTTAGTTTAATAATTGTCTAGAGTCTAAGCGATAGATAGTAAGGACGTTCAAAATAAATCAGTTGTCTGCATGTATTTTAGTTTTTTCTTCTTCCGCTCATAATTAGCAATTATTCTCTGACGCAGAAGGCTACTAATGCATTTTAGAAGGACATTCTTTATGAATGCATAAATTAAGTTAGTGGAGTGTTAATTTCATGAATAATAAATTTTAACCCTCTTAATGAACGTTTCCTAGCCAATATGAGACTTGTTATGTTTCCGCAATTTACAAATTCTATGTCTAAAGACTGGGTGATTGTATAAACTCTAAAGCGTTTCGTTTGTGAATAAATCCTACGGTTTGAACTTAAGAGTATTTAATTATTTCTAAGAATTTCTTGATTGGATATTATAGTATTTCAGTCCAACAACTGTCTTCGTTTAAGATATGAAGTCTATATTTTCCTGGAAGTGGTCTAATTGTACTTGTAAGACGTGTACATTTTTTCCCTGTCGTCTGCAGTATTTTCGATGATTCCTGCATATATGTTCAGAAAAATCAGGCCCCAAGTTAGCCAAATTTAAGGGTTATTACCTTTAAAAAACGAACTTAAAAAATTATTTCTCGAAAATAATTCAGACTTTTAGAATCTAAAATGTAGTCCATTTAAATACGAATCTAACGATATAATGTCGTTTTCCCGGAAACAATTTAGTTTACGAGATATTGATGAAAATAAATCTGATTTTGTTGAAAATCGAAAACCAAAAAGTAAGCAACAAAATGTTGAACACTTTTTATCATGTTTAAATTAAATGAGATTTAAATACTGTATCAATATTAGAAATTTTGTTTTCTTTCTTGTAATAATCTTTTAATACACAGGACACGCAAAATGTTGGTGTTTTATGACAAAATGGCTTGAAAAATTAAACAATATCCACAAGCGTTATACATTTTGTAATCTACTCATTAATACATTTTCATTTGAATACCCCACTTAATTTTTTTTTTTTTAAAATCCCCGCAGCATGAATTATCCGCCATTTTGTATTTGAACGGGCTGATAACTTTGAGTTCGCTATATTTTTCCTGCTTACGCATCAAAATGATCTTTAATACGGCAATGTTTTGTTTTTATCTATTTTGATTAAAAAATTATTGGAACCGTACAGAGTGACAAACTGACACGGAACGAAACCATGTGGGTTTCATTTTTTTTTGTTTTACCAACGAAACCCTAAAAATGTATGTTATTTTCTTCGACGAATATTTCAACTGTTTTAATCTTAGACGTAAATCTATAGGCAGCAACTGTTTTCTCAAGCTTAAAATCAAAAAATCAAGTCTTAAAAAATAATTGTCTAATAATTTCATGGGCCTAACTATTGAATTGCCTTTTCTATACTTACTGTGATCACACCATAAATAAAAACCATTTTTATTTATGCTTAAAAAAAACAGTGTTTCAAATGGCATTTGAAGGTGGTGACCTTCAAATATCTGGACCTTTTATATCTATGCCTATATTGATTCTTGTAGACATATAGACTTCTAACAAAAAAATAATTCATTACTATTTTTATTCGTTACGTTCCAGTCTTACACACACGATATAAATATATAAAATCTACTATAGTACCCCTATCTTAGATACCCTTACCTAAGGTACATGGTATTATGGAAAAGGTTAGTTTGATCCAGTGTGTTTGATGTAAGGCAAGCTTTAATCTAAGAGCAATTATGAGCGGTTGATGCCTCTTCCTTTGTTGCTGCAGTTTACCTTAATTTAATATTAAATCTCCTTGTACTTTTTTCTTGTTACAGAGGGTCAGTCCCAGAGGAATAAACGAGGAAATTTGCTCAGCAGGTTTTTCAGAATCGGTAAGAATTTGAATTTTGGACTAAAACTTTTTAAATATAATACTATTTACTTTCTCATATATGTAATATGTAATACGATTCATAATGATCATCATATATAAAGAACTGTTTCAATGGATTTTGTCAGAAATGACATCATCTATCAAAATACATTATTTTGATAGATGAAATCATAATTTATTTTTGGCAGAAATGTTTTTTTTTTGTTAATAAGAAAATAATTTAGTTGTTCTAAAAAGGTTGATGTGAATATAGATGTTATTAATTTATACTTAAATAATCTGTTCTTATTAGACTTCCACACACCAACAGAGGGGACAATATCTTGGGAATCCAAGAAACAAAAACTCGTTTCCCTATCCAGTATGGAAGCTGAATATATTGCTTTAAGCGAAGCAAGCCGAGAAATCGTCAGCTTAAAGTACCTACTTCAGGAAATCGGTTTCGGTCACATGGCTGAAAATCCTACGAAGTTATATGATGACAATCAGAGCGCAAAACAACTCGCTAAAAACCCTGTCTTCCACAAAAGGAGCAAGCCCATAGATATTAAATATCATCACGTCAGGGAACTGGTCGAAAAGAAAATCATCGATCTGGAATATGTACCAACTGGCGACACGTATGCCGATATTTTAACAAAAGCAGTAGAAAAAACAAAGCTAACAAAATTTTCCCTCGGGCTGGGGTTGAATGATAAAACCTTTCAGCCAAATGGGGGTGTTTGTCAGAAATGATATCATCTATCAAAATACATTATTTTGATAGATGAAATCATAATTTATTTTTGGCAGAAATGTTTTTTTTGTTAAAAAGAAAATAATTTAGTTGTTCCTAAAAATATTGATGTGAATATAGATGTTATTAATTAACTTAAATAATCTGTTCTTATTAGACTTCCACACACCAACAGATTTAATCGTTTGGTCCCTTGAGTTCAAAAATGTCCATCTGTAATCTTAAGTAGAGCCCAAAATATTGAATTTTTGTCAATTATATTTGGTAAAAATATGTTATACTTATCTCTCGATTTGGTGCTCCGTCGTTAAAATTTTGAGAAATGAAACAAGCTAAAATATCTCAAAAACTTTAGTCATCTTGATAATTTATCATAATAACAAATGGAATCCACTATAAAAAGTAATTATGTTTGAGGTATGATTTATACATCGGAATTTAAAAACAAACATATTTAATTGTTGTGTTAAGAACAAAATATCTTAGTGCAGTCATCTGTTTTGGCGAAAAACTGATAGCTTGTAGTTTTCTTTAATTTTGAGATTTTAATGAATTTGCTCTTTTTGAGGTCCCCTGAGTCCAAAAAAGTGGTTTTTAAAAAATGCTTGTCTGTTGTCTCTGCAAATGCGTGGAGCCTAGACTACTAGACCGTTGTTGACGAAATTTGCCATATATGTTTAGAAAAATCATATCCCGAGGTAAAATTGAGAAATTAATTTTGCTCCAAATTTTGGGGTGCTACCCCCAAAAATTCTAAAGAAAACGTGGAAAAAATTATTTCTCTAAAACGGTTTTGACGATTTTGATAAAAAAAAAAAAATCTAAAATGTAGTCCATTTAAATACGAATTTAACGATATAAGCCGTTTTCCCGGGATAAACTTAGTTTCCATGATATTGTTGAAAATTAATCTGATATTGTTGAAAATCGAAAACAAAAACTAAACAACCACCTATTAAACGCTTTTAAAATGCTTTTTAAATTATTATTATTATTACAGTTTCAGCAATATGAGAGTTTGTTGTAGTTGACTCGCACCGATTTTTTTTTATCTAAGCTCTTATATGAAAATACTAACTATACAATACACGTGTGTAAGGAAGAGTTAGAGTAATATGTCTAATTACAGCTTTTTAATAGTATTACAATACACGTGTGTAAGGAAGAGTTAGAGTAATACGTCTAATTACAGCTTTTTAATTGTTTTTACTAAATTCACTTTCACAAGTAGGTTCTTACATTACCTCATCTAAGATACACGCTCATCTAGAATACCTCTTTCATATTACCTAGGTTGTCATCTAAATTACACGTTCACCTACCTCCCTCTTTCTCTTATCCAAAAATTATTAACAATTACTTGTATGTATTATGCATATAAAATCAGATGTTTTTCTAAACGTTGACAGGCTGAGATGACACTATGCTTTAGTTAAGCAGGGAGAGAATCCATCTAGGTATCTTGTAGGGTCTAACATTAGAGTTATGGTCGGGATCAACTTCGGTCGGTATTCATCTAGCTCTGATGAAGATAGTAGATGACCCCATATGTCCATTAGTATGTGGTGATAAGGAAGATACATCTTATTATTTAGGAAGCTTGTGCAGGGTGTGGAAGTTAGAGCTTCCAGGTGGAGGGCTAAGGAAGACGTGCTCGAGTTACTTAGGTGTCAAGATGTTTCCTTCGTAATCCTCCCCAGGAGGTTTTATGGTGTTGGATTGAGATTAAGATAGTTAACCTTTTCTAAGAGCAATTTATCTGCCGCTTTAATTTACTTCTTTCATCCATTTCAGCTGTCATAATATTGTCCCCAATCTTATACTACACAGCATTCATTTTTTGTGCTGTTGAATTTATTCTGTCAGTATATCAATGCGTGTCAGCTTCTATGAAAATGAGGGGACACAAACTTCTGCTCTGCATTATGCATGAGCTGATGATAGCCTTATGCATGTCTCTGTCCCCAACATATTGTTGATATATCACTTAAATAATACAGGATTTCTTTTTATTGACAAAACAGCCTAAACTAATATCTGTATGGAATTTTTTATCTCTTTCCTATGATTATTTTTTCCTTAGAATTCTAAATCTTCTTTGGAATTCTTCTTGCTTAGAATTCTAAATCACAGCTTACCCACGTATATGTTAATTGAAGGTTCTAATTTTGATTTTTTTTTTTTTTATATAATTATTTTCTAACGATAACATATTTAATTTATTTTTAATAGAAAAGAGAAATAATTTTAAAAACCCACTCCGCCCACTGGAAATGAATCCAAACAAATCTTTTGCTTTTTTTCATGCGAATACGCTAATAACTTGAGAAGTTGTTACTGTCAATATTAGAATATAAAATTATATTTTATCGTTGGAGCTAAGTGGTTAAACTAAATAAATTAATGATTTAATTTGTAAGACATGGTCGGCAGTAATTACATTTTCCTAAAAATAATTAGCATAATTAAATTTGCATTTATAAAGACAGTTTCAACTTGTCAAAAAATAATTATTTTAGGTTAAAATTATCTGTTTTTTTTTTTTTTTTTTTTTACTTCCGAACTTACCAAAGGTAAATGGTTCCAATGTGATAATTCTGAAGAACGAAATTCTTTTTGTTCGAACTAAATAAAACTGGACAGAAATTCGTTTCAGACATTTGTAAACATTTATGGTCTTGCCTCTGTTTGTCTGTCTTTTGTGCAACATTTTTGCGTTCTACCATATCTAAAAAACCTTTAGTCCTATTGTAATGAAATTTTGACGGTCGGTCATATGTATAATAGCCCATTGTTTGACCCATATTCAATTTCTTCCGCGTGGGCACAAAATATTTTCTTTTATTAAGACTTATATCTCTAAAAGTACTCATCCGATTTTTAAGAAATTTATTTGTTTTGCTTAAAGTATAGCTCACACATGGTCTCATATCAATTTCAAATGTCTTCGCAAAATAAATATTGCTTAAAAATAAAGTGTGACCCGACTGGGAATCGAAACAGGTCAAAATTTCATGTGACAACTTGTCCAATAATAGAACGAGAGAAAGCTAAGTGCCACAATATTAGCAGACTATTTTAATTTTTTTATTTATATGACTTATTTTATGTTTGCAGGATTGCAAAGATTCCGGAAAAAGCCGAAAGCAGATGATAAATCCGACGGCGATTACACAGAATGTGAATTCCGATCAAGTAAGTCGCTTTAAGCTTCTAAAATTATTTATTTATTAATTTTATGCAATGTCGATGCCATTGAGCTCTATAGCTTGGCAGCGCGAGAGGAACTTGATATAAATTAAAAATCAATTACGAAGACTGATAATCCGTTAATTTCTTTTAAAAGAATTTTATACAACTGCGGTAAAATTTAAAAAATAAAAGAAATGAAAAATTAAATAAATTAGACGTGACAGCCCGCGACAATTGACAATTATCAGTGTTTAAACATCTTTAACATATTTTTTAACAAATCTATGTTACTCTTACTCTATCTACTTAGTTTCCATAGTTGAGAATAATTAGTAAAGGGAGTATTTTTTCTTCTTCTTTAGAGCATGAATTATACGGTTGTTAATCACTTATATTATTTTCTTTTATTAATTGCTTGGTAAAAATTTAACTAAGTGTGATCTATTAGGACCCATTGAATTACTACTTAATGTGGTGTTCTACTGGAGCCAGGATTACGTAGGCCTCTCAAAAAAATTCTCTTTATTTATCAGTTTATCAGTATCTTGTAGAATGAATTATTAATTATTTATCACTCAAATACAATTTTGTTAACTTTTAAGTTTCATTTATAAGTTAAACTTTTATAAATAATTAATTGCTATCTTTCAAGTTTAGTCTTATTAATTTAACTCAAGTTAGTTAGTGAATGGCGTAATTTTAGTAATTTATTGGAATCGTATAAAGATTTACAGTTAAAAGTTACTGCGAATTCATTTTGCCAAGGGATTTTTTGAAAGTTAAGTGATCATTTATTATATCTATTGATTCAACAGTTGTACTGAAAGCGACGAGGCGCTGTGGTTTGGTTGCCAATTCTATTTCCAGACTACTTAATAGAGTCACACCGAGTACCGAATCTTTTGGCTAAAGTTTTGCACGTTGTGAAGGTAATTTGTTTTGGTCGCAACTCCAAACCCCTTCTTCCGTTCTTTGGTTTCAAGTGTCTGTATCCGATCGATTCCTTGCCTCTTGCATTCCTACTTCCTCTCGGTTTTAGCTGAATCGAAAACCTTTAATATTAAAAATCGTAAACTTTTCGTATTAATTAATTAATATTTATTTTTGTTAAGAATTATTGAAAGTAATAAAGTATTAATAATACTTTAAAAGTTAAGTTTGTGGTCGCTTGGGTTGTGGAATTAAAGAGCGTGTGTTCACTGGCCCTTACCCACGATGCATAATTGCACTAAACAGTTTTTTGTAAAAAAAAAACCACAGCACAATATTGTTGTTTTTTTTCAACCACTATTATTTTTGTTGTCGGTGAACTGATACACTTTAATTTTCAGTTTAGTTTATGAGTTGCTGGTGTCCAAAACAAAATTGAAACAGGACTGTGTTAAGGTATATTTACTATTTTTTTACGTAAAATAAAGTAATAAAGATTAATAAGTAAAATTAATAATAATAATAATAATAATAATATTGGAAAAGGCCGAATAATGCAGCTCTATGAAAACGTTATAGAATTTTGTGCATTAATTATAAAAATAAAAAAATACATAGTTTCAATAGAACAACTAAACTGATTTACTGCTATGCTAGGTTCTTAGATGTATTTTTTTTAAAGTAATTAATCTGAATAATAAAGTTAGTTAATTTGTGCGTCAATGACTCACTAAAATATTAGGCACATTTTTGATCTCTGGTATGTTATAGATTGTTATACCTAATACAAAATTAATCTTGCTTATGGTTTGTTAAAAGATTTTTTAAACAATATTTAAAGCATAGCTCTATGATAACGTTATGGAGTTTTGTGCATTGGTTAAACTATATAAGCTTTCGCTCAGTTATTCCGATATCATCATGGATTGTTCCGATATCATCTAACAGGATGACCTGTTAGAGACGATAACAGTTGTTCCGATATTATCATATTATAGAGGAGGACCTTTAAGGACAATAACAGTTGTTCCGATGTCATCTTGGAGGAGGGCCTATGTTAGGGACGATAATTGCACTATGTGCCCTTTATATTAAAGAAGTAATCAAAGTCAACACAAGTAAATCAAAGTACCACAGAGTAGGCTTATAAATTTCTTTCATTCCAGCACCAGAACGCTTTCCCATTTTCATTTTCTGTTGGTAAACAGTTTCCTGTGGTGAACAGTGAGTTTATCTTTATGGTGACTAACTCTTTTGTTGCTTAACAATCCACTTCCTTGTACATATTAAACAAAGTGGCGTATGCCTGGTTTTTTCTAGTCTTGGTTGCTGTAATCCTTTAGATTTTGCTAGATGTAAGGAAAACTTTAGTAAGTACAGCTCTAAAACGTCCAGTCAGTCTGCAATTTCTTTCGCCACTACACGCACTATAATAACTATTGCAACCTCTAGAGTCGCCGAGAGTAGACTGGTAGCGGAGCGATGGTTGACCGAAACGATTGAGGCGCGTCGATACTGCACAGACTAGTCAGGAGTTTTGCATGTATATACAAAGCTCCAGCAATCAGTCTTTTGCAATTTTGTAAACTTCACAAAGCTCCAGCACATCATTCATTTGTCATTTTGTAAACTACAACAGTTCATGCAAGACTGTCAAACTTGCCGTCCACACGTTTCATTTTATTTGAAATCATCCTTGGAACACAACATGCAAGGCTGACGACAAAACGTTACGTGTAGATCAGGCTCGACTCGAACAAAACTTTTTTATATACTTAGTAAGACTAAATTTAAATCCAATAATGTCTAATTTTGTTGCTGGTCGTTTGTATTTCGTTCACGAATTTCAGCTAAATCAAATTTATTTTTATTAATACTAATTTTTTTTAATGTTAAGAGTTGCAGGAAAAAATAATTTTTATCAATTCAATTGTTTTTCTAAAATATTATTGTCATTATTCTATGCTAGTGAAGGAGGTAAATTATTATTATCTTGAATTATATTGTCTATTGTCTATTGAATCTTGAATATTAAGTCTTTTGGTTGCTTGAAATCTATGTAAATTAAACTTTTTTCCTTAATTTTTTAAACAAATTAACCAGCATAACTTTCAATGAAACTTGAGAAAAGTCAAAATACTTAACTTTATGATAATTCGTTGTTTTGTTTCGCTTTATTACTTCATTCTCTCATTCGTATTATTATACATTTCTAAAAATAGAGTTTTTTCTTAGCTCCCTAAAAAGAAATAGGTATATATGGAATACTGTAAGTAGTTTTTACATTCGATTAGATACAGTGAATACTTTGAATACAGACTGTTAGTAAATATTATTCGATTCAATAGCCTAATATGAATTCAGCTCACACGCTATTTCACAGGATCCACCAATAAAAGTGGATTTTGTAAAAGATTTCTTTGACAATAAGTAGTTTTTTCACCCTTTCACATTACCTTTAATACTGTCGCCATGTACTTGTCATAGCCTTTCTGAATGCTAACCTCGTCCTTCCCTCTTCAACGTCTAAAGGGATCAGAATAAAAATCTTTATTGAAAAAGGTTAAATTAAATGTAAGGTCAAGTTATTTTTCCACTTATCGAATAGATATAATAAATAAGAAAAAATTGGATCTAATACATTTTAGAATACTTATAGTTAATAACAATAACTATATATTTGTATCAGTTTATTGAGATTATGTATTTTATCTGATTGATGTTGGTCATCTTCATCCCTTAATCTTAAACTTTTTCATATACGAAGTTTATACCTATGTATAGATAGAAAAAGTATTGTGATTGTTCGGAAATTCTATTTTGATATTTTGACGGACTTACAGGTTTTAAGATCCTCTGGAGTCCAATATTTTTTTTTTTTTTTTTTTTTTTTTTAGATTAAATACTGGACCGGATTCGATGAAATTTTTCATCAAATGTTCAGCGAAATAATACCACGAGGCGAAATCGAGAAATTATTTTTAGCTTTAAATTTGCGAGTGCTGCCCCCAAAAACTCTATAAAATGGTTTTGACGATTTTAATTAAAAAACGTATTTATCAAAGAGTAGATAAAGGTAAAACCTATATCTACTCGATGAGATCATTTTATTTTAATGAAACCAATAACGAAATCTACACCAGAAATTATATGAGAACGTTTTTAAGACCGTTCAATCCTATCGATTTTAATAACAAGTCATATAAATCGTCCAAATTAATTATTAAAACAGTCATGTAAAATTGCAACCAGACACAAGCAGAAGTATTTGTACTGTGAAGTGATAGATTTATTATAATAGCCAAAAGGGATCTACAGGACATTAGTACAGGGTAATATAGGAAGGTTACCGAGGTACCTCTACTCCACTACTCTCTATTCTACGTATCATCTTTTAATTATGACATTCATCATTATTAATTATTTTCTTAATTTTCAATATTTGTATTACTATACGCTCTCTTCAAAGATAGAGCCAAGCGATGTCGGGTTTATAAAAATATTCAGGATATATTTTAATCTAAACCCATAAAATGCTGAAGTAAAAAAACTTTATAGTAAGGTTACTTTTTTTTTTCTTTTTTTTTTATCCGTCGCCCTAAGCACGAAAAGGAAGTAGTTGATCAGAGAAAACGGTGATCAAAGAAGCTAGAATTTGTGAATAATGATTTTTCGAACCTTTTTAAGTAAGGAAAGAGAAAGGAGTTTTGGTATTAAAGAAGGTAATACAAAATGTTTAGGAGGTAATATTTAGAGCGAGTAATAGTTTTGGCAATAGCTTTTTTTTTTCAATTATTTGAATGTTGGAAGAAAAAGAAAGAAAGAAACCTTTATAAGAGCCTCAATTATTATTTTTCGGTCTACAAGCATCAAAAGACTAGAAAATAGAACATTTAAAATATAAAATGAAACACCGTTCTTTCTACCGCTTTCTTACAGCCTTCATCCGTTTTAAAGTTTTTATATAAAATAAAATGTATAAAATATAGCATGAGCTCCTTTAAATAGAATAAATTTGTTATACTCACAACTATTAAAAGAATACTGGGGAATTGTAACATAATAATTAACAAACAAATACAATTGCAGTATAATTAAATAAAAAAAAACTAAATACTAATTGTTCAGTTAATAGCAAAATTATATTAATAATAATTAATTTTAATATTAATAAAAACAGTTAAATTCTTTAAGGAATGTGTGCTGACGTCACAAGACAATGGTTCAACACATTACTGGGGTCTTTTCTGATATCCCCCCCCCCCCCTCCTACCGAGCGTTTTTTCGCATATAATAGAGGGTTGCACCCTTCAACTTTTATGAGGCATTCAGATTTCCCACAACTGCCTGGTGCACAAAAAGTCAAAAGACCACGCGACAGATTGATCACCTCATTATTTGTTGATATATATATATATAAACACTTTTTTGACTTTTGTCCAAATAATATAATATTGATGAAATATGGGCTGAAATAATATTGAACTCCCGCCTCTTTCGAGTCGATCTCAAGGAAAAGATCGTAGAGGGCAGTAGCAAAGTAGCGTCTATTGCACTAATACGTACTAGACTGATTGTTTTTTCCTTAAAACTATAATGCCATAACAATATTTTCATATCATTGATTTGGAGAAAGGTCGAAAAAAGTGTTTAAATATATCTATGTATATCAATAAATAATGAGGTGATTAACCTAACCCGTGTTTTTTTTTTTAGCTTTTTGTGCACTAAGTAGATGTGGGAAATCTGAATACCCCATAAAAGTAACAGGGTTGAATTTGATGAAAATTTGATAAACAATTTCATCGATTATTCCAACAAATCTCCTTCACTCTTACAAAGTACAAATGTTCAAATTTTAGTAAAATGGTGGTAAAAACAAATAGACGCCAAATTTGCATGTTGATTCTAACGATATAAAGAACAATAAAATTTCTAAGCTAAATTGCTTTCTCAAGTTAAAATAATAATATAAGGAGGAAAATAATCAAATGTGATCCAGAAAAATTCAGTTTTTGGGGGTCTGCCGACGGATACCCTCCTTCTGCTAGCTGATTTTCGTGCTATTATTCTTTTAATCATTATTATTATTTCATATTCCTGTAGGCACTCCGGCGCCACTGATACAGTAGGAGCGGTAGAAGGAGCACCAATCACAGCATAAAGACGCTTGGTACTTTTTGTCTTCATGACCCACCTATTGCTGTCTGAAACGTCGTGACACATTTTTTGTAAATGATAATTGTGCTATTGTGTCAGTGGTGCCGCACTGATGACATAGCATATTGATATAAAGAAGACCAATTTTTCTTTTTAATTATCGGCTTAGCGGCACTTCGGGAAATTTCCCGCCTTCCTGGAGCCCCCGCCCGTCCCTGTTTAGACCACGGAAATTCAAGAAAACAGTAATGAACACTTAATAAAATCTACATGCTAGTGTTAGACATATAAACCAGTCTTTTGGAATGTGGAAATAACGCTTAAATAGTTTGGACATGAGCATAGAATGATTATATATGTAGTTGCGTTTACCATGGCGAGCACAAGAAGCCAAATCTAAGAAGAAATGAGATAGGGAAAGAAAATGAGTAACCTCTATGGACAAAGTCAAATCCACCCTTAAGAGGAAAGTTGAAAGCGCGGAAGTTCGTGTTATAGAATTCTCCACTAATAGGAGATAGTGGAAATCCTGTTAATTTTATCGACACCCCAATTTAAAAGAATATCCGACTATGCAAAAGTAGTAAAGTAGTATAATGCCTAAATTATCAACTTTACTAGATAATTATACATTCATTGGGTATTTCATGCGATAAAAGAATCGCAAGCGTCAAAAGTAGACTAGAATCGATCTTCACTGCAAAACAGTGATCACTGAGAACTATTATATTATGTAAGTAAAACATTGATGTTCAGTCAATTTTTTATCAAATAAGTTACTATTTATCAAATAAACGTATATAAAATTCTTTAAATGAATAATAATTTACATTTGTTTTTATTTTTAAAGATACAACAATAAAATTCATTTATCTATACCTACTTTAATTGTATCTGACAAAAAAGGATTCTAATATACGATATGAATAAAGCATCGTCTCATAATTTATCTATAGTCTAGTTTAAAATTTATTACACATATACAATGTAAACTCAAAGATAAATTATTTTCAAAGTAATACATCAAATATGAACATCCAAATTTGCTACTTTTTTACTAAAATAAATTCTGTTTCCATAAAATTGAAATTACTCCAGAAGGAACTAAATATGCGTATGTTGTGTATTGAGTATGTACTTAAACCGTTTTCCTTTGTAATGATTAGTAGTGATCCTGTTCAAAACTTAAACCATAATTATGCTTTCTGACATTATCAGACTGGTTGGAGGTAAAGACACTTGGTTGAGAGACCTTTCTACATATCGCCGACTTCTATTGAGCAGTTGCCTTGACCATCAAAGACCGTTGAACCATGACTCCCGTTGGACATATTATTAGGATTTGCCATTTTGTTACAATTCGTGCTTTTGTTGTTACTCATGGAGTAAAAATATCAAAACGCAAGTGTTCAAGACTACTAAACCACTCTAATGTCCCACTTACTATAAATGCTAGTTACGTAGGATAACCCACTTAAGTTAGTTGTGAGAATTCTAACTAATTTTAATTATTATTACCATTTACTTTAACGAAAAAGAGAAAGAGAAAGGAGAATGTTTAGTACCACTTACCGTAAAATGTTGCGTATAACACGCACTATTTTTACCTCTTATTTCTTCCAAAATAAGGGTGCGTATTATACGCGAGTAAAAACTTTTGCCATTAAATAGGTAAATAAATTAAAATAACCATAATACGACTACTTGCTACACTACGTGTCTACATGTTAAGACTATATGGCCGTAAACTCTTTTAACAAAAGAAAAGTCTTCACATCTGATTTCGTCTTACTCTTTTCTTTTACACTTAAGTAATCAAATGAAGCCGCATAAAAAATTATTGTGTGTTTAATTTAACAATCTAATTTACGGTATATTATAAAATCTTCATAATTTTATCGCTTTACTCATTTTATTGTAAATTAAACACAATTAAAAAATCAAGTTTTTTTTTCTTCAAAAATCCAATAAAAACTTTAACATATTAAAGCCCCTCATTATTTGAATTATTGTAATCTTTAATTTCTATATTCCTCTTAAATATAGGAATATTATGTAGGAGAATGTTCTTTAAATTTTTATTAGAATATCAGGTTGGTACTGATACTAGTTACTAAATTATTACCGTTTCTAGTATTTGAGTTATTTTTCATCTATCAGATGTACTTTTTTTTCCTCTTAAAAATAATCCAAGTATGTAACAATAAAAAAAAAAAGAAATCTTGTTTACAATGCGCTCAAGCGTAACATTTTCCCCAAATTTCAGGTGCGTAATATATGCGAATTTTTAATTTTCTTGAAATTTCAGTCCTAAATTCAGCTTGCGTTTTTGGTTCCTCTCTTGTTTTAGTTTCTATTTTTTTTTTGCTTTTCTTAAATACTTCAATGCTATTAGAACTCACTAGTTTCTTGGGATTTATTTAGCGTTATAGTTACGGTTCTTTTTGTAAAGATAACATCCACTTATCAATTCATAATTGATAGACTTTTTTGTACTAATAAAAAATTAATATTATAATTTTTTTCTCTAATAGAAGCCGTCGGTTCTAAAAGAAAATAAATTATCACAATGATAATTAAATTAAAGTGATCTTTTACCCCAATTCAACTAAGCTTTATTTCCTTTTACAAGTCTGTTTTATGTTTATGGATCTGATATTTTATTCTCCCTTAGGCTATTATTAAATTTTCCCTCTCCTTTGCTTCGGTTAGAACGCTAAATAATTTGTGAGGAAAGATTTCCTTCGTGTTCTCTCTCATTTTTTTTCTCCATTGCTCTCATTCCGAAGTTCGTATCATTAGCCAGAAAAAGGATTTGTTGATGAGGCCTCTGTTTCCATCTCTTCTTAATCTCTTCATTGAACTCATCCGAAACAAGTAAAAAAGAATTCTTTTAATAAATCTAGTCAGCTGGAAAATTCAAGAATTGCTTTTTGTCCGAAAAAAAGAAATAATTCTCTTCAAGTTAGATAATTATTTACCTCAAATTCAGACTCTAGCTTTTAAAATGGAAAATTATTAGCCTTCATCACTGCTGTTTACTTCATGAATATTATAAAGGTAATTAAATCTCTTGGAGCAAGATAATAGAATGCTGACTTTAATTTTGGTTTTCCTCCAAACAAATATGTTCTTTCATTTTATAACTACTTCGGGTTAATCAAAACAAATGTAAATTAAAATAATATTAATCTCAATTGTTATTAATATTTGTTTCATCGTTTAGTTTGACTTTGAAATTATCAATTATTTTAGAAATTGTTTTTAGTGTTGAATTCTGCTAGTTTTTCAACTCTGCCGAAAGGGAAACCCCAGATGCTGACTCAATTTACAAGTGGAGGGCAAGATAATAATTTTTCGCTAAGGTTACTTAAGAGTTTAGAAAACAGGGATTCCAGAAGGGTTGATAAATAATTTGATGTGTTTTTCATATTTTAGTTAAAAAAGAACAAAAAATTGCTACCCTAAAATATAAATTATAGGCAGTGGATACATTTTGAAGAAGGGTTTCAACAGATTTGCAAGAGTTTTTTTGTCTGTAGCCGTTCATTCGTCTATATAATATCTTACAGCTATTCATTGGAATAAATTAAGCATACTATTATTAATGTTGTTATATACCTGTGTGTAATATGGAATATCAGCTGATTTTCTCGATAGATTTCTTACCCATTTAATTTTACATAACTCACAACTAGTCGAGATTCAAATATAATTTCTGTTTTGCTAGATTTTATTTTTCTCTTATTTATTTTCGACTTAACTTATGTGATTGGTTTACCGTACTCATAGGACTGTTTTATAAGTAATAAAGCATAACCTAATAGTGATAAAGCCATGTTCTTACATAAACTTGTTTTAAATAACCGAGGGCCGATTTTGTTAACTTTTTTATATACATACATCCAAACTTTGACGAATTTTAAGCTTGGAGTATTCATCAATTAGTTGTTATATATCACAGAAAGTCTACAAATCTCGTTAATAGAGCAAATCCCTTTCAACTCTTCGGTATTTAGTTTTGCTTAAATTTTCTCTTACTTAGTTTTAAACGTTTATTAAACAATAATAACATGCATAATGTAATAACCCGGGCAGTTGATCGGGACTAAAACCCAAAAGAAAAAAAATAACATGCATATTGATTTACAACATTTTTATAAACCCTTGGCCAAGCCGTCCGTCGAGTGAATTAATTTTCTCTCAACTCCTTTCAACTCTTGAATAATTAGTTTTTCTTCACCTTCCTCTGCTCCTTTCAACTCTTCAGTATTTAGTTTTTCTTTAATTTTCTTTTTCTCTCAACTCCTTTCAACTCTTCAGTATTTAGTTTTTCTTTAATTTTCTCTCAACTCTGCAGTATTTAGTTTTTCTTTAATTTTCTCTCAACTCCTTTCAACTCTTCAGTATTTAGTCTTTCTTTAATTTTCTCTCAACTCTTCAGTATTTAGTTTTTCTTTAATTTTCTCTCAACTCCTTTCAACTCTTGAGTATTTAGTTTTTCTTCACCTTCCTCTGCTCCTTTCAACTCTTCGGTATTTAGTTTTTCTTTAATTTTCTCTCAACTCCTTTCAACTCTTCAGTATTTAGTTTTTCTTTAATTTTCTCTCAACTCTTTAGTATTTAGTTTTTCTTTAATTTTCTCTCACTCCTTTCAACTCTTCAGTATTTAGTTTTTCTTTAATTTTCTCTCAACTCCTTTCAACTCTTCGGTATTTAGTTTTTCTTTAATTTTCTCTCAACTCCTTTCAACTCTTGAGTATTTAGTTTTTCTTCACCTTCCTCTGCTCCTTTCAACTCTTCGGTTTTTAGTTTTTCTTTAATTTTCTCTCAACTCCTTTCAACTCTTCAGTATTTAGTTTTTCTTTAATTTTCTCTCAACTCTTCAGTATTTAGTTTTTCTTTAATTTTCTCTCACTCCTCACAACTCTTCAGTATTTAGTTTTTCTTTAATTTTCTCTCAACTCCTTCAACTCTTCGGTATTTAGTTTTTCTTTCATTTTCTCTCAACTCCTTTCAACTCTTGAGTATTTAGTTTTTCTTCACCTTCCTCTGCTCCTTTCAACTCTTCGGCATTTAGTTTTTCTTTAATTATCTCTCAACTCCTTTCAACTCTTCAGTATTTAGTTTTTCTTCACCTTTCTCTCAGCTCCTTTCAACTCTTTGGTATTTAGATTTTTAATGTTGGGACATCCACATCTATACAGCGAAAGAAAATGTTATGTTGCCCGCCAAATCTACCTTTCTGTTATCCATCCTTTCCCTATTTTAAGCTCGCTATTTGTGTTTTTCTTCTCTATCATACATTCTACTCCAAGCCTTCTACTTTCTACGCCTTACTTTTTATTCTTTTTTTTAAATAGTATGTCACATTTATTCGCGTCTAGTGACTACTTCCTCTAGATTTCTCAAAAAAGAACCGCAAAGTTTTATAAAGGACGATAACCTTACTGTTAATTTGAGTTTGGTTGTTTTTATTCGATAACCTCAAAATTTGATGCTTTCATTATATTGACATTTATTATTTTATTTCAAATCAGTCAAACTAGAAGTCATCCCACTAATGGAATGGCCTATGACCTAATTGAATGGTAACTTCATTGTGTATAATAAGGGCAGTTTGTTTAACTGAGCTTAAAATAGAATAGTTTCCTGGTCTAAGCAGGCTCAGAGGTAATTTGCCGTCCACTCGAGTAGAAGGGGTAAAAGGTTTAACCTGGTTCAGTATAGCTGGAGTTTAGCTGCAGCGCTGCAGCTAACTAAATTTGTTATTCAGGGGTTGTCCTTACTTCACTAGGGAGACTACACATAACTGAATGCATTTTGCACTATGCATTTAAAATCACCCTTTTTCCTTTATACCTTCATACAAATATATATATATATATATATATATATATATATATATATATATATATATATATATATATATATATATATATATATATATATATATATATATATATATATATATAATAACTGAAATATAATATAGTGTTTGGACAGTTACATCATACACCATTATGTAGATCCCGAAGAGTAAACGTGTTGGTTAAATTGGTATTTGCCATCGTCTTGCGTCAGTTAAATTTACTGCACTTCACACCACAATTGATTTTTATCGGATATGGATATATTGTATCACATCAGCTTTGAGCGCTTAATCCAAAAGGCCTTCTCTAATGCAAATTTTACTGTACAAATAGGTGAGGGCCCTAAGTAAGTGTTTAACACCTAGAGAGAGGGCCCCGTCTCTAATACTATTTCACACTTTTTAGATTTATTGTTTATTTCTTAACATAAAATTTATTTATTAATATTATTTGTGTGATTATTAATAATGTACATTACTTGTGTTTTAGTTTTTTTATTTATTAATTCATTCTTTAGCTGAATGCCCGTGCTTCGCAACGGAGTGTGTTATCTTTAATTCGATGGGTTTATAAAATCCCATAAAGAAACATTTACCTTATTTTACTAATCGAGAATATCTAGATTCTATCCCTCCCCCATATTTCTATACCCCCACCCTTTTGATAATATATTCTGCAAATATCCCAAATTACTAATTAATTCCGATTACTGGTGAAAAAGTCTTAAAAGTTATCTTTCCGAGAAAAGCAGCGGTATGTTCCTTCTGTATACCCCGTGTCTTTTCACATACCTGGGTTGAAATTTGAATTATCATATATTATATGCTTACTTCCAAAATAGGAGCCCTTTCTCAAGTATTAACTTCCTAACTTTAGGAGATCGGTCTGGGCTCGATTCCCCTTCTTTTCTTACTATGTCCCTATTTTCCCCTTAGGGGTAAAATTTTATAAAATCCCTATTGACAAATATCAATATAAGTTAGAAATGATTATTCTATGTACACACTCGTAGATTTTATTTTAGCGTTTTTTAAGAAGTGGTGATAATAATGTTAGTGAAGGTTTAGGCATGGAAAGGTGTGATATAAAAATAAAAGCAAGTTGTCTTCTTGATGACTTATAAACTATTTAAGTTTTTAACAAATATATGTGATATTTGTTAAAAAAATGAATCTAAATATGTTTTGACAGCGATTGAGCAGTTATTCCTATATAAATTTTCACATAACATAAAATACTGTCTGTAGCTTTTTCTACAACTTAATACATTTTATTTAATACATTTTTTATTAAAAATAAAATTATAATTTTGAAATCTAATTAAGTTACCTAGTAGTAAGTACGAGGTAAGAGGAACACACCTACAAAATTTCATGGTCGTAGGTTCAGTGGTTTCAGAGATATCGTGATGTGTCAGTCAGTCAGTCAGTCAGTCAGTGAGTGAGTGGTATTTGGATTTTATGTATATAGATTTCTCCCTCTAACCAAATTAAATTAACTAATGAATATTGATTTCAATTTATTAAATATTGTATTTATATTGCTTCCTATAGTTTACCTAAATTAACCGAAGCTACCTTCCACATGCTAGCTTGTGTACGATGTAATCCTTCTTGAGAACTATCATTTTTTGTCCCCGAATTAAAAAAATTCCAAGACAAAAATTCGTTTCTGACATCAAGGAACTTTTTTGGTCTCGTGTCTGCCTTTTGTTCATCAATTTTGCGAACCATTTTAACTTATGAACTAATTGTCCGATTTTAATTAAATTTAGACGGTAGGTCGTAATTAGCCTACTGTTGGTCCCATATAGGTTTAAACCATTTGCGCCTATTGAGTTCTCTTCCATTTACACCTATATCTGAAAAAGCACTCATCTAATTTTTAAGAAATTCCCAGATTAATTTAATTAAGCAACCTGTGCAATTTAAATTTTGCTAAATTGATACTTTTATTCATGAAATAAAACAATTTTTAACAGATTTAAAATAAAGGAGGAAACATTTAACAAATTGCACAATAATAGTTTGTAAAAGCGTAGCATTATTTAAGTAATCGTACTCGATAGGACGCGAGGTAGGTATGAGCAACACAAATTGCCAGACTATTTATATTTTTAGTTTCAATTTGCGATTTACTCGTATGTTTATATTTATTGAAGAATAATTATTTATATTTATAACTATTATTAATTCTATTTTCTACATAAATGAGTCTTCATTTCAATATTATATATTATGTGCAGACCGTGTTTCATTTGTGAATATTTGTTTTCGTATAATTAATGTTTTATTTGTTAATGCTCTTAATCATGTTAATAATAAGGAAATTTGCAATTATTTTAAAATGTGTTTTCATTGAAGATTAAATTAGACCATCCTTGCGTAACAACTTCATTTCATGTTTATTTTTTTTTTTTTCTCTATTATATTTTTATAAGTGGAAATACGAGGAGTCATCTTCTTATTGTTAACTGTTGTTGAAGGAAGCTTTTAGAAATAATTTCTTCTTTCCCACATAATGACACTTTTGCCTTGTTATAAATAAAATAAAATCCTGAAAAAAATAGAAGGGAGATATTTCGACTTGGTGACACTTTTTGTTCAAGTTACGAGCCTGAAATCGTTGAATAAGCTTCTTTTCTTTTCTTTTCAAGTGAACACTTCAAAATATATACATATTTCCATTCATATTTTAAGAAAAATAAGGAATTCAATTTGTTAAAAAAGGTTTTAGTTGGTTTGTTTCCAAAAGCTAAAAATTGTAGTACAGACTGTCCCGTTTACTTTTTCTCGAGTAAAATAAGAAAGAATGCATTTTGTTCAAATTTATTGATAGAGTTATTTATACACCTCTTCAAAAGTATTGCAACACCTTGTTTTTATGTATAAATAAATAGGTGTTTAAGTAGTGTATAGTATGTAAGAGAGAGGGAGAGAGAGAATAATTTTAGCTATAAATTTGCTGTCTCAAAAACTCTGAAAAATGGTTTTGACAAATTTTAATTAACAAATTCTAAAATTAAGTTCTTTCATATACAAAACTATCCATGTTGATAGTTTTCCCGGGAAAAATCTGTGGGCAAATTTTGATTAAATTTGGTACACATGATTAAATGATTACCCACTGAAGTGAAATCGTGAAATGAATTTTAGTTCTAATTTTGGTGAGCTACCCTCCAAAAAATAATAAAAATCTTGAAAATGTAGTGCCCCCAAATACTTATTTCACCGGGAAAAATCTAGTTTCTTAGATATTATTGAAAATTATCTGATTTTGCTGAAAATTGAAAACAGTTGAAGAAATGTTTAAATATGTATATATGTAATAAATAAATAAAATTTGATTTTATTAGATTTAAATTCGGTGTCAATTTGTACATGACAAATTTTGATAAGTGAAAAACGAAAAAATTTTAGGTCTCCGATTTCAAAAATTCCAAGACAGTTATCCGTTTCAGACATCAGGGAACATTTTTGGTTCCGTGTCTGTCTGTCGGGCTGTCGGTCCGTCGGTCTGTCGTTCAATTTTTGCGAACCGACATATCTTAAAAACTACACGTCCGACTTTATTGGAAGTTGGATGGTAGGTCATAATTAGGCCATTGTTGGTCCCATATAAGTTTCAACCTTCTGTGATCATTTGTTTCTCTTCCACATGCGCACAAACATACATTTATTAATACCTATAGCTTCAAAATTACTTATCTGATTTGTATGAAACTTATATTTTATCGAATGTAAACCTGCAGTAGCCCTAGATTAATTTGAACCATCTGCGCTCTTTAACTTTTGCTAAATTGATACTTTAATTTACGTAAAAAGCCCAAACAATTTTGACAGATTAAAAAAAACGGGGAAAACTATTAAACAAATTAGACAACAATGGCTTGTAAAAGCATAAAATCAATAAAGTTCGTGATAGGATGTGAGGAAGCTATGTGCCGTACCACTTGGCAGTCTTTTTTTTCTAGTTTGGCGTACCGATTTTGTTAACAAATATAATATTATTCAATTTGCTCACTTATCTTTCTTTATTGTTTAATATTTATTCTGATTCTTATGAATAATGTTGAGATTTTTCTGTAGAAACTAAAAAACTGTATCATTTCGGTCTATATAAGGTATTATTTGTAAAGAATTAAGTCGCTAAGCTATATCATGGTATATTATAGCTATAATATGATTCTACGTATATAATAATAATATGTTATATATGTGTAATATTGTTAGTTAATAAAATTATGAAAATTTCTTTGTGAAAATTGTTATATAGTTAACTTTCATGTAATTCTGAATTACTTTATTAATTCAATGTAGTTTACTTTTTAAATATTTTGTATTAAATAAATCATTGCTATCTTAGGATTAGTCCTGAGATCCTCTTAATACTAAAAAAAAGTAGATCTTACTATAATATGCATTAAAGCGAGCGTGTATACTTATTAGTGTATACATATATAGGGGTGAGCAAAAGGCAGGGCGCAAAATCGCAATTAAACTGCAAGTACTTACAC
The DNA here is from genome assembly GCA_951217055.1 of Gerris lacustris. Taxonomy (NCBI): domain Eukaryota; kingdom Metazoa; phylum Arthropoda; class Insecta; order Hemiptera; family Gerridae; genus Gerris; species Gerris lacustris. The sequence goes on from OX578280.1 coordinate 53,211,328, forward strand.
ATTACTTTCAGACAATGCACCCTGACTTTTGTTCACCCCTGTTAACAAAGTAGAATGATTTAAATTAATGAGAAAAGTTCATTCAAAATATAAACGAATCGTTTCAGCCCACAGTCTGGAGCCTTTTATATGCCTAGATTGTATCACTTGTACAAGTTTTGTGGACAGCGCAGTATCTGTTGTATGTTTAAAAACTGCATAGATTGCTCACTATTTGTTCTGTTAAGTTTGTACGGAGAATATCATAATCAAGGAGGCTTAAATGTAAGAACTTAAAGAGCACATAAAAAGAAAACTATTAAAAAGGTAAAAAAAAAATAAATGAAGAATTTCTTTTTATTATTTTATTCTGAAAGAACAAAAAAGCTGGGTAAAAGGGATTAATTGATAAAAGGAAGGAATGGGTGGGTGTAGATGAATTTTATCCAAAGCTAAGTCATTCTACTGATTTCCTAACCAAGTTTTAACTCGTTCAAAGTACTTAGACAAGCTAAGATTTAGCTGAGATCAGCACACTTTAACTATGTAAGGGAAGGGGAACAAAAGAGGGAGACGTAGGCAAAGACTTAATATCCCAGAACCTGCTTAAGTACTTTCTCAAGAGAAGGTTTTTTTAAAGTGGGTTAGTCAGAGCGCAGAGTGAGATCGTGGCTCTCCCTCTCACTTACTTGAGAATCTGTAACATGGTTCGTTTCATCCTACTGCCTTTTTCCCTTTATGTGTCTTAATATTTCCTTTTGTATTAAACTTTAGTTCAAACCGAGACAAATCCTAGCTAGACGTTAAACAAAAAAAAATATATTAACCCCAAAAATCGGTCAAGTACTTGCTTTGTGAATAAAAACATTAAAGATAAAAGAATGCATCTTTGTGTTAATTTGTCAATAAAAATACAACTGGCATTAGTAAAGACGGACGCCCTGGTCTTTTTTGAGGACATCAAAGCTAAGCTGTCTTAAAATGATAAAGATCGGTCTTTCTTTTTGCAGGTAACTCTATTTTGACTCGTAGATTTCATACTCCATAGATCAAGTCCACATTTCAAATACATTATCAGAGTAACCAATCTCACTTACTAATCATTATAAAATAAATCGTTGTCCACATCTGAGCCACAACAAAGCAAATGCTGGGTTGGCGCCACAAAAGTCGGCCGCAGCCGCATTAGCAACAAAATGACCTTGAAATTTGTTACTACCCACGTTGTCCAATTAAAATCATTATTTAAAATGGCTGCAGTTACCCTTACAATTGTTAACTTTTGCCAATAAAAAAAATAGAAAAAAAAAAAAAAAAAAATCGTTGTCCTGTTCAATTGCAATTATTATGTTATCTAAATAAAGTGTTTCGAGACTGGTTTGAATCAATGTTTGCCAAAATAATCACGTTATCTCTTTGGATTGTTATTAATGAGTTAATATAACATCTCAGTCAAAACAAAAAAAGTGCAGTATGTAGATTAAACTTAATAAAGGCCAAAAATTATTGAAAACATTGTCAACTTGGCCAAATAAAATGTCTGCCATCTTTAAGTTTAGAATTATATTTTTGTTTTTGATGTTCAGATTCTCTTTTATTAATGGGATTCCCAAAAGCTGATTAGTTTTATCTTAGTCTATATACCAGGTATATAGGTACCATCAATTTTATATTTAAAGACGCTCTCTTATGGAGTTAGCTGACGATTCCAGCCAAACCTTTGACTACTTATAATAAAACTGACTGAGGATAACTCTAAATGAGTCGAAAAGTTTCGAAATAAAGTTGAGAGTTCTGCGTAAATTATTAAACCTAAAAAATTAATTTATTTTCTTAAGTATAGAATTAATAGGGTGTGCTCTTAAATTAGTAATTAAATCGTTATGATTAATTTTATTAGAGGTAAGAACAAATACTCTTTTTCGTATAATAAAACGCACAGATCTTTTAGCATCTAAGAAATTAATTATTAATTAACCACACTCGTATTTGAAGGAGCATGTGCATTTTTTCGAAGCTTTTATTATTTATTAGCGTAGCCGTTTTATTAATATGTTAAGTTAAATACACCGACATCCCACTAACTCTACGTTTTGTGGTTTCTTAATGCTTTCCTGCTCAGCCCAATGATTAAATCTGATAGAGGTGTGGTTTTAGAGATACTTTAATATAATTGTTTTCTATTAAATCTAAATAATCACCTTGATAAAACATTCTTACAGATTCAAAGCCTTTTCTACATTTACAAACAGTACATACAGGATGGTCCAAAAGTCTCCCCCCCTCTTAACTTTTGAACGGTTTGAGATAAATTAATGAAACTTGGGGGATCTCTACCATGCAAAGGGAAGTTTGTTTTCATGCAATCACCCACTAGGGGCAACCACCCACTTTGCCCCCAGGCCACCCAACTTCAAAATTTCAAATTGAAGGGTATATTTTTGATAGCATATTTGGTTTCTACGGTAAAAAATAATAAACTTTTATTTGAAACTATTTTTTCTATCTCCAATATTTTGCCCCCTACAGGGAGGCAAAGATAGCAAAATGACCCTTCCGAAATAGTAAAAAAATAACACTTAGATCGTTATAAAATCTAAACGGTTTGAAATAAAGTAATGGAACTTGGGGGATCTGTATGATGTAAAGGGAAGTGTGTAATCATCCACTCGCGTACTAGGGGCAACCGCCATTTTGCCCCCAGGCGCTGATATCTACCATCTTAATTCCTTTGCTCCCCTATAGGCAGTGGCGTAGCTAGACCATTGGGGGCCCCCCCGCAAGAAATTTTTAGGGGCCCCTCGCCAAAAGAAAATCGATGAGCAAAAAAAAAAAAAAAAAAAAAAAAACCTCCTTGCGTTCAGGATTGGGGGCCCCCCTCGGCGTTGGTACAAGGATAGAATTTCCAGTTATTTCTGGATTTAGGGGCCCCCTGTCGCCGGGGGCCCCCCGCAATGCGGGCCCGCGCGGGCCCATAGTTACGCCACTGCCTATAGGGGGCAAATTATTGGAGATAGAATAAAAAGTTTGAAGTAAAATATTTTTATTTTTTGCCGTAGAATCTAAATCTGCTATCAAAAATATACATTCCAGGTTAAAATTTTGAAGTTAGGTGGTCTGGGGGCAAAATGGGAGGTTGCCCCTACAGCGCAATTGCATGAAAACAAACTTCCCTTTACATAGTACGAATCCCCTAAGTTTCATTAATTTATCTCTAACCGTTTAGATTTTACAACGTATTATCGGAAGGGTTATTTTGCTATCTTTGCCCCCCTATAGGGGGCAAAATATTGGAAATAGAAAAACAAGTTTCAAGTAAAGTTTATTATTTTTCACTGTAGAATCCAAATATGCTATCAAAAATATACACTCCAATTTGGAATTTTGAAGTTGGGTGGCCTGGGGGCAAAGTGGGTGGTTGCCCCTAGTGGGTGATTGCATGAAAACAAACTTCCCTTTGCAAGTTTCATTAATTTATCTGTACCCGTTCAAAAGTTAAGGGGGGGGGGGGACTTTTTGACCACCCTGTATAATTATAATTGTTTGTCTAGGTAAATCAATCACTGGTCCAACAAATTACTTAATTATTATCATATTGGATTTTAAAAAATCACTGTCTCATCATTATCTATATAAATTCAATCATTGTCTTGTCATAATTGCCATGAATTCAGTCAAATTTGCCTTTTCAAAATGATTATTGTAATCAACTGATTTCTATATCTCTTATCAGGCCGAGCGGGCGCCAGAAGCGGAGTTGAGCGGACTTCGCTTGTGACATCGGACACTATTGTTTTAAATGGACTGGTGGCCACAGGTTGTGGAGCGGAGTTAAGCTTAGCATAGCGGCGCTCCACTCTCTTTGTCGGTGTTAAAAGCTGACTCCAATGCTCCCTCCACGACAATAATTTTATCTTGAAGGAGTAAAATAAATTATAAATTAATAAATAAATAAATAAATCATAAAATAAGTTATCGCTAGCGCATTTCAGAAAGGTTTTTAATTTGTGAAGGAAAACAATTTTGATAAAGGAAGAACCATTACTAGAATTAGTGAGGGAGCAGACGGTGTTAAAATATATGGACAATAGATACAAGAATATCAATTTTGCTTCAATTCAGATGGTTCATTATAAATGGTTTCAATCAGTGGCATAGTGACGAGGGGTCAGGGGGGAGGGTTTGAATTCCCCTTGAACATGAAAATTAAACTTGCTATTATCACATCCTGATGTATCATATCTTATTTTACTAAGAAGTTCATTAAGCTGAGGACATGTCTCTCGAAATAGTATTTAAACTGTTCATGGTTTAGATTAGATCAACAAAAAGGGTGCATGAAATTCCCTAAAATATGCCCTTGTTCTCAGAAAGAGACTTCCACTCTTTCTTACAAGGGTTTGAAGCGACACAAGTCACAAGAGAAAAGTCGGTTTCAGAATTATAGGATTATGAACTTAAACACAAATAGTATAACTTTCGTAGGTCCAACATCTTTGGTGGAACTAAGCTGACTCCGCTCCGCTTTCGGTTGCCATACCCCCTGGACACAACTCCGCTCAGCTCTGCTCAAATAAACTCAATACCGCTCTGCTCATCCCCTTCTGGTGGCCGCCCGGCTTTATTAGCCTGTCAGAACGAAGTATACATATTATTTAAAAAAGTAATACTTACAATAAAACAAAAGTTTAATTTTATATTCCATTAAAGAGTTTAATATTTCATTCTGGCATTATTCCTTAGTTATAATCTTTGCAATTTAAAATATCCTTGATTTTGTATATTAGAATTATGTAGATTTAATATTTAATGAAAAGATTTATCGATAATATTTTTATACTGGCTGAAACGACTGTTTAATTCTCCGTTCCAAAGGGAAATAATTCCCTAAAACAGACGATGGAAGGAAGGATTATAATGTAAATGTTTTTTTTGGAAATATTAATAATATTTAAACCCTCTGTTGGTGTCGGGGTTTTCTCGCTTAATTCCCGTGGGACCCCTTTAATATCTATCCCTCTTCAAAAAAGGATACAATAAAGTATTCTCCCTAAAAAATGCTATAATATTTAGACAAAAACCCCTTTCACAAATGACAAGATAAAAACATTATACAAACGAGGAGAATTATTACTTGTGACAAAGCAAGATTATTCATAATATTTCATTAAAAGGATATAAGTAAATGTATATATATATATAGTAAGTACACACATCGTGTTTTAAAAGTATATTTGAAAATTAGAATTTTTTACAATTATTTCGCAATCTTACGTTATGAATGTATTTACATAAAATTACCATACAAAATTATTTGCTTTTAAATAAACAAATAAACTTTTTGCTTCCGAGCTTACCGAGGGTAACGGAAGCTATGTGATTGTTCTACAGAACGAAAATATTCTGTCTCCGTTTTCAAAAATTCCAAGACAGAAATCAGGGAACATTTTTGGTTCCGTGTCTGTCTGTCAGTCTGTCGCTCAATTTTTGCGAACCAACATATTATCTAAAAAACTACACGTCTGATTTTAATGAAATTTGTATGGTAGGTCATAATTACCTCATTGTTGTCCCATATAAGTTTTCAACCCTCTGGGATCATTTGATTGTGTTCCACATGCGCACAAAATACATTTAATTTACACCTATAAGTACATTTATAAGTAAGGCCATTTATTTACACCTATAGCTTCAAAAGTACTTATCTGATTTGTATAAAACTTTTATAGTTTATCGAAAGTAAACCCGCAGATGGCCCAGATTAATTTGAACCGTCTCCTCTTTAACTTTTGCTAAATTCATACTTTAATTCATGTAAAAATTCAAAACAATTTTGACAAATTAAAAAGACGGGGGAAACAATTAAACTAATTAGACAGTAATGGCTTGTAAAAGCACAAACTCAATAAAGTACGTGATAAGATGCGAGGAAGTTATGTACCACACCAATTGGCAGTCTATTTTAATTATTAAAGAATATCTAAATTAACTAAATTTTCTTCTGTCTCATATTGTTTTATATATAATTATTAATATCTACAAGTGAGACTCTACCCAGAATTTATTATTCTTATTATTTTTTTGTCGATATTTTCGTTTATTTTATGTCATATCATAATCTATTTAAAATTAATTAAGGTTTATATTTGATGTCTGACCTACTTGCAACCGCAAATTTAATATGTTGTCGATGTATTTATTCTCTTTCTTCTATAGGTTTTGTACTTCCATCCTTGGACAAGCCCTACATTTTCTTTTCTTTTCTATGTTTTGGAATATCGCGGTCATGTAGTGTCATGATAGTTGTTCGAAGGTGTTTTTGTCCCTGTCCCTATATCCGGTCCAAGGTTTGACTCCCTCTCTTTTTCTAGCCTTCGAATATGTCATTGATAGATTGGTCGACATTTTTTTCTTTTTTTTCTACTTTTGGCCTTACCCTTACCGCTTTTTCTCAGTTGTTCCCAACAGCCTTGTAGGGACTTTGAGCCAAACTAAGGGTTGTCTGCTTTTTATTGATGGAACCTACCCTTTCGCCTGCAGTAATGGTGTTGAGAAAAAGAGTTTGAGGCAGTGGCATGAACTTACCAACCGCATTTTTTTTTATTTTTATATATTTTTGTCTCCTCAAAAAAAGACCAAAACAGAAACCCACAAAAAAGGGGTTAATCCCATCCAAAAAAAGGGGCTGTGAACACTCCAAATGGAAGAATTATACGCTATTCGGCGCCCTTTGCTGCCTCTCATCCACTTTTTAGGACCTCAAAAATAACATTATTTTATCACAGCTCTCTCCACCCAATCTCTCTCTTAAAAAATATATAATTTTTTAGCTTACAGCGCTTTGTCCATTTCTTATTCACTCCTCTAAAGTCCATGAAATAAACTTTGAGTGGGTCCTTGGAAGATTTCATTGCGTATCTCATTATGACCTGCTCTTTGTTCTTGATTTGAACGACAATTCATCTTTTGAATTATTCAAGATTCAAACTTCTTTTTTTGACATTGAATTTTTTCATGAATCTGAATGTTATTTCACATAACTTTAGAATATTTTACTAGAATGGACAAGGTTTTTTATTATTCTATGAAATAAAATATATCTTAGACGTTAAAATAATAAAAACTTTTATTACTATTTTATCATCATCATATCCCTTTTGAGATTTCTTTATTTTCTCATATAAAGAGAAAGTATCGTGATAGCGCAAAAATTCGATTTTGATGGATTTACATGTTTTGAGTCCAAAAAAGTGTTGTTTTTTTTGTTTTTTTTTGTAAATGTCTGCCTGTCAACTGTCGTCTTTGCAGACGCGTAGAGCCTAAAATACTAGGTCGATTTTAACGGAACTTGGCATGCATGATAAGAACAGTCATACCCCGTGGCGAAAATGAGAATGTATTTTAACCCTAAATTTGGGGGCGTTACACCCCAAATACTCTGAAAAAACGTGAAAAAAAAAAAAAAATCGAAAACGGTTCTGTCGGTTTTGATGAAAATATGTATTTGAAAATTTAGTCCATATAAATTCGAATCGAATGCTATAAGCTGTTTTCCCGAGTTTCCAAGATATTGATTAAAATAAATCTGATTTTGTTGAAAATCAAGAAGTAATCTAAGAGAAGTTGGAGTAGATTGTAGAGCCGGTTGGGACTCTCACTTCACTTGCGAGGTTCTTTAGTTTCTATAGAAGGGGTTCCTGATGAGGGTGGATTCACAGTCACAGCTAGCGAGCGGATCGACAAGCGTATTCGTCTTTATAGACAACAATACAGTCATATTTCCTGGGATCTGGGACCGAGATTATTTGAGAAAGTTAGTGTGAGTTGTCTCGGACCGATTTTTAGGGTCCGTAGGCAAAACCAAGGACCCTTATATTTTCCTGCGTGTGTCTGTCCGTCCGTCCGTCGCCTGCTCTTATGGCTACACCTTTTGTCCGATCACTTTGACATTTGGCATGTATATGTCTTGTACCTACCCGCACATGTTAAAAATATAGCGACTTAAAAAAATATATTTAAAAAAAAAATCAGGGTAAAAAAACTGTGAAGTGCAAAAAGTCTGAAACAATTCCTGAACATTCTTCGACCTAAGTAAAGATACACCTTTTTGGGAATTTCGAAAAAATATTATTTTATTTTTTATTGACAAAGTACGTATTTTTTATAATTATGGTCTTTTCTAAGTATTTATATGGTTGTAGTCTGGTTGAGTGGCAAAAAAAAAAAACTTTATCAGAAGTTTGTTAATGTGTTTTGAGAATATCAGACCCATAGAATAGTTCAAAGTAAGCTTTTTAGCATTTTAAAAAACACAATCAATAGGGTACTACTTAAACTATACAGTGGCCTACGGACCTTCGCTGTATGCTGACTAGGTCACACTTGACCTGTTTATTTATTTACTTAGTCATTCTTTATATTATTTTTGATACGATTAAATTAAAAATTAGTTTTATTTTATTTTTAGATTTACCCTATAATAAGCTCTCATTTGCCTCCGATCTTCACCAGATTATAATTGCATCTCTGCGAAAATATTAATTTTGATCCGTAAATGTTACGAATAAAAAAGTTTCCAACGTTTTCATGTTTTATTCTAAAATTAGAGACTCTAAAATAAAGTTACAAATACAATTAAATAATAAATTATTTAAGATGTAGGATAAAACTGTGGTTGTATATGTAATATAGTTAAATAAAAACCAATAGCAAAGAGATGATTATTAATTTATTTGTGTATTTTTTTAATTTAATTTAATGGTTAATATTATAAATTAATACACTATTAGAAAACTTATTATTTATAAATACACCCCCAGATAAAAGTCAATTTTAATTGTAACTAAGCTTAATTAAATTAAAAAGATGAATAATCAATAGAATAGAATAAAGCAAATTATAGTTTCAATTTATTCATAGTAAAAAAATAAATTTTACCAAAAGAAGATAAATAAAATGTCGTATTCCTTTTTATGATTCATTCTGTCAATAAAGAAAGATGGCAACATTTCTCTAAAACACTCGATACCATATTATTTCCTTTTTTTCTATTGATAAGTTATATGCCAATATAACACACACATATATTAGTATTTAATGAAATAGTATATATAAAGTTAATAATTATTTTTAATGTTCACCGTTTATTGGTATATGTGTAATTGGTATATGTGTATTCGTAAAATGTTTTTTTAAAAACAAAAAAAGTATTTTTCATATGTAGGGTATTATTTTTATTTTTGACTATTTAGTTTTAAAAATAAAAAAAAGAAAACGGGGGTTGTTATGAAAAAATAAAAATAATAAAGGTTGTTTATTTTAAGGGTAGATTTGAAAAAGGGGAGATGGGGGATGAAGGGATGAAAACTGTAATAATAGATTTAATTATATGAAAAACCGGAGGGGAAAAGGGGGATGAAGTTGGAAGTATTTGATGATATTGAGGGAACAGGGTGGTAAAGGGTGATGTGGAGGGGATGAATCTCCCTCCATACCCCCCCCCCCCCGGTGTTCTCGTTGCTAGGATACAGCTGTCTCTGAAAATCCCTCAATTTCTAAAACTCCAGTCGCACTTGGACTACCGTCCTAATAACATCATCGGAGTGACCAAAAAATTATAATAAGAAAAAAATAATTAGAAATTTTTGTACCCAAAACCCTTAAACATAAACAAACACTTATTTTATTTATTTTTTAAATATATATATATATTTTTTTAACCCCCAAAAAATAAATACGTCGGACATAAAAAAAAGAATTGTTACCAATTTTATATTTTTTTTTCTCGATAAAAACATATTTATATAATTATTACTTTTATTATTTTCTTAGTATATTAACCAATAAAATTCAACACTACATCAACATATCAACATCTTCTGAACAACATTAAAAATGATCGGAATTATGAGAAAGTTGCTAGAGATGCGGCAAGTACACGCTATATACCCCCTCTCACTTCCCTAATTTATATTTTTATTTTTACCTTTATTTTTATTTTTTTTTATTAGCAAACCACGTTTGTGTCATATCCTTTAATAAAAATCTAAATGTATTAAAATAATAAAATTCATACAATATATATTATTATTTTTCATTTTGCATTTATGTGTCTTTTTATTTTCTAATCCATGCTTGCCATATCCACATTTTTAGTTTATTACTTACATTTATTTTTTAAAAACATTATTTATTGATGTCAGTTTTATCCTTTTTTTAAAGATATGTGTTTTTTTTTATTTATCGATGTGTTTATTTTTTCATTTTTTAACATATTAATGTGTTTTACTTACATTGAATGCTCTTTAATTTAGTAATTAAATAATATAACACCAATATAATTTTAATTAAATAAATTATATATATAAATATAAAAAAAAATAATAATAAAAAAAAATGAAACTGCTTTTTCTTATAAACCAGGATTTTAAGAATTATTTATATTTTATGTGTTTTATAAATGTGATCAATGTTGCACAGCTGCAATTTTGCACGCGCCAATATACATATACCTATATAATATTTGAACTTGTTTCATATACTAGCATAGACGTGAATAATAGTGAAATTAAGTCGTTATTAAATATAATTTATTTATAATATATTATTATTTATAAATGTATAATATAAAAAGTAAGTTAAATTATTACATAATAGAATAGTTTTAGTTTAGATACATTTTACAAATTTTCAACTTCATTTAATAATTTAGTTTATAAATATAGCTTTTAAACATTTTCTAACAAGTGAAGTGAAATATATACATATATATATATATATATATATATATATATATATATATATATATATATATATATATATATATATATATATATATATATATATATATATATATATATATGTTTGTGTGTGAGAGAGTGTGTGTACATGAACAACAATTCAGGGTTAAATATAATATTAAATTAAATTTTAAGTAAAAATTTTCTGAATTAGACAACATTTTAGGTTTATTCTTAAAGAAGACAGTTTTCTGTTCAAAAATGTATATTATATTTATGTATATTTGAAAATACATTCTATTATTTAATTGGTAAAAATGACTTATAATAATCCACACAATATAATTATAAAACTTGACAATCAATCGTAAAACTGTAAGCACTGGATTAATAACAATTAATTTATTTTTTAATTGCTCAAAAATAACAACCATTTTTCGATGCTGCATGTCTACATAAAAAGGATTTTAATATCTTACACGTATAGCTGCGAAGGAAAATATTTTTCAGTTATATTACCCTCTAGCACATGTGGTGCAAAATAAATGTTTTATTTTATGGTAATTTACCTTCAATACATTTTTCTTATAAAATATTTTATTACTGAAACATTAAATATTTAATATTGAGATTATAAATCGATTTCATATTATACAATTACATTATTTTTAATTATTATTATTATTTTTTTTTATCGGTTAATTATCAAATGAATCGCAAATAGTAGGATATTTTGGGTTGTTTAATGTCGTTTTTATATTTTTTTCTTTATTGCGATCATCAATTGCGGCCTCCCGTCTTCTTTCATACCTATTTAATGATATTATATATCTTTTATGTATTAAAAATGACAGCAATGTAAACATCTTTGTAGACTATTGAGCAACGGAGTATTATTTGTCTTTCTTTATTTATATTTTTACACTTTCTTGTACTTCCAATTAAAACAACATTAGGTTATGTTCTAGGCAAAATTTTGATGTATATATTTTTTTTTTCTATTTCCTAAATTAGTTTAATATACTTAAAAGATATAAATATATTCTTTTGAATTAGTCCTTATATAATCGGCACTCATAAGATTCGTTTTCATTTTTTGAATATTTGAAATATATAAGGGAATATGTCGACTTTCCTTCTCAAAGATATTTGGGAAATGTTTAAATTATGCATACTGTTACGGAATTTGGATAATTCCATCTATTTTCACACCATGTTCGCAACAGAGAAGTATCTAATTCTCCTTTGAAATATAGTTTGTCAGTGAATTATCGTTGTTTCAAAATGTTCCTCCCCTAATTGTATAAATCATGGTAACAGTTGGTTATTTTATCGCTATTCTGATCCTTTTGTTTTTCATAATATATATTATCTTCTTTTGTCGTATCCATTTCATTAGTAGACCATGTAAATTTCAGTCAAATAATACGTGATCCATATATATATATATATATATATATATATATATATATATATATATATATATATATATATATATATATATATATATATATATATATATATACTTTAACTCAACAATACCCGAAAAAAAGAAGCTGATTAGTGTATATCTGATGTGTATTATATATATATATATATATATATATATATATATATATATATATATATATATATATATATATATATATATATATATATATATATATCAACAATACCCGAAAAAAAGAAGTTTTCTCATCATTTGACAGAGAAACATTCTCGTAGAATTACGAACAACATTATTATATCAAATTTTTATGATATAAATATTATAAAATTAGGATTTTCCCCCAAGAAAACACCACCAAATGTGGAACTGCTTCGCTTTCGAGATATTAAAAATTATCTTCCATTGGTTCATCCTTAAAATTCTCGAATACTTCACTTTCTATAGTGAAACACCTTTATGCAAACCTTGTAGAGAATCGACTTCTGCGTCAAATGAGACCAATGTCTGCCCTGTACAGTAAAATCCTTATTTTAAATCAAGCTAAATTTGTTATTCTTCATAAATTAGAGCATTGATGAAAGTCATCTTAATGGATTAACTAAATGAAGTAACGAGGGCTTAGAATTTATAAATTTTGCAGAAACTCAGGGTTTTGTTGTGTAGAATTGGGGTTGGCCTCATTCGAAACAGAATTCGATGTACTAAAAGGTTTTTTGGAAGGCATTTTATGGTAAGAAGGTTCATTTTTAAGAATTTTAAGGACAATCGTTAAGACACTTTAATTTGATTGTTTTTTGAAAATCTCGAAAACGAAACGGGCATCAAATTTCCTAAATTATTGCTCCTCGCAATATAATATTTAATTTTATTTATTAAAGAAATGAGAACTAATATATCAATATTTCCAAAACACGTCTCGGACTTTTGCTGTTTACATAAAGGAAAAACGCTTAAATGTATCTTTGTAAAGGGGGCAGAAATCTGTTTTATGTTCTACTCTCTCTTCCTGTTAAGCTAACCAGTGTTGTATTAATTAATTTTTATCTACTTCAAACTCTTTTCATTGCTTTCTTGGATTGTTAATTAATAGTTTGTGATTAAAAAAAAATTTATAAGATTGAAATTTTCAATTAATGAAGATTAGTGAACCAATTATAATATTATATAGAAATGAAAAATAAAATAATCGTCGTATTATGTATGTTATGCATTTTTTTCTTTAGATTATAAATGTTCCATGAATGGACCATTTATAATCTCAAGGAAAAATGGTACTCCAAAAAGAATTATAAATAAATAACCATTAAAGACAAGTCGAAAGAAAACAATCGTGTTAATCGTGATGAAATTCCCTAAGTTAAAGGATTTTCTTTTTGGATAAAAGTACAATATGGCCATTTTTATTCGAACCCATGATCTTGAGGCATAATTTGGCTTGCTCTACAATTGAGCTGGGAAATGTTGTTAACACTTCACGCCAAAATATAATAAATTATGTTTTGTTTATTTTTATAATGAAACATTTCTTATGCATGTATTTCGTCAATAACTTTTCATTTAAATTTTTTCATTCACCTCGCCATTGATAACTTGGTGCGTAAATCGATTTGATAGTTGTTTAAACAGGTATAAATAAAAATTCTGTCCCCGCAAAAATATATTTATTCTTAAAGGAAAATAAAAAATAAAAACTGGTTTATTTCAGTCAAATAGCTTTAACAAGCAAGTCGGTAGAAATTCGAGGTTAGTGTCGTCTTTTAGGAAATATTTTATTTTTCAAAAACATATAATATAAAAAGCAATCAGAAGTAAACGTGAAATGTTAAAAAATACTACCCAACCGTAAAGAGGAAGAGTTAATAGTGCGAGATATCTTGTTGCTTAGTCAAAAAATTAAGGGAGGATATCAGTCAGATTTTTTTTTCTTCACTGATATTTCTAACTCTTACTACTGCTATAGTTTAGTATGTCCGTATATTTCTTACTCTCTGGGAGGATTTGTTCGTTTACAAAACATTTCTAATATAAAAAATAAAGATCTATTTTAATATCTTAAATTATCACTATCACTGAGTTACATTTTACATCATACCTTAACTTAAACTCTCATATTCCAAATTTAAACTTAAACAAATTTAAACACATACAATGAACTTATCATTTAGGAGTACCCACTATAAGTCATATTAGAAACCTACTTCAGCGAGAATATTGTCTTATCTTGAACAGTTTGATAAATTTCTTTCTAAAACATAGACAAGCACATCTTCGTATGTGAATATGTCTAAAGCTAAAACATTTTGAGTCAAATCATGTCACGAAATGTAAAATTATGTTGGGACACTTACAGTCTGTTCCAAAGTAGAGTTAGTGCGTTGACAGCGCGGGAAAAACTAGCAAATGGGGTGGGGAGCCAATGAGAGCACGAGATTTTCCCGGATAAAAGGTCGGGCCAACTAGGCAAAGATAAATGTCTCTAGTGGAGGAAAGAGGCCCCCTAACTGCAGACCTAGTGGCTTTATTTTTTCCCTCAGAGAGGTTGGCCAATCTGTGTGGCACTCGATTTCCCGCGCTGTCAACGCACTAACTCTACTTTGGCACAGACTGTTATAGAAGTAGCAATTTACTGGATTTTATTGCACTTGATAAAAATAAATCAAAGGTTGCAGTTCTAAATAAAATATGATTTTAAGTTTCTTTCTTCAATTTAAAGCTATTATATTTGTGTCTGCTTCAGTAGCTTATGATCATTAACAACATAATAAATCTAAGCTTCATTCCAACATCAGTGGCCTATGTTAACTTTTGGATCCTGAAAAATTTATATTTGTGTGATAAAAAATCAATTGTGGTAAATTTATTACTCTTTTTGGATATTTCATTTGTCTATATTTGTTTGCATTCATTAGTATACCTAGTGGTAAAGGTGAATATGTTTAAAGGAAAACTTTGTAAAATAAATCTATGGAGTTTTGGTATCAAATTCGCTGAAGAGCTGAGGAAAGCTGTGAACGTGAGGTGTTTACAAGGAATCGATTTGTAACTTTTCACTGGCTTTTTTCTTGATTCTATTTTACTGTGTTTGTAATTTTACTTTTAAAATATTAAAATATTCGAATTCTGTTCTAAAATCGGCAAGAATTTGAAGGTGTAAAAATTGAGTCATTTTAAAAGGCTATACATGTCTTATTTACATAAATCTTGAGAATTAAAATTATATTTTTAGTGAAACAAATATTTGTTACTCGAGTTCTCTTAATATGCATGATTATTAGACTAATTTGTTTAATAATCAAATTCATTAAACTCGGTTAAAGACTTAAAACATTCAAATGGGTGGACATTCTAAACATTGATCTTTTTTGTCCTCCAAACTTTATTGTTCCCTTATCAACGTCTGAAGGACTTCTTAAATTGTTCCTTACTTTTACGTAGGTACGATTCAAATAAATTTTTTAACTTCTAAAGATAATTGTTAAAAATCTATATAAATCATTTTCTTTCCTTGTATTTGATGCTTGCTTTATAAATAGATTCAATTTATCGCTGATCTGTGTTCTCGCACCAATTAATACAAATCAGCAACTGGACATGTCTGCCCAATTCGGTTATTGGTGTCAAACATAATATATATCATATCTCTGGGCATTGAAGTATATTATGTTATGCTTGGCTATTTGGTTTAATGGATGACGGATAAGGGCTTCACACGTAACTAACCAATTCTTAGATTATCACAAACGTTAAGTATAGGATTTGAACACAACATGAGAAAAACTGAATTTTAATATATCGTTGACAAGTTCCTTATTTTTAAAATTCTAAATAAAAATAAATTATGGAGCATCGGATTAATAAATCTCTAATATAAGCGGCAATATCCTGATTGACTGACTGACGTAGAATCTCCGTACAGCAAAATCTGCTTAACCGAGAGACTTGAAATTTCTAGAATATATTCTGTTCATATCATAGACACCCTCTAAGAAAGGAGTTAGCGAAATTTTGATTTAAAAGGGTAGAAAAGGGTGATAAACGGTAGCTCACACAGAATACGAGTATGTTTATCCTATATAAACGATAGTATATAGGTGTAGAGACTGTTATATTTTCGGCATTATCTGATATTCATTCATTTGGTTTTTTTTCTCCTTTGATTACATGCCAAACTACAGTATTAGAGTGAACTATTATTAATATTAAAAATACAATTGTGTAAAAAAAAAAAAAAAATCCACAAGGGAGAAATAGCTATTTTCCCAGGTAATTTAGAGGGAGTAAAGTACGTATTTTCTTCCCTGAATTCAAAAAGCAGGAAGAAAAGGTGGTGTGAAAAAAATACTGTTTGATCGATTTAAAAACGCAGTACAAAAAATTGCGGGTGAAGCCTCGTCGGGTAACCTACTAGTCTAATATATATTATATAAGAATCCAAATACATATTACTGTCTCATCTGGAACCACCAGACCTATGAACATAATGCCGATATCCATTAATAATCTAAATATCCAAATACATACCACTGACTCATCTCGATGTTCTTTAGAACCACTAGATCTATAAACATAAAATTATATTTTGTGGGTAGGTTCCTCTAAGTTCTTGGGTTTTTTCTACTATGCAAAATTCGATATAAATAAAGATATCTCCGGAACTAATTGCACTAGGCCCTTGAAACGTAGAAGATAGCTTTCTTTTATGACATAAAACACTTTAGTAAAAGGGTTTTCCAATCGGCCATTTTGATTCAAGATGGCGACCATATTCCAATTTAAAACCAAGTAACCTCACTAACATAATTATCGCCACTTCTTTAAAACGTTAAAATATAATCATTGCAATGCACATGGCATGGTAATTTCTAAAAAAATGTTAATGCCTGGCAAGAAGGGAATTACTGAAATTTTATCCTCAAGAGAGGAAGTGGGGAAAAAATAAAGAAAGAAGATGAATTGGTCCCACACTGATCTTCCGAAGTTGGGAAGTTAATACTTGAGAAAAGATTCTTCACACACGACCTGGGGGGGGGGGGGGGGGTGAGTTAACTCTTAAAATGATTCTCCATTAGTCGGAATCAACTACTAATTAGTGATTTATTTGTTAAATTATTTGATCCAAAAAAGGCAGTATATAAATAAAGTCAGGGGGAGAAGAATTAAGAAACTTTTTGTCATCTAAATTTTCTCCATAGTAATATAATTTTGATGTTTCTTGACGGTAATTAAATCTATAAAATTAAAAAAAATAATATATCAGAAATAACACTCACCGTAGTGAAGTACGGGAATCAGTTAGTACTAGTATAAATCAATATTAATAAATGCACTAATATTTAAATACATTTATTTAAACCGTTAATAAAGCATGTTTCAATCTCAAACCACGCCTTAAACTTTTTAAATCACGTCTTAAATCCACCATTAAGCTAAAAACTTGTTTAAAAAATATTAAATTAAAACTTGTTTTAGTCTTCTAAAACACTTTTATTGATTTTATGTCTTGCTTCTTCGATTTACTTACTTTTTTTTGGTATTTACATTAAATGTTTCTGATGTACTTTATTTTTTCAGTAATCTCTATTTTGTATTAAAATAAAGAGCATTTTTTTAAGAAGCCTCATCGATTTTTACCTGATATTTATCATAGTTATTTAATATTTTAACACCTTTTTTGTTTTATGTAACGCGCTGTTACACAAACACGTGGTTAAAACATTTAACCAACATCAGACTTATAATTCAGCTATTTAACCTATATGGTCTCCTAATCCGGCTCTCTGAAATCTGCGTGTTGTTTTATGATAATAGCCAGCATGGTGTTATGTTTTCTACACTTTTGAAGAGTTGCACTTTAAGACATAGACAACGGGGGAACATTAAACAAACCCGGAATACGTCTTGATCAATACAATCTTAGATTGATACAAGGCAGGAGTGGATTGGCCGCTTCACTCATCCACTTAATATATTCATCAGAGGAACCTCTTACCTCTCTGGAATTCGATGATTTTTAAATAATATCAGATATTTATTTTCCTTTTTTGACTGTCCCAATTTTATATTAATATAATTTTGTGGTTGTCGTAGGGTGTATTAACAAACTCATCTACTTCTTAAATCCGCTATATTTCGACCAAACCTGGTCATCATCAGGCTTGGATTAAGTTCATTCTGTGAAATTTACACTTGCTACGACAGAAATATATTTAATTTAATTAAATATCTAGGTTCGTCATTTTTAAATAGTCAACTACTTCTATACATTATATAGCCGATTTATGGAGTAGATGAGTTTGTTAATACACTACTCTATACGACTTAACCACAAATTTATATCAGATATGTCGGTACTTGTTCTTAGTATCAAGAATGAGTTACAAGAACCCTTATAGCTTCAACTCGGCGATATCGAACTCCTCCCCACGGCGATGTTACAATTTCCTCGCTATAGCCAGGTCAGATCAATTTGGTTTACGGTATCTAAAATATCTTATTCACGTACTGTATTGGTTTTATGCTTTTTTTACAAGCCATTATTGTCTAATTTGTTTAATTGTTTCCCCGTTTTTTAATCTGTCAAAATTTGTTTAATTTTTTTCATGAATTAAAGTATCAATTTAGCAAAAGTTAACGAGCGCAGACGGTTCAAATTAATCTTGGGATACCTGCGGGTTACTTTCGATAAACTGTAAAAGTTTCATACAAATCAGATAAGTATACCTTTGAAGCTGTAGGTGTAAATAGATGCATGTTTGTGCACATGTGGAAGAGAAACAAATAAGCTCAGAAGGTTGAAACTTATATGGGACCAACAATAGGCTAATTATGACCTACCATCTAAATTTCATTAAAATCGGACGTGTAGTTTTTAAGATGTATTGGTTCGCAAAAATCGAACGACAGACCGACAGACAGATACGGAACCAAAAATGTTCCCTGATGTCTGAAACGGATTTCTGTCTAGGAATTTTTGAAATAGGAGGACTAAAATATTTTCGTTCTTCGAAACGATCACATAGCTTCCGTTACCTTCGGTAAGTTCGGAAGCAAAATGACAATACTAAGGGAATATTGTGTAAATACAATTGTTGTGTTGAATAGAATGGAATTGAATAACATTTGCTGCTTATAGCAAATAAAAATTTATAAAAACTCTGCAAATAACAGTTTTAAAATTTGAGCAAAATCGGAAGCAATTTCAGTCTGTGGAGTACTGCCACTACCTCTCCTCTCACTACCTACCTCTCCTCTTACTACCTACCTCTCCTCTCTACCATGTTATGCTATTCCTCTCAAGATAATTCATGCTATTCAATCAAAATTGTTACCATTAATGCTTGTAGTACTATTGCAATATTAATAACTTGTAATAACTATGTATTTAAAAAAAAAACGGCCAAGTTTTGATTTCTTTTGACAGTCTATATAAATTTATTTTTCGGGTGTCAGACTGCTAGTCATTTTCGCCCAGTATCAGTCTTTATTAGGGCGCGCACTTTTGACTATGTGCTTGCCTAAATATTTTGTCTGTCCTAAGTCCATACAATCATATTATGTGGGTACACTGCACATAGTGATGTGGATGCAAGGCGAATTTTTAACACCTTCTATCACCGATATCGGGCATAGAAATAGTTACGCAAATAAATTGCCATTATGCGTGGCTACCCTTAATATAGTATAAATAATTGTCATTTATAATATTTTTATTAAATATTGTAATTCCAATGTTCTTTCTTATATCAATCTTATCTTTATCTCAATTCCACTATTAATCAAATACTCATTTACTTTTCTAGTAGCTACTTATTTTTCTTTTTTATTAAACTTCATAATTAACTAAAACCGTGGGGGATTGTCATACTACTCTCTAAGAAAGAATAGTTTAGAATAATTAAATTTGCATATTTTTCTTATGAGCTTCATTTAAATTCGTTTAGCAAGAGCTGTGACACGTTTCATGCTTTTTTTTTTAAAAAAAAAAAAAAATCTTAGAAAATATTTTAGACAAATAGAATTTGATAAATAAAACCCTATTTCATTATTTTAAAAAGAAACCCTTTTTCGTCTTGATTAAATATGCTGATAAAAAATGAAAATACAACACTGAAAACGGAAGGGATGACGAAATGAAAAGATGCGAGGTTAATGTAGGAAAAATGTCATTGAATAAGACTCGAATAAAGTGACACGTAAGACATATCTATATGTGTTTGGGAGGGTTCGAACGGAACGCAATTTCTCGTGGAAAATTGAAACTCAAGATGCCTCGATTGACAGAGAGGTGTAAGAGTGTATACGAATTGAAAATAGAAGGATTGCAAGATGTATTCTGAAAACATTTCTAGAAAGATTGGCTCTATTGAATTGATTACAAGAAACGAAATATTTTATGAGAATTCACACATTGTGTGAAATTATATACTTATTGACGAAATATTAGTTTACAGAAATAACGTCTTAAACTTTAATCTATCGTCTGCTTATGAATAGCGTTTACTTCTTCCAATATATTTATTGTTGAAATGTTAGTTTATAGAAATAACATATTAAACTTATAATCTATCGTCAACTTATATTAAATAACGTTTACTTCTTATAATATACTTATTACACAATTTGTGATAGTGAACCTTATTGCAGTGTGCAAAAACACGGTATTTCATTGCTCATTGCTGAATATACTTATTGTTGAATTATAAGTTTATAAAAATAACGTCTTAAACTTATAATCTATCGTCTGCTTATATTAAATAACGTTTACTTCTTATAATATACTCATTGTTGAAATAATATTTCATAGAAATAACGCCTTAAACTTTAATCTATCGTCTGCTTCTGAATAACGTTTACTTCTTATAATATGTATACTTATAATTGGAATATTTGTTTATAGAAATAACACCTTAAACTTATAATCTATCGTCTGCTTATATTAAATAACATTTACTTCTTATAATATACTTATTGTTGAAATATTAGTTTATAGAAATAACATCTTAAACTTATAATCTATCGTCTGCTTATTGAATAACGTTTACTTCTTATAATATACTTATTGTTGAAATATTAGTTTATAGAAATAACATCTTAAACTTATAATCTATCGTCTGCTTGTTGAATAACGTTAACTTCTTATAATATACTTATTGTTGAATTATAAGTTTATAAAAATAACGTCTTAAACTTATAATCTATCGTCTGCTTATATTAAATAGCGTTTACTTCTTATAATATACTTATTGTTGAAATAATATTTTATAGAAATAACGTCTAAACTTTAATCTATCGTCTGCGCTTATGAATAACGTTTACTTCTTATAATATACTTATAATTGGAATATTTGTTTATAGAAATAACACCTTAAACTTATAATCTATCGTCTGCTTATATTAAATAACGTTTACTTCTAATAATATACTTATTGTTGAAATAATATTTCATAGAAATAACGTCTAAACTTTAATCTATCGTCTGCGCTTATGAATAACGTTTACTTCTTACAATATACTTGTTTTTGAAATATTAGTTTAAAGAAATAACGTCTTAAACTTATAATCTATCGTCTGCTTATATTAAATAACGTTTACTTCTAATAATATACTTATTGTTGAAATAATATTTCATAGAAATAACGTCTAAACTTTAAACTATCGTCTGCGCTTATGAATAACGTTTACTTCTTACAATATACTTGTTTTTGAAATATTAGTTTATAGAAATAACGTCTTATATAATCTATCGTCTGCTTATATTAAATAACGTTTACTTCCTATAATATACATATTGTTGAAATAACTTCTTAACCTTTAATCTATCGTCTGCTTCTGAATAACGTTTACTTCTTATATTATACTTATAGTTGAAATATAAGTTCATAGAAAGAACGTCTTAAACTTATAATCTATCGTCTACTTATCAATAATGTTTTTATAAAAATGGTTGATAAGTTATACGTAAAACAAAGTTTTCAATGGCCGCCACCTTGTTTCGGCTGGGCCGATTTTGCTGGTTAACGTAACCGTCGTGTTTGTTAAATAGCCTACGTGTGTGATAATGCTATTTGTTATTATTCGTTAATCTACGTATAGACGATCAACATCATGTGGATATAATGTCCACATAACTGGTATAATTGTTTATATACCTTCATAAAACAATTAATAAACATCTCTCTTCATTCTCTTCATTCATACTTATTGATTTTTTTCAATCCTAAACCTATATTAGCTTTTCATAACTTTATAGTATTAGAGAGATTAAAAAATACCTCGATTTCATTTTCGTATTTATTTATTTTGTTGTACTTTAATAAAATGTATTATGTTATATTGGTATTAATTTTACTCTTCATACTGCAGCAAAAACAATGCTTTTATAAAAAAAGAATTAAAATCATAGCCGTGGTGAATCGTTCTCTTTCGAAGTAATTAGAAGTATTGGTCTGGAAAATCTGATATTTAGTTCCATACCCCAGGTCCAATCTTTTTTTCTATCTCTTCAATTTTTCTATTATCTTTATTACATTAATCTTTAATACAACTTTATTTATGTGAGTTGAAATTGGTGATTAGTATACCTACCTTTTTCAGGTCGTTAAAGTTCAAATTTACACAAATTAGTATCTCTCTCTATATTAGAGTAAGCATTAAGCACGTGATTAAGTTTCAAGGTTGTAAGTCCTAGTTATTTAAATTTGTATTTGAAAAATTGTGTATTGGTTTATCATTATATTGATTTTTGGTTCGCAATCAAAAAGTTTTTTTCCGAAATTATATTTACCCTTACCTGTGAGAATAGCCATTTCCAGAATTTATCTATTTTTTTTTGACAATAATCGTTCTTACTTACTTAATTGAATCATCTTCTACCTTATAGGGATGACAGACGCTCCCAGACAAGTTTATCTTGGCAGAGACGCTTAACTTGGTCCTCAGGGATTTGTCGCTTTCGGAACACACTGTTTACTTTCTCACTCCATGTGAGGCGTCTCCTTCCTCGAGATTGTCAGCCTTCACATTTTGTCTTGTAGACTCCCCATGGATTTCTTCTAACTTCCATACTTTGTAAATGACTATCCTATCCCATCTTTAATTCATTATTCTTCCAACGGTGCTACTCCAATTTCTAGCCCGATTGTTGTGTTCCTGACTAAGTCCCGCTTTGTTTTTCTTGCTAATTTCCTCAGATATCTCATTTGAGTAGGTTGAAGGCTGCTAGACCATTTTTTTTTATTGAGTACCCATGTCCCATGTACGCATACTATTTTGTTATAGTTACTGCTATTGCCATGTTAAATTCTTTTGTAACCACTTGTTTAGTCAGGCATTTTCTATTGCCAGTAGTATAATCTACTGGCAGCTTCTATTATTGAAATTATCCCCTTTTTTCTATTTCCATTTTGGCTAATTGCTGCACCTTGGTGTTTGAATAATTTCCTTCAATAAGTGTGATATCATCTGCAAATGCCGATATGGATATTGATTCCGCCTACAATCTCTAGTATAGTGCATATTTGTGTTTCGTCAATCCATTTTGCTCTGTTTTATTATACTGATAGAACTAATAAAGAGCAGCAAGCTTCAATGAATGCAGCAAATGGCAAATATTTCATTTAAATTTAAATTAATTTTTAATATCTGCAGGATTTTATTTTACCATGTTGAATGTCTTTTTTCTCCGACATTCCAAAACTTTTTTTTATTTTTTACGGTAGCTCCTTAATATTGTAATGTGATATTCGTTTTCTTTGGGATCACCTTTACACTGGGAAAGTGTTACCTGTAAACATATAAGATTAGTGAAAGTAAAAATAAATGGAAAAAACAGTGGTTGCCTGAAAAAAAGCTTTAAAAAAAATTCGATGTTTATCTGATTTTAGAATATATTACTCTCGTAAAAGGTTTTCCTTGAGCCTTCTAAAGCTTTTTATTCACATAAAATTTATCTTTTATATCTTCTTCTATTAAGGTTTATAAAAAAATCCTTGTTTTTCAATCTTCGAACCTGATTGTGAAAAAGTATAAAAAGTTTAACGAAGATTGGCAAAAAGTCGTTTCCTTGATCTGTACAACGAAGTAAAGAGATAAGGAAGATTGCCGACCTAGTTTTCAGGTTTGGTTCAAATAAGATTGAAAGTGTTACGATTCAGTAACGTTACCATTACCAAGGACGCCCCACCGGGAAATT
The DNA here is from genome assembly GCA_951217055.1 of Gerris lacustris. Classification (NCBI taxonomy): domain Eukaryota; kingdom Metazoa; phylum Arthropoda; class Insecta; order Hemiptera; family Gerridae; genus Gerris; species Gerris lacustris. The sequence goes on from OX578280.1 coordinate 53,235,686, forward strand.
TTCCTTTCAATATAACAGAGGTCTCTGCCAATTTACATAATCCGACTACCGTGAGCCTCCCAAAAAATCTATGATTTCAAACCAATATTTTTAACAACTCGTAATCAACTTCGATCCATTATCTTCTAAAGGATAAGATACGCATTTTATATTATGATTTAATGATACTTCATATTCCTTATTATATTTAAATGGCTCATTACTTCACATAATAGATAGGTTTTGGCTGTTTAAAAAATATAGCACATTTTATTGAATAATATAAAAGGATATTTATAATATTATGATAATATAATTTGGAGGGTTATGAAATACAGGGTGGGCTATTCAAACCTTCGGGACGTTTTGTGGTAATGGTTAAAAAACAACCAATTATTTGCTGTTAAGAGATTTTTCGTTTATTTTCGACCTTGCGTTTTTTTTTGTTTTTTTTTTGCATTTTCCAATAACTTTTCGAATTGTTTCCAATTCCGACTGATAATGGCATGGACAAGTTTTGGTTCCAACAGTACTGCGCCACTGCTCACTCAGCACGAGCCGCGATCGATTTATTGTGTTCTTTGTTCCTCGGTCGCATAATGTCGAAAAATTTCATTTGACTGGCCTCCGCGATCGCCTCCAGACTTCTTCCTGTGGGGTTATTTGAAGTCCAAAGTTTATGTTAACAACTTAACAAGCCACGAACCCTAGAAGCCTTGAAATAAAATGACCGATATTCAGCCCGAAGCAATTTGAAAATTGATGGAAAATGCCTATAAAAACGAGCCCATTGCGTCATTCGCTCTGGCGGCGACTATTTACGTGATATTATATTCAAAATGTGACTGGAACAAATTTGCAAGGTCCAAAATAAAAGAAAAATAACATAACAGCAAATATATATTATATATATATATATATATTTTTTTTTTAACTGTTGCCAATGAAACATCTCGAAAGTTTAAATGCCCCTCCCTCTCCCTGTATATTTTGGGTTAAGAAATATGACTGCTCGAAGGTGAATTTAGTTATACTGTGTGACATTAAACTAACATAATAATTAAAGGCATTGGTCATTAAAGTTAGCCTTCTTCATTAGGTATCTGAGGGTCTTTGTCACAAAGGTAGGTTTATTGGTCGCAGAAGGGCGCAAATAAATATTATATAGAGAATATGCATGAAGTGCATTACCAATTTGGAAAATACCTTTTATTCGATTTTGTATAATTTATTCTCAAACACACCGAAAACCAAGATCTCTGCCATTTTTAAAATAGCAAATTATAAATGTACTGAAATACATATAAAACTGATATAGTTATACTCTGGTTACTCGCTTCAGGATTATGACAGTATTATACTCTCTCTAATGCTACCTATTGTAATGACAATGGATAATACGGATGTTTTATATTCATTAGCGTTGTATTTTATGAATTGTATATTATGACTTGATGATCCATTTTATAGTGCCATAAAATAGAAAAAAGAACTTTGTGGTATAACAGCCCTTATAGGTCTGCTGAATACTAAATGCAGGTGCGTAGGTCTGCTAAATGCTTATGCACCTGCATATATGTATATATATAGGATAATAATATCATAGACGTCTTCAAATAATTTAATTTGTTGGTTTTTTAAATGACATTGTACATGTAATTTTAATTGTTAATGTTCAAAAGTTTATCATATTAGTATCCTTTAAGGACTTTAACTTTTTACTTGACACTCGTTACTTAAATTGTACTTCTTAAAAAATTACCTTCGTTTATCATTGGCTTATACATAATCTCTCTTTTGTTTGTTGAACTTCTATCTTTCGTTCTTTTCTAAATCTATACCAACAGTCTTTCTTCTGTACCGAACTTGTTTCTACAGCTGTTTTATCGTGATAACTTAATCCAAAACTTGAATTTTCTTCATTCTTGGAGTTAGGGATTTAAAAGTTTCGACTAAGCTCTAATCTACTGGCCAAATAAACGTTTACTTAGCTTTATCGTTGTATTTACAGTGTAAGATTTTAACAGGTTTGCCAGAATCTTGTGCAATGTTGTGTTGATTTTTTTCTTATTCAGCCCTTAGTGACAAAACCACCTCTTATAAAACCTCTCTCATCATACTCGTCTGCCCATTTCAGCATAATTTCTTAGCCCTTTCTACTCAAAGTTGTTGTATAAGTTCTAATTAATTTAATATATACGCGTGACTTAATCCCCTTATATGCGTTGTTTTCTTAGCGCACATTAAATTTACTTTAGTATAACGTATTTCATATGTGATACGTTGATGAGTTGATAAATGAGTTTTGACAACGATAACTATTGAACTTTAGGTCTAAGGATGTATGAACAAGACACAACAGTGAACATTATGTTATAGAAAAATTTTAATATAAATTGACTGCCAATTGGTTTGGCACATAGCTTCCTCGCATCCTATCACATAATTGTTTCCCCCGTTTTTTTTATCTGTCAAAATTGTTTGGATTTTTACAAATGTTAAAGAATGCAGGCAGTTCAAATTAATCTTAGGCTATCTGCGGGGTACTTTCGATAAACTATATAAGTTTCATACAAATCAGATAAGTACTTCTGATGCTATAGGTGTAAATAAATGTATGTTTGTGCGCATGTGGAATAGTAACAAATGAGCGCAGAAGGTTGAAACTTAAATGGGACCAACAATGAGCTACTTACGATCTAACATCCAAATTTCATTGAAATCGGACGTGTTGTTTTTAAGATATGTTGGTTCGTACAAATTGAGTGACAGACCGACTGACAGACACGGAACCAAAAATGTTCCGTGATGTTTGAAACGGATTTCCGTCTTGGAATTTATGAAATTGGAGACCTAAAAATTTTTCGTTCTTCAGAACCATCACATAGCTTCCGTTACCTTCGGTAAGCTCGGAAGCAAAATTGAACAATTCCTAACCAAAAAAAGGAAATATGTATATAAAATATTCATGTGACATGTATTTGACAAGTTGCAATTTACGAGGTTAAAATAAATTTATAAGTTTCCTTTCCACTTCACTGGCAGAAAACATTTGTGTTTTTCATTTTATGGGGGGGGGGGGGGTGATTTTTAACATGTTATTCAGAGAAAAAAATTATACGTAAAATAATACGTTGTTATAAACATAGCAGTTTATAAAAGTTATTAGAAACACCGACTTTTCATTCTCCCATTTTCTCTTATTTTTCAGTGACCTTTTAACATTTCAATTTTACATTTGATTTTCTGTTTTGAACTTGGATTACAAATACAACTGTATTTTATAGTCAAATATAAATCTTTTAAAAATTCCGCGAATTAATAAATATTTCTCCTCTATCACATACACGAAATAATAAATTAAAAAAATTCCAAATAAAAAGTATTCATAACAAGCAAAAAAAGTAATATTATAATTTACAAGTGTAAGTAATGGTTGAATGTTTTTAGGAAAAAGGACCCATACACTTATAATATTTTAATTTATTATGATTATGATTGTTGCTTTTTAAATAGTATTTTAAGAGGTAAACAGAAAAAAGGTTGATTTATAATGGCATTGCTTTGTTTAATTAATATATATTACTCAAATTATACTTCTCTGATATTGTTACTTTTTAATTAATTTTATTAAACGAGTAATTAACAGCGCAGGAAACTCATATTTAGGTTTATGAGTAATTCTATTCACTGTAGAAATAAATTTCACGGAATCAACCTTTATGATTGTATTGTAAATTTACAATTGATCGTTTGATTTATGTATTATACTTTACCCCAATTTGATTTATATTAAAAAGAACTGTTTATTTCAGGTCTTATAACAGTTAATGGCCATATTTCATGGTTAATCCATTTTATTATTACGAGCCCTGAGGCCCGTGGCAAAGGGCTTAATTTTATATTTCGAGAAAAAAGTAAAATTAAGTAAATTAATTTTGATATCTATTTAGCTAAGTTATTCCATCTATTTGAAGAGCAACAAATCAAATAATTAATTTATTTTTATTGGAATAAATGTGGTTGCCTTAGCTTAGCAATAAATAATTTTGAGGTACGTCGTTGTCGTCGGGACACTTCTCGATTATATAAATAATTGAAATTTGTCATTAAAAGTTAATATATCTGTTGTGAGATTGGATTAATGTCACCTGGAGTGAATGAACCTGGGTTGATTGCTTTGTTATTATTATTATAATTGTTGTAAATAGTTGGCATATTATATAATCTTGTCATGGTGTTAAAATACAGTATTCATGTTGCGTTAAAGTATTAGAGTGCTGAGTATTGATTTATACTTATTTAACATGGCGCAGTGCGTAAGGATCCCTGAGCCACTTGGTGAAGTTTCTGAAGTTGAGTGGAGGCGTTTTAAAAAAGAATTCAAAATTTATTTGATTGCAGCGGAAAAAGATGATCGCGACGAAAAGGTAAAAATTGCGTTGTTTTTTAATATTATTGGGTCAGAAGCTTTGAAACTATATGATCTCAGTGCTTCTCGTACTAGGAAAGAGACTCTAGAAAAGGTGATTCAATTCTATGATAATTATTTCTTCGGTTCTACCAATGTTATTTTTGAACGATTTAAATTTCGTAATCTATCTCAGAAAGAGGGAGAAAGCTTTAATGAGTTTTACTTACGACTGAGGCAACAGGCCTCTCGGTGCAGTTTTAAAGAAGAAAATGAGATGGTTCGTGATTCGATCGTGTTTGGAATTAGGGATGTTAGTGTCAGGAAAGGTCTATTAAAGGAAAAAGAACTAACTTTGGAGCAAGCAATTGATATAAGTCGTTATGGAGAGGTAACCAGGGAAAGATTAGAAGTCATGCAGTCAGTTAAAAATGTTGTTCATGAGGAAGTGACTGTACATGCCGTTAATGCAAAAGCTAGAAGCAATAATCAAAATCAGATAACTGATTGCAAATGGTGTGGGTTATCACATGTAAGAGGGCGTTGTCCCGCTTTTGGTAAGAAATGTTCCAACTGTATGCGCCAGAATCATTTCAAAGCAGTGTGTAAAAATTTTGCTGGTCCGTCCGTAAAGACAGTTCAAGAACTGAACGAGGAAGAGTCTCGTAATCTAGTGAGGAATGATAGTGATGGTGACACGGAGAATGTGTTTAGTCTAGGGTTGTTAGCAGTATCTAGTCGTTCGGGAGATGTCTGGATTGAAAATATTATGTGTAATAATAAAAGTATGAAAATGAAAATTGATACGGGAGCTCAAGTGAATGTTTTGTCTACGAGAGATGCTCGTTATCTTGGAATATCTGAAATAACTCCAACTAAGACTGTTATAGAAGCATTTGGAGGAAAAAGATATGTACCAAGAGGTATTGTAGGTGTTTGTTTGAAATGGAAAACATTTGTAGTTAAAACGACATTCCTAGTTGTAGATGGATGTGACCAGCCAATATTGGGCCTAAAAGATGCTAAAGCGTTACAGATAGTAAATCTGGTAGCAGAAGTAAAACTGGCTGATATAGTTAACACTGACTATAGTGAAAAAGAGAAATTTATTAAAAAATACTCACCCATGTTCGGTGGTTTAGGTTGCCTTCCGATTAAACATCACATAACTGTTAAGTCAGATGTAAATCCTGTTGTGTGCCCTTCACGGAGGATTCCAGTAAGATTAAAGGACAGGTTAAGAGTAGCCCTTGATAATTTAGTTGAAAGGAAAATAATTGAGAAAATTGACAAACCCACGGCTTGGGTAAGTAACATGGTGATAGCTGAGAAAAGTAATGGAGATTTGAGGATATGTTTGGATCCAAAGTTCTTAAACAAAGCCATTAAAAGAGAGCACTCTTACATCCCTACGCAAGAGGATGCAAGAGTGGCACTACAAGGGAAATCGGTGTTTACTGTGCTAGATATGAAAGATGGGTATTATCATATTGAACTGGATGAAGAATCGTCAGAATTGTGTACATTTGCAACGCCATTCGGAAGATATAAGTATCTGCGTTTACCGTTTGGTATTTGTTCGGCTCCGGAAGTGTTTCAAAAGAGAACTATGTCGGCCTTTGAAGGAATTGATAATGTTTGGGTTTATTTTGATGACTTGATCATTTCAACTAAAGATGTAGCCAGCCATGATCAAGCTCTAGCAGAAGTAATGGAGAGAGCTAAAAAGTGGGGTATTCGTTTCAATAAAAGTAAGGTTCAATTCAAGCAGACGTCTGTGAGATATTTAGGACATGTTTTCTCAAAACATGGGGTAGAGGTGGACACTAAGTTTTTAGAATCCGTGGCAAAGATGCCTGAACCCACGAATGTGAAAGAAGTCCAGATGCTAATGGGTCTTTGCAGTTATGTTAGTGAGTTTTTGCCTAACTTGGCCTCTGTATCGGCACCTCTCAGAAGGCTTATGAAGAAAGATTCAATCTGGGTTTGGGGTCCAGAAGAGATAGCTTCTTTTCAGGAATTGAAACGTTTGCTTACCAGTCCTCCAGTGTTAGGTTTGTTTGATCCGACTAAAATGTGTCACTTGTTTGTTGATGCCAGTTTGAATGGTCTTGGTTGTGTGTTACTACAGGAGAGGAAACCGATAGCGTATGGGTCACGAAGTTTAACGGAAGCTGAAAAAAGGTACGCGCAGATAGAAAAGGAGTTGCTAGCTATTTATTTTGCGTGTAAACGTTTCCACACATACATATATGGGGCTCCTGTTCACGTATATACTGACCACCAGCCTCTCATAACTCTGTTTAAAAAAGAATTAGCTCTGGTACCGTCTAGATTGCAACGGTTAATGTTAGGACTGTTCAAGTATGATGTAACTGTTCACTTTGTGAGAGGGGTGAAAAATGTTATGGCTGACCCGCTATCAAGGATGTTCCTGATCAACAGTGATATAAACAATGGAGATGATGTTAAGGCAGTTCATGAAGTCTTTGTTGGCCCTGATAATAGTTTGCAGGTGACACCAACGAGATTAAAGGAGTTTCAAACTGCCACAAAGGCTGATGCTACCCTTCAAAGAGTTGTGGAGTTATTTCATGAAGGATGGCCAGAGTTGACACGTCAAGAGGCCGATGCAAACCCACTGCTCTCACGATATTGTGTGTTAAAAAATGAATTATTTTGTGATAATGGGTTAATATTTTTTTCTGGTCGTCTGGTTATTCCTGCATCGTTACGTCAGGATACTCTGAAGTTGCTCCATACTGGTCACCCTGGAGTTGAAAAAATGCGGGCTCGTGCGAGGCAGGTGGTGTATTGGCCTGACATAAGTGCTCACATAGCTAACTATGTTAAGCAATGCTCTGCCTGTTTAACCCACCAGCTAAGCAAGCCCAAAGATGTATTGTTGTCCCATGAAATTCCGCTATTACCGTTCAGTAAAGTTGGTACTGATATAGCAGAAGTGAAACATAAACCCTATTTGATTGTGTATGATTATTATACTAAATGGATTGAATTTTTACCTCTGCCCTCAAAAACAGCGTCATCTGTGATTAGGGTGTTGCGAGAAGTTTTTTCTAGGTTTGGAATCCCAAAGACTCTCGTGTCAGATAATGTTCCATTCAATAGTGCTGAGTTTCGAAATTTCGCTAAGAATATTGATATGGAATTAAAGTTCATAAGTCCTGGTCATTCCCAATCTAATGGCCTAGCTGAAAAAGGTGTTGGAATAATGAAACGTATGGTAAAAAAGGACAATTTTGACTTTGGCAACCTGTGGCTTTCTCTGCTAGAATATAGAAATACTCCCGTTGTCTCTCTTGGTGTGTCTCCTGCTCAACTGATGTTTTGTCGGTCTCTTCGAACTTCATTGCCAACTACAGCATCTGCTCTACAGCCTAAGCTACCAAGCAATATTGGCGACAAAATCAGCAGATCACAACAGAATCAGGCTTACTACTACAACCGGACTGCTCAAAAAGACACCACTGTTCTACCTCCTAATGCCCAATGTCTTGTACAAGAAGGAGCGACATGGGTCCCGAAGAAAGTAGTTGGTCCCGCGAATTCCCCAAGAAGTTATCTAGTTGTAGGAGAGGATGGAAGGGTCCTGAAGAGAAACAGGAATCGGGTGCGGCCCAACCCGTCTATTGATTGTTAGCAGATAATCTATCGACTCATTGGTTAAAAAAAAGAAAAAAAAAAATAAATAAAAAAAAAAAAAAAAAAAAAAAAAAAGAGCATGTTGTGAGATTGGATTAATGTCACCTGGAGTGAATGAACCTGGGTTGATTGCTTTGTTATTATTATTATAATTGTTGTAAATAGTTGGCATATTATATAATCTTGTCATGGTGTTAAAATACAGTATTCATGTTGCGTTAAAGTATTAGAGTGCTGAGTATTGATTTATACTTATTTAACAATATCAGCTTAGTTACTATTAGTTGTTATCTGAATTAATTTAATTGTTCAAAACCTCTGTATAATGAATTGTAACTTAATAATTATTGTTTCATCAACTCCAGTAATCTTAAAAAAAATATATAACTTATATCGCAAAAGTACAGATATTAATAATTGCAACTAGGTGAGGAATTGATGTATATTCGCATTATTCTAAAGCTGGTATGATAATATAACTCGAATGATGTTTAAGAGTTAAGTATTGAATCATCTGATGCTCACACTAATGTGGCATATATGTGTCAGCTTAACGTAAATTAAAATATTTATTAATTTACCTGGACTTCATATTAAACTTATCTCTTGGGTCTATCATCGAACTTAATACAATAGATAGAGAATATTAAGAAAATAGTAAATTATGATGTGATATATAGTTCAAAATGATAAATGGAATAGATAGAGGGCAGTAGAGTGAGCCTTCCTACATTATCGTATAACTGCATCCTCTTAACGCAACACGTCCCCCAGCTCATCTAAATTATTGTTAATAAATTGGTTAGGCGTGAAGTTGTTAGGAGTTTAGGATAATGAACAAAAATACAAACGGAGTAGCGGATAAATTTAAATAGATTATGTATAATTAAACACTTGTACTAGTACAAAACATGTGAAATATAAGGAAGGAGGGCGAGGTGCATACAGCTTGGAGGGAAAGGAGAGACACACTGACACTGACTGATTGACTGATTGTAGGAAGGGGAAAGGAGGAACGTAAGGAGGGGAGAGTGGGGACATTACCCTACACGGACTTCACCCCACCACAGGAGTCACACACAAACATTAATACACACAGACGCATGCTTACACACAATAGGAAAATAAAACGATAAAAGCCGTAACAGAAGTCTCACGTAAAAAGGGTTTCGTTGGTATCGTGAACATAAAATGTTTATGTTTTTTGGCATGGAAATTTAAACATGTTCCACAAGAGTTAAATATTTGGTAATCTACTCTTCAATATCTTCCATTTGATACCCCGCTCAAAATTTAAAAAAAAAAAATTTTCTCCCCGTGACAGGGATTAGCCGCCATTTTGGATTCCCAGTTAATCAGATCAAGTTACTATTCTTATTTTTTCTATGGCCCATCAGACCGCACATTTTGCATATTTTTAGTAACAGCAGAAATATAGTTTTTCGTGTCATTTTGCGTGCCCCGCAAAATGGCTTGGAAAATAAACACTATCCATAAGTGTTATATATTTTTGTAATCTACTCTTCAATACCTTTCATTTGATACCCCACACAAAAATTAAAAAAAACCAAAAAAAAAAAAAAACCGCATGACGTGAATTATCTGCCGTTTTGAATTTGAACAGCTGATAATTTTGAGTTAACTATATTTGTCCTGTTTGCGCGTCAAAACGATCTTTAATACTGGAAAGTTTCATGTTTCTATCTCTTTAGACACAGGAACGAAACTATAAGGGTTTCGAGCTTTTTATTTTTTGATGTCCCTATTCAATTTTACTTAATTTTTGGTTTGGTCGTTTTGAGTTTCTTTTTTTTTGTTTTACCAACGAAACCCTAATAAGTATCATTTCATTACACAGAACACTTCTGCTTGTATCAAGTTGAAATTTCACAATGCCTGATTCAATTGTACTTTTGACAATGACATATTATTATGTGATTAAAAATCGAGACGTTAAAACTTAAATACTTTACCAATGTAACATAACATAAATAATGTTATAACTTACAACTTAACAATAATGAAATTTAAAATTACGTACAATCATAATCATATTGGAACGACGCGACGTGTCGCATATAATAATGTTACTCAGGAGGGCACAGGTGCATATGTTGTCTCCTTTTCACATTTTTATTCGTGGTTTGTCCTAGGAACAAGGGATTGGATTCACGTAGTTCAATCAAGATGGTGAATCACGTAGTTTTTTTACTGCTCCTTACGTCTATATACACCTGCTTCTAGAAACCCTTTAGAATTGTAACATTGGCTGAAAGCCTAAGGTAGAAGAATGAGTTATGCAGCAATTCGTAAAGTGTCAATCAACATATTATCTTTGGAAGAAAAAGTAACTACTGTAAAATATAAAGTGTACTACGCTAACTTTTTACTAATTATCCTTTTTAAAGATGGGTTAGTATAATATTTTAGTAAAAAACGAAAGTTGATTTTGTGCCGATTGGAAACACAACTACCTCTATGATATATTCATCTTTATAATTATTTGGAATAATAATCTTGCAACATTTTATCAATTTTACTTCTTTTTTTTATGAAATATATCCCCCCCCCCCCCCTATACATTAAATTAGTTGGGATCAGATTGACAGAGGCAAGGCTCGGTGAAATTTATGCGGTTAACCTAGAACTGTCTAAATAATTTGTTTCATAAAGTTTGGTAAATTTTATTTTCTCCCCTAAAATCTCAAGTCTGAGTAAAATCGTGTTAAAGTAAAGGGATACTTTGCTTGAAGTTTTCTCTTCGTATTAACGATGTTACAAGAAAAGTTCACGTCATAATAGTGTAAAATAAACTTTTTTCTTTATCGCCGAACGTTTATTTTTTTCAATTTCCTCGGAGTTTTATAAATATTAGGTAAATTGCATTTGTTACTATAAAAAGTTTAAGATTGATTAAACTTCAGAATTTTTTTTTAATCTATGTCTCACTAATGTGTATATATATATTATAACTATTTATTGAAACATTTAATAGATAATTCAAATATGCAAGGACCACATTCTATTTCTAATTTCAAAATAAAAAAAAATTAACCCATTAAATTAATTTAATGGGTTAATTTTACTAATTAATTAAATAAGTTTTTTTACCCTAATTTTTTTTAAAAATGTTTTTTTTATTTTAACTAATTAATTTTATTAAATTTAACTAATTAATTAAATAAGTTTTTTTACCCTAATTTTTTTGAAAAATGTTTTTTTTAAGTCGGTATATTTTTAAAATATGTGGGTAGTTACAAGACATATACATGCCAAATTTCAAAGTGATCGGATGAAAGGTGTAGCCGTAAGAGCAGGCGACCGGACGGACGGACAGACACACGCGGGAAAATATAAGGGTCCTTGGTTTTGCCTGCAGACCCTAAAAAAGACCAGTCATGCACCATGACTTTATGAGCGAATTTTCAAAGAAATCTGCGTATTTTTAGATTATGATAATATGTGAAAATTTTAGTTTAGAATTTGGATGGTTGATTTCGAGGGGTACGGGGTACTAAAGCCAAAATAGTATATGGTAGGTTGGGGCAATGTTCCGCATGGGGTAAATGTCCCGCACTGCTTTAAAAATGGGAGGAAAACAACTTTTTGAAATGAGACTGACAACACCTCATTCCTTACGTTAAGGCTTTGCTCCTGTAAGGTTATTTCGTTTGGACTATTGCCAAGAATAACTTCCACATGAGGAAAGTTTATTTTTTTGTTTCAATCTAACCTTTATAGAATTTAGGCAGTTTATTATTAATTATTATAAATCTACATTCGTATTTTTGATAAAGTTGTACCAAAATGGTGTTAAAGTGGTGTAGAAATAGACACTTGTTTTACCTTCAAACGTAGTTACCTTCAATAGGTTACAATATTTTTATGATTTGATAAAATGGGGCAAAGATCAGCGCACTCAATGGGGCGAACGTCCTAATGTGGACTCTTCTCCCATTTAAAAAGTTTAATCTGCAGATTAATTTATTTTAGTTTCTTTTGGTAAAAGAACTAGTTTTTAATTTTCAGAGTGTTGAAGAGAAAGAGAGATCGTTTGTGCCCTTTACCCAGCAGATCCTGGATCAAGCGAATGATTAATTAAAAGGGGTTTCTCGATAAGAGGATTTTTAATTCTATACTTTATTGTATAACTAATTAATTCTATTGTATAATTAATTCTATAACATATTGTACCTAATATGTTTTCTTTATCGTTCAATATACATGTTCTTTTAAGAATTATTTCACTTTCTTGAATTATTAATTAATTAATACCAAATATAGTAAAGGTCCGCAAATCATAATTTTGATAAAATGGTGCCCCAAAAATGTTGAGAAATTTTTAAAGCAATGAGAGTTGGGGGATTGTTAGATGGATTGTTGGCCAAAATTCACAGGTCATTTGGAAATTATTAAAAGAAAGCAAATGCTCAAAATTAGCCCTAAACCACAAAGTGGCGGACCTTTGCCCCAACCTACCCTGTACTCTTCAAGATCCATGTCGTTGGAATCCTCTTTAAGAGTACAGTAATTGATGCTATGTACACTATTGTCATATTTTCATATAAGAGGGGGTTAAAATGGAAAAAACACGTTTTGTGATATTTTTGACCCTAAATTGTCAACATTTGACGCTTAAATGGACTCCAAAAATTCTGGCCAACAAACTCATCCTTTCTTTTGAGATTATTGACATTGTAAAATTTGTTTGGATTTTTTTAAGTGCATCCTAGGGTGAGATATCGTCTGGAATGACACATACATATACAATATACATACATACATAAAAAAGTGTTAAATTTCAGGAATCGATTAAGAATGGTCTAAAACGGATTTACATGGAGAAAAGATTCAATAATTCGTATTACAAAAATTTTGAAGCCATTTCAATAGCTTATAATTTTCTTCGAAAATTCGCTAAAATCTTTTGACAACATTAATAAAAAAGTCCAGTCATGCACCATGACTTAATGAGCGAATTTTCAAAGAAATGTGCGTATTATTGGCTTATGATAATATAGGAAAAATTTGGTTTAGAATTTACATGGATGAAAAAAAAAAATTGGCACACAGGGGTACGGGATACAAAAATCAAAATAGTCTTTACCCTTTAAGATGCATGTCGTTGGAAAGCTCTTTAAGATTAGAGTAATTATTGTGATATACACTTTTATCATATTTTCATATAAAAGGGGGGTAAAATGGAAAAAACACGTTTTTATGCTATTTTTGACCCTAAATTGTAAAAATTTGACCCCTAAATGAACTCCAAAAATTCTGGCCAACAAACTCATCCTTTCTTTTGATATTATTGACATTTTAAAATTTGTTTGAAATTTTTAAGTGCATCCTAAGGGGAGATATCGTCTGGAGTGACACATATATACATACAATATATACATACATATATACATACATATATACATACATATATACATACATATATACATATATACATACATATATACATACATATATACATACATATATACATACATATATACATACATATATACATACATATATACATACATACATAAAAAAAAGTGTTAAATTTTAGGAATCGATTCAGAATAGTCTAAAACGGATTTCCATGGAAAAAATTTTCAAAAATTCGCATTACAAAAATTTTGAAGCCATTGCAATAGCGTAATTTTCTTTGAAAATTCGCTAAAAGGATAAATAATTAAATAAATTGGGTCGTAAAAGCATATGATCAATAAAATACGTGATAGGAAGCGAGAAAGCTATGTGTCACACTAATTGGCAGATTTGTTTTAAACATTTTTACACAGTCTATTTAAAAACACGTTTACTTAATATCTTATAACATTTTAAATTTTGCTACTCTATATTTTAGTAGAAAAAAATTGGAACCAGTTTTGATTCTGGATAATTCAAGTTCCTGTTGATTTGCTCCTAGTTAGTAGTAGACGTTCTGCTACATTAGACTTTTGGGCACATAAAATATTATAAATTAAAGCTCAGTCCTAGAAACTCATCCTTCAACCTTCAGTTTATCTGTTAGATCAACCAAAAACATTGATCTGGACAATTAAATTTCACATTTGGTTTACTGAGAAAGTCTGTATAAAAGGCAATGAAAATATGTAACCTAATAATGGAAGTCACTTACTCCGATATTAATTATTTCTAACCCACCAACCGTAAAAAAGTCAAATAAATATTGGAAAATACTAGTAAATAAAATAAGGAACATACCTCCCTCCTTGAATATACTCTTATTTGACAAAATAATTATGATTATTATAATATTTTGAGTATTTTTATCTCTTGAGTGACAGGTTATAACTTGAGTTCAGAATCCTTTATAACCCAGGGAGGTTTAGGTCACTTGCGAGGTGAAGCACGTGCCATACTTACAGTTCAATCCCTAGCTGTTTTAAGCATTTGAAGCTCGACATTAAATTTTCTTACCGAACATCGATAGTGTGAAGAATATTATTCCTGCATGAACATGTGGTTCTTTTGACCATATCCTAATTTTTTTCCATTACTATTAAAGATAACTTTATAATAATCATAAAATAAACAGGTCAAGTGTGTGCTAGTCAGCACACAGCGAGGGTCCCTAGGCCACCACACTGTATAGTTTAAGTAGCCTATTGATGGTGTTTTTAACATACTAAAAAGCTTACTTTGAACTATCCTATGGGTCTGATGTTCTCAAAACACATAAACAAACTTCTGATAAAGTATTTTTTTGTCACTGAACCGTACTACAACCATATAAATACATCGAAAAGACCATAATTATAGAAAAAACGTATTTTGTCAATAAAAAATAAAATAATATTTTTTTTCGAAATTTCCAAAAAGTGGTTTCTTTACTTTTGGTCGAAGAATGTTCAGGATTTTTTTCAGATTTTTTGCACTTCACATAAGCGAGATGGAGGGGGGGGGGGGCACGTTTCAAACCCGCTTCAAACTCGCCTACGCTCGCCCTATCAAAGTTATATATAACCAAAGAATTATATATTTTTGTAATCAGCTCGACGTACCCTTTCATATGATACCCCTCACGGTGTCGAAAAAAAAATAAAAAAAATTCTAACACTTAAGTTTTTTTACCCTAATTTTTTTTAAGTCTCTATATTTTTAAAAAATGTGGGTAGGTACAAGACACATATATGCCAAATTTCAAAGTGATCGGACGAAAGGTGTAGCCGTGAGAGCAGGCGACAGGACGGACGACGGACGGACAGACATACGCAGGAAAATATAAGGGTCCTTGGTTTTGCCTACGGACCCTAAAAAGGTTTAATTCAGTATTTTGAGTAAATAAACATTTATTTACATTCTTATTAAGAAATTGCTTGCTAGTTATCTTTAATTACAACTTATAGCAATTTATTATTCAGTATTGAATCTATTGCAATAACTCTAATTTGGTCTTTATGAGACCATTTTAAGTGCCAAATAATTACCATAGATCTCCATAACTAAATAAATATTTAAAAAATAATGTATTTCTCTCTTGGTAAATATTTTGCTTTGATTACTTGCTATTTATCTGTATAATATATTATTAAAGGAGCATTTATATTTGTTTCTTAATATATTTTTTCCCCCTTTAAGCCACTCTTAATGATAATGGTCACAAATGTTTTTAACAAAAGTAAAATCAGACAATACTTTAATACTTTTTAATAAGTTTGGATATTTTTAGAAGTTATTTTTTACCTTGCTATTTCATGCTAGCATAATTGCATTGAATCAGGATTGGTATAGAACAGACTGTAATTTCGTTCAAAGTGAAGGTCGGGTAATTTCAGTGTAATTCGAATAACATTGAATTTCCATCACGACTAAGACTTTACTTCTACTGCTATTAAATAAAACGAGTTAGAAAAAGATGTACTATAAATATATATAACTTTAAATGTGAATTACATTTTAAACGTAATGATGTGTAAAAGTTGAACCGTAAAGTTTTTTTGCATTATTTTAAGCTACATTGATCTCTAGAAATAGTCGTAAAAGAACCGTAAAACCAAAAATTTTTATTATTATAATGTATAGTTACTTCAGAAATAAGTTTTCAGTAAATAGTAACTAACTTGTTACAAAGTTAACGTTAACATTCATTACTTCTATTTTATTGATACAAAGAAACACTCTCTCCACGGAAGATAATACATGTTTATTTATCAAAACAGCTGTTGGCTTTTATAAAGCCATCATCAGTGCCTATGAAAAACACTAAACGGAACTTACTGACACATAAGTAAACCAAAATTAAAAGAAAACCATAAAAGAAAATATTTTGAAAAAGATTTTGAAGGATTTACGTTTTGAAGTCCCTTGAGTCCGAAAAAGTGTAATTAAAATTGTGTGTGTGTGTGGTAATTAAAAAATGTTAGTCTGCTGTCTGTAGTCTATAGTCAGTGCAGTAGGAGTTAAACTACTGGGTCAATTTCGATTAAATTTTACCTACATGGTTTTCAGAAAAATCATACCCCCGTGGTAGAATTATACAATGAGTTTTAGCTCAAAATTAAAGGGCTCTCCCAAAAAAACGTGATAACTATTCCAATATTTTTTTTAAAAAAATCTATAATGTAGCTTATTTACTTACAAATCTGACCATATAAGCCGTTTTCCCGGGAATAATCTAATTTCTGAGATAATGATGAAAATAAATCTTGATTTAAATAAAAATAAAAATTACACAACAACATTATGTTAAACACTTTTTCAATGTGTTAAAAAGAAATGATTTTAGCGAAGTTTCGAAGAAAATTAAGCTGTTGTAGTAATGGCTTCAACATTTTTGTTATGCGAATTTTTGAAAATTTTCTCCATGGAAATCCGTTTTAGTCCATTCTTAATCGATTCCTGAAATTAATTTTTTATTATCTATGTATGTATATGTATGTATATATGTATGTATATATGTATGTATATATGTATGTATATATGTATGCATATATATTGAGTTAAGCTTTAGTTTAAATATACAAAAACATGTACCACCGTATAGATTCCTAAAACCAACTAAACTTTAATAAATACTTTGACAATATAATGACAATGACACAACAAGTTGATATGACATTACTTCAATACTTTCCCTTCAACTTGAATGGTAGTCAGTCCAATACATTGCGATAATCTCTTGAACCTATCTCTAGTTAGTGGCTTGGTTAGCAAATCTGCCACTTGTACTTCTCCCGGAACGTGTTCAACATTAAGCACTCCTTCTTGAACCTTTTCTCTTAAGAAGTAGTACCTTATATCAATGTGCTTACTTCTTTGATGGAATTCAGAATGTTTAACTAGTTTAACAGCACTTGCGTTATCAATTTTTATAGTAGGAACTGCTTGCTGTTATATCTTTAAGTATTCTAGTAAGCCACACTGCTTCTTTACCAGCTTCACTAGCTGCTATGAATTCTGACTCAGTAGTAGACAGTGACACACATTTTTGTTTCCTACTGAACCAGCTTACTGCTCCTCCACTGTACAGACAAACTACTCCAGATACAGATCTTCTTGTACTGATGTCTGAAGCATAGTCTGCGTCTGAGTAAACTTCTAAGTCACCTCCATCTTGTTTGTATAGTATACCTAACTTAGCTGTTCCCTTTAAGTACTTCAGGACACGTTTCAAAACTTCCCAGTGTTCTTTTGTAGGGTTTGTTAAACCTTGACTCAAAGTATTCACAGCAAAAGCAATATCCGGTCTTGTAGCTATAGATAAGTACAACAGTTTCCCCACTGCTGTTCTAAAAGGAACTTCAGGACTTAAAGATTTTGATTTTCCTTTTTCAGCACTGTTCAGCATTCCTTTCTCTATTGGTGTAGACACGGGAAAAGCTTGAGCTAAATTAAACTTCTCTAACATTCTTTTTATGTAACCTTCTTGATGTATAAATATACCATCTTTAACTTGTTGGACCTGCATACCTAAATAACTAGATACAGGTCCTGATGTAATTTGGAATTCTGTTTTCAGAAGCTCTAATAGTTCATGACAGCTCTCTTCATCTTCACTTACTACAAGACCATCATCTACGTAAAGAGCAAGCCATAATTTCTTCCCTCCTCTCTTAGAAAATAAGCAAGCATCATTTTTACTTTGCTCTAGTCCAATTTTCTTGAGATGTGTAACCATTTTATGATTCCAACAACGAGGAGCTTGTTTTAAACCGTAAAGGCTTTTAACTAGCTTACATACTCTCCCCGAGTTGTCATCATAACCCTCAGGTTGTTTCATGTATATCTCTTCTTCCAAATTACCGTACAGAAAAGCAGTTTTAACATCAAACTGTGTTAATTTTAACTTTAATTTGGCTGCCACAGCCAATATTGTTCTAATAGTATCGAAGCGAGCAACTGGTGAAAAAGTCTCTCCGTAATCTATACCTTCTCTCTGCGAGTAACCTCTTGCAACAAGTCTTGCCTTGTACCTAGCTATTGAACCATCTAGATTTTCTTTCACTTTAAAAACCCATTTGCTTGATATTGGTTTTCTTCCCCTAGGCAGTTCCACTAGTTGCCATGTACCATTTTCATAGAGAGATTTTATTTCATCATCCATCGCTTCTTTCCATAATTTAGATTCTTTAGACGACAATACCTCGGTCACAGTCAGGTCTTCCCCTAGACATGCAAATTCATCATTTTCGAAATATTTTTCAGGCATTTTTACTTTAGATTTATCAGCATATTCATCATACCTAACCGGTTTCTTTAATTTTGATCTGTCTCTTAGTTTTCTTGAGACTTTTTCATTCTCTGAAAACTTTTGAGCATATTCATCGTACCTAACTGGTTTCGTTAATTTTGATCTGTCTCTTAGTTTTCTTGAGACATCATTTTCTATTTCATGCTCTACGTCTAATTCTTCAATTTCTGAATCTTCAAAATGGTTATATATATTTTCTTCTATTAAGATCTCTATTGCATCCTCACTATTATTATTTTCTTTACAACTAGATGTTTGAATATTTTTATTATTAATTTCATCATTAACTATTGGTTTTAATGATAATTCCAATATTTCAGGCTTTGTTTCACTTTTATCTAGATTTACCTCTTGTTTCTTCTTATTCAGAGCATCTTTTCCTTTTCTTTCAAGTTTTTCCTCAACGCATGTTACTTCATTCTTGAATATAATATCTCTACTTGTATAAACATCTCTTTTATGAGGTATCCATACACGGAAACCATCTTTGTTACCACAGTATCCAACCAAATATCCTTCGACACTTTTTCTATCCAGTTTCTGTCTCTTCTGTTTTGGAATGTGAACAAAACAAGTAGTTCCAAAAATTTTAATGTGATCTATTGGAGCTGATTTACCTGACCAAAGTTCTAATGGAGATTTATTCTTGATTGATGTAGGACCCGTTCTATTAATAACATAGGCAGCAGTGTTAACAGCCTCTGCCCATAAATATAGCGGTAGATCTTTTGCATATATCATCGATCTAGCAGCCTCTACCAGTGTTCGATTCTCACGCTCAACTGCTCCGTTCTGTTCTGGTGCATAAGGTACAGCAATTCTATGCTTGATACCAGCTTTTCCTAGAATATCTTCTACATCTTTATTTTTAAATTCTAATCCTCCATCCGTCAACAGCTCTTTGATTTGATGACCATTTGCCTTTGCCTCTGAAATAAAATATTCTATCTTCTGTTTTACTTCAAATTTATGTTTAAGAAAATAAACCGACCGAAATTTTGAAAAATCATCTTTAAAACATAGAAAATATTTAGCACCACCTAATGATGTGTTTTGCATTGGACCACATAGATCAGCGTGAACAAGCTCTCCAGGTTTGGCAGCCCTTTGACGCGTACCAAAACTGCGGCGGTGTTGCTTTCCATAGACACATCCTTCACAAAATTCATTAGTTAGTTTGACATCAATATTATTAAATTTTAAAAAATTTTGAATATACCTTTTGTTTTGATGTACTAAACGTTCATGCCAAACTTGTATTGTTGATGTAGCTATTTGAGCAGCTTGAGGTTGAACCACCTTTACTCTCAATTCATACAGTCTATCGATTTTCTGACCTTCAGCCATCAGGTGTCCGTTTTTCAAAATTACGCAATCATTTTTACTAAACTTGACAGTCATTTCTTTTTCTACAACTGACATTATAGAAAACAAATTTTTCTTAGCTTGTGGTACATACCAAACGTTAGTTATGGTATTTCTGATCCATTTTCCTTTTACTGCCACTTTAACTTCTATATCACCTTTACCCAAGGCTTCCATGAAAGTACCATTACCAACCAAAATACTGTGTGGTTTCTTAAAATCTTCATATGTATTATACCATTCTCTATGACTAGTCATATGCTGAGTAGATCCTGAGTCAATTATGAATACATCATACTTCACATCACTGTTAACGTCTGCTACAAATCCCGAAGCAGATTTATTATTGTTCAAATTTCTTTTCGGTTTTCCATCGTGATTTCTTCTTTGAGGGCACTCATACTTTAAATGATTAGGGCTAGAACACTTATAACAAAGTTTACTACTTGATTGATTTTGATTTATATTATTGTTTTGATATTTTCTTGACTTAAAATTATTTTGATTTGAATTTGAATGATTAAAATTTTTATTATAACGAACTGTTGTTGAATTTCTTTGTGTAGAAACCAAAGCATTTGAATTTTGATTTGAGTTTTCCTGATTACTTCTTTCTTGAAATCTTAACTCAACTACACAAAGTCTTTCTCTCAAAGTAGTTGCTGTTCTCTCTGTTTTAGGCATTGACTCCCATGCATTAATAAATTCGAAATAATCTTCCGGAAGGGTGTTAATAACTCGATTTACAAATAAAGAGTCAGGCAATTTAACTTTATCTTCCTTCCACGTTTCATCCTGTAATTCTAACCATAATTTTTCTAATTTAGCCATGTGTTTAGCTACACTCTCAGACTTTTCCATTTTTCTATACCCGAAAAATTCATTGAAAAGACGATCTTGCCTCTGTTCAGTCCTTTGCTCGTAAATGCTGTGAAGCTTATTCCAAATTTCAGCAGCAGTTGTACACATATTAATCAAGTGTCTAACTTGAGATGACAAACTTGAAACAATTAAATTTTGAGCCATGTATTCAACCTTGTCAAGTGCAGCTATTTTCTTTTCTTGTAACTCTATTTCTTCTGGTGCAGCATCATTTGGAAGATTTTCAGGACGTTGTAACCTGCCTTCAACAGCCTTTATTGCACCAAAGGCTTGCAATTGAATTTTTACCTGAAACTTCCAGTCTGTCCAATTCTGTTGCCCTTCTAATTTCTCAATCATAATTTTGGGAAACTCCATAATTATTTTAATTTAATTTAGATCAAACCGAAAAATTTTAATTAAATGTCACTTAACTTTCACTTTTAAACTTTAAAACTTTTCACTAAATAAACGTGTCTGGACCGATAACCTATTGAGTTAAGCTTTAGTTTAAATATACAAAAACATGTACCACCGTATAGATTCCTAAAACCAACTAAACTTTAATAAATACTTTGACAATATAATGACAATGACACAACAAGTTGATATGACATTACTTCAGTAATATATGTATGTATTATATGTACGTATATATGTATGTGTCACTCCAGACGATATCTCACACTAGGATGCACTTAAAAAATCCAAATAAATTTTAAAATGTCAATAATATTAAAAGAAAGGATGAGTTCGTTCGCCTGAATTTTTGAAGTTCATTTAGGGGTCAAATTTTGACAATTTAGGGTCAAAAATAGCATAAAAACAGGTTTTTTTTCCATTTTACCCCCCTCTTATATAATAATATGACATAAGTTTACATAACAACAATTACTGTACTCTTAAAGAGCTTTCCAACGACATGCATCTTGAAGGGTAAATACTATTTTAACTTTTGTACCCCATACCTGTGTCTACCAATTTTTTTTTAACCAACCAAATTCAAAACAAAAAATTTCCTATATTATCAAGAGCCAATAATACGCAGATTTCTTTGAAAATTCGCTCATTAAGTCAGGGTACATGACTGGACTTTTTTTAAAAATAATTTTTCTCTTTAGAATTGGGCCTGATAAAGGGTTATTTGGTTTTCTTTACTTAATTAATAAAACCACTTTCTCTTTTTCAACTGCTTTATTTCGACCTACACATGCGGGGTTTTTCAGGCTACAGCAATAACAGTATTTAATAAAACTTTAAATACTTTTTTTATTTGATTAAATTTTTATTTTAAATTAGACGCATGTGAAAGGGATAGTTACAATGTATTTAAAAAATATGTAATTTTGTTTACTTTATTGTGTAATGGATGGTTGATGGTTATATGGATTTAAAATGTTATATATTATACAAACTATTTTAATTTTTAATATTAATGTTGATATTATTGTTAATATTAACTTGTTTAAATATTGTTAATGTTGTAGCCTGAAGAAGCCCGAAGGTGTACAGTGAAATATAGTATTGTAAAAGAGAAAGTGGTTTTATTTAATTAATTAAAGAAAACCAATTAACCCTATAAAAGGCCCAATTCTAAAGAGAAAAATTGGTCCGAGACAACTCAGACAAACTTTCTCATATACGAGTTCATATTTACTTAGTCCAGTGTTTTCCGTTTATTAGTTTTCGTGTTTTCGTAGGTACATTTAATTATTATTGAACATTTCATTAAAATTTATCATAAAAATAAATTCTCCTCGGCGAGGAACCGAACCCGCGTTGAAAGCTATTTCCTCAGAAACTACATTTTTATCGGGAAAACGGCTTATATCGTTAGATTCTTATTTAAATGGCTTACATTTTTGAATTTTTTAATCTAAATCGTGGGAACCGTTTTCGAGAAATAATTTTTTTTTCTCGTTTTTACAGTTTTTGGGAGATGGTTCCTCCCAAATTTCTGGTTAAATTCATTTCTGTTTTCGCCTCGGGATATGATTTTTATAAAACATGTATGCCAAATTTCGTCAAAATCAGCCAAGTAGTTTAGGCTTCAGGGGTCTGCACAGACAGGTTTTTTTTAAAATTCACTTTTCTGGACTCTCTTTTAATCCAAAACGTGTAAATCCATCAAAATCTCAAAATCAAATTTTCGCGCCATCACAAGACTTTCTCTTTATAAGAGAAAGTAAACACGATAAAACTATCAAAAAAAGGGTTTAAGTTCAGAATGAAAATAAGAAAAAGAAATTATTTTTTTCATATATTATTGGATTTAAATTCAGTCTTACTTTTTGTTACCTATACGAGTTATTCATTTATATTCACTAACTCCAAAGTTATGCAAAACAATCGTGTGCATAACGGTTCAATTTATATTAGTCGGGATTTTTTTTTGAGATAACAATAGTATTTCTCATGCACCAGCATTCCTAATGGTCGTCCTATAAATTTCGAGTATTAGATAGTCTAAGTGTAAGATTGTAACGAGGCAATATTTAGTTTAATTTAATTTTAATGCAAAACGTAAATCCTAACCTACTTAATAATCGTTTCTCAGAAATATGTCACATCGACTTTTACCACTCGCTGTACCCAATAGCGAGTGCTAGGTATATACTGGCTAGCCACATGAAGTGACATGTTATGTCACAGCTGTGGCTCACTTGATTTCATTCCTATCTTCTGTTGTAGCCACACCTGGTAAACAATTCATAGGAGTGACACAAAACAGAAAATAATAAAGCGAGGTGAAGACACCACGGATAAAAAAATTTTTCTAGACTTAGAAAAAACAATCTACCAATCTAGTTCATATCATTAGCTATTATTAGATGATAAAAATTTGTATCAAGAAATATAACATTTTTAATGCAACGCTTTAAATTGTCACTTGAAAGTAAGATAAATCTTTATAAAAAATTGTATACATCAGAATTACTTTTAAAACAAAAATAAAAATTGTTCAAACCCTGACTTAAACCACAAATGTCAGTCCTCAGTACCAGAGGCAACAATTTAAATATATCTTGGGTACTTCTTTAGATGGTTACTCCCCTATATTTATTTACAAAAATGGGGAGTAACCAAGGATTCTTACATGTCCCAGGTAAGACATGTTTTCGGAGTATTGCCAGAAGAGTTGTGGCATCTCTCTGGTCAACAGGTTCGATGAAACATCGGCCACTCCCACGTTCTACTCTGCCAAAATACCATTGTTCTCCCACCTAAATAAGCTAGCAAAATAAGATCAATCTCAACCTGAGACACATGTGTGAAAGAGGTTGAAAGTAAAATAAAGTTTGGAAGCACTTACGAGTCTGCCGCGATTATATTTGCGCCTTGATATTACCGTTTCATCAATTTCAACCACAAGACCCGGACCGCCTAAGACGATCTCATTTTTCTGGTAGTGACGCGTACAAACGTCTCTGCCAACATAATAGTTTAGTAATAGGATAATTATAAATGCTGGTTGAAGTGCATGAAATAAGTACAGAGGTGTGCAAATATTTACTCCTCTAGATTGGTACTCCCCTATGTGTGTTTAGAATTTAAATGACTAACTAAATAACTATTTAGACAAAGTCATGTTCAATCCAACATACTTTGGGACAGAGGAATATCACACTTCTGTTTAAACAAAATAATTTGTTAATGATCACCTAAAAAAATTGCAGTAGTCAACTACTGTAGCTTCAGACGGTCTGCTGTTATTAGACCGCTTTAATTCGTGCCTAATTGTTTCATGAGTGTAAGTCCCAAGCGTCCACAGATAGCTCAGCAAAAAGATGTCCTTTAATGGCAGCCGTGAACGCTCAAAGAAAGTGCCGGAAAGTGCGCCAAATGACTTTCGGCACCGCTTTCTAGGGCAGCACCAGGTTCCATATTGGCGACTGCCAACAGGGGGCCGAAGATGGATGGCTCGTCCACATTCTTCTCCAGGGCATAGTCTGGTTGCCGGGAAAGCTCCAATTTCTAGAAAAAAAAAGAAAAAGCAAGAGAATAATAATTAATTAATACATTTTTTTTAGTATGTATGCAATAAAGTTCAGTAATAAAAAAACTTACCTTGCATCCAGCGATAAAGTCCCCAATTGTCGTGAGAAGATATTATTGCGTAAACATCCCGCAAATTCAAATCAATCAAAGCATCCATTGTCTAGTTGTAAAGAGAAATAAGTAACGTAGATTGTTGGTTTTGTCACACTTCAACGAAATAATTAACTAATGAAATAATTAAAAAATGTCACAATAATTTGACAAATTATTTTTAAAAAAATATACAGAAAATGAAAACTTGTTAAGGTAAAATAAATCTTTGGTTACTCCCTCTCTCAAAATGGTCTAAAATTTGAAACGATTTTGTAAACGAAACTCGGCAATTATTTAGATTGTATTTTTTAAATATAAACTAAAAATATATAACTATTAAAACAAAGAGCTGTTTAGTCCAATATAAATTGGGACAATGGAGTATCATACTTCTGTTTTTATTAGGGAGTAACAGTCTAAAGAAGATCACTCCGTACACCTTCTTTAGATGGTTACTCCCCTCGGTTTTTATTAGGGGAGTAACAGTCTAAAGAAGATTACTCCGTACACCTTCTTTAGATGGTTACTCCCCTCATTTTATTTTGAATTTTATCTTTATACATCTTGTCTTTCCCCCTATTCTTACCCCAACAAAAGCCCTAATGCTTTTCAACATTCCCAAAAACGTTTATTGGTTGCAAAAATAATTAATCATTTTTGGAATTTTATCAATTCAAATTAATAAATTAGGGGAGTAACAGTCTAAAGAAGATCACTCCGTACACCTTCTTTAGATGGTTACTCCCCTCGATTATTATTAGGGGAGTAACAGTCTAAAGAAGATTACTCCATACACCTTCTTTAGATGGTTACTCCCCTCATTTTATTTTGAATTTTATCTTTATACATCTTGTCTTTCCCCCTATTCTTACCCCAACAAAAGCCCTAATGCTTTTCAACATTCCCAAAAAGTTTATTGGTTGCAAAAATAATCATTTTTGGAATTTTATCAATTCAAATGAATAAATTTGGGGAGTAACCAATAAATTTTAAAAAAGGGAGTAACCAAATAATGTAAACACAGGGGAGTAACCAACTAAAGAAGGTTATAGGGGAGGCATATTCAGATGGTTACTCCCCAAAAGGGGAGTAACCATCTAAAGAAGTGCCATATCTTGGTCATCCTATTCTCTGTATCAACTTCTAGACTGACTTTTATTTATTTTTTTAATAATATGTCTTCCTCTTCTCCCTAGAACCTACGATATGACCATTAGTATTTGCCGGCTATATATAATTTAGTTATATTTAGTGGAGAGACGCCTTTTAATACTTAACCAAGCAAATCCACTTTTCATCAATAAAATTAAGATAATCAACTTCTTCGCTTTTATTGTTATACTAGCTGGATACCCGTGCTTCCCCCGTGCTTACACGTGGAATGTTATTTTAATTTGATAAGTTTATGAACTACCATCAAGAAACATTTATATTATTTTACTATGCGAGAATATCTAGATTCTATCCCTCCAACCTATTTCTATACCCCCTCCTCTTTGATAAGATAATTTACAAATAATTACAAGATAAAAAGAACTTTTTATGTACTACGTTTTTAAATTTTCTGTTGAATCATATGTAATGTTGATAGTATAATTTAAGTTAGTTAGTAAGTTATTTAAGTTATTTAACATAGTTCCGAATTTATTTACTTCACATAATAATGACAACCATCTAAAGAGCTAATTTTAAACCTATAAAAGGACAAATCTATGTCAAACAGATCTTACCAACACCCAATCTAAACCGTGCCATTGATATGCCCCTATGTAGGGCCAGTAAGAGAAGAAAAATGTGTACAAGTAAAGAAGTACTGATGCAAGAAAAATTAAACCTATACCTAGGATACAAGTGTAAACTAACCTGGGTGTCATACGTCAATTAATTTATTTCTTTGTTTACTTTTCGATGTCATTCAATGTTTGCATCTTTATAATAAAAAAATCACAAATTTGAAACCCGTCAAAATGAAGATTGTAAATACTATGGGATAGGTCAAAACAAATAAAATAACTTGCGGATTTTTTCCGAACTAACTTTCCATACAGCAAAATTTGGCGAAAACTAATTAAATTCTGCTAAAAGATGGCTAAAAGTGTTAAAATAATGCATTGTCATCGTGTTCTGAGCTATTCTAAAAGTTTCAAATGTTTAGGTACTCAGGAAGTTAGTTAAAAATCGATTGCAAGATTTGTACCGGACAAACAAACAAACAAACAAACAAACAGAAAGCAAGCTAATAAAAACGTAGTAATATCCTCAATTTACCCCTCTCCTAAATGAAAATACGGCAAAACTGTACATGACAACACTTACTGTCTAATAAAGAGCTTTTCGACGGTATTCACCATGAAAGGTGAATTAGGTTTATTACTTTGACCCCGTATTCATTACTTGTACCCCGTACCCTTGTGTACCAAAATTTAAATTTTGAAAATTCATGTTGACAGTGATTTTCCCCTTGCTTAGAAGGTCAAGTGTGCAAATTTTCATCGAGATCGGACTAAAACTTTAGATTTGTGAAAAGAACATAACACATATGTTGACTTTTATATATATAGATGGTCTAATTTTCCATGCTATGATCTTTATTTATTTCACTTTAGGCCTGTACAAACATTTTCTGATGTAATGATGTAGCTATAATTATTTTTTTCTTACGAATGTCTCTCTAATGAAGACCTTCGTAATGAAGTCCACTCAACAAAAATTGTTAACATTAGTAGAAGTTTTAAACCTAGTTTTATTTTTGCTTCCAAGCTTACCGAAGGTAACGGAAGCTATGTGATCGTTCTGAAAAGCAAACATTTTTACTGTCTAAGATTTCAGTGCTATTACAATGCCTCTCTTACCTTCGGTAAACTTGGAAACAAGATAACGAGAAACTAAATTGATCTTACGTTTTCCTCGTAAGTATTTATTTACTTTTTAACAAATTTAACTGTTTATTTTTTTTTTATTTACCCCTTAGTTTTTTAAGTGAAATGGAGTTAATTAAGGTTGGGTTAATTAAGGTTAATAACGGGATGTAATTTAAGTCCTAGAATTCCCGAATTACATCTACTCTAAGATGCTGCGAGACTTAAACGGAGAGAAAATAAAACAAGAAAGGCCAAGGTATTCTTAACGTTTTAGACCTCTCTAAGAGGATTAAAGCACTCGAGGAAAAGCATCTTGTAAAAGATACTTCAAGTGGAACTTAGGGGCTTAATCAGGTCAGAGCAAAGTATACAGTTAACCTCAACTAGGGTTTAATTTGATGTCAAACAATCTGTGAATTAATTCAGATAATTTTTTATTTTTAAAAAACTCAAATGAAGCGGTTTATGATCAAAGGAATTGGAATTTGAGATAGCAATTAATCAATTGAATAAACGGAAACTGCTTTAAAATTAGCGCTTTTATATTCCTAAATTCTTGAAATGAGTTTACGTAATCAAGAACAAAAATGTGGTTCAAAAACTTTTGTAGTAACTCTTCGTTCAAAATGTAGAGGCTAGGAAATATTAATAGTTAAAGTTAATGCCACAAAGTGTGCTGTTAAAAACAAGTTTTAAATTGCATAGAAAATTGTGAATAAAAAACTAAATACCCCATTAGTCATCTCAATTTAACTTAAAACTATCTCCTGTTCATTATATATATGCATATATATATATATATATATATATATATATATATATATATATATATATATATATATATATATATATATATATATATATATATTTATATGAATTTGTATCTTGCAAATAAAATGTGTCTGTATTTTTATTCTTATTAGTAATATTTCTTTACTACACTACAATACAAACAAAGTTAGGTGGTTTGCATATACATTTTTTTTTTTTTTTTAAATCAGAATATTTCCAAGTCCTTTACTTTTCACTTTAATTAAACCAAGTCCAGCTACCAGACCAGAATGTTTCTCCGGTTTCTTTGTATTTTTATATTTTTTTTTTCTTTTAAAACCCTTATTTTTTTTTAACTCAATTTCCTAAAGAGTTGTTTACTTTTAGATACCCTGTTACAATTTTCAGAGTTGAGAAGAAAAAGCCAAGGGTTAATTTCTTGTATTTTATGGTCTTTTGAGTAAAGTGGACAAAAAGAATCGTCGACAATTTTTCTCTGAGAGTTTACTTTGGCCTGAAAAAAAAAACGGAATGGAAAGGTTCATAATATAAAATTCAAAGTACATAAAAAGGGAACTTAATATTAACTTAGGTTCTGAAAAAGAAGTAACAACGAATACTTGAAAAAAAATTAACATTATTTCTATGATAGTGAGGACTAAAATAGCAGAAAAGGTTACTTTTGGTAAGAGAGGTAAAAAAACATCATCAATGATATGGCTTTAAATAAAAAACAGGGAATTGAGTCGTTCTTTAATTATTTTTTAAATCAAGTAAGTCGCGCTTCACGTATAAGTACATGAGGCGATAATCGCCGGTTTCTGTACGATTAAGTTTAAAATATTAATAGTTGCATATTCCCTTTCTACACTTCCAAAACTTTAAATTGATATATAACATATCATGGTGACTAAAGGTGGGTTCACAGCTAGCGGATACTTATTTGCGAAGGGCTATTATATAGATAATTCTTCGGAGAACCGCCGAGACAGAGGACGGAGTCGTTGTTTCCCTCCCCTCGAGTTTCGGTCGGCCAGGTTATAAACAAAGCCAATTATAACATCGTTTTTTCAACTTGAATTTAGTTCTCTTGCTTAAAAAAAACTTATATAATAAGATTATAGATTGGGGCTTTTATTATTATATAAATAAGAAATAGGTATATAATCAAAATAATGAAGGAACAGATGTAATAAGCACAGATATAAAAAGAACACGGACATAATACACATATGAAGATAAAACACTGATAAAAAACGTATATTAAACACAGATGCAATACAGATTATAATAAAAATAATGTAGGAACAAATTCAGATACACAATATAATATAATAAACAATTATTGTAATATAAAAACAAAAAGGAAATAAGAAGAGGACGAAGTGAAGGTTTCATACAGGTTTTAAAGCGGGCCAGCAAAAAAGATGGTTTGGAACCAACTTTCTGCGGTGCCGCAAAAGAGTTGCCATAGATGAATCCCTCTGGGCCTCCGTAAATACGTATTCGCTAGCTATGAGTCAAGCTATGAGTCAGCTATAGTCAATTAAGGTGGGTACCTTAATTGACCGAGCGGAGCGAGGTCTCCGTTTTAACCGTTTGGCATTTCGTCTGTTTGTCTCTTAATTTTTGTAAATTGACTGTCTTTGCGAGGGAGGCCGCAGGTTGACCGAGCTGTTGTGTGGGTCGGGGGTGGAACATCATTGTCCGCCGAATGGGGGAGGGGGGTAAAAATTTACTCAATGTTAAGGCGCCACGGCAAAAAACAAAAAATAATAATACCTCGCCTCTTGATTTTCGGAAAAATTTCGAGTTGGTAATGTCAAAATCGGTTAGGAACCTTAAAAATCGCTTGACCAAGCATTGGGTAAGGGCAGTTTTAAACCACTCCTTAAGGTGAAAATCGGTCCTAATGGCGAAATAGGGTGTTTTTTGGATTTTTGTACTGATAGGTGTGTTTGTTGTAGAGACATGTAGTTTTCTGGAAATTGTTAAGGTTCTAGTGTATTTTAAGGAAAAATGCTATATGCGGGGAAATTTTCCGGCAAATGGGCTTATTTTCTACGGGAAAACGTCTACGTCAAAAAGTTATATAACTTGTTAAGTTATATAAAAAGTTGTTTATATACTTGATATTTTTTGTATTGTGTATGCAACAGAACGATAACCATATTTTCCACTTGATATTCGGAGGACCGCATCGTATGGAGTTGGGGAAGACAAAAAATTAATTAACAATCAGTTTATCTTTAGGTGAAAATAACGTTTAACTTCTTTAAAGAGTGAAGTTTATAAAAACTTTAATAACTAAAATGTATAATTTTTAAACTCATGCGGTTTGAGAACATTACCTGACAAATCTGTGGAAAAATATTCTAAGGACCTAATTTATAGAAATGTTGTTGATTTTATTTATTTATTGCTTTATCATACAAAGTGAGAGTATTGTGATGGCGTGAATATTCGATTTTTATGGATTTACACGTTTTGAGGTCACTTGAGTCCAAAAAAAAGTGTTTTTAAAAAAACATTCTTTCACATGTGCAGACACGTGGAGCCCCTAAACTACTGGATCGATTTTGATGAAATTTGGCATAAATGTTCAGAAATATGATACCCAGAGGTCAAAGCGAGAAATGAATTTTAGCTCCAAGTTTGGGGTCGTTACCCCCAAAATCTCGGTTACGGTGATTTCTAAAATCTAGGCCATTTAAATACGAATCTAATGATATATGCCGCTTTCCTGTGAAAAATCTAGTTCCTAAGAAAATAGCTTTAAACGTGAACAGAGAAAGGCCGGGTTCGATTCCCCGCCAAGGAGAAGTTCTTTTTATGATAAATTTTGATAAAATGTTCAATAATAATTTAATGTACCTAGGAGAACTCGAAAACTAATAAATAGAAAACATTTGGCTAAGTAATTATGAACTCGTATATGAGAAAGTTTGTGTGCGAGTTCTCTCGGACCGATTTATTTTAGTTGTTCTTAGAGTTATCTATTTGTTTATTCCTCGGTGCATGCTGTTACAGCAATTTATTACTTCTTATTTGTTCTTTTTCGTACCCCTGCTTGAGATGTTCAACCAGGAAATTATTTTTTGAATTACTCTTCATCCACTATATATCTAACTTAACCATCCTTACCATCTTACCTTCATCCTTTGATGTGTTTTTTAGGGTCCGTAGGCAAAACCAAGGACCCTTATATTTTCCTGCGTGTGTATGTCCGTCCGTCCTCTCGCGTGCTCTCACGGCTACACCTTTCGTCCGATCACTTTGAAATTTGGCATGTATGTGTCTTGTACCTGCCCACATATTTTAAAAATATAGTGACTTAAAAAAATATTTTTCAAAAAAATTAGAGTAAAAAAACTTAAGGGTTAATTTTTTAAAAATTTTTTTTCGACACCGTGAGGGGTATCATATGAAAGGGTACGTCGAGCTGATTACAAAAATATATAATTCTTTGGTTATAGCTTTGATAGGGCGAGCGTAGGCAAGTTTGAAGTGGGTGTGAAACGTGTCCCCCCCCCCCCCCCCCCCCTCTATCTCGCTTATGTGAAGTGCAAAAAATCTGAAAAAATTCCTGAATATTCTTCGACCAAAAGTAAAGATACCACTTTTTGGAAATTTCTAAAGAAATATTATTTCATTTTTTATTGACAAAAGACGTTTTTTTTTTTTTTATAATTATGGTCTTTTCGATGTATTTATATGGTTGCAGTCCGGTTCAGTGGCAAAAAATACTTTATCAGAGTGTGTTTTGAGAATATCAGACCCTTAGAATTGTTCAAAGTAAGCTTTTTAACATTTTAAAAAAACACTGTTTATTCACTTTACAGTTAAACACTATACTGGCCTACGGACCCTCGCTGTGTGCTGACTAGCACACACTTGACCTGTTTATTTTTTTGTAGTGGACTGAGACAAAAAATATTTCTAAATATCAAAACGTTATATTCTGACTAAAATGTTTCCATTTGAAAGAAAACAAAAACACTGGTTATTTTATTACCTCATATTTATGCTTACAAGGATGAAACATTTTCTTTATACTACGGGTTATTTTGACACTTGACAAAATCTTGTAAATATGTTTGTTTCAATATAATGTACCTTAAAGTTAATTCAATGAAAATTAAAAAAGTTCATTTATATTTTTAAATTGAATTATTAAAAGCATAATGACTTATTGTTTTTTTTTTTATGTAATTTCGTTGGGAGTCCTTAAAAAGTATGCAAATTAAGCTTTAAAATTAAAAAGTTTTCAAACTTCTTTAACTTTTCTGAATCTATTAATACATAAATGATAAAAACTAGATGTAAATATATTTTTTAATCTAAATATGCTTTAAAAAAAGCTTTATTGACCCTTGAAAGTTAATACTTAATGTTAACTAGAACATTAGCCTTGATTAATATCCGTATTTATTATACATTATCTTAAATGCTCCCTAATGTTATCATTGTTTATTATGAATGGGAAGTATAAACGTTCATAAAACACTTAAATTCTTCTTTCTTATTTTATAAACAAAGATTTACTGGATTTCAATGTTTCCACTTCTTGAATTTATCACCTTTTGGAATGGGGTTGTTATAGGTAATAATATTGCGTTTACAATTTTAAAATCCCTTTTTGAAGTGTAGGAGGAAAAATAATAATAATACGTTAGAATTAGGGGATTTGACTTTTTAAATGCAAATAAATTATTTCGTTGTATTTATTTTCTATCTTTCGAGAGTTAATAAAGATGTATAATATATTTCTTGTTATATTATATTGTTTGAACTTTGACTCCCAGTAGAAGTACATATTGCATTGGTACTCTTTTTACAAGCTTTATTTAACTTGCAATGATTGTATGTTCGGGTCAAATCTTGCAACTGAATTTTAAAGCAGTTATTCTCAACCGATTGAATTTTGCATACACGTTTAGTTTGGATGACAATGTATGGTTAGCTAAGTGACGTCAGTAAATGCCAACTGTAATCTACTGACATCATTCTAAATCCAATATGGCGACAGCCCAAGATGGCGGACTAGTTATTTTTTTAAGCACGCCCATGATAAGGAATAAAAGCTTGTTCGTTTAAAAAAAAAAAAAAAAAAATTATTTATTTTTATATAATTTTTATATTATCCCATTTTTTTTGTTTATCCTGAGAAATGAGATTAAGGCCTCGTTGATTTGCGTGCTTTTCGGCTGAGAAAGCGTAAAAAAAAGGTATGGTTGCGTCAATTAGTATAAGTAAACGAATCTTATAAGGACAATTCTACGATGTATGTGAATATTCTAGAAAATCCTTAGTATATTTATTTAAAATGCTGCCTCAAAGAATAGAACCTGTCGTGGTGTAAAACCTGCCGCGGTAATTCTTCCTTTCGTACGTACGCTTTCTTTAGAATCAATATGTTGCATAAAAGCGGTTGTTTCCCCGGCGCTGCTAACAAAGACTCGCTTGCGTGAGGCCTTAAAATTAGGGCTTTTGTCTCTGTAGTGAAGTAATGTATAATAATATTTATAAAAAATATTATTAAATCTCTTATTATCTGGATTTAAAACTGCATGAGTTACGATTTCAGACGATGAGAATTTGTGATATTAATAACGTTCATTTATTTTCAGTGTGGTACCCTTTTAATTTGTTATACTATTTTTATTGAATCTTTAGGGGTAATTAATTAGTACTCTTTTTATATTTAAAAAAGTGATTCTTTGTCACTTTATTGGGATATCTTCAAACCTTGTCAATAACTGCATCAGGAAATACAGCCTGATGTGTGAGACATACAGCTTTAGAAACTGACTCTAGCAAAGGCTCAGTCAGTTACAGCTCTAGCAACTGACTAACAAGTTGCTGGAGCTCTATGACCCATATCAGATTGTATTTCCTAATGCAGTTATGAAATGACATCCTAGAAAAGAATTCAATTTCAACCATTATATTAAATTTAAAAAACGAGGTTTGAAGATATCCCAATAAAGGTATGAAATATCAACTTATTAAAAGATAAAAAAGTTAAAATTAATCACCCCTAAAGAATAAATTAATATAGTATAAGGTTGTGAAATTAAAAATAAAATAAAATCCTGAAAGAACCTACATATAGAGGAAACTTATCGGCAATTTTGAACGTAATTTTATCCTCAGAGCTGTCCAAATCAATATTGTTCCCAAAAATTGATTGTTTTTTGATTCGGTTTGAAGATAAAATACTAGATTTTGATACTAGATAAAGATTTTGTCCGTGACTTTTGATTAGGCCTGCTGACAGCACAGACAGTTTCTGGTGGAAAACGGTGGGCGGAGTACTAATTTTGTTGAGCACCTATTAGCTTCTACACTCGTTGGCCTTTAGATTTCTTTTGCAATTTGATTACAAATGCTTTTCTGCTATTAAATACCTTTAGTACTTCAGAGTACTAATTTAAGTTGTCGTCTCTCTTTTTCCAATCAATATTAAGAGCAAATAAGCTGCAGACAGGGATTTTATTAAAACTACAGATACAACGGTCCTGATTCCTTTCTTTCTTTCGCTCAATTCGTATTTCCATTGAACTAATAAGGGAAGTTGTAAATTAAAAATCTTTAGCAACAGAAATTTGATGTAAAAAGAAGTTTTTAACCAACAACCTTATTTCTAATCTTAATTTATAAAATGAATCGACAAAACTTTTATTTTATTTTCTTACGACTTACTTTTTTTTAAAAACTGTCAAAGACTTAGTGCTACTATTAATATCAGTAAATGGGGATTTTGGTTACATCTTATTTCAGTATAAGTGGTTATCCTATCGATTACCAGTCTTTTAGTTCTAGAAGGCCTAAACCAATCAGCTAATACTTAAACAAATGATAGGACGATATAATTTATCAACTGGTGTCACTTCCATTTGTCTTCCTTCCTAGCGCCTGCGCCTCTAACTAAAAACAACTCTACTTCGCAATAACAAAATAAACTCGGTGTCTCTTCTTCATTAATTAACATTTTGTAATATATTTTATTTTAAATCTTCCATCAGAGTTAATTAATTATTTGTTGTTTTTTTTCTTTGTGGATAAAACTCAAAGAGCAGTATTAAAAAGTTTAATGTCAAACCACTAATTAATTTACTAATTTAAATAGTCAAAAATTAAAAATTTACTTTTGAAATAATTCATTTTTCTTTTTCATTTAAACTCAATTTGGCTTCAACGAAATTATGGCTGCAATAACTAATTATGTTTGATATAAGCTAACATACCAATTAGTCAGCACAAATCTGATTTTTATAATCATAAATTATTTGTTATATATAGTGTAAATTATATTTTGCTTTCGAGCTTACCGGTAACGGAAGCTGTGATCATTCTGATGAACGAAAAATTTTTACATTTCCGGTTTAAAAAATTCTAAGACAGAAATCCGTTTCAGACATCAGGGAACATTTTTGGTTCCGTATCTGTTTGCCACTCAATTTTTACGAACAACTTAATAAATATTCGTCCGATTTTAATGAAATTTGTGTGAAAATGGAAATATTAATGAAAAAATTAATGAAATGAAAATATTTCAACCTTCTGTCCCATTTGTTTGTCTCCCACATGGGCACAACATATAACATTTATGTCTCGTGTCTGTTTTGCGAATGCGAACCGACATATCTTAAAAACTACCATTATATTTTATTGAAATTTAGATGGTAGGTCATAATTAGCCCATTTTTGGTTCGATATAAGTTTCAACTTTATGAACTTAATAAGTTTACTTATCTGATTTTTATGAAATTTTGATAGTTCGTCGAAAGTAGCCCGCAGATTAGACCAGATTAATTTCAACCGTCTGCGCTCGGCTGGTACCGAAGTGCGCCAGCCCCCCTTCGGATTAGAAAAAGGTTACGGTCGAAGTGCGCCAGCCTCTTAGTCTAAAGGGTGAGGGTCAGGTAATCCCGGGTTATATCTCTTGCACCCTGTCTAAACCCAAAGAACTTTGTAGTGGACTTCGAAATTGGAATCCAACATGCCGTTCGAAATGTCTTCCCTAGCACTTTGGAAAAATTCAGGATTTAGGATTTACTGAGGACTACCGATGTTCTACCAACGATGGCCAACTAATTAAGTTTATCTTCGAACTACCCTATATAGACCCTAAAGAAGTTGAAGAATGTTATATTAAAGATTAAATAAGCCATCGCAATGATCAATTTTGGGACTATATCACCGAGAACTATATTGATCTGTCCACGGCTAAATTCCCAGTACCAATGTGGGATTCAAGCCGCCTAGCGTTGGTTGTTCATAATAATAAAGTATCTAGATTTGAAATGTGAAAGTCATTTTTAATTTATTTAGGAGTATGTACATAAATAAATTACACCATAAAATACGTACACCGCTTTCAATACGTACTTTGTATTATATTTATTGAATATAGACTCAATTGTATTATAATGTATATTACATATGCAGAAGATTTTAGTTTTCAAGAGTACGTTTAAAGTTAAGTTAATCTAAGCCCTTCTAATAAATATTAGCACTTACTTATAAGTGAGTGTAATTTATATAAGAAACATTTCTTTAATTTTTATTATTAACAAAATAAATTGATTTTTCTCTCGTATTTTTGATTATCTTCTTAAATTTCCTATGTTTAATGATTATTAATTTTGATTTTGTAAGTTAGTTTTTTTTTTCATTTCGAATATTCACAAATTAAAGTGTATCTTCTGACTAAATTTGGATTTTGTTCTTACGAGAACATTCTACAGATTCTCCTTTGCACTGAGAGTTGCTAATGATCGCCATATCACACGGAGCAGTTTGTTCTAAGTAACTTCAAATCGCTTTATATTGAGTATATGCGAATATTGACGATTAGTTCTTTAGATTAGAGGATCCGTGTCCGAGGTGGGTGGACTACCTGGGTCGAGAGGTAGGATTAACCCGGCGCACTTCGACCGTACCCTTCAAAAAGGGGCTGGCGCACTTCCCCCGTGACCCTACCTTTCCCGGCGCACTTGGTGTACAGCCCTGCGCTCTATTACTTTTGCTAAATTGATACTTTAATAAATGGGAAAATCAAAATAATTTTGACAGATTGGAAAAACGGGAAAAATGTAATGAATTAGATAATAATTGGTTTTATAAAATCATTAAATTTTACGAAATAGGTATCGAGGAAGCTATGTGCCACACTAATTGACTGAGTATTTATGTCATTCATTAAAATTGCCGCTAGTGGATATCTGTATGATTACTTTAGACTCTGTGCACTTGAGAATATCTTGAGATTACTTAGCATTTTATATTATTAACTAAGAATGTCAATATAACTCAACCAAGATAAAGTAAAAGAATCCATAAAGAAAAACACACTTTTCTCTATACAGTCTTATCGATTAATAGGTTATAATAAAATTTAAAGTCGGCAATTTAAGAAAATAAAAATATATGGTGAAGAAATGTTTGGCAAAGTCAAATCTTGATGTATGAGAATAATATTCAAGAATTAGACCAGACAATGAGGACTTAAGTCTATTTTTCTCTCTAAACACCTTACAAGTTTGAGTTTGAGTCTAAACCCTAAGGAGTTAAAAGCATTTAGGATCCGCAGATGTCTGGAGTATTAATCAATCATAAATCAATAGGTCGGTAAAACTTTGCTGTAGTGAGTGAGAATAAAAAATACCCTAATTTCCAAGACAAAAAGATATCCTGGCGAGAAAAAGTAGGTTTTTAGAATATTTTATTAGATTCTCCATAATCAAATTCACCCCTACTAAAGCATGACAGGCACGACTCTCTCAGCTCGAAGAGGGTTTGTATGGAACTAACCTTCTGATATCCCATCTTCGAACTTTTATCTCAGTCTCGGCCGAATCAGTAACTTATGAACTGTCTGAAAGTTGGACAGCTACTTCGTTGTATTCAAGTAACTGGCAGTCTGTAAATTACATCACCTTGTTGACCTGAATATTCTGTATAGCAGCATCACTGGTACCGTGACTAGAATTGAGTAGCGGGAGTCCTGCAAGCAAAAAAAATTCGCTCTGTTTTTGAAACATTCATGCACTAATATTTACAAATGTTACATACAAGTAATTTTAATTAGTAAATGAATGGGATTAAAGAGTGGACCAAGTCCTCTAAATGGAAACGATTTGTGAATTTTTGTGTTTTGGCACAAAAATTAAGTGTTTGAAAGAACTTATGTTACGTAGAGGTTCCATGAGGTATTAAAATCTTGTTTCACAACTGTCCTAATAAGTATACAGAAGAATTTCTTTCAGCGAACTGTTACAAAAAAATGTACACTACTAGTGATTATAAATATTTTGTATTTAAAATTTACACTGAACTTTTAAAACAATTAAAAGAAGACATGTTGTGTAAGCTATAATGACTATTCAATAATAGGTAATTTCAGGCCAAATATTAAAAAAAAGATCAATATATCACACAATGACCACATTTAAAAATCTAAGTATTGTATACTTACAATATCGATATATCTGAAATCAAGTTTATATCTGTTATCTGAAATCATATATTAACCACTTTTTCTAATTTTTCGTTCAAGTCCTTAGCACAATTGTTATCTTTAAGATTTTAAAGTGCAATTATTAGTATTCTGCAAAATTTTGTATGCTATATATTAGTGGAAAAATGCATGGGGGTCGATGAAGAAAAAAGGTTGGAGACCTCTGCTTTACACCAATGACATATAGCTCGATACAGCCAAAATTTGGTCTTAGTTACTTTCCTGACCAACCCATTTATAGCTTTATACATCAGCTTTTATTACAAATAATTACATTAAAGTACATCAGTAACTGTTATGTGTAGTCGGGGTAATAATTTCACTCACTTCGATTAGTTCTTATTTTTAATATTGTATACTAGAATTCAATGCAGCAGACAATTGTTTATTATGTCGGGTCCCACCATCTGTTCTTATAATATGTCTAATTCGTCCGACGAACCTTCTGATAGATACTTTTATTGTTTATGATTGGTTCATCATTTTTTGGATTTAAATTTGAAATCTATATCCACCTCAGCATTGTACAGTAGTATATATTTTTTTCGAGTTGTCAGATACATATATCATATATTTGAAGCAGTCCTTTATTTCTTCTTACTGCTTTGTTTTATTAAAATTCTTTATAAATATATAAAGGGTGTCCCCAGATCGGGTTTCCAATACGTGTAATGACAAAAAAATATTTTTGTGTAGAAACGTCATTTTTTTTTTTTCCTGCTTGTTCTATGACGATTTAGAGTATTTCTTTTTAAATTCTAATAAAATTATATTTTACTTTTTATAAAAAGAATATAATTTTCTAAAAATATCAAGTAGAAACTGTTCCAAACTTTGAATTTTCAAGAAAACAGTATTCTTTATATTTTTTTTAGGTAGGTAGTGATTAAAAGTTTTCTTTTTTTCTGCTTAATCATTTCATAAATGGGATATAAAAATAAAACTATTTTTCATAAATAGTTGAGTCATTTAGTAATTCAAATTAGATATACTTAAATAAATTTTAGAATAATTATTAATATGAGTTT
This sequence comes from Gerris lacustris, assembly GCA_951217055.1. Lineage (NCBI taxonomy): Eukaryota > Metazoa > Arthropoda > Insecta > Hemiptera > Gerridae > Gerris > Gerris lacustris. The sequence goes on from OX578280.1 coordinate 53,275,953, forward strand.
GGGAGGCGAGCTAGGATTCCCCCTATTTTTTAATATAGGTATCATAAGGAATTTATTTTGTATCATGTAAATGTATGAGCTTCCTTAAATTAGCATGATAATGAAATTAAATGAAGACAAAGTAAAACAGGAAGAGAAATATGTATATTTCACTTCATAAGTTATATATATGTATACACAATATATTTATACATGCATATATATATATATTTAAGCGAAAGCACTCTTTCGTTAATTCTCTAACTTTCTATGTAGGTAGAGGGTTGAAATTTGGTTTTGTTACTAAGTAATTAAGGAAGGGGAGGGAGAATAGGTGAAAGTGGACCTAGGAAGTAGAAGTTTTAGGATAAAGCACTTAAGGATTCAGTGAACAAACAGGACACTTCACAATTCAGGACTTAAGCTTTCGCTAGAAAGATTATTTTTCAAAACCCCACCTTCAAAGGGAGATAAGAGGTAATCGAAGTAATGCTACTTTTTAATTCATAAACATTACATTTTGTTTTTATAAGATATTATTATTCCTTATCAAGAATTGTAGAAGCTTTTTTCCTCCTATATGAGGTTGTCTAAAGGATTAATAAAAAGACCCTGTATTAAGTATTAAGGTTTTTATATAAGACCGTGAGTAGGATTAAGCCTTATGTGGGAAGGCTCCAATAATACAAGCTTAGATTTCATATGATCCTTTTTCACAAAAAACCTCTTTAAAATTTGAAAACATTAAATCCTCAACCAAGAGGATTTAAGGGGGGAAATGTTTTCGGGTATTTTAATTTGAAACATAATCACAATGTTTAATCATTAAAAACATTAATACGAATGAGTGTTTAGTATGAATCACTTTAATCATGAAGTGTGTTTAGCCATTGATAATATCACACAATTGTGTTTATAAATCTATTTTAAAGTTTATTTTATAAGAAAAGTTTATTTTATAAGCCTTCATTTAAACCGAATAAATATTAAGGAATAAAATTGGCACTAAATTATTTATCCATCTCACTTTGACCGATCATTTATATGTTGTTTCCGCTTTTTCAATCGGAAATTTGATCAATATTATTTTCATTTGTTTGGAAGAATAATACTATTATTTGGTTGCAGTAAGCATTTGTTTATTGTAATAGTCTATTGCCTATACGTAGAAATTTGTTAAAATGTTGTTTTAGCATAGAATAGGCTTCTGCGATGACCATCCCCATGAAATCTGATCAAGCAAGGTGACTGGGCATGGGGCGAGGGACGTTGCCGGGATTATTGGGCCAATAGCCAGTCACTTGGGGCAAGGGCATGAGGCATAGGGCCTAGAGCTTTTGGCTTAAACCTGAGGCCAGTGGCCTGGGGCAATGAGTATTTTTTTTATTTACCTAACCTAATGAGTGGGAGAGTACCTTCATGGCTGGCCCGGGTATAGAACCCCAAGCTGTGTGCTTAATATTCCCCCATCCCTATGGAAGAGCCAACCACCCTCCCCTACAACATTCACAGGCCCCATAAAACGTTTACTTATGTCCCGATAAAATGGTAAAGAAATTAAAAAATTATTCGGAAATTTGGACTTTATTTAAAAATATCAAGTATCAATAACCACGCAGATTTCGTTGTATGTTTATTTCAAACGTGAAACAAACTTTAAGGCAGATATACTCGTATATTAGATACTGGGAGTCTCATTGAAATACTTTCACGTAAATATGTAAAAACACAACATATTCGAAATAAAAATACAAGGAAATCGTTTTTCTATTGGAAAACTTCGTATGTCAATAATATTTTATGTTTCTCAATATAAAATTTGTATTTTTCTTTCTGTCAGAAGATAGATTTCTTGTAATAATGTTAAGTTACTTGAACATAGCTGTAGAACTTTATGGTTGTACATTATTTACTTTTTTGAACTGAAGGAACAAGATAAGTTTTCCTTGTTTTATTTTACTTTCAAAGAAATCTAAGAAAGGCTGTCAATTAAGCTAAAAAAAATAGAGTGGAAACTGGGTCCAATGAATTTTACTTATATCTCTTAATGTTTTCATATTATTTTGTTTTAATCATAAAAAGATCTAATTCCTATTTTCGTGGGGCCTTTGACCTTGAACCTTTTCGGTTTTTAAACTGTTACATTGGCCTTGCAATTTACGACAGAGATTTTCCTAGCTCGCCTAAATTGTTTATCTTTCATCTTCTTCTCTCTGATAACTTCCTCTAATCTTCTCTATTCTGGTTCTGGGCAAGTCGTTTTATTTCCCCTGATGTCTTCCCTCTTTTTCTCCCAAACTCCTCTTGAAGTCCTCAAATGTAATGCGATGCGCGGCCTTCCGGCCGTACACTTTCTTTCTGGTCTAGCCTCCGTGAATTGCTTAGACGGTCTCGACTCCTTCATTCGTACTATATGTCCACTAAGCTGTCTCCTTTCCGTTTTTTTTTTTTTTGTGTGTGAACGTTTGATAGAAATCTTCTCTGATGTGCTGATTACATACCCTATCTCTTTTTGTTTTGCCGGCCATGCGTTTTAAATATTTCATCTCCTCTGTCATTACTGGGCTTGCTTCCCTGTTTCTTACAGGCCAGCTTTCACTGTCATAAAGTAGAATCAGTTCGAGAATATCTAATATATTTGTATTTTTGTTTTAGTTTCAAATTTCCTTTTACCAAATATGTGGCTAAGCTAGTTAATATGCGGTGCATGTTTTCTTGAATCAGTCAAGGAGTTAATTCTCTGATGCATTTTAATTAATTTCTGATTCCGAGAGACTAAAATCAGCTTTAAAAAAGAGAATGCATTATTTTACGGTGAGATAATAAAGTGTCCTTTATTTATATCTTAGAACTAAAGGACACTGAAATAGTACATTACGCGTCGAGTGCGGAAAGTAGCATTTTGCATGCGAGTGTGGAGTTTGCACCCGAGCGATAGCGAGGGTAGTAAAACCACACGAGCAATGCAAAATGCCGTTTTCCCACGAGTTGCGTACCGTACTTTATCTACGATTGTTAGATTTAAATAATAAATACAGAAAAAAATAAACTTGCTGTATGTAAGTTCGTATCTCTTCTCTTGATAAAGATGGCATTAATCTTGAGTTGTATTTTTTGGCGAATTGATTATTTCTGGAGGAGTGTTATTCTCTACATTTTCGTCAAAGCCACTTGATTCATTCATTGTTTTTCACTAAAAACTCGACATAAACAGTTACTTTAATAAATGAATAGCAAATTGATATAATACATTTATCTACGATTGATACGAAATATAAACATTGTATCTCTGTTTAGATGCGTAGAAAGTGATTCTTTACGTACTTGTATTCATTGCGCATGCGCGCCTAGGGCGGTAAAGAAGAGGAATTCTTCAGCTTTACGCACGATTAGCGAGTTTGTTTACATTTAACAAAACTAATTTGCTGTTCTTTTATTATATAAAAGTAACTGTTTATATCGAGTTTTTAGTGAAAAACAATTAGGGCATCAAGTGACTTTGAGGAAAATGTGGAGAATTATACTCCTCCAGAAATGATTAATTCGGCAAAAATACAACTCAAGAATTAATGCCATCATTATCAAGAGAAAGAGATACGAACTTACATACAGCAAGTTTATTTTGTTCTGTATTTATTTATTATTTAAATCTAACAATCTTAGATAAAGATACGGTACTCGACTCGTGCGAAAACGGCATTTTGCATTGCTTGTGTGGTTTTACTACCCTCGCTGTCGCTCGGGTGCAAACTCCACACTCGCATGCAAAATGCTACTTTCCGCACTCGCCGCGTAATGTACTTATTTATATCTTAGAACTAAAGAACACTAGTTTGTTACACTGGTATTTGGCATAGTTTTTTTGTTTTTGTTTATTTCATTGTATTATTTGAAAAAATAAATTTTATTCTGTACAGATCTTTCCTCATACCTATTGAAAGTAGAAAAAATTAAAAAAAATCGGTGTCAGGTGAAAGAAGTCGTCGTCTGGGCAGTCTATTTCAAACTAACATGACACAACATCTGCGAGTTTGAGAATTCCCCAAGCATATTAGCTGTGACCACTTCTACAGAATAAATCCTTTGTAGAATTACTGATGCGTGTTACTATCTTTCAATGCCTAACCTCGTTTGGGACTTCAAAGAATTTTTCATCTGCACGATTACAGATAGTCCAATACATAGTTCTATGTTCATTTTACAAGAATTTCGATTTCCAATACCATAACAAATAGTATTGAATTTAATCAAGCAGTTTATAAGATATTAGCTCCCCCCCCCCCCCCCCCCCCCGCATGGTGAATTTATATCAAAAACAGAATTGCGAGCGCTCCCCAAACTAACCATTGGTAAAGTATATTAAATTTTAGATTATCTGAACCACTAATGCGTAGTCGAAGCGGTAAAATTGAAGGCGAAAATAAGTAAATTATAATAATTAATTATCAGTCAATAATATTTCTAAATAAATAATATTTAGTAATAGCTAAGTAATTATTTTACAGTATTCATCCATAATAGTTATAAGTAAATAATCTAGGGTTTTTATTTTTTATTGTTTGGATTTGCTGTTAGAAATGGCAGCACTGATTGTGTGAGGTTAGAACCTTAGTCGTTTTTGTTTATTGTGCTTATACTTCATTGTCGGGTGTTATGTAGATTATTTGTAAAAACTACTCGCTGTTAAAGTTTTTTCGAAGTAGTAAACAATTCATTTTAGTTTTATGTTTCAAATTATAGTGTTTTGAAAGGTCGTGAAAGAGTTTTTTATAAAGATGTTTTCGAAACAGATTCTGTCAGCTAAATTAACTTATAAGGTAATTGTTTTATTTTATTCTATAATAAATAACATTTTAGGTAGGTTTTTCAACAGTTTCTTTTATATCGTAGTTAAAGGTTAGGATTTCTACTTTATTCTAACTATAAACTATTTGTACTTCTCTATAGTTTATTTTTTTCCGAAAAACTATTATTTTTAACTTCACATTTACCTTCGCTTCTCATGTTATTAAACTATCATTTTCAATCTGATAAAATGTAAACATGTTTTTAAACTTTTATTCTCATTAACATCCAGTATTACTTTCTTTTGTAAAATGTGCTAATAATAGGTTGTAGTTTATAATTTAGAAGAAACTCTTTAAAAGAACTACATACTAGGAAGGTCTCAATTACTTTGTCTGTACTGATTGTTCTTTTTTAATGTAAATAAGCCATTTTAAAACAGTCGTATTCGGGGTATTTTGTTACCCCAGCTTTAGTACTGTGAAGGAATGATTCAAAAAAGACTTTCCGAAGTTGTTTTATTATATCACTACTTTCCTGCTAGAAATCATGTGTTATTTTTACTTTGAATCTACATCTATTATATTTTAAAGAAATATAATACTTTAAATAAATATCTATATGAGAAGATTTGATCGATTAAAGGTGGGTTCATAGCTAGTGGATCCGTGGGGGCGGAAGGCTATATACGAGTACCGAGTACATACATAACAATATTATATTTTTGGGAAGCCTCCGTGACGGAGTCGCTGTTTCAGTCAGGTTATAAACAAAGCCAACTATAAAACATCGCGTTTTCTACTTGACTTTAGTTCCCTTGCTTAAAAAATACTTTTATAATAAGATTATATATAAAGACTTATATGTATAAATAAGAAATAGGTATATCATAAAAATAATGTAGGAACAGATATAATAAACTCAGATATAATACACAGATAAAGATAAAACACAGATATAATAAATACAGATATAAAAAATAATAATGTAGGAACAGATACAAATTTTAATATATTATAAAAATTAATTTAAATATTATATAATCAAAGAAGGGAAACAAACAGAGGACAAAGTGAATAGTCCACAGGCCACCATAAAAAGTGAGTCGCTGATTGATAAAGTTTTCTTACCTTATGGAATCGCATATTTATGCCGTCTCCACCGATGAATTGGGTATATGGCAACTGGGGGCTGGGCCATTTCTTTTTTGTTGGCATGCCAAACTTGCCCTTCTGCGGGAACATTGAAAAGAGATAGATAACGTTTTGATTTTCACAGGATCGTTTAATTAAATTATTTCAAAAACAGTGGTACACGTGGCCACCGATAAGAGTGGGCCGTTTGGGGTGGCCACCGCCCCAAATATATCGCTCTGCGAGGACGTTGAAAAGAAAACGGCCCACTCTTATCGGTGGCTACCTTTACCACTGTTTTTGAAATAATTTAATTAAACGATCCTGTGAAAATCAAAACTTTATCTATCTCTTTTCAATGTTCCCGCAGAAGGGCAAGTTTGGCATGCCAACAAAAAAGAAATGGCCCAGCCCCCAGTTGCCATATACCCAATTCATCGGTGGACACGGCATAAATAAGCGATTCCATAAGGTAAGAAAACTTTATCAATCAGCGACTCACTTCTTATGGTGGCCTGTGGACTAGAAGGTTTCGTACAGGTTTTAAAGCGGCGCCGCAAAAATATGGTTTGGAACCAACCTTTTGCGGCGCCGCAAAAGCGTTGCCATAGATGAATCCCTTCGGGTATCCGCTAGCTGTGAACTATTCATTATCGAACAGTTTTATTTTGAGATCCTTTATATCAAATTAAAATTCCTTTATATCAAATTAAAATTAATCTGTTAAATCTCGTTTTGTACTGTGCCGTATTTCCTATTCAAAAATTTATTTCTTTCAACTTCCTTAGAAGGTCTCATGGGATCCTTTTTAGAAAATTATCAAATGATTTTTGGCCTACAAGTTTGTTTTGTGTCCCAAGAGTATCTCCAACTTTTTGCTAAAGCTTCTCTATGTCTACAGTTAAAACTCCTTCCCTTAGAAATGTATCTAGACTTGAAGGGAAGGGGATTCCGAAAAACAATTAAAACAAACTTTATTCCACACCTTAACTTTATTCTTCTCTTTCCTCTTTTTTGACTTAAAGAATTTACTTTTATCTTAATTGTATAGTAAATTTCTTTCCTCCACCACTTCAAGTAGAATGTATCGAAATTAACTTAATTGTTAAAATAGTTGATTGAAATTGTAAAATGTGTGAATAATTATAAAGATTTATTTTTCATAACAGATTCCCTTGCCTTAATTCTTCTTGATGTGTTGGGCGATTTTGTACTCACTTTCTTGGTTGCTATCAATGGTGGTCAAGATAAATTGAAAGCCTATAATCAATAAAAATTGTGCCTCCTCGAGCTAGTTTATCAGTTTTGTTGCTCCCTGATAATTCTGAAGGTCTAGTTTGATAAGGAAAGTTTTTTATTTTTTTAGATAAAGGTGATCGCTAAAATCTGCTAGTTATCTGAGGTTGTGGGTCTATCGATATAAAAATGCACTAACTTATCTATCTCATTCCGTCAATGCGACCCTGTACGGGCATTTTCAAGCATCTACAATTAAATTACAATTATCATCTTATATAACTTATGTGTACTTAAACATAATGATTCGATCGGTAATAAATGTCCTTGAAACCCTTCTTACCTGTATACAAAGATCATATTATGTCTGGTTATCACCAGAAACGTCAAATTTGTACATAAATCTTAAGTGTTTTAACACTTTTCGTCGCCCTGGTTAAGAAACCCCATCTAGAATATACATACACACTTAGGTTGGATATCACGTTTTATTGTTAATTTTTACTTTTCTACTATTTTTCTCAATTTATATTTAGGTCATGTTATATCATTGTGGAAGACTTGACCAAAAGGATTTTACTTGTTACGTTATCTTTGTTCGTTAGAAGAATTCTTCACCTTATCGTAGGATTAGCGAGTTTGTTTACATTTAAATTTAACAAAACTAATTAGCTGTTTATTTAATAAGTAACTGTTTTTTATTTATTATTAAAATCCAACAATCGTAGATAGAGTACGGTACGCAACTCGTGCGAAAACTGTATTTTGCTTTGCTCGTGTGGTTTTACTACCCTCGCTGTCGCTCGGGTGCAAACTCCACACTCGCATATAAAATGCTACTTTCTTTTTTTTTTTAATGTACTATTAAAGCATGGGTTTACAGAATTTTTAATTTATGTATTTACATAAAACTAAACCTAAGTGTGTATGTACTAGGTAGGGTTTCTTAACCAGGGTGACGAAAAGTGTTAACACTTAATAAGTTTTGGTGATACTTTTGAACTTTCTGGTGATATCCAGTATACTTTGTATACTGGTAAGAAAGGTTCCCAAGACTTTTATTACCGATCGAATTATTATGTTTAAGTACACAATAAGTTATAAAAAATATGTTTATTGTAATGCAATTGTTAGATGCTTGAGAATGCCTGTACAGGGTCGAAATGTAGCAGTATTGATAGAATGAGATAGATGTATAAATGAATTTTTTCCGTGGTAGGCTGTGAAATAGTAACTTTAGAGCCTAAAAAACATAGCTAAAATCCATTTTTTCATTACGTGGACTTAAAAAATCTTTTCATTACTCCTAGCTGTAAAGAAAAAATGTTTTACGTCCTAGGCACTAAAAGATTTTTTCTTTACGGCGGGTAGTTGTCAAAACTTCCGTTAGTAGTGCTCCAGTCTTTGTAGAAATGCTTCTAGTACGATAAAAATCCGCTAGATGTCAATGCGTTTTGTTTATCTTTTCTTATAGTGTAACCTCATTTTAAGGTTTCTTTTTTTAAGTCTTAAGTATGTACTAATATTTGTTATTATTATATATTGATTAGTGATTAATATTTAATGTTTTTTCATTGTCTACTACCTCGGAAAAAATAGCATATGCTACGCGACTTTGAAGTGTTTTTTCTTTACCTTGGCAATATTTAATGTCTCGCTTCGCTCGACAGTAAATGTAATTGCCGCGGTAAAGAAAAAACTCACTTCACAGCCTTGTAACATAATATATACTATTTATCCCGATAGACCACACAACCTTATATAACTAGAAAGATTTTTTTTGCTTCCGTGGGTTCAGCAAGCATCAAATGAAGGTATGCAGTAAATCTAATAAAAGTCTTGATACTGCAAAGACAAAAACCTTAAAACCCCATCTTCCTATTAAACAATAATTTTAAACAAAAAACCTTTTTAACGTTTATCTAGCAACTGTCATGTTAAGTCTTTTCATTTTACTGGGAAAAAATATTACTTTTGACTCTTTCAATATCTGAAAGAATAATAAATTAGGAAATATTTTCGTGTCATCGAACCTGAAGGAAAAGATTATTTTTTCTTTTCAAAGAATTTTCTAATTACGGGCACTCTTTTCATTAAGTTAGATAAGGGCTTTTCATCACCTTTATTCTTTAAAGGTAAAGATTGTCACTTCTTGAAAATATTATCTGTAATTAATGGAAAAATTATAATCAAGAGAGACGCTTTATCGCCTCCTTTTCTACCTTCTTCTTTGATTACTAAAAAAATCCGTAATGATTACCACCCTTATCCAATTATATAATATTTTTAAGTCTGACATATCTAAAGAGGATCAAGTGAAACAGATAAAAATGAACCATAAAAATACCCTAGTATAAATAAAGTAACAACATTGTTTTAGTGAAAACAATTTATTTGGTATTTTGAAAATTTATAAATTTAGTTTTGTAAGGCTCTTTGGGCCCCTAAAATTTGTTATTAAAATATCCGTCTGCGGTGTGACAAAAGCGTAGAATCTAAACTGTGACAAAAGCGTAGAGTCTAAACTGCTGTATTGATTTTAATACAAATTTGTAAACAATTTCATGCCATGTATTCTATACCTAAAAAACTCCACCTTATTTTAGTCTGTATTATACATGCTGCAGGGTTTCAAGCTGATATCTATCTATTTTGTGGATAATTTAATGAGTTTTTCATGTTGTTATCAACAACTTATTAAATCAACTCAATTAACTTATTAAGTCTTATTTTAAAAGTAATAATCATAATTTAATTTCAAATTTGTATTTTAATTATCATAGTCAAATAGAGTATAGAATAAATTATTCAGTATTTTTATTTATATTTTTAAAAGATATATGAATATTATTTAACTTAAATCATTTTCATAAAATTGTGGTTGTGATAAATCATATCTATTATTTACAAAATTCATCATCAGGAATAGAATAAATGTAAAAAATTCTTGTTTATTTTTTTTTGAAAACGTAATCTGTTATTTCGTTAGATAAAATCATAAAAGTATATTTTGTTCTTGTCTTTTTTACTATATAATTAAGTTAAAGGAGAAAGAAAGCATAAAACGGATAAAGAGGGTAAGGCCGTGACACTCAAGATATGTAAGTTTTTTTTTTTAGTACAATTCTTCAACTTCTACATTTTCCCTTTATTAACATGACGTCACTAGCTCGAAAAAAATGTGACCAAAAATATAAGAAGTAGAAGGAAAAATATAAAAAAATATTTTCCAATATTAAAAAAATTGTATGATAGATGTGTTCTCTTAAAAAAATTCCTCTTTTTACTGGTCTTATATTACTTTGCTTTGTAAGTTTCATCGCACATTTCCGTTTCCCCAATTTTGAACCACTTCCCGTCATTCAATCTTCCCCAAATTTTGCACATAGATACAACTAAGGTGAAGAATACAGAAACCAAAAAAATAAAAACAAAAACAAAATGGCGTCAAATTTATTTGCTTTTTAAGTTTCATCGCACACCTATTACCCCAATTTTGAACCACTTCCCGTGATTCAATCTTCCCCACATTTTGCACATAGATACAAATAAGGTGAAGAATACAGAAACCAAAAAAAATAAAAACAAAAACAAAATGGCGTCAAATTTATTTGCTTTTTAAGTTTCATCGCACACCTATTACCCCAATTTTGAACCACTTACCGTCATTCAATCTTCACCAAATTTTGCACAGAGATACAACTAAGGTGAAGAATACAGAAATCAAAAAAAATTAAAACAAAAACAAAATGGCGTCAAATTTATTTGCTTTTTAAGTTTCATCGCACACCTATTACCCCAATTTTGAACGACTTACCGTCATTCAATCTTCCCCAAATTTTGCACATAGATAGAACTAAGGTAATGAATAAAGAAACCAGAAAAAAAAAAGTTGAAAATAAGACCAGTTTTGAAAAATGGCATTTTTATATTAATGTTTTAGATCAATTCCTTGTTCCTGAGTTTTTCCTTTTTTTTTTTTGTTCAAAACATAATGATCTTATTAAGATCCAAATTCTAAATAGAATATAAATTAGGAGTCATATGAAACTCTTAAATTATATACAGTAACTTTCCATAAACTATCTTCTTTTTTTTTGTTGTTTTACGTCTTAATCAACAGCATAGGTTTTACATGAAGGGGGATCTAGCCATTTTACTTCTCTCCACTTAACTAATTGACTAAGTTAAATAAAACTTGGTTATTACTATTTCATTTCACGTTGTCGATTGAAATTACTTTCTTAATGGGCATAGTATCGTTTATTGTAAGGGATAAATCTAATCCTTTTATTTTCGTATTAAAAGAAAAAAAAATATGAAAACCTCATATTCACACCATATTGCGTGGTCTATTGTATTCTTAGTTTCAGCAGACAAAGAGGCTGTGCAATTTTGTTGGTAATTTATTTATTTTTCTTTACTTCGTGTTAAGCATCATTCATTGCAACCATTTGTTGCACCAGACCTATTAAAATCTAATAGCAGATGCTTGATGTTAATTTACATTAAATTATTGCTTTTTTTGGAACCAAATACTTTCAAACATTAATCTTCCCATCATTCCTCTTCACATCCTCTAAGGACTCTAGCTGCTTCATATTCACTAGACTATATTTGTTAATTTAATTAATTAAGCTTATAGTGATTATTAATTGGTTAAATTAGTTTAAAAAGTTTAAACTTGTAGAATAATAATGAAAATAAATGTATCACAGTTCCTTATGATGATTTAGTGTGGTATTTATGTGGAGATAAGAATACCAGGCAGTTGGATAACTTTTACAGAGTTAGGGCTAAAATTAGGTGTTGAATTATAGGAGCTAAGTATAGAGGGGAGTTTTGTTACAGGGTTCATACAACACTGCTAAGACATACATAGAGAAACAGTGTTGCCACCTCTAGGTTTATTAATTAATCTCACGTGTGGTTCCCAGGATAGCTCCTCTCTCCTACTCGTCTCATCTTCCTAATGGCCTCCAGGTTTACCAACTCAACCATCAAATCTAACCTTAATTACTCATTTATGACTATTACATATTATAATTAATTATCAACCCTGTTAGGACTTGTGAGAGACCCGACCAGCGTTATGTTAGACTAATGGTACCTGCATGGTACTCCCTTAAGGGTGTCATTAACGCGACAATTAAACCTCATTTAAATAACACCTTAAAATTATTACTGAGGAATTTAAGTTTCCCCTTATATTCATCCATAAATGATATAAACCTTGTATGTAATACATATTTATATATATATATATATATATATATATATATATATATATATATATATATATATATTATCTTAATTAACAGTAAAGAGTTGTATAAATATTGTGTCTCTACATTTAAGAAACTGCGCTTCTATAACTGAATTAAAACTCACTCTTGCCGATTAAAGTTTATTTTTGTTTTAAAATATATTATTTTGCTTCTGAGCTTATCGAATGTAACGGAAGCTATCGTTTTGAAGAACGAAACTTTTTTATTTCTCCGATTTCAAAAACTCCAAGAGCGAAACCCGTTTTAGACATTAGGGAGTAAATTTAAAGTTGTATGTAAATATGTGGTAGAGAAACAAATGGGCAAAGAGTTAAAAGTTAGGGGGGACAATAAGCTGATTATGACCCACTTTCCAAATTTCATTAAAATCGGACGAGTATTTTTAAAGGTATTTTGGTTAGCAAAATTGTGGATAGATCAACAGACGGACATGAAACTAAAAGGGTTCTTTGATGTCTGAAACGAAAAGAATTTGTGAATTTGGAGACATAAATGTTTCTTTCTTTAGAACGATCATACAGCTCCTGTTACCTTCGGTAATGTAAGCTCGGAAGCAAAATACTAGGTGTCAAATAATAATTATAACATAGCTATTATATGTATGGTAACACCCTACTTGGATCGTAATAACTATATTTTGGGGAACGGTAAACCCGATATATTTAGGGATTAAACAGGACTTGCGAAAAGGGTGTAATATGCGACGAAAATTTTATCCACGCTACAGAAGATTAATGGTTTTATTCACCCATCGTTCCTCTTATAGGTAATAGTTCGGCAGACAATGTCCCATCTACGTGTTATTTTATCCCAGCGAGGGAAGGCGATGTCCCAATTTGCTCTTATAAATTAGTTGTTGATTTATAAAAAAGAAAGGAAATTAATCTTGTGGTACATAAGTTATCACAAGATTAATAAACTTGTGGTCCATAAGTTTAATTATTATAATGTTTAATATTTTCCAATTATAATTTTCTTGTTGTTCTAAGTACTCCAAATCTGATTTATTAGAATTGAAGAAGTTACCTACTGGTGTGTAATATATTTGAAAATTTGAAGGACTGTGCCACATAAAATATTTTAGGGTAGAATCGTGATCATATTTAAAATTAATACTAGTTAGTAATTGTATATTATTATAATTTTTATATTATTGATAATTTTATTACTTATTAGAAGAGTGTGTAGGAGAGCATAAGATCATATATTATGGTAATTAGTTTGATTGGATCTCTCTCTCTCTTTTAAATTAACTTAACTTTCAGTTAAACGTAAAGAATCATTTAATTTTAAAGGATTCAAAATATGCTAATTAACCACTTGAATAAAACCACGCACTGCGTCACTTAATTATGTTGGTCTTCCTAGTAGTACTTATTTAAATTAAAATTAAGACCAATAAGATAATTATTACCTCAAGAGCCATAATAGGATATTATAATTACCGTGTTAAAAGCATGTGTAAAGCGAAATTGTGATAAATTAAAGCGTTAAAAAACTAGTTTTGCCAATTAGTGTGGCTCAGAGCTTCGTCGCCTCCTATCACGTACTGTTTTGTTTTACGACCTATTATTATCTAATTAATTTAAAACCCCCACCCCCCTTTTTGCTTCCGAACTAACTGTGAAGGTAACTTAAAAATTGTGCCATTCTGAAGAACGATTTTTTTTTGTCTTCAAATTGAAAAGTGGGGGAATATTTTTTAGGGTCCGTAGGCAAAACCAAGGACCCTTATATTTTCCTGCGTGTGTCTGTCCGTCCGTCCTCTCTCGTGCTCTCACGGCTACACCTTTCGTCCGATCACTTTGAAATTTGGCATATATGTGTCTTGTACCTACCCACGTATTTTAAAAATATAGCGACTTAAAAAAAAAATGTTCAAAAAAATTAGTTTAAAATATCTTAGGGGTTAATTTTTTTTTTTTTTTCGACACCGTGAGGGGTATCATATGAAAGGGTTCGTCGAGCTGATTACAAAAATATATAATAATTTGGTTATAACTTTGACAGGGCGAGCGTAGTTGAGTTTGAAGCGGGTGTGAAACGTGTCCCCCCCCCCCCCCCCTCTATCTCGCTTATGTGAAGTGCAAAAAATCTGAAAAAATTCCTGAACATTCTTCGACCAAAAGTAAAGATACAACTTTTTGGAAATTTCGAAAAAAATATTATTTTAATTTTTATTGACAAAATACGTTTTTTTATAATTATGGTCTTTTCGATGTATTTATATGGTTGTAGTCCGGTTCAGTGGCAAAAAAATTCTTTATCAGAGTGTGTTTTGAGAATATCAGAACCTTAGAATTGTTCAAAGTAAGCTTTTTAGCATTTTAAAAAAACACTGTTTATACACTTTACAGGTACACTACATAGTATGGCCTACGGACCCTCGCTATGCGTGCTGACTAGCACACACTTGACCTGTTTATTGTTTCTTGACGATCTGTGAGTCATAATTTTTGTGAACCAACATATCTTAAAAACTACTTGTCCGATTTTAATGAAATTTTGATGGTAGGTAATAATTGGCTCTCTCCATATCTTTTTTTTTTATTGTTATTGAATATCACAATAAAATTATTAATGTGTTAGTGATCCCAACAAATTTTTTTACGGACTGTGGATTTCACGATAAAGGTATATAATAATGATGATAAATATACATGATTGAATATTAAAGAAAATAAATATGACCTCACCGGGAATAGAACAGGTCCAAACAGCCATACTTCTGATTCCCAGAGGAATTACATTATTATATAATACTCTTGCGACCATTCCTTCATTAATAAGACGCGACTGAAAATGAACCTAATAAAGACCAAAAATCTTGGATAATTATTGTTATTATACTTAAATTAACCCTTTTTTTAAATCTGAAATATTATATATTGGTAAGAAAAATTATTTCTCATTCTTTTATTTAAAAAATAAATTGGAGATTAAAAATAATAATATCTCGATTATTAAGTTGGTTGTTTAAAACTATAATTTCAGAATCTAATTTAAAATAAATAAAACTTAATCTAGTTGAAATTGTTATTGTCAAACAACTATACAAATTTCAACCACTTTAATCCGCTATTATCAATAACTGATAATTAAGAAAGATGACCGAAATTTTTATTTTATTTATTGTTTTTTGTTAAACTGTTAATTATTTATTTATACTTCGAGTTTTATTCCTTTTCTCGAATATGTTATAAAAAATAATGTTTTGATTTTTTATATTATACTATTTTTACCTCTAGGTAGTGTCTCTAGAAATATAAAAGCCAAAAATAGAAAAAGAAATGTATAGATCTCAACACAAGATAGTTTGAAACTACTCTTAAAAATATATTAGACGATTCTTTATCAGAAAAATTCCTTGAGGCAATTCCTTAGCAAACTCTAGTTTCCTTTCTTGAGAATGAAATAAAACTTATGCAACTAAATCAAAAGGAAATAATTTTCACTAACTTTAACCCAGTATCAGAATTTATCTTCCTTTTTTACTTATTACTGTCTGCTTTAATCTGTTTAAATAAGTACTACCTTAAAATTTATAGTTTTAAGAGCTGAATACTTTCACTTTTTTCTTAAATATAATTTTCATTCCAGTAGTTTTGCTTACCGAAGGTAACGGAAGCTATGTGATCGTTCTGAAGAACGAAAATATATTATATCTCCGATTTCAAAAATTCCAAGACAGAAATTTTTGGTCCCGCGTCTGTCTGTCGGTCTGTCGTTCAATTTTGCGAACCACCATATCTTAAAAACTACACGTCCAATTTTAATGAAATTTGGGTGGTAGGTCATAATTAGCCCATTGTCGGTCCCATATAAGTTTCAACCTTCTGCTCTTATTTGTTTATCTTCCACATGGTCACAAACATACATTTATTTACTCCCATATCTTTAAAAGTAATCATCTGATTTGTATGAAATTTTTATGGTTTGTCGAAAGTAGCCTGCAGATAACACCTGCCTAATTTCAACTTTCTGCGCACTTTAAATCGTGCTAAATTATTATGTCTTATACTATAAAGCCGCATGGCTAACTGACTCACTGACTGACATTAATGTTTACCCACTTCCAGAAGAGCTAGAGACTTGCGGTTTGCGCCATTCGACGTGCGACGTCCATATTGTGAACAAAAATAACTATACAAAGTTCACTTTTCCCCCTTCTTCCCCCCTTAAAAAAATAATAATGGACGACTTGATTTTTTAGCTGGTTTAGGGGCTTATTGCGGCTAAACGGTAAGTCGTATTAGAAAATGTATAGCACAAGTGGTAAATGATTTTAAAAGATCTAAAACTTTAGTCCTGTGAGTTTTTGTCGTATCATCATCGGTTGTACCGTAGATGTTGATAATTTTGGTATTTTTTTGGTTATATTTTTCCCTTTTTGTCTTTGAATGGCCATAGTTTCTATAATAGTTGGCCGATTTTATTTCTGATTGCGGCGATTGAATCTCACACTAATGCTCTTTAAATTGAGTATATTTTATTTCATTAGTTCATCCTACTTAGTGAGAACACGAGAGTAAACTTTTTCCCGTGTGCCGTGTTACGTGACCACTTTTTTTGGTTTTTAATATTGTGTCGTATATCATTTTAAAGGCCTTGATATGTACATTAAAGCTATTTTATTTGATGATTTTTTAAAAATGTTGTACATGTACTTTAGTAACGATTTATAATTTTGTTGTAGGTTAAAGGGTTTAAATACTTTTTTGATATTAGGTTTTTTTATTTATATGTATTTATTAGTTAAGCGAATGCCCTTTTGTATTGTTTGTTTTTTAAAAATATAATTTTGGTACCTCAGAGTACAGGGGTACAAATGTTAAAGTTAATCTTTTATAATATGATGTATATCGTTGAAAAGCTCTTGCATAGTAGATTAATTTTTGATATATTTTATTTTGTGTTATTTTTAGTTTTGAAGGGGTAAAATAAAAAAATAAAAAAATTTTATACAGCGGTTTTTACGATTTGGTTGCAGTTTTATATTTGTTTATTAAATTAATTATATTATTAATGCTAACGTTTGGTGCTTGTTGGAGGCTTTGTTTCTCCAACAAATGTTTAAATTACTTCAACTTTATTAAATATTTACTGGAACAGTGCCGCGCAGTTCCAACTTTTTGATTATTTTTATCGAGGTATTTTTCTTAATTCGGTCTTTTCTTTGCGAGGAAGCTATGTGCCACATTAATTGGCAGAGTATTTTATTCTATATTTTTATATAGAATAATAAAATAAATATTGAGTATAATACAATAATAATTTAAAAAGAAAAATATCCAATTGAATATTATTTGCATAAAAAAAAAAAAAATAATAATATTACTCTTACATAAATATTTAACACCCCCCTTTTATTTTTCATATTAAGAGAAAATATTGTAATGGCGTGAATATTCGATTTTGAGATTATTTACACGTTTTGAGGTCCCCTGAGTCCAAACAAAGTGGTTTTTAAAAAATGTCTGCCGTCGTCTGTGCAGACACGTAGAGCCTAAACTACTGGGCAGATATTGATGAAATTGAGTATACATGTTCAGAAAAATCATACCCCGAGGCGAAATCGTGAAATGAATTTTAGCTCCAAATTTGGGGGCGCTACCCCCCAAAAACTCTGGAAAACGTGTAGTCCATTTATATACGAATCTAATGATATTAGCAGTTTTCCGAGGAAAAATATTACATCTTTCCAGTGGATTTCTAGATCTCCACTGTTGAGATCTAGATCTTCCTAGTGGAATTCTAGATATCCGTAGTAGAGTTTTAGGTCTTTCTAGTGGGATATTACATTTTCCCAGTGGAGTTCTAGATCATCCCAGTGGAGTTTTAGATCTTCCTAGTGGGATATTACATCTTACCAGTGGAGTTCTAAATCTCCACTGTTGACATCTAGATCTTCCCAGTGGAATTCTAGATCTCCTTAGTAGAGTTTTAGGTCTTACTAGTGGGATATTATTATTGTTTTGAGAAAATATTTTTAAACGCGGACGGAGAGAGGCCGGTTTCGATTCCCCGCCGAGGAGAAGTTATTTGTATGATAAATTTTGATGAAATGTTCAATAATAATTAAATGTACATAAGAAAACACGAAAAATAACACATGGGAAACACTGGGATAAGTAATTATGAACTCGCATATAAAAAAGTTGGTCGGAGTTGTCTTGGACCGATTTTTTCCTTTTGTATCCTTTCCGTATATTTCTTTTTGACTAGTGTAAAGGTATAGCCACTATGTTCTTTTTTGGCAGTTTTAACCGTACGGGTAAAACGGTCGGCGTGTCCTTCTTGCCGGCGCGGCGTTCAAAAATACATATCTGCTGCAGCTTGATTTTAACCGTCCGTTTTCAAACGTGTTCGTTCAAGTCGGCTCGTGTGTGGGACGACGCAGTTAAAAAGGGCGGGTTTGGTTTTATCAGTGTCGACTTTGTCCTCGGTTATCCGCAAGCTATTTAGTTTGAATAATTTATTTGTTGATTTCACAATGACCGACCTTAGGATTTATAACAAACGATAAAATATAATCAAATTACAAGAAGTAGATAAAAATCTGTAAAAATAATCTGTAAAAAGAAAACTGACCCTCCACAAAAAAACGAAAGGAAAACTGAGCGAAACAACGCCTATTGAGTGGATATGGTCGTTGTTCGTGTTTACCCGTACAGTTTTACCCGTGCGGTTAAAACTGCCCAAAAGAACGACGTCTGTGGCTACCTTAACTTACTTCACGTTAGAGCAGGCCAATGTCTAATTAACAAAAATTGTATAAGTATTGTGTTTTTACTTTTCCTCACTACTAATAGTAGGAAAAGTATTGTTTTCACCAACAAATTTTTTTCGATATTTCAACAGAATTATCCGTTTTAGGTGTTTTTAAGGCCTCCTGAGTGGTTTTCAGCATGACGTATGTATGTGTGTATGTGTGTTATCATCGTAGCGCCCAAGGTATTTAACCTAGAGAGTTGAAACTTGGCAGAAAAATCAGTCCTAACCTGTAGTTGTGCCGCCCGGAAAATCAACTTTTTCCGCCATCTTGAACCCAGTTTGCTGAGTCAGCAAAAAATTTAAAAAAATCGTAATAAATCGATTATGGTCCTGATCGAGTTGAAATTAGGCACGAATGTACCTCTCTGTATGACAAACAAGCCTACCAAATTTCATTTTGATATTGGCCGCCATTTTGAAGTTATCGAATTTTAAATTTTTAAACTTAGACGGTTAATAATACCGAAAGTATAAATAGGTTTTTGACATATAGCATATCTTTGGAACCGGAAATAATTAAGGAAAAAATATAAATAAAACGACAAAGTTTCATTTATTAGTTTAAAAGTTATAAGCGAATATAATTATTTTTATTAATGCGATAATTTTGATGACGTCAAAGTTTGTTTACATCTGTCAAATTGCCGCTAAACTTCAAATAATTTAATAAAATATAGCCATTAATAATAATTAATATAAAAATGCCATTTTTCAAAACTGGTCTTATTTTCAACCTTTTGTTTTGGTTTTTGTATTCTTCGCCTTAGTTGTATCTATGTGCAAAATTTGGGGAAGATTAAATGACGGGAAGTGGTTCAAAATTGGGGCAATAGGTGTGCGATGAAACTTAAAAAGCAAATAAATTTGCCGCCATTTTGTTTTTATTTTTTGTTTTTTTGGTTTCTGTATTCTTCACCATAGTTGTATCTATGTGCAAAATTTGGGGAAGATTGAATGACGGTAAGTGGTTCATAATTTGAGAAACGGAAATGTGCGATGAAACTTACAAAGCAAAGTAATATAAGACCAGTAAAAATAAGGTTATTTTTGAAGAATGATAATAAATCAGTTAGTTCAGAACGGTCGGGTGACCACGTATCCAAGTACTGACCACGTCCAATGCTGCTTCCTCCAGGCCACTTTAGTGGCCTCTGATGTGAGGAAAAGTTCCGAGGTACCCCGTACCCGATTTTTTTCATTAATTATAGTCTAGATTTGTTTTTGCTTTTTAATCATTTGTATTTCTATCTATTAGCCTCTCTTTTCATAATTAGTTTTAATAATTTTATTTAAAGTTAAATAATTCCATATAAATCACATTGCAAATAAAGTAAAACATACTAAATATACTAAAGTTACTTTAGTCAAATAAACATTGTAAGTAAAGGCCCTGAGAAAAAAAAGAGGAGAGGTAAAATATTCATTTGACAGTAATGTATTTTCGAAATATGAGATATTATAATAATATATCATAATTATCGCTCAAGGTGGGTAAAACATTATTTTTATTTAATAAATCAGAGGAAAGTACTTGTATCTAAATACATTTTGGGTTTTGTGGATTATTAAGCATATACGTTATTTTACATTTTTTTTTGTTTCCATATCCTGCTGTTATAATAAAAATTAAAGGGCCCCTCCCTGGTTCGATCCCCGGGGGTTACAATGTTTTTTTTATCGGTTATGACAACAAGGTAAATTTTTGTTTCGTGAAATTTCCATCTCCCCATAATAAGGTATTTGCATTTTGCATGAATTATTTCAATATTTTAGGAATAGGGGGGGGGGGATGTTTTAACTCATAAAACCAGTAAGGAATGCAACATTTAAACAAGCGTATATATATATATATATATATATATATATATATATATATATATATATATATATATATATATATATATATATATATA
This sequence comes from Gerris lacustris, assembly GCA_951217055.1. Lineage (NCBI taxonomy): Eukaryota > Metazoa > Arthropoda > Insecta > Hemiptera > Gerridae > Gerris > Gerris lacustris. The sequence continues at coordinate 53,297,061 of OX578280.1, forward strand.
TATATATATATATATATATATATATATATATTATATTTGTAACCTTCTCATCAGCAGCTTTTATTTGATACCCCACTCGAAAATTATTTTTTTTAGAGTTTTGCCCCTTTTTTGCGGATTGCGCATGCGCATATTAAATTTTTATCTACTATATAAGTTTTCTATATGTAGGTCAAAAAGGTACGCCAGTATTTCAAATAGCTTTAACGGTTCGTGAGATATGAACCAAAGAGCAACGGACGGACAGACATTATCAGCCTCGGCATAAGGGTTTCTGCACGACCCTAAAATTATTTATTTGAATTTTGAAGTTTATACTAACTTTATTACAAAATTAGACAAAATACAAAACTTCTGGACAGAACTAAGTTTTAATTTGAGTTTAATCTATACTCTTACCTGCAATTTCTTTCTGTACATTTCCTTTGTCGTTGGTGTTAACCATTAAAAACTTCTCTACTTAACAAACATTTTAAGGTTAAACATCCTCTTGGGAAACAGAATTGTCCACAAGTATTAGTGATGTTAGTTTGAAAATAGTAGTTTTATGTTGTTAAAAGTTTTCCTGAAAAGCACACACAACATAATAAAAGCTGGTGAAATTTCTTGCAAGTATTATTAAGTTTGTTTTTGTTCTGACTAAAACTATGCCGAATTCAATGTATAAAGGTCGCTATTAAAGTAATTTAAGTTAAAGGTATTTAAGGAAAGTTTATTTATAAATAAAAGTAAGTACGAAGATTAAGAAAGTAAAGTTGTTCAATTGTGTCTCTAATTTTTCTTTTTAATTTTCCTTTTCCGGCTTTTAGCTTTTACTTTCTGTTTAGCCAGTTTATCAAAGACTACTTAAGATCACACCTGAGTATATTAGATGTTGCATCGTCTATGGAGGACATCATAAAATAATAACATAAATTGAAAATTTGTTTATTTAGCCAATCAGATTTCAGCCTACATAAGACCATCAGTGCCTCAGAATTAACAATTTAAGATCACACTGAGTATATTAGATAATATCTATAATTATTCTACGTTTTTAAATTTTCTGTTGACTAAATAAAAAATCAGAAATTTGAAACCCGTCAAAATGAAGATCGTAAATATAGGTCATGTCAAAACAAATTAAAAAAAACTTTTTTTTACTAATTTTTTCCAAACTAACTTTCTATACTGCAAAATTTGCTGAAAACTAATTAAATTCTGTTGAAAGATGGCTGAAAGTTTTAAAATAATGCATTGTTATAGTGTTCTGAGCTATTCTAAAAGTTTCAAATGTCTAGCTACTTGGGATGTTTGTTAAAAGTCGACTGCAAGATTTCTACTGGATAAACAAACAAACAAACAAACAAACAAACAAGAAACAAGCTAATAAAAACGTAGTAAATAGCTTTAAACATCTGGAATACATTAATAGAGGGTACCGGATAAGATCAATCTGCTACTTTTACTAGGTTTTCTCAAGTACTTTCGGTTCTTCCAAGATGACATTGTAAAAAGGGGAGAAAATGACATTCATATGAAATCATAGCAAAATGTAAAATCCGCCAAATTTGCACTAACGCCACTTTGGCATTGTACTGACAGATATGGAAGCGTCTATGGAGATTGGAGTTAATCTTAAAGGAATATCATAAACTGTCACTCCACGTAAATTGGAAACTAGTTTATTTTGCAAAGCAGATTTCAGCTTGCAAAGCCATCAGTGCCAAAGAACAAACAAATTAAAATCATATCTGAGTATAGTACTAGTACTGTGTATATTTGATGTAGGAGCGTCTATGAAGATCATTTTAAAGGAACAATATAAACTGTCTCCCCACGAAAATTGATAACTTGTATATTTAACAAAGCAGAGTTTAGCCTTTATAGGACTATCACAACTTTGGATCATCACTGAGAATGTTTTTGATGTTAATCTTTAAATACGAGTATGTCGATTAACTATAATAAGAGGAAGGTTATTTAAAACGTTCTATTCCCAAAATAATTCTTTGTTTTAACATAACTTAGAAGGGATACCTGTTGTAGCAAAGTGCTCAGTGTAATTGAAACTTGTTTGAAAGCAAATTCCAATCACGTATGTATCGGTTGATGGTTCAAATCCTAACGAGGTGAGGAATGTTTTACACTAAGTATATTGAGTACATGTATAAAGCTTACGATCCCCCGTTCTGTAATAATACTATGCTGTTTTGATGGGACAGTAAAAGAAACTGCATTTCAACCATTTTTTTTAAAAAAACCTTTTCTAATGTAACATTCTACCGTTATGTTGGAATTTGGAAAACATGTAGTTGAAGGGAGCGTAAGCGAGCTTCTTACATTCAACGAAATATGCATCTTGTCTGTCTGTCTGTCTGTCTATCTGTCTGTGTGTAACGTTTACGTGTCCGACGATAACTTGAGTAAAAGTTGACCGATTTAGTTTACATTTGGTATACATGTTCCTCTTACAAATACTCAGGCTAAGTTCGTTGGACAGCGTGACCCGTCCAAGAGTTCGCGCGCGATGCTCGCGTAAACGTGAGCTTCAAATTTAAAATTGGAATTTTAGGACGGGAAAAAATTCTATCATCACCTATTCGGTGAGACAAACATGTTTTTTAAATAACATTTTTTAGTAAAACCAACAACGACACCGCTATGAATTAATAAAGATCGCTAAAACTATTAAAGCGGACCTAAACGTTTAAAATTGAGAAAACAACCTTTTTACCGATATCTTACGTTCTAATGTAACGATTTTAATAAAACTTCATATACACCATCTAATGCACAATTTAAACAAGCATGCAAAATTTCAATTCGATACATGTAATAGTTTTTTTTGTAGCAAAGTGATACATTTTATAATAATTGAAAAGGAGATGTGTGGTTAGAGGAATAGTAAGAATGCGGGGTGTTTCCCTTACTACTAGCCGCTGTACTACTACTATATCCATTATCTATCAACTCATCATGATTCATGATTATCTATTTTTTCAATATTCAATACATATTTATTACTATACGCTCGCTTCAATGATAGAGCCACGCGATGCCTAGTACTAAATAAAGGCGTATTTAGATATGCATAACCTAGAAATTATTCCAGCAATATAGCTGATTTCTATAGTGCTGCCTAACTCCATTCTCTCCAATGCTGATGATGATCACTCGTGGTTGAAAGGCGGCTACGCCCTAATCTATTGTGTATGCAGCGCTTATGGTGAAGATAATTGGAAAATGTCAGCCACCGCGTTAAGGTAAATCCTTGTCGACCTGGGATGTGATGCCTGTCCGGTTCGGCGCCGACCAATATCCAATGAAGGCCATCATTTAAAATGCATTGAAGTATACTTGGCTGAACGGACAGTGTGAATTAGCCTTTATTTAGTGGAACTTAAACATTTAAATTAATAAAAATATAATCAATCTGTGACTAAATGATACATTTTAAATATCCAATTTAATTGCAAGCTTGACAATAGACGGAAAGTCGATTATATACGGAAAATTCCTACAAGATTTTTATACGGTGCAATAACTTTTATTACAGTAGTTACAGTTTTATGTTTTCCTTCCTCTGTAGTAAAGGAATTCTATAATAGTGAATCCTGTAGCCCAGTTTTATGTCATGGAATTATATATTATCTTCTGTTTGAGTTTTAAAGTTGACGGATAAATTGCGAGGCTGTAAATGGTTTAAGTGCTTTTATACCCATTAAGTGTAATGATAAAAGCTATAGTTTTAGGGCTTCTATTGCACTTTTTCTATAAACAACAATAGGTTAGTGACATAAGGATTAGATTTTAGATAGTAAAGCAAGTATAAATGCACAGTGCAGATGCAATTCAATTTTTTCCTCTTTTTTTCGGTTTATTCTGTTTCGTTTGAAATGGGTTTTAATTCTATAACGTATACGACTAACTTCATTGTTCTATTTTTAAACCTTGGGATTAAGACTGAAGAGGAAAATGCCTATGGGTATTGTAAAATATTGGTTTTAATTTTTTTTTGTTTTTTAAATAAAACAGACAAGTGCATATATGCTTTTATTAACGTGATAAAAAAATTGTTGTGTATTCAATTTCTTTATCTTGTTATGCAATTTAATTTTTTTTTTCTAACCCCCGTAAAATATGAATTTAAACAAAGTTTGTTAAAAAAGATAAATTCTAACTTTGATAAAATCAACGGAGTGGCTGAATAAAAACTGGTTTCTTTGCTATACAGCGGGAACATGTTTTATTTTTATTCGTTAGATTTTGCTTTCGAGTTTACCGAAAGCATTAATCGAAAATATTCTCAAGCAAAATTCGTTTTAGACACGTGGCCTGGTGTGTATTTGTCGATCTTTATGGTCAACATTTTTGCGCATGCCCTTTATAAGAATTTAACAAATTTTTAAGCCATTACGATGCTATGCTAAAGCTTCCCTACCAATGTTGGTGCATTAAATTAGTAGGTATGTTCCTTCTCCTTCTTTTGTTTAAAACGTTTTTTATCGGTGAAAGAATGACTTGCCTAGTATATAATAGTAGAAGCTTGCTATATTTTTGTTATCAAATAATATTGATTAAACAAATTGCGTTTATTCAAATTTTTTATTATATTATTTAATAAATACATTTATTAACATTATATATATTATATATATATATATATATATATATATATATATATATATATATATATATATATATATATATATATATATATATATATAATGTATGTATGTATAACAAAAAAAGTAAAGGTTTCTGTTTGTTATACTGGTTCTGTTCAAAAAATAGAATTTTTGTAAATATTAAAAAAAAATGTTAAATAGTGATTTGTTAAATACCAATTTCTAAATGTATGTTTAGAGATTAAGCTATTGATTTTGAGTAGGTTAAAAGTTGAGTGGATGTTTTCGTTAAAGTAAGTTTAAAAGCTGTTTTGTAATCCTGTGTGCACGTGTTTTAGGAATTAGTAGGATTGGTTTAAACTGATCTATCTCACGCTACACAGTGCTACAAAAGCGATTGGATTTTGATTTGATTCTATCTTCTTTTTTTTTAATTTTAACTAGAGCTTTTTCTAAAAGTCAAAGAAAGGGTGTTACAAAAAAAGCTTTTGGACCTGTTATATTATTTTTTTTTTTTTTTCCAAATGATAAAAGAAAAGAAAGAAGGAAAATTATTACACTTTGAGTTTTTATCAGGGATAATCTAGAAAGGAAAGACGAAAAACATGATCTTAGATGAATCAAATTGTTTATGCAGGGCAAAGCTCTCACGAATTATATATTTATAGTAATTATTTGAAATTTAATTCTAAAATTAGAAGGGAAAATCAGCTTTTAGCTCAATCGTGTATTGGATATAATTGCCAACTGATTTATATACACATGGATTAGTAGATCTACATTTATGAATTATGATTTACCTTTAACCTATTCGTTCTACTGATGAATCACTATGATAACTGTTGTGGAGGTTACATGACATGTGTGAATATGACATTATAGATTTAGACATTAAAAGATAATGAAATTCTGTAGGCATTTAGCTCCAACATAACTAACCTGTGCTTTATCTAGGGCAGCACTGTATGGAATCTTGAGAGTTCATGATTCCCTTACTTTCCATTACAGGTACTCCCTGTTCAACCTGACAGGGGGCAATGAGTAACTTTCCTCCCTGTAAACTAGTGAGAAAAGTTGCGGAAACCACTGCAGTAAACGATTTAAGTTAATTTAAATTGTTAAAAAATTATACCTAACTTATTTGAATTTCAACTAAAATCATACCTTTTCGTGTATTCTTCAATTTATCCCTATGATTATAATTCTTCTCTATTTTTTAGTGGTCTTTAGGAATTTAATAATTAAAAAAACAACTATTTTTTAATGATAATATTTTTTCAAAGCTATATTTCGCCCAAACCTGGGCATCTTCAGGCCTAAAAATAACATTAACAATATATAACATTTATTTTAACAATTTGTAGTTATTACTAATTTCCTTAAGTACCTTTCGATAACAGTGATAATTAGTGTTCGGTTATCTCTCAAATATTATTTTTTACCATTAGGTTTGAATATACCCCAGATGGATGGGACAGGACCGCTCTTCACCGATCAAAACATATTTATTAAAATACTGAATTTTCAGACAAATATAAATGTTAAACGCATGTCGTTGTTAAACAAATCTCTTATTTTATTTAGTATGTAAATGTTTAGTTGTTCTTAAACATAAATCTTTTTTAAAAGCTGTATCACCTCTCACAAGGACTTACCACCTCTCATTTAAAAGAGTTATAGCTAGACATGCAAGTTTCTCATTCCTAATTAGATGTTTATGTACATTTATCTGTCAATAAAGTTTAATGGCTCAAGCTCGTGTTGGATGTCTGTGCTTTCATGAGTGATAGAGATTATAAAACTGTGGTAGCGCACTCATATGAGACCTGCTTGTAAACCTTGTATATAAATCTGAGTGAGGCGCTCATTCCTAGTGCTATCTCTTTAACACTTGACCCAGTTTTACTTGCTTTTAACTATCTACCTAGCTGTGATCACTCCCAGTCTCTCTCCATCTATACCTTGATACAGGTTTTTTCCTGTTTAGATATTTTTATTTTTCCGATAAAAGGATTTTCACAAGTTATACGGTGCCTGAACTTTGTTAACTGTGTTAAAACTGTGTGAAAATGAAGAAAACTCGTTTTTCCTTTCCTTTCGGTCGGAGTAATTTCATGTTCAAATTTCCGAATTACTTCCGTAGACAAGGTCAGAAATATATTTATTTATAAGCTATTCGAATTATAAAACCGGCCATATACGTTAAGGTATAACTGACAGGTAAACCTGTACAGAGAATCTTTACAGGTAAACTTGAGCGTGTTTAAAATTGAGTTAACATAACTGCACAGTTATGATCGTATGCATGCTCCGACTTACCTGTCAGGTATATAGGTATACCGCAACGTGTAAGGTTGGTTTAACAGTGTTATATAAGATAATATATACTTGAAATGAGTGAAGCACCAATTATAAGTGTTTTTTTCTTAAGACTCAATTGTAATTAAATCTCTGTTATTACAGGAGGATCTTAGTTTGAAAATTAAAAATGTATAAGAAAAAAAATTGATATTTATTTTATCGTAGAAATGGGTGTTTCTTTTCAAATTTGTATTTCTTAATTTGTACTTTAGGGTACTCATGATCTTTGCTGTAACGTGCTAAACTTTGTTGGCAGTTAAGTTGGTTTATGATCCTCCATTTTTAACGAATAACTAGTTATATCCCTTTAATATTTAACTAGGCTTTGAGTGAGTTAAATTAAATTTGGCAGATGTTAAATCGGGTTGAGATTGATAAGAAAATTGATGATACAAAATATATTTATCTCCAGTAGGGAGAAAAAGTTATGATTTTGGATTATTTTAGAGGGTCTAAAGCAAGTATTTTCTTCCCTGAACTCAAAAAGTAGGGAGAAAAAGTAAAACCAGGGGGAATAAAAAGGATTGCCAACTTAATTATTTTAAAAATAGTAGAGAATGAATAGCTAATGTAATGAAGTTGTTGAAATCATGTTGGTGACACTGCTTTTTCGACCTTGTTTACATTGCATCAAACCTGCATATAAATTACCTTCTATTTGAGTTTAATTGCAATTCTTAATTGTTTTTAATATTGAATCTCTTATATCTGCTATTAAAGTTCTAACAATTATTGTTATTTATTAAAATAATAAATACAAACTGTGCAATGGATGAAAATGTGTATTTTCTCCCTACTGGGGATAAAATATTGTATGTACCTCGGGAGTAAAGTGCTATAATTCCCCTCGCGATTATTATCTCCCTCGGTTTCGCCTCAGGATTTAGGGACCGTGGTTCATGAGGCGAAGCCGAAGGATTTATAACTATTATCAAATCTAAAAACTGCCAAATCGTTCATGTACAAGCCACTGAAACCTGCTTAACATTTAACTTATAACTTGTCTTCTGGTCAAGGTCCCTCCCAATCTTCAATTACCAACATTTAACTAGTTCACATTAACTCGTTAAACAAAGGTCGTGAATACTCCTAATGAAATAAATAACATAAACATAAATAATTATTAATTATAGTAAAAAAAAAAAAATATATTTATAAATAGTAAGCTTATAATTATTACTTTAAAAATTATTGCTTATAGTTCCTTCTTAAATAGCATAAGTTATTATTATAAATAATTAACAAAAAAACTTAAATAACAAATTTAGGTAAATAACTCATTTACATCAAGTTTGTTGTTCATAGTTGTAGTTATAGGCCTGTTATTTGTCAATTATAGAAATATAAAGAAAGTAGATAATCAAATTTATATTAATATTTTAAATTTTTTTAAAATGTATCTTTCAGTCTAACCTTACAGTTAATATTTAATTTTAAAATTAACGTATATAAATAATTAAGATGAATAACTAATTAATTATGAATAACTAATAATAATAAAATAATAAAATTGAATACAAACATTTAGCAATTATAATGTTTTGGATATCTGAAACAAATCATGTTGACAACACAAGTTTGCTGTTTTGTCCTGGTATATACTGGTGAATATATAGTATTTATTTAATATCTTAAATTTCTTGAATATATTTTGAATCCTATATATCTTGAATATCTTAAATACGTATATGTTCTAAATGTTATACTCTAAAAGTCTATATTTATATATGTATCCCAAATACATTACACTCTAAAATTCTATAATAATTATTTTACAATATAATTATTATACTATATTCAATGCCTAGGAAGAACCTCTTCTTCTCGATGCTCCCGCCATGTTGCCAATAATATCGATATCATATATGTTACAATCTGAACAGTGGTGAATAATAGTGTTAAACATAATACATATTAAACACATAACATAATACATATGTTAATACATATGTTATCATAATACATTATATAGATAATATATATTTATATATATATATATATATATATATATATATATATATATATATATATATATATATATATATATATATATATATATATTGAATACACCTGCTTCATTATGAGTGAGACATTTTGAGCATATATCTAAAGACCTTTTTCAAAATTATAAATAATGCTCCTTGAAAATATATTTCTGAGTAAATTGTAAATATTAATGGTTTCGTCGTTTTGGCAGAGGAAACGAAATAAGGCAATTTAGAGTCAGGTCTCTTTGATTCATAAAAAACAGGGGGAGAAAACTCTTCATTAAATTTTCTCTTTTTTTATACAAGATTTACAGTATAGACTTTTAACTAATATTTTCGTATTTTTCAACTTTATTTTGAGAAAAAAACGTAATCTTTTGAAAAAGTAATTTGTTTATTTAAGGAAGTTAATATTTAATGAAGTAAATGAGGAATTATACCTTGATTGGCTCTAGCTAATTAGATTTTTATATTTGACATTGTGTTAATAAATTTCAATTTTTTTTTCCTGTTGTTAAAGGCCCTTATAGACGATACGCAACTGAAAGGAAAAAGTGATCTAACCGGTCGGTCCGGAAGTCACGTAGCGCCTTGGTTCTCAAACTTGTTAGCAGCTTTTTAGATCTGATTCTAGTCCTGAGGTCTGAAGTGAAAACTTCAGACCTCATGTATTACCTTCTGTAATTTTTAAGAAAATTACTACGTTTTTATTAGCTTGCATTCTTGTTTGTTTGTTTGTTTGTTTGTTTGTCCGGTACAAATCTGGCAATAGATTTCTAACTAACTTCCCGAATAGCTAGACATTTGAAACTTTTAGCATAGATCAGAACACGATGACAATGCATTATTTTAATACTTTTAGCCATCTTTCAGCAAAATTTAATTAGTTTTCAGCAAATTTTGCTGTGCGGAAAGTTAGTTTGGAAAAAATCCGCAAGTTATTTTATTTGTTTTGCCATATCCAATATTTACGCAATCTTCATTTTGACGGGTCTCAAATTTGTGATAGATAAACATTGAATGACAGCAAAACAGGATATATCGATTATATTATTTATCGATTATATTATTTCAAATATAATATCGATGGCATGCTTTAGATTTGGTGTTGGGGAGATCCGTTGTACAAAGATTTATCCTTTTATAGGTTTAAGATCAGCTCTCTGGATGGTTGTCATTTATGTGAAGTAAATAAATTCGGAACTATTTTTTTTACTAACATTATATATTATATAACAATAACAATTATATTATCAACATTACATACGATTCAACAGAAAATTTAAAAACGTAGTATATAAAAAGTTCTTTTTATCTTGAAATTATTTCATCTTTATTTGAAACTTAACACAAAAATTTGTTATTATGTTTCATTCTTAAATTATATTTACTTGGTTTAAAAAATAAAAGGGTTCGGAGCACTACAAAACTAATATCCTCGCCCTATCAAGCTCACCACTTTAAAAATCTTAAAGCCTTTTGTCTCTCAAACATTTTAGTCCTTTGACCGACACAGTTAAGTAATTTTTGGTTCCTTTATTATTCTTGCATTCCAATGAAGCTTGCAGAGGTTCGGTAATGCAATGAATGTAACCTAGAGGAATCTATATGCTGGCCTGTAATCCTTCTGAAGTTAAATTTAAATTCTTTATACTTAATTAAGTTTGTCCTCTTTCTTGTGAAGACCTTTTCATGAAGGATGCAAACTTTGTCTTTGTGTGAATATGAATGAATCATTGGAATGAACCGTAATTCTAGTCGTAGTATTATCCGAAAAGCCGAGATTATTAACATAATATGATAATTATATCAATGTTCAAATGTCAACACGTTTAGATTTGAATTGAGAGAAGATTGAGAGGTGAGGCAAATGCTATTACAACTCCTCTATTACATTAATCGTATATGTTCGACCCAATTCACGATTCATATATCTATTTGTGGGCTTCTAAAGGGTGTCGTACTTACTCCCTATTCTATTATAACCATTTATTATCAACCCTATTACTTGTCATAGCATTATTGATTATTTGCTTAATTTTATTTAATTAATTACTGTCTAGCGTTCACCTTCTGCCTCCCCTACCTCCAGTACGGTAAACCAAGTTTACCAGTTTACTATCTAATTATAATTAAACTCAACAAACTTATCACTTTGGAATCTTCTGTATCTTAGCGCATAGTTGTATTCAATTTAGCAATCAGAGAGTTAACTAGTGAACTGTCAACAATTGAATTTCACATTTAAGAAAAATGATTTTAGAATTCGTTAAAATTGATTCTGTAGAGAGTAATTTTCGTTTTATTCATTATTGCTTCCGAGCTAACCGAAGGTAACGGAAGCTATGTGATAATTTCGAAGAACGAAAATATTTTGTCTCCGATTTCAAAAATTCCAAGACAGAAATCCGTTTCAGACATCAGGGAACATTTTTGGTCCCGTGTCTCTCTGTCACTCAATATTTGCGAACCAACATATCTGAAATTTAATTAAATTTTTGTATGGTATGTCATAATTAGCTTATTGTTGGTCCCATATAAGTTTCAACCTTCTGCGCTCATTTCTGTATCTTCCACATGCGCTCAAACATACATTTATTTACACCTATAGCTTCAAAAGTACTTATCTGATTTGTATGAAACTTTTATATTTATCGAAAGTAACCTGCAGATAGCCCCAGATTAATTTGAACCGTCTGCGCTCTTTAACTTTTGCCAAATTAATACTTCCATTCATGTAAAAAATCAAAACAATTTTATTAAAAAAAACGGGGAAAATAATTAAATAAATTAGACAATAATAAAGTACGTCATAGGATGCTAGGACACTATGTGCCGCACTAGGTGAACAGCATAGGTTATTACAGGATGGTTATACATTAGGATGGTTATTACAGGATGGTTATACTCTCTCATGGTTAATTTAATTTATTTATTCATTATAAGGCCCTTTTCTGGATATGAACCTCTGTTCACATCTAAGTAGCACTAGTTAATTTTTAGAGTTCGTAGGCAAAAACGTGGACCCTTACAAATTACTGTGTTTACCTTTTAAGATAAAGATTTCAAGCATATTATGTCTGTCTGTAACGCACCTCATCTCCGAAAGTACCCAAACACAAAAAATACGAAACTTACCAGTCATGTCACGTGTTCAAACAGAGGCAATAACTCATATGGTAATAACTCATGTACTGCATAACTCAAACACAAGAAAATTATAGGGGAGGCCCAAAATATCGGGGTAGGAATATTTTTTTAACAAAAATGTATCATGTGGGGGTGTTAAATGAAAGAGGGTGACGCCCTGAAAAGAAATATATTTGGTTTCGTTTTTGTACCAATTTATCTTTACGCCCGTGCCTTTTAAAATTGCGTTTTTCGTGTCACCCCTTTATTTTTTTTTAACGAATCAACAAAAAAAAAAAATTATAAGTATTATTTGTCGAAAAAAACAGAAAACAGTCTTTAAGGAATTTTGCGTAAGTCACATATTTTAGTAGAAAAAATAATGTTTCTCTTCTAATAACAAAATCTTACAAATTTATTATCTAGGAAAAGGATTGGGCTAGACTGCTAGACACTTTGGAGTAGTTTCATTGCGTTTAGATAATAATAATGTATGCATAAAGTAGTTTGTTTCACGACATTTTAATCAATTGTTCAAAATGTATGGCTAAAACATACGATACGGCTAGGCTGATAATGCTGGTTAACAAATTCGTCCTATTTGTTAAATTGCTTACGGACCCTTTGTGTTTGCTGAAAGCAAATATTTAAACATATTGTTGCTTCCGAGCTTACCAAAGCCAACGGAAGCTATGTGATCGTTCTGAAGAACGAACAACTTTTAGGTCTCTGATTTCAAAAATTCCCAGACAAAAATCTGTTTCAGATATGAGGGATCCTTTTTGGTTCCGTGTCTTTCTGTCGGTCTGTCACTCAATTTTTGCTAACCAACATATCTTTGAAACCACGCGTCCGATTTTAATGAAATTTGTATGGTAGGTCATAATTAGCCCATTGTTGGTCCAGTATACGTTTCAACCTATATCATCAAGCTCTGCCTTACCTCTGATCCAATCATTTCTCTCTTCTCGAAATGTTTAGCATGCATCTCTCCCATTGCCCTACTCTCATTTTCCTTAATGTACTCTCGCTTAGTACCCACGTTTCTACACCGTAAGTCATGACCGGACACATGCACATCGTCCAGAGTTTTCTTTTCATAACCATGCTGACTTCCGACCTAAATAGGAATCTGTATTTTTTTAATTGCCTCCCATCCTAGGGCTATCCGCCGGCTCACTTCTCTTTCTTCGTTATTTTTCCTACAGCTTATTTGGCTCCCCAAATAGATAAACTCAGTGACTAATTGTACCTCCGTGTTTCCGTAATTGATTTTGTTATCTTCCTCATCTATATTTATTTTCATCCCTTTTGTTTTTGCATGATTTATCTCTAAGCTCACTTCTTTCGTTTTTATTCTCAGCTCATTTTGCATTTTACTCGCCTCGTCAAAACTCTTGGCTATCAGAACAACATCGTCTAAAAATTGTAACATATTAAGACATTCTTCGTCAACCTTAACTCCGTATCCATCCCAACTTAATTTAGTTTTTACTTTCTATAATGTTTTTATAAATTGTTTCCCAGAAGGTGCATCAATTTGCCTTACTCCTCTCTTTTTTCCTGGCTTACTCGTACTTCCATAGTTGCTGTTTCGTATATATATTTAAATAAGTTGATATACTTTTGTTCTAAGCCACTATATTTTAGTGCGCTTAGAATGTCGTCGGTGTATACTGAGATAAGGCTTTCTTGAAGTCGACGAATACGAGAACTACTGAGAATTTATATTCATGAGCCCTTCTTAAAAGCTATCTTAACACAAATATATGATCCAGCGTTGACATTTTCCTTCTGAAGCCTGTTTGTGTATAAAGTCTATATTTTCTTCTATTCTTGGGCTTATTCTTCGGGTGATGATAGACATTAATACTTTATAATTCACAGATAAAAATAAAAGGCTGAGTGGCCTGTAATTGTCTAAGTTGGTTTCGTTACCTTTTTGAATTGCAGCATAAGTTTCGCTTGAAACCAACTCTCCGGGATGCAACCAACTCCCACAACTCCCTCCTACTCTCCTTTGTTAAACACAAGTTAAACAGCTTTGTTAAAATTTTTGCTAACCTCACCCCACCAGCTTTCAGCTCCTCTCCTGCTATATTGTCCTTTCCACAAGCTTTCCCTTTCTTTTGCTTATTTAGAGCCCACTCAATAATATTTCAGGTACCTACTCATTATTCCAGCTTCTCAGATTTTCTGTTAAACACTCTGCTCTTCTGTCTGCTTAAAGGTCACAGTAGTACTTCGCAATTTTGTCGGCAATTTTTCCCTAAATCTTTTACAACTTCTTCTTTTTCCGATGTTAAACAAAACATTTTCTTTTTACCCACTGCCTGACTTCTCCAATATTTCCACCGTTTTCTAGCACTTCTTCCATTTTTAGGGTTTCGTTGGTAAAACCAAAAAAAGAAACCCTTATAGTTTCGTTCCTGTGTCTGTCTGTCACTCTGTACGGTTCCAATAACTTTTGAACCAAAAGAGATAAAAACGTGAAACTTTCCAGTATAAAAGATCGTTTAGACGCGTACACAGGAGAAATATAGCGAACTCAATATTATCAGCTGTTCAAATTCAAAATGGCGGATAATTCACGTCGCGAAAAAAAATATTTCTTTTTTAAATTTTTAATGGGGTATCAAATGAAAGGTATTGAAAAGTAGATTAGAAATATATATACCACTTGGGGAAAGTGTCTCATTTTCGGCGCCATTTTTTAAAAAAACATCGAAATTTTGCGTGTCCCCCCCCCCCAAAATCGTATTTTCGCTGTTACTAAAAATATAGAAAAATATGCAAAATGTGTGGTCTGCTGGGCCATAGAAAAAATAAGATTAGCCAATTGATCTGATTAACTGGAAATCCAAGATGGCAGATAATTCATGTCACTCAAAAAAATTTGTTTTTTTTAAATTTTGAGTGGGGTATTAAATGAAAGGTATTGAAGAGTAGATTAGAAATATATATACCACTTAGGGAAAGTGCTTAATTTTCGGCGCCATTTTATCAAAAAACATCGAAATTTTGCGTGTCCCCCCCCCCTCCTAAAATCGTATTTCCGCTATTACTAAAAATATAGAAAAATATGCAAAATGTGTGGTCTGCTGAGCCATAGAAAAAATAAGATTATCAAATTGATCTGATTATCTGGAAATCCAAGATGGCGGATAATTAATGTCACTCGATTTTTTTTTTTTTTTTAAATTTTGAGTGGGGTATCAAATGAAAGGTATTGAAGAGTAGATTACAAAAATGTATAACACTTTTGTTGTTAAAGTTTAATTTTGTCAAAAAAATTAAAACTTTTCTCCCCTCCCCCCTTACTAATTTTGTGTTCACAATACCATCGAAACCCTTTTTACGTGAGACTTCACGCCTTACCAATTTATTTTATCTTCTTATCATAACTCCACTCCTGTGGTTTGGTACTTATTGTTTTAGATAATATTTCAGTGTACTCTACTTTCCTTTTGTCGTCTCCTTTTAGCCTCCTTCTTTTTTTTATGCATAAGTTTTTTTAACTTGATTTGCGAGTTTACTGTCTGCCATTCACTATTATTAATAGTTAATAAAAAGTAAGTTAGCATTAACGTTAGCATCGACGAAGAGTTTGAAGTCCCAAACCCTTCGGGACGTGGATTTCACCGGAAAATCAAGTTATTTATTACAAGTCACTCCGCAGAGTTATTTGTGCGCACCACGTTATTTCTTATTAGTTTGAAATAATCTTTTTAGGTGTTACTGATAAAATTTTGACTTTGATATACATACATCTATAATTTTAACTGTATGATTAATTTTAATTTATTTGTTCAGTGAGAACAATAATTCGTTTATTGTTTATTTATTATAATGAGAACCTACGCTACGCCCTTTTCTGGGCATAAACCTTATCCTCGTCTAAGTAGCACTAGTTTCTTTTTAGGGCCCGTAGGCAAAAACGAGGACCCTTATACATTACTGTGTTACACCTTTTTAATAAGGATTTCTAGTATCTTTATTCCTTTATTAGTAGAACTTTATAGATCATGCACACCTAGTCCTACAAACCTTCTCGTATTAAATTTTCACTTAAGTTAGACAAATCAAGTTAAAATAACTTTGGTCTTTGGATCCATTTAACTTTAAGGTTAAAGTCCACACAGAGATCCGACTCCCAAGGTCTCATATAAGTGTGCAATGTTGAAATCCGAAGGGCACTTGGGTCGGCGTGAATCCCTCGACAGGGACTTTAACTAAGTTAACGTTAAACCGGGTTTCAAGTTGTAGAGTAAGCAAGCTTTCCAATCCTTGGCTTGAATGTTGAATGAAACAATATGATCAGGGTGTCAGAAGTGAGACCGGACCATGTACAATATTGACACTGGATCGATTTGAACCCGCTTAACAGTGTAAACAGAATTGTGAGCGAGGTCAAGTCACATCTGATACCCTTGCAGTTTGAGGGTTTTCGATTATCTAGAGCCTTTTGATTTCTCACCAGTTTGAAGACCCTTCACCGTTCAGACAACGGAAATAAACCCTAAGGGTAAACTTTAAATAAAAGTCAAAATCAGTTAAATTTTGTTTGCTTCAAACAACCAATCTTCTTCAAACAATTATTTGACTTTTCCAACTACCCACTTTCCCAATCTTAAATTATAAAGCTTGTACCAACAACTATGTTGTAGTATAATTGTAAAATACAATAAAAAAAAAAAACCAATCATATTATTATCTATCTGTATTAGCCTGATTACTTCTATGCGTTTCCAAAAAGCCATTGGATCTACATTGCTATTGTATTTTATCAATCATGTCTGTAGAAGAGATACTTATATATTGGCACAATATTTGTAATTACAGCTAGATTTATCTAGATTTACATACTCTTGAAAATATTACGTGTATACTTAATTTTATTTTATTTGCAATCAAAGATAATATTTCCTGCTTAAACATCAAAGGCAGTGTTAGGCGGCTTTCACACTGCGTGCGAGACCGAGCGAGACCGATTCCGCTTGAGAAGCAAATACATGTATTAGCAATGTATTAGCATGAGTCTATTCACATTAATCGCTGAGTGAGACCGGGCCGTGCCAGACTGAGCGAGACCGAGCCAACTCGGGCGTTTTTTTCGAGCGTTTTTGTTTGCTAAGCGTTTTCGGCGACCGAAAACGCTTTTCTCGCACGCAGTGTGAAAGCCGCCTTAGGTATATTTATAAGTTGCTGGATTTTCCATCCTAATAACAAAGTATTAGATTTGATACGAGTTTAATATACAAATTGATACAAAGCATCTCCTTCAGTACCTTTAGTGCATCTAATGCACTACGCTTAAGTATGACTCTTCATTATACAAACTTTCACTAACTACAAATTAATTTTTTTTTCTTCTCTGTTTAAACGCTTTTCGGCGGCCGAAAACGCTTAGCTAACAAAAACGCTCGAAAAAACGCCCGATTCGGCTCGGTCTCGCTCAGTCTCGCTCGGCCCGGTCTCGATCGGAGTTTAAAGTGAATAGACCCATGCTAATACATGTATATGCTTCTCAAACGGAATTGACCTTATTCGGTCTCGCTCGGTCTCGCACGCAGTGTGAAAGCCGCCTTAAGTATATTTATAAGGTGCTGGATTTTCCATCCTAATAACAAAGTATTAGATTTGATACAAGTTTAATATACAAATTGATACAAAGCATCTCCTTCAGTACCTTTAGTGCCTCTAATGCACTATGCTTAAGTATGACTCTTCATTATACAAATTTTCACAAACTACAAATTAATTTTTTTTTCTTCTCTGTTTAGTCGTTAGGGATTAGTATTATTAAAAAACAAAATTATTCCATTCACTTTTATCAATACTATATTTCCCTATACCTCAATCTTTAATCTTTAGGCCCTTAACTGAACTAAAATATTAACCGTAAACAAAATTATTTTTATAATTATTATTAATTTATTCAGTTGAGAGAGCGATTAAATGTAAAAATTTAAATCCTTTATGTTCTATACGTCGTGTGAAAAATTAGTATTATTTATTTAAATTTTTTATTAATTTCTCAAATCAGTCGACCTAGAGGGCTCATCCATCTGCTATATACCTAACAGAATCAATCATTTTATTGCCGATTTAATAAATATAAATATTATTGAATTTTCCAAACTTTTAAAAAGGGTTGTTTGTATTGCACCCTGCCTTAACTTTATGGAAAAGCATTTGTTTATATCACACAAAAACACATCCAAACCAAATTTTAAACGAATTTCAAACGAATTTCAAACGAATTCCTCCCCACTAAACCCTAAATGTTATTTTAAATTAAATGACACACAATTTGATATTTATTTTAAGGCTGGGCTTCTGCTATTTTGCTTGTGCTTGTTTAGTGTTTGTTTAGTAGAATTTTAAAGTGTTATTCTGATACATGCTTCATCACTCTTTAATGTAGAATATATAATTCGAAGTATGTGGCGAATCATTGTATTAAACTTTTATGGTTATAGATATATTTTCGGGATAAATAAACGCCGTAATACATTTTAAGTAATTTTATTTGTTTTAGTATTCATATAAAACATTGGCATAGCTACAGCTATATCAATTTTCATTAATTTATATAGCATGTGGTATATTATTTTACTATTTATTTAGTAGCAAATTATCTTGACAACTCTAGTCCCACAACATCCATCTCCCTCTTAGAGATGGATGTTTTTTACTATCTGGACTATGTAAATATGGTTAACCTTTTGTTATGTTTCTTTTACTTAATTTAATAATTTAATTTACATTTCATTAAAATTTAACAAAAATTATTGTTAAATAAAGAGTAAGGAACTTAAGTAAAATTAATATTATTGAGAATTTTCAATTAGGGTAACAAATTTTTGTAAATTTTACTGTTTGTTTTGCTATAGTAATTAAATCAACTGAAAATTGGTATTCATTCTATAATTCAGATGACATACATATTATATTATAATTACGTATTTATTTTGTTTATAATAGTAGTATAGACATTACATCAAATTAAATTAATCTCCCCTTTAAAACATTCCGTTGCGAAGCACTGGTTAGCTAGTATTTCATAATTCAAAAAACTGCTATTAAATTAAAGTACATGCTATTTATAAAAACGTGTTATCGATGACTTCCTTTTGATATAAAAGTAATGTGAGTATAATTGTATTATAAATTAAGAGTTGTTGAAAAACTCTTTGTCAAAGAGTCATTTGGTTACTAAGGACTTTAAGGATTGTTTTCTTATTTTATGTAAGCATACTGTTGAATGTTGTATCGCATCAGTTAAGAGATTGGGTTCAGAAACACTTCTTACTCTGGGCCTCTTTTCTCTGTTGCCGTTACATAAAATATAAACGTCTCCCAGGGAAATGGGTTTAAGGACGGGCCAGGGGTCTCACCGCTTTAGATTCCCTTGGCTAGAGGATAAAAAACAAAGAATGCTACAGGTGTTTATACTAAAAAAGACATCGTTAATAAACTAGTCAAATAAATATAGTCATAGTCAATTGTGTATTTTAGATTGTTCACGGTTAATTTTATACTTTAATTTACTTTAAATGTTATTCTGGTTTTTAGTCAGAGTCGTAATATTGAACTATTTAACTGTTCTGTAAAAAGAAAAACAGGATATTATATAGATAATGAATAAAAAATAGTTCAGCACTGTTTTTTCAATCGCAGAACTATTAAGACGCCAGATCCACTAGCGTCGGACGTGTCGTGTTAGTACTGCCCTGCTCTCTGTCTCAATTCGTACTGCTTCATATAAATCTGCAGTTGACAAAAACTGCGCTCCCTGCGTCGCCTTCGTCTCATGTGCGTCCGGGCTTAAGGTAAGGCAGCAAATATGAGGGCTTTGAGAAACTGCCTTCAATACCCTTGAATATACAGGGTGGTCCAAAAGTCTCCCCCCCCCCTCTTAACTTTTGAACGGTTTGAGATAAATTAATGAAACTTGGGGGATCTCTACCATGCAAAGGGAAGTTTGTTTTCATGCAATCACCTACTAGGGGCAACCACCCACTTTGCCCCCAGGCCAACCTACTTTAAAATTTCAAATTGGAATGTATATTTTTGATAGCATATTTGGATTCTACAGTGAAAAATAATAAACTTTTACTTGAAACTATTATGGATAACCCTTCCGATAATGCGTTGTAAAATCTAAACGGTTAGAGATAAATTAATGAAACTTAGGGGATTTTTACCACGTAAAGGGAACTTTGTTTTCATGTAATCGCGCAGTAGGGGCAACCTCCCATTTTACCCCCAGACCACCTAACTTCAAAATTTTAACCTGGAATGTATATTTTTGATACAGGGTGGTCCAAAAGTCTCCCCCCCCCCCCCTCTTAACTTTTGAACGTAGCGTAAACGTGAACTTCAAATAAAAATTGGAATTTTCGGTCGGGAAAAAAATCAAACCTTATCTATTCAATGAGATGAACATTTTTTTCAAATACAATTTCTTAGTAAAACCTACAGCGACACCCCTATAAAGTGTTAAAGATCATTAAAAAATGTTAATTGTTCTTACACACTAAACAATATAACAATAAAGTAATAAAACTTTAATGTTAATATAACAATAAAGTACATGATAGGATGCGAGGAAGCTATGTGCCACACTAATTGGCAGTGTATTTTTTTTCTATTTTGGGAGGGTTATTTTGCTATCTTTGCCCCTCTGTAGGGGGAAAAATATTGGAGATAGAAAAAAATAGTTTCAAGTAAAAGTTTATTATTTTTTACTGTAGAATCCAAATATGCTATCAAAAAAATACATTCCAATTTGAAATTTTGAAGTTAGGTGGCCTGGGGGCAAAGTGGGTGGTTACCCCTAGTGGGTGATTGCATGAAAACAAACTTCCCTTTGCATGGTAGAGATCCCCCAAGTTTCATTAATTTATCTCAAACCTTTCAAAAGTTAAGAGGAGGGGGGGGGGGAGACTTTTGGACCACCCTGTATATTTAAACGTTGCTGCTGACATTCTAATGTACTTATGAACATTTTTTAATCCCTTGAAAGGAATATATAACATTCGTCTTGCAGAATACAATACATTCTCGTGTTCTTTTTTTTCTCACCTTATTAACTTTAAGTATGGACTTTCAAGAAAATAAAAATAATCTATGGGTATGGGTACGTCCAGAGTACATGCTAGTTCCGAATCAATTCCAGACACCGTAAACAGGCTCGATGTCATCTTGAGGAAATCAGGTTAACTATTTCCTCAATATTCAATACACTATTTATTGCAATCGCATACTTAGCAGTGTGATTTTATAATTTATATTTAATGAAGAAAGCGTAAGGAACTTCGTTCCTACCGGGTGTCCCGCGACACCACAATATTTTTTTATTTTTTTCAGATATAGAGTAGTGTGGGGAAATAAACAAATGTTATTTTATAATATAATAACGTATATGCTTAATAATCTACGAAACCCTATAAAGTAGTTGGATGAGTACTTCCCTGTGATATTTTTATTAATAAAAACTATTGATAAATTAAAATTAGTACTATAATTATATTAATTTTTACTTTTTATAAACATAATAATTTATTCATCGTTTATATTAATTATAAGGTAACACTAGCAAAGAAACACAGATCTTTAAAGATTAAACTTTATAATTCTTCATTAATATTTCTATTTTAATATTGCATATTCGTCTCAATTATTATATCAAGGTACAAAAAAATTGTTAACGATCTAAAAAAAAAAAAAAAAAAGAAAAGAAAAAACCTGTTAAGTAAAGGGAACGGAAAAAAACTCCAAAATGAACCCTTTTTTTACCCTGATACTAAAAATAGAGGGGAAAAAAGACAATTAAAAGGTCTGGTAATAAAGAAGGTCAATATTTGTAGGACACTCGGCGTTGTCCTACATTAGCGTCAAGGGCCAAAAGCTCAAGGTGGCGCCCTATTAATACCGTGGTATGATAATGACCGTATAGGTCTTAAAAACATGAAAACCAACGCCCCATTTCATATTATCCCAATATAATTTCAACATCGTATTCATGGATTAAAAATAGGGTAACACCAATTATTTCTTTTTCTCGTTTTTTCTGTTTTGTGTCCTTAAAAAAATGATTAATTTATAGGTTGTTATCTGATCTAATTTGATTAACAAATGCAAAATATTAATTTTAACAGGAAATGAAAGTTTCCTTTCGTGATAAAGGTCCGTGGTTTTTTTTTATTCTATGTTTAAGGAAGATAAAGAAATGTCGACAATATTAAGAAATATTTACTTGTCTTTTCACGATTAAAAATTTTTGTATTTTCAAAGCAGCATTTGTCCTTTATAAGGTCATTATCAGTGCCGATATGGAAAATATTAAATTACAAAAATAATAGTAAAGTGCAGTGTCTATATTATGTCATTCTATAGGTTCAATGTACACCTTACTTTACTACTACTGTTTTTAGAGTAACTCTTAATTCTCGGTTCTTGAACAGTTTGTCGAGAATAATAATACACAGATATAGATTTTTATATATTAGGAATATATTAAGTTAGGAGTTAAATTCCTTAATTATTTAAATTTTATACTAAAGAAATTTTATAGGTCAATGATGCTGGTTTTAGATGTGTGAAGTTGACGGTTATTAGCGATTGTCTTTAGAAATATTCCACAAAATGAATATGACTTAACTACCTTCCTCTGTTCTCAATACAACCATTGAGCTCGCAGAGTAGCTGAAATATTTTGAGCAAGAACATTAGTTGAAGATACAAGAGCTGATTGCCGAAATGCTTGTATTTTAGTCTCTAAGCATCCGTCGCAGACATGAGAAGTTCATTATCATGAAAAAGAGTTAATTTCTCTCTTTCTCTCTGTGAGACTTTACAGTTTATAGTTTCTTGTGATTTAACAGCGAATATTGAAAACAGTCGTGCATCTTTATTTGCTGCTAAGAAGGAAAAATAACGCAACTAAGAAATATCCATTTCATGTTTATGTTTCATGTTCTATAAAACAATATTGATTTATTTCTTCGGTAAAACAATATTTTTGGCGAACGTTCATTTATTGATAGAAAATATAATATTTTTAAGTATCCTTAAATTTGGTTCAGTTCTGCTGTGTTTAGTCCTTGTCCATAATCTTTTATTAAACACGCTATGACGGATTGAACTTTGAACTTTCATATAAACATCTTTGATCCAGGTATATGGTTTTATCTTTGTTTCCTTCTCTTGCTTATATTAACGATCTTTGTTTCTCGCCTTTGGACGTTGCCCCGGTTTATCTTAAAGATATTTTTGTCTATCTCCTCAATCTTTCTCCAAAAAGTCTGCACTAGTTTTATTAATTTATTTTACTCTAATTTTGAAACATATTATTTTAGAAATGTGATTATTTTCATTAATTTCAACCTCGAATTAGACTCTAAAATATTCAGCGTAGAAAATAGTAATTTTATCAGACATGGCAAGCATCTGCATTCGAAGTTAGTTAGGTTTAGGGCTGTCATATAGCTAATCCATCCTTCTCTTATCTCCAAGAGATGTTACTATTTGGCACGGGTTTATTTAATATTTTTACGTTTAGTTAACTCTTATACTATTTATTTAAATACTCCCTCGTCTCTATGAGGTTAAACAAATTTGGCAGGTTTTCTTTTTACTTCTTTTAAAATATTATTAGATATATTCTTCCAAAGTGAAATAGAAAACTTTTTTTTTAACATTGAATATTATGGAGGCGTATTACAAGATAGAAATTATGAAGTAGGTATTTGAATGTCACAATGAAAGGGACACTTGATGTCCGCCGGTGTGTGGGACTCACCCACTAAAAACCTTGCACTCATATATCGCCTCAGCACGACGCAGTCATGACTGCCCTCCTCTATTGCGTCACTTAGAGACGTTCAGCATCTTATATAGAAGGAGACTTCTCCATTACCCCCTTTAGTCCTCCTGGTTTCTCAGCACCTATGTAAGGGAAGAGGGTTGCCGTCCATCGGTACCGGTGCCGACTTTCAGCTTTTAGGGCCTGCCAAGGCCGCCTACCACCCTGCAAACGCCTATAATCAAGACCCAATAGGGGCAGACATCCTCCTGATGAGCACAGTTCAACCCGGCTCACCCGCGTCCGTCGAGTTCGCCATCGCTTCTGGCACCCACCCCCGGGTGCTCCCACCTCCCCTTAAACCAACCCCAAAAGCCAACGGGGCAGAGAACTGCCACACTCAGTCAATAGAAGGACTGCCAGAGGAAGCACTGTCGAGCATGAGCACCTGTCATGGTAATCTTATGTTGATTCCCAGCATGTCTACTGTTCCCACCTCCCTGTCCCTAGAATTGTTACTCTATTATTTAGCCTTAGGTCCTTACCATATTATTCAATTCACTTAATTCAGCTAAAAAATGTTCGTCTCATCGAATAGATGATGAGAGAATCTTTTCCCGCCTGATATGCCAATTTTACATTTGAAGCTCACGTTTGCGCGAGCGTTGGGTGCGAACTCTTGGACGTATCTCGCTGTCCAACGAGCTTAGCCCAAATACCAAATTTCAACCAAATCGTTCAACTTTTACTCAAGTTATCGTCGGGACACGTAAACGTTACACACAGACAGACAATATGCATAATTTTGTAAAATGAATGTAAGTAGCTCGCTATACAATTAAATTATGGAATTATTTGCATTAAGGCCCCCATACGCACGATCAAACAGTTTCCGCAAACATCAAACAGCCCCATACTCGGTCAAAATGTTTGCGCAAACATTTTGTGTAAAAATTTACAAATTTATTTAATGCATTTTATATTTACTAAATCAAATGTACTCTTTACCATGTGAATCAATACTACTAAAAATGTAGACTTGAATGTATAAATCTATTATTAATTAATTTCCTTGCCAACATATATTAAGTCTGACACGATAGATTTCCGTTGTAACAACAATGTCTTTATTATTTGACGTTGGCACAGAAACAAAACATATAAAATGCTAAATAGGATTAATAAATGGGTGGTATGATACGACGTGACATTGATTATTATCATGTTTAATCCTCATTGCTAATAAATTTCCTTGTCAGTTTAAATAAGATTTATTTTATCAAAACCATTTTCTATTTAATTGGAGAGTACAGTTTTTGTTGAAATTGTTATATTATACAGTTTGAGAGGTCAATTAAAATAGATTGAATCGTGTTTTGTATTAGTAAGTTTAAATGCAATCTCGTGGTTCAATTATAGAGTAAGACTTCATTCATAGTCTCGTTTTTATATATATATATATATATATATATATATATATATATATATATATATATATATATATATATATATATATATATTTCTAGGGAAATAATTGTTTAAACATTATGCGGTGCAGTGTATAGAATACTAGCTCTTCCCGTGCATCGCTATGGAGTGTGATAAAGTGTCTCCTCGTGGATAAAATATTTTTATCTACGATTGATACGAAATATAAACATTATATCTTTGTTTAGATGCGTAGAAAGTGATTATTTACGTACTTGTATTCATTGTGCATGCGCGTCTCATAGTTCTGAACAATTCCTCTTCTTTACCACACTAGCGCGGAAAGAAGAGGAATTCTTCAGCTTTACGCACGATAAGCAAGTTTGTTTACATTTAACAAAACTAATTTGCTGTTTTTTAGGAAAAACCAAGGACCCTTATATTTTCCTGCGTGTGTCTGTCCGTCCGTCCTCTCGCGTGCTCTCACGGCTACACCTTTCGTCCGATCACTTTGAAATTTGGCATGTATGTGTCTTGTACCTGCCCACATATTTTAAAATTATAGCGACTTAAAAAAAATATTTGCCAAAAAAATTAGGGTAAAAAAACTTAAGGGTTAAAATTTTTTTATTTTTTTTCGACACCGTAAGGGGTATCATATGAAAGGGTACGTCGAGCTGATTACTAAAATATATAATTCTTTGGTAATAACTTTGATAGGGCGAGCGTAGGGGAGTTTGAAGCGGGTTTGAAACGTGTCCCCCCCTCTATCACGCTTATGTAAAGTGCGAAAAATCTGAAAAAATTCCTGAACATTCTTCGACCAAAAGTAAAGATACCACTTTTTGGAAATTTCGAAAAAAATATTTTAATTTTTATTGACAAAATACGTTTTTTATAATTATGGTCTTTTCGATGTATTTATATGGTTGTAGTCCGGTTCAGTGGCAAAAAAATACTTTATCAGAGTGTGTTTTGAGAATATCAGACCCTTAGAATGGTTCAAAGTAAGCTTTTACCATTTTAAAAAAACACTGTTTATACACTTTACAGTTAAACACTATATAGTGTGGCCTACGGACCCTCGCTGTGTGCTGACTAGCACACACTTGGCCTGTTTATTTTTTTTTATTAAAGTAACGGTTTATATCGAGTTTTTAGTGAAAAACAATAAGTGAATCAAGTGACTTTGACGAAAATGTGGAGAATAATACTCCTCCAGAAATAATTAATTCGGCAATAAATACAACTCAAGAATTAATGCCATCTTTATCAAGAAAGAGAGATACGAACTTACATACAGCAAGTTTATTTTTTTCTGTATTTATTATTTAAATCTAACAATCGTAGATAAAGTACGGTACGCAACTCGAGCGAAAAAGGCATTTTGCATTGCTCGTGTGGTTTTACTACACTCGCATGCAAAATGCTACTTTCCGCACTCGACGCGTAATGTACTATTATCTACGATTGATACGAAATATAAACATTATATCTTTGTTTAGATGCGTAGAAAGTGATTATTTACGTACTTGTATTCATTGCGTATGCGCGTCTCATAGTTCTAAATAATTCCTCTTCTTTACCGCACTAGTGCGGTAAAGAAGAGGAATTCTTCAGCTTTACGCACAATTAGTGAGTTTGTTTACATTTAACAAAACTAATTTGGTGTTCTTTTATTAAAGTAACTGTTTATATAGAATTTTTAGTGAAAAACAATGAGTGAATCAAGTGACTTTGACGAAAATGTGGAGAATAATAATCCTCCAGAAATAATTAAGTCGGCAAAAAATACAACTAATGAATTAATGCCATCTTTATCAAGAGAGAGATACGAACTTACATACAGCAAGTTTATTTGTTTCTGTATTTATTATTTAAATCTAACAATCGTAGATAAAGTACGGTACGCAACTCGTGCGAAAACGGCATTTTGCATGCGAGTGTGGAGTTTGCACCCGAGCGATAGCGAGGGTGGTAAAACCACACTCGCATGCAAAATGCTACTTTCCGCACTCGACCCGTAATTTACTATTGAAAACTCCCTAATTAGTAATTGACTCTTGAAAACTGGCGAAACTTTTTCTTAAAGTTAACCAATCAGGAAAAGCAGTATTTTCCTTCTATTTTACTAGCCCCATGGTGGAGAGTTCCAGCTACTTCACACATCATACATTTGTACATTGTACCGCCGAAGCGAGTACGGTGTATTCATTAGTGAGCTATAATATAAGCGTGGGGGAAGAGAACCCCTCAGGGGATGTCCCTCGCTCTGCTCCGTCCTCGATTCATAGATGCAATTCAGAGTATTATGGCTAGGGATCCGTCTGCGCTCTTAAACTTTTGCTAAATTGATACTTAAATTCATGGAAAAAATCAAAACTATTTTGACGGATTAAAAAAAAAAAAAAACGGGGTAAATGATTAAACAAATTAGACAATAATCGATTGTAAAAACATAAAATCAATTAGGTACGTGATAGGATGCGAGGAAGCTATGTGCCACACCAATTGACAGTCTATTTTTTTTTTAATCGGTTATGAATGTTTATTATGTGTACCTTAGTTAGACTTATAATACTGTTGTTGATTTAAATATTAAGAGAAAAAAATACTTCGATTTATTTTTATTTTGTTTTATTTATTAGTTAAACATTTTTTTTGTTACTTTTACCCAAGTGGAAAGGAAACATTTTGAATATTAATTTGAGAATTTTTATTGAGAGTCGTATTTGGTTGAGTATAGGAGTTGTTGGTTGAAAGTTTACTTTGAAGAACGCGTTTCCCATCTGAATAAAGGGTTTTAGGGACAAGCCGAACTGCGTTTGTACTGGTTTTGCCTGAGTAGAGAAACACTGTTTGTTACAGTTATTGCCCCGGGTTGTGTCATGGACTCATCCTCTATCCTTGCTTTGTTTACACTCAGCTAATTGGTCCAATGGATTCATGTGACGTCACTGCTTTCTTGTTTGACTTACTTTTTTACTTTCCTTTAAAAATTCGTTGACTTCCTTTAAAAAAAAAAAAAAAAAAAAAAAAAAAAAATACTGTCTTTACGCATGTATTTACTATATTGTTTTAAAGATATGGAACCCAAATATGCGATTTTAAGATTGTATTTTTTTGTTTTTCCCTTTGTGTATAGACACATTAACTTCATTTACCCATTTTATGCAGTGTGTATCGACGAATGAAAAGGTGAACATTTTTTAATTAATGAAATTAATTTTAATTAATTTTTTTTAAATGAAATTTCCTCTTCTGGACTTCAGCCCTGCTTGAAAGAAAATTAATTTATGTTACAAGTTTAGTTTCGAAAAATCAAATACATGTCTTGGGAATATACAAAAAAGTTGCAAAGAAATAAATTTAATCGTGGTTTTTTTGTTTTGTTATTTTTATTATTCTTATGTCTTATAACTATTATCTAAATGCATTAA
This sequence comes from Gerris lacustris, assembly GCA_951217055.1. NCBI lineage: Eukaryota > Metazoa > Arthropoda > Insecta > Hemiptera > Gerridae > Gerris > Gerris lacustris. The sequence goes on from OX578280.1 coordinate 53,325,829, forward strand.
CAGACGTATGAAAGTAAACTAAATCTTTTTAGCAATTGCATAATTTATCAATTTTGTAAGAACTATTCCCGAAATATATCAATATCTTCAACAATTGAAGAAAAAATGGTAAATAATGCAATATATCAATGTAGGCGGAGGTTTTTAAAATTTTATATTCTTACTCAGTTTTTCTTTTTGAACAACTTTTTTAAATACCATTTCGTATCTAGTAGAGAAAAAAGCACTTTATTTGTGAAGGAATAACTTTTTTTCTAAATTACCAAGACATACTTGATATTTGGAAACTAAAATTATGACATACATAAGTTTCTATTCAAACAGGGTTGAACCCCTAGAAGATGAAATTTCAATTAAAAAAAAAATTTAGTTTTTTTCACCCATTTATGCGTCGATCTCGGGGACACACTGTATATGGAAGTAATTTTAATGTACATATTTGTGCCTCCCCCCCCCCCCCCCCCCCCATTTGGATTTATCAGAAATTATAGTTATTCGAATAACGTACGGTCCCTTTATTATGAATAAACAATTTTTGGTTCATAGTGTTCACTAAAGTGACTTTATTATATATATATATATATATATATATATATATATATATATATATATATATATATATATATTTGTGTGTGTGTGTAGAAAAATCTAAAATTAAACTTCGCAAAATTAGTTCTACTCTAAGATAAATTTGACAAGATAAAGATTGAAGATGAGTTTTATAAGATAAAAATTTTAGGAACAAACCATGTAATTGATGGCTATGACAGCTTAAAACATCAATTTTAATTATCTTGAAAACTATTTTTTAATTAGAAAATGAACTTAGAAGTTTGGATAAAAGGGTAAGGGATAAGAAATTGCCAATTAGATCAATAAACCTTCAGAGAGTGATTGAAGCAAATAATGGTTTAAAGTATTTTTTTTTTTTTTTTTTTTTTTTTTTTTTGTAAACCTAGTTAAATAATTTATCATATTTTCTTTGCAACGAATAAATATGTTCTTTTAACTCGTTAAAAGCATCTCCAATTTTCTTAAATGTAATTGTATTTGAAGGGTTCAAAATATAAAGCAAAATATAAGAAAAAAACCTAAATTAAATATATAATATATTTACCATAAACTATAGATTTTTATTTTTCTTCCTGGTTTTTTTTTCCACATGTTTCACCCAATTCTCTATAGCAAACACAGGGAAGCTCCCTATACATATTTACATAGGTTAGATAAATATACATAAAACTGACTACACCAGATGGTTCCCTTCTTGCTGAATAAGTGAAAATATTTCACATTGACACTCGGGCCACTGGACCCAAAAAAAGTGTTGAAAAGAGACCAAAAAGGTCAGATTTTTACCTCTGAAAAGTCAATTTTTTTTGCTAAGGGCTCGAGAGCCCTTAGGCTGTATGCTATCCTCTCCAATGCTCTCAGTTATTGGCACCAGGTTATTGTCTTCTGGGGCAACTTTCCAGACTTATTTATAAAAAATGGGCCTGACAAAATTAAACATTTTTCATTCTTAACAAATATTTTGCTGACTATTCTTTTCTCCTTTAAATAAAAATGACTCTTTATGCTTTTTATAGTGTCATCGAAAATTGTCTGCCAATTATTGCACATAGCCTCCTCGCGTCCTATATATTTCGTATACTTTAATGATTTTATGCTTTTGAAACCTATTATTGTCAAATTTATTTAATTCTCCCTTTTTTTATCTCACAAAATTCTTTTGATATTTTACATGAATTTAAGTATTAATTGAGTAGAATTTAATGAGAGCAGACGGTTCAAATTAAATCTGTGGCTATATGCAGGCTATTTTCGATTAATTAACCAAATATTTAAAAAAAAAAAAAACAGATGAGTACTTTTGAAGATATTGGTGTAAATAAATGTATGTTTTTGCGCTTGTTGAAGAAAAACAAATGGGCGCAGAAGGTTGAAACTTATATGGGACCAACAAAGGGCTATTTATGACCTACTATATAAATTTCATTAAAATCGGACTAGTTCTTAAGATATGTTGGTTCGCAAAATTTGAGCGACATACACGAAACCAAAGATGTTCCCTGATGTCTGAAACTGCAATTTCTGTCCCCTGATTTCTGTCATTCAATTTTTGAAATCAGAAGGATTACATGGCTTTCGGTAACCTCGCAAGTAAAATAAAACAATTTTGACTGACTTAAAAAAATGTAAAAAATAAAATATTGTTGTCAAATAAATTTGACAATAATAGCGAGTAAATGCACAACATTATTATGTGGTATATGAAATAAATTGCGAGGATCTATGTCCAATACTAGTTGGCAGACTATTAATTTAAATATATTATTTTTTTACGATTAAACTATTATAATTGCCTCCAATAAAATCAGGTTCAACCATAGTTAAATTACTTTTCTTTAGATTACTATTAATTTACAATTTACAAGATATATTATAGTAAATAATTTATTACGTCCAGTGCCATAAATAGCTCTTATTCTGATAAGGACTTGTAAAGAACATTAGTAATAAGCCTATAATTATATAAAATAACTATATAATTCTTCCTATTTTATAATTACTACCAATTATTTGCTATTGATTTATTCTATTCTTTAATTTAAAAATTAAGTTCAGATTCGTTATTCATTTATTAAAGATATATTTATTGCTATGCTAAAGATACTATTTATATTTTAAAGAAAAAAACAACTTTTCATTATTAGAATTTCCTAAGTTCCATAACTATAAAATAATGTAATAAATGATGAAGTAATAACAATTTGTTGTTTTTAAAACATTTCTTTTACCTTAAAAGATTTAAAAGTTCCATCTTAATTATAAATGTCATTTATTTAATGTAGAGTTTGAAGATAATACAACTTTTAAATAAATAAATCATATATATATTTTTAAAATAGTGATGTACATATTATTTCTTGGTCTTGTCTTTATTTAATATATGTACTTATGAGTATATGTATATTCTAGAGTAACGTAGTGTTAAGGCAATTAATCTAACCCTTACGTCTACGTTTAATGTTTTACTTCCTCATAAAGAAGTTGCTTTCTAGGGTTCGTAAACAAATACGAGAACCCATGTACATTCCTAACCCTGTGTGGAAAGCACCTGGTCTCCGAAAGTACCCAACAATAAATTTGAAAATTATATGATAGCAAACAAATCATCCCTAAGAAACAAGGGGTTGACATATTTTATCGAAGATGAATCATGTACCCACATTTAACAACCGTGTTAAGTGAAAAAGGAGAACGCCCGAATTACAATTTTATATTTTATATAGTTTTATATTTATTATTATAGTTTAGTTTTAGATTTTTTTTTTCAATTTGTGTCACCCCTCTATTTCTTTTAACAAATAAACGAATATGAATCCTTTTCAGACATCAGGGTTCCGTGTCGGTCTGTTTGTGGCTCAATTTTTGTGAACCAACATATCTTAAAAACTACACGTCCAAATTTAATGAAATTTGAGTGGTTTGTCATATTTAGTTCATTGTTGGTCCCAAATATTTTTTTGCCTTCTGTCCTCATTTGTTTCTCTTCCACATGCGCACAAACATACATTTATTTTCACCTATATCTTCAAAAGTACTTATCTGATTTGTATGAAACTTATAGTTTATCGAAATTAAACCGCAGATAGCTCCAGATTAATTTGAACCATCTGCGCTCTTTAATTTTTGCTAAATTGATACTTTAATTAATGTAAAATTAAAAATAGACTGCCAATTGGTGAGGCACATAGCTTCCTCACATCCTATTACGTACTTAATTGATTTTATGCTATTACAAGCCATTATTGTCTAATTTGTTTAATTATTTCCCCCGTTTTTTTAATCTGCCAATTTTTTTTTTGATTTTTACATGAATTAAAGTATTTATTATGCTAATATAGGTATAATCGTAAGTAACTGCTGGTTACTTTCGATAAACAATAAAAGTTTCATACAAATCAGACAAGTATACTTTAGAAGTTATAGGTGTAAATAAATGTATGTTTGTGCGCATGTGAAAGAGAAATAAATGAGCGTAGAAGGTTGAAACTTATATGGGACCAACAATGAGCTAATTATGTCCTACCATCCTAATTTAATTAAAATCGGATGTGTAATTTTTAAGATAGTTCGCAAAAATTGAACGGCAGTTCGACAGACAGACACGGAACCATAAATGTTCCCTGATGTCTGAAACGGATTTCTGTCTTGGAATTTTTGAAATCGGAGAAAACAAATATTTTCGTTCTCCATAACGATCACGTAGCTTCCGTTACCTTGGGTAAGCTCGGAAGCAAAATGTTGACAGATTAAAAAAAATCGGGTACGGGGTACCTCGGAACTTTTCCTCACTTCAGAGGCAATTTTTTTTTAGATTTTTGCTGACTCACCAAACTGGGTTCAAGGTGGCGGAAAAGTTGATTATCCAGGCGGCACCACTACAGGTTATAGGATTGCTTTTTCTGCCAAGTTTCAACTCTCTGGGTTAAATACCTTGGGTGCTACGATGATAACACACATAAATACACACATACATACACACATACATACATACACACATACATACACACATACATACACGCATACATACACACATACATACACACATACATACAGACGTCATGCTGAAAACCACTCAGGAGGTCTTAAAAACATCCAAAACAGATGATTCCGTTGAAATATCGAAAAAAAAAATGTATGAAGAAAACAATACTTTTCCTACTATAGGTAGTGAGGAAAAGTAAAAACAGGAAAACATTAAACAAATTAGACATTAATGGCTTGTAAAAGCATAAAATAAATAAAGTAAGTGATTGGATGAGAGGAAGCTATATGCCACACCAATTGGCAGTCTATTGTTATTTTATATATTTACTATTTTCGTACTTCAGAACGATCACATAGCTTCCGTTACCTTCGGTAAGCTCGGATACAAAATCATTGTTATTCTTCGTCAAAAAACAAAAAACTGTTTATATGGTATTTTTTGTACTTCTCATACTTTGTAAAAGACAATTAAATTCTTCAATTTAATTTCGGGTTTAATGCCCCCCCCCCCCTAAAATTAAAAAAAAATTAAGAAACGTCTGCCTATGATCTGTAAAAGTACGGAGCCTAAATTACACATCGTTCTATATTATGATTCAGATTTAATGTTGTATTTTTTATTCAGTAGGGTCACACCTCGAGGTCAAATCGATAAATAACTTTACCTCTAAATTTGGGGTCGCTACCATCCAAACCTTTAAAAAAGTCGTTGTTTAAAAGAGGTAATTTAAATTAAAAATATACATAATATACAAAAAAAAATTGAACTTGCTTTTATACTAATGAAAAACTCATCACATATATGCCTACTTATATATCAGTACATATTTATATACTGATAATTAAAATACTTACCAAATAAAATAAACTTGACCCCTGTTCGCACCAGGGGGAGGTTTTCCTGACCTGGCCACGAAATTGGGTATAAGAATAAATTAAAATAATAAAAATAGAAATTTGTTTAGCGGACTGTAGGTTATATTTAGTATTTATGTACAGATAATGAATAATGATCAAATAACAATAAGAATGGCCTAACTGATGGAGAGGTGAGGTGAAGTGTGGTGAGTTGGTGCCGTGGTGATATGTTGAGATGCCGGATGCCAGCATTGATAAATACCATTTACTTCCCTGGATTCCATGGTGAAGTAAAGGCTTGTTTTCTGGATACCAGATAAACCGGATAAATCCTGGATGCCTAGGATTTATCCAGATAAAACTTGAACTAAGACACTTGTAATTAAAAAATGGCCACTGCTCCCTAAGAGGGCTTAACTCACACTTAGCTATGTTCACACTCTGATCTTCCCTCCAAAATTGGGCCGTTAAATATTCAAATATTTAAAATCTTGGACAGTTTTGCCAGTGGAGGAAGATCCAGACGTCTAAATAAAGATCTATATGGGCCCTTTCAAATAATAGCAGGGCCGGTCTGTCTAAATGAGCCTGGGTGCTTTGTAGAGCAGGTTCGGTAGATAATGTAGGTAGAGGTGTTAAGGAGCTGCTGTGAAGCAGTGTTCAAGTGATCTTGAACATACCGCCTACCTAAACGAACGTTTAAAGCTGCAGTAGGTTCAAACATTAACGGTAATTTTTAGGTCATAATATGAAAAGATTGTTGCATTCTCATAAATAAGTTAGGTAATATAAGTCATAATAATAGCTGTAAGTAATTTAGCATTATGATAAGTTAATAAATTAATTTAAATTTAACTATTATAACAAATAAATTAATTAAAAGAAAGAGGTTTCTTATATGAATAATATAAACGCTTAACTTACAAACTAAATAACAAAATTAATAGTTAGCAGTACCAATAAAAAATCTACCATTAAAAAATAGATACATGCTAATCATAAGTTAAAAACTTAAGATCTAACTATTACTGACTCAAAGATATAAGATTAAAGAATCAGTTTCTGTAAATACACAAAATATTTGATTGCCTTAATAATAATAGAAAATAAGGGTAAAATATCCAAATTAAAAAGTATTGCATGCTAATAGACATGCATAATATAGTAACAATAAATAAATTGTAATGAATAACTCTAACGTTACGAAAAGTAAGTCGTAGGATATGACGAATCCTTAGATGCTTAAATACATTAATAATAATAAATCAATAACAGACTCATAAACTTAAAATTAATTAAACAAGAGTTTTTAATAAAGTGTCTGTTACAATTAATAGATTATACAGTTTTTATAAGCAGAAATAAAATATACCTAAGAAGACCCTTTGGTGATTTATAAAATATAAAATGACTAGAGAGAAGTTAGAAAATAAAATCTTATCCGAGAAGGTAACAAAATAATTAGCCAATAGACTAATTTAAAAAAATAAAAGAAACATATTCTTAGCAGTGCTACGAAGAAAGTAGGCTGCCTGCAAGATAATAGAAAAGCTCTAATATTATAATTGCCAAAGATCAACTAGGATATAAGCAAATAATTAAAATTAGCTCCAACCAGCACTGCGAGGAAAACACTGAAATTATACCCAAAAAACGAGAAGAGCAATTCGGTGATCAGCGCTGAGATGATTTAAGCTGGATTCCAGCATAATAATTAAAACTTCCCTGGATACCAAGGAGAAGTAATAAAAAAAATGTTGCATTCACCTGGGCACCAAGAAGATCAAATCAATCCTGGAATTCCTAGGAAGATAAATTAATAGGGACTCGGGTGCCAGGAATTCAGTAGGATGCAACTTGCTCACCTAAACTTCAAGCTGGATGCCAGACACAAGAAGTTGATAATTGACGACCAAAAAAAATAAAGTTCTTCTGAGTAAGGAGGGTATACAAGTTGGAGAAAATCTCTTCCGCCTACCATAGGAATACCTACTCAGTAGAAATATAAAGTTAAAGAAAGAAAAACAGGGTTTAATGAAAGGAGATAAAAATGGTATTGTAAAACCCAAATTAAAAGATGACTAAATTATAAATAAGTAAATAACATTAGCAACAAACAACTAATAAAACAAGCTAATAGCTAATATTCTAAAGAAATTGAGGTCTGGTGAGAAGATCTAAGCTGGATACCAGTATCTTCACCAGATCCTTACTAAGTTCATGCTGGATACCAGCAACAATAAAGATATTAAGTTAAAAATATAAATAAATACATATTAGTAATAACTAATAAAATTAAAAGATAACCATGACAAGAAAGAATAGAGAACACTATAAATTAATATAGGTATAGAGTAAAAAACGATGAAAAACAATTATGTATGCAGGATGATCACTGCAGTGCTTCACATCTAAGAATTAAAAATTGGTTATCTGGTGAGAAGATATAAGCTGGATACCAGCAAAATTATTACTTCCCTGGATACCAAGGAGAAGTATAATGAATAAGTTGCATGCACCTGGACGCCATGGTAAATCAAAGAAATCCTGGATACCAAGGATGATTGAAACCCGGATGCCAAGGGTAATAGTATGCAACTTGCACACCAGATCATAACAAACTTCAAACTGGATAACAGAATAATGAAGCTGTTATTTAAAACCAAAAGATGAAAGAAGGATTCTCCACTGCAGGGCGATACGATGCATCACTGAAGACTCAGACTGAGTAAAAAAAAAAGGCTATTCAAAAAATTAGATGTCATAGATATCTCTAATCTACGCTTCAAAAGTTGTGGAAGCTGTCTTTAAAAGAAGACAAATAAATAAATAATTTAATCAAAAAGAGCTTAAGAAAACTTCCCTATAAAATCACCAAAAGTTACAATTAAAATAAATTATAAATTAAATCGATAATTATAATAAAAGGCGGTTATGAAATCATAAAGCTGAGATTAAATTGGTACCAAAGTACATATAAATTATTGATAAGATAAATATTTATAAACTGTAACGATTATGTAACATAAAGACTATAAACAAGTTTAACAATTTGCAACATTAAATAAAAGCATTGAAATAGCTAATATATTAGAGTTAAATAAATAAATCTTAAGAATCAACAGTTTATAAATATCTATACTCAGTAACAACTATGCTAAAACAAATAAATATATAAAAAATTAATTAACAAGAGAGGCAACTATCAAAATGATTAATAATTTGTTGCCTAATAAATTATCCAATGACAATTAAATAAAAACAAAACTATCAAATTCGAACAGAAATAAGCAACACAAAGTTGTGCTAAATAAATAATTTATCAAATAAATGAGATAAACAATAAATGCTTTGTATTATTAATAAATTTATTTCCTGCCAAAAATTGACTGATTCCATCAAAATAGCTACATTAAATAATGATAATTAATAAATTAAGTTGAAATAAAAAAATAATAAATTAATTGACTATTCTTAAAATATAAATTTGAATACCCTAGTAATAAATATATATAACATAATCATTGTAACAATAAATAAATATATAAATATTTTACAATAACAAATTATTAACAATAATTACGCTTAGTTACAAGGTATAACAAATTTAATAAAATACTATTATAAATTTAACAATCAACAGTCTAACAATTAAAAATAGAAATAAATTAAGTTAACAAACATCACATAAAAAGGATTCTAGAATGGAAAAACTACAAACTCAAATAAATTATAATTTCCAGGCTGGATACCAAGCCAGGAAAGCAATAGCTTAAACAATATGAACCTGGATGTCCAAGGCGCAAAGCGTAAGCGTGGCAAATCAAAGAGGCTTTGTTTACCTTTGAGTTACATCTACAATCTATAGCAAATGTAGTTACATTTTTCATTAAAAGTGATGTTGTTAATAGTTAATTTAATGACTGTGATTAACATAAATAGTATTTAAATAATATTTAACATGATAAATTAAATGAACTACTGTTCATAATGTGAAAAAGAAGAAACCCAGGATACCTGGAGCACAAGAAAGAAGAAATTACTCAGACTAGATTGATAAATTAGTGCTTTAAATAACACTTCTAGTGATAATTAAAATAAACTAGTGATCATAAGTGAATAAGAAGAAAGCCAGGATACCTGAAGCTCTCATGAAAACAAATAAACCCTAGACTTGGTTAATAGAATGAATATTAAGTGATACTTTAAAATAAACTATTGTTCTTGAGTGAACAATAAGAATATCAGGATACCTGAAGCACACAAGAAGAATAAAGGTAACTTGGACTTGACAAATATAATACCATATTAAATTATAATATAAGTGGTAACTTAAATAAACTACTGTTCATGATAAAAATAAGAAAGAAGCCAGGATACCTGAAGCTTACAAGAAAGGAGAAATAATTTGGACTAAGAACAGCAGAATTGAATATTTAAATAATAAGAATAAATAAAGAGCAACAAACAATTAAAATTAAAATAAGTGTAATATTAGCTTGTAGTAACAAGTGATAGTGATATTTCTAAATAATTATAAGGTGCTGCTTACAGACTAACTTATAAAGAAATTTGTAATCCGTGAGTTATTGTAATTTGACTAATATATGCTTGTATACACAATAATTAAATAAATAATGGTTTAATAAATATGGTATTTTTATACAAGAATATGGCAAGAAACCTATCTGATACCTCTCAAATAATAACATAAAGATAATTAAAAAGTTACTGAACTAAGGCCTTTACAATAATTGTCCTAATGTCTGTACATAATACATATAGATGAAATTAATGTATAAAAGAGACCATATTTTAATGATCCGGCCCAAAGGACCATATGTTCGCACCAGGGGGAGGTTTTCCTGACCTGGCCACGAAATTGGGTATAAGAATAAATTAAAATAATAAAAATAGAAATTTGTTTAGCGGACTGTAGGTTATATTTAGTATTTATGTACAGATAATGAATAATGATCAAATAACAATAAGAATGGCCTAACTGATGGAGAGGTGAGGTGAAGTGTGGTGAGTTGGTGCCGTGGTGATATGTTGAGATGCCGGATGCCAGCATTGATAAATACCATTTACTTCCCTGGATTCCATGGTGAAGTAAAGGCTTGTTTTCTGGATACCAGATAAACCGGATAAATCCTGGATGCCTAGGATTTATCCAGATAAAACTTGAACTAAGACACTTGTAATTAAAAAATGGCCACTGCTCCCTAAGAGGGCTTAACTCACACTTAGCTATGTTCACACTCTGATCTTCCCTCCAAAATTGGGCCGTTAAATATTCAAATATTTAAAATCTTGGACAGTTTTGCCAGTGGAGGAAGATCCAGACGTCTAAATAAAGATCTATATGGGCCCTTTCAAATAATAGCAGGGCCGGTCTGTCTAAATGAGCCTGGGTGCTTTGTAGAGCAGGTTCGGTAGATAATGTAGGTAGAGGTGTTAAGGAGCTGCTGTGAAGCAGTGTTCAAGTGATCTTGAACAACCCCGCTGGAGTCCTTTATAAATCAATTAAATAAGATATTTTTGGATTTATACGGGGAGCCAACATGTCCGTGTGACTAAAATCACTTGTCCCGTCTGCTCAGCCATCAATGAATCGATGGTAGCACAAGGTCGCTCCACGATGCTTTAATTTACATCGGCTCATTAATGATCACTCCATACTCGCTTTGGCGGTGTGGTTATTGTGCAGTAGTATAAATGTGTGAATTGGCTGGAACTCTCTACTACAGTGATAGTACAAATGGGTGCAATAAGGGTCTGATGGCTAGGTTTGAGTGTTTCGTCCTCGCTGTGAAACTACGTGATGGCTAGGTTCGAGTGTTTCGTCCTCGCTGTGAAACTACTTGATGGCTAGGTTCGAGTGTTTCGTCCTCGCTGTGAAACTACGTGATGGCTAGTTTCGAGTGTTTCGTCCTCGCTGTGAAACTACTTGATGGCTAGGTTCGAGTGTTTCGTCCTCGCTGTGAAACTACTTGATGGCTAGGTTCGAGTGTTTCGTCCTCGCTGTGAAACTACGTGATGGCTAGGTTCGAGTGTTTCGTCCTCGCTGTGAAACTACGTGATGGCTAGGTTCGAGTGTTTCGTCCTCGCTGTGAAACTACTTGATGGCTAGGTTCGAGTGTTTCGTCCTCGCTGTGAAACTACTATCTCTATCACTTGGAATTGATTGATAATCAGTCTCAAAATTGAAAATGTTGGCTAGGAAAATGTTGGTGTGATGGCTAGGTTCAAGTGTTTCGTCCTCGCTGTGAAACTACTTGATGGCTAGGTTTAAGTGTTTCGTCCTCGCTGTGAAACTACTTGATGGCTAGGTACGAGTGTTTCATCCTTGCTGTGAAACTACTTGATGGCTAGGTTCAAGTGTTTCGTCCTCGCTGTGAAACTACGTGATGGCTAGGTTCGAGTGTTTCGTCCTCGCTGTTAAACTACTTGATGGCTAGGTTCGAGTGTTTCGTCCTCGCTGTGAAACTACTTGATAACTAGGTTCGAGTGTTTCGTCCTCGCTATGAAACTACTATCTCTATTACTTGGAATTGATTGATAATCAGTCTTAAAATTGAAAATGTTTGCCCAACTTGGTCAGTCTATTATTTCTATCTTCATCTCCATCTTTATTGAATTATATTTTGAATTCTCCCCATCCCCTCAACCTTTTTTCTTTATTCACAATTCGAACTTATGCAAGGAATAAGTTTTTTTTTAACTGTTCCCAAGTTTTTATTGTTTCTTTACCACTGAAATATAGCAACCAGGTGAGAAAGAAGAGATGAAATATGAATAATTGTGAAAAAATATAAACTTTATTACCACCTCAGTCCTTACTAAACTGTCTTTTTATTGTCTGAGAGTAATTTAAAAAGAGCTATTGTTTTCAAGAGGCAGAAGGGAAAGTAATTCTCTTTTTTCTACTATTCTTTAATTGTCATTTAGCGCGAAAAAAAAAAATGGAAGGAAAAAACTTTAAAGAAAGTATAGGAAATTCTTCTTAAATATTACAACAACTTGCCATATCTTTTAAAATTAACATTGATTTTAGTCCTTTTTCTAAATTAGGAAGAACCTTTTTTTACATTATTTATATTATCTTTACTTAGGCTGACGGTCAAGGCGCTTATTTTATTTGTAACTGTTCCAAATAACTCTTAGTAAGCAACTCCCTTGAAAATGATGCCTGTAATCGGTTCGAAACATCGGGACTCATAAAATATCCTAGGTCCTAGAATATCTTAGATTCTGTAGATTGTGTGCAGCTAACATGTGATTTTTAATTCTATAACGTGTCAAATTTGAATATAGGTCTTTTATTTAGGTACTTCTTTAGATTGTTACTTCCCTATGTTTTTTCGAATATAAATTACTTTGACTGAATAACTATTAAAGGCAAAGGGATGTTTAGTTAAATGTACTTTAGGACAAAGGAATATCACACTTCTGTTTTTATAAGAGTAATGAATAATTAGAACATTCCGTACACCTTCTTTAGAGTGTTACTCCACTCTGGTTTTTTTTATAAGGGGAGTAACAATCTAAAGAAGTGCCTATATTTAGATCTTAAAAAAATAAACGATACATATGAAGTGTGATATTTTTATATTCATTAAAACGAACTATATTATTGGATATAATTTTAACTTATTTTGTTTCTACCGTTTTATCTTCTCTAATTTAATTTTGAGGACATAACCGTTAAATGTATGTTAGGGCTCCCAAAGGGCTGTAAGTTTTCAAAAAGGTAAAAAATATCATCCTAATTAAATTGCTAATTGGAGAGAATTGTATGCATTTCTCTTTGATAAAAACAAAACAAAACAATAATAACTAATTATAATGATTTACGAGGTATAAAAATTGAATAGATAAAATTATGGCCATTTTATATTATGCTTTTATTTATCGCTGGTATAAAAGTTTTAATTAACTATAACAATATAATAATTAGGGGGTTAATTACGTTAATAATTCTAATTAGCTAAGCCAATCATAAAAAATAATGTATTCTGTAGTGTTGAGGTTTTGAAAGAGAGGAAAATAAATGAAAAATCGTAATCTAAAATTTCTCATCATTAAGGTTTCTACCCGTTCTGATCATTACCTATAAACATAAACATAAAATTACTTTCTAGGTGTCTCAGCATAGTTACAGCAATTTGTGAGTGAGATCTGCAGCTTTTTGTATATGTTTTCTTCAGAATAATACACATTCCATAGCGTTTCCAAAAAAGTTATTTTTGTCCTAACCATTAATTACACCATAGTTTTGTTAAAAATAAATTAAGAGGACAATATTCGCACACTTTGCTCAACATTATATAATATTTATGTTATGTTGATTTCTTAAATGAATCTAAACTGTTTCAAATCATTAGAGTTAATAAATGAAATTGTCTATTTTATCTTATCTCTTTTAATCAGTGACAAAGTTTCAATTGGATGGTTTAATCTAAATTCAATTTAAGTTTGGTTAAGATGTGAGTAAAGTAAATGAAAAGGAAAGTTTTAAAGTTAATTTTAAAGACTTTAGGGAAAGCTAAGAGTGGAAAGGATGAGGACGCAGTGTCTTATAGACTCGACTTGCCTCTGCCACAAGATTTATTGTCTTCAATATCCCAAGCAGTTGAAGGTTCTGAGTTAAAAACCTGTCGAACTATCTTAGTCAATATATCCTTGGGTTGGCACATCTGTTAAATTACTGTAAAAAACAACCATAATTTACTCCACGCTTTCCTAATTTACCTTTCCATTCTTCTTTTAAAACTATTTCCTGTAACAACATTCACATTAGTCATACCATTTTTCTTTACTTGATAGATACTTACTCTATAGATGCCTAGAGATATAGATATTTTCATAAGAGATATAGAGCAAGATAGAGATATAGATATTTATCATAAGAAGACAAAGATTCAATCCGCCTTTTTTAGAGGAAGGAAACAAAATGAAAATTTTAATCTTAAATTAACTGTAATACATTCTCCTTTTGCTTCTTCTATTGATTTTAAAAATATATTTGCATTTTTAAAAGTAGGTAATATTTATTTATAAAATAAATAGTGGAACCTGAAATAATTGTAGTAAATAATTAAATAGTATTTTTTTTTTCCGTGCGTCAGTTCAATTTTATTTCTAGAGAGCTGATTTGAAACAATCTTGCACTTGATATAAAACTAAATGTGACTATTCTGGTAAATAACTACTGTTAAGAGGTGTATTATTAATATCGAGACCCGCATCACACATATAGTAGATTGAAACTGAATATTATGAGAGATAAGTGGGAGAGACGGCATTGTATTATGTACTCTGTGTTTAGGTGTTACTCATGTGAGATTTATAAAGTTAAAATAGTTTCTGCTAATAAATAATCTGTGTGTCCCATTTTATGTACAAACTGTTTTGGAAGTTACTACTACTATCTCTACTATAAAGCTTTATTGAGGCAAAACTGTATTTCAAAATTTGAGTCATTATCGGTGGTAGTGATAATGTGTTAACTTTATTGAACATCTAGTTTGTTGCGATTGATAAAATCAGGCCATTCTTAACTCCATTCTCTTCGGCATTTATGACGACGACTAATTGCGGATTAAAGGCAGTATCTTCTTATTAAAGTTGGTGCCTTGATGTATATTGTGCTACACCTATTTATTCTAGTTGAAGAAGTCCTTGCCTTTGATCATATCTAGGACTCCTTTGACTAGCTGGTTGTCTCCAACATCCTCATTTCGTTTGTTGCTATAAACGAGGCGGTTGAAACGTCTTTGCAAGAGCTTCACGGTTTAAGTAGTATGTGTGTTCGTCGTGCACACAACGTCTGCGTGTTGAGCTTTACTTTGTATAAGCCCAACTTGGGTAAATGTTTTCTATAACCATATTGTCCTGTAAAGACGACTTTTTACTTCAATCTTGATTGCCTAATTAAGTTTGATTAATTTATTCCGACAAGTTTTATATCAAATTAATTATTTTATTAAAATGCGTTCCTCAACATCTCTTACTCTGATGTATAGGTACCTGTAATTGTACGTCTTTAGATTGTTACTCCCCTATGTTGTTTTAGAATGAAAATTACTCTTAACTACTAAGAAAAACGGATGTTTAGTCCAATGTACTTGGGGACAAAGGAATATCCCACTTTTGTTTTGATAAGGGGAGTAACCATCTAAAGAAGTGCCCCTGTAATATTCCTATGTGTTAACGACATACTGCTTATGACATACTTTCATAATTTTTATTTAAAAATATCTTAAATTTGTCCTCATTCCTGACTATAGAGTAAATATCTATATCTCTATTCTCTATACATCTATAGAGTAAATATCTCTCAAGTAAAGAAAAATTGTATGACTGTTGTAGTAAAAATGTTTTAAAAGAAGAGTAGAAAGGTAAATTAGGAAAGTGTGAAGTAAATTGTGGTTGTTTTTTCATTTAATTTAACAGATGTGCCAGCCCAAGGATATATTGACTAAGATTGTTCGACAGGTTTTTAACTCAGAGCCTTCAGCTGCTTGGGATATTGAAGACAATAAATCTTGTGGCAGAGGCAAGTCGAGTCTATAAGACACTGCGTTCTCATCCTTTCCACTCTTAGCTTTCCCCAAAGTCTTTAAAATTAACTTTACAACTTTCCTTTTCATTTAGTTTTCTAACATCTTAACCCAACTTAAATTGAATTTAGATTAAACCATCCAATTGAAACTTTGTTACTGATTAGGAGAGATAAGATAACAAATTATACGATTTCATTTATATACCCCAGTGATTTGAAACAGTTTGGATTCATTTAAAATATTAAAATTTATAATATTTAAATATGTAATATTATATAATTTTTTCGCTATGAAAAATTTTTTTCGCTATTATAATTTTTTTATTATATAATTGTCTTCTTAATTTATTTTAACAAAATTATGGTTTAATCAAATGAAATAACTTTTTTGAAAATGCTTATGGAATGTGTATTATTTCGAAGAAACTAAAAAAAATCTGAAAATCCACTCACATATTGCTGCAACTGTGCTGACGTGACTTAAAATGGTAATGATCAGAACGGACATTAAACTTAATGATGAGGGAACTTCGTTGTTGGAGATATATTGAACAATTCTAGGCCACATATATTGAAGTAAATCTCTTGATTTTGAAACCCAACCTACTAGGATTTAGAGAGATGTGGGCCATTAGTGACCAAACAGCTAATGACTCACATCATCAGCAAGCTCTCTTGGGATTGATCTATGCAGTTCCAAACCAGAGGATTTATTCTTGGTTAACGTAGACTTGATATCCTTGTAAAGCCTCTAAAATTCTTTCTGCAGTTTCTTGGCATTACATTATTTTGATGAATTATTCATTTTTTATCTTTTCTGTATTCTACTTCAACCAAGTCACCTTTGGCTAGACTATTAAATATGCCTACGTTAAATTAATTAACTATTTGTACAAAAGTCTTCTGATGTATCTATCGCATTCTTCTTCAACAACTGTTGTTTTTTCTTTCATTGGACACCTTATCAGAGTACCAGTTGATTTGTTAAGTTAATTGCCATAGATTAAAAACACCTGGTGTCATTTTTTAATTTATTTTCACTAGTTATCGTAGATATCTACACTGAACACTTCTTCAGATATAAACCATTTGCACAGTAGTAATAAAATCTACACAATTGTACAATTTATCTTAAAGATTACCACACAACACTTCAAAACGCATGCATTTTATTATATTCGTAGTATATATTACCCTTTATTTCTATACTATGCTTATTCTTATTCAGTTCTTTAGGGTTTTAATAACTTCATTTCAATCCGTTTTTTGCTATATTTCACCTCCTTTGAGGCATCTTCAGGCCTTTAACAATTCCTTCTAAAATATTTATTAATTTTCCTAATTTAGTTTATATACCTAAAATGTGTATAGATAAATTAGTCAGAAAGCCATTGCTTCATTCTATTAAATTATACTCAATGAATCAGCTTACAAGTTTGATTTGGAATCTGTCCGATGTGTGACTCTTATAATTTTGACGGTAGTACCTTCTGCATTAGTATGAGGAACGTATACCTTCTATAAATAGAGCAGTCTTCATCATTTGATCGTTCCAGATTTTTTGTAATAACTATATATTTAACATGTCCACCTTTCAATAAAATATGACCATAATTATTGGAGAAGAAATAGGAAGAGTTAGAGTGATATAGATTTAAGAATCAGATGCAGGTGTCCCAAATAAAATATTTATAGGAAAAAGTCCAGTAAAATAAACATTAGTAAGTGAAGCAGTATATTATAGTAGATCACTCGTGTAAAGATTATTCCTTCTATATATTGTACTATTTTTAGTATTTTATACTATTTTCTCTGTCTAAAATAAAGAAACTTTCCTAAAAGTATAGGTTTTTCATTCTGAGCGTTGAAAATCCTAGATAATTCTAATTTAAATGCTTGTTTTTATAGACATTTTGTTAGCAATTTCATTACCATTTTAAATGTCCTTCACACGTTTCTTTTCTTAGACCTCTTCTTCCTTTCCTCAATTTTGTCTTGAATTCTTTCTTTAAACAACCCTTTGTTAAACAAATTCATGTTTATATTATTATTCTCTTTTGAGTAAAAGAGGAAGGCTTTTCTTGTATGCATATAATTATATTTATCGTGTTCATTCTAGCATTGCTGACGTTGACATTCTCTGAGCGATTATACTTGATGTAATAATCACCTTATGTTGGATTCTGAATAAGGTTGGAATTTGCGCTTCACTAATGAGTCCTATTTTTTCTCCCCCTGTGTAATACCAGACTCTAAATTCTCTCCCCTTAAAATCCATTAAAGAGAGGGCTGAGGCTGTGTAATCAATAACATTTTATATAGAGAAAGAGGCCTTCTCTATCATCTGTAACATTGTGCTCGTTGGTTAGAGGGGAAAGGGAGACTCCCAGCTACCGGGAAAGAGTAATTAATGGAATCTTATTTCAATGGGCGATTGAATAGCACCCCTCCAACCTAACGTTATTTCTGGGGCACTACATTTACCCCCCCCCCCCCCTTCAAACTCTTTCAGCTAACTCTAAACCGAAGTTCAATTCAGCTAACCCTAATTCCCCTCTGTATACAAGCAAGAAACTTTTTTAAATGGACTCATATTTCGATAACATTCTTTAATTCACAATGACTTTTTAAATTCTTTCTGAGGTAAAGGTTAATTTTGCCTTAATACTCTCCTTTCTTATAAATAAATTTAAAAAATTACCTTTACTTATTTGAAGAAGTGGTGAATAATAAACGTAAAATTAATAAAAAATAGACTGCCAATTAGTGTGGCACATAGCTTCCTCGCATCCTATCATGTACTTTATTGTTATATTAACATAAAAATTATAGTTATATTACATTATTTTGCTTCCGAGCTTACCGAAGGTAACGGAAGCATTGTGTTCACTTTTGAGAACGAAAAACTTTTATGCCTCCGATTTTAAAAATTCCAAGACAGAAATCCGTTTCAGACATCAGGGAACATTTTTGATCTCGTGTCTGTCTGTCTGTCTGTCTGTCTGTCTGTCTGTCTGTCGGTCTGTGTGTCCGCGAATTATAAAATGTGCGACGGTAACTTGAGTAAATGTCGACCGATTTCGATGAAATTTGGTAGACATGTTCATTTTACCAATGCTCAGGACGAGTTCGTTGGACAACTTTATCCGTCCAAGCGTTCACGAGCAACGCTCGCGTAAACGTGAACTTCAAATTTAAAATTGGAATTTTAGGTCGGGAAAAAAATCTAACTTCATCTTTTCAATGAGACTAACATTTTTTTCAAATACAATTTTTTAGTGAAACCAACTGCGACACCGCTTAAAGATCGCTAAAACTATTAATAGTTTTTACGCTATAAACAATAAAAGAATAATGTAATATAACTATAATTTTAATGTTAATATATCAATAAAGTACATGATAGGATGCGAGGAAGCCATGTGCCACACTAATTGGCAGTCTATTGTTATATTGTTTACTGTGTAAAAAATATTAATAATTTTAGCGATCTTTAACACTTCATAGCGGTGTTGCTGTTGGTTTTACTAAAAAATTGTATTTGAAAAAGATGTTTGTCTCATTGAATAGATGAAGTTAGATTGTTTCCCCGACCTAAAATTTTAATTTTAAATTTAAAGTTCACGTTTACGCGAGCGTTGCTCGTGAACGCTTGGACGGATAACGTTGTCCAACGAACTCGTCCTGGGCATTGGTGGAATGAACATGATTACCAAATTTCATCAAAATCGGTCGACATTTACTCAAGTTATCGTCGCACGTTTCATAATTCGCGGACACACAGACCGACAGACAAACACGACACGACACCAAAAATGTTCCCTGATGTCTGAAACGGATTTATGTCTTGGAATTTTTAAAATCGGAGGCATAAAAGTTTTTCGTTCTCAAAAGTGAACACAATGCTTCCGTTACCTTCGGTAAGCTCGGAAGCAATATTAAAGAGTATAAACTTTATTTGGATCTGGTAAAAATAAAAGAAAAACTACTAAACAAATTAGCTCTAACATTTTAAACATTGGTAATGATAGTAACAAACTAAACTCATTTTAAAAATCCTAAAGTAAAACCTTCCGCGACCGTTGTTGTTTTTTGAGGCTGGTTGAATACAAATGATATTTCAATTTATTTATTTATTTTTCATTATCATTCGAGAATAAACAAGCATAAGCAAAGCATTCAGGGTTACAACCAAAGAAATATAGATACAATTTGTTATTGCTTCGAATTACTGTAGGTGGCTGCAGAATATCAAAATGAAATGTGTCTAAAAATTATAGTCTGTATTAACCTTTTAGTACATTCTAAAGTCGACTGTAAATGACATTTTTAATTCCAAATACTTCGAGAAATCTAGTTTGTAGCCACTTTCAACGCTAGATTCTCAATAGCAATCTAGAATTTCATTAAATAAATGGGTCTTTAAAAAATGGTTGGAGAAATGTTAATTAAAAAAATCTAATTGTCTTATTTAAAAAGGTGATTTTCTCCAAATATATCATTGGATGTGTCCTAACCATTTGATTCGTGCAACTTTAATTTCATTGACGATATCGATCTTAATATCATACACCTAATAAAATTAAATCTCGTAACCGGAAAAATCGTTCCGGATTTGCTATTTTCTTCCACTTTTGGAAGCAGGTTCTTCAAAATCTTGTTCGAAATTACCTCAAATACCTTCATTATTTTGATACTGTAAAAGTGTTTTTGACTCTCTTTTAGTTTGGTACCCCACTACTTCATTGCAAATTTGAGAAAACCTCGGTACTAAATGAGTGGGAAATAGTACTGACTTGCCTAGTTGAACAGTTAGTTCTATGCCCAACAAATTTAAACACCCAGGTTAAATTAAATTAAATTTCCAATGAAATGGGTCAGTAATTAATAATAAAAAACTAAAACTAAACTTACTAGGTTAGTTCATAATAAACTAGGTTATTTTCATTCATTTTAACATTTTCAAATTTTAAGAAATAAAATACCTTATTCAAACTTTCAAAACAATTGCAATTCACGTTTTAAGTTACTTACCTTGCAACAATTGGAAAAACTCCCTCGCATCCAATTGTCCATTAAATTACTATTCCTCTAAATCTCAACTTATTTTAATTTCGCTTTAGACGAATCTTATACTTTTTTGTGCCAATGAAATAAAATTTAATTGACAATGCCTATTTTGACATTTAACATCATTCAATTAAAAAAAGAGAAAAATCACCAAGAAATGATACATAATACTCCCTTTGTCTATAACATAAGGGAGGTGTTACTCACTTTTCCATTTTAATTCCTGTCCTATATTAATTTAATCGAGTCATAAAATTATTAAATTAAATTTGATTATTCCTTTTTCTTAGGAGGGTAACAAACTAAAAGAGGAGCCTCTATACGCCTCTTTTGGTACCCCCCTACTAGACTATTCCTTTTTCTTAGAGGGGTATCAAACTGAAAGAGGCGTAATGGGGCGCCTCTTTTAATTTGCTACCCTTATCTTTTTTCTTTTCTTTCTTTTCTCTTTCTCAACCCAAAACAAAAGCTCCACTGCTTTTGAACATTCCCCTATTAAGATTGTTAATTTTTTTTATAAATAAAATCCAATATAAAATTTCAATATAAATTTAAATAAAAATAAACGGGGAGTATCAAACTCAAGTGTTGCCACATGGCGTATCTAAAAGAGTACCCTCAAAATATTTTAGAGCTAGAATAATCCCATACTAACAGTAATATTAAAGTTAATTAAACTTATAAATTTTACTTCTGTCCATTAATAATCCGGCCTCCGGAAGATATTTAATCTGGTTTTTTTATAATCCTAAGACAATATTTTCAAAAGTATACTTTTCTAATATCCTACTTTATTTACAAACATGATGGTTTTGTCCCTATTCAAATCATCAAATGTCTTACTTAGTTTAAAAGTCAAAACTGACAATTTATAAAGTTTTTTAATATTATTCATTAATTTAAGAGCTTTTTTTTAGAATTCATATTTCATGTTCATAGTAGTCAATTTGATTGACAAGGTACAAAAGTTTATGTTACATCATTTTTAAATTAGGGAAATCAAATCCATTTTTTTAACAGTATAAAGAAAAGAGGGTCGAGAAAACTGTATATAAGAATTTTCTTGTATATAGAGGAAGAATCTTAAAGGAAATTGGATAGGATGGTATAGGCTAAGCCTACCAACTCAACTTTTTCCCGATTAGCTTGTAAAGGAAAGTAAAAAAAAAAAAAAAAATCTTCTACAAGGCCGAAATGGAACCTTCTTATTTTACTTCATTCATTTTTTATTTTACTTTTTTTCAGCAAATGTTTAAATAAGTAAGGGGCTGTTTGTACGGAAGTAAAAACTTGGAAAATACAAAAGTACTTTTGTATTAAAACACAAAAGATTGTTTACATTAAATTGACTTCTCTTTCTTTTTTGTTCTTGATGAATGGTTGTTCAATGAAAAAAAAGAAGAATTCTTCACCTTAACGCACGATTAGCGAGTTTGTTTAATTTAACAAAACTAATTTCCTATTAGTTTAATTAAAGTAACTGTTTATATAGAGTTTTTAGTGAAAAATAATGATTGATTTATGTCATTATGACGAAAGTGAGGAGAATAATACGCCTCCCGAAATAATAATTAATTCTGCACAAAATACAACTAATGAATTTATATCATCCTTATCAAAAGAGAAATACGAACTTATATACAGAAAGTTTATTAATTTTTTTTCTGTATTTATTTTTAAAATCCATCAATCGTAGATAAAGTACGGTACGCAACTCGTGCGAAAATTGCATTTTGCTTTGCTCGTGTGGTTTTACTACCCTCGCTGTCGCTCGGGTGCAAACTCCCTTTATTGCATGCAAAATGCTACTTTCCGCACTAGACGCGTAATGTACTATTTTATTAAGAATATATATTTAATTAGGTTAAAATTTTTGGGTTTGTGGCCCTCTGCGCCGGTCTTTTAGAATGCTTCTTCTTCTAAAAGCATAAGTGTTCTTTGACACACATCCTTGTCCTGTCCAGTAACTTCAATTAATGAATTGCAAATTCATCTTTTCTCTGTTCCTACCTTACCTCTTATTCTCTTTCTTGTGGCCTCATTTATGGTTGGCTTAGGTATTCTGTTCTAATAATTTGTCTCAGAGTAGCCGTTATTTAGTGTCTGTACTTAAGTTGGCTAAGTAAACTATGAATTTCTAACTTTGGTGTCCCGGACTTTGACAAGGGGCACTTTGGTCCCATTCCTTTCCTTCGTTAATTTTTTCTTTGATCATTTCCTGGAAGCTAGGTTTTACCGGCATGACGGTGATCTTAATACGGTCGTAATTGACGTCTAAAATTCCATTATTTGACTCTGCGAACAAGCTAAACAAACCCAAAGAAATTCTGTAAGAAGACTGTTCTAGATTTACTGTGTTGGGTCTCATGCTATAAATAGAGATTTAATTAGGTCTTGGACCCCGGATCCTTTATTTCCTCCCTTGGAGGGATTTATTTTCCTTTTCATTATTAATATTTTTTCTGCATCCAAAATACTTTTATATTATTACTAGCTGGGTACCCGTGCTTCGCTACGGAGTGTTATTATAATTAGATAAGTTTATAAACAACCGTAATGAAACATATAAATTATTTTACTATGCAAGAATATATAGATTCTATCTCTCCCACCAATTTCTATACCCCCTCCTCTTTGATAAGCTAATTTTAAAATATCCTAAATTCCCCCCTCCCCCCCTAAAGTAAAATATGACAAAACAATACATAAAAACTATTACTGTACTCTTAAAGAGCTTTTGCATCATCAATGGTATTCATTACATTGACCCCGTATTCATTACTTGTACCATACCCCTGTATACCAAATTTAAATTTCCTAAATTCATGTAGGCTGTCATTTTCCCCTTGCTTTGAAGTTCAAGTGGGCAAATTTTTATCAACATCGAACTAAAACTGTAGATTTGTATAAAGATCATACACCCACATAGGTTGATTTTAATATATATAGCTATAAATTTCCATTTTACCCCCTCCTAAATAAAATTGTACATAACAACAATTACTTTTCTCTTAAAGTGCTTTTCAACGATATGCATGATATGAAGGGAATCCATTACTTTGACATTTTACACAGTACCCCTTTGTACCAAAATTTAAATTTCGAAAATTCATGTAGACAGTGACCTCCCCCTTACTTTGAAGGAAAAGTGAGTAAATATTCATCAAATTGGGATAAAACTGTAGATTTGTATACAAAACATACCCTCATACAGACACTCTTCTTTTTTTATAAGATACAGCTATATTTTTCCATTTTACCCCCTCCTAAATGAAAATACATATGACAAAACTGTACATAACAACAATTAATGTAATCTTAAAGAGCTTTTCAACGATATCCATCATAAAGGGTATTCACTCCTTTGACCCCGTATTCATTATTGTACCCTGTTCCCTGTGTACCAAAATTTAAATTTCGAAAATTCATGTAGACACTGATTTTTTCTTCCTTCGAAGGTCAAGTGTGCATTTTTTGATCGAGATCGGACTAAAACTATGGATTTGTATAAAGAACATACACACATACGTTGACTTTTAGATATATTTTTCCATTTACCCCCCTAAATGCACGTAAAAACAATTACTGTACTCTTAAAGAGCTTTTCAACAGTATGCATCATGAAGGGTTTTCAACATTGACATTTGTACCCCGTACCCCTGTGTACCAAAAAATTAATTTCGAACATTCATGTAGACAGAGATCTTCCCCTTGCTTTGAAGGTCAAGTGAGCAAATTTTCATCGAGATCGAATTAAAAATGTTGATTTGTATAAAGAACATAAATACACTCACACATACGTTGACATTTATAGATATAGATATACATTTCCATTTTATCCCCCTCCTAAATGAAAATATGACAAAAGCGTACTTAACAACAATTAATGTACTCTTAAAGAGCTTTTCAACGATACGCATCATGAAGGGTATCCATTACTTTGACATTTGTACCCCGTACCAAAATTTTTATTTCGGAAAATCATGTAGGCAGTGACCTTCACCTTGTTTGGAAGAAAGAGTGTAAAAATGCATCAAATTGGGATAAAACTGTAGATTTGTATAAAAGACATTTTCTCATATAGATACTCTTCTTTTTATATATAGATATAGTTATATTTTCCATTTTACCCCCCTCCTAAATAAAAATATGACAAAACTATACATAACAACAATTACTGTGTTTTTAAAGAGCTTTTCAACGATATGCATCACGAAGGGTATTCATTACTTTGACCCCGTATTCATTACTTGTACCCCGTACCCCTGTGTACCAAAATTTAAATTTCGAAAATTCATGTAGACCTTGATTTTTCCCTTGCTTTGAAGATCAAGTGTGCAAATTTTCATCGAAATCGGACTAAAACTGTAGATTTGAATAAAGAACAAATAATATATAGCTATATTTCTCCATTTTACCCCCCTCCTAAATGAAAATATGACAAAAGTGTACATAACAACAATTACTGTACCCTTAAAGAGCTTTTCAACGATATGCATCATGAAGGGTATTCATTACTTTGACCCCGTATTTATTACTTGTACCCCGTACCCCTGTGTACCAAAATTGAAATTTCGAAAATTCATGTAGACCTTGATTGTTTCCTTGCTTTGAAGGTCAAGTGTGCAAATTTTCATCGAGATCGGACTAAAACTGTAGATTTGTATAAAGAACAAACACACACACACATACGTTGACTTATATATATAGATAACATGACAGCCAGACGCATTAACTTCCGGAATTCAATCCTTGCTGGTTTTTAGATTCTATTAATAATAACCCGAATTAGCGTAGTATGGATTGCAAGGCAACAATGTTTATCAAATTCCTGGAATCAAATGTGTTATTTTTTCTTGTACCTGTTTAATTTCAAAATACCGATGTACTGAAAACAGGGTAATATATCATAGTCAGATTTGCTTGATCTCCAGTATTCTCGTCTAAAAATAACCAGAAACATATGAAACCTCATTAGTTATCTTTTAGTTCTTGCAGGATTATTTTGAATTACTTATTGTGTTTAATGCTTACTCCATTCTTAAATGTTTTTTGCCGTCGCAATATAGTTAACCTTATGTACTATGTGTTCTTTAAAATTCTCTTCATTCAGTGCAGTCAACCATATTATCTGCAATTTTGCTTTTCAGCTATGGTAGAACATATTTATTAAATATAATACTTCTAATAATTTAGATTCCTTATACGAGCAAAGTTATAGGTTGGGTCATTCTACTTCTACAACAGTTGAAATATTCATATTATATCGACTCATACATTTCCTCCTTTCAATTTTAAATCAAATAAAAAATAGGATTCTTTAGTTATAAATTTAAAAGACAAACTAATTTAGAATATAATATATTGACATTGAAAATAAATTTAAAAAAAATAATTTTAATTAAACAACGTTTTTAAAAACTATGATTTTATTCGTAGTGTTCTCAGCAAACCTTTTCATTTGATACTCATGTCAAGGGCGGGTTTAGAAAAAATAACTAGTCCGCTATATTGGGCTGTCTGCCATATTGGATTTAGAATGACGTCACATAGCTAACCATGCATTGTCATCCACACTAAACACTATGCAAAATTTCAATTCAATCGGTTGAGGATAACTGCTTTAAAATTCAGTTGCAAGATTTGACCCGAACATACATACATACTTGCAAGTTAAATAAAAGCTTGTAAAATAAGATCTTTCTTAAAAAAACATAAGGATCAAACAAAAATTAATGTTCTACTGTTTAACTAAATGCTTCATTTTAATTAATTAGTATATTGTTCAATTTTCGTTTTTAAGTGATTACATAAAAACGAAAATTAGAGGATTAGGAGCGGGTTATGTAGATTAAGTATGTTCTTGGTATGTTATTGACAGGGCTTTTCTTACATAGCTACCGATAATATGACATTGTTGATGCAAAAGATGGACCAGAGTAGAGCCAGAAATAGTATAAGCAAATAAGTACTGTTTTCTCATATCTGAATAGACGGAACAACATGTAACAAAATAAACATGTCCTGAGCATTATCAGAACACATAGAACACTCCAGTCAGTTCTTGTGGCATCCAAGGCATGCACTTAAGTCCCAACATTTCGCTTCTGAGTTTTAGAAGAACACGAAGGTCTGAAAATTCTAACTCACACTTTGAGCTAGCCCCGAAATATTTCCGGTTTACAAACGTGTCATCTTTCTCCAACAAGGTTCTATACAAAAGATAGCGGTTAGATTCTTCAGCCTTAGTGCTCGATTCTTACAGCGTCCTTTCTTTAATCTTAGTTAGAAGTGTGTTCATCCCAAGTTTCCAAGTATTTTTGTTATCTGAAGAGAATTCAAAATCGAGATCATATTGTTATCTTAAAAGATTCCGTGATTTGAACCAAGCCGTTTTTGTTCAAACCACTTCTTCTGCTGTTATTCTTGGAAAACAACGAGAAGGAAGAGTAAACACTGAAGCGCAGTAGTTACAGAGAAGTTTGAGGGTGTGAATAAATACTGGGTCCAGACCCCATTTTCCAGAATCAGGACACATAATTTGGCAAATTAAATAGTTTTTTTGAGAAAAATTCGCATATCTTTTAAGAAAATATACCCCCCCCCCCCCCCAATGGTATATCTTAATAACACTTTTTTTCTTTTTTTGTTTCACGCCATTTTAATAAATGGCTCAAAAGTTATAGCTAAAACACCTTATAAATAGCCGCCATCTTGAAACGGCTATGCCGATTATGGTGTTTAACGACCTGGGCAGAACTGTTACATTGCGCTTAGTGTCTAATGAAAGCACATTTTATGTTATTTTACTTTCCTTGTTTTAAAATCAATGAAGCGATAAAAATTTGCGGAAATATCTTTAATCTTGAATGAATACTAATAAGGATGAATATATTAGGGTGCCTAATGTGCCTATGGATAATCAATGTATGTTCAATGCATATAATTACTTCAAAAATTAATAGGATGTCACAAAATAACATTATGCCTTTTTATTAAAGCCTTTTAATCTAATAATTTAAACCAAGGGACTGTACTCGGCTTCACATGAAATTGACGATAATTTATATGGTAATTATTTTAAATGTTTTCCCCTCGCAGTGAAAAGAGAATTAGCTCAGCAGTAAAATCTCATTTTACCCACTCAACACCCATACATTGACGTTACTGAAACAAGGATCGAAAGATTGGCCTTCATTTAGATAACCTTTATAGAGCATTTTATTTGTATTGATTATTTTCCGTACTTAAACATATTGATTGTATAAGTTTTATACTCTCGCTGTTGAATTTCTAATAATTATAGATAATAATAATAGTAATAAAATTATTATTAATAATAATAATAATAATAATAATAATAATGATAATAGGAAAAATTACTTAAATCTGATTTAATCTTGATACACTGGTGTCAAAGATAATTTAGCTGGCAATTTGCCAATTATTATTATTCATCGATTAGTTTTTTCCTCCATGTTAGGAATTAAAAATATGAATACATGCCGCAAAATTGGCTTTTATCAATGTATAATTTTACGAAAAATACAATTTGTATTATTTGATAACCTTTTTATTATTTCTTAGTTGATTTTATTTATATTATCTATCCATATGTGTATTTGTATATACGATCTATCGTATAATACACATGCATAGATTTTAATGAGTATGTACCTGATTTTGATAGGTAACAAACTTTTTAAGGTTTTATGCTTATCATTTATATTAATTTCTTTAAACCCAATAATAAAGATATTAGGCAAAATTATTAAGAAATTTCGCCTATGTTAAAAAACAAATTCAACTTTTAGGGATCTACGTCTCTTGGTACTTCTTTAGATGGTTACTCCCCTTATAAAAACAACAGAGGGGAGTAACAATCTTAAGAAGGTGTAAGGAATGTTCTTCTTTCTTACACTGTCCTTACAAAAACTGAAGTGTGATATTCCTTTGTTCCAAAGTACATTGGGCTAAACATATCTTTGTCTTAATAGTTATATAGTCAAAGTCATTTATATCCTAAATAGACATAAGGGAGTAACAATCTAAAGAAGTACCCGTCTTTTTATCATTTTTTCACCTTAAGGTCCATGTGACGGAAAAAGCTGTGTTGAATTAAAACTCATAACAATCATTTTTATCAAATCCTTTTGACATTTAGTTTTGTTTTTAAAAAAATCATTTTATAATCCCAAAAACATATTGTATATAGTATTTATTTGATAGAAATAATTATATTTATTTATTTGTCGTAAGGTCTTGATTTTTTTCTTTCTCATATAAAGAGAAAGTATTTAATTCAAAAATTCTAAAATGTAGTCCATATAAAAATGAATCTAATGATATTAACCGTTTTCCAGGAAAAAATCTAGTTCCTGAGAAAATAGCTTTAAACCCGGACGGAGAGAGGCCGGGTTCGATTACTCGCCGAGGAGAAGTTGTTTTTCTGATCAATTTCAATAAAATGTTCAATAATAATTAAATGTACCGTAGAAAACTTGGGCTAAGTAATTATGAACTCGTATATGAGAAAGTTTGTCTTTGTTGTCTCGGACCGATTTTTAAAAGATAAGGACCTATGTTTTGATCACCAATTTGTTTAGTTCTCCTAATATTTGATAAGCGATTAAACATAGATGGAGAATAGGCCAGTAGGTCCTATTATCTGCAAAGATTAGTAGGATTATATCCAGTACCGATTTCTTACAGATACCACTAGTTTTATCATCGAATCTTCTTAAACGTACTAGATCTTTTACTAAGTGGTACTTAGTGCTTAAGCACAAATAGCATAATCAAATAAAATGATTAATTTCGTTGACGACACTAAAAAAACAAAAACAATTTGAACAAAGTGACCTAGTTAAGAGATCTTTGTAAGTTATATTTATGTAAATATCAATATAATATTAAAAATGTAAGCCATGCTTTATATTTGTTGTGTTGTGATTATATTTGTAATTTCATGAATAAATTATTAATGGTTGAACTCAGCTTTGCTTCACTAAACAATGAATAATTATCATTATAATTATGCTCAAATCATATTTATATATTTGATTTATACTTGGCTATTCGATTTTAAAGTGATTTATTATTACTAAAGCTATTTTGTTGATATGAAAATGATAATCCAGCATTTTTAATTGCATTGTATGGTTTTCCGGAGCTAAAATTACATTTACCATTCTAATTTTGCTAAATAAATTGCTTTTGAGTCCTAAAAGATGATTAAATCGTCTACTCATATCTCTTCAAATAAAGAAAATTACTATTCGTTTGCTAAATAGTTATTAAATGACTACTATATTTAAAAAAAAAAAAAATAAAATAAAATAAAAAATACACGCTGAAATTCGTCTACAATTTTTTTACAGATTTAAAAAAAAAATTAAATACTCAGTTATGTTTTCATACTTTAAAAGGACAAGTAATAAATATAAATTATTAATTTAATATTTTTAAAAATTTTAATTAAAAACATATATTCTTGAATAACTACTGAGTGATATATAATTAACATAACATGGTCGTTCCTACTTAAGAATACCACTTGCTTATCTTACTAAATAATTATTCTTACTTGAGAATACCAAATGGTAATATTACTAAATAATCATTCTTATCTGAGAATACTGTATGCGTGTCTTACTAAATAATCATTCTTACTTGAGAATACTGTATGCGTGTCTTACTAAATAATCATTCTTAACTTGAGGATACCAAATGGTAATATTACTAAATAATCATTCTTATTTAAGATTACCAAATGGTAATATTACTAAATAATTATTCTTACTTGAGAATACCAAATGGTAATATGTATTACTAAATAATCATTCTTACTTGAGAATACTGTATGATTGTCTTAATTAATAATCATTCTTACTTGAGAATATCAAATGGTAATATTACTAAATAATCATTCTTATTTGAGAATACCAAATGGTAATATTACTGAATAATTGTTCTTACTTGAGAATACAAAATGGTAATATTACTAAATTATCATTCTTACTTGAGAATAATGTATGCTTGTCTTACTAAATAATCATTTTTAACTTGAGAATACCAAATGGTAATATTACTGAATAATTGTTCTTACTTGAGAATACAAAATGGTAATATTACTAAATTATCATTCTTACTTGAGAATAATGTATGCTTGTCTTACTAAATAATCATTTTTAACTTGAGAATACCAAATGGTAATATTACTAAATAATCATTCTTTCTTGAGAATACTGTATGCTTGTCTTACTAAATAATTATTCTTACTTGAGAATATCAAATGGTAATATTACTAAATAATCATTCTTATTTGAGAATACCAAATGGTAATATTACTAAATAATCATTCTTACTTGAGAATACTGTATGCTTGTCTTTCTTACTTGAGAATACTGTATGCTTGTCTTACAAAATAATCATTCCTACTTGAGAATACCAAATGGTATTCTATTCAGTAGTAAGAATGATTATTCTTAGAATAATCATTCTTACTTGAATTCACAAATAATTTATCATACCGAAAATTCCCTCTTACTTAAAAACCCGTCCTGTAATGACCCAGGCTGTTGAACGAGACTAAAAAAAAATACCACTTTTTTTTCTTATTTTAAACATAAAATACTAAAAAAGTATATGTTTAAAAACATACAATATTTGTAAAGACACACAACAAAATATACAATTTTGGTTTTGAGGTTTGATAAAACTATATTAACAATTATTATTCTTAAAACACCAATAAATTAAAATTACGCTCATTAAAAAATAAATTAAATATAATAAATGTATTTTTTTTTTCTTACATTTATAGTTTTTACAGTACAGTGATATAATTTTAATAGTACTTTCTTTCATTTTTGGGATACATATCTCTTTTATGTCAAGTACCTAATTATTATTTAATCAACTTTTTATTGTGAGTGAACACGGTTTATTAATTTACCTTTTTTGTGAAGAATTGTTAAATATTTGAAGGAATCCTGGCCCTGAGAAGATTAGTTCGTTTCATTCAAAGTAAGTCATTTTAAAAAAAATTAACATAACATATAAATTGTTTAGTGTTAGTTGTTGCACTGGTAGCTTATTTAGCGTCACTTAAAAACTATTCAGGGTGTCTTTAATGTCTGGTAACTGAGAAATTTCTTGGATCTATCACAGCGCTTAGCCGTAATATATTTTCTTTCTTATTGCTAATTTATTTTATCATTTATAACACTGCCTGTATATTTTTTAAAAATGTCCTAACCACCTTCTCTACTTTTCACACTTAAAGGTTTCCCTCTAAAATAACGAAAACCAGATTTGGTATCAAATGAAAGCTCTAATGATAAGTAGATTAAAAATATAAATAAAAATATAAAATTGCTTTTTTTGTTGCATTTATGAGTCGAAATGTACCTAAAAAAAATGCCACCCCATAACGACTAATCTTAAAATTATGAAAGAATTCATGCTAATACCATATGGTGAACCGATGAAATTTTCGAAAAAAAAAAAAAAATTACCTTTTCGATATTACCGATAAAAACATTGTAACCCCCGGGGGATTGAACCAGGGACTCATACTCTACTATTTGTTTATATTTTCTTAATTTCATATAGGGCGGGATGGGGTATATAATAAAATGTTATTTAAGATTATAGTAGCGTATATGGTTAATAACCTACGAAATCCTAAAAGATGCAAGTAGTCCCCTGTGATTTTTAATTAGTTATAAAAAATGGTTTACTAAAATTATAAGATGTAAAAGAGGAACAGCGTAGCTATAAGTGTCTAAGCAGGGTACTTTGGTACTCCTTAGTAAATTAACATGTTCTAATTAACAGTTTATTAATTGCTTTACCTTGTTAATGGCAATGGTGGAAATTGTGAAACACAAAATTTTGTGTAAATTGAGGTATATTTAAATGTTAAAGTAAAACAGTTATTAAAAGAAGAAAGGAAGGATGCTATTTGCGCCTGTTGGAGCAACAAGTTGGTTATTAGGCGATGCTTGCTGGATGCTGGCAGGGTTAGTAAAGAAGTTTAGGTTGAAGATTCCTTGAGAGTTAGGTTTCCTGGCAACACTAAGACCCAAGCAAGACCTTCCTTCTCTAAACATTAGATTAGCCTGGTGCCCTGCCATTAAGGGCCCGCCTCCAAATGGGCACCCTTCCCAGTACGACGTTCTACATTTTAACCTACATTTCAACTTATTCACTCTACACCTTCCAATATCCTAAATATAGGGGGACCACCTTTAAGTTTTTTACTTAAAAAAAACTGTGAAAAGGGTTTGTAATCGTTTGTACTAACAGATAAGCTGGTATTTATACGCATAGAACCAATTTAGAAAGATATATATTTGATTCTTCTTTAGGTGATTAAGAAAACCTATCTTTTTTTCAATCATTGTACTAAATTTTATAGTTAAAGTTTCAAAAAGCACAAATGTATATTTTATTTTTCTTTGCATTGCATTTGGTTTCTTGGCGATTACTCAACACGAGGATACAAAGTTGTATACGACACTGCATAACATTTATTTTTTAAAAAAGATCTTAATATAAAACCAAAAGGAAAATTTATATTAAATAACAACAAACTGTATAACCTTTTTGTACTGTGTAATTGCCAAGTCAGAAAATGTTATTAAATTCAACCGTATAAATTTAGACCTAGTAGAACTTACTTGAACATGAACATGGGGAGACAGAGTTAGACTAAACCTATGTTCTCACAACTATTTTCGCGAGACTTGGCTTATTTTTTTTACACTAGTTTTTTGTTGGGATAGTCCTCTACATTTGTTATTTTGGACGTTTTTTCTATCTGAAATATTTAAGGAATTACAAACCGACAATGAGCCACTATTTTTTCAATATGGCGCCCGTAGTACTGCTTCGATTTTAGGAGACTTTTAGTATAATCAACAGGAAGCTAATCTCCGCCAAGTTTCTTGCTTGTACTAATTATTTCGAGGTCAAAACCTATTTTTACTGCACACTAAAAGAGAAACACGACTCGAGTACACATAATACATATTTGGTTAAGTTTTGGTACTTTTATCTTAGTTCCCTTGAAAAAATGAATCCTTGAAAAATGAGGCGTTTTTTTGTGACAAATTAACGTAAAAAATCTATAAAAAAAAAGAACGAACTCGTCCTACTTTTTAAACGGCCTACGAACCCTTTGTGTCTGCTTAAAATACATACTAACATAATTTATTTAATTGTCTTAAATCCCTTTTAAATCTTAAAATGATTATTGTTTTCTTTATATTTTGTTTTCAGGTAAGTGAGAATTTCGCTCAGAACTGAAGGCTATATAGATGAATAAATATTGGTATATTTAAAACTCTATTATTAACTTTTTTTTTTTGGTGTGTCTTAAACTAACATTGAATTGATTTTCAACATTAATTTGGTAAAGGGACGTTTAAAACAATTTTCATTTGATTTTTTAAAATTAATTATGTAACGAAGATAATAGCAGACTTTCTTTCGATATAGAGAGAGAATATGTTTTTAAATATGACATTAAAAGTTTAGTTTTATTTAATAATTTCTTAGAAAATAATAAGAGCATAATTAATTCTTATTACGGAACATAATTAATTCTAAGCGGTAAATTTTCCCTCTCTTTGGCGAGAAATTCTATTTTAAATTTAATGGATTTACGAGTCTAATAAAATGTGTGCCTGTAGTCTGTCATCTAAAGTTTATGCAGACCCGTGTGAACCCTAAACAACTGGCCCAATTAAAATTAAATTTGGCATGTATGTTTGGAATATATCATACCCCGAAGTGAAATCGAGAAATTAATTTTAGCACTAAATTTGGGGGCGCTGACCCCAAATTCTTTCTGTTAATGAACTATTAAAGGCGAGTTGAATGGAAAAAAATTCAACTATATAGTTACAAATTCGCAATTCGAAATAAATTAATTAAAAATATTTTCTAATAAAATAAAATAATTTACTACAAATGATCTAATTTTGGTTCGAAATGCCAATTACAATTATAGCTCCGTGGAGTAGAGCATGTGGTTTTGGCCCCAAGGTTAATGGGGCCCATGGGTTCAAATACGAGTATCTACATCGTATATTATATCCAAAAACAAACCTATAACTTTTGGAATTTTATCGCGATTGGCACGACATTTTTTTTTTATAATTGTTTTATTTATAATTCTAAAATATACGAAGTTGAAAATTATTAAGTTTTTATTATTTTATTAAGAGAATGGACATGAAAGTGGTCATGTCGTATTTTTTAGAATTAGTTCTAGGCAGTCGTACTTATTCATTCGTATTCATTTCATATATTAAATAAATATTTTCAATGTAATGTCCCATACCTTGACTTTTACTTGGGGCTGTCCTGTGATTCTGATGGAGAGGGGCGCATAGCACCCTAAGAACTCCCTGGCTTCTGCGGTTTGACAAATGAAGCAAGCATAGGGGGCAGAGCCCACTTGTTAATTATGAAAAAAAATATAGAAAAGTTTTAGGGCAAATAAGTTCAGGCTGTACGCACAGACTTCTAACTACAGACGACAGTCGGGTATTTGCCTTAGATTATTATTACAATACTTTCTTCCTATTTATACTACGTATGTATATGAGAAAGTCTTAAGATCTTCAGGTTCGAGGCATGTACTCGGAAAACACAATTCGGTCTTGCATAATTCTATACTCAACGATAGTGGAAACTCTTAAACACATACGTATAGTAGTTTAATTTAATATCAGAATAAAAAAGTATCTACCATTAAGTGTAAGTAATATTAGTATTATCTTTTGTAATAGTAAATGCAAAACCCATTTGTTTCGTTGAACTAGTTTTTAGGGTCCGTAGGCAAAACCAAAGACCCTTATATTTTCCTGCGTGTGTCTGTCCGTCCGTCCTGTCACATGCTCTCACGGCTACACCTTTCGTCCCATCACTTTGAAATTTGGCATGTGTGTTGTACCTGCCCACATATTTTAAAAATATAGCGACGTTTTTTAAATATTAGGGTAAAAAAACTTAAGGGTTAACATTTTTTTTCGACACCGATGGGGCATATGAAAGGGTACGTCGAGCTGATTACAAAAATATATAATTCTTTGGTTATAACTTTGATAGGGCGAGCGTAGGCAAGTTTGAAGTGGGTGTGAAACGTGTCCCCCCCCCCCCTTCTATCTCGCTTATGTGAAGTTCAAAATATCTGAAAAAATTCCTGAACATTTTTCGACCAAAAATAAAAATACTACTTTTTGGAAATTTCGAAAAAAATATTATTTTATTTTTTATTGACAAAATACGTTCTTTTATAACTATGGTCTTTTCGATGTATTTATATGGTTGTAGTCCAGTTCAGTGGCAAAAAAATACTTTATCAGAGTGTGTTTTAAGAATATCAGACCCATAGAATAGTTCAAAGTAGTTAGCATTTTAAAAAAACACTGGTTATACACTCTACAGTTAAACACTATAGTGTTGCCTACGGACCCTCGCTGTGTGCTGACTAGCACACACTTGACCTGTTTATTCAGAGCTTTAACTAAAGATATCAGAGCGTTATTAGTGATCTGAAAATCATATAGATAGTAGGGTAAAAAGAAATTTATGGTGACAAGTTAAGAAATAAGTAATAAAGTAAGCTTTTTAGCATTTTAAAAAAAAAAATCAATTGGGTACTACTTAAACTATACGCAGGGTTGCCTACGGACCCTCGCTATGTGCTGACTAGCACACGCTTGACCTGTTTATTATTTATTGTTAGTATTCTTATCTTACTTTGGCCGCCTTACAGTGTTCTAAATATACAACTCATTTATCCGTGGAAGTTCCCTGAAACATTTGTGTGGACTGTGGACCTGTGCTCTGTAAATCTGTTTTCCCGATCACTGTGTTTTCTTCCTATTTCTATGCATTTTGTCATTACATATACTTGTATGATAAATGATAAATCAACTTCTTCAAACAGAGTAATGTATTTATAAAAATCTCTTCTATTATAATGTTTCTACTCGTATTAGTCCAACTGTATAATTGACTTTAATTGAACAGATGAAAACCTAATATTGTGATCTGTTAAATGTTTATTTTTTTCTTTTCACATTTCTATTTTGTTTTATTGGCAACATTTTTTTTTTGTATTTTAAAGCAGCTTTATATGTTTATTAATTTTAATAAATAAAGAAAGGTTTCTTAAAAAGATTAACTTGAAAATTATTTAGGAGTTAATTAGTTGGTCAATTTATTAATGTAGTCATTTAATTATTTTTTTCATTTAACTGGCGCTTTAAGAAAAAATAGTCTGACAATTAGTCGGACACAATGGAATTAGAACGATCACAATGGTTCCGTTTCCTTCGGTTACCCCGGAAGCAAAATCTAAGAGGAATTGAGTTAAGCGTCAAAGTTTTTATTGCTACGTTCGTAGCTTGATGTATACCTAAAACTTATAGTCACAACATTTACGCTGCATATTTACTAACTATGGGATTGAAATCGATCTGTATTAAAAATTAGCTACTTTGGTTTTCTTTTTTACGAAAACTAATCATTTGTTTTGAGATTTATTTACACAATGAAAGTCTAAACTTTGTCACCTTTCATGAGTCAAAGTTTCACTTTGTGTTCGTAAACACTTCCAATTTGATCAATTATATTTGTTATTGGCCCAGTACTATTCCATCGAAATTTCTTACGCCACTTCTCAAACCTAAAGTCTATTTATTTTTAAGGTTGAATAAGATAACACCTCCATCTTGGGTGTTTTGACTACTTAGGTATTTATATAAATTAGTCCATATTCATATGAAACATAACCTATTGGATTGAAATTTCTTTTGAAGAGCTACGATCTTAAACACTATTAAATTTTCCTTGAATTCTATTATGCTTTGTGGCCATAAGTACGTCTGCAACATCCTGAATGGTCTGAATGGCTTTTGTATGTCTTCTGTCGCAGTGCTCCTAAATTAGAAATATCATTGATTAATTAAAGATTTAATTAAATAATTAGAGATTTGATTTATTATTTTGGAATACAACTAATTTATTTTTGATACAATAATTCAATTAATTAGAGAAATATGATTTATTTCCTTACTTCATCGGGAAATTGGAAAGAAACAAATTCTATACTGTCTTAGCAGTCTAATCAGTTAAGTGCTTTTTTAATTAAATTGATTTTAGTATAAGACAAATTACTGATGAAAGTACTAGTCACGTGTGGCAGTTTAACCTCTTATTATTAATTATTTTTAGATTCATTGTACCTCCTATAGTCAATAAGAACACTAGGTACACACAATATATAATATACATTACAAATGTACACTAAGAACTGGGTAGCCCATTGGGGAGATTGATTGACATTAAATCACTTAAGTTAAGCAGCATTGGGTATGGTCAGTAGTTAGATGGGTGTCCGCCTGACCACTCAGCTCTGGTTTCACTTCCCGGACCGGGCCCCCTGCGCAATGTTCTCCCAGCAATGTTTAAATAAATGGGTAGTTGCTCGATAGAGTGGCGCCACCAGGTTTCGGCCTGGAATCCATGATCGCACCTCTTGTTTGATTTAATTATCAAGATGTGTGATATGTACTACGTTGACACATAGTTTTGGAAACGACCCACTTGTTCAAAACACTGTGTGAATGGAGAACGACGGATCGTATCGGTTCAAAGTCAATATAGGGTTCGAAAGTTGTTTAACCAGTGATGCGGTGCATAAAGAACGATTTATATAGGTGCTATGAAAAATTAGTGTTCACCTGGAAACATTTTTTTTTTTTTGTTAAAAACTTATATATTCTTAATCTACCGGAAAATAGCTTTAAAATGTTGCCTAACATGCTATGTACACATTAACACCCACATTTTATACCCCCATATTTTTATATTCTTTACACCACATTTTTTTCAAAATACCGGTTAAGAATTAAAATTTTGTAATCGTTGATTCATATTATTTTCCTACTCTTTAATACCTTTATCTTATTGTTAACTTGTCATACTGATTAATAAAACCTTAATTAAGTCGTCCTCCACATTGGCCGCCATCATAAAAATATTAATTATGAAATTTCCAAAAACTATTCATTTGCCACAAATGCGAAGATGCACTTGTGTGCTGAATTTTGTACAAACTGGTCAATTTTTACGTCAGTTATCGTAAGACAAACACACAAAAAACTTTTAAAACTCTAAGTCTCCGAAATAAAGAACTTACTACTCGAACTATAAAACAATAATGACAAAATCTTTTAAGGATTAAATACAAACAATCTCATGGTTGCTTTAGAATTTGACTTGGTTTTAAAAATGCTATAAATAATTGTACTCCAACCTTAACAATAAATATATTTCAATTAAAAACGTATTTATTTCTTAAATATAACAAAGAGAAATCTTTACTGGTAGATAAATCCAATATTTTATTCTAAACAATTAGGTCCAATCTTTTTCTTCTTTTTTTAACTTATAAATCTTATACTTAACTATTAAAGTGGAAGAGTTAGAGAGAAAACAAATCTAAATTTGAACCAAAGCAAAGAGCTTACCTGTAAAACAGTTTTAGACGAGTTCTAATCGAAAGTGCTGGAGCAGTATGGTGCTTGAACTAGGCTGAAACAGTAAATTACCTACAACAGATAGTTATTTAGCAGTTTAATTGGTCGTATCTTCTGACCAATCGGAGTTGGGGCTTAACTGCTGAGAATCCGAACCAGTTCCCTGTTTTAACCCGTGCTACATTAAACAGGTGGAATAGTCCTTAGACCGTATATATACACAGGTATCAACATAAACTTCTTATAACCTGGATTCCGTTCTATTTAAATAATATAAAATTAAATTAAAAAACTGGTAAAAAAAGTTTCCTTCTCTTTTTAAGTGTGATAATTTCTAACGTTAAACTTGTCTCTTATTAAAATAGACTGTGAATTGGTGTGGCACATAGCTTCCTCGCATCCTATGACATACTTTATTGATTGTATGCCTTTACAAGCCATTATTGTCTCATTTGTTTGTTTCCCCCGTTTTTTGTAATGTCAAAATTGCTTTAATTTTTTACATGAATTTAAGTATCAACTTAGCAAAAGTTAAAAAGCGCAGACGGTTCAAATTAATATGGGGCTATCTGCGGTTTACTTTTGATAAAATATAAAAGTTTCATACAAATCAGATAAGTAGGGGTATAAACAAATGTATATTTGTATGAATGTGAAAGAAAAAAAATGATCGCAGAAGGTTGACACTTATATGGGACCAATAATGAGCTAATTATGACCTACCATACAAATTTCATTAAAATCAGACTTAGTTTTTAAGATATGTTAGTTCGCTAATATTGAGTGACAGACCGACAGACAGACAGAAAAGGAACCAAAAATGCTCCCCGATATCTGAAACGGATTTCTCTCTTGGAATTTTTGAAATCGGAGACATAAAAAAATTTCGCTCTTCAGACCGATCACATAGCTTCCGTTACCTTCGGTAAACTCGGAAGAAGTATTAATTTTATACTATATCTACAATATTTATTAACTTTTTATTTTTGCATGTGTTTGTACCTCTTTATGAGTGATATTATACTATAGTGTACATTTAAATAAATTCTAACTACCTTTTACATGTAGGAATAAATAACCTTAAAACTTATTGGCATCCAAAAAATAAACTCGGTCGACATATATGTAGGGAACCATACATTTTTAATGCATTTCGCACTTGATTCTTGATAGATTTTTCAAGTTATTTATTTTTTACCCTTTTATATAATTGACTTTACATTTTGACAAATATTGATTTAATTCATAATATTATGAAGTATTTAATTTCCTAATAAAAAATGTTCATGGTTAAACAACTTGTTGCTTATCACCTTTAACATTTAACTGGTTTTTATCAAGCTAGTTTTGCTGGTTTGCAGATGCTTTCGTCTTTACAATTTAAGTAACACTAATCAAACACAAATTTATTCGGTTTATACTGCTCATGAATTACTACACTAATCCCGTGTTACCCATTACGTATGTAGTTGTTTAAGGACTTTATATAAGCTTTCGGCTATTACTCCACGGATTATATATATATATATAAATATAATCAAACTCATTCAAAATTAAGTTTTGTGGAGATATCAGCTTTTCCTAGGATATTAAATTTTTTATTACCTCTACTGGAAGAATTTTCTGGGTTGTTAAGAATCGTGTTTCAGTAGATAATGTTGGCTCCAAGAATTTACAAGCTTAACTGACTGACTACTGGATTAATGGGCTGCATATTAATAAACCTGATATGAATATCCAGATCATCACTCTACCATTTTAGTTTCATGCTTCGAGCCAACATAACGATGTTGAACAATCCAGAAAATTCTAACTTTAGAGTGAGTCCTACTATTTGGAGTGAATGAATTACTTTTCATTACTTCATAAATTTTAAACTTCAAATAAGTTTTTATCGAAAGAACAAAGTTTTTTGTGGTCTTAATTGTTTTTTACGTATGCTGCTGGCTTTATGCTTTATCGTCGACTTAAAGGAAGCTAGAAATGTTATTCACTAGATCATCCTCCTGAATTTTGTACGTTCTAAGTCATGCACCATGTCTTAATGAGCGAATTTTCAGATTCAGTAATTGTTGTTATGTACACTTTTGTCAAATATTTTTCATATAAGAAGGGGGGGGGGGGTAAATGGAAGAAATCACGTTTTTACGCTATTTTTTACCCTAAATTGTCAAAAATGGACTCCACAAATTCTGGCCAACAAGCTCATCTTTTCTTTTGATATTATTGACATTTTAATATTTGATTGGATTTTTCAAGTGCATCCTAGGGTGAGATATCGTCTGGAGTGACACATATATATATTCATAAAAAAAGGGTTAAATTTCAGGAATCTATTAAGAATGGTCTAAAACGGATTTTCATGGAGAATATTTTCAAAAATTTTGAAGCCATTGCAATAGCTCAATTTTCTTAGAAAATTCGCTAAAAAAGAGTGTCACGATGACTCTAGCAGTGTACAATTAAATACAATATCTATTAAGTTTTAGTTAATTTATATTGATTGGGTAGGTCATTTTTATTTGAACATTAATGAAGAACTTTCCTTACCCTTAAGGATAATCAATTCTTTTTACCCCTAAAAGTTTTTATGTAGACATTATATATATATATATATATATATATATATATATATATATATATATATATATATATATAAATAAATATATATTTAAATATATATATATATTAAATATATATATATATATATAAAAATATATATAAATATATATATATATATTTAAATATATATATATATATATATATATATATATATATATATATATATATATATATATATA
Source organism: Gerris lacustris (assembly GCA_951217055.1). Lineage (NCBI taxonomy): Eukaryota > Metazoa > Arthropoda > Insecta > Hemiptera > Gerridae > Gerris > Gerris lacustris. The sequence goes on from OX578280.1 coordinate 53,368,245, forward strand.
TATTTAAATATATATATTAAATATATATATATATTTAAATATTTATTAAAATAATAGGTGTAAAACGATCCTTAAGTTACCATTGTTAAGGTGATGATTGCAATGTAATTTATGGCATTAGTGTCACTGGTATGCTGTCTGTAGTAAAATGTATTTATATTCGTAACTATCATCTCTTTATATCGATTTTAAAAGTCATAAATCATATATGTAGTAAAATTTATCTTAGTAACTATCATTTCTTTATATCGATTTTAAAAGTCATATATATCTAAAACCATACAAGACTAATAAATGTTGAGGTATTCTTAATTTTACTTTATGATTTTTTTATCGTTCAAGTGACTTCATTATGTTTATCAAATCCCAAAATTGATTCATAATATTTTTTATCGTGAGATAACGAGTTCTAAATATAATACTTATAACCCCTTTGCTAAGGTCTAATCAAATCTTAAAGATTTTTTTTTATTTATCACGTCACTTTATAACTTTGATGACGTAACTAGAGAATCGATTCCATTAAGAGGCTGAGGAGGGGTCAGTTTAAATCGTTTATTTAGAGAAAACCCTCTCCAATCTTCTGGTTTGACGTTGAGACTGAGGGTGTAAACTCTAAACCAGATCTAGGTCTGGGACTCAACAACTAAATATAAACCTATAAGAAAGATAGGGGGAGCCACTGAGGCGACTTGAACATATCTTACACAAACTAATGTTTCTTCTTACTATCCCACTTTAGCTTTGTTAAGAGCTTAAGTGTTAAACATTTCCTTCTATCTTTCTATCTTCACACTATAATATAAATAAATAAACTAGAGAAAAGTAAAAAAAAGCTAATTACTCTAAAAAGATACCGTCTGAGAATAGAACGTAAGAATGCTTTGGGCTCCCACGCTTTGGAATCAAACCGGTAGTTATAACAATCGACAACTAATACAGGATAAATTTAGAAGAGTTTGTCTTTAGTTATCTCAAGGAAATAATCAGCTACTTTTATCAGTGTTGTTTAAGTCACTGATTACTTTTATTAACGAAACAAATGTTTATTAGAATTTTTTTGTCAGTTATAATTCTTATGAATAAAAAATATTTTGTGAAATGTCCGAAGAATCATTATGTTCATTTAAGGAAGATGTCGACGGCCTTCTAAATTTAGGTACATAATAGTCTAAATATGTTTCGTCTTTTTGGTTCTTATTTTTTATCATTAATTATAAAAAAAAAAAAAATTTCTTTAGAAGTAATAATTTTAACGTAGAATGTAAGATAAGTGTGTTTTAAGTAGAGGGGCTACACAACTCAGTGGTAGCAGTTTTGGCACATAATTTTAATTATTAATATAATATCATCGATTAATTGATAGCTTGATGTTCTCGCCTAACTCAATTTACAATCATAAAATAATTTTAATTATTGTGTATACATAAAATAGAATTTTATTTACCTTTTTGCTTTAACAAAACTGCGTTAGAAAGTAATAAATTATTAGAATTTCACTTTTTAAATATTATTGCATACCTTGCTTATATTTTTAAATATCATCGAGTGATAATAAAAAAAAAATCTAAGCATGGTATTTATGTTAAAATAGGAAGTGGTTAAGTGCATTTGTTTCCTGATGTAAGAATAATTCCTTAAAATTATGATTATGTAATCTCTTCTTTTTGCCTTGAATATGTGTCACTTTTAAATGTGACACATTTGTTATGAAACTTGCAAAAATTATATATAAATATTTTTTTTTTGTAAATATAATTTGTTTTATATCGATCCCAAATTATATCAAACAATGAAGGAAATATTATTCGTTACTTGTAGCTTCTTAATTTATTATATTATGTACCTCATAAATGCATGTTCCTCCACTCCCTTTGTAGTCTCTATTACCTAAAATTATAAAATTCAATTAAGTAAAATATTAAATAAATAATGACAAAAAAAAATAAGGACTATAAATAAATATAATATTATATTTAATATCATCCGAATCCTTGGAATAATGTAGCAAATATATTTCCAAGAAATTTATTCTGTTTAAACAGTATTATTATCAGTATTTCCTTTCAAATAAAATAACGTGGTATTTTACAATATTTAATTCCAAATTCAAGAGAAAAAAAGATCTGAATTTTTCTCTCATTCTCGTACTATTATTTATCAGCCGTTTATAGAGTCTACAAAAATAAAAATGAACTCTGATACTGGCAAAATACAACCGATTTTTTGTGTATTTAAATGTAAAAAAATATTTTTACTTATTTTTCATTTTAATTTATTTTAACAACAAAAGTTGCTCGATTTGTTTATTTATTTTATTTTTTAATATATCAATTTTAAGTACATTTAAAAAAAATATAGACTATTGTTAAATTTGTAATCATTATTTTTTTAATTGTTTATATAAAATTATACTACTTTGAGGATACATTATTCAACATTTATTGTATTTTGTATCATGTTAAAATTTAAAAAAAAATCTCTTTTTATAAATTTTATACGAAATATGAAATTAGGTATTGTATATTCTGAGAAGGAAAAAAGAAAGCAAATAATAAATAATAATATGACAATAATTTATGAATTTGATATTATTTCCATGTTTTTCTTTGCTGATATGTCATATATTGTTAGTTGTCTGAATGTTGTCAAATTATTTTAGCAATACAATTTACAATTCAAACAATCCTTATTGTTTAACTTTATATATATATTTATTTTAATTTAATATTGTTTCTTCCCTTAGTAAAGATATTATGTATGTTTAAGCATAGTAACGCCATTGGTTTATAAAACTAATATTTAATTTATATATACATATATATATATACAGAAAACAAACAAAACTCAGGTTTCGGTCACAAAAATCGTCTTGTGACCGAAACCTGAGTTTTGTTTGTTTTCTGTTTATATTTACGGTCGAGAATTTATTCATATATATATATATATATATATATATATATATATATATATATATATATATATATATATATAAAATTTGTGTGTCTGTGTATAAACATTATATTAGATAATAACATGTTTCTGGTCTTAACTGTTTTATCATTCAATATAAATTAACGATTATAAATGTTCATAAAAATATTTGTTGAGGATATTTAATTTCCTTCTCTTGATATGAACCTCCAGTATCACGTCATTCTTTCTTTAACCCCTATCTTCCCACGTATTTAATATTTTAATGAAAATTCCGTTCCGTTTACACAGAACCAGTTGATAATAGTAGGATGGTTTATTAAGTGCTTTTTATTAAATTCATTTTTCACATTGTTACGGTCCAAAGCCATTAAGTACTTAGTACATAAGTTCTTCTTTTAAAGCGAGATAATTATCTATTTAAATGGAATGTGACTAAGATCTTACTCTAATTCTTTGACAGCGTATTTCAAATTTTTTTTTTAGGGTCCGTAGGCAGAACCAAGGACCCTTACCTATATTTTCCTGCGTGTGTGTCTGTCCGTCCGTCCGGTCGCCTGCTCTCACGGCTACACCTTTCGTCCGATCACTTTGAAATTTGGCATGTATGTGTCTTGTACCTTCCCACATATTTTATAAATATAGCGACTTAAAAAAATATTTTTCAAAAAAAATAGGGTTAAAAAACTTCTTTTTTTTCGACACCAAGAGGGGTATTATATGAAAGGGTACGTCGAGCTGATTACAAAAATATATAATCTTTGGCTATAACTTTTATAGGGCGAGCGTAGACGAGTTTGAAGCGGGTGTGAAATGCATCGTTTATGTGAAGTGCAAAAAATCTGAAAAAATGCCTGAACATTCTTCGACCAAAAGTAAAGATACCCCTTTTTGGAAATTTTTAAAAAAATATTATTTTATTTTTTATTGATAAAATACGTTTTTTTTATGATTATGGTCTTTTCGATGTATTTATATGGTTGTAGTCCGATTCAGTGGCAAAAAAATACTTTATCGGAAGTTTGTTTATGTGTTTTTAGAATATCAGACCCATAGGATAGTTCAAAGTAAGTAGCTTTTTAGCATTTTAAAAAACACCATCAATAGGGTACTACTTAAACTATACAGTGTGATGGCCTACGGACCCTCGCTGTGTGCTGACTAGCACACACTTGACCTGTTTATTTATGTTGTATTTAAGGTTGTTTATTGTATATCTTTAGCGGCGCTATTAATGTATTGGAGAATAGGGACAATTACCACAATTCATGAGAATGGATTCAAAGAAACTTCTTTGATAACGTGGAGAGTAAAATCTCTCCACGATGAAGCTCATCTGTGCCGATTATGGAAGATCTAGAGTTTGATTTTAAAGTTATAAGGAGTCTTACATTGGTCTCCAACATCGTATTGCCCCTACATATTATTTTATAATGTAACTAGTTCTACCATACCCATCACTATCGGCACTGATAAAGGCTAAAACTGCTTTAATAAATATTAAGTTAATGTTTTTTAATTTCCTATCAACAAATTGAGTAATAACAGCAGGCCCGTTTTAGACGTTCACTGCGCCCTGGGCACCCCGTCACAATGCCTCCTCCCCCCCCCCCCCCCCCCCAAAAAAAAAAAAAATACTGGTCTTTCTTATGATCTTACGCTTTACAACTTTAGCTTTACTTTATTACATTATGTATTTCGAATTCCATGTTAAACGTTTCTAGGATAAGGGATATTTGGTTTACTTTAAACATATTCCCATTTATATTTTTTGCCTCCCCTCTAACCTTTTGAGTAGCGCCCCAAACCTCTTGCATCCCTGGGCACGTGCCCATCGGGGGCCCCTATAGTTAAATCGGTCCTGAATAACAGGCCCTGTAATCCCCATTCCTGTAATAACAGGACTGAGCATTCGGCTACTTTTTTCTCATCTCCGCACGATGAGATAGATCATCAGTGTGAGCCATTTCTCACCTCTCTAGGATTCGAACTCACTATCAGTGTTGCTAACCTAATAATAAACAAGTATTATTTTACTTGAAAATTTTATGGGACAGTTTCTTTGTATCCATTAAGATAACCTCCATCAACGCTCTGTTTGGTGTAACTGTGTAGGTTCACAGATTCTCTAGGTATACATGGCGCCGCTCTCGTCAAGATGGAAGACGAATTCCCAATAGCCATTGAATTATTTATTTCTTAATTATTAATTAATTTTATTCTCTAATCGAAGAAAAACCTAATTTGTGGGATAAGTCAATGGACATGGATACTTATAAAAATAAAGTTGCCTCGCAAAATTCGTGGAAAGAAATTTTACTAAATATTTATCCAGACTTCATATTTGTGTCCTTACACGGAAGAGTTGAATTCTCCCAGTATTGCTAATAAATAATCAAAGCTCTTAGCCATATACATTCGAATATAAGAATATACCTTCTGAAACATTGCTTGTGCACCCATCTATACCAATATAAAAGAATGGAACCCGTGGATCCATGATGTGTGCTGACTGGTCGGTGGTCAGTAACCGTATATACTTGAAAAAATCGAATGAATACCGTATTCGATAAAACCAATATACGGGAAAAATCTAATCGAATAGTCATCGTGTTCCTGGCCTACTTGGGCATAATTATCTACGTGTAGCAAAATACGTAGGAAAGTTGAAATAATATGTATTTAACTAACTTCAGATATATCACTATTTAATAATTAAACGATAATTTAAAAATATATGTCAGAGCAATATCAAAAATCAACAATGTATGATAGATATAAATTAAAATACGAGTATAATGGAACATTAGATTGAATTGTATTGAGGCAAGTGGAACCGACGACACAGTAAATTCTAATTTATAGTTTTTCACATAAAAGCAGGTCTCTTTTTTCTTGGCATAGAATCCAATAGCCTATTACGGAAATATTGATAAAGCATCGTTTTTAAAAGGGATTCATTCCAATTCTCGGATGATTTAATATGAAAAGAAAAACAATTTGACGCTAGACAAAAAGTTATACTGCTTGTAGGAGGATCGACTTTCAATCATCGTATAAGGATAAAACTTAATTTCAAGAGGAATTACATTTTGCGTCATCTTTCGAAGCTGATAATTAATACTCTAGCTTATAAAGAGGATGAGAAAAGCAACTATAAGGAAACTAATGATAAGATTGAAAGTTGATACATTATTTCACTTAGCTTGCAATGAAGCAAAACAATTAAACTAGTGCTATGCAAAATAAAATAATACTAGTTCTAGACTAGAAGATCAATCCACTAATGTATAATTTTTATGTACTATATTTTATGTAAATATTTTATATTTCATCATACTGGTTCACCAAACTAAAAGAGTGCCCGACATAATATGTCAACTTTCGATCTCTTTATAGTTTTTTTCTTATCCTCATTACAGGTCGGAGTATCAAGTATAAGCTTTGAAACGTTATAGAAAATTTAATCCCTCTTAAATAAATATATCCATTTATGGTTAGTGAAGTGGTAGGTAGTAGTTAGACGGGAAGGTCGAACCTACAGCAATCAGGCCACACTGGGCTCATTTTACAAACCCCGGGGTAGAGAATTCCAGCCACTTCCCACATCATACCTGTACATTGTACCGCCGAAGCGGGTATGATATGGTCATTAGTGAGCTATTTATTTAAATCAGACCATCATGGCACGGGATCGAACCCACGACCTTGATTCGCTCGATTCATTGATAACTGGGCGAGTTCCTTGAGCACCTCGGCCACGCTGGCTCTCTATGGTTAGTGAAAGTTAACTCCCATATAAAAACAAAAACAATATATAATATTTTAGTCTAGAATTATTCCTAGGTCGGACAGCCACCAGAAGCGACGCGGAGCGAAGTTGAGTGTAGTTAAGCATTCTTCAGTTCTTGTTGCGCCGAGTTAACATACATCTCTGAAAATGCCTTCATTTATGTGGGAAAAACGTCTGATGTAACACACATCATTAAAATGTGGTTATCGGGTTAACATTAATACGGTTATGGATTACTTTGGTATATCCATCACTTCTTTTAATTATCCAAAGAATAAATTTTAAAATATTTATTATTAATATTCGTATTTTAAGGTCATATTATTTTTATTCTTTATCAAGCTACGTTATTAAAAAAAAAACTTTTCGATTCTATCCTATTTTACCCTTTGCCCTCTTTAATGTTTATAATCATTAAAAATTTCACTTCAAGGTTTCTCATTATCTCACTGTTACGATAAAATAGTAATTGATTTCATTAAAAAAAATAAAAAAAATAAAAATTCGTTGTACAAAAATTCTTTTTTAAGTTGACCAAGGTCGTAAACATGATTGACAGTGTATTCATATAATAAGCGAAGTCTGAGAGCACCAGTTTAGTTCAACTGGCGAAACCTTGCATGTTTTTAACCTCATGCACGCTTATTTTTTTATTTGATCCCTTTCCCCCTTTTTTATAAAAACAGTTGTAATCGATAGCCTAAATACAAGCGTGCATTTAACTTTAAAAAAGTGAATTTTAAGTGTGCTTGAATTTTTCTTTCTTGTCGTTTAGAGGAGTGGTCGATCAATTTAATTTATACATTCTTACAGCTATATTAAAGTAATTTCTTAATCCCAAAAAAATAATTTGAAGGTCAATGAATTTGACATTGGTTGAGATCGATCTGTATTAAACATTAGCTTTTGTAGATTTTGACAATAAGCTGGTTGATTTTGCTCTTTCGGTTTTTTTCACCATGATTAAAAAATAGTCTACCAATTAGTGGGGCACATATTAGTAGGCTTCGCACCCTATCTCGTACATTAAAGATGATTTGCTGTTATAACTCATGTAGAAGGTCGAAACTTATGTGGGACCCATAATGGGCTAATTATATTCTACCATCTTAAATTTTATCAAAAATCAGACCTCGAAAGGCAGAACAACTGACAGACAGACACGAGTCCAAATATGTCCCCTGACGTCTGAAACGTTTGAAATTGGAGAGATACAAATATTTTGCTCTTCCCAACTATCAAATTGTTTCCGTTACCTTCGGTAAGCGCGGAGGCAATATGAGAATTTACAAAAGTATTTTTATTTTTAAAAAGATATTTTTAAATTCGTTATTGTTATAGTTTTTTTGTCACCTTTTCTGTTTCTATGGCCTCTCGAATAATTATATAGCCGGGTACCGTTGCCAAAACGTTGTTATCCTCAAATTTTATGTGTTGACCTATCTTCGTAGAATGTACTACAACTGCGGATTTTCAGTTGTTTTTTTTCGGCACGGTGTATGACCTTCTTGATAACTGTGGTTTGAAATCCGTTCTTGGCCAGTGCATTGTAAAGATGTTTATCTACGATTGATACGAAATATAATTATTATATCTCTGTTTAGATGCGTAGAAAGTCATTATTTACGTACTTGTATTCATTGCGCATGCGCGTCTCATAGTTCTGAAGAATTCCTCTTCTTTTCCACGCTAACGCGGTAAAGAAGAGGAATTCTTCAGCTTTACGCACGATTAGCGAGTTTGTTTACATTTAACAAAACTAATTTGCTGTTCTTTTATTAAAGTAACTGTTTATATCGAGTTTTGAGTGAATCAAGTGACTTTGACGAAATTGTGGAGAATAATACTCCTCCAGAAATAATTAATTCCGCACAAAATGCAACTAATGAATTAATGTCATCTTTATCAAAAGAGAAATACGAACTTACATACAGGAAGTTTATTATTTTTTGCTGTATTTATTATTAAAATCTAACAATCGTAGAAAAAGTACGGTACGCAACTCGTGCGAAAACGGCATTTTGCATTGCTCGTGTGGTTTTACTACCCTCGCTGTCGCTCGGGTGGAAACTCCACACTCGCATTCAAAATGCTTCTTGCCGCACTCGACGCGTAATGTACTATTACAGATGTCCGTGTCACCTATCATCCACTATGACGCGGTCACCACTGGATGATCTAGAACTCCATCAGAGAACATTTTGGTCTTGTGTCTATCTTTCAATCTGTATACCAACATTTTTGCGAACCACCATATCTTAAAATCTAATTATCCGATTTCGATGAAATTTTTTGGTTCCATATTAATTTCAATCCCTTGCTTTCTTGTACGTGTGCACAAACCTTTTTATTGACAACTATATCTTTAAAAACACTCATTCGATTTTGTAGAAATGTAGATGTATTAATTTCAACCGTCTGCGCGCATCATATATTGCATAAAAGTAAGTGTGTCCCCACTGGGAATCGAAACATAGACAAATCTCATTTGATTATTCGTTCAATAATAGGACGTGAAGTAGCTATGTGCAACACTAATTGACAGACTATTTTTACTATTTTAGTAATGAACCCTGTCCTTTGAAGCTGTTCTTATCTTTAATGTTCCTTTAAAAAAAATTGACGTAGAAATTGTTGGCATCCAACATTAAACGTGACATTTAAAATTAATGATACCCTCCCGTTCATACCTACCTTATCTACTTCCTCGAATCATCTCATTTAACGGTGAATAAGGGAGAGGCAGTAAATCATAAGAGAAATCTGACAAAATAACCATTCAAGTATTCCCCATTGTTAAAATTATTCAGCTACATTAGAGTAGAAATGTGTGAAGATATTTTATATAATAACCATCTCCCTTTATTTCATTCTATTATTTTCATCTATTCATAAAACCTTTTATTTTACTACAAACTATAGAAGTATGAATAAAAATTACTTTATGTATTTACAGAATAATTACCTCTTTAATAATTAACTCTTTCCAAGAGTGAAGCTTTTATACATTTAAAATAACTTTGTAATACATTTTATTTTTATCGTTATTCGGAGGAAATTAAAAAAAAAAATAAAAAAATAAAGTTTTAGGTAGTATACATTCTACGGAAAGTTTAAATTTTAATTTAAATAAAATTATAATTATTATTAACAAAGGGAGACAGACAGAGAAAAATTGACTCCAGCGGCGGGAACTGAACCACGGGCCTCTATATTTCCAGTATAGCGCTCTACCAACTGAGCTACACTGAAGAATAATTTCCTCTGTCAGTAACGATACCTAGTCCCGAATTAAGCTTTCAATTTTCCTCAAGTCTAGAAGTCAACATTAACGACAATAGAACTTGACCGAGAAGTATAGCTTATAATTATCAAGTACCCAATTTAGTACCTGTACCTTGTACAATCAATTAGAAATTTCATTTTTAAGTTTTAGGTAGTATTCATACTACCTAATCTACTAACCTGTCCTTCATACTAACCTGTCCCGGCGCTGGAGTCTATTTTTCTCTGTCTGTCTCCTCTTGTTAATAATAATTATAATTTGATTTAAAATAAAATAGACTGTCAATTGGTGTAGCACATAGCTTCCTCGCATCCAATCACGTACTTTATTGATTTTATGCTTTTTTTACAAACCATTATTGTCTAATTTGTTTAATTGTTTCCTCGTTTTTTAATCTGTCAATTTTTTTTAATTTTTTACATGAATTAAAGTATCAATTTAGCACAAGTTAAAGAGCGCAGACGATTCAAATTATCTTGGGATATCTGCGGGTTACTTTCGATTAACTGTAAAAGTTTTATACAAATCAGATAAGTACTTTTGAAGCTATAGATGTAAATAGATGAATGTTTGTGCGCATGTGGAAGAGAAACAAATAAGCTCAGAAGGTTAAAACTTAAATGGGACCAACAATGGGCTAATTATGACCTGCCATCTAAATTTCATTAAAAACGGACGAGTAGTTTTTAAGATATGTTGGTTCGCAAAAATCGAACGACAGACCGACAGACAGACACGGAACCAAAAATGTTCCCTGATGTCTGAAACGGATTTCTGTCTTGGAATTTTTAAAATCGGAGACCTAAAATATTTTCGTTCTTCGAAACGATCACATAGCTTCCGTTACCTTCGGTAAGCTCGGAAGCAGCAAAAAAATAAAATAAAATAAAGAAAGATGTTATGAATTAAGTTTTTAAAAAATGGAAGCCATGTCTGATTTAATCACTTCGTTTTACTTTCTCGTATATTTAGTCTATATAAAGTATTGTAATAGCGAGCCAATTCGTTTTTTAAATTTTGATACTCGTTTTGATGTTCCTTTAGTCCAAAAAAGTGATTTTTTTAAAAATGTGCCTGGATTCTGTGTGTAGACTCGTGGAACCTCAAATACTTGGGATAATTTAGATTAAATTTAGCACAGTACATTTTCAGAAATAAATGTGAAAAAAGGCGAAATAGGTTCAAACAATTCTAAAATGTAAGCCATTTCCCGGGAAAATCTAATTTCCTCCGATATATTTATGAAAATAAATATGATGTTGCTTAAAATCTAAAACGATTTGATAACTAACACTCATCTGTAGATGTGTTTAAAAATAAATGGATTTTATTAGATATAAATCAGTAAATTTTTTGCTTCCGAGCTTACCGAAGGTAACGGAAGCTACGTAATCGTTCTGAAGAACAAACAATTTTTAGGTCTCCGATTTCAAAATATCCAAGACAGAAATCCGCTTCAGACATCAGGAAACATTTTTAGTTCTGTGTCTTTCTGTCGTTCAATTTTTGCGAACCAACATATCTTAAAATCTACACGTCCAATTTTAATGAAATTTGGGTGGTAGGTCATGTGTAGCCCATTGTTGGTCCCATATAAGTTTTAACCTTCTACACTCATTCGTTTCTCTTCCACATGCAAAACTTACATTAATTTTAAACTTTAATTCCAAACTTACATTAATTTACACCTATAGCCTCAAAAGTACTTATCTGATTTGTATGAAACTTTTATAGTCTATCGAAAGTAACCCGCAGATAGCCCCAGATTACTTTGAACCGTCTGCACTGTTTAACTTTTGCTTGATTGATACTTTAATTCAAGTAAAAAATCAAAACAAATTTGACACATTAAAGAAACGGGGGAAACAAACAAATTAGACAATAATGGCTTGTAAAAGCATAAAATCAATATAGTACTTGATAGGATGCGAGGAAGCTATGTGCCACACTAATTGGCAGTTTATTTTAGGTGTATGAGAAAATTGCTGTTGGGTTTTAAGGCAAAATAATATACGCTCCCTTCAGTGATATTTCGACCCCTCTCCTTGGGTTCAAGCTGACTGACTATAAAATCACACTACATTCAATTCTATGAATTAAAATTGAAATTTTATTGAATCGTCTGATTCTTGAAAATTTCTCTGCATTTAGATTATAATGTTCTTTGCACTTAAAGGCAGTATGTACAATTTTTATTTCCCGTATTACCTCTTACTTTCTTTCATCCTTCTTTTTGCACCTTCTACTTGCTTGCCCTCTGTCCACTACACTCCAAGTTTTTCGTCCCGATTTCTTCATTTAGTCATCATTATTTTGTATAGAAACACATAACTAATTAATGACGCAAACAATGAAACTCTCTATGGAATCCTTTAACCATTCACATGACCTCAAGCTTGCATTGGATTTTTAAACAATTATTTTCTTAGATATAATTATTATTATTCTTAGATTAAATATAAATATTTATATTTATTTTATTTATGGATTTATAATTGTATTCTTTAACAAGAGAATAAGTTAATATTTTATTATTATTAATTTGGAAATGTGAGGAAAATAAAGTTAAGTATTAGTATACTATATATAATCTCATTGATTGTCTCAATGAAAATTCATATAAAAAAATCGGTCCGAGACGTCTCAGACAAACTTTCTCATATACGAGTTCCTAATTACTTAGCCCCGAATTTTCCATCAAAATCGTCGGAATCGTTTTCGAGAAATAATTTTTTTAACGTATTTCAAAGTTTTTGGGTGTAGTAGAGCCTTAAATATTGAGCTAAAATTAATGTCACGATTTCGCCTCAGGATATGATTTTTCTGAACATGTATGACAAATTTAGTTAAGATCGGCCCAGTACCCAGTAGTTCAGGCTCCACGCGTCTGCACAGACGACAGACAGAAATTGTTTATAAACCACTTTTTTGGACTCAGTGGACCTCAAAACCTGTAAATCCATAAAAATTTAAGTTTAGCGCAACTAAAATACATTCATTAACCAATGAAACATGTATACAGGGTAGTAAAAATAGCACGAAAATCTTCCTCAATTGTGGTACCTTTGCTCTTGATACGATTATTTTCGTTAGTGTCGTACTACTATCTTTACCTCTTAACCTCGCGACGTGTGAGAAGAGCATTAGGATAATTTTGAACTAAATTGGAATCCTCTTGCAATAACCCTACCCTTAGGATAAATAATTGGCGGCCAGTCTAGCCTTTAACACATCTAATGATGTGATTGTTAGTGTTAGTACTGAACATGTTCTTCTCTCGGGGAAATGGACTAAGTTGCTTTGACTTTGGGTTCTTTAGAGAGCGACTTGAGCCTTTCAGAGCTACTAAAATACTAATGGATAGCTTTTTCAAGAAAGAGTATTTGTACTTTCAAGTTGAATGTAGGTCCTTGAAGGCTTTTCGAATTTACCATATATCAGATACTATATCAGTTCTAAAACCTTAGGTTAAATAAAAGTTGGGAGTAGGCTACTCTGCTACGCCTATCTTCTATCCATAGTTAAAGCTGATATTATATGTACTTAACCTTTTAGTGTGAATTAAAAGAAATATATTATATAACATAAGTATTCAAATGTTTAATTCCTCATTTATTTAGTATATATAAGGATAAAGTATTGTGATCGCGCTTTTGAAATTTTGATTTCTGCGTCCAAAAAATGTAGGTATCTGTTTCTGTTTGGCATCTTCTGTGCCGTGGAGCCTAAAGTAATAGGAAATTGTGATGAAATTTGGCATAAATATGTTCAGAAAAATATGATCAAATTTTGAATAATATAAAAAACTTGAAACAACTAACAAATAGGACGGAGTAATTATGAACCTACTCGTATATAAAAAGGTTCAGTACGAAATGAATCGGTTTTTTATTATACCATTTATTATTGTAGTTACTGTTTTTCTTCTACAGATGCGTTAAAAGCGGGGACATTTTCGCTTAAAATGTGGTTTTGGTCTGATGTCTATCATGTTTCAACTAAAAAAAATACAGGGAGACTATGGTTAGGAAAGAAAAATATGTATCCTGTTATGTGAATGCCGTTCAGTTCCCACTTTCTCGGCTAACCTTCCCCCATCCTTGTAAAACCTCCATCTCTTTCAAATTGAACTGTCAATCTAGAAAAACGAGACACCATTTTCGACTTTATTAACTTTTTCCCTTCCCTCTTTTCGATTGCGAGCTTGTAAGGTCCGGTCATCTTGATAGCTATCCGAATATAAAAAGAAAAAAAAAATAGGAGGGAAAAAATATACGATATACGCACAAAATGAGTTGGGTTTCAGTGCGGTTTTGATACTGAGGATTTGTCAAAGACAACTTTATTACTTATTTCTTAACTTGTCACCATAAATTTATTTTTACCCTACTATCTATATGTTTTTCAGATCACTAATAACGCACTGATTTCTTGAGTTAAAGCTCTGAAAAACAATATTTTCAACTTAAATATCCTAATTTAAAAATAATCTGCTTGAATATTAAATTCGAAAACTCCGATTAACCTCTAAGCAGTTGTATATGAATAATATTTTAGCGTCCTATATATTTTCTATAGAAGTTGGTTTTTCTAAACCACATTCTAGTGTTTTCCAAAATGCAAAGAATGTATTATAATATAAGGATGGATGGCAAAGAAATTGTATGGACCTATAAGATGATAGTGAATAATAATAATAATGAGTAATACTTAAAAATAAAGAACACATAATGTAGAAGGTTATAGCAAATTTCTTTTTGCAATATTTGTGCGGGTCTGTATATCCACCAATGAGATGAAGTTCTAACTTTCCTTCAGGATTACTAAGGAAGAGCTCCTCTAGCTTTGCTATCTTATTAGGGTACCCTCATCTGTACCTGAATCATCACAATGTTCTAACTTTCCTTCAGGATTACTAAGGAAGAGCTCCTCTAGCTTTGCTATCTTATTAAGGGTACCCTCATCTGTACCTGAATCATCACAATGTTCTAACTTTCCTTCAGGATTACTAAGGAAGAGCTCCTCTAGCTTTGCTATCTTATTAAGGGTACCCTCATCTGTACCTGAATCATCACAATGTTCTAACTTTCCTTCAGGATTACTAAGGAAGAGCTCTTCTAGCTTTGCTATCTTATTAAGGGTACCCTCTTCTGTACCTGAATCATCACAATGTTCTAACTTTCCTTCAGGATTACTAAGGAAGAGCTCTTCTAGCTTTGCTATCTTATTAAGGGTACCCTCATCTGTACCTGAATCATCACAATGTTCTAACTTTCCTTCAGGATTACTAAGGAAGAGCTCCTCTAGCTTTGCTATCTTATTAAGGGTACCCTCATCTGTACCTGAATCATCACATTGTTCTAACTTTCCTTCAGGAATACTAAGGAAGAGCTCCTCTAGCTTTGCTATCTTATTAAGGGTACCCTCATCTGTACCTGAATCATCACAATGTTCTAACTTTCCTTCAGGATTACTAAGGAAGAGCTCTTCTAGCTTTGCTATCTTATTAAGGGACCCTCTTCTGTACCTGAATCATCACAATGTTCTAACTTTCCTTCAGGATTACTAAGGAAGAGCTCTTCTAGCTTTGCTATCTTATTAAGGGACCCTCTTCTGTACCTGAATCATCACAATGTTCTAACTTTCCTTCAGGATTACTAAGGAAGAGCTCTTCTAGCTTTGCTATCTTATTAAGGGTACCCTCTTCTGTACCTGAATCATCACAATGTTCTAACTTTCCTTCAGGATTACTAAGGAAGAGCTCTTCTAGCTTTGCTATCTTATTAAGGGTACCCTCTTCTGTACCTGAATCATCACAATGTTCTAACTTTCCTTCAGGATTACTAAGGAAGAGCTCTTCTAGCTTTGCTATCTTATTAAGGGTACCCTCTTCTGTACCTGAATCATCACAATGTTCTAACTTTCCTTCAGGATTACTAAGGAAGAGCTCTTCTAGCTTTGCTATCTTATTAAGGGTACCCTCTTCTGTACCTGAATCATCACAATGTTCTAACTTTCCTTCAGGATTACTAAGGAAGAGCTCTTCTAGCTTTGCTATCTTATTAAGGGTACCCTCTTCTGTACCTGAATCATCACAATGTTCTAACTTTCCTTCAGGATTACTAAGGAAGAGCTCTTCTAGCTTTGCTATCTTATTAAGGGTACCCTCTTCTGTACCTGAATCATCACAATGTTCTAACTTTCCTTCAGGATTACTAAGGAAGAGCTCTTCTAGCTTTGCTATCTTATTAAGGGTACCCTCTTCTGTACCTGAATCATCACAATGTTCTAACTTTCCTTCAGGATTACTAAGGAAGAGCTCTTCTAGCTTTGCTATCTTATTAAGGGTACCCTCTTCTGTACCTGAATCATCACAATGTTCTAACTTTCCTTCAGGATTACTAAGGAAGAGCTCTTCTAGCTTTGCTATCTTATTAAGGGTACCCTCTTCTGTACCTGAATCATCACAATGTTCTAACTTTCCTTCAGGATTACTAAGGAAGAGCTCTTCTAGCTTTGCTATCTTATTAAGGGTACCCTCTTCTGTACCTGAATCATCACAATGTTTTAACACAACTGCACCGCTCCTGAAAAATCTATAAATATCGTAGTTAGTAAGTGTGAGTAAGTAGGAAAAACCATGTTTAGAAAATTGCGTCGCTTAGGTAAAGCGCAGTGTCCTTAGAGAGAGAGCCGAAGAGTCCTGAATGTCAAGTCAAGTGAATTCAGATTTGTAGATTTGTAGTTTGAGTATAGTTGCGTCAAGATTGAAGTCGGACAGTTGACAAGTTGACAGTACATTGTCAAAGACTGTAATTATATATATATTATCTTGTAAATTGTAATAATCCCAGTGCCGGATTTACCACTAGGCCGCGGCCTAGAGCCGCAGGCTTAGGTGGCAAGGGGGGGGGGGGGGGGGGGGCGCAGATATGGGCCATATTTATAATGATATGGCTTGTCGCACAGCGCCTTTGAAACAGTATATTCTTAGGAGTATTTCTTGAGTATGAACAAAATATTGCAATACAACAGCGGTTTGTTTAAAATTATTGTATACGTAATAATTTGCGCGGGAGAGATTTTAGTTTACACGTGGTGTGTGACTAAGCGATTTTATTCCATCTGGGCCTGGATTATTTAAACAAGTCTATTGGTTAGTAGACCAAATATCAAGTTGTTTTTAGCTTGTCACTTGATAGGTTAGTTATTCAATTATTACTCCAAAATAAGAGTGGTCACCTATCAAGTGAAAAGCTAACATCAACTTGATTTTTGGTCTACTAACTAATTTTGTACTCAGGATGATGAAAATCACATTGCTCACCAATGTGACACGATGTGAACAATGTGATTTTCGTGATCCTAAGTACAAAATTAGTTAGTAGAACTGAAATAGAGCGGCCATCCGCTCTCCATCATTTTTTTTTTAAATGCCTATTACCAGAGCTTATGTCCCGCAGTCGAACTTAGCCGACCACATATTTTTTACAGGCACCAAAAGATAACTTGATGTTAGTTCCAAAACTCTTTTGCAGCTTGCTTTGCTCCTGAAATATACATTTTATAAGTTTTTAAAAAAGGTTCCACAAATAAATAAAATTTAATAAAAAGTGTGAGTTTTATCGGCCTATTTATCAAAACCTAACCAAATATTATGTTGTATGTAAAACCAAATTAAAAAGTATTTCGAAAGTTAAAAAGAAACTTCCAATTTATTTTAGTTTATTATACTTTTTTGACATTAGTTAAGTTAGGCCTACGAATATTGACTTACTATAACAATTTTGTAAAAAAATTCAAAGAAAACCCAATTATAAAACTTCTATAGTTCATAAAAACTAAGATGAAAAAACAATGTGGGAGGCCTCTAGTAAAATTTGGCCTAGGGCCTTAAAAGTTTTTAATCCGGCACTGAATAATCCTGACAAATAATTATAGTGATGTAAAGTAAAACCGTGCTCTAATTCACGCTGTTTTCCCGTGGACGGTGGACCATGTTCTAGAAACGTAGTACTGGTCTAGTCAATGGGGTGGGCCACGTTTCAGGAACATGCTCTCTCAACTATGCTTCTATCTATTTTTACTTTAGATAGTATTGAAAACTTAGAAAAAACATTATCTATAATCATGTCTGGTTTTTTTATGACCAAGTTGTCGAACACCCTCCTAAAACAATAAATAAATTAAACAAACATTAATACAAACATTGTATACAAATAATACAAACGATATAACGTTATATAAGAAGTATAAATTGTATAATACCAGTCTACTTTACTACATTTATAATATAAATATAATTAAAGCAAAATAAAATAGTTTCAAAATATTTATATTTTCTAATAAAAGAGAACCGCATTGCGAAAAAAATTAATAACTGCATGGGATACCGTGCTTACAGTGTTTGTTTTTTGTTTTTTTAAATGAATATTATATGAAATCATCTATGATAGTTTTAACACCATGTCTAGTCAGTTCGTTTAATGGTCAAGCAGGTTATTTCTCTATTAGCCATTAAACTAGTAATAACCAGAGCTCCCTTGTAATAAACGAGAAGTAATAATAGTCTATTACCAGTCGATCTAGAAACTAACTCACCTATTAAGAGAGGTAAGTGATTTAAGATAGGGATTCACCCATAAATGTTAAAGATGATAATAAAGTTTAAAAGGCTTTCAAATTCCCTATTTTAACAATCAAATTATTATACATAATAGAAATGTTAAGCTTTCACATAATGCCAATCCTTTTATAACTTAAAACATATTTACCCTATTGCTTCGAATATAAGACGCACTTTTGTTCCTGTTTTTTCGTCGTGAAAATCAGGATACATCTTATATTTAAGGTGCATATAATCGATATATTCAACTGTAACATATATCTAACAACAATTTTTCTACGAACTTCTCTTTCAAGAGAATCTTGATTTTACTTTTTATTTCCAATTCTCTGAATTTTG
The DNA here is from genome assembly GCA_951217055.1 of Gerris lacustris. Classification (NCBI taxonomy): domain Eukaryota; kingdom Metazoa; phylum Arthropoda; class Insecta; order Hemiptera; family Gerridae; genus Gerris; species Gerris lacustris. The sequence goes on from OX578280.1 coordinate 53,387,223, forward strand.
TATCATTGCCGGGCCCTCCTATATTTCAGAAATTTTCAGAAATTTTACCGTGTTCAATTTTGATCAGATTTCGGGTGAAAGAGGTTCCTTTGTACCAATTTATTTCTCTGCCAGCGTGGCGTTTGTCCTACGTCTCAATAAATATTCTAATACGCCTTACATCTAAATAAAGATTTAATATTCCAACAACGTCTGAACAAGATACTAAAACTGAACAAGATACTAAAAAAGAGAACGAAATATTTTCTCTTTGACCCAGGGTCTGTCTTAAATTCGATGCATTAATGTTTTGTCCAAAATTTTGCTTCGAAAATCGGGATGCATCTTAAGTATTATCGATGGAATACGGCATATTATGATGCCGAGCTTATATCTCTTATGTCTCTTTATTTCAGAACTCGACAGAAATCCGTTTTAGACATCGGGGAATATTATGGTGTCAGTCTGCCGCTACAAATGTTTGCGAAGCACCATATCTTAAACCGCTTTTATGATTTTGATGCAATTCAGATGGTAGGTCAAATTTAACCCATTGTTGGTCCCATATTAATTTCTACTTTCTGCGCCTATTGTTTCCCTCTGCAGGTGCACTAATTTGTTTTTATCAAAAACTATTTTAGTAGTTTATTTTAAGTAATCCTCAGATGGTCACATATTAATTTTAAACAACTGCGCTAATTTAATTTGCCCATTGTAAAAATACATATTGCTTCCAATCGAAACAGATCCAAATCTTATGTATCAATTCGTCCAACAATAGAGCGAGAAAGATATGTGCCATACAAATTGATAGATTGTTTAAATAAGTAATGATTCTAAAATAATGTGCACTTAAAACCTAAAACTATAATTATAAATCTAAATATTTGTCATTGATTTTAAATAATTATGTCAGCGTTTGTGAATTCGTTGAAAACGCTGTATATACCTTATCAAAATAGTCGGTAAGGGACCCCCATGCTCGTTTTTTACCCAGCATCGCTATATGAATGGTTTATTGTGTATGAACTGGGTTCATCAGGTACTGAAGTGACACACTTACCCCGTGTCATCCATTACCGATATATAGTTGTATAAGCCCTTTGGCAGGCATAAGCCATCCACGGTCTGATTATCTATTACTTTGTTGTAATTAAGAATCAAGTTTTTTAAAAGTTATTTGTTGTTTTATGTATGTTTAATTCTCTTTATTATTACCTTTACTAAAAGCATTTTCTGGGTTGTTAAGGCTCGTGCTCCAAAAAGTGATGTTGGATCCAAGATTTACGAGCTGAACTGACTGACTAACTGCTGGATTAATGGGCTGTTACGAATATCCAGCTTCATCAATCTACTAGTCAATTCCAGTTTAGTAAAATGGATGAGATCGGATTATGTGATCTTATATAATTTTCACTAAGAAGTTAAAAGAATCAAAACCTGTACATATTGAATGAAATAGTAGGATCTGAGAATAAATAGTACTGCTGATATTATAGAGAAAAGAATTAATCAAATAGAAGTTGCTACAATTGAAGCATTTCCTAAGATTACAAAAATGTCATGACGAATACAACCTTCTTATAATTATTATAATGATAACATTTTTAATGCTGATAGTCAAGAAATCCGAACGGCTTCCTGAACATTTACAGATTGCGATATTCTTTTAATTATGATGAAACAACTAGTTGGGAAATAAAACAAGAACGGCTTGATGCTGTAATCAATAAATAGATATGTTAAAAAAATAAAAAATTGGAAAGTTGTGTCTAAACCAGAAAATGAAAAGACAATTGATTAATAGTGGATATTTACTAAGAAGATATTAAGTGATAATGACACCGTCTGTGTAGCTAGACTTATTGGGATTCAGCAACGTCGGTTTGATCCCGTCTAACATATACCCTAGTTGCCAGTTTACAAGCCTTAAGAATATTATTGGCTTTAGCTGCTTAGAAGAACTTGTAAATCCATCAGATGGCTGTTAAAGCTGATGGCTGTTAAAGCTGATGGCTGTTGTGCTTCATGGTTATATTAAATAAAATATTTTTAAATTCTACTGATGAGAGACCAGTAGTATCAGAATTGTTCAAATCCCCTCGTTTTCTTTTCGAGAAAATTTATTTTATTTTATTTTGCTTCCGAGCTTACCGAAGGTAACCGAAGCTATGTGATCGTTTCGAAGAACGAAAATATTTTAGGTCTCCGATTTCAGAAATTCCAAGACAGAAATCCGTTTCAGACATCAGGGAACATTTTTGGTTCCGTGTCTGTCTGTCGGTCTGTTGGTCTGTCGTTCGATTTTTACGAACCAACATATCTTAAAAACTACTCGTCCAATTTTAATGAAATTTAGATGGTAGGTCATAATTAGCCCATTGTTGGCCCCATATAAGTTTCAACCTTCTGCGCTCATTTGTTTCTCTTCCACATGCACACAAACATACATCTATTTACACCAATAGCTTCAAAAGTACTTATCTGATTTGTATGAAACTTTTACAGTTTATCGAAAGTAACCCGCAAATATCCCAAGACTAATTTGAACCGTCTGCGCTCTTTAAAGTTTGCTAAATTGATACTTTAATTCATGTAAAAAATTAAAACAATTTTGACAGATTAAAAAACGGGGAAACAATTAAACAAATAAGACAATAATGGCTTGTAAAATAAGCATAAAACCTATACAGTACGTGGATAGGATGCGAGGAAGCTATGTACCACACCAATTTGCAGTCTATTTTCTAAATGTATAAAACTAAAATATGATGTCAATGAATAGACGCACGGATAGATGGAGTAGAATATAATGCAAGTATAGTGTGTTTAAAAGATTAATGTTAATAGAAAACTATTATTAAGGTTGAAGATGCCTTAAGAGGAGGCGAAATATCGGTGATTCGATCCAATACATTTTGCCGTGTGATCCTTAATATAGTGTGTGTCTCATTGAATTTTTATATATTGATAGACAAGATTGAAACAACAATCATGAAAATTTTTAAATTATTATAATAATATAATTGGGTGAATTTTCTCAAAATTACTATGTAAAAAAAATGCTCCTGATATATTGATTGATCAGATTTAGCAGTAGACAATTCAATGTAGAGCTTCATTATAATAGTTCATATTTGCAGTTATATAATAATTTTTTTTCCGAAAAAATGAACATTCAAAATTAATTCCTATTATAACTCTGGCTTGGTGTGCATTATAAGATCAAAGCGAATGGAAATCAAACAGGCTAATATAACACATTAATAATAAACAGAATGTTAAATAAAGCATAAGTATACTCAATAATGATTACTCTCAAATAATGCTCAATTTTCCTTATAAATAATAAATAAATAACAAAATTTAATATGCAAAACTTAACTCATCTGAAATAATAACTAGAAAGCATGTTAAATAATACATTACTTCTCTATTTAAATAAATTTAATTAGTAAAACACACTGAAATAATAATTATTTAATTAATTAAAATTATAATTAAAGCCATTGTTTTAAACATATTGCAATCCTTCACTTTCATTTATGTATGTTACACTTTCCTAATCTCTCGGAATATATTTATTGGTTACCTTTTTTTTATTTCATCATTTTTATACATAGTATACTTTCTAGGTAGAAAGTGTGCAAAAAGTCCATTATAAGATTTCGATGGATGCTCACTGAAAAGTGTTTTTTTTCAAATGAATGCTGTCTGTCGTCTAATGTCCGTGCTGACGAATGGAGCCTAAACTAATGAATACAAATTTCGTTGACATTTGGTAGACATGCATACTCAGAAAAATCATACCCCGAGGTGGTAACTCTAACATTTTGAAATCTGACATACTTAGATGACTGCTAGTCACACTGACAATCACTATCTAGCCCTGACGAGAGTCAAAAAGCATATAAAAAGAAATTCCTTTCTGTGACCAATCTTTTTTTAAGGAGTTAAGCGTCAGCACTGTATGGTTGTATAGGAAATTGATGTTTGAATTGTGACGTTATTTTGTTTGTTTGTTATGTTGAAAACGTCATCTAAGACAAAAGATAGTTAACAATCACTGAACCGCGTGAGTGTAATTTTAAAGTATATATGTATTAGAGAAATGTGGGTTTCTTCCTAATAAAATAAAATAATATAAAGAATCGGACGTGGGTTATTTTACCAAATAATTCCAAAATGGCGGCAGATAATAAGTTGAAATATGAAGGACTTATTTATCTTATTCAAAGGTACAATTCAGCTCAATCGGGGGAATAGTTCAAAGTTACTTCAAAGTTCAAAAGTCGATATTGTCAAAATGGCGGTAGATATCAAAATTAAATTCTGTGGAAATGCTTGTCTTATAAAGAGATATAAATTGGTGAAAACTACAGTGCAATCGAAAAATTTTAGATTTTTTAAGAATTTTTTGTAATATTTGCTGACTCAGTAAAATGGGTTAATGACGTCATAAATTTATGATTTTTCGGGTAGTACCAGCTTGTAAACTGTGGTTATTATGCATGACATAGACTACAAGCCACTTAAATTGTTTTGGTAACTCCCAAAACGGATAATTTCGTTGAAATCTTGTTTTCAGATTCTTTGGATGAGAACAATACTTTTCCTTTAGGTAAGGTAGAAGTTATTAAACAGGTCAAGTGTGTGCTGGTCAGCACACAGAGAGGGTCCATAGGCAACACTGTATTGTTTAAGTAGTACTTAAAATTTAGTTTTTAAATTGGTAGAAAGCCTGCTTTGAACTATCCCATGGGTCTGATATTCTCAAAACACATAGACAAACTTCTGATAAAGTATATTTGGTCAGTGAACCAGTCTATTAACATATAAATGTGTCGAAAAGAGCTTGATTATAAAAAAAGCATTTTGTCAATAAACAAAATCTAAACAAAAAAAATCTAAATTTCCATAATGTGGTATCTTTACTTTTGGTCGAAGAATGTTCTGGATTTTTTTTGCAGATTTGTTGCACTATACATAAGCGAGATAGAAGGGGGGGGGGCGGCACTTTTCTCTCACACTTCAAACTCAACTACGCTCTTCCTGTCAAAGCTTATAACCAAAAATTATATATTTTTGAAATCAGCTCAACGTACCCTTTCATATGATACCCCACACGGTTTCCAAAAACATTTTTAACCCATAAGTTTTTTGCCTAATTGTTTTGATTTTTTTTTTTAAGTTGCTATATTTTTAAAATGTGTGGGTAGGTACTATACACATATATGCCAAATTTCAAAGTAATCGGACGAAAGGTGTAGGTGTGAGGGCTGGTGACAGACGGACGGACAGACACTCGCAGGAAAATATAAGGGTCCTTGGTTTTGCCCAAGGACCCTAAAAATGTGGTAAGGAGTGTCTGAGACTTCTATCCTAGTAGTAGAATTGTTAAAATACTTATACCTTAAAGGTATAAATAATTCAAAAATAGCTAACTACGAGTATAAGTAAATTAGATATGCTACTATCTTGCAATCGATAGATGCGATAGTAGGGTTGCCTTGCAAAAAGAAAATGTAATAATGGTAGGGATTCTATCATTCTCTCGTCGCTTTACATAGATATGAGAAGATATAACAGACTGTATGGAGTACTAACTCTGGGTTATCAACATTTTTTAATTATATTTCCTTTTACGATCCTCTAGCACTTTATTGTACCTACATACTTAAAAAAAATGTTTTTATGACTACCCTCTGGGTGATAAAAATCAACATTAAAAGATTTAAAAAACAAAGCAAGCAAGTTTGTTATTACCATCATAAGAATATTATGTGTAAGGTTTTTTGTATGGAAGAGTAGCATTTTTTCAGTTCATTTTGGTGGTAACTATAATAATATTATGACTGTAATAATAAAATATATATATATATATATATATATACTTTTTTAGGTTTAGAGTAAATGCAGATAAGATGGGTTATAAAGATAAATAAAAGATTTTATTTGAATTTTTTTAGATGATGACTCATTTTTTAGATTATAAACTCGAAACATATCGAAATCGGTTTCAAATATAAATTACAGTTACGATTTACCTTATGATTCTGCAGGCATATATAATACATAAATGCACAGCGTAAATAGACGATTCTACAGACACGCATTAATGTACATAATAAATTATATCCGAATCATTAACAAATGCAAATCATAAATGGGCTACTACACAAATACAGACCATAAATAGGCGATTCTATAGGCATACATGTTATAGCTTGTTAGTAAAGAGATAATAATAAGTATTAAGACACGGTAAAGTCCATTATTGATTATATTAACATCAATGACACTTGACAGTTGACAAAACAAATATATAAACAAAACAAGCAGGTTAAGTAATATAAAAATACGCCAATCAAGAAAACATTAAATTAAACTATATAACAACTCTCCCTCCATAATTTGAAGACAATATTTGATTAATATGTCGTCGCCACACACAACCATTGTCCATTTGAATTAAGTAATGAAGTGAGCCCTCTTTCTTCACCACTCTACCGAATTCCCATTTAACGTTTTTGGAAGAGTAGCTGCGAACCTGAACTCTCTCTCCCTCTTTGAATGTCCTTTTGGTGGCTTTTTCTACGAGATGTACTTTTGAATTTTCTTTTATCAGATCTAATCTAGTCCTTATACCGCGTCCGAACATCAGGGTGTAGGCTGATTTCCCCGAGGCGTTGGGTGTTCTTCTTAATTGACATAAAATGTTGTATAATTTCTCGTCAGCTCCCCCTTCGTCTCCTTTAACGGCATGTAATGCTTTTTTGATAGTTTGCACGAACCCCTCAGCCTGACCGTTGGATGACGGGTGGAACGGTGCAGTCGTCCTGTGCTTCACACCGCTTTCTTTTAAAAACAACTCCATTTTGTACGAGGTAAACTGAGGACCGTTGTCCGTTACGATGACAACAGGTAATCCAAAAATTCTAAAGAGATGGCGTAGTTGTTTGATGCACCAGTCGGTGGTAGTGTTTTTTGTCGGTATCGCATCTACCCACTTGCTGTAACTATCCACCACAATGAGATAAGAGGTACCTTGTAAAGGGCCGGCGAAGTCCAGGTGCACTCTTTGCCAAGGGCCGGAGGGTGTCTCCCAAGGATGAATATCTTCTTTCCCCGGTTGATTTTGTTTGAGACAACACGGTTTGCACTCCTTCACCATAGCTTCGATGTCTCCGTCCATGCCGATCCAGCTACAGTAGCTTCTCGCTAAGGCTTTCATCTTCCACATCCCTATGTGCCCTGTGTGTAACTCGTGTAGTACTTCTCTTTTTAACGACTGAGGTATCAATATTCTGTTCCCACGAAATATACATCCGTCTTGTAGTGTTAATTCATTATCTTTGAAACCTAATTTTTTTTACTGATAATCCCGACTGTAAACAAACCTTTATTTTTCTTAGAAGGTCGTCCTTTTCTGTTTCTTCACTTATCGTATCTCTCGTCATGGGCATTTTTTCTAGTTGATTTAACTTAAAAATCGGCGTTAGCGTGTTCCTGAGTCCTCCTAAATTCTATTTCGTAGTTAAAGCCCGAAAGAAAATGAGCGTACTTGAAAAGTCGAGTAGTTGAAATCGTCGGTAATGTTTTTGAAGGATGAAAAATAGATACTAAAGGTATATGGTCCGTTATTAAAATAAATTTTCGTCCATAGCAGTACTGAAAAAATTTGTGTAGTCCCCAGTTGATTCCGGGCGCTTCTTTGTCTATTTGATTGTATTTTTGTTCGGTAGGAGTTAACGATCGAGAAGCGAACGCTATAGGTCTCTCAGATCCGTCTCTGTAACGATGGGAGAGTACAGCGCCCAGACCTACTGGTGACGCATCCGTCGCTAAAACTAGTGGTAAACAAGGATCATAATGTGCCAGGGTCTTGGTATTTGCAATTTCTAATTTAATCTTTTCAAAACTGTTGTCGCAATTCTTCGTCCAATCGAAATTAACATTCTTTTTTAGTAACTTATTCAACGGGTTAGTAATTGTAGCTAAATTTGGGATAAATTTGTTGTAATAATTAGCTAGGCCCAAGAATGTTCTAAGTTCATTTACGTTGCTCGGTCTTTTCGCTTGCAGTAACGCTTTAACTTTGTCATCCGATGTTTGTAAACCGTGCTCGTTGATGATGTGTCCCAAATACTGTATACTCTTTTTAAAAAAATTACATTTTTCCCTGTTTAGTTTCAAGTTATTATCTCGCAGACGTTGAAATACTAATCGCAACCTTTCGATCATTTCATCTTGGTTTGAACCTTGCACAATAATATCATCGAAGAAACTAGCCACTCCTTTTATTCCTAGTAGCATCTTTGACATAAAACCGTTCCATAAGGCAGGAGCGACCTTCACACCAAACATCAAACGATTGACCTTATATATTCCTTTGTGGGTACTTAATGATTGTAAATGTGCACTTTCGTTATCCATCTGCATGTGTAAATATGCGTTGCTAATGTCCAAGGTGGTGAAATATTTTCCGTCCTTCATTTCAGCAAATATATCGTCGATTCTCGGTATTGGGTGATTCTCCTCATCGATCCATCGGTTCAGGGTAACTTTGTAGTCCGCACAAATTCGCACGTTTCCATTTGGTTTTAAGACAGGTACTATAGGGGTACCCCATTGAGAATTTTCTACTTTAGTAATAATTTTAGTTTTTTCTAGTCTATCTAGCTCTTCTTCGACTTTTTCTTTTATGGAAAAGGGGACCGGTCTAGGTTTTATAAAAATTGGTCTCGCGTCAGGTTTCGTATGTAGTTTTGCCTCATAATTTGGGATAACCCCGATTTCTTTCTTAAATATATCTTCAAATTCAGTGATTAAAGATTCCAGTTCGACTGTAGAAGGTTTAACGTTCAGTAGCTTAATTTCTGCCCAATTTAATTTTATTTCGCGCAACCAATCCCTGCCAAATATGGTGTCGACATCTTGGTTTATGACATAGAGTTTGCCGTAAAACAATTCGTTTTTGTATTTACATTTCACAAACAAAACACCTCTCGGTTTAATAGATTCTCCAGTATAAGTCCTCATTTCTATGCCCGTGTTAAACAGTTTTTTATTTATTCCCAACCTTTTAAAATTTGCCCAGGAAATACAAGTGAGTGACGACCCCGTATCGACCTCCATTGTTACCTGTTTTCCTTCGATATCAATATTTATCATAAGTTTATCACTTTTCCTACACCGAACTTGCTTAATTTCGAACGATTCGTTTTCTGAATCCGAGTCATTTTCAAATTGTCGAACGTCCCGTCTAGGGTTCTTATGTAAACAAACTTTTGCCAGATGTCCGATTTTGTTGCAATTATTACAAGTGGATCTGATGAAGCGGCACGCGTTAGCACGATGCGACGCGTCTCCACAACGATAACATTTTCCTCGTAGTTTATCGAACAGCGGATTGTACGTTTTAGTAGAGGTAGTTATTTCTTTTCTTGGGGTGGTACGTGAACGGGATTGCCCGATTTGATGTATGCTCGTTTCAAATTTACTAGTTCGATTTGGATTAATTAATTTATTTTCCGCTTTTGATAATTCGATACTTTTTGCAGTTTCTAAAAGTTCATTAAAGTTTGTTTCTCTTCTGTCCTGTAAAATCCTTGTTCTGATATCAGAGTCACTTAATCCTCTTAAAATTGTAAACGTAACAGGATTTACGATATAGATTTGCCGCAAGCGCACTTAAACTCACAGTTTGTAAAAAGTTTTTTCAATTCGGCCGAATATTCTATCACAGATTCGTGTTCCGCTTGAATTCTAGTTACAAAGTTGTGTTGTCTTGCCCAGACGCTCGGTTTTGGATCCAGGTAGTCAGTTAGTAACTTTACCAGTTCGTTGTAACTTTTATCCAGAGGTTCGTCAGGTGTACACAAATCTCTAAGTTTTTCGTGAATTTTGGGCGTTAATGAATTTAGTAATATAAGTATCTTAGTCTTAGGATCGTCCTCGTTTTTCAACATCATAAATATTTCAAATCGTTTTATAAAATTTGAAAAAGATTCGTCCTCTTGATGTGGTATGAAATGTAAATATTTTGATGATTGAGCTTTATCGTCGGATCTATTAATTTTATTGTTTTCATCCATTGTCGTTTTGACACTGCGTAACTTCATTTTGGAATCTAAGTATACATTTTCTATATCCATCCGGTAATTAATTTCGTCTTCTAATAATTGTTCATTGGTTAATTCGTCAATCATGTTCTGTAAATTTTCATACTTTTCCCAGTTACTTTGTAACTGTTCAAGCCGGACACTAGCTTCATCATAAGATAAATGAATGTGAATTTTTAAATAGTTCGATGTTGTTGTAAAATGTCTTTTAACGACCGAACGTAGTTTTTTGTACTTACGTAAATCTTCGGTTTCACTGCTTCCTTGTCCGGTTTCCATTTTTACACTCGTCGCCAGTTGTTATAGCTTAAGTTAGTAAAGAGATAATAATAAGTATTAAGACACGGTAAAGTCCATTATTGATTATATTAACATCAATGACACTTGACAGTTGACAAAACAAGTATATAAACAAAACAAGCAGGTTAAGTAATATAAAAATACACCAATCAAGAAAACATTAAATTAAACTATATAACAATACACATAATAAATAGTTGAATCTACAGACTGATGAGATCTAATGAATCACATCAAAAGCACATCTTGCTTTAAAATTATAATTGCTATGGGTTCAAAACAAGCTTATCAATATTGAAAATTCACTTTTAGTTTATTAATTGTTTGCATCTATATTACTATGGGTTCAATAAAAGCTTATCAATATTGAAAATCCACTTTTAGTTTATTAGTTGTTTAAAATTACCAAGTGTAATCTCTTTTAAGTTTTAGATGTATTATTATTAAATATATATATATATTTTTTTATTTATATAGCATTAAGAAATGGTTAATGGCCGAAGATCTTCATAAGCATTTATTTTAGCAAAACTTGATTTTTTTTTAAAACTCTAAACTTGTTCTTTTTCTAGGAACTTATTTTTTGTATTTTCTTCTATTCAAGATTTGTTCTGTGTATGAAAGCAAATTTATACGCAAACTGAAATAAATTTCATCTCATATTTTTGGTCCGCTTTCTTCAAAATCTTAGCTCAACTCTAGTTTTTCTTTTTCACACTAATTTATTCAGGTTTTTTTTTGCTGCTCCTGAGCGTTTTTTTTTATCAAGTCTTTGTAGCCTTCATTTTACCTGTACTTCAAGAGGGAGAGAGTGAAATTTGTAAGTCTAATTCTAAAGGCCTTGGAGTCCTCGCTGTACTCAACAGACCTCTCAAACCATTTAATCCTTTACACAGATTCAACCACCGTGAAAGGAGAAACTCTCTTTAACAACTGAAGAAACTTGGACAAAACGCTTAATTTTTAATTTCCCTATCCTTTTTGCTACAATATTTATTTCTTAAAATGTCTAAAATTATTTTATTTACTTTTTAGAGTTAATAAATCAACAATAAATTGTAAATATTTGTCAAATTGAATACGTTAAAACAAGAGCTTTAATTTTCTTTTGGGACAATATTGTTGTTCGTTGTCTAACAAGTTTAATGTTTTAGTTTATTTAAGTTAATTTATTTTTAAATTAATTAAACTTCAATAACTTAATGTATGTTTGAGAAAAAAAAGCGTTGGTGGAGGTCATCTTAATAAATAAAAAGAACCAGTCTCTCCACGGTAGATGAAACTTTTTTTATTTATCAAAGCAGCTTTCGGCTTTTATAAAGCCATCATCAGTGCCTACGAACAAACATAAAGTGTTAAAACTTACTAACATAAAGTCAAACTGAAATTACAAAAAAGACGAATAAAAGCTAATGCTAAAATCTATAAAAATAAGAAATTAAAAACAAATACTAAAAGCGTAGAATAAGATCAAAAAAGACTATAAGACGTCAAATAATCAAACGAGTAAAAAATAAGTATCAAATCAAATAACAATCAATAAAACAAAGAAACAGTGTTAAAATTACCAGAGTTAAAGTTAAAAATGAAAACAAAATTAAACAAATAATAAAATAAAAATAAAACAAATGATAAAATCAAAGAAATAGCATACCGATTTCAGTGGAACTAGAGACACATTATATTTAATAAATGGAAATATGTAGAGGGCGAGTCATACGATGTCGGAGACCAACGTAAGACTGATCCTAGTAGACGCTCCAGCCAGGGTTCTTATCAAAGAAGAAGCTTCTCCCCGCTCATTAAGTCTGTCAATTTGCCTATCAAAATATTTGCGAACCACCATATCTTTAGAACTGCTTGTTGTCCTTTCCTTTTCTATTCATCGTGCGTGTAAACTTTGGTCTATTAACACCTATATCTTTAAAAGGACTCATATTTTTATTTTTTATTTTTATTTATTTTAATTTTTATTAAAAGAGTCCTCTGACAGCAGAGTCACAGGAGAGGCACTCTTGAATGAACTGAACATTTACATAAATACATACGTGAAATAAATAAAGATATACATAAAAATACAATACGTGACTAGAATAAAAAGCTACTTAACAATATTTCATCAGGGAAACAGCAAAGGATCCAAATTCAATACATAATTTTAAAGAGAATAAATAAATAATCAAATTAATAGAAAAAAATTAAATTAGCAATTAGATAACAAACTTATAATAACAATTAGATAACAAAAACTTATAATAACAATTAGATAACATTAGATAACAATTAAATTAGATAACACTTAGACAAACATTTAAAAAGATTTAATAAATAAGTAAACATTTTACGCGATAATAAATTTAAAGTAGGAGAGGTGAATACTTAAAGGGAAAAGGAAACTACAGGTACGGGAACACGGACTTGAGGCTATTTAAGGACAGGATCTGGGGACATTCTAAAAGGGAGTTGGAAGCGTTTACACATCGGACAATAGGGGACAAATTCTCTTGTGTAGAAGGGACGTCCTGCCCGCCTACCTGAAGGTAATATTACAACCTGATCCAGCACTGGAGAACAGACTAACTTTCCGGTTAAGCAGTTAACCAGGAACAGAATGTCAAATGCTTTACGCCTTTCACTCAGTAACTGCAAACCAAATCTATCACACATGGATTCGTAACTGTAATAAACACGCCGATACATATACCTACGATAGCATACTCGAACAAAAAATCTTTGGACATTCTCTATCAGATTAGACTTAGTCACGCCATAAACATTCCAAGCAGGAGGCACATATTTAAGGCCAGGACGAACAAGGGCTTTTTACAGGTGAAGGAAGCAGTCGAAGGATAAGCTACGAGTGACCCGTCGGATCAGTCCTAGGATACGGAAAGCCTTCTTAATTATGCCATCAAGATGTTTGTCAAATAATAACCTAGAATCAATAATGACACCTAGGTCGCGAACGACATCAACACGGGAAAGTAGAACATCTCCTAAGGAGTAAGGATGCTTAATAGGAAAGGATGAACGGGAAAAGGATATGGTTTGACTCTTGCCAGGATGAAGTTCCATGTTACAATTCAATGACCAACTACGAACGGAATCAATATCTTCTTGCAACTTGAGGCATGAGGCCACGCCATCGACGAGCGGACGATATAGACGAAGGTCGTCAGCAAAAAGATTGTAATAGCTAGATGTAATGTAGTCAGAAATGTCATTAATAAAAATATTGAATAACAGAGGACCAAGTATGGACCCCTGGTGAACTCCGGAGGACGCGATATAATACGAAGAAAAGAAAGAATTTAAACGAACGGAACAGGAACGGTTTGACAGATAGGACTGAAACCAGAGGACGAGAGAAGGATGAAGAGTAAGATGTTCAAGTTTGCGAAGTAGGACCCCATGATCCACACGGTCGAAGGCTTTAACAAAATCAAAATAAACAGCATCGACTTGAGTTCCATGACTGACAGAGGAGCCCACCAGGGATAGGAAAGAAACCAGGTTAGTACAGGTGGAATGGTTAGGACGGAAGCCATGTTGATGAGGATTTAGGAGAGGATCGATTAGAGGAACGAGACAAGTATGTACAACACGTTCAAACACTTTACAAAATATATTACATAAGGAAATAGGACGATAGTTTGATACAGATGAACGATCACCTGACTTAAAAATAGGAACAACAAGAGCAGCATTCCACGCACAAGGATATACCTGCCTCTCCAGACTCAAATTGATAATATAGGCTAAAACGGGAGCCATGTAAATTCCACAACCTTTGACGAAAAACGAGGGAATGGAGTCATTACCACACGATTTAGTCGGCTTAAGCGTTTTTATTGCTTGGCATACATCACCGCTAGTGACCAATAAGATGGAAATAGGATTAGTGGAATTAGGATTAGACGAGGGGGTAAAGGAAGAGGATGGTACGAACACAAAACGAAAATGGTCGGCAAATAAGTTTACTATCACATCCGGGTCGGTAGTAACATTGTGGTTATGTCTAATTTTAATAGTAGAATCAGAAGAGTCACGTATATTATTAACATGACGCCAAAAGAAATTATTGTTACGTTTAACAGAATCATTGATACTTTGAAAATACTTATTTTTATCATATTTATACTGTCGTTTTGACAGTTTTCTAAATATAAAATAATAATTAAGATAGATATGTTTCCCAGTTTTATTATATTTTCTATAGTTATAATTTTTCTTTTTTATTAGAGATTGCAGTTTTGAGGAGAACCAAGACGGATATTTAGTGCTTTTAATAGTAGTAGTTGGAATGAATGAGTCCAAAGCATCTTGTATTTTATCGGTAAGTAGGGTAACGCAGTGGTTAACGTCCTGACAAGCGAAGATATCCGACCAATCAGTCGAAGCGATGGCAGGTGCCAAGCCGTCATAGTCACCATTTGCATAATCACGGCGAGAAGACACGGTTAAAGGAGTCTCTACTGCAGATTTCGGTATTGATATATTGAGGCTGAGGCAGGGGTGGTACGCATCTTCACGGACGAGAGGCTCCTTATGATGATTAACCAAGACCCTGGGACGATTCGATAGGACGAGATCAAGCGTCTGGCCATACTTATTAATGACGTTATTTACCTGAGAAAAATCCATCAGAGAGCAAAAGCTAGTAATGAGAGTCGACCTATCTTTTTTATCCGCGCGATGGCCCAAATAAGCAAGAGAAACCCAGTCGACGTCTGGGCAGTTAAAATCGCCAAGAAAATACACACTTGCATCATAGGGAATACAACTAAACAGCAACAGTACAACAATTAAACAGTCGAACTGTTCCTGTATGATTGAACCCTGGAGATGTTCGGGAAAGTAGGTACAACCAATAAAAATAGACTTTCTATTAGGTATGATTATTTGGATCCAAACGGCTTCAGGCATGACTTCGAGATCCTTTCGGCGTATGTATTTCAGCGAGGATGAAATAGCTAAGGCAGAGCCACCACCCCTCGAGCAATTGAGAGCAGCGTAGTCTCTATCAGAGCGTTCTACGCTGTAGCAGGGAGGAAAAAAACATGCGTAAAGGGCAAGTATCGTTAAACCAAGTCTCTGTCAGAGCAATAATATCAGCGGAACTGACAGAGGAATTCGAAAAAAATTCAGAACTTTTGCTCCGCAATCCTCTTACATATATTGGAAATTGAGATGGATTGTCGCACAGATGGTTCATAATCGTCCTTTGAAGTAAGTGTGATCCCTCTGGGAACCGAAACGTATCGAATGTTATTTGACGATTTGCCCAATAATGGACGTGAGGAAGCTACTGGGGAAGCATTGCATGGTCCACTTAAGTAAATTGAGAAGATAATTTCTGGCGAACACATTTTTGTCTTAAGTACTCAACCGGTTTTAATAAAATTTGTTACCAAGGTACAGAAAAATCAAACCCTGAGTAAAAAAAAAAAGAAATTTATTTTACCTCAAATATTTTATAGGCGAGGAATCGACTCACTGAATTAGTAATAAAGAAAGACGCTTCTTAAATTATCTTTTATTTTTTGCTAAACCTATTAAACACTAATTGTTTTTAACTCCGATTGATATGAGAAGAAATTTAAATGTATTAAGTATTTTGACCGCAATTCCTAAACAAAATATAACGTCCGGGGCTTTGAGCAAGTGATTTTTAGTAGAGGATATTATTACCATAAAAGTTATGCCCTCTTTACTATGTATTTCTGTTTTTTGCAAAATTACTTGTGTCCATTTACTCATATGTCTTAATTATTTACCAATATTTAAATCTAACAAGTAATCTTACATCCAACAGAAACTAATTTGATACCACAGCTTGTTCGGTCATAAGGTAAGACTTTCCAAGAAAAATAATATCTCTTCCACTTTAATCTGTTTAGTTAAAATTCCGCAGAATAAATTTAAGTGCGGGTAGGTTTAAGAGGTATTGTTAAGAGAAAGAAAAAAAAGTAAAATAATAAGCGTACTAAATCACATTATATAGTTTGTTGGAGACACAATGTGGTATAAATGTGGCATTAAATCATTCGTGACTCTTCATATAATCCGAGACCACGGCTCTCTTGCTATAACACTCTGAAAGCTATTACTTCTATTTTTACTCATACATATTTTAAACTTAGGAATTCTATATTTTTTATGACTGTTTCAAAACTAGTAACATGTAAAAATTGTCCATTATTTCTTCGTATATCTTTGAGAGTACACTTAAAAAATGTCATTACTCCTGTGTATTCGTAAATTTTGAGGCCTAGACTTGAGATTAATCATAATTATATTTATTTTTTTGACCTCTTAAACTACTACCTTTCAAGAGATAACTTTTTCACTTTCGTGTGATGTCCTTTATTTTGGATTTCCATTTTTTTTTCTCTCTGTCTCAATTATATACCTATTTACTTTTGTTTGCCAAAAATGTAAATTAATGAACAATTTTAATGAATGTTATTTCACTTTTCTACTGAAATTGCAGTTAATTTACTAATACATAGTTTGTTCAATAAGTATAGCGACTGTTGACTCTGTGGTATAACTAAATTTGCTCTTTTCTCTGCACCTACTAATACACGAACATTACGGTGTATCTATATAATTATTTATTTTGTACCTACTAATACTGTTCTACTTACATATTTGTGTCTATTCATAATTTTCTATTATCTTTGCTCTTATTCAACTACTGGATAAGAGTTTTTCTATACTAGAATGCTAGATCAGATATTAAGTTTATAATAAATATGCAAAGATCCTTGAAAAACATTTAGAAGATATTTTTTTGCTACTCCTTTAATATTATACATTTTAAAGATTTAAATATCACGAAACATACACACTTTTAAAAATATGAACTTTCCAAACTGGTTCTTCTGGATCTTGGTTTATATAAACGTAACTTCTAAGCAATATGTGTTGTTATATTATAATGATTATTAAATATTTTCAAATGCAAGAAAGAAGAAATAATACTTTTTCGAACCAGTCTTAGCGGTCGTGAAATTATTAATATTAGGATCATGCAAACATATTTTATGGGGTCAATATGCCCTTAAAAAATGTCTATAAAATTGTTTTCCTCATCAACTGGAAGTGCTTCAAAGTACCCCAGACTTATTTTATAGTGTTTGGGAGTGTTTTCTGTCGAATTCTTTGTGTTATAAATAATTTGGGCATTTTCTCCTAAAGTGAGAAGCTGAGAAATTTTCATTTCAAGCTAATAGCAAAGTTAGTTGGTATCCACTCAAAAAATACCCCCATTGTCCCAATTTTAACTATGTACTCGTACATGAAAAAGTATTTTAAATATTTTTTTATTTATAAAACTTTGAGGAGTGAAATCTGAAATTGTGATAAATTCAAGAAAAATTTGTTCTCTTTCGCCCAAAAATACGCATATATATAAAAATATTTTGATCTAATAAGATTTAACAAGATTATTCTTACCATTGGCGTGCGCTGGGCTATTAGTTTCTAGAATTTGGACAAAGGGGGGGTAGTAGAAACCAGTAACCTATATGTAAAAGGTTTTTTGAATTGGATATTTCTCAGTATACCCTGTTTGACGACGACTTAATCCATTTTGTGTTTTTATATCCTTCAGGATAAAGATATGACATAGCTAAAACCAACAATTGACGGAAATACATCTATTAATACTATTTTTGTAAAAAAAAAAAATTATTTTCGGTTAATTATTGTAACTCCTTTTTTTTAAGTAAATAAAGGGATAATTAATGTAAAAATGTTCTATATTTTGATGAAAAACTGCTTAGTTATCCGTTTTTAGCTAGGTTCAGAACGTATATAGAGTAAAATCTGCCTAAAAAAAGAAAGTAGAAAACCATGGTTTAGAAAAAAATTCATTTCAGCAGGTATCCAGCTTACATTGGTTCCAACTTAGACCCGGCTTACTGAAAATCACTAACATAAGGCAATTAATAACCTTTGGTCCAACATGTATATAGTTTTGTCAAATTTATATATTTCGTAAAGTTACCACCAGTCTTCATTCTAATATTTAAAAATAAAAATAAGCAAATAGGTTGGAAAAAATAATGATAAATAAAATTACCTATAACCAGCAATAGACTAATAGAATCCATATATTTTTATATTATTTCTCTTACTTCAAATTTGATTTTGTTTTTGCAAAGAGGAGAGAAAGTGCACCTTAGAAAGAAGGGGGAAAAAACAATCCGTTTTTCTTTTAACCTAATGTCAAGGTGTACTCTTGGGCTAGGCTCCAAGCCTGTTTAATGGCATAACACTATAAAAGAGACGCCTTTCTTGTTTAAAACATTTCTTAGTGTGAGATAACAGGAAAAAGAAGAGGATTCTCCTAGGATAAAACCCAATTTTGTGTGCATTACACACCTAAGTACTTTATATATATATATATATTTATATGTAATGCGTGTGTGTGGTTAGTGTTCAATTACACTTAAACCACCCTTTTTTTCCACTTCCCCTTCTACCATATACGAGCCATCATTTGAAAGGGGCCATAATAAGAATTGTTATTAACTACAAAACGGTATATTTTTTTAAAGAAATGTACGGTAAATATGCTTTTACATTATGATGATGTTTTGTAAAGCGAATGAGCTAAATGTAAAAAGTGTAATAAATTTTTAACTGTATTACAGTACCTAGTTATTATATTGTGATGTTATTTTTTTTATATATGTATATATAATTTAAGAAACATTTCAAAATCAAAAAGTCGCGTTTAGAAAAGTTAATAATGAATATTTCCTTACCTTAAAAGTTCAATGTTAATTTTATATGTGAAACACTCACGCATTTTTTAATTGAAAAAATAAATCCTGTGCAAAATGCACTTAATAATTAATACACATTTTTTCTCTTCGAGTCTTTATTACAAACTGACTTATAAAACACTGGTCAATCAAATTATATAAATTAAAAATATACATATACATGTCTGTCAATGTCTGTCATTTCCAACATCCTCCCCGCCCGTGCCCGCAGCAAAGAGAATCAAAGTTATCATTTATATAATAATTTTTATCTATGTAGTATCAGATACCAAAAATAACAAAAAGTTATAATAATAAAAGCAAAATATAACAATAATTCATATTAGTCAATATTTTCAAACCTAAAATTTGTAATTCTTTTTTCCTGTATTTCCACCATTGAAACCTGAGCAAATATCTATCTTCTGGAAATATACTTATTTGTAAAGATGCTTTTGCATTGTCTGATGTAACACCTATTTTTCCTAACCTAAATTTTGTTATTAAATCCGTTGTTAGTTCCAATACATTTTGTCCCTTTCCTAAACCCCCATATAAACAATATCTGTTTTCATCCTTCCACGACGCGTCAAAAACAGGTCTATTCTTTGTGGTCAAACAACTCTCTTTAATAACTGGTGTATGTCGTAGATAGTGTAATCCCTTATTCTCCCTTTCTATATCCGCCATCTCTATCATCCCACTGTTAAACCAAAATCTACATTCTTTATCATAATCCTCTAGTATTTCTAATTTTGCTAATTTACTTGTCACACTTATCAATCGTCTTTCTGCTACTTTCCTATTATCTCCTAACTGTATTGATTCACTCACCAATGGCAATCTAACTTTATCTCTCAACCTTTCATTTATTCCTAAACTATTATTACATCTCCCTAACATCTCAGTTTCTCGTTCTTTTTTACTTATTACTCTCCCCGCATCACTTATTCCAATTGCTTCTAATTCCCAAAGATTAGTAATATGAAATACATTTTGTAAGCTTACCGCGCTGCTTAAATTCAATACATTATTACTGCCCATTGCTGTCCATCCAAACCAAGTATCAATACACGTAATATTTCCTACCTTTACCATCTTTCCTGATAATAACTGTCCTATCACATCTGCCCATAAGAGTAAACCTATTTCACTCACCTTTTCTTCTTTATTGTCGCTCAATATAATATTATTTTCCCTTAACTTTTTTAATAAACTTAAAGCTTCCACTCGGGGAACCGTATTACAAATTTTATCTTCAGTATAAACCATAGTCTCAAAATTATATTCATTATTTAAACCTTCTAAATTAACATGATGTTGACAATGTTTTTGTTTCTTCTCCACTCCTCCAAATAAAGAATGGACCATTGTGCATTGTCCTACCTCTGGTAAATTTAACTCACTCACCAGTTTTGTATGGATATACGATTTTTGCGACCCTGAATCTAATAAAACCCTAACCTTCTTGGTTTTACTTCTATCTCCAGGGTTACTTATATTTAGTATTAAAGTTTGCATGTATACCTCTGATACCTCATTCAGGTTACTATTTACTTGAACTACCTTCTCTCCTGAGTCCTTCTTTGATTGTTCTCCCTTCTTGAACTGTCCATTTCTTCCTTCTCTTTGTATTGGCTTGTGACATGGTAGTTCCGGACACATTATAACATAATGAGTTTTCCTACATAGAAAACACCTTGGAGGAAACTTACAGTCTCTAGAAGTGTGTGATTTCTTGAAACAACTAAAACAACGTTTATTTTTAATTATTAATTCTTTCTTATCTTTAAGTGACATATAATTCCCTTTAAAACACTCCTGACTTAAATGATGTTTCCCGCAAAAAATACAATTATCCACAACAGGTTTATTACTAAAATTTTGATTAATTAAATTAGCCGCTGTTGGCAAATTTTCCTCTAATTTACTATCCACCTCCCGATTTCTAATACCTAAATTATCTAAACTTTGTTGGGCAAATTTTACTCTTTCTCCACTCTCAACTTCCCCCCTAAGAAAATCCATTAAATTATTTAAACTAAAACTTTGATTTTCTTTGCTGTGATTATTGATTTTAACTTTTGATCTTTCCCACTCAATTAATATATGAGTTGGTAAAGCCGATTCGATCATCGGGAGGAGCATAACCGCGTAACTGTCTTTGGTCATATTCAAAGTTTCAAGGGCGTTAATTTGTCTAGAAATGGAATCATATAATTCCGTTAACCCCATTTTATTTTTATTTGTAACTTGTTTCAACATTATGTTCAACAGTTCTCGAACATAATGTTCCACAAGTACCTCATTTCTCGCAAATCTATCCTTTAATATACTTATGACTTTTGAAAAATTGTTTCCTGATGGTGGGAAGCTCTCAACTAATGTTCTCGCCTTTCCAGTTGTCACTTGTAGTAGATACTGGAACTTGTCTTCTTCGTCCATCTTCTTGTCTTCCGCCATCTTCCTAAACTGACCCCAGAAAGGTAGCCAATTTTTTGCCTGTCCGTCAAACTTGGTATACTCCAACTTAGGCAGTTTATATTTCTTTTTATCAGTATCTTCATCATCTTTACTTGAATACTTGTTTTCTTTAATTTTGACATGATCCACAATTATATACGCACACTTATCTTTATAATTTTCTGCTGCTTCAAATTCTTCATTCCAATTTTCATCCGTAGTATCTTCTTTTTCTGACATCAAAAATTGAATAGTTTCATCTAATTTAATTAACCTTTCTTGTTTGCCTTGAATAGTTTGATTTAGAATTTCAACTTCTTCTCCCTTTTTTAGCTTGAAGTAAATTTCGTCAATATGTTTTCTTATAATGTTCCGCTCTTTATAGTACCTTGATTCTTCCATACCTTTCTTGTGTTAAACCTGTCTTCTTATTTCTAAATTTTAATCTTCGCTTTAATTCTTCAAATCACTGTCGCTACTTTCTTCTCTTTAAATTCTTTTAATCACGGTCGCCACTTTGTGCAAAATGCACTTAATAATTAATACACATTTTTTCTCTTCGAGTCTTTATTACAAACTGACTTATAAAACACTGGTCAATCAAATTATATAAATTAAAAATATACATATACATGTCTGTCAATGTCTGTCATTTCCAACAAATCCCTTAAAAGGTCAGAAAAAAATGGTTGTGGTGGCAGAAGGGGTGTAGCATGATTGCACGGCTTATCCCGCAGAATATTGGTCTATAGGTTACGCCAATATTTCACGACTATGATAGAAGTAATACTGATTTTAATTTATAAATATATATTTTTTTAAATAAATTATATATAGGAATTGCAAAAGTATACTATTGGACTGTGCTAAATATAAAAGTTAGTGCTCAAATAAGTTAATAGACTACTGTAAAACATTCTTGAAATAGTACATTACGCGTCTAGTGCGGAAAGTTGCATTTTGCATGCGAAAAGTGGAGTTTGCACCCGAGTGATAGCGAGGGTAGTAAAACTACACGAGCAAAGCAAAGTGCAGTTTTCGCACGAGTTGCGTACCCTACTTTATCTACGATTGTTGGATTTTAATAATAAATACATAGAAAAAAATTTAATAAACTTCCTGTACGTAATTCGTATTTCTCTTTTGATAAAGATGACATTAATTCATTAGTTGTATTTTGTGCCGAATTAATTATTTCGGGAGGCGTATTATTGTCCACATTTTCGTCATAATAACATAAATCACTCATTATTTTTCACTAAAAACTCGATATAAACAGTTACTTTAATTAAATAAACAGCAAATTTGTTTTGTTAAATGTTAACAACCTCGCTAATCGTGCGTTAAGGTGAAGAATTCTCCTTTTTTACCGCACTAGGGCGGAAAAAAGGGCGGAAATAAGAGGAAATATGAAACGCGCATGCGCAATGAATGCAAGTACGTAAAGAATCACTTTCTACGCATACAAATCTGAACACTTTCTACAAGATACAATGTAAATATTTCAATCGTAGATAAAAGATATTATATGTGTTTCCTATTTTACTATAGGATTTTTTGTACAGGCGATATTTCTTACCTTATGTTACTCTTGAAAAAAAACTAACTAACCTTACTTGTAGTGTGTGGCTTGAAGTGACGTAGATAGCTTTTTTTTTTGTTTTTTTTGGATCCGATCTCTCCAGCGCCAAAAAAGCCCTCTAGTGCCAAAAATGGTTTTTTTGATAGTGTGCTCTGTTATCACGTGTACTTTTTTACGTGGAGAACAAACCTTATAAAAAGTTACTACATTCATTTTTTGATTAGGAGAGGGTCGGAAATGATATTGGGGATCGATGTCAATAATTGTTACTTGTAAACTGCTTTAAAAAAATGAATTATATTATCAAAATCCTTGATATTATCTCAGCTTAGGGGTGCTCGTATTAAAAACTAAATCAAATTAAGAGAAATCTTAATTCAAATGCAATTTAATTTTAACTGACCTTTTCATATGAACACATTCGGGTATAGCTAATTCAAACTTTTTTTTTTATTAGGGTTTCGTAGATACTTCTCGAAACCCTTTTACCGAGGGTGATGTGTCCGTCTGAATTTTGCATTGTTTAACTGTTTTATGAGTTGTAATATACCCAAAAATGTACCCCCCTTTCTTTACCACTATATATCGGCCGGTCCTAAAATGTTGAAATAATTCATGGTAATATCTTATTGTGGGGCGATGAGAATTCCGGGAGGGTATTCCCAATTTTTAAAAATTGCCAATTTTGTGAGCGCACATGTGCAATTTGCCCAAAAATTGTGGTTTTTTTTTAATTTTGAGTGGGGTATCAAATAAAAGCTGCTGAAGAGTAGGTTACAAATTAATTCTGCTTTTTTTTACCTGTTTTACGAGTTGAAATATACCCAAATAAATTTCCTTCACCCTCAGCCACTATATAACGGCTCGTCCTAAAATTTTGAAATATTTTTGGGTATTACCTTATGGTGGGGCGATGAAAATTTTCTGAACAAATTTAATTTACCTTGTCATTATTATCGATTAAAAAACATCGTGGCCACACGGGGGATCGAACCAGAGACCCCTGAGGTAAAAAAAAAAAAAAAAAAAAAAAAAAAAAAAAAAAAAAAAAAAAAAATGGGTATGCTGAATCATCTACAAAACCCCAAAAAGTACTTGGACGCTAGTACTTCCCTGTGATTTTTTTCTATTTTTGTTTCAATGATTATGCTGATATGTGAAATATGGCACAGCTTTACATTATAGATATACAAGAAACCGTGATCTCCTACAGATGTGTCTCCCAACATTTTATGTTTTATGTTTGTGTGAGTGGATAGTGAGAAAGCAAGAATTAAAGCACACTAGCTGTTAAGTAGTACTTTTGAAGAAAGTAAAGAGAAGAAGAAACTAAGTGAAGTGGATAGGAGTGGAAAGTTAGTGACCTTTGTACACAGAAGTGAAAATATGCTGCATTGAAAGAAAACAAGGACGTAGGGCAAGGACAAGGACCTTCTCTCCCCTTCCCCAGCTAACAATGAACAAGTTTTCCCTTTTCAACAGATATCTACACAAACAAAAAGGACAAAGGAGCTATGGTTACACAATAGCCACTCTGACATTCATCATAGCAATATCTTGATTATCTCAAAGATAAAAATAAATTGCTCACACAAACAGTCTTGACTGTACTAAAGGTACGAAAGGTAATTTTAAAACTTTGAAGATTGGCAGTGTATTTAAGAAAATAGTTTTATCTACCGCTTGAAGTTCTTTTCTAAGTACGTTTTACTACAAAACTATTTACTTATTAGACTCCTAATAAGTTCTAGTTATTAGACTACCAATAAGTTCTACTTATTACTACTAATAAGTTCTACTTATTAGACTATTAATAAGTTCTACTTCTTAGACTTCTAATAAGTAAATCTACTAATAAGTATAATAATACAAAAAAGCTACTTATGTGCCAGTATTATTTTTTACGAGGTTACGAGTATCAAATTAAAGCAAAAATGCACTTGCTAGTAACTCGCAGAGGAGAACAAGTGGCGTATAAAAAAGCATGTGAGTAAACGCAATGGCATGAGGCGAGGGGTGGGGTATAACAATTATGATTTATGATAATACGTGCCTTGTGCTAGTTTGGTAGTAGCTCGCACATGGCCGATCATTGTTTCGCTTCCACTGCTGGAAGCATTTTCAGGGGTACAGTGAGATAATTTACTGCATGCTGTTTTACTGGAAGTAAACAGCTTCTGCAGCAGCTACTGGCATGCTTTTTTACTAGCATGTTTATTTCCGCCTTTTTTAAAGAATTGAGTCTGTCCTATAAAACTGCTATAATTTTTATCTTTTCCTTTCTCTTCTTCTCCTGTTTTCCTTTGGTCTTTTGTGGATAAATGGCGGCTCTGCGAAATGTAAACACTGCAATTTATTTTTTTCTTCTTTCCTTTCCAATGGATCCCAACAATGATAATGGACATCTTTGGTTGAAAGCCAGCTTTGTAAAATATACTGTTATTAGTAAAACAGAGTTTTTATTCATTGAGGAAGGGTTTAATCACATCGAAGCTTGACTCTATATTAGAAGAAGATTAAAATTAATGAAAAGACAATTACTAGATTTAAAGTAGCTTGGACAGCATCGTTGTGGATAAATTTAGTAGAAAGCCAAAGAGTAAAAAATAGAGTCGAAAATAGTTTGAAAACGGGAAATAGTATTATCAACAAGGAAGCTTATTAGATTGATTTGTACTAAAGTACTAACTTACTACATGCTTTACTTGTTTAGTGGAAAAAGATAATAATATCACACTAATAAATAATATGTACGTATCAGATATCACATAATACGTATCACAGTTTAGATAAATCAAAGGAAAATCAATAACTGTTCTACTATTTCTTGCTGATAACATAATGCGAAAAAATAATTACAATACTAAAATATATAATTGAGAAGAGTCTGTTTTTTTTTTTTTTTTGTCCTAATTTTATAGTTATTATTTATAAATAATAAAATTATAAAAGAAAAGCTGACCAGGTCTAGGTCTGTTCAGGCCCCTGAACAAATGTATTTCTTTATAATGTAAATTATCAGATAGGCAAGCCAGCGCTTCGTCGCACCCGCAACACTTCGTAGGACGTGAACCAGGCGAAACTGTTGAGTATCGCCTGGTTCTGCCATCTAGAAGATGAGGGAACTATTAGCAAGATCTTCGTTTAGGCTGACGATTACACGGACAAACCTGATATGAACCGTTACCTTCAAACACATGAACACTTTAAGGTAGAACAACACTGCACATGGTTCTTAGAAGAATATATTAGATCAAACTTCCTATTTCTCTTCTTTATTATTTTTGTTTTATACATTAACCATTGTAGAGGTACGGAATTTTCGCATAAAAAACCAGAAATTTCGTGAAATAAAAATTTAAAAGTTCGAAATTTCGCTAAAATTCGCATATACTATAGTATATATAGAATAAAACAACTTTTTTATACACAAAAACTTTTTTATACACTTAAAATTTACCTTTAATGTTAATTAAAAGATAACGTTGTTATTTCAACATTTGATTCTTCTAGAGTCGCTCTTCTGTCAGTAACGACAACATTATATTAACTATTTTTATTTTTTATTTATTTTTTTATAGTATACTATACTACTTGTAGACTGTAGAGTAGTAGTACTTACTACTTGACGGGAGTGGGAGATAAATAATTTTGCAGGGAGACTTAAATCTTTTCGTTACAAAAACACTACTTGTTTGTTATATACAGTGATACCTCAGGTTAAGAAATTAAATTCGTGTTACGAGCTTCTAAGAAGGGCGCCGGAAACTCGCCTAACCAAGTTATGTATTTCGAGCTTTCAGTGAAAAGTTGAACCTTCTGTGAAAAGATGGACACCCTCTTTCGTTTCTAACTATGTATTTACACTAACATACTTGTTATTGTTAGCTCCTTTGATCATTCAATGAAATGCCGTTGGCTTCTTTAGGCAATTGATAAATTTTAAGCATTTTTTTCTTTTTAATTGTTCGCTTGAATACTTTCTTAAAAATATTATTATTTATACATATTAATTGAAACATTTTTCATAGAAATTTTATTTGACTGCGGCGGCATTGAAAACTATTGTTCGTAAAATATGCATGTTACGTGATTAATAATAATTATCAATATGTACGTTTCGCATCTATTCGCAAATATAAGCAATTTTCGCAAAAATTCGCGTCTATTTCGTAAAAACGAAAATTCCGTACCTCTAACCATTGGATATCCAATAATTTAGTTGGTATACCAAACATTATCGTGAAGTGCCAGTGAAGGTGACATTACCAGAACATAACTACCGCTTCACATTTCACTTCGCTCACACACACACATTCAATATTCATCACACCACATTTCGTTCACCTTCAGCTAGGATTAATATTATTAATATATGTCTATCATCTATGTAAGTTTCGATCTCCATATAGGTATTATATTTGTTTCTTATTCATTTAACCACTTTGTGGACTTATTTATTGCTATATTTTTAAGACCCTTTCTAACAAACTACTAAATTAACTTCTATAACTACTACCACCCAATAATGTAACTGACCCCGGCAGTCGAATCAGGCGCAAGCCCTTCCGTGCCGAACAAGGTCAATTACTTAATTCTTAAAAACCACAAAAGCGAATAAATAATATACCCGCGGATTCGAACATTTTAGTTGATGCACATTAGTGGCTCTTCGAATATTTATCATATTGATGACTTTGTTCCACTAAATCTTGATAATATTATTAATTTATGTTATAGATTTAAATTTATGTTGGTTTCAAAAAAGATTTTCTGAGATTTATTCCTTATTTCTCCTCTCTTTGATTTCTTTCTCTTGATATTTTACAATTGAAAAAACTCAATTTATTATTAAGAATAAATAAAACGTAAATAAAGAAGCATAAGATGGATTTATTTTGTTAGGAATAAATAAATGTTTAAATATTACTTATAAATTATGACATTTCTTCAATTTTGAAGTAGAAATACTTTCTTGGAAAAATATATAAAAGTAATGGTTGATCTCGCGCTAGGAAGAAAAATAAGTGAATTTTAAGCACCAGAGAATTAAAATATGAGCTACTTTTCTTTGTATCACGAATTTAAAAAAAAAAAAATTCTCTAAAAAAAATTTACATTCATCGTTAAAGTTCACTGACTATAAATGTCTAGATATAAGGATCTTTTTGTCACGAAGTAGTAAAAAGAAAGCAGTAAATCACCCAGCAGTAACCTTCGGTGATATCAACCATTTTACAAACGTATAAAAGTGTTTTAACTCCGTTACTATTTTTTATTTAAAAGGTAAAATAGCAGGTAACATTTAGAATCAATGTGAACGGTTTTCTAGTCCTTATCACATTGAGAGTTGAAAAAGGGGTCAAACCCTCTGAACTGGTTTTACCACCATAAGCAATGAGCTTTGAAATATGTTATCCTTTTGGCTTTTAGGAATGTAAAGTTAAGATAAAACCTTTCCATTTAAACCCTCTCTTTCTCCTTAGAAACAATACCCACGATAAATTCAATTATATTTTAATTCTATAGTTTATGTCTTTATTTTATTGCATGATCATCTGAACATGTATTAAACCATGCAAGTGTAAAAATAAAAAATATGTGTAAGACTCTCACGCATTAGAAGTGAAACTTAAGTTCTGGAAAAAGTTGATTTTATGCATTGGTTGAAGATTTTATTATTTTAGAATTAAGAAATGGTTATGTGGAATTTAATTGAAAAATAAAATATTTTCATTACATTTTAGCAAATAATAAAGAAAAAACATGAAAACAACATTTATATATATTATATTATTATAACGTATATAATATTACTCTTATATATCAATTCTGTGTTTTGAAAAATCATCTACCTCCTTGGTGCAATGGTTAGCACTTATGCTTGGAGAATCAGAGGTCGGTTGATCGAGACTCGTCCAAGTTTAAGATTTTTTTACAGGTATAAATCAACTGCCGACTTAAGCCGTCAGTTGATTTACCTATAAAAATCTTTCACTTTGACGAGTCTCGAATCACAAACTTCGTTTCATGCAATTTCGTTTCATCCAAGCCAATTTATTCTACTACGCCTAAAGAATTTACACTTAAAAAAGGTGTGTAAATACTGTGTGGCATGGAATTATACATCATGATATTTGTATCCTCGACTGTATTTCTCTCCAATGTGTGATAGCTACTCATCACGAAAGAGATGTAGTTCAGTAACCAGATAACGTTTCACACAAAAAATTGTAATGAATTGAAACAATTGACCGGTTTCGGCTGTTCTAAAGCAGCCTACGTCAGTTAATTTAGAGGTTACTGGATCGACTTCGTAAGGACAACTGTTGTACTTATACTTGTACAAGTGTTGTCACTCTTGTAATTTTGAAGACGATTCAGTAACCTCTAGACTCTAGATTATCTTAAGAAGACTGCTTTAGAACAGCCGAAACCGGTCAATTGCTTCAATTACAATTTTTACAGTTTGGGTCAATAATTGTGTAATGTAACAGAAATGAGTAGCTTATTAACTATAGAGAGTTATTAATTCTCTGAAATATTATGAATTTTCTTATTTTATTTATGAATCTTCGCGTATGATCGAAAGTAGGTATCCTACTGTATGTACATTTCTATGTTTATGTATTAATTTTTTATATTTTTTCATTTTTCCGTCTTGTTTCACTCCTTCTTTTGTTTATTATAAAATTAAACTCATATCTAGAAGTATTAAAGATTCCAAAGTACTCGATTATGATTTTATCCATATTTTATTTTTAGCCTCTAGTTTTCCAAAGGATTTTCTTGAAATCCTATCTAAAGTTCTTTAACTATTCTGCTCCCTAAGCTCCGTTCTATTTCCTCAACAATAGATCAATAATTCTAATAGGTTTATCCGTCTTTATCCTGTCGGAAAATTAGGTCTCTTCCTTGCTTTCTTGAAATTTCGGAACTCCCCTATTTCCTTGATTTTGGCTTTTCTTAAATGAGAATTCTATCTTGAACCCAACCCTCTTAAAATAAATTGTATTATTAAAATATATATTATAATATAATTTCCTTTCTATTACTGAGAAAGTAGTGACAATGCGAATAATTATATAATTTAATATCAGAATACCTTTTTTATTAATATTTAAGACCATATAATTACAATAATACACTATATACGATAGTATCACTGTAAGGGCTAGATTAGGTTGGAAATTGTTTTTTGTTTATAATAACATTACGAAAGAACTAAATAGGTTCATGTTTTATTAGAGGCATTTACTTTTTCTAAAGATATCTGGAGATGTTTTAGCCCAATTTAACGTATAATAAAATATATTTAATAATGTAAGGTACTTTGAAAACCATTACTTAATTTACATCCAAATCGCTAAATTGATGTAGTTAATAAATTCAAATGAAAAATATTCTTATATTATAATTATTTATATTATATAGCATGATATTATTCCTTATTTTTTAAAATTGACAACATAAATCAATGAATGGCATTATTATTATTATTTTATCAATACATACTTCTCAAATGATCTTTGATCTTTTTGATCGAATAATTATTACCTTTCTTAATATTATTATTATTAATTAGTTATTTACAATTAAAATAACAATTAGTTCTTTTATATTTTGTTTTCAGGTAAGTGAGAATTCTGATCAGAACTGAAGGCTGTATAGATGAAATAAATATTGGTATATTCTACATTTATTTATTTTTATAACTGAGAAGTTTATTTATTTATTTTTTTTTTTTTTACTAACATTGGATTGGCATTTATTATTTAATTCGGTAAAGGAAATATTAATTATTTAATTTCTGAATTTTATAAATTAATTTTTAAATATACTTTAAAATTTAGTGACATTTATGGTAACTTGGTTGTATATATAATCAAATAATAAATCTAGATAAGAGATTTGTAAATCCCGATGCTAGGAAGTTGCTCACAATGAGAGTAACTAACTCATCATAACAATTATAAACAATTTTCTTCATCCCTGTAATAGTTTCGAAACGTAGGGATTCACAAATACTAGGTACTCCATACTCGTAGAATCATCAATAAGTGTTCAGTGATGCATGAACGTTTAATTCTGATGAAAAATTAAAGTAGAATATTTAAATTATTTCAAATACGTTGATAAATTGCTCCCTACTTTAAACACACTTCTACAAATTGTCTTTATTAAATATATAAATTCCGTATTTTCAAGAAAATTCATTTAAACAATTACATTTGCTTACATAATTATCTGAGTTGTTTTCCCTAACCGTTTATCTTCCTTAGTTGGACATATTTCTACTTATAATAAGTAATGATTTACTTTATAGCATAATGGAGTCATAATACTTAGGGTATTAGCATTTCTACAATCGTAACACCATATATGCTTTCTTGATAACGACGCTAATTTGTTTAATTATAAGATGGGTAAATTGAGGGTAAGAAATGTTGAGCAGTATTTCTTCTCTTCTTAACTCAATTTACTTCTAGAAGAAGTTACAAATTGCTATAATTTATATTATCTTCTATCCTATTATAATCCTTGGTTAGAGGTAATCTTAAAATTTAGCGGACCATTTTCAGTTCCTTGTGGTCTCCTAAAGACATCTTTCTAATTGAAAGTCCTTCGAGAAAAACTTTATTTTAACACTTGTCTTCTGAAGACTTCTTTCTAATTGAAAGTCCTTTGAGAAAAACTTTATTTTAACACTTGTCTCCTGAAGACTTCTTTCAAATTGAAATCTCTTCGAGAAAAACTTTTTTTTAACACTTGTCTCCTGAAGACTTCTTTCTAATTGAAAGTCCTTCGAGAAAAAACTTAGAATATACCCTTCTTACTGTTAGTATTAACTTTTGATACTTAGATTGGCCAACATACATAAGGAAAAAATAAAGCCGTGTGGTAGGGGTGGGGCCAGTGACACTTTTATTTATCCAGTTGGCCCGACCTTCTCGAAATCAAAATCTAGTGCATTCATTTGCTCCCCTCCTCATTTTTTCGATTTTCCCGCGCTTTCAAAAGTTTGTTTAATGTTAAGAAGAGTATAGTTTTTTTAATTTAATTATACCAAATACACATTGTTATAATTTTATAGTTAGACCTCTTTTAAAAGCCTTTTTACATTTTTTTTTATTACATCTCGAGTGAAATTAAACGTCACTCTTTAATAAAGACAGAGAAAGATTTTGCTAGACAGAGTCAGCGGAAGATAATGAGAACTCTGCTAGTCACTCTATTCTTTTCTAGGACAAGAATGGAGTTCCTAGAAAAAAAAGAATCAAACTACTTTTGTTTTTTTTTCGTGAAAAATCAATAGTAAACTTATTGCGGAAATTTGTCTCTGGCGTAGTGGCAATTATTTACTCTTCGTAAATGTGGAGAGATTCAAGTAAAGTGCAAACATTTAATTTAATTCTTCGAGAGGAAGAAATATTCCATGATACAGCACATTGCTCTCTAATTTATCAAATTTGTGTTTTCGCATTGCTAGCAGATATTAATTGACGGTAATGTTAAGTGATCGTAGTACGTGACTTGCATCAATTGCACACAAGATAGAATTGGTTAACAGCAATTTAAATTTTAATGAAAATTCCAGTTATTCATCAGGTATTCACCAGTTCTCGTTCGTCGGAGTAAAGTTCTCTTAGATTAAATGGTACTCCAAGGAGTGGTTTTGCAAATCTCAATCAAAATGATAATTAGACGTGTAGCTTCCCTTTTAGTTCTGATTGTATAGGGTTAGTTGAGTTCTGTTAAAGGTCTGCTGGGAGCATCTTGCAAAGCGACCCTACCTCTCTTGAAATTGGATTGTTTAGGTAATCTATTCAGTATAGGTAAACCGAAACTACCTTGCTTCATGAAGGTCCAAGTGATTCCTTTAAAACTATGTTTGGTCAGGAAATGAGCATAACCAGTTCGTTCTTATACTCCCTTACATCTCTTCCCTTCTAAACTAAAGCAATGAAAATAAAGATAAAAATGTATAGATCCTTGCAGTGACTTTTCATCCAGGGCCATTGCATGTGTGGATAACTTAGCTGTTCTGCTTAAAATTTATTTGCTTTTAGACTTGTAAAATTATTTGACAGAACTCCTCTGCTATTATCAGAAATAAAATGAATCTTTCTAGAACAATAATTCAGATTAGGAAGTTTAAATTAAGCACATTCAAAATCCCAATCATAAATGAGCCTTGTCAACTCTTCTATCAACATTTATTTAAAATGTAATAAAGTTGAGTTTGACTTTTATATTGCTCTGGTTTTATTCCATTGTAATTTTAAAAGAGAAACAAGCAATAATATTTTATTTCACTATAAAATATAAACTATATTGCTGTTATTAAAACCAAAATAACTTAATATTTTGTAATTCAATTTTTAAGTTTTTGGTAGTTTTCATACTACGGAAAGTTAAATTTTAATTTAAATCAAATTATAATTATTATTAACTACGGGAAACAGACAGTGAAAAATACAATCCCGGCACAGGAATGTATTTTTCACTGTCTGTTTCCCGTAGTTAATAATAATTATAATTTGATTTAAATTAATATTTTGTTTAAAAAATAAATTACAATGCAAAGAGAACAAAAAAGAGAACGAAATTTTCGGTTGTTCATATCAATTCGTATGGAAACATCTCTATTTTTTGAATGACCGGTGTTATATTGCTTCCATGCTTACCAAAGGTAACAGAAGTTATATGATCGTTCTGAAGAACAAAATTTCTGTGAATGTCTCCGAATTCAAAAATTCCAAGACAGAAATCCGTTCTTGACACCAGGGAATATTTTTGGTTCCGAGTCTGTCTGCCTGTTTAGCATTTTTGCGAACCAACATAAAGTACCATTATAAAGCAGTGGCGTATCCAGCGGCCAGGTCTGGGGGGGGGGGGGGGGGGCACATCCTAAGTCAGATTAGATTGGGGGTATACGTAGTGGTAACAAGAAAAGGGAGCTGCCCCCCCCCCCCCCCCCCCCCCAAAAAGAAAATACAACTAATTAACAAAAAAAATCTCCGCGCCCAAGTAACACTAACTGTTTTAGAACGAATTCGTTAGAAAATGTTTTGCTGATGCTTACTGCAATACAATATCTTACTGTAAGTCATGGGCGTCGTCTGCAGTTAATCATTAGGGGGGGGGGGGGGTATGGCGGGTATGGGGTTCCATTCAAATTCCATTTGAATGGAAGGGCGTAATCAGTCCATTGTTGGTCTCATATAAGTTTCAACCTTCTGCGTCTTTTGGGTTATCTTCAACTTGCGCATAATGTTTTCTTTATCAACACGTATATATCTTTAAAGGGACCCACCCTATTTTGAAGAAATGTCGATGTTTTGTCGAATGTAGCCCACAGTCTGCGCTCATTAAATTTTGATAAATTGAAACAAGTATGACAGGTTTATAATGAAAGGAGGGAAATTAAATAAATTAGATAATATCGGGTTGTAAATGCATAATATCATTAAAGTACGCGATAGGACGTGAGGAAGCAATATACCACAATATTGTTTTGTACGTACCAGCGATTGGGAATTGGGAAAAAATTCAGTAAGCTATTCTATTATTAATATCAATCTAATCTATTCTAATGAGGTAAACTCAAATTTTCTAATGCTTGGTAATTGAACGAACCTTACTGTATCTCACCTCCAGACATTTGAAGCTATCCTTTGTAAACTATAGTGTAAGTTTGGGCTATTGCCTAGACATAACATAATACAGTTTACCTCCAGTTTCGCTTGTTCCTTTGAAACATTAATATAATTGGCATGAAGGACATAGAGTTAGTTGTGACAACTAAATCTCACTTCAATTTCACTATAGTTAATTGCAAGTGTATTATAATATGTAGAGTAATTAAACAAGTAAGGCGCGCGCTTCGCGTAAGTACGTTAGGCGATAATTGCCTGTTTCAGTATGATTAAGTGTAATAGTTGCATATTCTTTTTCTACACTTCAATACCTTTAAATTGATGTATAACATGTCATGGGGACTAAAAACCTATTTTTTAGTCACCCGCCATATTGGCCGCTATCTTGAAAATATTAAGTGTGAAAAATTGAAAAGGTGCCCAGTTGTCACAAATGCCGAGATGCACCTGTGTGCCAAATTTCATTTTCCCAGCTATAGTAGTTTTTGAATTGAAACAAGCAAAGGACAAACACCAACTGACAGACAGACAGACAAACAGAGCCGTTATATAAGGTTTCTTTTTGTAATCTGTACAAAAACCTAAAATGAAAGCTTCTCCACAAAATGAGTATTTAATCATCAAAACTTGCTTTCGGACTCTCGACCATCATCAGTGCCGATAAAAGGTAAAGGAAAACCTAGACGGGGAGACAGATGAAAAACAAAAAAAGGGCTAAGTTTGTTTACCGGCACTGATGATGAGCGAGAGGCCGAAAGCTAGTTTTGAAGATTTAGATTCTCATTTTGTGGAGAGGCTTTCGTTTATTATTAATCAATTGATATCAACTCTACTTGCGCTCTTATTAATCTTTTATTATATGTATTTACTTTTATTTAAGTAGGATTTTTTTAAACTTATCAGTTGAAAAATTGAAGAAGGTAATTGTTTACTTTTATAGTAAATTAAAAATTTTAAAAGTTCATCGATTCAAATTATTACCACGTTTTTATTAGCTTGCTTCCTTGTTTGTTTGTTTGTCCAGTACAAATCTTGCAATCGATTTTTAACTAACTTCCCGAGTAGCTGGACATTTGAAACTTTTAGAATAGCTCAGACCACGATGACAATGCAATATTTTAATACTTTTAGCCATCTTTCAGCAGAATTTAATTCGTTTTCAGCAAATTTTGCTGTATGGAAAGTTATTTTATTCGTTTTGACATGTCCCATATTTACAATCTTTATTTTGACGGGTTTCAAATTAGTGCTTTTTTATTATAGAGATAATCATTGAATGATAAAAAAAAAAAAGGAAAAGGAAACAAAGAAATAAATTATTGACGTGTGACTACCAGGTTTGTTTACACTTGTGGTCCTAGGTATCGGTTTAATTTTTATGCATCTGTACTTCTTTACTTGTACACATTTTTTCTTTTTTTTCTCTTAAGGCGTTACACGATCCAAGTAGACTTGGACCAAGTAATTTTGATCAAATCTACTTGGTTAAAGTAAAAATGAATTTTTGATGCAGGTTTACACGATCCAAGTATACTTGGTCCAAGTAGGGGAACTTGTCAAAAAAATATTTAGAAGCAAAGGAAAAAAAACAAAAATTTAAAAACAATAAAAGCTGTCAATACCCTTCTTATAAACAAATCCGTCACAACTTTTCACGTCTTTTCTCATTTTTGGCAGCTTTCTTGTCATAATCATATGGTTGACGCTATCCAAGTCTACTTAGATCAAATAACGTCTAACTCAACTTGGATGTCCAAGTTGACTTTGATAACCTGTTTACACGATCCAAGTAGCGTCAAAATAGTGTCAAAACTGATTTGGTCCAAGTCAACTTGGATCGTGTAGACAGTAAAGACTGTCCCTACACGGGGGAATGGCATGGTTTAGATCCGGTGTTGGCAAGATTTGTTGTACAAAGATTTGTCAAAGGTTGTCATTTATGTGAAGTAAATAAATTCGGGACTATTTTTTTCTCTCACATTACATTATAACAATGACAAATATATTATCAACATTATATATGATTCAACAGATAATTTAAAAACGTAGTATATAAAAAGTTTTTTTATATTATATAAAAGATATTTTTATCTTGTAGTTATTTAGTTTTTTAAAACACTTTATTTATATTTTTTATGGCAAGTGTAAATTTATAGTTGCAAATAATGGAAAAGTAAAATAATCGTTTCTATAATTAAAAATTGCTAAATTATGACAATATGAAAAATTTAAAATATTTAATAAAGAATGAATAAGCTTATTTAGCGAATTTTATATAAAATTATTTTATTTCTCTAAACTAAAATCATTAATAACTTGAGACTGTGAATAGCCGGCAAACATTCCTTTGAGTTATATTCAAGCAGTAGGTAACCACATCCGTATTTGAATTCCTCTTTCCACCTAACGTAGCAAAGAGACAATACGTGAAATCCTCGGTTGCTTTTGAACTCTGTACAGTCGTTGTTCCGATATCGAATACAATAATTAATAATAACTTGGAATTGTTGCTAAGTTAGGTTTCCCCAGATATTTGCAAATATTTAATAGTTAAACCTGCGAATTATTAATTATATTAATGATGACGATATTAGGGGAAATTCTGTGGAAGTGGTAGCATGGTTTATGATGTTAAGTCTCGGTTCTGGAAAATGGTATTTCCCTGTTTATAATTATTGTTTACTTAGAGAGAATGTAATATTGAATTTCGAGTACTTGGACTATTTGCGTATTTTCTGTAATTCAGTAGGGGATTTTATGTGAAATTTTATAAAATTATTTGCTAACATTAGTCTTTGTTTCATGAAATAAATTAATAATTTATGCAGTTACATTAGAAAGTCTTCGATCTAATGTATACACTTATTTAATTCCGCTAACATATAGGATGGTACATATAATTGCATTTTGTGTAGTAATTACGTGTGGTTTTGTTGTTTTAACTTTTGTTTTTAAAATTGGTTTTTATGCTTTTTAAAAGTCAAATAAATAATTGTATTACTAAAGAAACCTCGAATATTGAATCTCTCTTACCAACTGAGCTATACTGGGGAATGATTTTCTCTGTCGTTACCGATACCAAGTCCCGCATCCAAGCTTTCAATCTTTTCTACAAGTCTATTGGTAAGAGCGCCTGTAACGGATATATAGGAGGCCCGTGATTCAAGTCCCGGTGCTGGGGTCTATTTTTCTCTGTATGTCTCCCGTTGTTAATGATAATTATAATTTGATTTAAATTAAAATTTAATCTTTCCGTAGTAAGAACCTAAAACTTAAAAATTTGAATTTCTAATTGATTGTTCTAGGTACAGGTACTAATTGAGTAGGTACTTTATAATTATAAGCGGTTATTCTCGGTCTAGTTCTATTGCCGTGAATATTGGCTTGCTAAACTTGTAAAAAAGACTGAAAGCTTGGATGCGGGACTTGGTATCGGTAACGACAGAGAAAATCATTCTCCAGTATAGCTCAGTTGGTAAGAGCGCCTGTAACGGATATATAGGAGGCCCGTGGTTCAAGTCCCGGTGCTGGGGTCTATTTTTCTCTGTATGTCTCCCGTAGTTAATGATAATTATAATTTGATTTAAATTAAAATTTAATTTTTCCGTAGTAGGAATACTACCTAAAACTTAAAAATTTGAATTTCTAATGAATTAATGTCCTCTTTATCAAAAGAGAAAAACGAACTTGCATACAGGAAGTTTATTTTTTTCTGTATTTATTATTTAAATCTAACAATCGTAGATAAAGTACGGTACGCAACTCGTGCGAAAACGGCATTTTGCTTTGCTCAGGTGGTTTTACTACCCTCGCTGTCCCTCGGGTGCAAACTCCACACTCGCATGCAAAATGCTACTTTCTCTGCACTCGACGCGTAATGTACTATTAATGAATTAATAAGGACTGTCGGTTTGTTCATCAACACTTTTGCGAGCCACCTTTCCTTAAAAATTACTCGTCCGATGTAATTGAAATCGGATGATTGATCATAGTCTGCGCGCTCATTTCTTTCTCTTTCACATGCGTAAAATAGTTATTGCACCCTGAGCTTTGAAGTTAGTTCCTGAGGCGAAGTCGAGAGAACCATAATGTTAATAAGAAGAATATATGTCAATCAGAAGAGTTTTCTCTCAATACTAAAATTAGATGGGAGAATCAGCTGGGAGCTTTGATTGAATAGTATTGACAACTGATGTATATACTAGTACATATAGATTAGTTTATCTACATATAGAAATTATAATTTCACTTTTAACTTGTTTGTTTGTTTTACTGATGAATCACCATGACAACCGTTGTGGAGATTACATGACATGTACATCAAACAAAAGTTAATAAATTAAATTGTGTATTTAGTACCAACCTTTCTTACTTGTGCTTTATCTAGGGCAACACTGGAAGGAATCATGGGAGTTCATAATTCCCTTATTTTCCATTACTCCCTGTTGAACCTGACAGGGTGAAATGAGTAACTTTCCTTCCTTATAAACTAGGGAAAAAAAGATAACTTTTTCTCCCTTAAAGGTAAACCTTAGTACGTTTACCTTTTAGAGATAACCCTTTTTTTTATTAACACCCAATATATTTAAAAGTATTTATCGGATTTTTATAAACTTGAATAGTTTTATCAAAAGTAGCCCACAGATGGTCCGATATGAATTTCATGTGTAAGCACGCATTTGAATAATAAACATAATTGATACCACTGGGAATTGAAACAGGTCTTTGCAACCATACTCTCAATTCCCATTCGTCCGAAAACAGGACGCTAGGAAGCTACTCGTAAGTGCCATACTAATTTAAACTTTTCTGCATTTGTCAACCAATACATTGACATAAAAGATACATTTAATTGCATTAAAGTTCGTAGAACAATAATTATAATATATCCATTAAAAATTAAATTCGAGCCAAAACTGTTGTATAGTTTAAACTTGTGGTTTTTATTTAGTTTTTCTCCATATTATTGTATTTAAACTTGCATCTAGAGGACATTAATAATTTTATAAAACTTTTGTTTATTAATTCTCTTTTTTTCCTCTCTCTGTAAAAACTCCATACAATCTGTCCTAGTTTTTTCTACTAACTTTATCCTCTCCTATTAGATATCAATATTCATCAGTATTCCTATACACATATGAGGTCTACTCTCTCTCTCCCATATGAAACTAATCATGTTCCTACCTTTATACGTATTTGAATACTGTGTTTTTTTTTTCTGAAAGAGTCTGACTTAGAGAGATACCTTTTTATTCATCTTTTCGTATATTTTTTGAAAACATTACATATTATATTTTATTCATTCATTTTTAATCCTGTTGAGATAATAATGTAATAGAATTTAGTTGCCCGGGGAAAAAATTAAAATAAATAAAATGCATATTTTATCAAGGTTATGGATATAAATAAAATTGTTAATATATTTTTTAATTATTTTTTGTTTAGTTTAGTCCATTTAAAAATATATATAAATAATAAAATAAATATGTATATTTTTAAATATTCATTTATTACAATGTAACAAAATTCTTTGTAATCCACTGTTTTAGACATGTTTTATTCACAAACTATTTTTTATTCAGAAATTAAAATAATTGAAAAAAAACTATATAGTTAGAAGAGATGCAATGTTAATGCCATCTATCTCTCTTTGTTTTTTAGATTATAACTTTAATAATATTAAAAAAAATGGGAGTATAATTATTGGTTGGTGAATCTGACAAATTTCATTGGAGTTGTCAGTAATTTTAGTATAAAATGAATAATTCTATTTAAAATGTAGTATTCTCTTTTATGCCATATTAATGTAAATTTATCTCTGCGATTACGAAATGGCCCGTAAATAACTCTATTAAATCTTCATGATGATAGCAAAATTCTGATTTTTATGAATGAAAGAATTATGAACACGCATGCGCAATTAATACAACAATGAAAAGAATCACTTTCCACGCATCTAAACAGAGATAAAATGTTTATATTTCGTATCAATCGTAGAAAAAAGTACATATCTGATATTTATGAAATTTTGATGGTTCATCGAAAGTAGCCCGCAGACAGCCCCAGATTAATTTTAACCGTCTGTGCTCTTTAAATTTTGTTAAATCGATACTTTAATACAGCGATCATAGAATCTATAAACGGAAAGATTTCCAACTCCCCTCTTTATCTACCTGTGTTAGACTAATACCGCTGGTCGAGCTATTTTGCGGCTAAAATTGTAACTAAATTTTTTCCACCGTTCAATAGATTTTGAGCTTCTTAATTCAAAGAAATAAAGTAATTAATTAATTTGTCAGTATGCTAGATTCGAACCCGATATCTTTTGAAACTCGAAGCAATCGCGCATCTCTTACAGCCACCGAGGCTCGTTTTGTTTTTCTTATCTTTATTTACAAAATAGTACAAATGTCTGACAACCAGTATTTGTTTATATCTTAGAATTCGAGGAATGTCAAAAGATCATAAGTAATTTACAATTTTAACCGCTAAACAGCTCGACCAGCGCTAGTGGTCTTACACCTCTAGAATACTGGAGTTGGATACCCCTGCTTTAATACATGTAAAAAATCAAAACAATTTTGACAGATTTGAAAAATTAAATAAATTCGATAATAATTATTGGTTTTAAAAGCATAAAATTATTAAATTTTACGAAATAGGACGCGACGAAGCTATTTTCCTCACTAATTGGCTGAGTATTTTTTCTGTTGTGGTTAGATAAATCTAATTACGTTCGATTCTTACAAAGTTTGGTCATTACTATCAATTTATTTTGATTATCTAAACGTCAAACTAATGAAATATCAGTTTATTTATTGATTGCATAAAACTATTATTAAATTGTTGCCATTTAGGGGTTTAAAGATGTCTTTTGATCTATTCAGGATAAATTCCCCAAAACAATCAGTCTAAAAACCCTAAAATATGAAAACTAGAGATAGGTGAGTTCTGTGTAGCTAATTTTAAATAATTATGATCGACAATTTGACCTAATTTGATATATACTCGTATATATTTATTGCTTTTAAAATATTGAACAACAAATTTTGTTAATTATGCAGAGAGAATAAAATTACATTTTGTGGTAAAAAAACAAACCATTATTTAAGGATTAACTAGTTTATGCATTGTCAAGATTTTAATAAAGCTAAACTTTTGAAGGTGTTAAATAGGATGACTGAGATGTTCCTTCAGCAACCTCAAAATTGAATTAGTTTAGTTCATAAAAGTGTAAAGTAACCTAAATTAGCTTGAGAAAGAAGGAACAATTTGTTTGTTGTGATTAAATAAAATTATGATGTTTATATTTGTTTGCCGGTTGCAATCTTTGTTAAGTGTAATGTTTTTATTGTAGATCTAGTATTGTTACTTTTTTGACAATATACATACTTCTAACGTCCGCCCTGCAATTTATCTCTTGCCATATCTAGTCTTTGAAGTTCTTTGTTTTTTTACCTGCTTTTAATTAGCTTCACATGTTTGTCCGGGACTTTTCTTTCAGGGACAAATCTTGTGACCTAAATTTGACCCACTTCTCACCTACCTAGAAAGGTAAAACTTACACTGACAATGAATTTCCAATGACAAAATAATATTCAGTCATTGGTTTTACAAAATACAATCATTTGTATTAGCCAAATCAATCAATTTCCAATGACAAAATAATATTCAGTCATTGGTTTTACAAAATACAATCATTTGTATTAGCCAAAAATCAATCAATTTGCAATGACAAAATAATATTCAGTCATTGGTTTTACAAAATACAATCATTTGTATTAGCCGAATCAATCAATTTCCAATGACAAAATAATATTCAGTCATTGGTTTTACAAAATACAATAATTTCTATTAGCCGAACCAATCAATTTCCAATGACAAAATAATATTCAGTCATTGGTTTTACAAAATACAATCATTTCTATTAGCCGAATCAATCAATTTCCAATGACAAAATAATATTCAGTCATTGGTTTTACAAAATACAATAATTTCTATTAGCCGAATCAATCAATTTCCAATGACAAAATAATATTCAGTCATTGGTTTTACAAAATACAATCATTTGTATTAGCCGAATCAATCTATTTTCAATACATTTTGGCGATAACAGTTGAATAAATAATAATAAAGTTATACAATAATAACTAACAGCTAAGTGAGGTTGGGATATATTACAATATTTAATGTAACGATGACTAAAAAGTAGAAAAAAATAGTGTGGTGTCCCGGGACACCTGTTAGGAGAGAAGTTCCTCACGCTTTTCATTATATATAAATTTAAATCAAATTATAATTATTATCAACTACAGGAAACAGACAGAGAAAAATACACTCCAGCGCCGGGATCCCGGCATCATGGTGGAGTTAGAAAAGAGACAAAATTTAAAGTAACTATCTATTTGTACTTAGTGGAGTTTAGAAAAAAATTAAAAGAGTTGCATTTTTACTTTCTCATATAAAGAGAAAGTATTGTGATGGCGCGAAAATTCGATTTTGAGATTTTGATGGATTTACACGTTTTGAGGTCCCCTGAGTCCAAAAAAGTGGTTTTTAAAAAATGTCTGTCGTCTGTCGTCTGTGCAGACGCCTGAAGCCTAAACTACTGGGCCGATTTTGACGAAATTTGGCATACATGTTCAGAAAAATCATACCCCGAGGCGAAATCGATAAATGAATTTTAGCTGTAAATTTGGGGGCGCTACCCCCTAAAAACTCTGAAAAAACATGAAAAAAAAAAAATTTCTCGAAAACGGTTCCGACGATTTTGATTAAAAAATTCTATAATGTAGTCCATTTGAATACGAATCCAACGATATAAGCCGTTTTCCCGGGAAAAATCTAGTTCCTGAGAAATTAGCTTAAAACGCGGAGGGAGAGAGCCCGGGTTCGATTCCCCGCCCAGGAGAAGTTATTTTTATGATAAATTTTGATGAAATGTTCAATAATATTTAAATGTACATTTGAAAACTAATAAATGGAAAATACTGGGTTAAGTAATTATAAACTCGTATATGAGAAAGTTTGTCTGAGTTGTCTCGGACCGATTTTTTTATCATTGAAGCAAGCGTCTTGCAATAATTATGTATTAAATATTGAGAAATAAGTTAATCATGAGAAGTTTATTGTTAATGAGTATGGTTGTAGTAGGTAGGAAGTAGGACTGTTCTCTATCTACCCAGCCTACTAATTTAAATTATATCACTTTCCTACACAAAAACTTCTTTTTCTATCAGGTTGAAATTTTACATGCCTGTTTCAATTGTACTTTAGTGATGTGTATGAAGTTAGATGTTTTATTAAAATAGTTACGTTAGAACGTATAAGATATCGGTAAAAACGTTGTTTTCTTTATTTCTTAGGTCCGCTTTAATAAATTTAGCTATCTACAACACTTCCCAGCGGCGTCGGAGTTGGTTTTACTAAAAACTTTTATTTAAAAAAGTTGTTTGTCTTATTAAATGAAGTTAGAATTTTTTCCCGTCCTAAAATTCCAATTTTACATTTGGAGCTTAGGTTTACGCGAGCGATGCGCTCAAACGCTTGGGTGGATAACGTTTCCAACGAAGTTGTCCTGGGCATTGGTAAAATGAACATGTGTACCAAATTTCAACTAACTCGGTCATCTTTTACTCAAGTTATCGTCATCG
This sequence comes from Gerris lacustris, assembly GCA_951217055.1. Lineage (NCBI taxonomy): Eukaryota > Metazoa > Arthropoda > Insecta > Hemiptera > Gerridae > Gerris > Gerris lacustris. Next base: position 53,431,761 of record OX578280.1, read on the forward strand.
GTAGATTTCGCGCTATGCTTGGTTTTGTGACGGAGCCGTTTGCAAGCCATAGGATTGAGTAAAGAAGTAGCTATACTGCAAGTGTTCGTTAGGGGTTTTTAATGAAAGTGTCCTCGCTCGCTTTTCTCTTTAGTGACATACGCATATACTGTGACTGTGATTGCTCATTGCTCGTTACACTGTGGCTCTTAACCCCCCCCCCCTTTTTAGTGCATGTTTTATAATAGCGTGTGTTCATTTTTTTTAAATATAACTTTATTTTAATATCTTCAGTGGTAGTACCTTTTTTCAATATTTATATGTAATATAGTAGGATCCACCCTTAGGGTTAAAGAAAAATATATTCAATAATTCATGCCTATGGCGACGTTTCGACCTATCCGGTCATTATCGAGCCTGAAAATGATTTGTTTATTTAGCATATACTTAAAAAGAAACATTGCACTAAAACATATATCACACTTACAGAGAAAAACAGTTATGTGGTCTGAATATTTTGTATAAAATCAAAGTAAATGTACCTTTAAAAATACATGGAGCTGAGTACTCATAGAGTTCAGTCTTAGTTTATTTTAATAGTATTTCTATTAATTTATTCCTGTTCTCGCGACAATACAGGGACTTGTTAGAGAATAAGTTTTCCAAAGAATTAATATAGGAAGAGATCATAAATAAGCCTCAAAATGTATAATCTTTGTGCTCCAAATCAGTATTAAATAATAAGTTGGTTATTAAACCTTTTTCTTAACACATGGACCTATTCTGATAATGATAATACTTCCTGCTGTAAAGACAGACCATACGGTGCATGCTCGGTTTTGACAGAACTCTATCTAAATTCACTTAGGCCTTAAGTTGCTTGGCTTAAAATAATTATCTTAGTTTAAGCAGCTATCGATCCCACTTGACTAACTCAACATATTCTACCATTAGTCTTCTTTCTCTTGTCTTATCTTAATTTTTAAGTATAATGTAAAGTTGTATACTTAATTGTAACTCTGATGTTTTCTTTCTTCGCGTTCTTTCGATCTTCCTATGCTTCTTAACTTTTGTACTCTGCGATGTGTTATGTAAGAATAGTACTAATCTTTATTATTTTTCAACGAAAATATAGGAATATTGATGTATTAAAGAGTCCTTTGAGATCCTCCCATTGTGTTAACATTTGTTCAATATGTGGACGATATTTAAAAAAAGACGGTTTTTAGGGTTTCGAGGTCATCCTTGAAACCCTTATGCTTTTTGTAGTTCGTCCGCCCTCCCGTCGCATCTTGGATCATATCTCCGGACCTATTCTAGCAAGAGAATTGAAATTTGGTATAAAAGTTAAATTTTTTTTGCCCAACAACAGGAAAAAAGTTGCGAACTTCACAACTTTTAAATTCTTCGATCACCGAGCATTTGCGAACTGATCGTAACATTTTTTATTTTTTGTAATTTTTGAGTGTGGTATTATTTTAAAGTTATCGTAATGTAGATAACAAATATATAATATCGCGTTCCCCAAATGGCGGCCTTTTGACCACCAAAAGAACCGAATAAGTGCATACCTAGAATTCTAAAGGATAGTATGCACCTTGCTCCCCTGAAGTGTAACTTTTAGGTTTCTGTACAAAGTTAAAAAAGAAACCTTGTATAACGGCTCTGTCTGTCTGTCCGTTGGTGTCAGTCCGTTGCTTGTTTCAATTCATAAAATACTATAGCTAGAAACATACAGTGAAAAATACACTCCAGCGCCGGGATCAATCTCAATCATCAATTTAAAGGTCTTGAAGAGTAGAAAAAGAATATTAATATTAAAATTAGTGTAATTTTATTACACATAATAATGTTAACTTTAATGTACAGAAACCGGCGATTATCGCCCCACGTACTTACGTGAAGCGTGCCTTACTTGTTTATACATATTTTACTAAAAAAAAAAAAGAATAAATTATAATAATAATGTAGGAAATGTAAATTTTGATGACCCTTTTACTAGTAGCTTGCTGGCAAGTACTTGACGGGATTTTAAAAAAGTAATTTTATCGGATTAAATACTTCCTTGATTTGTGTTATGTAGTTTATTTTTCTCTGCTTGAAATGTTCAGTCTTATTTTTCTGTATAAAGAAGAGGACTTGTTTCAGTGTGCGCGTTAGCATAGTCAAATAGTTTCTATCGGATTTATTGGTTAAAAATGTATGTGAAAAGCAGTTTTCTAGTTGACTAGTTAAGACGGGAAAAGTTCAAAGTTCCAGAGAGGAAAAATCTTTCAAAACAAAGTTTTCTTCTAAATAATTAAAACATTTTTTTTTTTTTTTTTTTTTTTTTTTCTTAAACTAAACTATCTTATATTTTAGCTCCTGTTTCCAGTTCTATTTGATTTAATTAATTAATTTAATTAACCTGTTTATCAAATGTAGTGATATTTATAACCACTATTAAGTTCGAACATTTGTTTTACACATTTAAATTTTAGTATTTTCATTATTATGACTAGAGAGGTTGGTAGAAAGTTACACAACAATATTGTCACCACAATTTTTATTACACATAAACTCACAAACGCGTTTCGACAAATAACATAATCTTCAGTGTGTGTTAACTTAGTGAGGGTTAATTCTGTACTAAGCTAACTATTTTACAAACATGTATTATAAACTAACAGTAGGTTCCCCCACCTTGTACTGTTAGTTTATAATACATGTTTGTAAAATAGTTAGCTTAGTACAGAATTAACCCTTACTAAGTTAACACACACTGAAGATGATGTTATTTGTCGAAACGCGTTTGTGAGTTTATGTGTAATAAAAATTGTGGTGACAATATTGTTGTGTAACTTTCTACCAACCTCTCTAGTCATAATTATGAAGTGGTACCACAAAATCTCAGTCAAAACAACTAATTATTTAGTATTTTCAGTTTTATTGTCCGAGAAAAATTTTGGCATTTCATCAAAAAATATCTCTGAGACGTAGTATGAATTATTCGTAATTTAATTTCTAATATTACAAGTGTTTTATTTTTTAGTGATATAAATTTAGTTCGTCTACTTATTTTATTTACATCTAATCTACATTTATACAATTTATTTTAGAATAATATATATTTTTTTTAATGAAAATAAAAATTTGAGTGTATTTTTTAAGATAATATAAATGGTTGTCTTAAATATAAATATATTTTGTTTAATATTATCAAGTATATAAATTATTTATACACTATATAAAATGGATTTTTTTTCGCTACAATACTAAAAAATAGATTCTTCTTTCATGATTATATACTGTTCTCAGCAATGCTGCTTTTAACATTGATGCATTACTTTACTTATACATTTTCTACTGTCGGTGATTCCTTTATTATCTCAGTACTACTTCTATCATCTAGGTACTCCCTAGTAAGTTCTTTAGTATATACGTCATCTAATGTTAAAAATGTAATAGGGAATCGCATTTTCAGGGTTTTTCATCAAAATCGGTATTGTTACACCATCACACTATCTCTAATCTTTCACTAATAGAATACTAAATAGGACACTAATAGATATAGAGTTATTTCAAAAATAGTACTTTCAGCATTATCACAGGTCTTCCTTTTTCAATGAATACTTTTTCCATTATCAGTAAGTGTTCCATCATCACTTGTTCCAGTAATAGTATTTCCTAATCATCAGTTCTTGTTCCATCAATAATACTTTAATCCGTAGTTGCTTCATCTCCAGTGTTCTTTCCTCATTTAATACCAACATCACTTCTTGAGTGCTTATGTACACGTCCTCGTTGTTTTTGTTGCTATTTTTGTCTATTCTTTCATTAATGGATTTCTTAACTACGTATAAAAGTAATGTAGTTGCAATATTTTTAAAACAAATTTTAGAACGTTTAATCTTCATTATGTATATGAAATTAGTTTATGGCTTTCTAACATAAAATAAACCAAAAAAATGAACTTGTACCACTATAATATTTCGATTCAATTTGAAGATAGATCCAGTTATCAATAGTAAAACAGACTTTGGCTTGAATATCTTTTGAATGAGGAAAACTTGTATGTTAGTATGAGGTACTATGTCCCTTTGTTAACCCATATTTCTATGAGTCACACTATAAGCCAGATTTGAAAAAAGAGCTTAAAGAAAATAAGGGGAAAAGGTAGGCTATTCATAATTTGTTTTGTTAAATCTAAAGCCTAAAAACAACGGTAAAAAATCACCTACAATACAATTATACAAACAACCAATTGTTTATGGAGTAGGTGGGAAAAATATAAAATAAGGCTTTGTTAAACAAATGGAATATCTAGAGAAATGCTTTGAGGGGAAGGTATATCTTGTTTGACAAATACGTAAGGGGTCCGACAAGGTGGAGCATAAGGTCCTCTACTTTTTATTATTTATTTTACAATTGGTAAAACCTGACAACCTGTTGGGATTCTGCCTTTGAGAAACTGCCTCATTCCATAAAAAAATTCTCCTCTTATAACCAACTCAAGGGCTTTTCTTCATTTTCTCTTTAATCAAACATCTAAACCAAGAGATAGGATTTTAGGGAGGAAAGTGGAAAAAAGAGAAGAAGCAATATTATTTCTGCACCTCTTAACCCACAAACAAGAGCATTCTAAAGTATAAAGGAAATGAACAAAAAAGAAAAAAGAACTTATATACCTGGTGCAGAATAGGGTCCATTTTTCCCTTCTACCTTTCTCTTCATCTCTTCCTACCTTTTAAGTCGGAAACTACTTCGTGTGAAAAAAAAAGGACAGCTCTAAAAGTACATTTTTTGGGGGGGGGGGGGGGTCAAGAAAAAGAGAAAAAATAAAGAATTGGAAGATTTGTAAGAAAAAATAGAAGTAAATCTCTTAGTTTCCTAGATCTAGCTATGGATGGGAGCCTACAGAATCTGTGAAACCTAAGCCCAAGGTTTCCTTCTGTAAAAATGAAAAATTCAGTGGAAAAGCTTCTAACCAAGGTTTTATTATTGTATTTATTAGTTTTTTTTATCTTACAATTTTTCTATGACCTACTTTTGTTAAGGTTTTTTATGAGTAAATTATCGTTTATCTTATAATTTCATCGTAAAGAAAAGTTATGGAAAGTCCTAAGTGTGAAGTCAAAATTTTAAATTCAAATTAAAGTCTAGGGTAGGTTCATGCATTTGATGTAAGATATATAATGTAGTTTTATTCATTTTTGACTAATAATATATCTAACATTGTTTCTGGTTAAAAATCTCTGGTAATTCTCAGAATTGAATAGCCAATAATTTTAAGATTTAGCATATTTATATACATACGAGTACGTAAGCCGACCCCTTGCCGTGTCTGTTAAGCCTTTCAATATCGTCCATCACAGTATTCTTATTATAGACCGAAGTACAGCTAGCATTTATAATTATAATATAAAAATTACACTGGTAATGTTTAATCATATACTTATATACTTTTGAAAATATGCTTCTGTGAAGTAAATGTGATAATAATATCTAATTGTTGAATTTACTTCAAACCAACTTCTGGCAACCGTAAATAATGGTATGTGTTTGAACCTGTGCTACCTCTGTCGATGACATAAATATCTTTCAGAAAAATATTGCGTCGTTAGTTTATAGAGATTAAAGAATCCAAGGCTATAACTGGACAATTCATAATACATTGTCATATACTATGTCACATATTTTACCATATTAGTTTTATAGGAGTAACATAAACTGTCTCCACTTAAATTTAAATGACTTTAATATCAGCTATCAAAAAGCCATCATCAGTGCCAAAGAACATTCTAACATATTAGTTTTAATTTAAAAATTAACATTTAGGTTAATTTCACCCTTTATTGTTATAAAAAATTATTATTATTTTGCTTCCGAGCTTACCGAAGGTAACGGAAGCATTGTGTTCACCTTTGAGAATAAAAAACTTTTATGTCTCCGATTTAAAAAATTCCAAGACAGAAATCCGTTTCAGACATCAGGGAACATTTTTGGTCTCGTGTCTGTCAGTCGGTCTGTGTGTTCGCGAATTATGAAACGTGTGACGATAACTTGAGTAAATGTCGACCGATTTTAATGAAATTTGGTAGACATGTTTATTTTACCAATGCCCAGGACGAGTTCGTTGGACTACGTTATCCGTCCAAGCGTTCACGAGCAACGCTCGCGTAAACGTGAACTTCAAATTAAAAATTGGAATTTTAGATCAGGAAAAAAATCTAACTTTATCTATTCAATGAGGCAAACATTTTTTTCATATACAATGTTTTAGTAAAACCAACAGCGACACCGCTATGAAGTGTTAAAGATCGCTAAAACTATTAATAGTCTTTACACAATTAAGTAATATAACAATAATTTTAATCCATTTTTTGATGCGGTCCCCTTTAATTTTCAATTTAAGAGATTTCTATTTAAGGTCTTCAGGGGTATAAAAACCAACTACGTTTTTTTGGCAATATTTTGTCCTTATTTTAGAACATTTTTAAGCATTATACTTATTTCCAATTGTGCAAGAATTAAATTTATTTGTCAGGTAGTCAATTAAAAAGTTATACATATTTCCATATCCCACTCTTTATTCCGTCATTAGGAAAATCCATAAAGTAAATTAAATTGAAATTAATTTCTCTCACACACAAATATATACATGAGTCATGAGCAAAGATTGAACTATGACTCCTTAGGAGTCATATGACTCCCCTAGGAGGAATTAAGAGTGGGATATGGAAATATGTATAACTTTTTAATTGAATACCTGACAAATAAATTTAATTCTCGCACAATTGGACATAAGTATAATGCTTGAAAATGTCCTAAAATAAGGACGAAATATTGCCAAAAAAACGTAGTTGGTTTTTATACCCCTGAAGACCTTAAATAGAAATCTCTTAAATAATTTTAATGTTAATATAACAATAAAGTACATGATAGGGTGCGAGGAAGCTATGTGCCACACTAATTTTCAGTCTATTTTAGTTTGAATAGACAATCAATTATTTACACATGGGACGATTACATAATGCTATTTATCATTTTTAAACATTTTGTGCTACGATAATATCATTGTGGAACGTAAAGAATTTGTTGGAGTTTTTTCAGAAACAAAACGTTTCCCTTTAGACATAGTTTATTAAAACACATTATTCATTTTACAACGTAAAAGATCATTACTATTTAAACACATTAAAGGTGTAATTTTTAGTTTACTCAAAGACTTGTTCTGTACACCATCGTCTGTAAAAAAATACTTTGTTTATTCTTCATCTAAACGGACAAAGCCTGGATTAAATGTCCTCTTAAATATCTGTCCTTTATCGACTGATTTTCACAGTCGTTAAGTTGAGTCAGTTTTTACACTAACATGAGTGTCATATATCATAAATCTGGTTTCAGATCATATTACAAACTCTGCCAAGAAACATACAAGAAAAAAAAGGGATAGGTTGAATACTTGATATTATAGTTCATTCAAGAATATTATTTATTAGAATTGCAGGATAATGTAATATATTCTTATTATAATATTAAGGTCAGTGTTCAGCAAAATGCGCACTTATCGTATCAGCTATATACCGGACCTATTCCAGTAAACGAATGGGATAAATGTAACAATATTTTTCACAAAAACTTAAATTATCAAGAGCAACAAATAATTTTTTCCCATTTTCAAAGGAGTATTACTTCTTTCCATGATACAATTAATGTGATATTTAGTTATATAAACACTTCGACTTATTTTTTTTTCTTTGTATACTATCAATCAATATCTTAAACGGACCACTTAACGGTCAATATATTATTTTTCAATATTAAATATAGCGTAAAAATAGTGAATCTTTAAGTTAAATTGTTAAGTTATGTAGTATTGTTGAGTGGATATAAAATTTTTGCATACGAGTCTGCAAGACAGTGAGGCATTTTCATGTCTTCGCTCCGCGTAAGCTACCGACATGAAATGTCGCCAGGTTCGCTTCGCGGTGTTCGTTAGGCGTGTGCCGACGATTAACATCACGAGTCTTGATTCGTGTGAAATGATTCGTACGACTCGTAAAAATAAAAGCAACTGCAGATAAAAGCAAGATACCTCTCTTTTTGCCCTCAGGGTTTTTTTTTTTTAAATTGCCAATTGTTGAGTAATTCTTAATATACAAACAGTGGTTTCACCACATATCGAAATAAGAGTCGGGGATGCTTATATGAAGTATAAACATTTTTCACATGAACTTAATTATTGAAATTTAAGCATAAATCACCATTTATTTCATATTTATATATTGCGGATAGTTCAGGAGATAGCGTGCAAAAATGTGTCAAAAGGTCAGTGTTCAGCAAAATGCGCACTTATCGTATCAGCTATATACCGGACCTATTCCAGGATCTATTCCCTGGACCTATTCCGGACCAGACTAGGATCTTCTCTTCTGGACTAGTAATAGAAAACATGTGTTTAAATAATTTAATTTAAATAGTTCTGTTACAAATGAAGTTTAAATTAATTAACATTTTTAGTTGAAATGAAGAAGCTTTGAGTGTGTAGAAGCAGCTCAGTTCCTCGTTATAAAATGACTAGTCTCGTCGCTTAGTTGGATTCAAGGTAGATCGATTTGTTAGGAAATGAAATTGAAGCCTAAACTCCTAATACCAGATGCGACCCCTTGGTTTCATCCTTCCATTTGAAAATCCTCTTACTCGCCAACAGAGAAATACCCTCGTCCAGTGCGGTAAAAAGTAGAACCCATGAACAAATTAATAATTTAACCTGGTCATAAAGTAAACGATTGGTTAATATTTTATTCTCTTTTCGTTTCCTTTTTCTACTGTTTTATATTTTTTAAGACTTTCTTGTTGAAAAAAAAAGCCGAAGACTGAATTTACGGAGGAGCATTTGTAGCGTGATCTTGGTTCATAAGTTGTTGTTTGTGTATTTTCCATTATCAAGTATTGCATAGACAAAACATTTGACCATTTTACTTGAAGATTAATTCCCTTTGTAAAAATTCTTATATACATGCATGTAAGATACTTAGTTTAGCACTTCTTTAGGCTATTAATCCCCTTATAAAAACAGAAGTGGGATATGCCTTTGTCCCAAAGTACATTGGACTAAACATCTCTTTTTCTTAATAGTTATTTTGTCAAAGTCATTTTTATTCTAAAATATCATAGGGGAGTAACAAACTAAAGAAGTACCCTTAGTTTTTTTATGGTGTATACTAAATTAAACTCAGAAAGTAAATTAGATCAATTTAATTCTATAAAACATATATTAGTTAACTTGATCATTGGGTTATATAACTTCTGCTAGTGGTTAAATTAGTTTTTTTTAAAAAAAGGGAATAACATAAACTGTCTCTCCACGTAAATATAAAACATTTTTATATTATCAAAGCAGCTTTCAGTTTTTATAAAGCCATCATCAGTGCCAAAGTGTGGAAGAAATAAAGCTAAATTAATCAAATTAATTAGTGAATACTTCATGTCGGAGATCAACGTAAGACTCACCTTTTACTAATTTAATTTATTAATGTAACTCTATTTCTTCTACATTTAGGCTCTGATGATGCTCTTTCTGTTAAATACACAAGTTTTCACTTAACATAGAAAGACAGGTTATGTAATTCCTTTAAGATGACCCTATGCTTCTCTGCTGCTCCTTTAAGATCATAGATGCTTCTCTTAAATAGTTTTAAAAAGGTAATGTAATTTCCTTTTTTTAAGAATTACATATTTAATAGCTGTATTGTTATATTGATAAGTTAAATTGAGGAATAAAAATGTTGAAAAAACTTTTTTAAATTATTATTAAAAATTTCTTTAAAGTATTATTAAAAATTTGATGAAGTTAATTAATTTAATGTAAACAATAATTTTTATAATAATAATATTTTTTTATATATAATATAAAACATTGAAAGAAAAGTTGAGTTGTTATTTCGATATTAATTTTAAACAAACGAGAATAATATTAAAAATGTATAAATTTTAAAAAAGTTATCTTTATTATTTCTCTCAATGTTTTAGGGGTGAAATTGTTTGTGTAAGTGAAAGGGTAAAAGCAATCGGGAGGTAGTAAAGAATATTACTTAGTGCTTTCAAAATGTAGGTATCAGACTTTTAAATAAAACAAACTTAGATTACATTCAAGCTTTCTTCGGCCCCAACTTCACTTGACTTAAATAAATAACTATTATATGAATAAAACAGTGTCTCTTCCCATTAAAAGAATTGTTTATTCTCTAAACAACAAATTAAATTGGAATCGAATAAAAATAATTTGGTTTCAAACAAATGTACTTTCCAGGAAATTAAATTCCATTATGTTGAGTTCTGGTTCAAAACACCTGGTTTTTTCAGTAACTGTAAAATGCACCTTTTAATAGCATCCTTTTTTGGTATTTGTTGACAAGTTTAAAAGATAACTGTTTATACATCCTTTATATTAACGTTTTTGTTTGCTCCTGATGTCGTCTATTGTAAAATCTTTTGAGGGCTCATTAACCCTCTTTCGATCTTCCAATCGATCTGAAAATTGTCACATAGACTGCAACGATACAAAAAAATGAAATAAAATAATAATAGGCTGGAGGGTTTATTTGGAATGAAAGTCCTTCGAGTGATATATATTTTTATTTGATCAAAGCTTTCGCCTAGGGATCCTGAGCTTCTTCAGTGATCTACAAATTAAAATGAATTGTAAAGGAAAAAAACGAACAAGTATTCTTGAATTACAAAGGAAAACATTAAAAAAAAGTACAAAAAGTCTTACCATAAATTTTAATTTTATGTCCGCTAAAACAAAATTGTCGTCATAGCAAAATTGCACAAATTTTAGTATTTATATAAATAATGATAAATAAATTAAAGACACAGGCTATCTATAACACTTTTATAATGAAAACACATTTATTAGGATTGCACATAATGTCCTTGTGGTTGTGAAGGGAATGATGTAGGTATGGAAAACCAGGTACGATAAGTAGGTAAGGTAAGTGGAGGGGATATCCTTAAGGTTTTCTTGAAGGTTAAGGAACTATAGGAAGGATCAGGTAACAGTGAAAGAAATCTCAATCATTACGGGAAAATATCAAAAGTTTCATGAACCTTACTGGTGTTCATCAAGTTCTGGGTGAAAGCTTTGATGAAATAAAAATATATGTCACTCGAAGGACTTTCTTTCCAAATAAACCTCTTGCCTACTTCAATATCCTACAAGTCCAAAAAATTAAATATCTTCTATTTAAAATCATTGTATTTCGTATGATTATTCCTAAAATTATATCGATGTCTGTCGCAAGAAGAGATAATAAGGTTATAATAATAATTATTATAATTATAATAATAAGGTTCAAGTCCCGGCGCTGGAGTCTATTTTTCTCTGTCTGTCTCCCTTTGTTAATAATAATTATAATTTGATTTAAATTAAAATTTAAACTTTCCATAGTATGAATACTACCTTAAACTTAAAAATTAAATTTCTAATTGATTGTACAAGGTATACAGGTACTAATTGGGTACTTTATAATTATTATAAGCGATACTTTTTGCTCTTGTTCTATTATCGTTAATGTTGACTTCTAGACTTGTAGAAAATTGAAAGCTTAATTCGGGACTAGCTATCGTTACTGACAGAGGAAATTATTCTCCAGTGTAGCTCAGTTGGTAGGGCGCTATACTGGAATTATAGAGGCCCGTGGTTCAAGTCCCGGCACTGGAGTCTATTTTTTTTCTGTCTGTCTCCCTTTGTTAATAATAATTATAATTTGATTTAAATTAAAATGAAGAGATTTTGTGAAATTAAATCCCTCAAGGGAGAAATTGGGATACAGTGTGAAAAGAAGGTGGAATTTAGCCCAGACTGATTTTCTGAAGTTAGAAAGTTAAAACTTGGGAAAGGGCGCCTCTAGAGGATATAAGTATAATATATTAAGAGATAATTCAAATTTCGAATCAGATGTGGGATAAGACACTCTTGGGAGGAAGAGCAAAGATACCTCTGCTTTACCTGTAAAGTTGTCTTTTAAAACTGTGCCTCCAGTAGTCAGAATAAATTACCTACTAATTAGGGATGTTTACAAATTATTTGAAGAGGGAGGAGGGTGGGGGGAAGGGATTTAGAGACTCTGTGGCATATAGATATTCTTGCTTTGCAACATAACTTTAATATCTCTTGACTTTACTTTATAATCACATCAAATTAAAAAATATTCCTATACCCATAAAACACCTTCCTTGGTCCAAAAGGAACTATTAAAAATAGTCTGTCAATTAGTGTGACACATAGCTTCTCGCGTTCTATTTTGTATACTTTAATGATTTCATACTATTAAAACCTATTATTTTCAAATTTATTTAATTGTCCCCCGTTTTTAAAATTGTTTTGATATTTTACATAAATTAAAATATCAATTTAGCCAAATTTAAGGAGCGCAGGCTACTTTCGACAAACTATCTAAATTTCATAAAAATCAGATAAGTGCTTTTGATGATATAGGTGTAAATAAATGTATGTTGGTGCGCTTGTGGAAGATAAACAAATAAGCGCATAAGGTTGAAACTGGTATGGGACCAAAAATGGGCTAATTAAGACTACCATCCAAATTTCATTATAATCGCCCTAGTAGTTTTTAAGATATGTTGATTCACAAAAATTGAGCGACAGACCGATGTCTGAAACGGATTTCTGTCTTGGAATTTTTAAAATTGGAGACCTAAAAATGTTTCGTTCTTAGAACGATCTCATAGCTTCCGTTACCTTCGGTAAGCTTGGAAGCAAAAACACACCGTAGCAATGCACGGAAAACCAGCTGTCTTTCTTATATATAAAGAGGAAACGTTATTTGTATCTTAGCAAAAATCTCTAGAACCACTAAATCAATTACATCAAAGGTTTGAAAATAGCTTAATTATGTATCCCATGTCATAGGCTATCTCATATTTTTAAAGGATTTTTTTTTTTTTTTTTTTTGTAATTATATGTGTCAAATGCATTTAAATTGCAAATGAACACTGAAATTACAGTAAATGTTTGGCATCTGACTTACGAATTTATTCAGCAAGTGAATAAAATGATAATAAAGAATGAAAATTACTTTTGAAGGATAATTTTTAATAGGAAAAGTTTTTTATTTAAAGAAACCCTGATTTAAATTTTTGTAGGAATATGTATTAAATTTCTGTGGGCAAAAGACATACATCATGTTACTAGTACTTTAAAGGGAAATGTTTTTTCGTAATATGTGAAATTGAAATTACCACTGATGAAATAATATAATTTTAGCATCTTTTTGGAATTTATTCAGAAAGTGAATGAAATGAAAATAAAGTACATTTATTTTTAAAAATTTGAAAATTGAAAGTTTCTTTTATTAAAAGAAAACGAATGGAAAAACAAAATCTAGTTCGCGCACAACGGGGAAAAAAATGGTAACATGCACTCTAAGGGACTTTTAATTGTGTGTTGGATTTTCAAGGACGGGTAAATCAGAAAACCGGTTTATACTATTACCATATGGTACATAGAAAACAAATAGGTAATGTTGTTTCTTCTGAATTTCTTTATGTGCATTGCTCCTAAAAACAGCATTTCTATGCACTGTAACATGTCATAATTCCAAGTTTTATATGCATTTATATAGGTATATGCAAATTAATATATGAATATATATCGCGGGAAAAGCTGCGATTCATGTACGTAATATAACTCGTTATTATTTGGATATAAAAGAGTGTGTTCAGTTTTTGAAAAGGTAGTTAATATATTTTGCTTCAGTTATACGCCTAGGTTTATTTATGGTCCAACTTGTTTGAGGTATTTAATGATTATAGTCGCTTAGTTGCTATAAAACACAAAATTACTGAAAACCAAAATGTAATATTTACGACAGTAAATTTAGCGAAATGGTACTGACAAGTAATCACTTTCATATAAACTTTGGATTCTTTAGTATAAATTAATTTTTCAAAACTTAACTTTTCTCATATACGAGTACAATATTACTAGGACTAATGTTTTTCATTTGTTAGTTGTTTTAAATTTTAGTGATATCATTTTTATTATTTTTGAATACTTTATCAAAATTTACCATAAAAATAGTTAATTCTCAGGGGGAATCGTACACGTTTCCTACCCCTTTGCGTTTTCTCTATTTTCTTAAAAATATAGATCAATTTTCTCAGGTGAAACGACTTTGGTTAGATTCGCATTGAATTGAACTATATTTTAGATCTTATTTTTTAATGTGGATCACTTTTTAATAACTTAAAGTAATTTAAACCAAATTATTAATTTTTTAAATTGGCTATATTTCGTAACTCAGTTAGTTGGTTTCGTTAATTTCTATAATATTTCTCCCTCTCATATTGAACCATTAATTTATTTTTTTACCAATAAAATAAAATTAATAATTAACAAATAATTAAATTAAAAATTGATACACTTAACAGTTGTAACATTGAGGTAACCAAATGTAATCTTTCTAATGGAACCGTTTTTGAGAAATAATTTGTTCCGCATTTTAGAAGGACAGCGTCCCTAAATTTCGAGCTACAATTAATTTCTGATTTCGCTTTGACGTATGATCTAACTTCCGAGCTTACCGAAGGTAGCGGAAGCTGCGGAATTTTTAGATTTCCGGTTTCAAAAATTCCAAGACAGAAATCCGTTTCAGGCATCAGGGAACATTATTGGTTCCGTGTCTGTCTGTCGCTCTATTTTTGCGAGCCAACATAATATTAGAAACTACACCTCCGATTATAATGAAATTTGGATGGTAGATCATGATTAGCCCATTGTTGGTCCCACATAAGTTTCAACCTTCTGCGCTCATTTGTTTATCTTCCACATGCACACAAACCTACATTTATTTACACCTATAGCTTCAAAGTGCTTATCTGATTAGTATGAAACTTTTATAGTTTATCGGAAGTAACCCGCAGATAGCCCAAGATTAATTTGAACCCGTCTGCGATCTTTAACTTATACTTATTGATACTTGAAGTTGAATTAAATTGATACTTATACTCATGTAAAATAGTGTGGCACATAGCTTCCTTGCGTCATATTTTGTATAAATTATTGATTTTATACATTTACAACATATCGTTGTCTTTTATGTAATTTATGTAATTTATTTAATTTCCCACACGTTATTTAAACCTGTCATAATCGTTTTTACTTTTCACATCTCTTTTCACGCATCTATTCTTCACATCTCGTCTGCACTCTTTAACTTTTGTTAAATTGATGAACTTTTGAAAATAAAAACACTTTTGACTGGTTAAAAAAACGGAACTATTAAACAAATTAGACAATAATGGCTTTTGTAAACGCACAAAATCAATAAAGTTCGTGGTAGGATGCGAGGAAGTTATGTGCCACACCAATTGGCAGTCTATTTTAAACATGTAGGCCAAATTTCATTGAAATCGGTCAAGTAATATAGACTCACACGTCTGCACAACAAGACTTTTAAATAAAACTATTTAAGTAACTATTGAGTCCGTAGGCAAAACCTAGGACCCTTATATTTTCCTGGTTGTGTCTGTCTGTCCTTCCGACGTCTGTCGCCTGCTCTCACGGCGACACCTTTCGTCCAATCACTTTGAAATTTGGCATATATGTGTATAGTACCTACCCACACATTTTAAAAATATAGCGACTTAAAAAAAATATTTTTCAACAATATTAGGTTAAAAAAACTTAAGGTTATAACCAAAGCTTATAAGCTTTGATAGGGCGAGCATAGGTGAGTTTGAAGTGTTTTGAAAAGTGCCCCCCCCCCTCCCCCTATCTATTTCGCTTATGTAAAGTGCAAAAAATCTGATAAAAATTCCTGGAAATTCTTCGACCAAAAGTAAGGATACCCCTATTTCGAAATTTCTAAAAAAAAATATTTTATTTTCTATTGACAAAATACGTTTTTTTATAATTATGCTCTTTTTGGTATATTTATATGTTTATAGTCCTATTCAGTGGCAAAAAAGACTGTATCAGAAGTTTGTTGATGTGTTTTGAGAATATCAGACCCATAGGAAAGTTCAAAGTAGACTTTTTAGCATTTTAAAAAGCACCATCAATAGGGTACTACTTAAACAATACAGTGTTGCCTACGCCCGCGTTGTGTGCTGACTAGCACACACTTGACCTGTTTATTTGAACTTGGGGGACCTTAGGACGTATAAATCCAGCTAATACTCCAAATCGAATTTTCGTGCAACCACAATACTTTCTCTCCATATAAACTATGATATGAGAAAGTAAAACATACGAAGAAGAGAAATGTCAAACCTTCCGTCTTTTGACATTTAATTAAACTGTATGTTATAAAAAAGAAGAACGAAATAAGGTAATTTCATACTCAAGGTAAGTAAAGAAATAGCAGTTTACCTTTACTTTGAAAATCTGACTTTAAAGAGACTTGTTTCAACATTCTGGGCTTTGACTTATGATTTTAAATATAAATCTTCCCGCCTTTTGAAGTCTTATATTTATCTAGAAAGATTTGAATATAAAATATATATTTTCATAAATTTCCGTCATTTTTACTATCGGGATAAGTTACTTTGTACTTAGTAACAAATAAAATATAATGTGTAAGTGGTGCGTGCCACTGCGTTACAGATGAATTAGAGAATCATGTAAATAACTTTTAAACGGCTTATCTTTTATAAATGAAAATTTATATCAAAATGATTAAATTTTTAAATGGTTATGATAACATTATGAATTCGATATTGAAACTCTTGGTATAAACTCTTTGATATAAAAATAAATACCCATAACTATTCGTCTAAAATAAAGCAAACCTGTGTAAATTTGTCTAAAATAAAAGTATAATGTTCTTTCAGTTTTAAAATTAAAAAAAAATCAAAATAATTATTTTAAATTTTTATGTTTTTGGTAGTATTCAATTCATACTACGGAAAGTTTAAATTTTAATTTAAATCAAATTATAATTATTATTAACACTGAGAGACAGACAGATAAAAATAGACTCCAGCACCGTGACTTGAACCACGGGCCTCTACATTTCCAGTGTAGCGCTCTTTCCAACTAAGCTACGCAGGACTAGTACCCGATAACTAGTCCCGAATCCAAGCTTTCAATATTTCTATACAAGTTTAGCAAGTCAATATTTATGACATTAGAACTAGACTGAGAATTAACGCTTATAATTTAGAGGTCCGTGGTTCAAGTCCCGGCGCTGGAGTCTATTTTTCTCTGTCTGTCTCCCTATGTTAATAATAATTATAATTTGATTTAAAATAATTATTTTAAAATCTTTGGAGTTTTTTAAGTAATATATTAAGAGATAAAATGTTTCTATGCAGTTAGTGATATTATATGCGAGTAAGATACTATAATCTTGAAACTCAATAAAACATTCCATTTCCTTTTGCACTTACTTAAGCGAAATTAAATAAGGATTTCCCTGTGATCTTACATAATTTTAAGTCCTTTTAGAGGGTTAGATAAATCGAATTTAGTTGCTTAGATTTCTCGACGGAATGAATATTTTAATCCTTAACGTTCATTTTAATTTATCTTTTACTTTTACTTGCAATATCATACTATCAGCGCTTCTCCTAATCTCATGTAAGAGATGAGTTGTTTTTACAGTTTGTAAATATAATAATTTATTTAAGCTTTAGTTAATTATCTTTACTAGATCCGATTCTTTAAATGGATTTTGCTAAACTGAGGTTCACAATTTGTTTAATCTCGTCCGGCTTACTGGAGCGGTGTATAGTTCAAAACGTATTTTAAAATAACAATTAAGTATGTATTATAAAATAGACTGCCAATTGGTGTGGCACATAGCTGATAGCTTCCTCGCATCCTATCCAAGTACTGTATTGGTTTTATGCTTTTTTTACAAGCCATTATTGTCTCATTTGTTTGTTTCCCCGTTTTTTATCTGTCAAAATTGTTTAAATTTTTTACATGAATTAATGCATCAATTTAGCAAAAGTTAAAGAGCCCAGATGGTTCAAATTAATCTTGGGATATCTGCGGGTTACTTTCGATAAACTGTAAAAGTTTTATACAAATCAGATAAGTACTTTTGCTTTGTTCAATCTTTTTCTATTAAATTATTTTTCTTGGTTTCTGATTGTATGTTGTGATTGCCACATGATTATTTTGTATAGTCGCTTGACTTCTTGTTGTAATGTCAGTGTCATCAAAACCATAAGTAATAATAGTATATGATTTTGTTTGTATGTCAACTATAATACTGTCATAATCTAATTGTAGTAAAATTTCTTCATCTGTCTCGTCTTCAATTTTTTGTAATTCAGTTTCGTTATTTGAGGACAATTGTTTGATTTCTTTCCTTACATTTACATACTGTTCGTAATAATTTATTTATTTATTTTCAATATATATTAATGTGATTCTATTCACGGTTTTAGATGTTAATTCTTCTTCAGTAAGAGTTATTGTTTCCACTAACCTTCTCTTAATTTGTCCTGCGGACTTCCTCAAGCTCGATATTTCCATTTTATTTTATTACTAGGTCACTTGATCACACAAGGTCAATAGGTGTAAATAGATGTATGTTCGTGCGCATGTGAAAGAGAAACAAATTAGCGCATAAGGTTAAAACTTATATGGGACCAACAATGGGCTAATTATGACCTACCTTCTAAACTTGATTAAAATAGGACTTAGTTTTTAAGATATGTTGGTTTGCAAAAATCGACGACAGACCGACAGACAGGCAAACCAAAAATGTTCCCTGATGTCTGAAACGGACTTCTGTCTTGGAATTTTTGAAATCGGATACCTAATAGTATGTATGTATATATATGTGTCACTCCAGACGATATCTCCCCTTAGGATGCACTTAAAATTTTCAAACAAATTTTAAAATGTCAATAATATCAAAAGAAAGGACGAGTTCGTTGGCCGGAATTTTCGGAGCCCATTAGGGTCACAAATAGCATAAAATCATGGTTTTTTTTCCATTTTACCTCCCTCTGATATGAAAATATGACAAAAGTGTACATAACAACAATTACTGTACTCTTAAAGAGCTTTCCAACGACATGGATCTTGAAGGGTAAATGCTATTTTGACTTTTGTACCCCGTACCCCAGTGTACCTTACGGTTCGTATCTTCTATAATACGCAGATTTCTTTGAAAAGTCGCTCATTAAGTCATGGTGCATGACTGGACTCTTTTTTAGGGTCCGTAGGCAAAACCAAGGACCCTTATATTTTCCTGCGTGTGTCTGTCCGTCCGTCCGGTCGCCTGCTCTCACGGCCACACCTTTTGTCCGATCACTTTGAAATTTGGCATGTTTTGTCTTGTATACCTACCCACATATTTTAAAAATATAGCGACTTAAAAAATATTTTTCAAAAAAATTAGGGTAAAAAAACTTAAGGGTTATTTTTTATTTTTTTTTTTTTTTCGACACCGTGAGGGGTATCATATGAAAGGGTTCGTCGAGCTGATTAAAAAAATATACAATTCTTTGGTTATAACTTTGATAGGGCGAGCGTAGGCAAGTTTGAATATAATTATTCTTTTCTTTAATTATTCTTTTAATATAATTATTCTTTTCTTTAATTATAATTGTTTTTCTATTCTCCCAGTATTCATTCATCGTAGCATTTTTGTATTGCCATGCAGCATTGTATCGTTGTGTTTTATTCATTCTTCCCCACATCGGTGTTGTCATTTAACAGACCCATCTTTTAGAAGGTATTGCTCTTTCTCTTGTTACTTCTATATAGGATAACATTCTATTATTTTCTTGGCACATCCTTCCGTAATGACTTCTGGAGATATGGCCAACCCATTTTCATTTTCTTCTACTCACTATCCTTCCAATATCTTCCAAGTTGGATTCTCTTTCTAACCAATCTGTTACTTTTCGTTTCTCCTCTTGATATCATAAGCATGCTTCTCTCCATAGAACTAACAGTCACATGTAACGTATTACTAGTTTGCTTAGTGAGGTTCCATGTTTCAGAGCCGTATATTGATACTTTAGAATCACACTATTCCATAGTCTGATTTTACTTTCTATTAGATCTAAACTATTTCCTGTATATCTATTGCATGCACTATACATGCTTTATACCTGATTTTCTTCTCACTTCTTTAATAGTATGGTCATTTTTATCATTAGTATTGTCATCAATGTTTCAGCATTAACTATTTATTCTGCTCTATATTGATGTACATAACTTTAGTTTTAGAGATATTCATTTTTAATTCTATTTTTCTTATTTCATCCGCTAGTTCATTTAGCATTCTCTGTACTCCTGTAATTGATTATCCTATAAGACTAATGTTATCTGCGTACTTAAGTGCATTTAGTCATCTACCATTTATTTAAGTACATTTTAGTCTCCAATTCAGTTTCCTAAATGAATCTTCTAGAACGGCATTAAATATTTGCAGGAGGGACACCTCCTTGTCTAAAGCAACTTCTTACAGGTATCCACCTAATTTCATTATTTATCTTATTTTTATTTCCACATTCTTTTATATGTTTTCAAATATTATTATGGTATCGTATATCAATCTCGTGGCATTCTTTAAGAACATAGAACTCATTTAAGCTTCAGTAAAAGCAGAATCAAATGCTTTTTTAAAATCGCTTTAAATGTAGTTTTAATAGAAAGCGATTTTAAAAAATTTAAAAGTAGTTTTAATGGAAATTTGTAGTTGTAAGCTTCTTCAATCAGTTGCTGCAATACTATAGTAATAGTATCCCGTCATTAGTATAGATATTTTTTTAAATCCAATTTGTATGATTTCAGTTCTTTCATCAAATGATCTTAAAATTCTGTTTGAAATTATTTATATAAATAGTTTATAGACAATAGACAGTCAATTGATTAGACAATATTTTTTATATTTCACTTCTGTCTTCATTCTTGAATAGTAGCATTAATTTTGATTTCACCCATTGTTCTGATGTCTTTTCTTGTATTGATTGAATAGCTATTAGACGTTAGTTAACTAAAAAACTTTGCACTCTTATTTCACGACTTCTAATCCATATTAGGTATGTTCTGAAATTTGTTCTTAAAAAAGAACTTGTTATTAAAATTTAAAAACTTTTGCAGTTATTTATTAGATATTTAATAAAATTGAATGGCAAAGTACTGTTTCTGAATCTCCTATTTTGAAATTATATTTTAGTGCTAAAATCGGACCTATTGGTACGCTTGTGAGTTATTAGCAAATAATATCCAAGAGACACTGGTTAAAACTAACTGGTAGAGTATATACTCAAGATGGCGCTAGTGAACCTCTATGGGTGCAGTGGTTAAAACTATGATACGCCAATAGTTCTGGGAACCTAAGGAAATTGAGTTTTTGTATTGAAAAAAGTAAGGGACTTAAGTGAAAACAGCTGTAGTCAATGAGGCTCATTGGCTTATTTCCTCATTTTTTCGAATTATCCGCGCTTCCAACGCACTATAAAACTCATTTGGTGAAGACTGTAAATGATATTAAGATTACGTCAGTAAAAAAAGTTATTTAGATATGGGAGGAAAAAAGGAGAAATAAAACTTTATTAAGGTGGATGTTGAGTTGGAAGGATTGAGTAGGATTAAAAAGAAGATAAGTTTGAGGTGACGGTATTAGGCAGGGTTCATTAAGAGGTTGGGTTCTCTGTTCAAGTGCCTCGCCAAGCCGAGCTTCTTTATACAAGGATGTTATGAAAAGCAACATTGCTCTTTTCAACGTGCCAGGGCCCTACTGAAAATTCTCTTCAGATATTCACAGTTGTTACAGGCAACTAACAAAAACTGGTTACTGGAGTAGCGGATCAAAAACTTAAGTTTTAACTGATTATGAAGTGTATGACAGTGAAGTGAATGGTACACATAAGTTTAAGCTAATACAGATTAGTGCATATTCGTTGAAGTTTGTTATTAATTACGTTCTTATTCAATTCTTACATCATCTAATACGAAATCGATTATTTTCCATGGTCTTATTAACATTTTCGTAGATTGTGGCGTTCAATTTAGTTTCTTGTAACGGATTCGTTTTTAAATGTTGTAATCCATCTATTTGTGAGGATAATAGTTTAGCTTTGGTGACGTTCTTCAAGGCCATACTTAAAGGACTCTCATTGATTTTTCTTCCGAGCTTACTGAAGGCAATGGAAGTTATGTTATCGTTTCAACATTTAATTCTTTATGTCTCAGATTTCTAAAATTCCTACACAGAAATCCGTTTTATACATCAGAAAAAATTTTTGGTTCCGTGTGTGTCTGTCTTGTTCAATTTTTGCGAACCAACGTATCTAAAAACCTACTCGTCTAATTTTAATTTTAACTCGTCTACTTTAATTCATGTAAAAAATCAAAACAATTTTCACAGATATAATAAACGGGGGGTGGGGGGGGGGGGGATGAAATAAATTGGACAATAGTAGGTTGTAAAAGCATAAAAGTGTTAAATTATACAAAATAGACGCGAGGAAGCTGTGTGCCACACTATTTGATGAATAAAAGTATTAAGTTAGCAACATTTTTGGAGCGCGGACGGTTAAAATTAATATGGGACTATCTGTGAGCTACGTGCCCTTAATTTCTTAAAAAAACGGATAAGTACTTTTAAAGATATAGGTGTGAATCAATGTATGTTTGAGCTCATGTAGAAAATAAGCAAATTGGTGCAGAAGGTTGAAAATGATTTGGGACCAACAGTGGGCTAACTATAATCCTACCATCCAAATGATTTAATATTTCATTCAAATTGCATGTTGGTTCGCAAAAATTTAGTGACATACAGACAGACTCGGTGCCAAAAATGTTCTCTGGTGTCTGAAACGGATTTATATCTTGGATTTTTTTAAATTGGATTATAAAAATTTTTCGTTCTTCAGAACGATCACATACTTAAGTAATTACTTAACATTACGATCACATCATTGAACGATCGGTAAGCACGGAATCAAAAGTACTGTTATATACTTTTATAGAAAAAACAAACTACTCGTAAAAGAAGAGCAATGAATGAAGTTCAAATTTATTCAATGAAAAAACATTTAGATCTATATAACGAATTTTAACAAAGAATGGTTTTTCTTAATTAGCCCTTTCAGTTAAATTTCTTAGCTTCTGTTTCAATAGCTAGTCTATTTCTATTATGATCAAACAACCTTTACAAAAGAACATTCCTTAAAGAAAACTATCGCATTTTTTAAATAATAAGATGGAATGGGAAAGAGATGTGGATTTCTGACTGAAGATACTTTTTCTTAGGGGAAAGCTTAATTATTTATAAAGCTGTTTGAAATGTTTCCCAGAGGATTGAGAGGTTGGGATGGGGCTATAAGGGTCTAGCCTTTCTGCTTGGTCGAGGCAAAAGAGAGTCTAGCCTCACTAAGTCCCTAGGGTATGAGGTTTGTAACTCCACCTGTTTTTCCTGAATACCTCACTCACATTTTACACGTTTGACTCTTTAAGGCTAAAATCTAAATAAAAGAGAAGAAATATAGTGCGATTTCTTTCTTTGATTCGTTCTTAGAATGTTTAAACTCACTCACTTAAGTGAATAAATTCAAAAAACAAGAACACTTTTGTGATATTTTAACTTAAAAAGCAAAAAGCTTTTTACTTTTCTCTCGATTTCTTCTATGCACTCAGCATTCTAAACATCATACAGTTAGAGAAAGGAGTATATATTTTTTTTGCGTAAAAACCAGCCAAATCTGCCATATTTATAACACTATCTAAACTACATGCCTTTGAGCTTTCTTTTTAGTGCCTCTTCTATACCTGCAAAAAAGCTTTTCTATTATATATTTTGGTAAAACTATTTATACTAGGCATCGCGTGGTTCTATCATTGAAGCGAGCGTATTGCAATAAAATACTGAATATTGAAATTTGTTAATCATGATGAATGTCATAGTTGAAGATAAGTGGAAGAGGGTAGTGAGGGGTAGAGTGATGGTACTCGGTACAAAGCTTTACTTCCTAAACAAACCTACACACAACACGACTATAAGAATCTTTATCACTCGTAATAGCTTTTAAACTAATATTATAAATGTATCACTTCATTACTCAAATACTACTGCTTTTATCAAGTTGAAATTTTACATACTTGTTTCAATTGTACTTTAGACGATGTACACGAAGTTTTATTAAAATCGTTACGTTAGAACGTAAGATATCGGTAAAAAGGTTGTTTTCTCTATTATAAACGTTTAGGTCCGCTTTAATAGTTCTAGCAATCTTTATTAATTCATAGCAGTGTCATTGTTGGTTTTACTAAAAAATGTTATTTGAAAAAAATGGTCGTCTCGTCGAATAGGTGATGATAGAATTTTTTCCCGTCCTGAAATTCCAATTTTAAATTTGAAGCTCACGTTTACGCGAGCATTGCACGCGAACTCTTGGACGGATCACGCTGTCCAACGAACTTAGCCTGAGTATTAGTAAAAGAAAGATGTATACCAAATTTCATCTAAATCGGTCAACTTTTACTCAAGTTATCGTCGGACACGTAAACGTTACACACAGACAGACAGACAAAGACAAGATGCATATTTCGTTGAATGTAAGAAGCTCGCTTACGCTCGCTTCAATTATATTTCAATTATGTAAGAGTGAATTCTAAAAATTAGTCCACCATCAATTTATCCGAATTACCAGCCTTTTAATGTTTCTAACTAAATGGCAAAACCATTTCCGTGAATTAATAGTACATTACGCGTCTATCGAGGAAAGTAGCATTTTGCATGCGAGTGTGGAGTTTGCACCCGAGTGATAGCGAGGATAGTAAAACCACACGAGCAAAGCAAAATGCAGTTTTCGCACGAGTTACGTACCGTACTTTATCTTCGATTGTTAGATTTTAATTACAAATACAGAAAAAAAAACTGTTACATACTTTAATTAAACAAACAGCAGATTAGTTTTGTTAAATGTAAACAAACACGCTAATCGTGCGATAAGGTGAAGAATTATGAAACGCGCTTGCGCAATGAATACAACTACGAAAAGAACCACTTTCTATACGCATCTAAACAGCGATAAAATGTTTATATTTCGTATCAATCGTAGATAAACTCTTGATTTAACCCCTATATCTTAACTATTTACACGTGTTCGTCATTGCATTTATGTTCTCGTATTTTAGGGATTAATTTGAAATAACTGGTTTAATGTTACCTATAGGATGTGATACCGCTTCATCAAGGTTTCAATCCTCCTATTCGTTAAATTTTAGAGTCAAAAAGTGAAACCAATAAGATATAAGTTGAGTAGGTATGGCACAGAGGTGGAATTCTGTTAATTCGTTCTAAGGGAATTAGTGGAGCTCGACTCTATTTTGGTCTAACAAAGTGTGGTGACTATAGACCTTTATAGTCCCACCTAACCTCTCTGTCCTCAGGGAAACATTATGAACCTTTGTAATATAATTAACCTTCTTTTGTAAAACAGAAAACTATCTCATTCCTTGTCTATCCTATTATTTAAATCCAATGTGAAAATTAATTACAAAGTAAAAAAAAATACTTGTCTTTGAAATTGTGTTTAATCAAAATCAAAAACAACTAAATGAATGAAGAGAAAACTAAAGTATATGTATAGAAGCTGTGAAATAGTAGCTCTAATTAATAATTTTTTTCCGCTGTAGACTTTAAAATAGTTACTTTAGAGCCTAAAAAACATAGCTAAAATCAATTTTTCATTACGTGGACTTCGATCTTTATCTACTCACGGCAGCAAAATTAAGCATTTTTAAACTGTTTTCAATCTGCAAAATTTAATTTTTCTTGATTCTTTTGTAACATGTCCAAAACACACGCAGCAAAATAATATAGTGTCAGCAAAAGTTCAAAGTGTAAGCAAAATAACAAACAGGCTGTAACATTTTTAAGAAAATTTTACTACAAAAAGTTACTTCATCGCAGGTTATACACATTGCTCATTTTTATATACATACTAGCTGGGTACCCGTGCTTCGCTACGGAGTGTTATTATTATTAGATAAGTTTATAAACAACCATAATGAAACATATAAATTATTTTACTATGCAAGAATATCTAGATTCTATCTTTCCCACCTATTTCTATACCCCCTCCTCTTTGATAAGCTAATTTTCAAATATCCTAAATCCCCCCCCCCCCCCTAAAGTAAAATATGACAAAACAATACATAAAAACTATTACTCTACTCTTAAAGAGCTTTTGCATCATCAATGGTATTCATTACATTGACCCCGTATTCATTACTTGTACCATACCCCTGTGTACCAAATTTAAATTTCCAAAATTCATGTAGGCTGTCATTTTCCCCTTGCTTTGAAGTTCAAGTGGGCAAATTTTTATCGACATGGAACTAAAACTGTAGATTTGTATAAAGAACATACACCCACATCACATACGTTGATTTTTATATATATAGCTATAAATTTCCATTTTACCCCCTCCTAAATAAAATTGTACACAACAACAATTACTTTTCTCTTAAAGTGCTTTTCAACGATATGCATGATATGAAGGGAATCCATTACTTTGACATTTTTACACCGTACCCCTTTGTACCAAAATTTAAATTTCGAAAATTCATGTAGACAGTGACCTCCCCCTTGCATGGAAGGGAAATTGAGTAAATATTCATCAAATTTGGATAAAACTGTAGATTTGTATAAAAGACATACCCTTATACGGACACTCTTCTTCTCTATAAGATATAGCTATATTTTTCCATTTTATCCCCTCCTAAATGAAAATACTTATGACAAAACTGTACATCACAACAATTAATGTAATCTTAAAGAGCTTTTCAACGATATGCATCATGAAGGGTATTCAGTCCTTTGACCCGTATTCATTATTGTACCCTGTTCCCTGCGTACCAAAATTTCGAAAATTCATTCACTGATTTTTTCTTCCTTTGAAGGACAAGTGTGCATTTTTTGATCGAGATCGGACTAAAACTATGGATTTGTATAAAGAACATACACACATACGTTGACTTTTAGATATATTTTTCCATTTACCCCCCTAAATGCACGTAAAAACATTATTGTACTCTTAAAGAGCTTTCCAATGATATGTATCATGAAAGGTGTATCCATTACTTTGACATTTGTACCCCGTACCTCTGTGTACCAAAATTTTAATTTTGAAATTTCATGTAGACCTTGATTTTTTCCTTGCTTTGAAGGTCAAGTGTGCAAAGTTTCATTAAAAACGGGCTAAAACTGTAGATTTGTATAAAGAACAAACACACACACACACACACATACGTTGACTTTTATATAATACTCGCTGGGTACCCGTGCTTCGCTACGGAGTGTAATTATAATTAGATAAGTTTATAAACAACCATAATGAAACATATAAATTATTTTACTATGCAAGAATATCTAGATTCTATCTTTCCCACCTATTTCTATACCCCCTCCTCTTTGATAAGCTAATTTTCAAATATCCTAAATCCCCCCCCCCCCCCTAAAGTAAAATATGACAAAACAATACATAAAAACTATTACTCTACTCTTAAAGAGCTTTTGCATCATCAATGGTATTCATTACATTGACCCCGTATTCATTACTTGTACCATACCCCTGTGTACCAAATTTAAATTTCCAAAATTCATGTAGGCTGTCATTTTCCCCTTGCTTTGAAGTTCAAGTGGGCAAATTTTTATCGACATGGAACTAAAACTGTAGATTTGTATAAAGAACATACACCCACATCACATACGTTGATTTTTATATATATAGCTATAAATTTCCATTTTACCCCCTCCTAAATAAAATTGTACATAACAACAATAAATTTTCTCTTAAAGTGCTTTTCAACGATATGCATGATATGAAAGGAATCCATTACTTTGACATTTTTACACCGTACCCCTTTGTACCAAAATTTAAATTTCGAAAATTCATGTAGACAGTGACCTCCCCCTTGCTTTGAAGGGAAAGTGAGTAAATATTCATCAAATTTGGATAAAACAGTAGATTTGTATAAAAGACATACCCTCATACAGACACTCTTTATGTCTTCTTTTTGTATAAGATATAGCTATATTTTTCCATTTTACCCCCTCCTAAATGAAAATACATATGACAAAACTGTACATAACAACAATTAATATAATCTTAAAGAGCTTTTCAACGATATCCATCATAAAGGGTATTCAGTCCTTTGACCCTGTATTCATTATTGTACCCTGTTCCCTGTGTACCAAAATTTAAATTTCGAAAAGTCATGTAGACACTGATTTTTTCTTCCTTTGAAGGTCAAATGTGCATTTTTTGATCGTGATCGGACTAAAATTATGGATTTGTATAAAGAACATACACACACTCACACATACGTTGACTTTTATAGATATAGATATATATTTCCATTTTACCCCCCTCCTAAATAAAAATATGACAAAAACGTACTTAACAACAATTACTGTACTCTTAAAAAGCTTTTCAACGATATGCATCATGAAGGGTATCCATTACTTTGACATTTGTACCCCGTACCTCTGTGTACCAAAATTTTAATTTCGGAAAATGATGTAGGCAGTGACCTTCACCTTGTTTGGAAGAAAAAGAGTGTAAATATTCATCAAATTGGGATAAAACTGTAGATTTGTATAAAAGACATTCTCTTATCTAGATACTCTTCTTTCTATATATAGATATAGTTATATTTTCCATTTTACCCCCCTCCTAAATGAAAATATGACAAAACTATACATAACAACAATTACTGTACCCTTAAAGAGCTTTTCAACGATATGCATCACGAAGGGTATTCATTATTTTGATCCCGTATTCATTACTTGTACCCCGTACCCCTGTGTACCAAAATTGAAATTTCGAAAATTCATGTAGACCTTGATTTTCCCCTTGCTTTGAAGATCAAGTGTGCAAATTTTCATCGAGATCGGACTAAAACTGTAGATTTGTATAAAGAACAAATAAGATATAGCTATATTTTTCTATTTTACCCCCCTCCTAAATGAAAATATGACAAAAGTGTACATAACAACAATTACTGTACCCTTAAAGAGCTTTTCAACGATATGCATCATGAAGGGTATTCATTACTTTGACCCTGTATTTATTACTTGTACCCCGTACCCCTGTGTACCAAAATTGAAATTTCGAAAATTCATGTAGACCTTGATTGTTTCCTTGCTTTGAAGGTCAAGTGTGCAAATTTTCATCGAGATCGGACTAAAACTGTAGATTTGTATAAAGAACAAACACACACACACACACACACACATACGTTGACTTTTATATATATAGATATATTATATAGATTTAAGCGTAATGTTATGCTTAGTATTTATATCTTTTTTGAAAATAACTTAAATAATTATAGTAATACATTTTTTTTTTTTATTATTTTACAGTGATTATTTTTTTAAAAAATCGCTAAAAATTGAGATAAAAAACAGCTGTAAATAAAAAAGAGTGACAACACTGAATTTTTTGTGCCTTTGCTTTGTTTTCTTGATGACTCACACTTTCGTTTTTTTAGAAGTTTAATTTCTTTAAATCTTTTATGTATTAAAAAGGGAATTTAAAAATAATTAGTTTAATTTTTCTGCCGTTAGTAGATAAAATATTGTATGTAACTATGCAGCAAAGGAAACATTCCTGACTCGTTTAAAGATTACCTGCTTCGGTTACACCTTAGTAGGTAATTAACAGTTTTCTGCCTCGGCTTCGCCTCGTCTGTCAATATGTAATTTTCCTGACTCGGCTGCGCCTCGTCAGTAAAATAGTAAATTTGTTTAGCCTATCCTCGCCTTCGGCTCGGAACTACAATTTAAAAACTTAAAATTGGAATTTTGCTGCCTAGTTACATAAATAACTATTTTATTACTCCTAAACTGTATTGGATTTTTTTTATCTACTTGCTGCAGCAAAATGAGGCATTATTAAACTGATTTCGGGCAGAGAAGTGTGATTTTACTGCCTAGGTGGTAAAATAAGAAAAAATGTTGATGCCTAGGCAGCAAAATTTTTACTGTTATAATGTTGGAATAACAGTTTATACTATTATCTCTATCTTATACCATTATATATTATAGTTTAATGTGTAAAATTTAATAAATAAACGTTTTAATATTTAAATCATTTGTTTATATTTGTTAATTCTGTTAAATAAGTTCAATGAATAGTAGATCTTTAATTAAAAAAAAATAGCGGAGTCACTTGCCACACTGCAGCTTCATTTAAAAATCCAACATTATAACTGTCCATATTATAACACCTATATTATTATTATTATAGCCTGTCCTCGCCTTTGGCTCGGAGGCTAATCTAATCACTCTTCAGTAAAATTCCATTTTGCTGCCTAGTTACATAAATAACCATTTACTTCCTGGGAGGTAAACAATTTTTTACATCATAGGGAGAAAAAGTAAAACCTTGGGTAGTTATCAAAAATGCCGTTTTACTATTTTAATCCACTAGACGTCAATGCGTTTTATCTTTTTTTTATAGTGCGACCTCTTTTAGGTTTCTTTTTCTGAAAATCTTAAGTATGTACTAATATTTGTTATAATTATATTGATTAATATTTAATATTTTTTTTTTCATTGTCTGCTACCTCGGAAAAAATAGCATATGCTACACGACTGTGAAGTGTTTCTTCTTTTTCTGGGCAATATTATAATTGCCGCAGTAAAAGAAC
This sequence comes from Gerris lacustris, assembly GCA_951217055.1. Classification (NCBI taxonomy): domain Eukaryota; kingdom Metazoa; phylum Arthropoda; class Insecta; order Hemiptera; family Gerridae; genus Gerris; species Gerris lacustris. The sequence goes on from OX578280.1 coordinate 53,462,386, forward strand.
TCACTTCACAGTCTAGTAAGATAATATACTTTTTTATTTTTAAACAAAGACTAAATGTTTTTTTTGTTTTTTTTTCTCAAGAATACGTGAAGAAGTTCTACATTCACTTAAAGTTATTTGTGATTTAAAGTGATATAGGTTCTAAACTCTCAATTGAACGTGCTTCGCCTGCAACTGCTATCTATGAAGGAATTATGTCAAAAACGACCTTTTAAAGACTCAAGAAATGTTGAAAATCTTATGCTGTTTATAAGGCAAGCAGTTAATTTACGATTGCCAGTTAGTGCTTTTTAAGAGACATTAGCCCCCCGGGTTAACGATTGCTTTGCTAAGAACAATTAACTTAACCTTTTAGTAACCTACTCCTTTCATGTCGTGTTTAATGTCTATGTTATTTTTCTCATACTCTACCCAGCTCAGCACATTAACCTTTTCCTTCCAATGTGTATTTGACTTTTTCACTAAGGATTTCGAGTTTCATATACGAGTATGCTGTATGTTGCATTTCTTTAAGAAGCAGGAAAAAGTAAATTCAGTATTCTATATCTTAAAGTTGGTTGATAATATTAAAACCCTATATTGTTCCGATTTGAAATATTTAAGTGTAATTTATGAAGCTCATGTCGATTTTGGACCTACATTCTCGCTCGTACTTGCCTAATTTTTTTTTTAATTATCATCATAGCAGGAAATACCTTTTTCTATGATCCTCAATCTTGGATGATTAAATTACTAACTGTTAAATGTAAATGTTTTAACAGTTTTTTTAATAACCTAATAAGTGGGTTTGTGGAGGTCATCTTATGAAATGTCTTACGCTGGTCTCCAATGTAATAGACTTACCTCCTTATTACTTACCTATTTATTATTTATACATTTTAACACACATTCTTTCATAATTGGTACAGATTATATTCTTATATAAGTCCGAAAGCTGCTTTGAATAAAATTGTATTATTTTACAAAGAGAAAGTTTCTTTGACACATTTTTTACGTATAAAGATTGAACAAATTAGTTCCATCTAGTCAAATTCCTTTATCTGATAACGATAACATTGTGAGAGAGTCGAGGGTAAAAACTACTAATATTATTTTATCAATGACCTTTAATTAAAGAATATGTTGAATCTCGAAAGCCAGCCCTACCCCGGTCCTTCCCTTTCTTGGAGCCAGGGTGGCCGAGGTCGTAAAGACACCGCTCAGCTATCACTGAGTCGAGGCAACTCGAGGTCGTGGGTTCGATCCCGGGCCGTGATACACTGAATGCATGTATGAATCGCGGACGGAGCAGGCCGAGGGACACCCCCTGAGGGGTTCTCTTCCCCCACGATGTCTAGTGGGTTCAATCCGTGGCATGAGATGTGATCTGTATCTATGGTTCGAGGTCGGAGTAGGGCGAGGGGCCCCCTGAGGGGTCCTCTTCCCCCACACTTTGAAGCACGCTCATATAGCTTACTAATGACCACATCATACTCGCTTCGGCGGTACAATGTACAAATGTATGATGTGTGAAGTAGCTGGAACTCTCCACCACGGGGAAGTAAAATGGGTCCACTGTATAGGCCTGATTGCGAGGTTCGAACAAGCGGTTCGTCCTACCCGTCTAGTAGGAAGTACTAGGTATCTACTACTACTTCTTGGTACTCATTTCTCTGCGGTATACTTTAAATTCTCCTTTTTCTATGGTACTTCAAATCCTAACCCCACCCCACCTTGAAAACTATAGTATCGTTTCGTGACAGCACATGGCTTGACGGTTTGGATTGTGGCTTTTTGATTTATTTACTTATCCAAGTGGATGTTCGGATCCACTTGAAAAAAACTTGCAGCATGGAAAGCAGCTTATTTAAGAACAGATGATATTCTTACCCGGATTTTCTCTTTGCCCTCAAAAGCTCTAAAAATAAATTCAATATTCTATATATTCTTTTTTGTGACCAGCATCTCTATAAACTTGGAAAAAAATCATTAAATTTTTACGTTTTTCAATCACGTTTCGTGAGAATTTAATGTTTTCTCTCCCTCTCGTATTTTTTATTTATGTAAAATATTATGTTTTTTTTTATAGCTCAAAACATTTTTTCCGTAAACAACTATTGAATGATTAATATAGACGTCAATCACAAGACAATAATTCACCAACCTATACAATAGATTTTAATTGTTAATATTGCTACAGGAACAGTCTCATACAACCTTTAACCTGTCCTTCTGTTTGTCTTTATATAGTTGTATATTATTTGTTATTATTCATCATAATTGACATATATATCGACTAAAATTACTAAATAATCTAACAATCAGTGCTATCTGTAAAAAGAATCTTTGAAGTGAAACTTCTTTCCTTCTTTAGGCGCGGTAGAGTAAATTGGCTGGGATGAAATGAAACCGTGTAACGTTTGTGGTTCGAGACTCGTCCAAGTGAAAGATTTTCTACAGTTAATGGTTATGTTCTATATTTATTTAAATAAATTAAGTTGGCAGTTGATTTACCTGAAAAAAAATCTTTCACTTGGACGAGTCTCGATCCGCCGACCTGTGATTCAGCTGGCATGAGTGCTAACCATTGCACTACGGAGGTAAATCATTTTCAATACACAGAATTGGTATGTAAGCGTAATATTATATACATTATAATAATTTAATATATATAAATGTTGTTTTCGTGTTTCTTCTTCATTATTCCCTAATATGTTATAAGAATATTTTATTTTTTATTTAAATTCAACATAAATATTTCTTAATAAAATCGTAAACAAATGCAAATAGAGCAATGCATAAAATCAACTGTTTCTAGAACTTAACTTTCACTTCTAATGCGTGAGAGTCTCACACTTTTTTTACCACCTCACAAATCAATGGTTTATCCGGGTGCACATTGAGTGGCAGGCCAGGGCCAAGGTGTATAGAGTATAGTCTATACACCTAGAGAGTCTAGGTCTAGTCTATACACCTATAGAGTATAGTCTATACACGTTAGGCCAGGGCAGTTTTTATGAAACCGGAGATACGAGTCTGCGTGAACTCAGATACAGTGCAGGTCAGAGCTGTAATTTGGCACACGTGGCCTGCCCGACATTTATGGATCTAGCGTCACAATTCGCGCGGGCTCGTAGATTTCTCCGGCCCAAAAAACTCGTTCTGCATCGCCGGCGTCTCAATGTATAGGCTGCCTGAAGCGCTATTAAGAACTTGATTTTTAGAGACTATCATGCGAACTAATATCATAGTCGGAGCATAATTGTATATTTTTAAATTTGTAGATTTTTTTTAAAGAATATGTTTGAAATCATTTTTAAGAAGATAAGTGCGTAATATAATTATTCACTTATTACATTACTATTTAATTTGAACATCCATGATAACGACCTTCTTAAAGCCCCCATACACGATCAAACATTTTTCGCAAACCTGATGTCGGGCAAATTTAGGCCATACACGTCGAACATCATGTTTGTACAAACATCAAACAGTCCCATACACGGTCAAATTGACCGTGTATTGGGGCCTTTGTTGTTTCGAATAAAACTTTATTCGAAACAACTTAAAACTTTTGCAGAGTAACCCTTCTAAGGCCCCCAACAAGATCAAACATTTTGCGCAAACAGCTCCATACACAATACACGGTCAAAATGTTTGCGCACGCATGATATTTGCCCAAATATTTTGACTGTGTTTGGGGGCCTTTAGTGATGCTCGACAATATTCAATTAAATATTTCATCTTATAATATACGAGTATTTAATTGGTAAGATCGATTAGTATTATTGATAGTGAGTAAAATTCTCAAGAAGTCTTCTACCAGTTTAACTTTCTCTCATTGTTGTCATGATACATTAATATAAATGATAGATTAACTAAAGAATAGATTATGTTCTATATTTATTAAATAGGAAATCAGATTAAAATAGACTGCCAATTAGTGTGGCACATAGCTTCCTCGCATCCTATCATGTACTTTATTGTTATAATGTTTATTGTATAAAAACTATTAATAGTTTTAGCGATCTTTAACACTTCATAGCGGTGTCGCTGTTGGTTTTACTGAAAAATTGTATTTGAAAAAAATGTTTGTCTCATTGAATAGATGAAGTTAGATTTTTTTCCCAACCTAAAATTCCAATTTTGAATTTGAAGTTCACGTTTACGCGAGCGTTGCTCGTGAACCCTTGGACGGATAACGTTGTCCAACGAACTCGTCCTGGGGATTGGTAAAATGAACATGTCTACCAAATTTCATCAAAATCGGTTGACATTTACTCAAGTTATCGTCGCACGTTTCATAATTCGCGGACACACAGACCGACAGACAGACAGACAGACAGACAGACAGACAGACAGACAGACACGAGACCAAAAATGTTCCCTGATGTCTGAAACGGATTTCTGTCTTGGAATTTTTAAAATCGGAGGCATACAAGTTTTTCGTTCTCAAAAGTGAACACAATGCTTCCGTTACCTTCGGTAAGCTCGGAAGCAAAATTAGATATAACAGATTACGTATATTTGTAGCTCTCTCTTTATTTATTTACATCCCATATAAATTAAATGAAATGAAACTGGTAGATAAGACTAAATGAATTTTGTGACTGTTATTTGCTCAATTTTTGGTCTTTTGGGAACATTTTTGGTCTCGTGTCTGTCTGTCTGTCTGTCTGTCGGTCTGTGTGTCTACGAATTATGAAACGTGCGACGATAACTTGAGTAAATGTCGACCGATTTTGATGAAATTTGGTAGACGTGTTCATTTTACCAATGCCCAGGACGAGTTCGTTGGACAACGTTATCCGTCCAAGCGTTCACGAGCTACGCTCGTGTAAACGTGAACTCCAAATTTAAATTTGAAATTTTAGGTCGGCAAATAAATCTAACTTTATCTATTCAATGAGACAAACATTTTTTTCAAATACAATTTTTTAGTAAAACCAACTGCAACACCGCTATGAAGTGTTAAAGATCGCTAAAACTATTAATAGTTTTTACAAAATAAACAATATAACAATAAAGTAATATAACAATAATTGTTATAGTACATGATAGCATGCGAGGAAGCTATGTGCCACACTAATTGGCAGTCTATTTTTATTTAGATGAGTTATTATATCTATTTGAAGGCCAACAAATCGAAACAAACATACATTTTTATTGGAATAAATGTGGTTGCCTTGGCTTAGCGATAGCAAATCATTTCGAGCTGCGTCGTCGGGACACTACTCCATTATATAAATGATAGACTCAGATATGGTATAAGTTATTTTGGAAAGAAATAATAACAATAAGGTTCTTTTGTGTCAATGAAATTCAACATATTGAATTTGAAGTTGTTTCTCCTCTTATATAAATATTTTCTCTTAAAGCTACTACCAACCACAGATAAGTTATTTTCTTCAGTTTAAAATTTTATGATTTAATGATGCTTAAACATAACATAAGTGCATTCTAGTTTGACCAAAACATTTAACTACGAGTATAAAAATATAAATTTGTTTTATTCAGCGAATATTTCGGTCCCTTAGGATTAAAGGAATTACCCTAGGATTTATTTTTTGCCCAATTCTTTCTAGAATTTACTTCTTTTTTTATCTTATATTTGATACAAAGTATCAGCTAAAAAATTAAAATGTTCAACTCAAAATAAAATTTTATATTTTGTTGAATTAATCGAATGTTGAGTTTATATTACACCTCAGTTGTATTTAAATACGTATATTGGGTCTTTTCTGTTATCCCCCCCCCCCCCCATTCCTACTAGGCCCTTTTTCGCATATGCACCCTTAGATTTTTATTGGTTTTCAGATTTCCCAAGACTGTCTAGTGCACAGAAAGCTAAAAAATCACGCTTTAGGTTGATCACCTCATTATTTATTAATATAATTATATATATCAATAAAGTTTAAAATAAATTTCAAAAAAGTATATATTATATATATATATATAAATACTTTTTTGAACTTGTCCAAAACTATGACATGCAGATATTGTATAATAATAGGTATTAGGTTACTCTATACGAAGGAGTTGTCCCACGTTTCCCCAATCGCTCGCTCTCTTTATTTTTTTAATGATCATGGTCTTCAGCGTGAAGTCATTGATTCATTTAAAAATCTTATGAACGTCCTCCCCAAACTTCTTGAAAAATAATTATTTTAATTTCTAGTCATCGTGCTTAAGTTTTAACTAATTTTTAAGTTTTATCCTAATTTGTTGGTTTGGTCTCGTGTAAGTTTTTTAAGTGTTATTTTAAGGATAATTTGTGTGATGAGTGTATGTTTGTGAGTTTTCAGTGGTTTTGTCTTTTCTAGTTTATTTTGTTTTTGTTACCATTTTCTTCTCAGTTACCATGATAACAGTCATTAACTCTACCAATTTTAGTCATGTTAATTTCTCCTCTGTGTCGCGCTTTCTTCCTCAATCCATTTCCCAATCTCTCCTTCTATCCTAAATTGTTCTATTATATTTTTATCACTTTGTATTCATATTACACTTTATATTACTCATGAGTTTTTGTTTTGTGCCTCTCACTTGTGGCCTGTGTTCGGCTGTTGAGAGCACTGGAAATAAATTAGTATAATAGATGTTAGTTTGCTGCAACCAATTAGAAAAATATGTCCTTGTTCGACCTTCGAGACCTGTATGAACAAATTCTAACGAACATTGTATCATATTGGCTTCCAGGTCAATGAACTTAGAGTGTTATTGTTTTTTATTAAAAAATATGATTTATTGTAATAAATTTTGAGTTTTTTTAATCTTTGTTGTCTGCTAAGGCAGACAGCCATAAAAGTTGAAGGGTGCAACCCTGTATAAGCGAAATCGCGCGCGGTTTGATTGGGGGGGGGGGGATAACAGAAAAGACGCCGTACTTTTAATTAAATGTTTTATAAGAAATTCAGTTCCCGCTTTTATTATCTAGAAATAACAAATAAAATACTACAGGAATAACGCAAACTGTCTTCCCATACGTAAATTGAAATGACTTAAATATCAAAGCAGCCTTCAGCCTTCAGAAGGCCATCATCATCATCAGTGCCTATAGATGGGAGTCACACGTCTATCTCCGACATGAAGTAGACTCACCTCTCACTAACTCTTTATGTTCCGTAAAAAGACACTGATACTGGCTTCTTGAAGGCTGGAAGCTGCTTTGATATTAAAGTAAATTCAATTTACGTGGAGAGGCAGTTTTGTGTTAATCCTTTAAGATGACCTCCATTGACACTCTTATATCAAACAAATAGGATATTAATATTAATTATATGTTTGCCTTTTTCTAAAAGAAAAAGGGTGTATTTATAGTTTTGACAGCGTGTAGCTGAGAAGTGGTTGGGTTTAAAGTTAATTTAAACAAGAATATAGAAAGATAAAGTTTTCTTCAAAGTTTACACTCTTTATGTTTTCCTTTTGGCTTTTAACAGAGTGGATGGGTTAATATAACTAACGTAAAGGTTTTGGTTCTAAAACATCAAGTCCTTTTCATATCAGAACAACTTGAGAACTTGAGATCAAAAGCAACTTACTCACCTTTGATCTGACTACCAAATACTTGTAACTTAGTCGGCACAAGATTGACATTTCCATAGAGTTCTCCTCTTACTAACAGTTAACTAAACACTGTTTAGACAAAGTTTTAACACGTTGTGACAAAATTAATTGGTTTTTAGATAGGTTTTAAGATGTAATTTTTTTATATTGCTTAGCTTCTTTTTAATATAACCTGATGAGGTTTTATTTGTTTCAAAAGTTATTATTTTTTTTTATTTTGTTGTTAAATTGTACTTTTTGATATGCGTGGTATATAAAATCAGACAATATGATGATGATGCCAGCATTTATTTAAGATTACATCATTTAAGAGTTAAGAGGTGGTTTTGATTATTTGCTACCACTGCTGGAAGTATCTTTAAGGTACCCAAATATATTTTACTGATGGCTGAAGTACTTCTACTTTTTAGGGTTTGGTTGGTAAAACCAAAAAAAGAAACCCTTTTAGTTTCGATCCTGTATTTGACTCCCTGTCAGTCTGTATTGTTCCAATAACTTTTGAATTAAAAGAGATAAATAAACAGGTCAAGTGTGTGCTAGTTAGCACACAGCGAGGGTCCGTAGGGCACACTATATAGTGTTTATCTGTAAAGTGTATAAACAGTGATTTTTTTTTAAATGCTAAAAAGCTTACTTTGAACTATTCTAAGGGTCTGATATTCTCAAAACACACTCTGATAAACTATTTTTTTGCCACTGAACCGGACTACAACCACATAAATACATCGAAAAGACCATAATTATAAAAAAAACGTATGTTGTCAATAAAAAATAAAATAGTATTTTTTTCGAAATTTCCAAAAAGTGGTATCTTTACTTTTGGTCGAAGAATGTTCAGGAATTATTTCAGATTTTTTGCACTTCACATAAGCGAGATAGAGGGGGGGGGGGACATGTTTCACACCCACTTTAAACTTGCCTACGCTCGCCCTATCAAAGTTATATCCAAAGAATTATATATTTTTGTAATCAGCTCGACGTACCCTTTCAAATTATGATACCCCTCACGGTGTCGAAAAAAAATTTAACCCTTAAGTTTTTTTACCCAAATTTTTTTGAAAAATATTTTTTTTAAGTCACTATATTTTTAAAATATGTGGGTAGGTACAAGACACATACATGCCAAATTTCAAAGTGATCGGACGAAAGGTTTAGCCGTGAGAGCACGCGACTGGACAGACAGACACACGCAGGAAAATATAAGGGTCCTTGGTTTTGCCTACGGACCCTAAAAAACCATTAAACTTTACCTTTGCAATATTAAAGATCGTTTTGATAAGCACGCAGGAAAAATATAGCGAACTCAAAATTATCAGCTGTTCAAATCCAAAATAATTAAAAAAAATGTTTTTGAAATTTTAAGAGGGTATCAAATGAAAGGTATTAATGAGTAGATTACGAAAATAAATAACTCTTGTCTAAATTGTTTAATTCCCCCCCCCCCCCCCCCTTTACTAACTAATTTCATGTTCACAATACTAAAGAAACTTTTTTTTTACGTGAGACTTCACGCGCAACCATTTTATTTCAGTATATTGAACACAAAATAGTAAATTAAAAACAGATTGATATTATCAACTAAATGAACCAAAATAAAATCCCTAATGATAATTTTATATAGCTTTGAAAATATTTCTATTCAAGTGCATTTACCACCTTAAGATCTAAAATCTCTATTTAACTAGTTGAAGAGTCTTGATGCACTGCTTTTTACCTGTTGCATTTTTTCTTTTTTTAATGTTATCTTATTCCTTTGGATAGTTATAATAATAATAATAATAATAATAATAATAGTTATATAATTTCATTATCCTTAGATTATTTCTCCTATTTATTAGTACTAATTGGATAATTGGATACTATATATAAGGGAGAGAGAAAACTACTCTACTATATCTTTATTTTTTCAACCAACTGCAAATTTAATTTGGATTGCACCATTTTAAACTAGATTACAAACTAACTAACATTATTAAATTATTTATTTTATTATTAAACTACATTATTCTTCTACAATCCTTTCATAGCGTATATGGCATTTCCATTTAATAATTTACTTATTACATAAATACTTCAAATTCAATTTATTTATGATTAAAACTAATGACTCACTCATTGTAATTTTACTATCGCTAGACAAAATAAAAATGTTCGCTATATAAACCAGAATACAACTGCCAGATTTGTACCGGACAAACAAACAATAAAAACGTAGTAATAACCCGTTGAAAACGAGAAGAGTTTTCTCGAAATAGTAATAATAACACTTTTATTTTTCATTTATAAATAAATACATAAGTTTTACTATGAAAGATAATAAGGTTCTAAAGTATGCTGTAACTTATTATAAAATAATCACTTCTTCAGCTGATTCTTGTTCAAAGTACAATATTTTTACATATTACATAGTATCAAGTTATTTATTTAACAACCTATTGTTCTCGAAATATGAAAGAAATATCTTGTAACCAATTTGTGTAATTATTTTTCATGCTTGAAGCTTTTTTGTTCTTTTCTTTTTACCTTTTTTGCTTGGAATTTGTTATGATTTATTTTTATACAAGCTTCCCATTAATTTTTGCCCAGCCTACGAGAGGCACATAGAAAAATTATTCGTCCGAAAGATGTACATTGTTTACATTAGATTAATGATATTTTCATATGGGATGAAGGTAGACACCCAACACAAAAAACTTCTAGAAAATAAGTAAAGGGAAAATTTCTGTAAAATGATTCACTATAGTATTTACATAATTAATCATTCTTTTAACATAGTATTTTTGTTTTGTTTCACAAATAGCAAGTTGAAAATAACTTATAATTATGGTTCTTAGGTTACCGAAGGTAACTGTTGCGCATGTTATCATGTTGAAGAACGATTATTTTTTAAAAATCCAAATTCAAAAATTCCAAGACAAAAATCCTTTTCAGACATCAAGGAAATTATTTCTTCTTGTGTCTGTCTGTAACTTAACCAACATATCTTAAAAACTTCTCGTCCGGTTTTTAAATGCCGAAAATCAAATCCGAAATTTAAGTGGTAGGTCATAATGGCACTTCTTTAGATTGTTACTCCCCTTATAAAAAAATTGGGAGGAGTTACAATCTAAAGAAGATGGTTGGAATGTTTTTCTTTAGACTGTTACTCCTCTTATCAAAACAAAATTAGGTTATTCCTTTGTCCCAAAGTACATTGGACTAAACATCCCTTTTTCTTAATAGTTATTTAGTCAAAATCATTTTTATTCTAAAACGACATAGGGGAGTAACAATCTAAAGAATAGTCCCATATAACCATGTTTCAACCTTCTGCACATTAATTTATCTTTCATGTACACACAAATATACATTTATTTCAAAAGTACGCATATAATTTTTAATACATTCGTATTTTTTTAAATAATTTGGTCAAAAGTAACCCGCAGATGGGCCCAAGTTTAATTCAAGTGATACAAATAAATACATAGCCATTTACATTTGAGCAGAGTACTTAAGGAATTATATTTCCAGTAATGAAGAATTTATAAAAAGTGACTTTACTATTAATTCTTCCCCTAAAACACCATTAAAACTAAATTTAAAGTTTTTTAAATTCTTTTTTATTTATAATTCTCTATCAATTTATTATTATTATAAATTTATAACAACTAGTTATAGCCATCATGTTTAATTTTAAAAATATTGATTATCCACGTAAGATTGTGAGATGGTGTTCTTGATTTTGTGTCTTTACAAAAAAAGTCTTTTTTTCAAGTTATTCTTTTGGATTTCATTGTGAGCGTATTCCACCAAATGTTCGAACAGGGAAAACACAGCTAGATTTACCTTTTTGTCAAGTTTATAAAACAAGTTAAAAGAAAAAGTTTTCTGACAAAAACAAATTCGGAATTTTTTCATGACAAAATTTTTACCTTCGTATGTTTACAACAGTTTATGCGAGCAAAGAAAGGTCTAGTAAAACGAATGACAAATATTTGCCAAGATAAAACAAGATCCAGGTTGGTCTTCTAATCAATCTATCGTTACATCGCTTTTTACGATAACTTCAAACACGATGATAAAATGGTAATATCTATAAAAGGAAATATAAGCACGAAATAGCAATTTTATTTTTTTTTAAAAAAGCATTTTAACATTTGGTCGTAAAGAGTTGCCAAAAAATTACTTATTTTCCTTTTGAGCTCGTATTTTTATTTAAGAAAAAAATAAAAAATAAAAACCTATATAAACTTTTTCTATTAGGATTTACCCAATTTCAAATAGAATGTAAAACACATAACAAAACTATTTAGTTGATAGAGGTGAAATTCGCACCGATTATAACTCTCCATATGATAAAGAGTTAATTTATATATTTTCCTGTATATTGGTAAGTTCCAATATATAGAAAAAGGTTTCGGAGGTTTTTAAATTGGTTATTTATCGTGCCTAATGAGGAAATGGAGAATTGTTTTGCTTATAATAAATAGGCTCTTAATCTTAACTGTGATTCACAGGTTATTTTATTCTTAATGATAGAGTGAATTATGTATAATATATTATAGCCCTGGTTCTTTTTATGAAGGCTTTGGAAACTGGAAACAAAACTATTAAGACGTTCCATTTTATCATTTGGCCTACATGGTAATAGGAAACCTAGCCACGGATTACTAGCATGAGCCCTGCGTGGAGTGCGGGGTGAAGAATAGTATAAAATATAAATAATCCATAAATTTATTTTAATTTTCCTTCTTTTTCACATATTTTTTTAAAATTATTTAATAATACATTGTGTAATACTATATTTTAAAATTATATAATATATACTCAAATTCTCAAGTATGTATAAACAACATTTAAGTTATTCTATTATAATACAAGCTAAAACTCATTGTCATATGTATTGGTTGTGCCTGCTCAGTTTAATGAATGGATAGAACTAACACAAATTCGTTAGATCGGCGTTGTTGTATTCAATAAAATACTGGGGAGAAAATGCAGAACTATTAGTTTGATGCTTCTACAATAGTTTCTCGAAAAATACACCTACATAATAAATAACACTGCTAAAATAATTAATAGAAAGTTTTTCGGCTGATATCTGTATTTCATTTTCCAGAATTCATCCATTTTTAGAGATTTGTTAGAAACATAACTCCATAGAAATATTGTCAGGTCTTCTGGAATCAAAGAAACAGCTACCATGATATTAATATGAATAACTAATTTTTTTTACCGGCGAAAATATTTCACGGACCCTAACCTGTCCATGGAACAAGGGTTGGGAACCATTGCGTTCGCCAAAGATAGAAATACTTATTTTAGTAATAAATTCGTAAGAACCTAACTATCATTAATTTGTGCCAAATGTTCTAGGGTGTTGTTAAGTCATTTGATGGCATGCTAAGCCTTGTAAATTCAGACTTCTTCTTATCTATATGAGGTCGTCGTTCTCGCCACTATAGTCGACCCCTGTGCACCTAAAACTACACTGCCTCCCTCCATAAAGTTATTGAATTTCAGCAAAGTGATTGCAATCTATTTCAGTGTCAAAAGCTATGGTCTTAAGCCTCGTCCAAACTGCCGTATTAAAAGAGGAAACGAGCCGAGGATTGTTCTCTGCGCATGCCCATGTGCAATTCTAATGTGCGCTTGCGAATCTCACACTGGCTCGGCTCGTTTCCTCTATTCAGTTTGGCAGTCTGGACGAGGCTATAAGGAGACTATTTTTGTCTGAAATAATAGAATAATTCGGTAACAGGGAACAGAATTAATAATTTTATTGGGTCTTTCCATATATTATTTCTTTGGTTATTTACTTCAACTGAGCTTAACTAGCCTCATTTTCCTATCAATACTTGTTAACTAATTCAAATACCTACCTGGTTTTGGCTTAATAAATAGGACCAAATGCCAATTGTGAACGGTATACGGGAACGGTGATGTTTATAGGAAATTTATGCGTCGGATTTTGTTGTTGAATAGATCCAAAATATACATTCTTTGTCAGTCAGTTTCACCATGAACATTTAAATAACTTATTCACTGTAGCTTTTAATCATCTTTAAGCTAGTACCTCTTTAGTAAATATCTTAATCATCTTTAGTAGTTAGTTTAAAATGATTATAATTTTCTTAAATTAATGATTTTTTTTTGGGGGGGGGGGGGGAGAGGGGAATAATATTAACTATTGTTATATACAACTATATATATATATTTTTTAAACCATCTTTGAATAGATAAATGTATATGAGATTTTTTTGGCTCAATATTAGAGGAAAACTCTGGCAGCTTGAAAGACCTTAGGAAAATCAATGAGAGTAAATATTCAATAATATTCTCTAACCCGCTACATATTGAAGGCAGAGATGCGAGTAAATATTCTTTAGAGCCTTATTACATCTATTCACTGAATGTATTCCAAGGCTACTTTGAAGTTATGAATTTCAAACAATATTTTCTATAAAGGGAAAACAATCTATTTCTTATTGTAGTTCTTTTAAAAATAGCATTTTTCTATACGTTTGTCATATTATTACTGTAAATTTACCCCCCCAATTCACTTAAATACACCAGTAACATTAAATATTTTTTAGATATATCTATTTTATAAATTTCCTATCTTATAAGTTTTCTCTTTAAAATATTTTATAAGGCTCCTTATGACTTTTACCTGTTATAAAATAAATCTCTCTTATTTTATATGATCTAATTTATGATTTAATACATAAATATAATTAAAATACAACATGACAACATTTAAAGCTAATAATAATCAATTAATTATAATATTTTGTTTAAAAGAGTTGTTCCAAATCGGGTTTATAGTTTATTAACTATTATTATTGATTTGATTACTTTTAGGTTTCTGTACAAAATGAAACCTAAAGTACAAAATGAAACCTTATATAACGGCTCTTTCTGTCTGTCTGTCCGTTTATCCGTTGCTTGTTTCAATTCATAAACTATACTATAGCTAGGAACATGAAATTCGGCACACAGGTGCATCTCGGCATTTGTGACAACTAGACACTTTTTTGATTTTGCACACTTAATATTTTCAAGATGGCGGCCAATATGGCGAGTGACTAAAAACAAAATGTGTTTAGCCACCATGACATGTAATACATCAAATTAAAGGTCTTGAAATGTAGAAAATGAATATGCAACTATTAAAATTTTATACTTAATAATTTTAACTTAATCGTACAGAAACCGGCGATTATCGCCTCACGTACTTAAGTGAAGCGCGCCTTACTTGTTTTTAATTTCTATTCATAGACAAATATTATTTTACATACATATTAAAATTATATGTCCATATTATATATTACATACTTTAAAATACTTCCCTTCGCCTCAAATTATAACATGAAATTTATTTAATATTCACAATACGTTTCTAGAGTGGTTCTTGACATTTTTTTATTCTTTTTAGATAGTTCTAGAAACAATTTTGCGATACAGAAATATCGTTATTATTTTTAAGAGAAAAAATTCAGTGGTCCTGAAAGAGAACCATTTTCCAAAGAGGATTTTTATCCCGGACCATTTTTTGCAGAACTGCGTCATCCACGTCTTCATATTTTCATTCTCTCTATTTTTTTTTTTTTTTTTTTTTTTATAATCTCCACTTCTTTCTTAAAGTTTAAATACTGAATCCCGGTTTATCAAAATTGTAGACACTGAACTCGGAGCGATTTCATATTTACGGGTTACTTCCTCTTCATTCCTTTTATATCCTTAAGGTGATAATTTACTTTTAGGCATTTGTACGGTGAGTAAATTACGCAGTTAAATAGTCAAGAGTATTATAAACGTGCGTGATACGAATTCTGAACTGAGAGTAATAGATTTCTCGATACCATGCAAAGATGATTCCGATTCCACTTCTATCTAATCGAGGTAGAATACGTAAAATTATTAGAGTGCTATAGCAAGGATCTCAAATTAAAGGAATTTAAAGGATTGTGAACTAGTGTTTTATTTTTAGGGTCCGTAGGCAAAACCAAGGACCCTTATATTTTCCTGCGTGTGTCTGTCCGTCCGTCCTCTCGCGTGCTCTCACGGCTACACCTTTCGTCCGATCACTTTGAAATTTGGCATGTATGTGTCTTGTACCTACCCATATATTTTAAAAATATAGCGACTTAAAAAAAATATTTTTCAAAAAAATTAGGGTAAAAAAACTTAAGGGTTAAATTTTTTTTTTGACACCGTGAGGGGTATCATATGAAAGGATACGTCGAGCTGATTACAAAAAAATATAATTCTTTGGTTATAACTTTGATAGGGCGAGCGTAGGCGAGTTTGAAGCGGGTTTGAAACGTGTCCCCCCCCCCCCTCTATCTCGCTTATGTGAAGTGCAAAAAATCTGAAAAAATTCCTGAACATTCTTTGACCAAAAGTAAAGATACCACTTTTTGGAAATTTCGAAAAAAAATATTATTTTATTTTTTATTGACAAAATAGTTTTTTTTTTTAAATTATGGTCTTTTTGATGTATTTATATGGTTGTAGTCAGGTTCAGTGGCAAAAAAATACTTTATCAGAGTGTGTTTTGAGAATATCAGACCCTTAGAATGGTTCAAAGTAAGCTTTTTAGCATTTCAAAAAAACACTGTTTATACACTTTACAGTTAAACACTATATAGTGAGGCCTACGGACCCTCGCTGTGTGCTGACTAGCACACACTTGACCTGTTTATTTCGGATGTTAATTTAACCATCAAAATAAAAATGTTTGTTTTAAGTTAATATCTTATTGTTTAAAACTTAAGAATAGAAGTTGTTACCCAAATCTGTTTACTTTTCTTTGCGAGCAATACGTTAAACTATAAAATTAACTCTTTCAGCAAACTCTGCTTAACGATTCTTAGTCTTATCAAAATATGATATGGAAAGTAAGACTTGCAATGTATTTGAAAGGGAAGCTGTCACTAGTTGGAGGCAAGCTATCTCTGGGAATCCTATTTATAAAAGACGCTTCTTGAGCCTTAAGCTTATTTGTAGAATGGTGGTGGTGAAGCTTACAGCTCAAGTAGGCAGTGCGTTAGCATCACGTCAGCTAGAAGAGACTGAAATGCCTGTAGAGAAGAAAATGGAGGCGACTTTGCTCTTTATGCCTCGAATCAACATTTTAAAAGCAAAGGGTGTGATAAATAGCAGCAAAAACTTTGTTATCGCACTTCCTTTGTTGTTGAAACTTTTTTTTTTTTTTTACTTAATTTACTAGTACCATACTATTTATTTCTTTATTATAACTTGACACCGAGTGGCTCTATCATAGAAGCGATTGTAATGCAATATAATATATGCACTTTAAATCAAATTATAATTATCAATAACTACGGGAGACATACAGAGCATAATAGACCCCGCACCGGGACTTGAACCACGGGTCCTCCTATTAATCCGTTACAGGTGCTCTTACCAACTGAGCTATACGGGAGAATGATTTTTCTCTGTTGTTACCGAATTATGAACTCCCATGATTCCTTCCAGTGTTGCCCTAGGCCCTAGATAAAGCACAAGTAAGAAAGGTTGGTACTAAATACACAATTTAATTTATTAACTTTTGTTTGATGTTTTAAATCTATAATGTCATCTTTGTACATGTCATGTAGGGCCTCCTATATATCCGTTACAGGCGCTCTTACCAACTGAGCTATACTGGAGAATGATTTTCTCTATCGTTACCGATACCAAGTCCCGCATCCAAGCTTTCAATCTTTTCTACAAATCTAGCAAGCCAAATATTCACGGCAATAGAACTAGATCGAGAATTAACGCTTATAATTATAATGTTACTCAATTAGTACCTTTACACTAGTACAGTGGTTGATTGTACCTAGTACAATCAATTAGAAATTCAAATTTTCCCGGTGCGGGGGTCTATTTTTGTCTCTGTATGTCTCCCGTAGTTATTGATAATTATAATTTGATTTATTTATTTTAGTATGAATACTACCAAAACTTAAAAATTTGTATAATATATTGAATATTAATCAAATAAACTAGTTTTCTTTCTATAAACAGTAAATTTCACTTTAAAAAAAAAAAATAAAAAATAACCATCGAATTAATGACATCAAAGAAAATACATGCTAAATTTCAAGGAACACAATAAATTCATAAACTTTTTTTTTTTTCAATTTAAAAATAATCTATGTAGGTATATGCGCTGATTTTTATATCTTAATGAAACATAGGTTCCAAATTTAAAGAAAATTGAACAACGCCTTTGGCCGTGATTGCGTAACACAGCCAAACGGTCTATAGTCTGGAGTTAAAAAGTTAAAACATAGACTTCGCTCCACTCTGTCAATAAATAAATCATGATGAGTGTCATAGTTAAAGAGGATAAGGGTAGTGGAGTAGAGGTGCCGGGTACATCCCTACATTACTCTGTAACTACATCTCCTTAACTCAACCCACACGGCCTCTAGCCCCTTCAATATACAAAAACTTTTGATTGTATCAAATTGAAATTTTACATGCCCATTTTAATAGCAAGTACTTTAGGCGATTTGTATGAAATTTATTAAAAATTATGTTAGAACATATGATATTAGTGAAAACGTTGTTTTTTAACTTAGATCCTTAAACTTTTAGATCCGATTTAATAATTTTAGCGATCTTTATCGCTAAAACTTTTTAGTAGCACCGCTATGAAGTGAACTAAAATAGACTGCCAATTACTGTGGCACATAGCTTCCTCGCGTCTTATTTCGAAAATTTAATACATTTTTGCTTTTACAACCTATTATTAGTCAAATTTATTTTTAATTTCCCACCCGTTATTTGAACCTGTCAATTTTTTTTTATTTTTACGTGATTTAGTATGAAATTTAAGTTATGCAATTTTGACAGGTTTAAATAACGGGTGGTAAATTTCAACTAAATTTGACAATAATAGGTTTTAATAGCATAAAAGCATAAAAGTATACGAAATAGGACGCAAGTAAGCTATGTGCCACACTAATTGACAGATTATTTTAATTAGTTACTCTTATAAACTTCCATTAACCATTAATAAAAGTGTACAGTCATTAAGTATTTAATGTTAGCCAATTCTTTTACTTTCTTCAGTTTTAAAGAATAACAGTTTTTTAATTTCTCATATAAACAGAAAGTTATTGTGCTGGCGCGAAAATTCGATTTTGGAGATTTTGATGGAGTTGGAGATTTTTTTTGGATGTCCTCTGAGTCAAAAAAGTGGTTTGAAAATTATCTGTGCAGACGTGTAAAGCCTAAACTACTAGGCTGATTTTGACGAAATTTAGCATACATATTAAAAAAAAATCATACCCATAAGCGAAATCGAGAAATGAAATAGCTCCGATATTAGGGGCGCTACACCCGAAAACTCTGAAAAAATGACAAAAAAAATGTTTTCTTGAAAACGTTTTTGACGATTTTGATTGAAAAATTCTATACGAATCTAACGATATAAGCCGTTTTCCCGGGAAAAAATTAGTTTCTGAGATATTAATGATAATAAGTATGATTTTGTTTGAAATCGAAAACAAAAATTAAACAACCACCTGTTATTATTACTATTATTTTTTTAAATCAATTAAATGAGATGTATAATTTTGTAAATCGTTAGATATTTCCCTTTGCTTAGCTTAAAACATCAGTTTAAATATCTTTATTTAATTTTTAAGTACATATATTTAATTCATAGAGATGGGCTCCGAGTTACATTCATCTTTTAACACATTACTGCAAAAACTCTCTTTATATTACCGCAGACACTTTGATAAAAATTAATATTTAATAATTTGAAAGTCTATATTCATACAAAGTAAACGTATCTTTAGAGCTGGCAGTAATTCATAATTAAATAAAGCGTTTAAAATGCTAGATATACTCTCTCTCTAATGCTAACTTATACTCTTTTAAATTTCCCATGCAAAATGCAAGTGTTATATACGTTTGCCGGAGGCAATCTTTATTCACCATGCAATGGTAATTTATTCCAAAATCCCTTCAAATTCAAACAATAATGTTTTACCACTAGAATAGCAGACTAGGTATAGAGAAGGTTTAAAACATATTCTGTAGTTTGTATACAGTGCAGTTAATCTACTAATATTTTTGACAATATAGTTAATCTAGCAATACAAGGTTATATTAAAGAATAAATTAAACGTCTTAGTTTCATTATAGTCACACTAATAATTACCGAAAGAATAGTGTCTTGCATAAGAAAAGAAAGATATTACGTTATAATTAATTAGTCTATAGAAGTCAAGAGCATAAAATGTTCCTACTCTAACATATTTCTGTATAATTTAATTTTTTTAAATTCTTTATACATTACAGCAATAGAATTTATTTTTTTAATATTATATATTCAATCTAATTAAAAACTAATTATATTATATAATTTTATACTTATTATTTAATTATATTGTATACAAAGAAAGTTGAAACTTAAAAGTGCAAACTATGATCATTTATATAATATAGTAGTAACGAAGCACCTCCAAATGATTTGTTATTGATAAGCTAAGACAACGAACCAAATTTTGATTTGTTAGTCTTTCAATAGATATAATAACTTAATTTTACTTTTTTCTAAATATAAAATTAAGCCCGTTGGCAAGGACTTAATATAATTGAATAAATTATAATTAAATCAATATAAATAAAATAACGATTTAACAAATAAAAAAATAAAATAAAAAAGTTATATCAATCCCTAATATTGTATCTCTTTCATCTTCTATTTTAAATGTAATTTATCAAAATTTCTTTTGACAGAATAAGAAAATAATACTTTTTTATACGAGTAGTTTGTCCAAAATAGTAAGGGTATAGAAAAGCCGAGGAAAATTAAATTCACTGACACAAAAAACGACCCAAGATAAAGAAAATTGCCTTAGTGTATTTTTTAAAATATTGTTTTATATATATATATATATATATATATATATATATATATATATATATATATATATATATATATATATATATATATAAATTTATATCCCCAATATTTTAATTTAACTTCTGCAAAAAGTGAAACTTATTACTAGATTTTTTTTAAATATAAATATATATATATATATATATATATATATATATATATTTTCTAGCTCCTAAAAACAAATATATAGAAAGGACGTATTGTCTGAGTTAATTTATTAAAAAGATGAGATGAATGAGTTATTGAGATAAATATAATTTTTAAGCTGTTGAGGCAGATAGATATTAAAGTCTTGGACCTGTAATTGTTTTTATAGTATTTTCTTCATCCTTTGGAAGGTTATTTCAGTGACCCTAGCTTTCTACGCCAGCTTTTCCATTCTCTTTACAATTTCTATCGAAAAGGTCTTTTCTTGATACCAGTATTTTATCGGCTTCTTATTTGACAGCTTATTTATATTTTATTGGTATCGTGTATTTTTTCTTTCTCGTGTAAAGAGAAAGTTTTGCGATGGCGAGAAAATCGATTTTAAGATATTGATGGACTTACACGTTTTTAGGTCCCCTGAGTCCTAAAAAGTCGTTTTTAAAAAATGACCATCTGACGTCTGTGCACACGCATAGAGCCTAAACTACTGGGCCGATTTTGATGAAATTTGGCATATTTGTTTTTAAAAAAATCATAGCCTTTGGCTAAATCGAGAAATGAATTTTAGCTCCAAATTTGGGTTTGCTTCTACCCCAAAACTCAGAAAAAACGTTCAAAAAATTAGTTCTTGAAAACGGTTCCGACGATTTTGATTAAAAAGTTCTAAAATGCAGTCTATTTAATTACAAATCTAACTATATATAACCGTTTTATGGGGAAAATCTAGTTCCTGAGAAAATAGCTTTAAACGTGGACGGAGAGAAGCCGGGCTCGATTCCCCGCCGAGGAGAAGTTGTTTTTAGAAAAGTATATAAAATAAAATGTTCAATAATAATTAATTATACCGACGAAAACTCGTAAACTAATAAATGGTAAACACTGGGCTAAGTAATTTTATGAACTCGTATTTAAGGAAGTTTTCTGAGTTGTATCGGACCGATTTTTTAGTTTGCAATATGTTATTTCTCTAATACCTGAAACTGAAACAATTCTTATATTATGTTTATTATAAAAAAATTACTTATGCAAGGTGTAGTTAATTACAGACAATATTCAAATTATGTTTATGAAAGCTTAAGAACACAATGCGAGTAACTTTTTCCAGCTTTTCTTATACCAAATTTCAGAGTTTGCAAAATTGTTTTTAGCATGAAGTTTAACTCATACTAAATTATAAATAACGAATATTATTTATAAACTGTAGTTGTTTACACTTAACCTCAAGTTAACGAAGACCCGGTTTATAAATTAGCACTATATTTAGGATTTTTACAACCTCTATTTTTAAGTTTTGTTCCTGTGTCTGTCTGTCCCTCTGTGCTGTTCCAATAACTTTTAAATCAAAAGAGATAAAAACATAAAACTTTCCTGTATTATATAGATCGTTTTGACGCGCACACAGGAAAAATATAGCGAACTCAAAATTATCAGCTGTTCAAATCCAAAATGGAGGATAATTCATGGTACATTATGTTACTAGGCTGTGAAGTGAGTTTTTTCTTTACCGCGGCAATTACGAGGTTACACTATAAGAAAAGATAAATAAAACGCATTGACATCTAGCTTATTTTAATCGTAGCTATCTACAAAGATTGCAACGCTAAAACGGAAGTTTTGATAACTACCAGCACGAAAGAAAAAATGTTTTCTTTACAGCTAGGAGTAATGAATAGAGTTTTATCTACTCACGGCAGCAAAATTAGGCATTGTTGTACTGTTTTCAATCTGAAAAAAGTCATTTTTCTTGATTCTTTTGAAACATGTCAAAAAAACAAGCAGCAAAATATCAAAGTGTCAGAAAAAGTTCAAACTGTCAGCGAAATAACAAACAGGCTGCCAAATTTTAAGAAAAAGTTACTACATCTCAGATTTTTGTATATTTAAGCGTAATATCCTGCTAAATATTTATATGTTTTTTGAAAATACCTTTAAAAATTATAGTCATATTATAGTGTAGTGGTGGCCTGTGGACTATTATAATAATAAAACTAATATTATTATTTTACAGTGATTATTTTTAAAAAATCGCTTAAAATTGAGACAGAAAACAGCCTACCTGTTCGGTCAGGTTCGGCAGGTTACCTGCTTCGGTCACACCTCAGCAGGTAACGTTTACCTGCCTCGGCTTTGCCTCGTCAGTCAAAATGTAATTTTTCTGACTCGGCTTCGCCTCATCAGTAAAATAGTAAATTTCCTGCCTCGGCTTCGCCTCAGCAGTAAATTTGTTTAGCCTATCCTCGCCTTCGGCTCGGAACTAAAACTTAACACACTTGTCAGCAAAATTCCATTTTTCTGCCAAGTGACATAAATAACTATTTAAGTCTAGATTTTAGCTATGTTTTTTAGGCTCTAAAGTTACTATTTCACAGCCTACCACGGAAAAAAGTTTTTTTTTCAAATTTTAGTAGGGTATTAAATGAAAGGAATTGAAGAGTGGATTGCAAAAAAAATGTAACACTTGTGAAAAGTGTTTAATTTTTAACGCCATTTTGTCAAAAAAAAAAAAACATAAATATTTTGCGGTTCCAACGAAGCCCTTTTCACGTGAGACTTCACGCACAACCAATTTATTTAACTAAGCAAAGTTATTTTAATGCTTAGAATTGAAATCATGCTGTAGATTAGTCAATATACTTTTGCGTGTTTTTTTACACTTAATGTGTGTATAAACTTGGTGAATCCAAATAGTTTTATTGAGTGCCGTATTAAACAGTCAGCTTTGACAGTCGTTTTTGATTGTCTGCTATCTGACGTGGATACTCAACATTTGACCATCACCAGTTTTGAGATTGATAAATTTATAACTCAAACAACAACAAAAGATGGATACACTTTTCATATCAATAACCTATTTCGTCTTATATAATCACGTCGTTAAGTCCGTGGCAAAGGGCTTAATCTTATATTTAGAGAAAAAATTAAAATTAAGTAAATTAATTTATTTAGATGTCTATTTAGATAAGTTAATTTTATATTTAGAGAAATAATTAAAATTAAGTAATTAATTTAGACGTCTATTTGAAGACCAACAAATCAAAACAAACATTTATCTTTATTGGAATAAATGTGGTTGCCTTTTTATTTAGAGGTGAGTCGTTGCTCGCCGACGGGACACTACTCGTTTATATTAATGATATACTTATAACTAGGATCGTTAAAATATTGCTTTTCCGTACTAGCGTTGTATTGTTTAAATTTAACTTGTACCTACTTAGGTAATTTAATTTCAAAACGCAAAGATCTTTATCTTTATTATATAAAAGGACAAATCTCTGTACAAAGGATCTCCCTCAATACTGAATCTAAACCTTGCCATCGATATGCCCTTGTGTAGGGGACGGTAAGATAAGAAAAATGAGCCCAAAAACAGGGGGGGGGGGGGGTAAGGTTTTTGTTTTTGCTAAGGTTTTGGTTTAGGTTTTTTTTTTTTTTTGAACAGAATCTATCACTTCACTTTGTTCTAACCTAAGTCCCCGGTTCTAATATAATATTAATATTATATTATATCTAATTAAATATTCTGTATTATAATGCGCATGCGTTTAATACGACACAAAATACACAGGTATTACATTAGGTTAAAGAGAAAGCCGCTAGTCTAGTCTATGGTCCCTGAAGACAGGATTCTGTCCCCTTTGCCCCTTTGTATATTCGTATTATGTTTCTTATAAATATAAGTTTATCATCCCCCCTCCCCTATAATTATGTAAATTCTTTCTATAAATATAATTATTTTGTCACCTTTGTCTTTGCTGTGGTATAAGTAAAGTTAAGCTTTATCGGACATAGTTAGTTGGAAAGTTCCCGTCTTGTAGTGGTAAACTACGAGAGATAGTACATCCCTTAATGGATTAGTGTGGCTTCTTTATTCAGGTTAGCTTCCAATTACTGTTCTTAGAACAGTAATTGATGTTAACTAACAGAATAGTTTATCGATTCTACAGAATTACAAGTTTTATGAAAGAGTTTGAAGCTTTTAATTTTGTGAAAACATGAAATTTTATAATTATAGTTATTAAAAAAGTGGCAATGTTGGGCCAATCTTCTTCTTTTCCTTGATATTGCTTACAAAATTGTATAGACCAGAAAATTAGTAAAGTTGTGCCGCATTGTTATTTTGGATCTTTTTGGAGGTGGTGAAATATCATATGCATAATATTGTATAGATTTAAATTATTTGACAAATTTTGTTAAAAGTTTATTGTACGATACCCCAACGTTTCGTCAACTTCACTTTGATCTAGCTAGACTTTATCATCTGAAGCCGTTTTATGATAATTTTGAACCACATATCAAGCCATTTAATATTTACTTTTTAAAGCCATTTCAAATGGTCGTCTTATGTATCCCTTAAAAAGAGCTATACCTGCATTTTCTAATTAAGCTAAATACATAAAAATAAAATATTACAAACAAAAATGAGTAACCACATTCTTAATCATAAACTAAAATCCATCAAGGAAAGTTCTACCATTTTTTTTTTTGTTCATATGAAATATGAACACTATTGATTTCACTACAGAATTTTTTTTCCAGGCGATTTTTTTTACTTATTGTAACTCATGAAAAAAAAATGAAGGCTACTTGAAGGGCTTGAGGTGACGCAGATAAGTTTCTTTGGATGACCTCTCCAGGGCCCTCTTGTGCCAAAAAGGTATTTTTGATAGTGTAACCTGTTATCTAAAAAAAAGCTAGTACTTTTTTTACGTGAAGACCAAACTGAATAAAAAATATCTTGTAGATGACACTTAAGGGATGGTACTTTACTCGAAACTTTTTTCGATCCAAACCCCCCACCAAGAGGAGTTATTAGCCACCAAAGTTGAGTGATTTTCAAAAAATTCTAGATAAATTGTCTTTCGATAATTTTGTTTCCCCATACATTTTTTAAAAAATTAATTCCAATTTAATTATTACTGACCTTTTCATATGAATACCCCGAATTCAGGTTCTACCTGATTCAGACTTAATTATAAAGCTACAGCTTACTAATTTAGTGTAAAGGTTGTTGATAGCTCTTTAAGTAAATATAAACCTAAACAAATACTGATATAATATTTCTATCTCAGTTAAAGATGCATTAGTACGTTATTAAATATAACTTTCAGAGTAGTGTGGAATATATAATTTATTTATACACCAAAACTAAATATATTATATCTCTTTATATATTATTTATTTATTTAAATAATATATACCTTAATTCTACCTCTGTAATCTTAATTTTAAAATTATATTAAAACAGTTATTTCATATTTACATATTATAAGTCCTCTTATTGAAATATTTTTACACTACATACACAAAAATATTATTTAAAATTTCTCTGTTTCTATCCACATATGTATATTATTTACCAGTGTGTGTATTTCATCAGGAAGGTATCATAACATCGATAATATTACATCAACAACCATTATACTATCAATATCACACCTTTCTTTAATAAAGTCGGTTTGTGTTTTTATATATATGTGTGTATTTGCTGCCATGTAGTTATGCAAAAATGAAATATCTACGTCCAAGAACTATTTATTGCAATTTTATAATTGAATTTTTCGGATATCTGTTGATGAATTCTTCGGATTAGTTTCGACAATTTATGATTGTCGATTGTTGATTTGAAAAGACCATTTGACATTGCGGGCATTATGCTTCTGACGCTCCTAGAGGTATCATAGCTTTCTGTTCAGTATTAAGAGTTGGGTCCCTCTATATATTTATTCGTTACTGATGACCAGTCCAGGGCAAGAAGTTATTAGTGTACTGAGAAGTTATTGTGTTTATCGCGGAATGGTTTGGCAAATAACAAATCGTTATTAGTGTACTGAAAAGTCATTGTGTTTATCGCGGGATGGTTTGGCAAATAACAAGTCGTTATTTGTGTACTGAAAAGTCATTGTGTTTATCGCGGGATGGTTTGGCAAATAACAAGTCGTTATTAGTGTACTGAAAAGTCATTGTGTTTATCGCGGGATGGTTTGGCAAATAACAAATCGTTATTAGTGTACTGAAAAGTCATTGTGTTTATCGCGGGATGGTTTGGCAAATAACAAGTCGTTATTTGTGTACTGAAAAGTCATTGTGTTTATCGCGGGATGGTTTGGCAAATAACAAGTCGTTATTAGTGTACTGAAAAGTCATTGTGTTTATCGCGGGATGGTTTGGCAAATAACAAATCGTTATTAGTGTACTGAAAAGTCATTGTGTTTATCGCGGAATGGTTTGGCAAATAACAAGTCGTTATTAGTGTACTGAAAAGTCATTGTGTTTATCGCGGAATGGTTTGGCAAATAACAAATCGTTATTAGTGTACTGAGAAGTCATTGTGTTTATCGCGGAATGGTTTGGCGAATAATTCTTTACTGCTTGAATATTATTCATCATGGTTCTGGATGTGTTCAACCAAATCTAGTTCAAAAGAACTAACTTAGTTTGAAAGGTGGAGGGATATGAAAAGAGCGTCGAAAAGTTTAAAATAGCGGTAAGAAAAAGTAGTGAAATTGACTTGAATAAGTTGAGAATTGTTGCGTGTTTATGAAAAGAAGGAAAGATATTTTTTTGTCAAGTCTCTCCACCCCAATATCCATGTGTGACCTTTACCAAGTAAAATCCTATTACTCGTTGCCATGTAGGCCCTCTGCCCTTTAGATTAAGCACCCTAGCAGACTCCGATATCAACAACAAATAAATTCTTATACATGAAAATCCCTCTAGGTACAGTAGCCCTTTTTCCTTGCGGGATTTCTATCTCCCACGTATAATCCTAAACCTTATAAAAACACCTGTAGATTAGCCCTGAACTCTGTTCTTTCTTATTCCTTGGCCACCGAAAAAGGAAAGCATTTAATCTTCATTTAAATTTTTCCACATTTATCAGCCTTCGATACCTCTCGGGAATAAAAAATCTGTTTTAAATCTCTCGAGTTTTTTTTATAGCTTAGAATTATGAATGGCTGAAAGTCTCTCTTCTATAATAAAGAAAACAACTAGAGCTAAGAAAACCAATTATATTTTTTTATAAAATAAGAGAAATTTTAGACTCCGAAAAAAACTTTTTCTCAAATATGAAATGATTGAATACAACAATTATTAAATTTCAATAGCTAATTCATATTTTTAAAAAATTCAATTTATGATATATTAGTGATGTCGGAATTAATTTTTAGTCTTAGAGCAATCTGAATTTGTTAAAGGATTGACTAAAGTTAATTTGTTGTACCAAAAATATTTGTATGTTTTAATTTGTTTTCCCACTATTTTTGACTGCAATTGACATGAGTTTTCACTATCATGAACTGTCCATAATAAACGTTACACTTTTTATAGGGTTAAACAATAAAGCTAATAGGCTATTGCTAATTATGTTAATATAACTTATTTGTTGTTCCGCTAGTTCCAACTCTAAATTTAAGCATTTTCGTCTACAATACCTGCATCCTTAATAACTGTAAGAAATAATTTTTTTTTAGGGTCCATAGGCAAAACCAAGGACCCTTATATTTTCCTGCGTGTGTCTGTCTGTCCGTCCATCTGTCGCCTGCTCTTACGGCAACACCTTTCGTCCGATCTCTAAGAAATTTGGTGTATTTATGTATAGTTACCTGCCCACTCATTTTAAAAATATAGCACTTAAAAAAATATTTTTCAAAACAAATTAGGGTAAAAAGAATTAAAGGTAAAATAATAATCTTTTTTGGACACTGTGTGGGGTATCATATGAAAGGGTACGTCGAGCTGATTAAAAACATATATCATTTTTGGTTATGTTATAAGCTTTGATAGAGCAAGAGGATTTGAAATGGGTGCGAAAAGTGTCCCCCCTTCTATTGCGCTGATGTAAAGTGCAAAAAATTTAAAATACAATCCTGAAAATTCTTCGACCAAACGTAAAGATACCACTTTTTAGAAATTTCGAGAACATTTTTTTTATATTTGATTTATTGACAAAATACGTTTTGTTTTATAATTATTCTCTTTTCGATGTATTTATATGTGTTCAGTCCGGTTCAGTGGCAAAAAACACTTTATCAGAAGTTTGTTTATGTGTTTTGAGAATATTAGACCCAGGATAGTTCAAAGTAGGCTTTTTAGCATTTTAAAAAAGTGATGGTGCTTTTAGATACTACTAAACAATACAGTGTTGTCTTCGGACCCTCGCTGTGTGCTGACTAGCACACGCTTTACCTGTTTATTTAATTGTTGAATACTTGGATTACTGTTTATCCAAGAATATTACCAGACTTTGTATATGTTCCTTTCTTCTCTTAAAGTTCCAAATATAATGGCAATAAACATTTATTTATATAATAGGATAACATTTAAGTGTACTTAAATAGTCGTTGTGTCTAGTTTTAGTGTTCTTTTTTTTAATTTTTTTTTTTTATCTAAAATCTTATTTTTAAGTACATTACGGAGGTAAAAGGTAGAAAGTAAATCATAATTTTATTAGTCTAGAATAGGGGAAAAAATTAATCATTTATATAATAGAGGAGTCTCTGGTCCCGAAGGCGACGAATCACCTCGAAATGATTTCTTATTGCTAGCTATGGTAATCACAATTATTCCAATAACAATAAAGGTTTGTATTGATTTGTTGGTCTTCAAATAGATATAATAACTTATCTAAATTAATTTACTTAATTTTACTTTTTTTTCTAATTATAAAATTATGCCTGCTGCCACGTGCTTTACTGCTCGATAATAATAACATTTGTCGCTAGAAATTGAACGTTAGAGATATTGAATATTAGGAAATATCTCTGAACTATTCCAAAGAAATAAAATACTGGAGTTCATTAAAGCATGAAATAGGGAGAGTTAAGTGGGCACTATCGTTAACCTGCAGCCCGTTGTCTTATTCGATGAACGTATAATGCCAAAGTCATAGACCTCCTCATTCCCCGTCGACCTTCTCCAGCCAGTTGTAAAGTACTGAAGATCTATGTGCCTTAAAAGTTACTTATAGTCTCCATTTCTAATTTAAGTTATACGCAATCCCTCGAATTACAAATACAGTTTTATAAACATTCTACTAAGGATATTTCTCTCTTAATTGAGAACTTTTGAAAAAGAAATCCTGAATTGAATATAATACAGGAAACCGTTGCTTTTTTAATTTGGTAAGTTAACTCTGAATGCAATTTCTACAAGGGTTTACTTGTTTTCAAATTAAAATTGTTCCGAGCTAAAAGATATAATTTTTGATGTACGAATGAAGAAAATGGGTTTAACTTGGATAAATATTTCTATATACATTTAAATTCCTCCCTTTTTTCTAGCGTGAAGTTTAAAATTACATTAAAAAATTATAATAAAAAACAAAATATTTCATTTCCAGTGGCCTGAAAAAACATATTCATTCTTTTTTAATTTTGTTTGGTCTTTTTTAAATTCTTCTTTTTTTTTTTTTTTTTTTTCATTATACTTCTTGTTGTGTTAAAAATTAAAAGAAAAGTAAAATAGAATACAACCTTTTTTTTAAAAAAAAAATCTTTTCATTTTTTTCTGTATTTTTGAGTCTATATATTAATTTGACATTTTATGTTTCTCATAGTTATAATAAAAAAACATTTTCCTACTACAATTTCAGAATTACTATTCAGTGAATAGTAATTCTTTCCAACTCATTGTCAATTTTAATTAGCTGTAATTTATTTTTTAGGCGGTTTTATCTAAGTGGTAAAATTTAGAGTAGTTGGTTTAACTTTAGTTATGATCCTTATATTCGATGCATTATACATTCTATAAGGAATTTGCTGAAAGTGGTTATAAGGGAGGGTAAAATTTGCTAAATAAATACATAAAATAATTGATCGCTCCTTAATGCTAAACATTTAGTAGAGTGTAACCACATTGTGCCTTTGTTTTTTAAAATCTCTTTGTAATTCTATCCTAAGGAACTTCTTCTATAATTTAAACTTTAGAGTGAACTAAGAGAAGAACTACAAAGATAGTTGATTGCATATCAAATAACGCAATAAAGAACAATCCTTTTGATCTAATTGAGTCAGAGCCATCAAAGCTAGTGTTAGAAATCAAAACTGTTGAACTTAGCCGTCATTCATAAGTATGCCATTTATAATTTGGTTTAATTAGTGGTTATAATTGCAAATATATAATGCATACTTTGGTTAAATTAGCAGCTACCGTTGCTACTATATTAGTAAATATTTTCAAGGTATAAAAATCGGTCCGAGACAACTCAGACTAACTTTCTCATATCGGTCCCAGATCCCAGAAATCCTGATTATATTGTTATCTATACAGATGGATACGCGTGTAGATCTGCTAGCTGTGACTGTAAACCCACCTATACGAGGTTTACTATAGAACCTTCCAAGTGAAGTGAGAGTCCACGGCACTGCCGTCTACTCCTATCATCCTTTTAAACTATAAACTCATCATGATTAACCATTAATTTGCTTAATATTTATTGCATTAAGTTTGCTTCAATGATAAACTTACGCGATGCTTAATTAATATATTTATTATTTCATGTATTCAACAGGTGGTTTTTTAGTTTTTGTTTTCGATTTTCAACCAAAATCATACTTATTTTCATCAATATCGTGGAAACTAATTTTGTTCCCTGGGAAAACGGCTTTATCGTTAGATTCATATTTGAATAGACTACATTTTGGAATTTTTTATTCAAAATCGTCGGAACCGTTTTCAAATTTCGTCAAAATCGCCCTAGTAGTTTAGGCTCCAGGCGTCTGCACAGACAGTAGACAGCCAGACCTTTTTTAAAAACCCCTTTTTTTTACACAAGGTACCTCATAACGTGTAAATCCCTTCAAAATCTCAAAATCGAATTTTCGCGCCATCACAATACTTCCTCTTTCTATGTCTATCTTAGTGTCGTTTATATATTATACCCTGCATAATTTATATTGCCTTAAAGTAGCCCACAACATAACACAAATATATTTATATGGTGTGCTCTGCTGACTTACTTTAAGAGAACCAGATAAGGCATACATCCAGTTTTGTTTTTGTTTACAAAAAAGTAAAACATTGGAGGAATGGTCAAATAAAGGGAACCGGAAGTGTTTCAGTGTTGCGCCTGTTGTCTAATGCATGCATTTCCACAAAAGAGACGTAACCCAGCAAAACCCACCGACGATTTAAAGATACGAAAATAGAAGAAAACACAAAAGGCTGCAGATAATTAAGTTGATGTTTACACAGGCCAGAAGCTTGGGATTCACAGAACAATATATGAGTTGGATTGTGGGGTTGAGCCTTTTGTTTACTTCTTGACTCGCTGTCTTTTCACTTGCTTCTCTCCCATCTTGAATATTCTATTTAATAACCCATCTAGTCTTCATTCCTTTATTCTGTCTTATTCTAGCGTGATTCTATAGCTACCACTAACATATTCCTTTGTAACCTTCACTTCCTGTCTAAGAGGAAACATACCTGTTCAGGTTTTATATTACGTTCCACAAATATATCCGGCAATTTCTATTTAGATGTGGAAGAAAATCAGATCATGTTGTTATCTCAGAATCTTTCATAGTAGTAATTATAGCTTTTTTTTCCTTTATTTACAAAATATAATATAATAATAAAAAACAGAAAGTATTATCAAATTACTTAACTGAGAATTATTAAGGTTATCTACTTTTCTATTTATATTATAGTAGGTGTTTACCTACTCTTTACGAAATCTTTACATAATAAATTTTCATGTGGTCAATAAAATTCAAAAAATTTATATCCGAGCGCATATTGAGCCGAAGAGCAGGGCAGGAATGGTCAATTAAAGGGAGTACAGCGCCACACGCTACGTGACCGACACTTGTGAATGTGATGAAGAAACTTTTTTTTTTATTAATTATATAGTTCTTTAAAAAAATGGAATCTGCTTATGTGGGGGGAGTTAAACATAACAATGCCTCTCCCTTCATCAAACTGCCCCAAAAAGACTGCGCTCCAATATGAATGGGAAACCGTGCCACGTATTTCACAATGTGTGCCTTAGCTTAACCTTAAAAATCTGGTTATAACACCGCAGAGAGATGCGACATATTTCGCGAACAAATTTTTTTTTCAAAATAAGTAAGTTGTCTTTCAAATCCTATTGTGACCCAACGCTGTTTTGTGTGTACTCTACTCCACTATACGGCCTTAGTATATCATATCCTTTTTGGTGTAAATGTCAACGTATTTGTTTTTTTTAGAAGTAATGAAGAGTTGCTGATTCATATAATTTAATCTTTACAATACTTATTCTTAAACCTATCCGACATCTTTCTAATGTAAAAAATATATTATATTGACGTCAAAGAGATAAAAATACATTTTAATGGTTCTTTCAGGCGTTATTGTATTAGACATAAAAGTCTAAAAATCTATTTTATTAGATTTAGGATGGATCAAAATAGACGCAGTTTCGAGAAAAGAACCTCGACAATAGGCCATTGTTTGAATGAGATTTTTTTTTTTTAAATATATTTTTAATAAATTTGTATTTGGAACATTCGTATTTTTATACATTTCAAAAAAAAATTGTTGACCTTATATACAGTCTTAAAAATGTTGCTAACGTTAGTCCAACGTTTAAGTATTTCGTTTTTTATACACAATCAAAAATTAAATTATATTATATTAACACAGTTCATAGGTACTTGCTAAGAAATCATTTTGCTTATCGCCTTTTTGATTCAATATGGTGGCTTATACACAACGATATCTTCAGAACCAATTTGACTAGCACCTTGAAATTCGAAAGTTAATGTTCGCTTATGACAATAATAATTTGTTAAATGATTATCCAAACGGCCATTTTGATTTAAGATGGCGGCCACTTATGTATAAAAAATGTCATATCTCTAGAACCAGAACATCCAGTTTCGCAATAATATTGCAATTTTTTAGGTAGGTTCTTCGTTGTTTGTAGGCTTTTTCTAAAAATGATTTTTTCAATCCGCCATCTTAAATCAAGATGGTGGTTATTTATATATAAATTTGGACGTAATGATATCTCCGGAACCAATCGCACTACAACCTTGAAATTTCCTTTTATGGCATAATTACTTTTGTAAAAGAGTTTTTCAATCGGCAATTTTGTTTCAAGATGGCAGCTGTATACTTATATAAACCATGTCCCCTCTCTAACATATAAGTATCGCCATTTTGAAATGCTATAGTAAAATGTCGTATTATAATTTTCATATTAATATTGATGTCTGCCACTAGGGTTTTTCTAATTATTATCCCTAAGAGTAATAAAATTGCTAATGCTAGGGACAAGGCTTCTCTTTTGAATGTAAGCACATGTTTATAGAAGATAATTCCGGATGGAGGGAAATACACAAGTAAAATACCTCTACTTCAATGATAACTTTCAAGTCAGTACCTTCTTTTAAATTAAACGTCTCCATAGCGGAGTACAGGTAACCAGCTGGAATTTATTATTATTAAAGGAGAAGGGGGAAAAATATGTAATATAAGCACCACTATCGGGAATTGAACGTGGAACTTTGCTTCAAGCCGTGGGGCTCTAACAACTGAACCATAGTGGGGGAATTATATTCATCGTTTCGACTAGAAATCAAGAACCTAAAACTTGATAACTAGATGATGTGTTTGATCTTGAATTCAACTTCCTTAATTTACGGTTCCTTAATTTAAAGATACGGTAACAACAGGATCCTGGATCCTCAAATGGTGGAAAGAATTTAAAGTTTTGTAAATATTATGGTCCAATAATAATTATGTTAATCTATTCAAATTCAATTAATAATAATTAACACATACTATTCTAACTAAACGTTTAGCATTCTAGAACGCAGTGTGTTTTTACACATCTTTATATTAATTAAGTTAAATGCAAGCTGAAATATATTATCTATATATAAAAGCTGTATTCCAGCTAAATTTTCTTTCCTAATTAGAAAACAAAGTTGATCTCAGTTTACTGTGCCACAACCATATCAATGATACTACGCAGTCAATGTTCTACAATCGATATATAGGATAAACGTGTGCTCTAAAATCTAAATTCAGGAAAGGAAGGATTTGCCTCCTCACATATATCACAATTTTTCATAGTTATATGGTTAATGGTTGGTTATACGATGTTGTCGGTAGTAGCCCCACCTACCATCGAAACTAAAATATATCGATACTAGGTGTGGCATTGCCTCTTCCACTGTAGGAACACAGATTCGCGCGAATTCCAAAAACTATTAATTTACCAACGTGAGGTACAGGCTCGCGTAATCATGTCTAAATTCCTTCGAGGGGTTACAATATACACACCTCGTGTTTCTGCCAAACTAGTGCAGTGGCAGAGGACACCTCAAATATTCCTCGTGTTTGAATTGAAGCATTCTGATCGCGAATTCGAGGGTATACGTACGAATATTCTTCACGTGAATACGCGTCCAATGGATTGCCAGTTTAGTTCAGATCTTGACGCCTTCTCATGTGTTCGCGCGTCAGTGGCACTTGCAAGAAGGTATTGGGTCCGCGTTTAGAGGTATTTTCTTAGGTACTAGATTTTTCCCGGGATAACGGCTTATATCGTTTGATACGTTTCGTCGTGCAAAAACGCGTCTAGTGGACAACTTTCCTAATAAATCTAAATTTAATAAAAATCTACTGTCTTAAACCGTATTCAAACAAAAATCTTTCTTTAAAAATATAATCTTTTCTATATTATAAGCTAGGAAGGGTTCAATAATTTAATATTGAGATATTGTTATTCTTTTACAAATATAAACATTTTCTTATACGCCTTAACAATATTTAATATTATAATATAAAATAAATCTTTCAGAAGATTGTCAGTTTGCTAACACCTTCATGCCACTCCCTTACTCTATTATCTCAGATTAAAAGATATTATTTATGACTATCACTAGTTTTGTCTTCAACTTATAAATATTTTATTTTTTCCAATTTACTAAGTTAAATATTACCTTGTATGAAAATTTATTCAAATAAAAATAAAGTTAAATTTATTTTTTGGAACAAGGGAGTTGTGAAATTACATTACAGTTGGGATTAAAACAAATATTCGTACACAAAATACAGTTTACTCCAGAAAATAATATACATATTGTGGAACACTTATACTATTTGTAATTTAATTTTATTAATTTTTATTAACATGAGTACTTGAGTACTCTAGACATTTATTGATATTCATTTCAAAATTACTTAACTTATTTATATATTGTAACTTTTAAAAGAAAAAATCGTTCCGAGACAACTCAGACAAACTTACTCATATACGAGTTCATAATTATTTAACCCAGTGTTTTCCATTTATTAGTTTTCAGGTTTTCGTAGCTACAGTTAATTATTATTATTATTATTGAACATTTTATCAAAATTTATCATAAAAATAACCTCTTGGTGGGGAATCGAACCCGTCCTCTCTCCATCCGCATTTAAAGCTATTTTCTTAGGTACTAGAGTTTTCCTGGGAAAATGGCTTATATCGTTAGATTCGTATTTAAATGGTCATTTAAATGGTCATTTAAATGGTCGTATTTAAATGGTTTAAATGTTTTAATCAAAATTGTCGGAACCGTATTCAAGATTTTTTTTTAACGTTTTTGCAGAGTTTTTGGGGAGTAGTGCCTCGAAAATTTGGAGCAAAAATAAATTTCTCGATTTCCACTTATAGATTGTTTTATAGAAACCAATTATTTTTTTGGACTCGGGGGATCTCAAAATGTGTGAATCTGTCAAAATAGAGTTTTCGCGTCATTACAATGCTTTCTCTTTGTATGAGAAAGTATAAATTAGATAGATAAAAGACATGATGGCGCACAATTAAATTTTTTGCGGTCTAAAGTAATTATTTCTATAAGATTTTATTTATATTATAGCTAAAGACACTCTTAAAAATCATTCTTGAACGAAAGATGGTATTTTTCGTTTGTACTGCACTTTTTTTATCCAGATAACCCCTTTTATATATCTTAGACTTTCTTTTCACAAAATATAATTTATCTGCACCTTGATATAATATATTATATCTAGTTATCCTTTCAGTTCTAGAGAATAATAGTCCTCGTCTATTGTGTAAGCGATATCGTTTTTATATCATAGAAAGAGAAAAGAATGGAAAAAAGAAAATATCCCATTATTGGTTTAACTTGTCGAAGATCACGCGTTTCTATACTTCGATCTCTAACAATGCTTACAGAAAATGTAATTTCATCTAGAATTTACCGTAAGAACGTTAACGATGTTTTTTTTACTTCCATTTAACGTATTTGCTTTGTTGTTTCATCGGTTTTATCTTTGACTTTACAGCCCACTGGCCGGAAGTCATTGGACCGAGAGTAATTTCCCATTAAAAAGGTATTTTATTATGAATATCTTTAGCTTATATTACAGTGGATTGGTTAGAGGTTTCAAGTGCAAAGATAAAATTTAACGGTTGATACAACTAACGAATTTTATAACTTAATATTGACTTAAATAAACCACTTACAGCTTATATTTAATAGTAATTTAAATTTAGCTGTTTAGTTTTATATTATTTTAAATTTAGTTGATATCGTAAACTTCATGATTAAATATCCTTTTCTGTGTTATTTACCTCTAACAATAGTATATGGTCTTTAAATTGAGAAGAAAAGTTTCTCTATGGACGAAGGTAAAGACGTAAGATTCTGTTTCTTCACAATAAGTGTTTGGAAAGACCTTATCTCATATGGTCTTCAAAATTGAGCAGAGTTACTCTTTACTCTAGGCTAAGGTAAAGAAGTAAGAATCTGTTTCTTCACAATATCAATCATGGAAAGACAAGATCTCATATGGAGTTACTCTAGACTAAGATAAAGAAGTAAGGCGTGGTTCCTTCACAATATCTATCATGGAAAGACAAGATCTCATATGGAGTTACTCTAGACTCTAGACTAAGGTAAAGAAGTAAGATACTGTTTCTTCATTACTCTAGACTAAGGTAAAGAAGTAAGATACTGTTTCTTCACAATATCTATCTTGGAGAAACAATTCACATATGGAGTTACTCTAGACTAAGGAAAAGAAGTAAGATACTGTTTCTTCACAATATCTATCTTGGAGGAACAATTCACATATGAAGTTACTCTAGACTAAGGTAAAGAAGTAAGATACTGTTTCTTCATTACTCTAGACTAAGGTAAAGAAGTAAGATACTGTTTCTTCACAATATCTATCTTGGAGAAACAATTCACATATGGAGTTACTCTAGACTAAGGTAAAGAAGTAAGATACTGTTTCTTCACAATATCTATCTTGGAGAAACAATTCACATATGAAGTTACTCTAGACTAAGGTAAAGAAGTAAGGTACTGTTTCTTCACAATATCTATCTTGGAGATACAATTCACTTATGGAGTTACTCAAGTTTATGGTTAAAAAGTAAGATTCTGCTGATAAATATTGCGTGAAACCTACTCAAAAGTGTTGAAGTTAGATTATGTTCCTCCACATATGCTATTGCAGAGAAACAGTGTACCTCAAAAATCCATTTTTTGAAGTCAATTTAACGAAGTTATAATGAATGAAATTGATCCTCCAAAGTCCAATTAATCCAAATCTATTTAATCTAAAGTGGGAAAAGGATAATAGGATAATGGACTAAATCCAATAGAGATTAACACAATTTATTATAGTTAATTAAGTAAATTTGGATCTAGTCTTAAATATTTATTTCATAACCGCAACTTAATAATTTATCTCATAAACGATCATATATTCTCAACATACAGAATATCTCAATTATTGCATTATTAAATTAAACTTAAAATTATTAATAACCAGTCAACCTATTAAATATTAACCTCATAAAGCTTTATCAATGTTAAACGTATCGGAACGAGGCAACAAAGTTATATAATATAATTATTTATTTATAATTTAAATTAAATTAAACCTTTTTTTAAAGAAAAAGTATTATTTCCATTTGAAACTTAAAAGTATGCCCTTGGGAATTATAACTTTCTTAATTTATCCTGAAAATTTTAAAGGGTTTCACTGCAAGATAGATATAGTTATTTAGCCAACAATAAAAGTTTCTTTAATTATCCTCACCATTTATGAAAGGGCGTAGAAGGAATTCTAGTTAATAATTAACCTGGTTAGTGAAGGTTTATTAAAAAGAACCGACATTTATTAATAACTTTAGGGAGAACAATATAACATTTTAAAGCAAATAAATTGAACAAAAGTAAAAGATAAAATATTTTATAAAGAGGTTTTTTTAATGAGGTAAAAATATATTGAAATCTATTACAGGCTGTTTACTTTCTCAAATACGTTGTATTTATAAAGAGAAAATAATGCGGTAGCGCGAAAATGACATTTTAATAGGTTTTTTTTTGGTCCTTTGAGCCCAAAAAAAGTATTTATAAGAATGCTGGTTTTTGGTGGATTTAGATTAGACCCACGTAGATTAGACCAACTATTGAACTGAAATTGATTACTTTGGTAGGAGTTTTTGAACATTTATATCCTAAAGCGAAATTCCCTTAAGTCTGATATCCCCTGAAAAAAATATGTTTAAAATGTTTACGTTAGAACGAAAGATATCGGTAAAAACGTTGTTTTCTTTAATAAATTTAGCGATCTTTATCACTTCATAGCAGTGTCGGTGTTTGTTTTACTAAAAATATTTATTTAAAAAAGTTATTTGTCTCATTAAATAGATGAAGTTAGAATTTTTTCCCGTCCTAAAATTCCAATTTTAAATTTGAAGCATACGTTTACGCGAGCGTTGCGCGTGAACGCTTGGGCGGATAACGTTGTCCAACAAACTCAGCCTAGGTATTGGTAAAATGAACATGTGTACCAAATTTCAACTAACTCGGTCATCTTTTACTCAAGTTATCGTCATCGGTAGATTTCGTGACGCTTGGTTGCGTGACGGTGATTTTGGTAGTACTTTCGGATTCACTCCCGGGCTCCAGAACATGCCATAAGGATCTTCGTTCCAAAAAAAAAAGTCAAGGAACTAGATTCTTTAATATTTGTCGCCAATATATTTATTCCTACTAAACATTTTAGAACATTTAATTAAATGAAATATTTTGAAAGGAGTATACATCAATATATGATTTTTCGTATAATTAATACTGCTTATTAATTTAGTTCAATCAGACAGGTGTAATATTATTAAGCATAATTATATATACATTGATATTGAATGATTATTTAATCGATTATTACATCAATAACAATTATATAATTAATTTAATGTTTATTATTATTATTATATTATAGTAACAGAGATAAATTATTCATAATATTATTTTTTAATAATTGTTAGTCGTATTAATATTTTAGATTTATTTTAAGTATACTACATTAATATTTATTTTAATGTAGTCATTTGAAAGTATTTCCTCTGTTGCCACTACCGATTTTGAAAAAAAGTTACTTGTTACTTTTGCAGGAGTTACTGCTTTTTTTTACAAGTTACTAGATCTTTTTTCAAAAATTATTAGTTCTTTTTTACAGTTACTAGTTATTATGTATAATATACTAAATTTTATTATAATAAAATCATTTAAAAGTATTTCCTCTTTTGCCACAACCTATTTTGAAAAAAATTATTTATTTTATTTTTACAAGAGTTATTAGTTCTTTTTACAAGAGTTACTAGTTCTTTTTACAAGAGTTATTAGTTCTTTTTTACTAGAGTTACTAGTTCTTTTTGCAAGAGTTACTAGTTCGTTTTACAAGAGTTTCTAGTTCTTTTTACTATAGTTGCTAGTTCTTTTTACTAGAGTCACTAGTTCTTTTTACAAGAGTTACTTGTTACTATAGCAGTCGGAATCTTATATAAATTAAGGATTTGTGCAATTTATAATTGATTTATGGGAGAGGGTATAGAAATAAGGGAAGGGGAGAACTCTTTGACATCAAAATATTCTTACTTTGAGAATTTATTTTAATTTATCTCGATGGTACTTTATAAACCCATCAAATTTTAATGAAACGCACATCTTAGCGAAGTACAGAAGTCCAGCTAGCTATAATATAGTTGTTGAAATACACGGATTAAACCTGGGTATATTTATGTCACCGATTCGTTTGTTATTGTTTTGTATTAAAATTGTCAGTCTAGTTAAATAAAGACGTATTGAAACTGCTCCCTAGATTTTTGATAGTAGATTCTTCTCTAGACTTACTATAAGGACTGAATAGCTGTTAAACAATAATAGTATTTAATATTGTACTATCTAAAATTGTTTATATAAATATATGGGGTGATATAATTACACCTTATTCAAAGTACAAGAATGGATACATGTGAGATTAGTTGTAAATGGAGTAATCAGTCCATAAATTTATAGTTATGAACCCTGCAGCAGATCAGATTAAACTTCAAATTTGTGGTTCATAATAAAATTTTTGGTTGGATTGATGATGAGAGGCATGTTCTTTTGTCTTACACATTAAAGCATATGATATCTTAAGTGTCTTTTGTTTGGCTGTCATCATATTTCTTAATGAAGCTTCAATACTCAAGGGTGCTTAGCAAGTGTCGTTGCCGGGGACACGCTGACTCGACCTATTTTGTTTTATCGTTATTTGCATGGCACCAACCCATCCTAATATACTCTCTGTAATCTGTGGTTCTTCATCACAGCTCTAACCTGATTTCGAACATATAACATCGTATACTAGTATGTATGGTAGTGATGTAATAATTCATGTGGATTCTAATAAAAGGTTTATTTATTTAATCTATGAGCCTAACTTGTCATACTTTTATGTCATTGACGACGTTTTTTAATAAAAAATTATCCTGCCGTGGGGTTCCACAAGCTGAGCGAATTTCCATTGGAAATTTATTGTTCAATGTTGCGTAGTTTAAACTAAACAATATTCTAAAAGCCCCAATCCAACTAAAATATTTCTTTTACATTTTCTTGGAACTTAAATAACACACACAATGGTAGCCGTTATGAAGGAAGTTTAAACTACACGTCATTGAACTACAAATTTCCAATGGAAATTCGCTCGGCTTGCCAAACACCGCGATAGGATTATTTTATATTCAGCGCCATAGAAACGATATAGAACGACACCCTCTTGAAAATTAAGTAAAATATGTGATTTGCCCACTCCTATCTCTCAAATACCGCTATTTATAGGTTAAGGGTTATTCAAATCGCTATACGGTATCTCATTTTTTGGATTCGCCGGACCCCAAAAAACACAAGAAGCGATACCTGACTTGATTTTGTGTACTAAAATATATTTTTTTTTAATCTTTGCTGACTCATCAGGAGGGGTTAATGACGTCATAAATATCCTATTTTCAATAGGGATCCTCATCTCAACGAGCTTGATTTTTCGTTTTTTTTGGATTTTTTTTCCGGCTGTTTTAACTATCTTTTTTATATGTATTAATACTTACATATAACTTTATTAATACTGTCATTGCAGGCACTGATGATGGCCGAGGGGCCGAAAGCTAGTTTTGAGGATTAAACCCTTATTTTGTGGAGAGGCTTTCGTTTTTATTATTCCATTTTTTACCCATTGGTTTTGCTTCTTATGTTTCAAAGCTTACAGACGCACTGCGATCATTCTAAATAACGGCGTTTTTAAGTTTGCAAATTAAAAATTTCCTAAACCCCAATGAGATTGAAACTCTTTTCGATCAACATTTTTTGTCGATGACAATTGTTATTAGTAGACGGTTAAAAACCTTGATGATATTTTCTCAAATTTGGGGTGCTCATAATAAAGTCTAAATACATATTAAGAGAAAACTTAATTCAGTTACAATTTAATTATTACTACTGACCTTTTCATATGAACACCGCAAATTCGGGTTCTACCTAATTATGACTTTTTACACTGCTTTATTTTGGCTTCCGAGCTCACCCAAGATGTATTGTGATAATAATAACGAAATAGTGTCGTATAATAGGGTTGGAACGCCGATGCTTTCGATACATCGGCATCGACCCCCCAACCCAACTTGACGAGCAAAAATAAAAAAATCCCTCGCCTTGTTTTTTTTTTTTGTTTTTTTTTATAGAGGAGTCATGGTCAGGATTTCGGGTAAATAAAGGCGATTGCTTTCAAATCTCCCCCGGTGAGTAAAAAAAAAAAAAAAAGTTCGTCGATTTCTTATGTTTTCGATGTATCTCGAAAAAAAAATCCACGTTACCGATACATCGAAAGGTCATCATCAATGTTAAACATCGCTGGTTTTTGGTCCGATATATCGATGTTTTCGATACATCGACATCGATGTCCCAACTCTATGTCGTACCGATTTATTATATTACAAGCCGTTATGCCCGTGGCAAAGGGGCTTAATTTTATATTTAGAAAAAAAGTAAAATTAAGTAAATTAATTATGATAAGTTATTATATCTATTTAAAGACCAACAAATCAAAACAAACATTTATTTTTATTGGAATAAATGTGGTTGCCTTAGCTTAGCAATAGAAAATCATTTTAAAGTGCATCGTCGGGACACTAATCGATTATATAAATGATTATTTTATAATAATGTGATTAAATTCTGGATAAACTACTATAATGTACCTACCTCACCTTGTCACCTTACCTCTTATTTTTAATAGTCTATTTATCAATTTTATTTTCGAATGATACTATCTATACATGTAATAAAGGGATTTGGTTTATAGCACATATATACATATAAAGTCGTTATTTAATAACATTTCATAAACATTACACTATCAGTGAATATTTATTCTATAGTAGATGCTAAAAGCACTTCAAACGAAATACTCAGAAGGTTACTTGTTGACAGGTTATAAATATTAAATTACAAATTTTGTTGTACCTGCGGCGGATGCTCTCTTTTGCATTATTATATTCTAGTTTATAGAAATGTTTAATAGAATTTGTGTATAAAGATAAGAGCCAGCTAGATATTTTACCCTTTGTCTAAAAGTTCGTTAGAAATAAAAGCAAGGGTAATTCTAGTGTGAATTAAACACCAAAATAAAATGTGAGGTATGTTAGGTGTTTTTGCCACTTGGAAAATTTATATTTAATATTTCCTTTTCGTTCTTATTTGTGTCGTTTCATATTTAATTTACACACTCGACTGAATTTAAAATACAAGCATTTATTCTTTATCTATTTTAACACGATTTTAAACATACAGTAAAACCTGGATAAAGTGACCACCGAAGGGACCGACCAAAAGTGGTCACCTTAGGCAGGTGGTCAATATACCCAAAATGAGTTTTAAAAAAAGCTCATTCTTGGTTTTTTATAATGTTGCACATATAAAGGGTGAAAAGGAACATTTATAGACTAGAGTCACACAGTTTTTAAATAGAGTAAAATTAAACCTTTCTGAAATATGATTAGCTATTTTTTACAAATTTTGCAAAAACGAGGTAAGACGTTTTTCTTTAAAAAGTTAAAAAAAACATGTACATATTGTAC
The DNA here is from genome assembly GCA_951217055.1 of Gerris lacustris. NCBI lineage: Eukaryota > Metazoa > Arthropoda > Insecta > Hemiptera > Gerridae > Gerris > Gerris lacustris. The sequence continues at coordinate 53,506,398 of OX578280.1, forward strand.
TTATGTTTAATAGTAAAATCTAAACTACGGTCATTACAGTGCCAAATACAAAAAACACAATTAAAAAAAAAGAAAAAAAAAACCGACACCTTTTACTTTCTAAATCATACTAAGAACTGAGCAAGAAATAAAATAAAAACAGAAGAGGAGATATTCCAATAAAATGAGGATGAAGTGAAAAAGAAAAAATATAGAGAAATTATGTACTCTTTATGGTTAAGGTTAACTCTTAGAAACAGCAAGAATTATTTAATTTTATTAATTTCCTTGAATTAAAATCCTTCTTAATAATTCCTATAAAAAAGAAAGAAAGTAAAGAGGAGGGTTTTATTGATATTGCAACAACTAGTATATTAGTTCTAAGAAATTAAAATAAAAACTGAAAGTTTAAAAATTATTATAATAGGTATTCTCACTAACATATGTATTTTTTGTTTTTCACTTTGGTCACTTTAACCGAAATAAATTTACTTCAAGGGACTAGAAGAATGTGGTCACTGGTCAATATAGGCAGATGGTCACAATAAGCAGAAGAAAATGTACAGGAAGTATTGAATTTTTGAAGGGACCATGAAAAAGTGGTCACATTGACCAGGTGGTCAATATACACGGGTGGTCACTTTAGCAGGTTTTACTGTACTGTCTATCTTAAAAAAATTGGCAATATTTCCTGGATTGTAAAGGAGAGTACATGACGAGAGTATAAAGTAACTTTTTACTTTTCCTCACCTAAGGTTGGAAAAGCTATGTTTTCACCCAAATTGTTTTGTTCGAGATTTCAACTTAATTATTCTTGGAGAAATTTCAGTCCTTACATCTACTTGTGTCGCCCGGAAAATCAACATTTCTTGAATCAACCGCCATCTTGAACCCAGTTTGCAAATATGTAAAAAAAAACTTAAAAAACTTTAAAAAAATCGAAAAGTGGTCTGATCGAGTTGAAATTTGGCACGAATGTATCTCTCTTGTTGACAAACAAATCCACCAAATTTAATTTTGATATTGACCGCCATTTTGAAGTTATCGATATTTGAAACTTTGACGGTTAATAATACCGAACGTATAAATACGTTTTTGACCTATAGCATATCGTTAAGACCGGTAAAAAATAAGGAAAAACTATTTATAAAAAAAAAACATAAAAGTTATAAGCAAACATAATTATTAATTAGTGCAATACCTATACTTTTGTTAAACGTCAAAGTTTGCTTACATCTGTCAAAATACCGCCAAAATTTAAACAATAATTAAATAAATGAAATAAAATAATGTATACATACATTAAAAAAAAAAAAAAAAAAAAAAAAATGATAATAAAAAATCAGTTAGTTCAAAACGGTCACCCATCCAAGTAGTGGCCTCTGTAGTGAGGGAAAGTTCCAAGGCACCCTGTACCCGATTTTCTTGTTTTTATATGCATAAGTTTTACCATAATATACCTACATGTTTATATTTCTCCGGTTTAAGGGGGCGATTCGACGAGCTGATCTGGTCTCCATAAGTCGGGGCCACGCCGACTTATGGCCCGAAAACCCGGTCGTGTAACTTGTGTTCTTGGTTGCGTTTTGGGTGTGAAACCAAACAGGGCGATCGGATGGAGATTCCATAAGATGTAGGGTAGAAAAGTAGAGGAACTATAAACCCCCACTACTTCAACCTGCCAACCGCAGTGTAATTAAAACATCTTCGTCGGACTCGATTTCTCTTTCTCCAAAAGGAAAAGCTGACTGGTTAGAACTTGTTAATTTAACTTGTTTAATATTCGTACCTATTTATTGAAGTGAAACTTCTTTAGGCGCGGTAGAGTGATTTGGCTTGGATAAAACGAAATCGTGTAACGAAGTTTGTGTTTTGAGACTCGACTAAAGCAGCACCTACACGATCAAGCCGCTTGATCAAAACATCGCGTCAAGCTGATTGACACGATCTTCAAGCGCATCAAGCATCCCATCAATCTTTTCATCAAAACTCATTTGTGGCGGAGTTTTCGATTAGTGAACTGCTTCTCCTGGACTGTAATACATATATGTATTGCGTAGATATCTGTATTGCGTAGATGGTTTCGAATCAGGATTTGGGGTGTCGAGCAGATGATTGACGGAATGCTTGATCAAAATTGCTCTAGACTGTCAAGCCGCTTGACTCATTCAAACTTTCCATCAATGTCAAGGCTTGACTCAAGCATCATACGGGTTCCTAGACTATCAATCATGCTTGACACCATTGCTTGACACCATTGCTTGACACGATGTTTTGATCAAGCAGCTTGATCGTGTAGGGCTGCTTAAGTAATAGATTTGTTTTACTGGTAAATCAACTGCCGGCTTAAGTCAGCAGTTAATTTACCTATAAAAAATCTTTCACTTGGATGAGGCTCGATCCACCGACCTCTGATTCAGCAGGCATATGGTATAATATATGGTCATATAATATATGGCCAGCAGCATATGGTATATGCGTAATATATTATACATTATAATAATATAATATGTATAAATGTTATTTCAATTTTTTTTCATTATATTCGCTAATATGTTATGAACATATTTTATTTTTCAACTAAATTCTACATAACCATTTACTTATCCCTTAAGTAATAAATAATAAAATCGTCAACAAATGCAAAGAGAGAGTAATGCTTATGCAATTGCTTTTTTTCTTCTCAAGTTTTGTCATCAATCAACTGTTTCTAGATCTTAAGTTTCATTTTTAATGCGTGAGAGTCATACACATATTTTTTTTCCTCTGTGTTGCAATTGTGCTTGTTAATAAACAAATAAAAGATACATATCTATCTAATGTTATATTCAACTACTATACTACTCTATTGTATTATTACTATACATATTAGGATTCTAGGATCAATATGTTGATCCATCTCTATTCTATCTGAGATTCTAGATGGTTTATACTTACTCTTTGTTGTCATTCTATTATGACTCTATTTTCTGTGAATTCAAAGCTCTATCGTAGTAAATCTGTTGTATTATGATGTGAGTATTAGGGTGATATTAAGTCAAGGAATGGGTGATGCTTAGAGATATAGGGTGTAGTTAGAGGTCTTGCATGAAGGGAGAACTCCTCTATAAGCCTACCAACCCTTTCATATTGGAAATGTCCTTCAATAATGCACACAATATGCTGATGGATACATAATATTATATAGGTACTAGCTGGGTTCCCGTGCTTCGCTACGGAGTGTTATTATAATTTGATATGTTTATAAACAAACATAAAGAAACATTTAAATTATTTTACTATGTGAGAATATCTAGATTCTATCCCTCCCACTTATTTCTATACCCCCTCCTCTTTGATAAGCTAATTTTAAAATATCCTAATTTTACCCCCCTCCCCTAAATGAAAATATGACATAACTGTACATAAGAACAATTACTGTACTCTTAAAGAGCTTTTGCATCATGAAAGGTATTTATTACATCGACCCCGTATTCATTACTTATACCGTACCTCTGTGTACCACATTTAAATTTCGAAAATTCATGTAGGCAGTGATTTGCCCCTTGCTTTGAAGGTCAAGTGTGCAAGTTTTTATTGAGATCGGACTAAAACTGTAGATTTGTATATGTATATAAAGAACATACACACACTCACACATATACAAACACACATACGTTGACTTTTATATATATAGATATATCTGATATAGCTATATTTTTCCATTTACCCCCCCCCCCCCCCCTCCTAACTAAAATATGACAAAACTGTACATAACATCAATTACTGTAATCTCAAAGAACTTTTCAACAATATGCATCATTAAGGGCATTCATTACTTTGACCTCGTATTCATTACTTGTAACCCGTACCCCTGTGTACAAAAATTTAAATTTCGAAAATTCATGTTGACTTTGTTTTTTTCCTTGCTTTAAAGGTCAAGTGTGCTAATTTTTATCGAAATCGGGCCAAAACTGTAGATTTATATAAAGAACAAACATATATACACACACACATACGTTGACTTTTATATATATAGATTGTGTATTACATAAGATTCAGAGAAAATGTTAAATATATTTTATTCCCAAAAATAAATAAACAATAAATTTGTAAATGCAGTATATATTATACATATGTGTAAATTGCTCCTTATAACGAACCATTCAACGAAAATCTCTACTTAACGAATTTTTTACAAAAAAATGTTCTATAGAACGAAAATAATTTCTCTATAACGAATAAAATTCAGAGAAATTCGGATAAAGATCCGACCGTGAATTAATATTGTCGGTGTTTTTGCATTCCTTCATTTTTTTTGGAACCATTTTTAGGAGTTTTTTGCACTTTGATGAACAAATTGTCATATCAATAATTTTTTTGTTAGAAGTTTTCTTCTAGATATTGTAGGAACTTATTTCGCTAGTTAATAAAATTTGTATATCGTTTTGTAAATACATAATAATAAATTCTTTTGGTAGATTGGAAGCTCATATTTATGAGTTTATAATTTGTGCAATTTTTCTCTGTCTGTTCTACCGTATTTTTTTTCAATTTCTATTATTTAATTCTTAATCATTATTTAGGCATCCCATTTTGGTAACCAAATTTTTATTAGAACATACGAAGCACAATCAAGAAGAAATTATGTGTAAAGGGAATAATAAATAGACTTTTTTTTAGAAGTAGTATCAAATCTAACTATTCTTCTCTATTATTTAAAGTTACAAAGAGCACTGCATTATTTAATTTTTAAGTCGCTTAAATCAAACAAGAATATAGTGAAAACTTTTTCACCAAACTTGCAATTTCTGTCACAACTTTATTTACTTTTATTTTTTTGTCCGAGCCAAAGCTTCTTCGTCTTCTTTCTGTCTCTTCCCTTATAAGATTTAACTTGATATTTCAGTCACGTTTTTTAAGTCAATAAAGAAAAAGGGAGTAGAAACTGTGTTGGTACAAAGGATGGGAAACACCTTGAAGTATGTTGGCTTGAAACCACAGCTCTTCAAGCCTCTAAAGTACCATCCTTCCTTTCCTTAACTTGATCATGCACTAGAGAGAAAAACTTTTTAGGTGAAGCGAATGAAATTGAGATGTCTTTTTTCAAAACGTTACTCTTCTTAAACTTTAAACAAATATCCAGTTAAAAAAATCTACAATAAAATACAATATTTTAGTAATTGATAATAATAGTTGTTATTTTCATTATCTAATTAAAATATGGAACGGTAAAAATTATGTTTGGTTGTCAGTAAGTATGATATCTCTTATAGTGTCTTCGGCTTATAGTGTTCATTTTCACAGTTACGAGATAGAGGCAACCTTTATAACACATGGTTTAAGGGCCAGTCCATGAGGTCTGAAAACTTGAAATAACTCTATTCACCAGGTTACAGTGCTAATCCTGTAGATGGGAATTAATAGAAAACCTCGGTAACTCACTTTCAATGGTTGACCTTGGGACATGAGCTTTTCTTCCCTACGGATGGAATCTCCAATTAGACCGCCCTGTCTGGTTTTACCCCCAACACATGACCAATAACGAGAATTACACGACCGGATTTCCCCGGAACATGGAATCCGAATTCGTAAGAAATTTTGGTCTTACGAAGACAGAAGGAATCAAACGCATGAATCATGAGTCTCGTTAGTTTGCTCCCACCCTCTTCGTATGATCGAGACAGATGCCTTCAAAATATTTCTTTTTTCATCAGAAGTCGTACGAAATTCCGGCCCTTCGAATATCTCATTTTATCTTTTTGATTTGATTTTCTGTATTGTGTTAGATAGTTATAATTGTTAATTAATTAATAATTACTATTAATTAATTGTTGTGTGCTTTTGAACTATGGATTATGAAAATCTTATGACTTATTACTATTTCTTAATATCTTATTACACTAGTGGAGAAAAGGCGATCATTTTAGGCTTGAAATGCAATCAATATCACAACCGAGACTTCCACAAAATTCTAATTTTGTTATTTTGTATTTAAAATAGCTATTAGTACAGTATTTCAGTAGTTTGTACTTAAATCATTATTGTGAACAATGTTAAAATATTTCACAAACCTATTTCGGATTTCATAAGCTTCATTCGTACTTCCATTGGAACATCGACTTGAAATGTTTATAGACATGATTTGTGAGTTTTAGATGCTTCAAAAGTATCTGGAATACCTTCCAAATTAACAATTATATTGTGAAGCAAGCAAATGCACTTTACAACATTTGCTTTATTAGGATTTCCCTCAAAACTCGCCTTTTCATTGTTGTTATACCAAAACCACATTCAACGAGATATCTTGCTTGTGGAAGGCTGTGATTGAAGATTTCTTGTTCCGTTGACAATGTTTGCCCAGGAAAAGGTCTTATTAAATAATCCTTTAAAGGGAATTCTGCGTCTCCTACAAAAACACGTGAAACAGTAATATCAGTATTTTGTAAAACTTTTCGGCAGGAGAGTCCAAAAAGTAACCCAATTCAATAAGATCCATCATTCTTTCTGATCCAATGAAAACTGAATCCCCGCAAGATTTCGCATGAACACGGTTTCCACTCCGTTCGGATTTATTTACGAATTTCATTCGTATGAACTCATAAGAATTCGTACGATCAAAATTCGGACGCAATGTAACCTCGGCTTATGGAGACCAGGTTGGCTCGTCTAATCGCCCCTTAACCCAGTGACAAGACCGTGGGACCTAAAGTAGTAGGAATCTCAGGAACATACAGTTACTTTGAATGGATGAGTTATAGAGGTGAAATCTGAGGGGAAACCTTAATGTTTCCCCTTTAAATGTGAAACAAAATATGATGTACTTCAACCATTGTCAAAAAAATTGTCTTAAAAAGATCTAATATAGCGAAATCCGATTTCAAGGTAGATGGGGCGGGCCTTATCAAATATTTTGTAGACCTCACCTTTTTAAAATTAAACTTGTTACAAAAATTTCCTCTCTCTTCCTAATTTAGAAAATTAGCATAATATAGTGTTTTAACAAAAAATTTTGTTATCTAATGAGCTGATTAGAGATATCTAAGAGCATTCTAAGTGCACGGGTCTTACAAAAATGTTAAAAAGGTATCTTCATAATGAGCATTTACATGCAAATCTTAACAACCCGCCTTTAGCAAAATGTTACATGAATCTCCTTTTATGTATCTCTTACAAGTTCAAAGGATTTATGAAGTGTTAAGTTTTCTGTGGTATTAATTAGATGTGGAGATAAGGTTCATTCATTATAAACTGAATCAGACCTTGTCAGCTTGAATAATTTTGAAGCAACCAGTTTGATTGAAAATATTGATTTGTCCTTTTCTCTACTCTGTTCAATTCTACGGTTGAGAAGATTGAATGAAGCTCATAATCCTCTTTGCCTATGAAATTGCCTATGATGCCTATAAAATGCCTATGAAATTGCCTATGATTTAACTAAATCTTAACAGTGTTCGTCACGTTACCTCAACTTAAAACTATGTCAAACATGCATTAGGATTAGAGTTCGTAATAGGTTATCATCACTAGATAAAAATTACTAATAATCAGATATAATTTGAATATAAAAAAATTGTTGATGTAAATGATTACTACATACATAACAATATATAACATACTGTGACATCTATGTTATATGTATATGTCAACTTGTCAATGTATTGTTATTAACTCATCAATGTATTCAATAAAATAAAGTTAGTTGTATATCTTTAACCAACTTTGCCTCATATAAACTAACTTTATTCAATACAATACGTTGATAGGTTGATATGCATGACAAGGATGATGCTGCAGATACTCTGAAACACATTATAATCATGTATCCAGGTGCATATATATAATATTAAATGCAAAGTGCATGATTCTATGTCTATGGTTCATTAATGAAAGTGAGTTAATAGTTATCATCAAGGAAAGCTAATATAAGTAATATTTTGATTTAACAGACGAATATACACTACATTACCATACCTAAGAGCATATGTTATGTATAATAAAAAGCCATAAATATTATTTCTAGATGACTTCATCCTAGATAGTATATTCTCTTTTTCTCAAATCTTATTTGATGATAGCTCATAGTTGGGAATTGGAAATAAATTGACATTTATGGCTAGAGAATTGATAATGACATCTTATATGTATAGACTTAATCCCTTCTTCTTTTATACTTATTTGCTGATTCCCCTTATACTTATTTACTATATTTGCAGCAATTCCACTGATATATAATGGTTCAGGTGCTCTTTATTCTGCATTTAGCAATTCTTCCCCACAAATCATTTGTTGATAATCATTTTTATTTACTGGTGCATTTACCTTTAACCTTGATATATGATTATAAAAGTTTTACGATGAGTTAAAATGACGAACACTCATGTTATTTAAGCCAGTTAATCCTCTTTTTCACACAATTATATTGGGATGAGTTAAACAAAAAAATCAATATTTCCAATTACCAATCACATAGGTAGTTGATTTGAAGTTATTCAAGCCGATAAGGTCTGGTTAGAGAGAGGAAAGGTAGTCTGTAATGAACCAACCATATTTCAAATGAATTTATCCCAATATTTTTATCATGGGAGGAAGATACACTTCATAAATCATCTGAATTCGATCGACGGAATTTTTATAGTTGAAATGATTTTCATGACCGTAAACTTGATATAATAACTGTCATAAAATTAGTTGTATTGACTAAGCTTGTATGGTATTTACTAATATATTATGTTAATATAAGAAAAAATGTGAATATAACTGTACAATTTATATGCAATACTCCTACAAATATTGTGCATAATAAATTAACTTTTACTATAAATATGTTTGAATATAATACAGCCAGGTCAAACTATTTATTCATAATCTAAAGAAATAAAAATGAAATAAAAAATAATGAAATTATCCAAAACCTGGTCATTGTATGTATAAATATTTGTGGAATAAGTATATATATTGAAATTATTATGTTTAAGAATTCATAATCGTATCTGCAAAACTTTCATTACGGGGTTTTTATCCGCTGACTACATCAGTGTCAAAAGACTACTTTATGTTTTCCCAGTAAACTTCCTAATCAGTGCTAACTTTTTAAATAAATTTCGCATTTTTTAAAAAATAATATTTTCTATTATATTATTTTGATTTCATTTCTTAACTCTCTAATATTATTGTCATCACGAAAATCAGTGTTCATTTGTCAGCTACCTATATACGAGCCAGCGAAATCGTGCGGCAATTAGTGAATGACAGCATAAGGTCGTGGGTTCGATCCTGATGGGCCACGATGGTCTGATTTACATGGCTCACTAATGATCACAACATACTCGCTTAGGAGATACATTGTACAGTGTTAGTATGATGTGTAAAGTGGCTGGAACTCTCTACCGCGGAGAGTAAAAATGAGACCAATTAAGACCTAATTGCTAGGTTCGAACAAGTGGTTCGTCCTCGCCGACGAACTACCATCACTTATCAACTTACCTGTCGCTCTTTCTTGAATAACATTATTAGTCTATTGATGTAATATGTCTTAATTATGCGAACTTGCGACTTAAGGCGTAGTGTTTCTTAAGAGTTCAACATTCTAGCTTGTAGCCCCTATTCCTATCTTAGGGTTAGACTTTAGGAAAAATTTCTTCATTCCTTAGAAGAAGTCTTTATTAAAATTGAAACTTTTTGACTCAAGGTTGCATTTTTTCAGCTTTTATCCTTTCCGTTACCTCCCTCGTTAGTAGTTTCAAAACCAAAATTTTTTTAGTCTTAGTTTTTCCCCTAATATCTTATACTGAATAACCATATAGAACATCATTCCTCTTCTGATATGTCATAAGCCATATCTATTCTGGTTGTGAAAGAATTAGTGATAAATAAGTGAGTGATATATTTTTTTAAGTAGACAAGGTAGATAGGTAAAAAGTGATTTATTATATCATTATTACTATTTTATCTTCCAGCTTTGTATTTTATATAATAATAATTTTATAATTCTAATAAATATTATATTATGTTCCCATCCAGTATAATAAATAGCCTAGAATGATTGCAATCAATTCTAAAATTATTACCAGAACCACGACATCAAAATTAATACAATAGGCAATCAAAATTGCTTCAAATTGGACAGGGGTCGTGAAGAAAATAGGTGCTTGTTATGGCGGGATGCTTGAAGGGGATCGACTGACCGGAAAGGGATCATTTGCAAGTCAATAAGGTCAGTCTCGGCTACGAGAAACTGCTAGTATTATTGGTACGGTATTGTCCAGCTTAAATATAAGCTTCAATTGGATAATAATGCACAATTGCTAAGAAAAACTAGTTTCAAATGTTTTATTTCTACAATTTCATTTTACACTGCATCGCCTTGAACTGATTTTTGTTTCTTTGTTTTAATAAAACGGTAAACAATTTTTTTGAAAAATGTCTACTTAAAACTAACTGTTCCTTATAAAGTTGAATTCCCCTTAACGCCACTTAAAATGTAGTTTCTTTTGCTGTACTCTTAGAAAATTATACTTCTTATGATAAATAAAGCTAATACTTTGAAAAGAACATGTATATCTTCACCAAACTATAGTATAAATTAGTAAAAAAAAAAAATACATATTTACTGAATTTTATATCGAAATAAAGTAGTTTGTGAGTGATTATTCGTTTAATATACCATTGTAACCAAGTGTTAATTTGTTGTATAAATTCTTTTCTTTTTCCTACAAACTTTACTTAACTTTCTTTCTATACTTTTAGTAACTTTCTTACTTTAATTATTTTTCTATAAAAAAACACAAAAAACGGATCGTATAAAATATAAGTCACTGTTACAAAACTAGTTTTAGATATTTTTATGTACAATATGTATTATTCAGTACCAACAGCATCCAAACTATAGTGATAACGCCAAAAAATAAGAGTCAGTGCTACAATAATTTATTAATAAAGAATGAAAGTCCAAGAAACAGCGTGCATAAAAGTGCCTGACTAGCATCAAGCTGCAATTTTGTGTATAAGTTAATCAAGGATCTTATATAAAGGGGATGGAATGTTAAGAAGTGGTTTAAGGCAAAAAAGTGACCCCATGGAGGTAAGAGAAATTGGAGAAAAAATCATACTGCGCATGCTCCACGACCTTTGAACTGGGACAAATAACCTTTTTTAACAACTTATAACCTGACACTATAAACAAATTCTTGGTAACCTATAACCAAGAGGAAGGTAATTTGTCCCATTGGAGCTAATATTTTACATATATTCATGGGGTCACTTTTTTGGCTCAACCCTCTATCCCCTTTATATAAGATCCTTGAAGTTAATCTGTTTGTGTCCAAAGAATATGTGGTTGACTAAGAAATGCGGGACATAAGCTGTTCAAAAATAGACCGGTAGAGAGCTTCCACGTCCCTCCCATTTTGGCGGACAAAGTGATTTTCATGATCCTGAGAACAAAATTAGTTAGTAGACTAAAAATGAAGTTAATGTTAGTTTTTCACTTGCTAGGGGACCACTTTGACCTATCAAGTGACAAATTAACATCAACTTGAATTTTGGCATTGAATTTCAGCAACATTGTCCGTTGCTGACATGTCCCATCATCCATTTAGGGATGGGACATGTCAGCAACGGACAATGACATGTCCCATCCCAAAATGGATGATGGGACATGGCATCTCTCCTCCCATCTATTTTTTTTTCAAGAGCTTATGGCCAAGCTACAGCTACCATGGCCCAGGCAGATTTATAACAAGTAAAATAACACAGCACAAATAATTGTATTGTGAAATGTAATTATTATGCCATAATTCATAATAAATGGTTATTTATTATATGGCCAAGCTGCATAGCGCAGACTAACTTATTAGCTGTCCACATATTGTTAAGGGCACCAAAAGATTGACTTTCACACTAAACTCTAGTTCGATGTCAGTCAGTTACTTTTATGCACGCTATCTCCTGGACTATAAGAACAAAACTAAATATCTGGGGGCACGGCAGTGTTAGACTATACTAAATCAAAAACTGACATCGAAACATTGATAACAAACTGTCACTTGAAGCATTTATCCGCTTTTGCTAGTTAGTCGACAGTTAATGTTTTGAGCTCGTTCACAACTCATTTTGAACTATTGAACGAAATGTATTAATTCTAATTTTAATAATGCTGCACTTAAAATATACTACATTTTATTTTTAAGTACTTAATAATTAAACCAATTTCGGTTGTATTTAATGCTATACAAGGGCAAATATTATATCATATTCAACACATGCCTTTAAATAAAAGTGCTTAAAGGAGTGAGCATAATATGTCAAGCTGACATTTCCCGATGATATTTGTGACATTTGATGATGTGTTTTCTCAGGTGTAACATTTTTTAAAACATTATTAGACAATTAAACTTGCCACTAATAAGAGTTATCCGGTATTTTATTTAAAAAATAAATAAAAATTGTGTTAAACAAGATCCTTGAACTACCTTTCAATGACGTGTAAAATACGTCAGCTGGCGCGTGATATGAGCTCAAGTCTTGACATGCTTTAACACGTTTTAACACGCGAAATATAAAGCAAAAGAAAGTTCATTTACAATTTATCTTTAGGTCACCCTTTCTATGTATTCGTGTAATCAAGTAGTAAGTACTATTGATCACACTTTATTATATCGTATGGAAAGTAGGCTACCCTTTCTTCTGTTATTTAGATCATGAATTCATTACAAATTTAATTTAGTCATTTTTTATTTTTTATTTAATTGTTGTAGTAAGTCCAAATCAGAATTATTAAAACTAAAACGATAAACGTTTTGGTGACCAAAACCTTTAGATTGGCAAGATTTAAGTATTTTAACTCTACAAGTTAAAGACTGAAAGTCCTTCATAATATCACGCGAGACACACATTATCGTGATAAGTGCATATAATCACTGGTCCTAAGCTCACTTTCTTCGAACTGGATGTAGGTTCACTTCATACTAATCTATATTCATGTATGAACTGATTCTATTTATGGCAAGGTAAAATTTACTTTATTTGTTCTAATAAATTTCAATTCTATTTATTTCGTAAACTTTTATTTCCTTTTTCAACCTTCTGCGCTCATTTGTTCTCTTTCCACATGACTACAAAAATACTAATATGATTTGTATGAAACTTTAATAGTTTATCGAAAGTAACCCGGAGATAGCCCCAGACTAATTTGAACCTTCTGCGCTTTTTAAATTTGATTTTTTTATTAATGTAAAAAATCAAAACCATTACAGATTAAAAAACGGGGGAAACAATTAAACAAATTATTTTTAGGCTTTAAAAGCATAATATCAATAAAGTACGTGATAGGATGCGAGGAAGCTATGTGCCACACTGATTGGCTGTCTACTTTTTTTTGGTTCTCTTTAATCAAACATTTTTACGAACAGGTCTTAAAAACCACTTATAAACTACTAAGCCGATTTCGATGGTATTTGAATCGGTGGAAATATAGTTCATTGTTGATTCCATATTCATTTAAACTATGTCCTCATTCCTTTCACTTTCGAATCAGCACAAACTTTTCTTTTTTTATTGTCACCCATATCTTTGAATTTACTCATCCGATTTTAAAGAAATTAGGAGTTTTTCGTCAAAAGTAGGCTACAGATGATTCCATATTAATTTTAACTTTTAGTGCAAATTTTATTGCATACAATTTCAAGATAAAAAGAACTTTTTATATACTACGTTTTTAAATTTTCTGTTGAATCGTATGTATTGTTGATAATATAATTGTTATTGGTATATAATATATAATGTTAGTGGAAAAAAAAAAAATAGTTCCGAATTTATTTACTTCACATAAATGACAACCATCTAGAGAGACGATCTTAAACCTATAAATGGACAAATCTTTGTACAACGGATCTCCCCAACACCAAATCTAAACCGTGCCATCGATATATTTGAAATAATATAAATAACATAATCGATAAATAATATAATCGATATATTTCCTATTTTGTTGTCATTCAATGTTTATCTCTTATTTATAAAAATCACAAATTTGAAACCCGTCAAAATGAAGATTGTAAATATGGGACATGGCAGAATAAATAAATTAACTTGCGGAATTTTTCCGAACTAACTTTCCATACAGCAAAATTTGCTGAAAACGAATTAAATTCTGCTGAGAGATGGCTAAAAGTATTAAAATAATGCATTGTCATCGTGTTCTGAGCTATGCTAAAAGTTTCAAATGTCTAGCTATTCGGGAAGTTAGTTAGAAATCGATTGCCAGATTTGTACCGGACAAACAAACAAACAAGAAAGCAAGCTAATAAAAACTTAGTAAAAATAAATGTTACTTCACTGGGAATCGAAACATAACCAAATATCCTGCATTCATTTGTCCTGTAATAGGACGAATTTGTGCCACTCAAATTGGCAGATTATTGTTTACATTAATTAATATATGAGAGAGTTAGTGAGATACGGTCTAAAGAAAAAAACTAAGTTTTTACCAACTAGTTTCGTAAAATATATTTACATCATCAGGGTATTACATATGGGCTTTTAACGTACAATTTTTATATTTTTTTATTTTATTAATGTAAACAAACCTGTTTTATAAATTGACATTATTGACAATTAATGTCTGTTAAAGAATCTTGTCTTGTTTCTACATAAGAAGAGAGATGAATAACAAATTTAAAAATTGGATATAATATTGTGATAACAGATACTGAGGTTATTGGTGTCAGTTCTAAAATTTACGGTGTTATTAGTTTTAGATATATGGTACATTTCAAGGATATTTCTTCTATAAAAATTGGGTTCTTGAGCAAGGACTATGGGATTCGAGAAATCAAATTTATGGTTAGTTGGGTTTGAGGCTGAATTCATGCTGGTATAGACGCTTGTGCAGGTACTGGGAGGTTGAATTGAAGTATTTTTTTTGACTTTTTCAGATAGACCTTTTACCATAAGACAGTGAACAAAATTTAGCATTACTACTATCAAGTGGGATGTTTGGAGCTGCGTTATTATTATTATATCTAGTATTAATTATTAAGTTGATTATGTTTTGAGGGTAGTTATTATCTTTAAGGCTTTGTTTGAATAGGCGAATATTTTTATTTTTATTTTTATCATGAAAGAACCACTTGATAGTAGTAATGCTAAATTTTGTTCACTGTCTTATGTAAAAGGTCTATCTGAAAAAGTCAAAAAAATACTTCAATCCCCCACCACTAAAATTTCTTTCAAACCTATTAACACTGTCAAAAGACTATACTCCACGCTCAAGGACCCAACTTCTCTCACTAACAAATCCAATGTAATTTACAAAATTAATTGTTCTGAATGTGATTCATCTTATATTGGCCAAACCTCCCAGTACCTGCACAAGCGTCTATACCAGCATGAATTCAGCCTCAAACCCAACTGCCCCAACCCCACGGCCCTTACTCAACACTTCTACTCCACTAACCATAAATTTGATTTCTCGAATCCCATAGTCCTTGCTCAAGAACCCAATTTTTATAGAAGAAATATCCTTGAAATGTACCATATATCTAAAACTAATAACACCGTAAATTTTAGAACTGACACCAATAACCTCAGTATCTGTTATCACAATATTATATCCAATTTTTAAATTTGTTATTCATCACTCTTCTTATGTAGAAACAAGACAAGATTCTTTAACAGACATTAATTGTCAATAATGTCAATTTATAAAACAGGTTTGTTTATATTAATAAAATAAAAAAATATAAAAATTGTACGTTAAAAGCCCATATGTAATACCCTGATGATGTAAATATATTTTACGAAACTAGTTGGTAAAAACTTAGTTTTTTTCTTTAGACTGTATCTCACTAACTCTCTCATATATCTACACTTTAACGGTTGCTAACTTAAAATTTAATTAATTAATATTTTAATTTAAATCAAATTATAATTATTATTAACTACGGGAAACAGACAGTGAAAAATACACTCCAGCGCCGGGATTTGAACCACGGGTCTCCTGTATTTCCAGTACAGATGCTCTTGCCAATTAAGCTACGCAGGAGAATGATTTTTCACTGCCGTAATCGATAACTAGTCCCGAATCCAAGCTTTCAATATTCATATACATTAAGACAGTCAATATTTATGGCATTAGAACTAAACCGAGAACTAACGCTTATAATTATAAAGTACTCAATTAGTACCTGTACCTTGTACAATCAATTCGAAATTCAATTTTTAAGTTTTTGGTAGTTTTCATACTACGGAAAGTTTAAATTTTAATTTAAATCAAATTATAATTATTATTTACTACGGGAAACAGGCAGTGAAAAATACACTCCAGCGCCGGGATTTGAACCACGGGTCTCCTGTAGATACAGGACACTTCGCAACTTCCCGGCGCTGGAGTGTATATTTCAATGTCTGTTTCCCGTAGTTAATAAAAATTATAATTTGATTTAAATTAAAATTTAAACTTTCCGTAGTATAAAACTACCAAAAACTTAAAATTGAATTTTTAATTAATATTTGACAAAAATAAACCGGTTAACTCTAGTTTCTCATTTTAAACAAATAAAATATAATTATTAAATTTAGAAAATTAACTTAATAAACACTTTCACGAAGAAGAAGAAGAAGAAGAAGAAGGAAGGATAGATAAGTCACTCAGTCATTTTTGTAGTGTAGGGACTTATATTTTTATTTTCCTTTCATCAGAAAATAATTATTACTTAAACTAATTATCAAAAACTAATTGGAACAATCTCTTTCCTAAATAGACTTATTTTCTCGTTAAATATGTTTAGTTTACAGTTAGCTGGCAATTGTGTTTTAATGAAATTGTATTAATTTTAATTCTTCTGATATTATTTAAATTACTATTGGTTTCTTTTGTATTTATTTTTCAGGTAAGTGAGAATTCAGATCAGAGCCGAAGCATACATGAGATATTGGTATTTTTAAAGTTTTTTGTAACTAACATTGAATTGTAAATTGATAATTATTATTTAATCTGGTGATGGGACAAAAAGGTTTCTTACATTTACTCTGTAAATTATATATATATGTAGGTACATAAACAGGGTGTTCTTAAATATATCATTTACATGCAAAAGGGGTAATTCTTTGGTTTATTTCGTATCTAAATGTTCATATAAACGGTCCGCAAACGCTTATCATTATTAACGCGTTACCATTTTTTTGTTACCTGTTTTGTCTTTATAGCTCCTGCAGTTTTTTTTAGATATTTAGCTCAGATTTGGAATATAGGTAGCTCTGTAGGTCACTTTCAACAGTATTTGTAACGAAGCTTTCTTGTTATGGTTATTATTTAGGTGTTTTTTTTATTGTATTAAATCATTGCAAATTGTAACTATTGTACTGTAAATACCACCATTTCTGAAAAACCTACTTACCAATTTAATTTCATCTAGTGTAGATTTTCGGAACCATTTTGCTTGCCCAGTGATGTAAGCCTTACATCGAAACTTGTATTCTAAATTTGAGATAAATATCTCAAAAACTGCTGGAGCTATAAAGAACAAATTTAAAATAGAGTATTGAAATTATAACACCTTTTAGATCGGTAACGAAGCGCTTGTGGACCTATGTTTAGATGAATTTTTAGTCATGAAATAAGCCATAGAATTACCCCTTTCCGCAGGATAATTAGGAACAACCTTGTATATATAATGTGCATTTCTTAAAAATTCAGAAATTCTTTTTTTTGAATTCATGATTGTTTATATCATGAAAACATATTGATATTGACAGTAAGTGTCGAATTCATTTCACATAAGATATAGGGTTAAGGTTTCCGATGGTTAAACGCAGTGGTTTCCCTGAATCCACTTTTAAGAAACTAATTTATCTAGTATGTTCCCTAGATAGGTGAGTACCTTATCGAATTGATGTGCGGTACTGAAAATGAATTATCATTATTTATGTTGATCAATAAATGATTTTTTTTTTTTTTTTTACGGCTTGATCGTATTATTTTTCAATTGGTGACTTTTAGATCGATAGAATTTTCTATTTTGGACCTCTAATCAGAAATCAGCAATTTCAATTTTACATTCTGAAATAATTTCGTTAATTCACTTTTCTATTCCATGCCTCATTTTAATTGTTTTAACAGGCTGTATGAGTGAGGTTTTCTTTAGTGGATAACTGATTTAGGGTATTGTCCTAAAGCTTAGTCCTTTATTAACAAATCTCTGATGCATTTGGCGGAAAATTCTAGTTTTGAATTCACAAATTATACTTTAGCTCTCTATCTTTTAACATTATTTCTTGTACCTATATTTTTTATCTTATATTTCTCTGTCCTTATTCAGCTTCAAAACTATTTTTTTTTTTTGTTAAAAGTTAATTAATTAGCAAAGCCAAAAAAACCATGTTAAAGATGTTCCTATCATCCAATAAATCTTTTTCTATTCTTTCTTTTATTAAATTGTCTAGAATATAGTTTTTTCAACTTCATCAATTTTCATATCTTAAATCAATATAATAAATATTCGATTATTATAAAATTTTCATCTTTAACATTTTTTTTTTTAAGTTCTTTCTTCTCTTCCAATCTGTCTAAAAGCTTCTTTACCAAAGCTTCTTCCCCCACCTCTTTTTTTCTGTAGCAATAAAAAACTGAAGTTTATATTGAAGTTAGTCCAAGTTTTGCTAAGTTTACTACTATAAAGGGCTTGAAAACACAAACTCATTACTAAATTAACAAGCTTTTCATTTCCAATATTGTTAACTTTATAGACCCAGGTAGAACATTAAGGATGTAACATCTTGTTATATTTAGAAACCTTCTCTAATATTAATTATGAGCAAATATTAGTTGTAGACATAAAGCTAGTTCATCTTTTTATCATCTTGTATTATAATAATTATTTTTAGACTCTTTTTGATATTTTATTTATATATGTTATATATAGCATAGGATGCACTTTATGGAATGAATCTTGCATATAATTTAGAAGATTTGATTTCAATGTGCGCATGCTCAGGTTTATCATTTAAGCCTTCTTCATCATCAACATCTTTATACATTATTGTTTCTTATCTTTTGTTCAAGTGAGGTTTAGAGCGTTAGATGGGTATTAGGTGGGTTTAGAGCGTCTATTAAAGCGTTTGATGGGAATTAGGTGGGTTTAGAGTGTCTATTAGAGCGTTCGATGGTTATTAGGTGGGTTTAGAGCGTCTATTAGAGCGTTAGATGGGTATTAGGTGGGTTTAGAGCGTCTATTAGAGTGTTAGATAGGTATCAGTAGTAGTTCATTAAGACGGGTTCTGATACAGATTGTACACGTATATATGTTTGCGCTCTTCCGAGTTCGTGCTAATGTCCTTCAGAGTTTGTTCTAATGTTTGACGAAATTATCAGAGTTCAAGGGCAAACTATAGAATTAAATTGTCAACTTGTAAGGCTAGGTTTAAGCTGACCAGTATTTGATTACTATCATCTGCGTCTACTTGGTCTTCTGTTCAAATATTCCACTGTTAAGATGCAAGTAAAACTCCTTCCCCTTCCCACTTTCTTTAGTTATTTCCCCATTCTTGCTCTTTGGGATAAGTTTAGATTTGCCAACAGTTGTTGCCTTAACCGAGTTATGAAATTATCCTCCAACAAATCATTTGTTTCTGTACTTATTATTATATTTGGGTTGTAAGGATAAATTAATGTATCTTTAAATTTAACGATATTTATTTTAGTACTTTGTTAAATTTATTTATTTTAGTAATTTGGTGCATTCATTATATTTCAATATAAGAGCTCATACATGAAATGATACAATCAACTAAAATAATAGTTATTTGGATAACTCCTTGAGTTACATTTCGTTCAACACTTCGCAACTTGTTAGAAACAGCCTTGAAACTTGCTCAAACTAAACTAGTTAATTTCTTATTAGGAAACTAAAGTTTAAAAAGTTTGGTTTAAAAAATCAATTTAGTTATAGGCTATTGAATCTTATTAATCGGTTAAAAAAGACCCCTGTTTATATTTTAATTTAAAAAACAAAATTTTATCACGGAACATTTATCATATAATTAATCTATTTTGTATTAATCCAACGCTTGAACAATATATTTTATTCCTGTATATTGAGTAAAACTTGTTTTGCTTTTTACCCTCACTAAACTATCGGTTAGAGAAAGAAAATATCAATTAGATAATAATGCAACCGCTTAAGCCAGGAGATGATACTAAAATATTGCAATAAGTAACCTGAACGTTGGAGGAGTTAGAGACTTTATTTACCTGGCCACTAATATCATCAACGTGAACCTAATAACAGATGAAGTTAACAGAAGAAACCAGGCAGGAAACAGAGCGAATTTCTCAAAAATTCATTTTCTTAAATCGAAACTACTCTCCAGGGAAACCAAGATAACCCTCTTTAAAACACTAATCAAACCTGTAGATACCTATGGCTCTGAAGCTTTCAGCAGGTTCAGATGAAACTGCATTCAAACGCAAATTTATAAGGAATTGTTGGAGCTCTAAGAGAACAAGATACCTGTAGAAGAAGGTTCTAGAATTCGCAGTAATAGAGAGATCGACGAGGCACTGAAAGGAGAAAACATAGTGCGCGTCATAAAATCATCAACATTAGGATGGTTTGGACATGTCGAGAAAATTAGAATAGTCGACATTCCAAAAAACATTCAAAGGACACAGCCATTCGGAATTTGAAGAAGAGTAATTCCGAGAAAACGTTGGGGAGATGATGTTGAAAAAGATCTTAAAACTTTTAGTGTCTGGAACTGACATAGGAAAAGGCTAAATGAAGAGAAGAATGGAGGCTAGTCACAAGGGAAGTCAAAGCCCACCTTGGGCTTTGTAGCGCCCCGGAAGTAAGGAAGTAGACTGCCGGTAATTGTAGTAAAAAAAAAGTGAAATACATTCCGATTTTACCAATGTAATAGTTATCTTTATCGAGCTAATGCTTTTAGCTTACACAAGTCTCGTATAAAAATTAAAAATTTAGTTTGCTCTTCTTAACTTTTAAGTGTAGATATCACGAATAGGTCGCTTGACAGTTAATGCAGTTTGCGCCCTTTGTGCAGTTTTCCATATCTTGTAAGTACGACCCAAAATGACAAAGGAGCTATTCATTTTACTTAATCGTATCCATAAATGCAATCATTAGAGTAGAAATATCTCACGTTAGGGTGTATTCAGAATTACTAACTATGTCGACCGAAAAGCAACCAATGTGCTGGCAAGAACAACCTAACAACTGACTGTGTTTATAAACCTTCGTGTCCGACCTTCGTGGTTGCGATCTCTTCGACCTAGTACTAAACCTCGTTTAGTTAATAACGTTACTTTTGTAGTGCTTAATTTAAAAGTTGCAAACAGTACGGGCCCTCCTTTATCCTACATTTTGTAAATTTGTATTGTTATATATTTGCTACTAATCAGAAACTTGCAACGATAAAAATATTAACGTTTGGAAACGTGAGCTGAGCACTCGAAATAGCTTCCCACTCAAACCAGTTTATATTTATAACCTGGTCGACCGCTACCTTCCACCAGACCCCTAGGTAACCGCAACCAACAACCGCCGTTCGACCTGGTTAGTGATTCCGGACGCACCCTTAATAAAAATGAAATTCAGATATGTTTATACAAATTTTTAGCGTTACTTAAGCCGGGTTTACACGATCCAAGTATACTTGGACCAAATCAGTTTTAGACGCTACTTGGATCGTGTAAACAGTTTATCAAAATCAACTTGGACATCCAAGTTGAGTTGGATGGGTTCCCATCAAAGTGGACTTTGATAAAACAAATATGGCGCCTACCTGACAAATTATGAGAAAAAGCAGTCAAAAAATGACAGATGTGAGGTTGAGCTGGGTTTTGTTCACCAGAAAGTGATCTATCACCACTGTTTTAAAACTTAATAAGTGCAATTTAACTGGCAAATTCTAGAGGGAAAAAAATTTCACACAATCTATCTTAACCTCTACTTTTTAGTGTATTAAAGTTCCACTACTCGGACCAAGTATACTTGATCGTGTAAACCAGGTTTATTAACTATTTTTCCAGTCCTAAAAAACTTTAGCTGTAGGACATTAAGAAAGAACAATATAATATAGACCTCTAAAAATTGAGATTATTATCAACATTTAAAATAGGTCGGAACTATTTATTTCTGAAAGAGTCATAATAATTGACCTTGAATCTCCTCATTCAAAAATTTAATTTCTCTCTTTTTACCCTTACTAATTAAATTTCTTAACTTTTTCTTTTTTTAAAATGTCTGAGTTTTTTTATCATCACCTCTAACTCTTGAAGACTTTTCACTCTTCATCTCTTGTTTTCTTTTAGACAAGAAAGACTTAATCTAAAAACTTTTCTCGAAAATTTTCATAGATTAAAATTAATAGCCGTGGACTTAAAAAGTCGAGACTTAATTAATTGCAAGGATAATTAATGGTTTTTTCACCTCTGTAAACTTCAACTTCTAATCTCGAATTTTATTCTCCCTCTTTTCATTCTGTCTTTTTTAGCAGCAATCTACCAGAACCATTGGAAACGTTGATAATGAAAGTCTATAATAACTTATTTTTAGACGTGTTAAAAGGTTATAATTATAACAATTTTGTTCAAGTTGTGTTTTTCTGATTTTGGTATTACTTAGTTTGTTAATAGGGATTAAACACGTCAAGATTACATTGTTATTCAGAACACGAAAGTAATTAAAATATGTTAAAACAAATTTAGTGAACATGAATATTACTTCAGAAATAAGATGGAGGTCAAAGAAACAGGTTTTCCACGTAAAATAATACTTATTTATTTATCAAAGCAGTTTTCGTCTTTCATGAAGCCATCATTACTTGTTTACTTGTTACTTTGGTTCATTTGTGACATGTCACAAATATGAGGTGTGTATATTAATAAGTTTTAACGCTTAGTATTTGTTAGTGATGATAATAGCTTTATGAAAGCCGAAACCTATTTTGATAAATAAACAAGAATTATTTTACGTGGAGAGACAGTTTCTTTTATTCTTCTTATTTTCATGAATATTAATTGTCTGGGTTATATTTTCAGGAGTACATTATCAAATTTATAAATGAGATTTCTAAACGGTATATCCAACCCAAATATCCCAACCCTCATAAAGTTTGAAATAAGAAAATAGATGTTAAAAGTTGGTTTGGAGTTCAATTTTAAACATATTGGTTAAGAAAAACTGTCCGATACAGGTTGTATTAAACCTACATAATTTATTCGATCAGTGTTTTCCATTTTTTAGTTGTGCCACGTTTTCACTGTCAAATTTATTTATTATTCAATATTTTATCAAACTTTTATTGCAAAATAATTACGACTTGCCAGGGAATCGAACATGACCGGGAAAGCGAGAGCCTTTTGCAGCTAAATTGATTTATAAAAATCGTCAAAACTTTTTTCGAGAAACAATTTTATTTCAATTTTTTTTTTTTTTTTTTTTTTTTTTTTACTGATATTAGGGAACAATTTTGGTCTCTTTTCTGTCTGTCCGTGTGTCGTTCAACATTATTTCGAACCAAAATATATTAAAAACATAACATCCGAGTATAACTCACTGTTGGTCCTTTACTTTGTACCGTCTGTGCACAATTAATATTGAATAAAATAAGTGTTCGATCCTACTGGGAATCGAAACAGCAGTTCAAAACAACTATACTTTCAATTCCCACGTGTCCATTCGTATAATTATAGGACTCGAGGAAGCTATGTGCCACACTAATTGGCAGACTATTTAACTATTGAACAGAAAAACTTTTATGTTGAAATTGTGAAATAGAAATTGAATATTTGCGCTTTCTCTTCGCACTTGATTTTCATGTTTTACAAAAACCAATTAAAAACGAGTTGCAATTACTTTAACTTAAGTGTTGGTTTGTGTGTATAGATTATTTATTATTATCAAAATATTTTAGCTAAATCATTTTAATATACCTATATTAAGTTCAGATAATTTATTGGTTTGTTAATTACAAAACTTTATTAAATAAGTTTGCTGAAGCATATATAAGATTTGAAATCTTTTGGGTGTTGCAATGTGGTATGTGTTTTGATATTAATTTTTAATACCAGACTATATACATGCTTTGTAATCAGGTTCTTTTAATGACAATCTCTGATTTTTTATACTTATTTTATTATGTGAGGTTTTTTCATCGCACTATTTTTTATATTTGTATTTTCTATTCTCGGTTCAATTCTAAGTTTGCATTACAATTTATAATATCGATAAATTATAAATAATAGTGTTGCTTTGATCTCTGAAATACTTTATAAATAGTATGGATCATGTTAAAACATTAATGAGTATAAAAGGGTTAATTTAATAAATTGCATTGATGATAAAAGCTGCTGAAATATTTTAAAAACCAATTTTATTTGAATGAATGATTACGTTCATCCTGTAATGTAACCATACAAAAAAATAGTCTGCCAATTAGTGAGGCACAAAAGGAAGCTTTTGCCCATTCTGTTTCTTATAATTTAATGATTTTATGCTTTTTCAACCTATTATTGTCAAATTTAATTAACTTTCCCCCTGTTTTTTAAATATGTTAAAATTGTTTTGATATTTTACATGAATTAAAGTATCAATTTAACAAAATTAAAAGAGCTTTGACGGTTGAAATTAATCTAAGGCTAACTGTAGTCTACATTCGACAAACTATGTATTTAAATTTCATTAAAATCAGATGAGTAATTTTGAAGATATAGGTGTAAATAAATGTATGATGTGCCCATGTTGAAGACAAACAAATGGGCACAGAAAGTTGAAACTTATATGAGACCAACAATGAGCTAACACAAATTTCATTCAAATCGGACGAATAGTTTTTAAGTTGGTTTGCAAAAAATATTACAGAACCAAGAATGTTCCCTGATGTGTGACACGGATTTCTGTCTTGGAATTTTTGAAATCGGAGACATAAAAATTTTCGTTCTTCAGAACGATCACATTTTTACGTTACACTTGATTTTTCGATCGTTATTAACTTCAAATAGACGCTTGCTTTCAGTAAATTCTCAACTTTTTTTAAATTTAACTCTAAAGATAGTTTTTATACTCTTATAATAATAACAAAGACCAAAGAAAATAAATTTTGAGAAATGCAAAAGACCGAATTTAAATTAAAGCTTAGTTGACATCAAGAAATAAACATAATTTATTTAATTTGCGCATTAAATTTAATTCATTTAACCATGTAATTATCTGTGCCCTTTTTAATTTCTCTGAAAGGGTTCGTTTTGTAACAAGTTCCCTTGTCTAATTCCCTTCTAGGAGAAGTTAAAACCTTCCTTTTGTTTTCACGAGTGAGTTCTTTCAAAGAAAAAAAAGCCATCCTAAGAAATGGAAGCGGAAAGAATTTTTTTCGTTTGGATAAAATAATCGGTCTCTGAGTTGAAGTGATGTATTCTCATTTTAGTACAATCCTTGTGATTAGCTTTCATTTCTATCCAAGGGTATAAACAAAAAAACAGCCTGATGAAAGTTCTTAATGAATAAGTAAAATGTTAAACGAAGGAAGTACACAACTAGATTATTTTCTGGATGAAAAATTTGTTGATTTTAGAGAAGAGAGTATAAGAGGATTATTAAATGGTTTAGAATTTCAAGAGTTATCGGAATGAAGAGTGAACAAGAATTGAGAAATTTTCAACCTTTAGGTTAATTTAGAAGGATACCTGTAGAATTTCAAACTCTAAGGTGCGTTCCATCTCCATTTAAAGATAAGATCAAGGGAATAATTCTGGAAAAGGCTTCTTCGTTGCCGCTTGAAATTGCCGCTGTTGATTAGAAGGTAGGAAGGGCTTAAAGGAACCGCACAAGGAAACGGTATCTGGTGCTTCATTTGGAGTTTGTAATTAGCTGACGGAGCTTCTAAGGTCGCTTTATTTCCTTCAAATCGGCTCAGTAAGGTCGATTAGACCTTTGTGTTTTTAGCACAACACGATAAATTTATTTGATAATAAAACAATTACTACATAATAATAGGATATTGTTATAAAGTTATTATTCAAGCGAGCTTCTTACATTCAACAAACTATTCATCCTGCCTGTCTGTGTGTCAGTAGCGTTTACGTGACCGACAGTGCCGGATCTAGGGGGGGGGGGGGGGGGGGGGCAAAACGAGGTGGAAAAATAAAATGATAAATAAAGGAAAAATAATAAACAGTTCATAAAAAATTATCTGCTGTTCAAATTCAAAATGGCGGATAATTCACGTCACACGGAAAAAAATTATTTTTTTTAAATTTTGTGTGGGGTATCAAATGAAAGGTGTTGAAGAGTAGATTACATATATATATGCCACTTAGGGAAAGTGTTTAATTTTCTGTGCCATTTTGTCAAAAAACATCAACATTTTGCGTGTCCCCCTCCCCTACATACATTTCTGCTGTTACTAAAAATATAAAAAAATATGCAAAATGTGCGGTCAGATGGGCCAAAGAAAAAATAAGATTAGCAATTTGATCTGATTAACTGAAAATACAAAAAAAACAGAAATTCCATTTGTGGAAAGTGTTTTATTTTTTATGCTATTTTGTCAAAAAACATTAAATTATTGTGTGCCTCCACCCTCCCTCTCCCCTTATGCTAACTAATTTCATGTTCACAATACCAACGAAACTCTTTTTACGTGAGACTTCAAGCACAACCAATTTATAATTAATATTATTGATGATAATTGATATTATTGGTCTCAAGGAAAATAAAAGGGTCACTTTTGCGATATTTCTGCCCTTATTTGTGATATAAAAGCAGAAAACCGTATTTACTTTATGAATTCTAGTTGAAATTTCCACTGGACCACTATAGGTATTAATAATTAGCCTCCTTTCGCAAATTCCAAATCCAGGACGGTCAAAGTTATTCAGCCGTGTCAAATTATCCCCCCCCCCCCCCCATTGATTTAGTCGATTGATCATCGAGGAATAATTATGGCGTACCTGATTAAGGGAATAGCAGAGCTGAAGGCAGGCATTGTGATTGTACAAAATCACTAATCTCTAAAGAGTTAATTAGTAGAGGAAGTTGTTATTAGAGCAATACTGCTTTTCAACTCGCATATATAGTACTGAGGATAAACTTGGTTACAGGAAACCTCTCAAATTTAACTCATGTTCGAACGGATTAAAAGTTTAATAAATTATTTAAATTCTTAATTAAAACCTTTTCATTGAATGTTGCTGTGAACAGGGCTTCAGGTATTGTAAACATATAATTTAAAGCAATTAAGAAATGTTTGTTATGGTTTTACCTTCAGTTTCATACGCATATAACGTGATCACTAGTAGTTTTTACTTTTTAGTCTTCGTCACATTAAATCTTTTAATCTATTCTAACCTGATTTAATTGTCAGTGAGGTTAGAGAGGTTAAAGGTGAGGTTAAAGAGGTTCATTTCAAAGAAGTGATACCTCGTATTTTCAAAATGTCAGGTTTACAGGAGGAACAAAAAACTATTTTAAAAAAATATAAATTTACTTTAACTAAGTTTTTTACGTGTTTTATAAATTTGTATAATATGTAACCCTTCTGAAACATTGGTAACTGCCAAATTATAACAGTTCATAAAATACTGTAGTTACGAGATCTCACTATATGTCACTTCTTTAATAAAGTGAACATATACGAGGTCTCACTTTCGAATTAGCAGCTCAGTTATGAGGTGTCACATCTAACCTTCACCATAACATACACCAGAAACACATACGAGGTGTAGTTACAAGCTATTACATAACAAATAGTTTGAGAATCTGATACGAGTTGTCACGACTGCCCATTTTCTATATATGAAGGAATCTTTTTTCACTTACGGGATCTCGCATGTACTTGCAGATAAGCCTCCCAAGGCCAATACAATGAATAAACCATTTTGGTGGTTACGAGGTATCATTTCTTAGCCAGCGATGTGTATATAAATGCCGTGACTTATAATATAATAATTCCGCCACACCGATTTTCCTTAACAAATTTTGCTATAATAACTATAACAAAATCGGCCTAGTAGAACCGGTGATAAGGTGTAGCGTAAATACGTTGGCAAAAATATGAAGATAACTGAAAGCGTGTAATCATAAATAAAATTAAAATATTGCCATATTTTATAGGAAAGAGGAAATAGTGTTGTTTCAGGGTATGTGTTATTAAGAAGCCAGAAAAAGTCTATTATACCCCACACATTTCTCCGTTTGTGTGTTTTTCTTCTGAACTGTTTATTAAATGTAAGGATTAAGAAACATATATTAATAAACTAAAATATGAACTAATCATTTATATAATCGAGAAGGGTCCCGAAGTCACCTCGAAATGATTTGTTATTGCTAAGCTAAGGCAACCACATTTATTCCAATAAAAATAATTGTTTGTTTTGATTTGTTGGTCTTCAAGTAGATATAATAACTTATCTAAATTAATTTACATTATTTAACTTTTTTTTTCGAAGTATAAAATTAAGCCCGTTGCTGCGGGCTTAACGGCTCGTCTTTGTATATTCCGTAAACGGTTGTTATTAATACTATAAAAAAAGAACGTAATGAATATAAAATTTTACCTTTAAAATATTAAAAGGTTCTTGTTAATGTACAAGCTTCTAGGTTTTCATATTCTGTTTGAAATTATTACCGTGTGAAGTGCACAACTTGTCATCACATAATATAAACTGAAAATATACATTTTAGCTCTAGAGATATGAATATTTGATTACAGCTCGTTTATATTTTAGGGTTTTCTAAAACTATTTTATTAATCAAAGGGATCTTAACGTTTTGCGAGATCGATCTCTCACCATCCAGAAATAATTATAGCGTCCAAAGTGATTTTGGGGCTGAGTCTGAGGGGTAAGGTTTGCGGTAACTGCGGGTGTCCAACTTCCCGTAGGAAGCGATTAGTGGGCCCCGCCAGGGTATTAGGGGCCTCGCAGATTCGGGCGCCTTCCCGGCCTTCAGCATCCCTCGAGGAACGCCCTCTAATTGACTCGTTTTAGAGGTTTCGGATTAATAATTAATTAATAAATACAGCACCTGGCGTCAGATAGCGCTCTTAGACCTTGAGCAAGCTCTATGGGAAAATGGTTCCTTGCCAAAACCGCTTAGTATCACTTAAATACGTATTGATTTCTTCGGTTAAAGCTCACTTTTCAACTAGTCCACAGTACTTTATTTAAATAATTTTTTTGTGGTCTTCGTTAAATGTTTGCCTAATTTAATTATTCATTAACAAATTCTTATAGGGGCTGTTATTATTAGCCAAACAAAAATATCAAGACTGAAATGAAATATTATTGGATTACATTAATATATATAAAGAATTAATATATGTATAAATATATATTATAATATATAAATATACTAGCCTTAATTAAGAAGCCATTAATTACCAGTCTCTTCTCAATACGGCAGCTGCACCAGTAAATATTTAATAACTCTAGTTCTAGGAGGAATTAATAAAAAATTCAATAAATAAATTCTTAAATAATAAATTCTTGATTTAAAGAGCATTTAATTTGTCCTAGAACTAGAGTTATTAAATATTTACTGGTGCAGCTCCCGTATTGGAAAGAGATTGGTAATTAAATTAATGCACCAATGATTGATGATTGTTCTATGACTTCCTAGTTTAATTTGTATTGACTGCGTTTATTTTATCTTTTTTAACATTGTTATTTATTACTATTTTACTTAGTTACGATTGGTTTACTTGGTTCGATAAATTAATACTTCACTTCCATTTGGAGAGTATAATATTCTTGGTAATGGAATGAATGATGTATAATATAGTCTTGAGTCTATTCCTAGAATGCTATGGAAAAAAAACTAGGCATTTCATTTTATTGCAAGGCCTGCATGATAATAGGAAACATAGTCACTACAGTCTGTGCGTTATGAGTTGTGACTTTTCACAGTGCGGAAAAATTAGGGTGGGGAGCCAATGAGAGGTCAGGATTTTTAACTCTAGAAGGTCGGGCCAACTAGGCAAACAAAAATGTCACTGGTCCCACCCCTCCCACAGGACTAGTGGCTTTATTTGTTTCCTCATTTAGGTGGGCCAATCTGAGTGTCAAACTTCACTACTCGTAACGTGCGTACTTTAATAACTAGAATCAGGGCCTATTTAACAAATGGGCCCCGGCCCAGGGGTGCAGAGGTTTTGGGGCGCACGAGGTTAGGCCCAAAAAAATCTATTTTCTCAGGAACTAAACTATTCCCGGGAGATTCGCTTATATCGTCAGATTTGTTTTGACTGCATTTTAGCATTTTCTAATCAAAATCGTCGGAACCGTTTTCGAGAAATATTTTTTTTTTCATGTTTTTTTAGAGTTTTTGGGGGTAACGCCCCCAAATCCAAATTTGAAGCTAAAATTAATTTCTCGCCTCGGGGTATGATTCTTCTGAACATGTATGCCAAAATTCGTCAAAGTCGGCCTAGTAGTTTAGGCTCCAGGCGTCTGCATAGATAGACGACAACCAAATATTTTTTAAAAACTACTTTTTTGGACTAAGGGGACCTCAAAGCGTGTAAATCCATCAAACTAAAATTTTCTCTTTACATGAGACAATAATAAACTAAACAATTTTATGGTTCTTTTCATTGAGCAGATTTTGAAGATATAATTATTGAATTTGCTATGAAAAAATCAGTCTGAGACAACTCAGATAAACTTTCCGATATACGAGTTCATAACACTTAGCCCAGTATTTTCCAATTACTAGTTTTGGTAGTTACATTTTATTATTATTGAACATTCATGTATTATTTTTTCATGAAAATTGATCATATAAATAACTTCTCTCCGTCCGCGTTTTAAGCTATTTTCTCAGGAACTAGATTTTTCCCGGGAAAACTGCTTATGTCGTTAGATTCGAATTTAAACGTACTAATACATTTTAGAAGTTTTTAATAAAAATCGTCGGAACCGTTTTTCAGGGCTAAAATGCATTTCTCGTTTTAGCCTCGGGGTATGATTTTTCTGAACATGTATGCCAAATATCGTCAAAATGGGGGGGGGGGGGGGGGGGGGGGTCAAGGGCACGGGTGTCTCTTGGGCCCAGAGCGCATCACATGCTTACCGCGGGCCTGACTAGAATGAGCCCTTAATGAAGGCTAGTATATATACATTTATATATTTATTCTTTTTTATGTATAATTTAATAATATTCCATTTCAGTCTTGACATTTTTGTTACTCGAGTTTGGAATAATTCGAAGACCTATTTAGTCCCTAGATATTTTATATTATCCTCAAATATATTCTTATGATGTCCAAACCAGACTTGAAATATTTTATTTTTATATATACTTATTTTTTATTGATATGCTATTGGTCCTAACTTCCTATTAGAATTTAGATCGAGGACGATTAAAATTAACTTTACTAGCCTTGCCCTGATATAATTCAAGTTTGAAACTCAAGTTCTATAATTATTTATCGTGAATATAATTCATAAAATAAAATAATTTTTACAATGTTGAAATTATATTTATCATGGCAGATTTTTTTTTGTATTTCAAACAAAGGTTTAAGAGAGTATATTCGTAAAATTCATCTCATTTTTTTATATTTTTTACTAGTTAATTGAGATCTGTCATAGTTCTTCGATTTTCGCTACGCCTGAGAGAAACCCGAGGTAGAGGTTGAGGGGGAAAAAAGTCCTCTATTCCAAATTCCATTTCTCGCAGGGAGTACGAGAGGGTTAGGAATTTTCTGATGAAACGAGAAGATGAAATGGTGGGGAAACCGAGCGTGCTGAGGGGAGAGCATCATTCGATTGTTTGTCGGGGTTGACACCCCAACCCCTCGGCTGCACCTCAATCAGCTCACCCGAGCCAGATTAGCCTCGGTTCCTATCCAAGGCCGTCCAATAGCTAAAATTCATCCATCTGCAAAACCAATGCTCTCTTCATCTCCATTCTCTTTTACAATTTCCTCATACTCCTGAATCCTCTTTTACCCTTATCATGCTCAACTACAACCTTGTCTCCATGCTTGATCCAACCTAATACGAGTACATTGAAACCACACCTACGTTCCATGAAATTGTTTATAAAAGAGCGGTTAATATGTTAGACATTCTAAAATGTGCAAATAAACAGTACATATGTCAGTCTACTGGATTTTAACATCAAACGAATCTGTATTTTAATTTGCCTGTTACTTCAGCTACATGGGACAATATAATTATTTTGTATTGAAGCTATGTGAACGTTTTAAAGAACTAACATGTTGTATGTCTCCGATTTCAAAAAGTCAAAGTCAGAGATCTATTTCAGACATCATAGAACATGTTTGATCCCTTTTCTGTTTGTCAATCAATTTTTGCATGTTAGCATATCTCAAAAACTAATTGTCTGAATTTTAAGAGATCACACAACTAGCCTATTGATGGTCCCATATAATATAAATCTTCTGTGCTCATTAGTTCCTCTTCCTATACTTTGCGCACATCGTTTTTTTTTTATTAACATCTATATTTTTAAAAGTAATCATCCGCTTTTTAAGAAATTTAGATGCTGTTGTTGAAAATATAGTTCACAGATGATCTGATATTAATTTGAACCGCCTGTGGTTTTTAAATTGATAATTTTATTAATTTAAAAAAAAATATATATATATATATATATATATATATATATATATATATTGACAGATTTTTTTTTTTTTTTAAAGTGGGGAATAATTATATTAATTAGGTAAAAATGGGACGTAAAAGCAAAAAAGTAAAAAAGTCCAGTCATGCACCATGACTTAATGAGCGAATTTTCAAAGAAATCTGCGTTTTATTGGCTTATGACAATGTAGGAAAATTTTGGTTTAGAATTTGCTCGGGTGAAAAAAAAAATTGGTACACAGGGGTACGGGGTACAAAAGTCAAAATAGTATTTACCCTTCAAGATGCATGTCGTTGGAAAGCTCTTTAAGAGTACAGTAATTGTTGTTATTTACACTTTTATCATATTTTCACATAAAAGGGGGGTAAAATGGAAAAAACACGTTTTTTGACCCTATATGGTCAAAATTTGACCCCTAAATGGACTCCAAAAATTCTGGCCAACGAACTCATCCTTTCTTTTGATATTATTGACGTTTTAAAATTTGTTTGAAATTTTTAAGTACATCCTAAGGGGAGATATCGTCTGGAGTGACACATATATACATATATACATACATACATAAAAAAAAGTGTTAAATTTTAGGAATCGATTCAGAATGGTCTAAAACGGATTTCCATGGAAAAATTTTTCAAAAATTCGCATTACAAAAATTTTGAAGCCATTGCAATAGCGTAATTTTCTTTGAAAATTCGCTAAAAAAAATTTAGTACAACATATGACGTGAGGAAGCTATGTGTCTCTAATTGGCAGACTTTTTTAAATTTATATCCTTTTAGTTAAACAAAGGGGAATAACCTTTTGAATACTTGTTATTAATTTTGATAGAAGGTTGATTATGAATATAAAATGAGCAAATAATATTATTATAATTACGATATTGTAAATTTGTGACTTTACTGAAAAATTTACATTTCTATCCCAATCTCATTTGAGTAATTTATTTCTCGGTATCTAGACACTGAGTGTCCACATCGCTTCGGGGTCACTCGGTCATGGGGCCATGAACCCTTGCGTCACTACTGCAGCTACTAATACTAACTAATTGCACCTTTTGCTAATGTCCATGATTAATCTGTTAATGATCAACGTAATTTCTTAATCATAAATTTAGATTATACTTATTAACAGGTATTTTGTTAATTCATCTACTACTACTATTACTACTATTCGTACCCTATATTATAAATTCTTTATTATGTTGGTTGTTGAGTCTTATGAACCTAATCAATCTAAACTCAAAATTAATTAAACCAACCAAAATCGGTTAATTAAGAGTGGGAAGTCGGGAACATCAATCTCTTAGACAGGTTAAATTAAGGAGGTTGTTTAAGTGATTGCCAATGGTTATATTAACTTTAAAGACTACCAAAATAAAACGATATCACTTTGGTGTGGTTCATTGTCTCCTAATTTATTATTAATCAACTTCGCCATATTTCGCTATTCTCCTATTTTAATGGTTTGATACTCTCTCTTACCTGTTCACACTATGTCGATGGACTCTTTGACTTGCCCAGATTATCTCAGTATGTGTTGACTAGTCCAGTGACAAATAGTGAATACCTAGTTTTAATTTAATTTAACTTTTAAATGAATGATTTAAAAGATAATGCACTGGTGGCTGCTGCAATTATCATTGCAGTTGTTGGAAGCCAGCAAGATCGTCGTCGCCGCCCAAGGAGGTTTTGGGTAAGACCCAGCCTTGTCCGAGGTAGGAAAAAGTATAGTATATACGCAGGAATTTATGAAGGATTTCCCACAATGAGCTCCGATCACAATACATTTCAGTTAACGAAATTATTAGTTCGTCACTCCAATTCATCATAATAAAATTAATCAAACTAAAAACCAATAAATTCACTCAGTAAAACAAAACTGAACTGTATTTTGTACCTACTAAAAAGTTTAACTACATGTTTCGACGCGTCCACACTACTGTTATCGATTCGACTTCCCTTGATCCGTACCGACTTGATTCGGGTTGCGTTCGACTCGACCCGACATGGTTCAACAAAGCCGGGTGACACGTACACACTTGTTCGACATTGTCGATCGGCATAGTGTCACGTGGCTTTACGCGTTTCATAAATAGTATTGCTTACGGTTCTGGTACAGCACTGGATGTAAGCAGTTGTGTACATAATATTTCTATATGTACTATCTCCTCCTGCTTATGCGTTAAATTTATGGATGTCCTTTAGTTTGTGCTCGCTTAATTTCTTTGACAAAATGTAATCTTTTTGTACTTTACGGTAGAAGATTTTTGATGTTAATGAAAAATTAGGATTGCATTGTATTGTTAATGAAAAATTAGGATTGTATAAATCTATCTGTCTTACTATTATATTATTCAAATCTTTATGGTATATTACATGTTCGATGAAAAAAGGAGTTTTTGTGTCAACTATTTGGCTGAAAATTTTTTATATCTACGTCTATAGTCGTGAATATAACTTGAATCAATATTTCTGTTGGTTTGAAGGACATTATCAGATAATTAATTCTCATAGGTAACGCAAACGCGTATGTTTGCCTGTTAATAAATAACTTTGCTCGGTTAACGAAATATTAGCGCTATGCCTATTATATTTAGTATTTATGATGAAACTCTGATAAAACCTTTTCTGAGTTCGCTTCACCTTTATTGAAATTTTATCAGATATAAAACGATTAAAAAAAAACCTTCGGTATTTTTTTCTCTTTAAATATCAAATCATAGAGTTGGGGCTCGTTAAAGAACGTATTGTTATTGAAAATAGATTCAATTATTTTACTGTGTGACGAACAAGAGCCGTGGGGATTGAAATGAATCAAACAAGGTGGTCAATAAGAGAGGGGCAGAGAAGGTGACTCTAATTGAATTATATGCAGGATGACACTGTAGACACAAAGTGTATAGGGAACCGCTACAGCTTCTCTTCTCCCTTAGGGAATACTAACGAAGTCCAGGGGGAAAAAAATACTAAAGGCCTGAAAAAAAACTCAAATTACTAACCAGAATAGAAAAAAAGCATATTTCAGTTTAAAACGGTACATTTCCGTGACATTAAATATATATATATATATATATATATATATATATATATATATATATATATATATATATATATATATATATATATAACTTATATTCGAGTCACGGAACAAATATAGCGGTGTTGTGTCGCCTTATTGCAGGTTCGTTATTTGTCTATTGTGTTGTAAAAAGATTGAAAAAAATAACGATCATAAACTTACTTTATGGTATTCGAAATTACCAGATACCAGATTATAGTTTATTTTAAATTCAAAGCATGTTCTCCGTCATTAAAGGGATTTTTTTTCAGATCACCAGAGGGAAAAATGTTTAAATATAGGAATAAATATTATTAGTGTCAATAGTGATAAAAATTTTAAAAAATATACTTGGACTAATATTATAAAATATAAAAATGATTATTTTTTATTTTATGAATATAAAAAGTGTTAACATATCTTTTGGCGTTTATTATATCTGGAATAAAAACTTATGGGTGTTAATTATATCTATGAGTTAGTTAGGATTTTATTAATACAATTACTAATCTACATTACCTAGATAACAACCAAGTAAAATCTTAGTTCGTCCTTAAAACATCTTATAAAATATTATTGTTACAATGTTTGTCCCTGGTCTGGAAAACGTGGGAAACTGAGTTTAAATTTTTCTGGAGAGATAAGAAACAAAAAATAACAACTTCGACACCTATATAAAATAGATATGGGAGGCTCTATGGAGGTCATCTTAATGAATAATATAAATGATCTCTCCACGTAAACAGGCTAATTTGTTTATTTTAAATTACAAAGCAGCTTCAATTTAAAGCTTCAATTTCAAGCTTTCATAATGCCATCATCAGTGCCGGAATGTGGGAGAAGTTGAGTTACATTATATAAATGTAAAGAATGATTGAGTCCAGTCTACTTCATGTCGGAGACTACATTTCATTACTCTCTACTTTATTACTCCACATGAAGTAGACTGGACTCAATCATTCTTTTCATTCATATAATGTAACTACTTCTTCCACATTTCGGAACTGATGGTGGCCTTATGAAGGCTGAAAGCTGCTTTGTAATTTTAAATAAACTAGGCATCGCGTGGCTCTATCATTGAAGCGAGCGTATTGCAATGAAATACTGAATATTGAAATTTATTAATCATGATGAATGTCATAGTTGAAGATAAGTGGAAGAGGTAGTGTAGGGAAGAGTGGGGGTACTCGGTACAAAGCTTTACTTCCTAAACAAACCATACACTATACGACTATAACAATCTTCACCACCCGCGGTAGCTTTTAAACAATTATTATAAATGTATCTCGTCACTACGAAATTTTGCATACCTGTTTTAATTGTGCATTAGATGGTGTATATGAAGTTTTATTAAAATCGTTTCGTTAGAACGTAAGATATCGGTAAAAAGGTTGTTTTCTCTATTATAAACGTTTAGGTCCGCTTTAATAGTTTTAGCGATCTTTATTAAGTCATAGCGGTGTCGCTGTTGGTTTTAGTAAAAAATGTTATTTGAAAAAAATGTTCGTCTCATCGAGTAGATGATGATAGAATCTTTTCCCGTCCTGAAATTCCAATTTAATTTTTGTACCTCTCGTTTACGCGAGCGTTGCGCGCGAACTCATGGACGGATCACGCTGTCCAACGAACTTAGCCTGAGTATTAGTAAGAGGAACATGTATACCAAATTTCAACTAAATCGGTCATTTTTTACTCAAGTTATCGTCACACGCGTAAACGTTACTGACAGACAGACAGACAGACATACAGACAGACAGACAGACACGGAGCATATTTCGTTGAATGTAGGAAGCTCGCTACGCTCGCTTCAACAAATTAGCCAGATTATGAGGTGAGGCAATTTATACTATTCATATTATAAAATAGGTTTTTGTAGTCTAAGCTCGGGCGGAAATTGAGATGCAGATGACGGAGGGCAGGGCAGCATAGTTTTTTTCAACCACAGGTATAAATGAAACAGCTCGAACTGAGACGTGGAGTAGGGTAGGGCAGTACTGCGCCATACGTGGTATACCCGACGCTAGTGGCTCCGGACTCTCAATTTGCGCGATCTCGTATATTCCTGCGGTTCAAAAAACTGTGTTGCCCTGCCCTGCGTCGGCAGCGTCTCAATTTGCGCCAGTCTTAATGGTTTGTTATATATCTGTAAATAAACACATTTACCACCGTATATTAACGGGTAGTTTTAATTTCTGTGCTTCTTTATCTTCATATTAAGAGGGGGAATTTAGGCTCTCTTGAAAAATTCACAAAACGCAGTTCCGCATGTTTGCCAGAGAGGGGACAAATTTATATACGCAAATAATTATCCTATGCTACCAGAAGGTACGTTTTCCTAGAAGTGACTCCAGCGATAGACACTGAGCGATATTCTCCCAGTGACTATCTAGAAAAATAAAGCTTTATTGAGTTAAATAACAAAAAAGTCTTTACCTAGAATAAGAAGATTTCAAAATAAAGTCAGTTAAAAATTTTATTTCAATTTAACAATTTTAAAATTCCTTGCAATGTAATTGTAATTTATCATTATTTCCTTGCATTTGGAGCCTGTTTATAGAGTATCATTCAACAAGACAAAACATCCCTCAAGGGATCTTCTAAACTCCCCATAGTACTAACTCACCTGAAAGATTTAATGGCTTTAAGAGCCGTTATATTTTCTTCATGCCTCTAAAAGCTCAGACCCTTCCTAATTTCTTTAATGCTTTTATAGTAATTTCATTTCGCTCTAACACCTGTTGCCTCATGATTAATTTGGATATTAACTCATTATTTACCTTTATTTCTTTTTTTTTTTATTATAGTCTTTTAACTTATTTTAGAAGAGAGATCTTGTTATTTTTAGAGATAACAAATTTTATAATTGATGAGATAATAAGATAAGCCATAAGCTGGACCCCTAAATTAAAGGAGGAGCCAATAAGAGCTCCGGAATTTAAAATCCTGTGCTGTTATTCGCTCCCCACCCCATTGTTTTATTTTCCTACGCTGTCAACGCCCTGAAACTCATTCGGCACAAACTGTATCCGAACAATTATTTTGGTTAATATCGGGGCTGAATTTTGGTACGTAAACAAATGACGCTATCTTTTGGAAAACTATAGAACTATGCACAATATAGTTTCCTCCACTGCCCAAAATTGGTTATTTTTTTTTTTTTGTATGCCATCTAAATCGTAATGGAACATAATAAGAATTAAAATATATTTTTAAAATTTATATTTATTTATTATTTTCATTTACTACATACACATACCTAATTATATACATATACATACATATAACATATACTAGATATCATATACATCTACACATTCATATACTATCTACTCATTTCATTGGGACGTAGCCACACGTGACCGAATATTTGTGTCCTTCCAAGTTGTTTCTCCACATATATTATATATATATATATATATATATATATATATATATATATATATATATATATATATATATATATATATATATATATGTATGTATATATAAAATGAGAAAGAACGTATTTTAAAAGACATCATTATCAGATTAATTTATTATTATTTTGATATCTCCTTCTTAATTCAGATTTATAAATTATATATATATCAACATTTTCTCCAGTAAGAAATCTTAATATAAGGAAAGGTTTCAAATAATCTTAACTGAAGGAAAAAAATACTCTGTCTGATAAAAATAAAAAAAACATTATTCTCCCCCATTTTCCGTCTCGAGCTCTGCTAAAGTCAGGAATTTTTCTTCAAGATGCTTTTAATTAGACATCATTGTTTTATTTTAATTTTTAAGAAGATCAAATTTCTCGCCTTCTTCATTAAATGAAGTATCATTCATCAAGACAAAAGAAATTTGTATTGGGGAAAAAAGTATCACAAATAAGATTAAACTAGAGATAATATTGTTCTGTGAAACGTATTTTATTTTTTATGTAAGTGTATTCATAATTTCAATTAAAGAAATAGTATATTATGTTACAAGGCTGTGAAGTGAGTTTTTTCTTTACCGCGGCAATTACATTTACTGTCGAGCGAAGCGAGACAGTAAATATTGCCAAGGTAAAGAAAAAACACTTCAAAGTCGCGTAGCATATGCTATTTTTTCCGAGGTAGCAGACAATGAAAAAACATTAAATATTAATCACTAATCAATATTATAATAATAACAAATATTAGTACATACTTAAGACTTAAAAAAAGAAACCTTAAAATGAGGATACACTATAAGAAAAGATAAATAAAACGCATTGACATCTAGCTGATTTTTATCGTACTAGAAGCATTTCTACAAAGACTGCAGCGGTACTAACGGAAGTTTTGACAACTACCCGCCGTAAAGAAAAAATCTTTTAGTGCCTAGGACGTAAAAGATTTTTTATTTACAGCTAGGAGTAATGAAAAGATTTTTTAAGTCCACGTAATGAAAAAATGGATTTTAGCTATGTTTTTTAGGCTCTAAAGTTACTATTTCACAGCCTACCACGGAAAAAAATATATATTTATCTTACGATTTCATTATAAAATTTCTCTTTCAGTGCAATTGTAGGTACCACTCTCTTCTCTTAGTGTTTTACTAGTAACAAGAAAGAAAGTTATATTCTATGCTTTTTTATACATACTAGTAATTGTATTGTATAAGAGGCTAGCACTTTGCTTGTCTTCTTTGCGTAATCTATTAGCTTAGTATAACTGTAATACTTTTAAAAGTATCTATAATTTATGATGCTAAATTACTTCAATTATTAGAATCTTTAATTCTGTTACATATTTTATTATTATCAGAGCTTCTTGACAATATTTCTTGAACTAATGTCGTTTACTAAGGCTCATCCTAAAGTACATAATTTTTTTATTGTTACTTTATTCATCCCTATCGCTCTCTATAACGTAATTCCATTTACAAGTATTTTAAAAATGCTACTTTTCTTACTTTCGTTTTTTTACTCATATAAATATTCGTTAACACATAGCATTTATAATACCTATATCGCACCCCTATTTTAAAAGTGACAATTCCAAACAGATAGTTTCCCAACAAATGAGAAAAACTGTTATTACTCATTTAAAAATAACTGAATAATTTTAATTACTATATTTTAAGTAGTTATTAATTGTAAGTAACACCCAATCTATTTGTATTTTTTTATAAAAATAAAAATTTGAGTTGTGGCGTTTTTGGTGGTACAAAATTGTTAAAGGTTTTGGATTAATTGTTGTAGTAATATTACTGATGATCCATTTGGCAAGTTAATACATTATCAGTGACAGAACAGACATAAAATTTGAGTTGTGTCACTTATTTTTATCTCATACACGTGAACTGAAATAACCATTAATTTAAATAGCTCTATTATTTAAGAATGGACATAAAAAATAGTCTGCCAATTAGTGGGGCACATCAATTCCTTGGTTCCTATTTTGAATACTTTAATGATTTTAGGCTTTTTACTACGTTTTTATTAGCTTGCTTTCTTGTTTGTTTGTATGTTTGTCCAGTACAAATCTTGCAATCGATTTTTAACTAACTTCCCGAGTAGCTAGACATTTGAAACTTTTAGAATAGCTCAGAATACGATGTCAATGCATTATTTTAATACTTTTAGCCATCTTTCAGCAGAATTTAATTAGTTTTCAGCAAATTTTGCTATATAGAAAGTTAGTTCGGAAAAAACCGCAAGTTATTTTATTTGTTTTGACATATCCCATATTTACAATCTTCATTTTGACGGGTTTCAAATTTATGATTTATGACAGAAAATTTAAAAACGTAGTATATAAAAAGTTCTTTTTATCTTGTAATTATACCTAATAATGTTATGCTCTTATTTCTTATGCTTTTACTAATTTCTTTTATGCTTTTACTTCAATGATTTTATGCTTTTACAACCTATTGTTGTGAAATGTATTAAATCCCCCCCCCCTTTTTAAAATGTGTCAAAATTGTTTTGTTTTTTTACAAAAATGAAAGTATCAAAAGCAAAACATTTAATGACCTGAGACATTTGGAATTAATCTGGGGCTACCTACGCCCGTAGGTACTACTTTCGATAAACCTTCCAAATTTTTATATAAACATCAGATGAGTACTTTTGAAGATATATGTTAGTTTACAACAGTTGAGCAATAGACCGACCTATACGAAATCAAAAAATGTCTCCTGATGTCAGAAACGGATTTCTGTCTTGGAATTTTTGAAATCGGGAAGATTAACTATTTTCGTTCTTCAGAACGATTACATAACTTTCCTTTACCTTCCGTAAGCTTGGAAGCAATAATAAAATGTATTCAAAATTGTGTATATTTTATTATAGATGTTAATTTTCTGTTATATTTTGGTTTGTATGGATTCGAATGATGGCTTTAAAGAGGTCGAAACTGGTTATTTATTGATACAAATACATTGTGCGAAGTGAAGACCTAGTGGTTATTTCTCTCCCGTTTTCCACATGATGATAAGTAAATATCACACATTAAAGCAGCAAACAGTTAATACACAGTTTCTTAGTCAGTAAAAGTGACTATGGTGAATATAAACACTTTAGTAAACCAACTAACCTAGGTAACTTTTTATTCTTTCTAGTTAAATATTAAAAAAACGTTTTTTTTTGTTTTTTTTTCACTGACCGACTTTTAAATTATTATAAAATGGAAAGATACAGAGAGAGGATGAATTTAAATTACAGACAATCTGCCTGTCCTCGCCAAGTTCATATTTTGTATTTCATAAATGTTGAATTTATATGAGTTACATGTTTGTCTAAACATTTAAAAATGTGATCTCTGACTATAAGAATATTTTCATGCATTTATGAGCATGCAAATTTCAGCTAAAATATGTACATTTATTAACAACAACAAAAAATATATAATAGTAAAACATAGAGGTTAGATTCTTAGTTTTTTTTATTCTTGTTATTAAACATATGTCTCTGTTTTATGTTTTCCTTTATTTTCTTTATTTATTTTGTTTTTGTTAAATTATTTTTTGCTTAGAATTATGAGTATAAAAGCTGAAAACTTAAGTAAATTGGGATTCTATAAGTTTACCACTGTTATATAATGTAGTCAACTTCCTAAACAAAAAAAATAAGTCTAACTCGCCCTTATGATATAAATATGTTGTAGATGTGTCTATTTAAGTTTGTTGCTCAAG
Organism: Gerris lacustris; assembly: GCA_951217055.1. NCBI lineage: Eukaryota > Metazoa > Arthropoda > Insecta > Hemiptera > Gerridae > Gerris > Gerris lacustris. The sequence continues at coordinate 53,549,186 of OX578280.1, forward strand.
ACAACAAATCCCCCTTCGTGGCTTTTTAACTGCTCACAAACGGGTACCCTCTCGCGGTTTTTAAATGTCCAAGATTACGGGTCCCCCCTCGTGGTTTTTAACTGCTCAAGACAATGGGTCCTCCCTCATGGTTTTTTAACTGCACAAGACAACGGGTCCAGAAACTCTATAACTTCAACTCAACTGTATAAATTCTATAGCGCTGGTTTTTCTGAGTTCACAGTCTGCAACCGAGTCATTTGAAATCAAGAAGATATAAAGACCTCATTTTCTGAGAAAAATCTACTTCTATAGTATATTTATTATCAATATTTAGTATTGACAAACCAAATCATATCGGCACTGACTCATTCGTCGAAGAATGTAATTTATGACGGACGCACTTGAAATACATTTAGGACTTTCCTTTAACCACCTCTAGAATTTATTTAAATCCATTTCAAATCTCTTTACTATCTACGTAAAAAGGAACTTTAAATAGTATTTCTTTTTTTTCTTTGTTAATTGATTGTTCTTAGATATGATCGATAAATATGTTTTTTGTTTTTTTAATAAAATTATTTCTTTACACGGTTTATAGATTTTATAGGTTCTTCTTTTTTCCAAATTAGATTTGTAGAAAATTTCAATTTTCTATTTCTGATTTTTTTATTTTTTTATTTTTTTATTTATTTATTTATTTTTATTTTTTATTAAATCATAAAGATATATAATATAACAAAATAGATAATTTTACAACCTCTTTTATAAGTAACTAATAAAAGTATAATCTTATCTTAACATTATATCATATATAAAAAGATATAAAAACCATTTATATTTTAAGTGTTTATAAATGGTTTAAAGTCGAGTTTGACAATATGCACTAAAGTTGTAATACATTATTTTCTATAATTTTTTAAAAATTTAAAAAGATATATTAAATGTTTTTATAACTTCAAAATTCCCTTAAGTAGTAATAAAAGTATATCTTAATGTTTTTAGATTCATGTAAAATTATGAAAATTTAAGTTCTCATCTTAGTTAACTTATTTTTTTTGTTGTTGAAATAATAATATATCATTACATAAATTACAGTTTATTGTCAATACGTGACTAAAGAAAGATTATTTTTATAAGTTATTTTAACCATTATTACCTTATTTTTACTGGTCTTATATTACTTTGCTTTGTAAGTTTCATCGCACGTTTCCGTTTCCCCAATTTTGAACCACTTACCGTGATTCAATCTTCCCCAAATTTTGCACATAGAAACAACTAAGGTGAAGAATACAGAAACCAAAAAAAAAAAAAAAAATAAAAAAAAAATGGCGTCAAATTTATTTGCTTTTTAAGTTTCATCGCACATCTATTACCCCAATTTTGAACCACTTCCCGTGATTCAATCTTCCCCAAATTTTGCTCATAGATACAACTAAGGTGAAGAATACAGAAACCAAAAAAAAAAAAAAAAAAAGTTGAAAATAAGACCAGTTTTGAAAAATGGCATTTTTATATTAATTATTTATTTATAATTAACACTTCTGTAATTGCTATAATAAATGTTCAAAATGGTGCCCTCCTTCATTCATACACATCCACAAGTCGAGATTTGCTGCATTTTATGGGAGTCGCTTTTTGGTCATTTATTTATTTATCATTATTACCGGTGTTTGTTTAATATTTTCCGAGGTTTATTTGTTATTTATCGGTTCAGTTAAACCTCTTTGGCAGGTTCTTATCTGTAATAGGTCTCTATGAACGATAATTAAATATATTTTATAATAAATGCAAAAAATTATAGTTTAACAAAAATTTGCGCGGTAGTGGGAGACACTATACCTACCGAGAGCGGGCAAACTCGATTGAACACCTCCTATATCTTCCTAACTCCCTGTTCCTATATCCTCCCTACTCGTGTAACGCTAGTTTTTGGTAACGCTTTTCGAGGTTATGCGCCATAGCCAAGACATGAAAATGTCAAAATTTAACAGATTTACAAAAATCTAGTATGGAATTAAAAAAAATAGACGATAATGGGTTGTAACGATAATGATTAGATGAGTAAAGTGGCCGGATAACCCCCGTCCTGTAATGACCTAAAAGCTGTTGAACGGGACTAAAACTACAAACAAAAAAAAAAAAAAAAAAAATGGGTTGTATCATTTTAAAGAAAGCGCAATGGGACGCGAGAAAACTATGTGCCACTCTAATGGGCAGACTATTTTATCAATGAGAAGAGATAATGTTTTTGAGGAAACTATGTGCCACTCAAATTAATTAATAAGAAGAGATAATGTTTTAAAGAGTCTGTGTGGGAGTTCAAATTTCACAGAGGTCAAAATTACATTTCTGTTTTAACTCCTACGCTTATTCATTCTCTTGTACATTTAAACCTTATTAACGACACTGAGTTGCTGAATAATCTTTAATTAGTAGTTTATGAAAGTCTTTTTGATAAGATGCTTGTAAACTAAATATTAGCACATGATAAAGTTTTAGTTATATTTTATTTTACTTTCATTTCACATCAAGGTTCAATAATATAAAGGACAGTATTTACTAAATTTTACAATATTCATTGTGCGTGTAGTAAGAGAATAATTTTGATTAAAACATGTATTAAATTTTTAAGTTAAAAAAAAATGTAAAATTAAAGACTTTATAGTTGTGAAAAAGCAGACATAGTTCTCCTTTTTTATATTAAGACTATATAGAGGCTAGAAGAGTTTACTAAAACGAGATAGACTAAGTCTGGTGCATAGAGTCTAAAAAGGTGGTGACGAAGTTGACGTCGTTCAGTATAGTTGGACAAGTTAGACTGAGTTCAATTTTAAACCAAGTGAAATAGTCCCTTTTCTAAAGCTAAAGGGAGTGGAAAAGGTTTCACAATGGCTTAGTGCTGCCCTCTGGCTATAGAACGAGCTAATTAAATACACGACGTCATAGCTTCCTCTCTTACACTCGGTTTCCGTGTTCGCCTACTTTGTAAGAGGGCTTGTGTATAGAAGTTGTTTACAAAAGAGCGGTGAAAGACTTCAAAAAGTCGCTGTTTCAATAGTGTATTTTAATAAAGTATGAAATTAAAATTATGCCAATAACTTAAAACTAAGATAAACATTTTGAAATGCTGTCTACTATCACTTGTAGATTTTATTTATTTACCTTTGGTAATTATATGAGCCAATCGATTTCTGATCATATTATTAAAGTATAAAGAGTACCTATATGAGATACTCTGCCAATTACTGAAGCACATAGCTTTCTCGCGTCCTATTTCGTAAAATTTAATGATTTCATGCTTTTAAAACCTATTATTATCCATTTTATTTAATTTCTCCCCCGTTTCTTTAAACCTGTCAAAATAGTGTTGATTTTGTTCCCGAATTGAAGTATCAATTTAGCAAAATTTAAAGAGCGCAGACGGTTGAAATATAATCTGGCACTATCTGCGGGCTACTTTCAACGAACCATCAACATTTCATTAAAATCAGACAAGTACATATGAAGATATAGGTGTACATAAATGTATGTTTGTATGTGGAAGTGAAGCAATTAGGTGCATAAGGTTGAAACTTATATGGAACCAACAATGGGCTAATTATGACCTACCAAACAAATTTCATTAAATTCGACGTGTTTTTTTAAGATATGTTGGTTTGCATAAAAAGCTACAGACTGGCACGGAACCAAAAATGTTCCCTGGTGTCTCAAACGAATTTCTGTCTTGGAATTTTAGAAATCGGAGACCTAAAAATGTTTCGTTCTTTAGAACGATCACATAGCTTCCGTTACCTTTGGTAAGCTCGGAAGCAATACTAAATAGATGTTGCATTTTAAATCCATATCCATAATGAGCAGTCTTCAAATAAATACATATATCATATTATTGGTATCATTGGTAACATGATTCTAATTAAGCAGCTTCTTTGAAATTCCTGCTGTTTAACAAATTTGGGGACAATTTCTGCATTAAGTTTTCTAGGTTGTATTAAAACCATCGCTAAAAAAAAGTTTAGGTTGTTAAACCGCTAAAGAAAGTAGTGACTGGATACCAGCTAAGTCTTCGAATCATAATGATAATAGATATATGTTTCTGAAGTTAAACAATATCCATGTATTTTTAATATGAAAAGAGAAAAAAAATTGTGTACGGGGTACATCGGAACTTTTCCTCACTTTAGAGGCAACTAAAGTGGCCTCTCAGTACTTGGCGTGGTCAGTACTTGGATGAGTGACCGTTTTGAACTAAGTAATTTGTTTATTATATTTTTTCAATAAATAAAAATGTATACAATAGGTTTGTTCCAACCACATTTCAAACTGGTTTGGAACTGTCCGGCGAATGCGCATCGGACCACATTTGAACGTTTTTTGCTAATGCACATGCGTCGTACAGTTTGAAACTAGTTTGAGGTGTGGTTGGAACAGACATATTATTTTTATTTATTTTATTATTAATTTAATTATTTGAATTTTGGCGGTATTTTGACAGATGTGAACAAAATTTGACGTCTCACAAGTATCGAACTACTTAATAATTATGTTCGCTTATAACTTTGAAACTAATTAATGGAATTTCATCGGGTTTTTTATATTTGTTCCTTATTTTTTACCGGTTCCCACGATATGCTTAACGTTAAAAAAACTATAACTTCAAAATGGCGGCCAATATCAAAATTAAATCATACACAGAGATACATTCGCGCCAAATTTCAACTCAATCGGACCACTTTTCGATTTGTTGCGATTTTTTAAAGAAACATTCTGACTCAGAAAACTGTGTTCAAGATGGCGAATAATGTTGATTTTCCGGGTGGCACGACTAGAAGTAAGGACTGATTTTTCTGTGAAGTTTCAACTCTAGGTTAGGTACCCTGACGCTACGGTGATAAATCACATACAGATGTCATGCTGAAAACCACTAAGGAGGTCTTAAAAACTTCCAAAACTGTTAATTTAGTTGAAATCTCGAAAAAAAAGTTGGTCAAAACATAACTTTTCCTACAGAACGAAGGTGAGGAAAAGTAAATAGGTATAACTTTTCGCATTTTGAACTGACCTTTTGGTGGAAATAATAATTAATTTATTTCAGATTTCCTGTAAAACACAATGAGGAAAGTAAATATATATATAAAGTAGTGAATTGGCAAAGAGTGGGTGGTACTTGATTGATTGAGTTGAAAATGCTGAAAAATAGTGTTTAAATCTTAAATGGTAAATTTAATAATATACCACATAGATTTTTTTAATATACCACATTTAGATTTTACAAAATATTTCCCATTTTATTTAAACATTTGATATTAAAGAACCACCTTCTCTAACTTTTAGATAAAAGTGGCAGTGAAATCAATTACTACTCACGGCTGACGTTATCTGAAAATTAAATCCTCAAATTTATAGTTATTTTTTTCCTCCAGAATTGACTTGACACCTTAATCTATTAGATCTTAACATTTCAAGCTTTTTGAATTGAATTGCTAATCGATATTATTGTATGGACTTTTCAAAAAATTGTTTATCTTTATTAAAACTAATCATTAGATAGTGATAAGAATTATAGTCGAAAAAAAAAAAATTATGTTATGACTTTATTTATATGACTTGAAACAAACGATAATATCATCAAGTGACTGCAGTAAAAGTCATTCACTATAAATACGGACTTAAACTACTACTTCTTGACCATTTTTTTAAAAACTGTTTTAAAATAAATGGAATTCTATTTCTACTTTTCCTTATGAAATGTATTGGGCAAGTAACGCTTGAGATATATGCCAAACACTGTTTGGAATAATCAAGTTGATTATACTGAGAAAACCATTTATGTAAACATTTCAGCGTTCAACTCATAATTAAAGTCAACAATTCCCTACACCCCAAACCATTTTTTGAGGCAGAGGGTCTTTTATCCCTTGTTGGAATTCACTCAATGATGCTTACCGCATCATTGAGAGATCTTATTGGATTAATTAAACTCTGGACACGATAATGTACGCAATTTGTAAATCAATTTATTTGCCTTACCACAATTGCTCAATAAAGTGATTACTTTTTTATGCGATTTGACAGAAAATATCAATTTTCAGTCTTCGAGTTGTTTTTTATTTAAACTGTAATATTTAGACTTAATATTAGAAATAAAGCAGCGCCTCTCTAGTAAAAGGAACGAGCGTCTTTTTACTAAAAATGAAACATTGAAAATAGTAACATAGTTTTACGTCGTATAAAACTAAGTATTGACAAATTTGAGTTTGTGTTTCGATAAAGTTTTGTCCAGACTGACGAACCGAACAGAGGAAACGAGCAAAGCATTGGTCTCTGCGCATGCCCAGTCTAAAATGTATTTAAATTTATAAAATTTATTTAAATGTGTTTTAAATAATAAAAAAAACAAAAGACTGTAATTGATTATAAAGTTGGGTAAAATTAAAAAAAAAAAATCCCTCTGTTTAAAGAAATTATAATTAATATTTTTGTGAGAAAGATCGAGTATGGCTCGATATAAAAGATCTTATAAAAGAGTCGCATTAACTAATATAAGAAAAAAAACTGGAGCTAATTGTTAATAAAGAGTCGTTAACTTTAATTCGATCAGAAAAGTATAAAATATCATACTCGTATACTTAATTAAAATAAAAATTTACCTTTTTTTAAAGAGATACTTAGAACAAAAAATAATATCGGTAGGTGGCTAAAAGGTGAATTCTGAAGAACAGACGATCCTGAAGATATGTTACATCCATGGAAGACGTCGTTGTTATGTGCCTTCTCATAAGTATCCGTCGACGGTCGACCGGCGCAACCACGAGAACGTAGGAAAATGTAATCCCGAATAAATCGGCCGAAGGCGGCTCGGTAATAATGGCTTTAAGAAAATAACTGACCCGATAAAATAAATGTCCACTAATTCATGGATCAAACACCATTACACGAAAAATAAGTTCAAAACGGGTACTAGCAGGTACTCGTACCCGAACCATCAAAACGTGATGGGAGACGGGAGAGAGGGTCGATGAGCGAGGGCTCGTATATAACGTTAAGACGGATCTTTCCAGACTGAAGGCACGTTCTAGCAGCGCAGGAATCTGGGGAAAATAAACTGCACGGCGGGAATCAATGTTCACTCAGATAAACACCTTCTAAACTAGCCACCATACTACCGGTATAAGATTAAACCATAAACATAATAAAATCAAACAAAATAATACGCAATTTTTACTTAACACTTAAGACGTTTTAAGACTAAACACTCACGCTATGACTACATCCTAGAACAGCTTTTCTAACTAAAGCTATCGAAGACTAATTACAAAATGGACACAGCGCTGAGAGATTCGACCGAGGGTCCAGTCCATGGTTGGAGGATATTAAATAATCTAGCTAACGCCGTGCCCACTCTCACGAGGAGATAATCTTCAGTCTATCTTTTTACCGGTTTCTCCCTAAAAATGTAAAGTTCTTCGAGGACACATTGATGCTGCGTACTAAATCCGCGATTGTTGTTTTTAATTGAATGTTGTATCTCTCAACTTCTATTAACTTTTGTTTTTCTCGCCAAATGCCATTCCCTATAGAACCTTTTTTTGCCTCTACCACCACTAACCTTGTTTTGCATGCTAAATTGTATTTGCCAAGTTTTATTTATTTTTTCCAAAGTATAAATCACCGGTTTTTAGACTACTAGTTTCACGTTGAAAGTTAAAAGCCAATAAAGTGACACACATGGTTGGTTAAAAATACTGAATAGAAACAGAGATGAAAAACCAAAAACAGATTATCTTGTGGCATGTCGCTTTCTAATCATGCCCTGTTTTATCTCCCGTTTTATAAAGCCGTTATTTAAACAATTTTATAGTGGAAAAAATGTATTATAACATTTTTTACTTATTTTTATAAAACAAATATGATTTTATTTCTTTATGAAGATATTGCAATGTAATCAGTAAAATAAATTGATTTTAAAACATACATAATATGGTTTTATTATATTGATCATATAATATTTATATAAGGCTGAATTTAAGTTGATTCCACGGATTAACGTCGAGGTCACGGTCAGTTTAGTTGATTCCTGACCATAAAATGCTCATGTATTAATTCATTCCTGATTTTCAATTTTTAGGTATAAATTAATTCCTGTGTTTACCTGAGAGTTAATCCTGTAAATAAATGATTTTTACTGTATATAATAAACAAAATCATACGTGTTTATAATAAACAAACATTAACGGTAAATTTTAGTTAGTCTGCAACTAGGAGTCGACTTTTCTAGTAGTGAAATTTTTATTTATTTTAAATTATGGAATTTATTGAAAGTGAAACGTTAAAGCCTTTGAGGCTAATACTAGTTATAACCATGAAAAAATTGATAGTGCTGTACTAAATAGAACGGAAGGCTGTGGATGATATCTCTGGGAAACTAGCTAAATTAATGAGAATGCGGAATTATCCGGAAGGAGATATCCACATTATACCTTTTCCTCATAAGTTACAAGATATTAACAAAGTGCTTTTTCAGGTCCAGTCCGAAACGTACATTAATAGTAGAAGCAAAGGGATGCCAAAACCAAAGGTTATGAGAGAAATAAAATTAAATATAAAGATAAACTAAGAAAGAATTTAAAAAAAAAAGAAAATTAAAAGGGAATTAATTCGAACTAAATTGGGGAATCAATTTGAACATGTAATAAATTAATCCGGGAATGAACTAATACCTGACACTTTTTTTTGTGGGGAATCAATTTAACCAATAAGTAAGGATTCGGAATCAATCCAAAATCTCCCATATATAACATGTGGCGTTAATACATATAAATAGTAAGTGAAAGCGATGATTTAAGCATGTTGAAGAAAAACAAATAGGCGCAGAAGGTTGAAATTTATATGTGACCAACAATGGGCTAATTATGACCAACCATCCAAATTTCATTAAAATCGGACTTGTAAGAGTAGCTTTTAAGGCAAGTTGGTTCGCAAAAAGTGTGTTATAGACTGACCGAGAAACCAACAAACAGACACAGAACCAAAAATGTTCCCTGATGAAATGTGTCTGAAATCAATTTCTGTTAAGACTTTTTGAAATCGGAGACGTTCAGAACGATCACATAGCTTCCATTACCTTCGGTAGGCTTCCAAGCCTACCGAAGGTAATAAAATTTGAAGAAGTATATATAAATATAAGTTTAATCTAAACTTTACTAGTTATATAGAGTATATTACATTATTATATTAGAAAGGGGGGGGGGGGGAATAAATGTGGCAAATATTTTGTTATATTTAAAATATTTATTGACAACTTCGGTTTAGAATTAGTATCATAGTATATTAATCATATTAAAAAATGCTGCCTATACAAAATAACCAATAGTTGGGGCATAATTTTATTAATTTATTGAATTATTATTAACAGAGGAGAATATATTTTGTATATTATGCGGAACTCACATTTTATTTTTTGTGTCAACGATTTTTTTTTCTTATTACTTAATAATATCTGATCTAGCTGTAAATTATATATTAGTTATAGTATATATTAGTTATTTAATTATATATTAAATTATAGAAATTATATATAGTATATTTATAATGATTTACTATAGTTGCCGAAACTGGAATGTATTAAAAATTAGTTATTGTTTTTAAATTTGAAATATTATGACTTCCATTTATTTTATTCTTCTTAATACTTGAAAGTTAAATAGAGTGAGACTGGTAGAGATCGTTTTGTTGATTTCGTGGTTGCAATTTCATATCAAATTTTAGAATTAAATAATCTTTCGTCATCAACTTCACTATGATACAAAGTGCAATTTATGTAAATGGTGTAATTTCCTAGTAGAGTTAACCTTTGGGCGGAGTACAATATATCACTATCTGAAGACCACGTAGTACTATGCTTACTAATGGGAATTAATCTTAGTACCTCAGTTCACTATATCTCCTCCTTGTCCAAAATGCAGTGACACGGATACATTTGTCGCTGTTTAACATGATAAGAATCAGTAGTTTGTCACTGAAGAGTATGTAGCCCCATCTCATTTACTCCTTGCTGATAAGGAAAGCTGTTGTCACCCTCTCTTGCTTCTTTCTTTTTTTAACTAGTGATAACATCTTGCTCTCTTGCCTCTTTCTTGTGGTTTTGTTCTCTTCTGTTTTAGTAGTTTATCTGATTGTCTTCTATTTTACAATCATTCACTTCTGTTTTATCTTTTTGATTTATTTCTTCCTCTTAGTTCATTCTTAAATAATTTAGTTTTGAAATTAATTTATTTTCCGGCGATGAATTTCTTCCATTCTGATTTTCTGAGGACTTAATAAGTGTGTAAATTTTATTTAGACTAAAGCTAGGTTCACAGCATACGCATTGCTATGTGTTTCGAGCTATGTAGATAAAATTATATTCATAAAGCCGTGGAGGCGTCGTCGTCGAATATTTATCCCACCTGTCCTTAAACGCTGCAACTGCAAGTAATTAACAAAGCCGAATCCTCTGTTATCTGGTGATGTCTAGTTATTTTGCTTCCGAGCTTACCGAAGGTAACGGAAGCATTGTGTTCACTTTTGAAACGAAAAACTTTTATGCGTCCGATTTTAAAAATTCTAAGACAGCAATCCGTTTCAGACATCAGAGAACATTTTTGGTCTCGTGACTGTCTAACTGTCTGTCTGTCTGTCGGTCTGTGTGTCCGCGAATTATGAAACGTGCGACGATAACTTGAGTAAATGTCGACCAATTTTGATGAAATTTGGTAGACATGTTCATTTTACCAATGCCCAGGATGAGTTCGTTGGACAACGTAAGCCGTCCAAGCGTTCACGAGCAACGCTCGCGTAAACGTGAACTTCAAATTTAAAATTGGAATTTTAGGTCAGGAAAAAAATCGAACTTCATCTATTCAATGAGACAAACATTTTTTTCCAATACAAGTTTTCAGTAAAAACAACAGCGACACCGCTATGAAGTGTTAAATATCGCTAATATTATTAATAGTTTTTACACAATAAGCATTATAACAATAAAGTACATGATAGGATGCGAGGAAGCTATGTGCCACACTAATTGGCAGTCTATTTTTGCTGTTAACAGTTTTTTTCTTATTTAACGATTAACTTTTGCTTCCGAGCTTACCGAAGGTAACGGAAGTATTGTGTTCACTTTTGAGAACGAAAAACTTTTATGCGTCCGATTTCAAAAATTCCAAGACAGAAATCCGTTTCAGACATCAGGGAACATTTTTGGTCTCGTGACTGTCTAACTGTCTGTCTGTCTGTCGGTCTGTGTGTCCGCGAATTATGAAACGTGCGACGATAACTTGAGTAAATGTCGACCAATTTTGATGAAATTTGGTAGACATGTTCATTTTACCAATGCCCAGGATGAGTTCGTTGGACAACGTAAGCCGTCCAAGCGTTCACGAGCAACGCTCGCGTAAACGTGAACTTCAAATTTAAAATTGGAATTTTAGGTCAGGAAAAAAATCGAACTTCATCTATTCAATGAGACAAACATTTTTTTCCAATACAAGTTTTCAGTAAAAACAACAGCGACACCGCTATGAAGTGTTAAATATCGCTAATATTATTAATAGTTTTTACACAATAAGCATTATAACAATAAAGTACATGATAGGATGCGAGGAAGCTATGTGCCACACTAATTGGCAGTCTATTTTTGCTGTTAACAGTTTTTTTCTTATTTAACGATTAACTTTTGCTTCCGAGCTTACCGAAGGTAACGGAAGTATTGTGTTCACTTTTGAGAACGAAAAACTTTTATGCCTCCGATTTCAAAAATTCCAAGACAGAAATCCGTTTCAGACATCAGGGAACATTTTTGGTCTCGTGTCTGTCTGTCTGTCTGTCTGTCTGTCTGTCTGTCTGTCTGTCTGTCTGTCTGTCTGTCTGTCGGTCTGTGTGTCCGCGAATTATGAAACGTGCGACGATAACTTGAGTAAATTTCGACCGATTTTGATTAAATTTGGTAGACATGTTCATTTTACCAATGCCCAGGTCGAGTTCGTTGGACAACGTTATCCGTCCAAGCGTTCACGAGCAAGCTCTCGCGTAAACGTGAACTTTAAATTTAAAATTAGAATTTTAGGTCGGGGAAAAAATCTTACTTCATCTATTCAATGAGACAAACATTTTTTTCAAATACAATTTTTTAGTAAAACCAACAGCGACACCGCTATGAAGTGGTTAAGATCGCTAAAACTATTAATAGTTTTTACAAAATAAACAATATTAAAATAAAGTGATATAACAATAATTGTTATAGTACATGATAGGATGCGAGGAAGCTATGTGCCACACTAATTGGCAGTCTATTTTAATTTTGTTGAATTCATGAATATTCTTTTATAAAATACAATGCATCAAATACCGATTCAATTCAAGTACAGGCATTGGCAGTATTAACTTATGATCTTTCATGGGTCTCTTAGGAAGACATATTTTTAATTCTTTACGTGTTTCTTATTTAATATAAGGAGTGGGATAATATAAATATATAAATGCAACCAATTTAAAATAAATTGACCAAGTATGAGCTTTTAGCACATGCAATGGATCCGTACCAATTTCACTAATAGGACGAAAAGAGTTTAACTAGCATAATTAGCTCAGCCGTATCAAGATTGTGGTGATTAAAAAGTTAGTTTTACCTGTAATTTTTGAACCATTTATTATAAATGACGTCAAACAAACGATTTTGCGTGCATTTTTATTGTCAAAACACAATGATACTATTCCAAAGTATCTAGCCTAATCCGTCACTCATAAAATTGTACTACAATTTTTCCTTTAGCTCATGATCGTAAACTATTATCAATTTTCTTATACAAAATTGATTGTATTGAACGATATTTTGTGAATCAAACATAATTATAATTAATTCACACTTTAATAAAACACACAGGTCTTTTAATCTAAAATAATATAATAATTTTCTGACTACAATATAAATACAAATAACAATCAGACGATCGTTTCTGATGAGTGTAAAAACAGGTGTTTTATAAGTACAAAATGTGTGGAGTTGGTGATGGTCTGTGAAGGTATTAGTAAAGTGGATGCTCGCAAGCTCAGGAATTCGGATTAAAGACGTGGAAAGCAAGAATACCTACGCAAGGGTTCTATAAGGAACATACATGAAATAAACTAAAACCAACACCTTAAAATAGGAACTTAAGAAATTATCATTATCTCTTATAATTAAGTCAATTTAAGTGATAGTGAATTTGTCTGTTATGAGTTATGAAGAATGTAACATTGTTGTTTTTTGGTCACTGAACATGTTCATTTTAACTTAATTTTTCATCGTTCCTGCTCCAATAGCAAGAGCGTAGGAATGTTTTTATAAGTATATGAATATTTTACATTTTTAACCCTTGATCTTGTGAAGCCTTAAATATAATAATGAGTTTGTCGGAATAATAAGAAGTCGCCTAATAATTTAAGATTTAAGTTACTCATCGCGAATAGATTTGTATTAGGCACGAGCTAGTGACTTCTATATATATATATATATATATATATATATATATATATATATATATATATATATATATATATATATATATATATATATATATATATATATATATATATATATATGTGTGTGTGTGTGTGTGTGTGTGTGTGTGTGTGTGTGTTTTATCTTTTGACATTACAAATGGGACGGGTATTTTGTCGCAAGTCTCTGGTGAAGTGAAGTGGGTTGAGAAAAGGGAGAGTTTAGGGCCTGAAGCGGAAAGGCAATAGCGGGTCCCGGGATAAAAATCTTGATATATTTGCACATCTTTCATTCTTGTTTCATTGAACCGAAATAAATCTTATTTTCTGCGGCCAAACATTGTCGTAGAGATGAAGAATAATAAGCTAACCAGCTATTTTCTTACATTTTTTTTAACTTTTATGTATGCGATCGAGGATTTGGTAAGTGTTGTACTAAAGAAACAAAAAAAAATATATCTTTGAGTATTTTCACAATTGTAATTCCTATTTTATAAAGCATAGCAGATATTAGAGATGGAGAAATGAGTGGGAATTTGTCACTCAACACTGTGATCTATGTCGGCAGAATGTTCATAATTAAACCTTTCTTGTGTCTAGAGATTTCCAGTTTAGACAACTGATGTTTAGACCCTGATAGATGTGACATTGCAGTGTTGTACTCAACCTAAACTTCTCTGATTTAATCCCTTTACCATATTATACCAATGATATTCACCGTGTACCTTACACTTGACCCATATATTAAGAGCATACCTAAGAGTCATATATATATATATATATATATATATATATATATATATATATATATATATATATATATATATATATATATATATATATATATATATATCATACAGGGTGGGCCAAAAAAAAACCTGCACTTTTTTTTAACACTTATACCTCAGCTTTTGTAGTAGATAGAGATATGGGGTTTTTCGGGATCTGAAAACTACATTCTTCTACTTTAAATCTAATATCTATATCTTTAAAAACGATTGGGTGAAAGCCACGCAATGACGGTTTGAAATAGGGTCTAAAAATAAGTCGTTGTCCGGGTAGTGATCTTGTCTGGTATTATAATTTTGATAGAATAAATTGCCATATGGTGGAAGGGAGGGGGGGGGGGGGAGGGTCTTTGTACGTAAGTGGGAGGAGTCCCTCAGTGTTATAACAAACATTGAAGATGGGTTAAGCACAATTTCTCCTGAAATTAAAGATCAAATGTTAAATTACACGTTTATGCAAGATGTTACATGTTACCCCGTCCCATCGCTCCTTGCAAACAATTCAATACTTGCAAGAGAATTGCCCAGACTTCAGGCAACATTGTGCTTAACCTACATACTGACAACACACGACGATTTAAGTTGCTGCTCGGTCTTCTGGATCGTAGGTCTAAGATTTCTCTTAACGACAAGCTTCACGTCTATAACGTAGTCCTAAAGCCAACTTTTACCTACGGTTTGGAAGTGTGGGGTAGCACCAAGCCCTCCAATTTCCGTCGTCTCCAAATCCTTCAGTCAAAAATCCTTAGAAAAATAACCGGTGCTCCTTTCTGTGTTTTAAACCTTATAGTATGTCGGGTACATGGCTAAATAAGCCAAAAAGCTGCACTTTTTGATTGGAATATGCCACTTTCTATGGTCATAGTTAATGCCCAGAGGTAACTTTTCAGATAGGGAGCCACTTCAAATTCCGTGTAGAACACCAAAATGGCGGCCATTAAAGATGGCGGCCATTAGCCGCACTAAATGTTTCTGTATCTCATCTCCTAATAGTCCGATTTCGAATTTCTTTTTTTTGTTTTAAAGGTCTTTTAAAGAAGAAACATTATTGTCCTTATACATTTATCTCTACTCCTTAAAGGTTCAGCACAAATTTCAAAAATATCAAATAATTTTTAAATTTTAGGAGTTCTCAAAATCGGTTTTTTGTGAATATCTCATTAAAGGTCACATTTACAGAAAAATCATGTCATATTAAACTTGTAGCTTGAAAAATTACCTACAAAAAAGATATCATCATTCTTATTGATAGGAGTAACCAGTTTAGAGATATCTCGATTCACAGAGTTTAACGAACAGATTGCACTCCTAATATATCTGTATAAAGGGTGTGGTAAAAGTTCGGCAACGGCTAATTATCTCCGTTAATGTTTAAGACGTATAACTGCGGTTTCTTGTAATCTTCATCATGCATAAAAAACTACTTTTTTTGGTTGGTACCCATTTTCCCACCATTTTGGTTGCCGCCATATTGGATTCAACTTCAAAATTTCAAATTGGAACCCTATACTGTGATACATATTTGAAAAGGTCTTGAAAAAAGAAAACATTTGCCGCAAACCAGAGCGTTTTATCTTTCACCGTTTCAAAATGGCGGCCAGTTTAAATTACAAAATTGACACTATTGACGTTTAATTACGGCCAAAGTAAAGATATAAGGGAAAAAATGCAAAAGTAAGTTTGTCTTATTTAGGGTAAAAAAATAATATATCAACGCTATTTTTTCCTAAGTTTTAATTTTATTTGGTAGCTATAGTACACAATAGTAATTTTACTTTCGCAACCTAAAATGTAATTAAAATATTTTTTCTTGGTAGTATTATTAAATATAAGACAGTATTAAAGTTATTATATGGTTTTATTTCACAGAGCACATCTTTACAACACAACAGACAAATTACTACAAAAAAAAAAACAAACAAGGAAGATACATTCCTTGAATCTGTTTTGGCGGACTTATAAAAAAAAGTCCAGTCATGCACCATGACTTAATGAGCGAATTTTCAAAGAAATCTGCATATTATTGGCTTATGATAATATAGGAAATTTTTTGGTTTAAAATTTGCATGGATGAAAAAAAAATTGGTACACAGGGGTAGGGGTACAAAAGCTCTTTAAGAGTAGAGTAATTGTTGTTATGTACATTTTTATCATATTTTCATATAAAAGGGGGGTAAAATGGAAAAAACACGTTTTTATGCTATTTTTGACCCTAAATTATAAAAATTTGACCCCTAAATGAACTCCAAAAATTCTGGCCAACGAACTCATCCTTTCTTTTGATATTATTGACATTTTAAAATTTGTTTGAAATTTTTAAGTGCATCCTCGTCTGCCTGTGCATGTCGTCTGGAGTGACACATATATACATACATATATACATACATATATACATACATATATACATACATATATACATACATATATACATACATACATAAAAAAAAGGGTTAAATTTTAGGAATCGATTCAGAATGGTCTAAAATGGATTTCCATGGAAATAATTTTCAAAAATTCTTATTACCAAAATTTTTAAGCCATTGCAATAGCGTAATTTTCTTTGAAAATTAATAGGTGGTAATTATAGGTGGTAAATTAATATTTAGGTGGGGCAAAATCTGCAATTGCTTCGACTTTCCGCTGACCTGGTTGAATCCCATCCTTTGATAATACAAACCCTAAGTACTCAATCTTATTGGTCCCAAAGACGCACTTTTTCAGCTTTAACGTTAAGTTTGCCGAAGACAACGCCTGCAAGATTTTCTCCAACTTTTCCAGCATTTCATTTCAAGATGTAGCAGTAATAATGAGGTCATCAAAATAGCAGAGTACTACTTTATTTCTCTAAGTTCCAAGAGCCTTATTCATCAGCCTAGCAAATTCATAGAGGCATTAGTATAAGTCCAAAACCATCCTTGTGAATTGGCCTGTGTCATCAGGGGTGATGCCTAAATGCCGTCTTCTTCCTAGCCTCTCTGGATAATGCACCTGTAAATACCAAGTGCTAAGTCTAAGACAGCGAACCAGGTTGAACAGGATAGTTTTTCAGGTAGGTCATCTATTTGCAGTAGTGGATACGGCTGTCGTACTGTGATGCTTTTTAACTTACGGAAATCAACTACAAGCCCTCGACCCTCCAGTCTTCATCATCACTAACAACACTGGACTGGCAAATGATGATTCAGTATCCTCCACTATACCTTCATTTCTCCATTCGTCTACAATCTTACTGATCTCAGTAAGTTCAGGCCACGAAGCCTTGTAGGGGACACTGGTGCAGCACCTGGTTTAATTTTTACGTCCATCTCCGTAAGGTGAGTGTGTCCTAAATCAGATAGACTTTTGGAGAAACACTCCCTGTAATTATTTAATATTTCCATCAGTTCCAACTTCTGCATTGGGTTTACGGGGCTGGTTATCACTTCTTCCTCCAGAATTACTTTCCTTGACTCTAAACCCCTATTGCTGATCCCGATCCCTTTGCTCGCCTCCACGTTTGTAACCAATATAGTACCTGATTTTAAAAGTTTATCTTATTTTCCTTAATTTCTTACAGGCACCTGTATGTGATGGCAATTAACTTTACCATCTACTATGCTAGTCGCTCCAGCGGCAACATTCACATCCCCTACTACCTCCAGATTTTCTGTGCGCTTATCGCTAATATCCATCGTACTGACAGGAAACTCTTCAGCATGTCTAATCTTAAGTACCATTTGTCTTTATAAAACTAACACCAGGTGACTCGGTCCAAGTACGACCACCAATTAAATCGTAGGGCTGGCAAGAATCTGATACAACATAGGCTTTGATCTCCCTAACTAAAAATCCATCTATTGTGATATCTAGGGCAACTGTACCCAGCGTCCTAGTTCTTCCCTCATCCCCAAATCCCAGAATTTCAATCTCCGACTTAATTCAATATAATTTTGCAGCCTTAGTGCCACAGATGCCTTGCTTAAGCACTCACTGCTGCCAGAGTCGATAAAAACATACATTTGATGGTTATTTTGCTCAGTGATGGAAAATATTATATACTGACAGTTCACACCTGTCTTAAACCTTCATTATAATGTCAATAATATCAATTTTGTAATTTAAACTGGCCGCCATTTTGAAACGGTGAAAGATAAAACGCTCTGGTTTGCGGCAAATGTTTTCTTTTTTCAAGACCTTTTCAAATATGTATCACAGTATAGGGGTTCCAATTTGAAATTTTGAAGTTGAATCCAATATGGCGGCAACCAAAATGGCGGGAAAATGGGTACCAACCAAAAAAAGTAGTTTTTTATGCATGATGAAGATTACAACAAAC
The DNA here is from genome assembly GCA_951217055.1 of Gerris lacustris. Classification (NCBI taxonomy): domain Eukaryota; kingdom Metazoa; phylum Arthropoda; class Insecta; order Hemiptera; family Gerridae; genus Gerris; species Gerris lacustris. The sequence goes on from OX578280.1 coordinate 53,567,786, forward strand.
CGCAGTTATACGTCTTAAACGTTAACGGAGATAATTAGCCGTTGCCGAACTTTTACCACACCCTTTATACAGATATATTAGGAGTGCAATCTGTTCGTTAAACTCTGTGAATCGAGATATCTCTAAACTGGTTACTCCTATCAATAAGAATGATGATATCTTTTTTGTAGGTAATTTTTCAAGCTACAAGTTTAATATGACATGATTTTTCTGTAAATGTGACCTTTAATGAGATATTCACAAAAAACCGATTTTGAGAACTCCTAAAATTTAAAAATTATTTGATATTTTTGAAATTTGTGCTGAACCTTTAAGGAGTAGAGATAAATGTATACGGACAATAATGTTTCTTCTTTAAAAGACCTTTAAAACAAAAAAAAGAAATTCGAAATCGGACTATTAGGAGATGAGATACAGAAACATTTAGTGAGTCAATACGGTGGCTAATGACCGCCATCTTTAATGGCCGCCATTTTGGTGTTCTACACGGATTTTGAAGTGGCTCCCTATCTGAAAAGTTACCTCTGGCCATCAACTATGACCACAAAAAGTGGCATATTCCAATCAAAAAGTGCAGCTTTTTTTGGTGTACCCAACGTACTATTACTATCCATGAAGACCTCGATGTTCTATTTGTCCGAAATCTATCTATATCCACTATAGAAAATTCAATGAATCCTTATTTCATCAATCCTCTTGTACAACTCCTATCTTCCCAGCAAATCCCATGTAACCATCAAAGATGTCTGAAGAAGCGGTGGCCTTGAGATCAACTCCTATAAAATATTTATTTTTTCGAAATATTATAATTATAACTATCTATTCTCAAACCTTATATAATATATTATTAATCTACTTTCTCATTATTTAATTATTTTGTATTACAATATTCAAGCCAAGTAAGTGTAGTCACTGGACTACTTCTTCTTCTTCTCGATGCTCCCTCCATGTAAAAAATAACATTATCACTTGTTGCAATGTAAATTTTGTATTTGTGTTAAACAATAAAATATTTTTTAAAAAAACCTCTACTTCTGTACAATGTTGTTACTCTCTGACTTTGGGGAGTGCGTGAGTCCAGTCTACCGTTTAATAAACCGTTATTTCTGAATTGTAAGGCTTGTCTACTACTCATAAGTAATGCCGGTATATATTTAAGGTTTATCGATGTAAAACTGTAATCTGTGGCATTTATCCAATCCCCGCTAACTATCCCCATTATATACATAGTTGTATAATCCCTTTGGCAGGCCTTCCATGCGCCTTTGCACCACTGAGTTAGTTAGTTTTAACAATACATGATTGAAATTGCGTATTTCATCTATTACTTGCGTCCTTTTATTTGCATAATTTTAAATTGTAAATTGAATTTTCGTTACATTGAATCTATTTTCTAACCTTCTCCCCACCCCTCCATTGCTATGAATGTTGTTTCATAAATTGTTATTCCCCTTTGATATGCGAAAAGGCTATTGTCGTAGTTAATTATTTCGGTATTTCATTCTTATGAAATTGTCTGAATCTGACGAGGAGTAATTGTTCCATGAGCTTTTATATAAAACACATTAATCAAAATGAATGATGTTCTCTCTACCTTAATTTGTGAAATTTCCTTCTAGGAAATTGTGCTCATGAGATGATAGTTTTGTAGTTTGAACTTAGACCAAGAATTACATCTAAAATCTAATGCACAGGTATACGTATATACGTACTTCGTACTCACGTGCATACTTTAACCTGAGTATCCACTTAAACAGTAATTTTATTAAACAATTCTAAACATTCATTGCCTTCATTACTGAGCCAAATTGTTCCGGCTACCGATGCTCTGTAGCTACCATGCTGTGCAGCAATCAACTCTTAGTCATTATAAAGGAATTTAAGACCATCTTTAATTAAGTATAAAACGTTTTATAAAATGTTCATACTCTTGGTTAATTATAAATATTTATTATTACGAGAATAATTTGCGTTCAATATATTATTGATCTGTCTGTCTAATGAATATTGCTTCCGAGCTTACTGAAGGTAACGGAAGCATTGTGTTCACTTTTGTGAACGAAAAAGTTTTATGTCTCCGATTTTTAAAATTCCAAGACAGAAATCCGTTTCAGACATCAGGGAACATTTTTGGTCTCGTGTCTGTCTGTCTGTCTGTCTATCGGTCTGTGTGTCCGCGAATTATGAAACGTGTGACGATAACTTGAGTAAATGTCAACCGATTTTGATGAAATTTGGTAGACATGTTCATTTCACCAATGCCCAGGACGAGTTCGTTGGACAACGTTATCCGTCCAAGCGTTCACGAGCAACGCTCGCGTAAACGTGAACTTCAATTTAAAATTGGAATTTTAGGTCGGGGAAAAAATCTGACTTCATCTATTCAATGAGACAAACATTTTTTTCAAATACAATTTTATAGTAAAATCAACAGCGACACCGCTATGAAGTGTTAAAGATCGCTAATATTATATTAATAGTTTTTACACAATAAACAATATAACAATAATTTTAATGTTAATATAACAATAAAGTACATGATAGGATGCGAGGAAGCTATGTGCCACACTAATTGACAGTCTATTTTTAATTTATGCCTGATGTGTCTATATTTTCGGATAGAGTGCGGAAAAAGGATTTTTTTAGTTATATTTGTGTATGATAACTACAATATTTTAATTTTTGTAAGTAATAATGCTGATAGCTATATTTAGATATTTCATGTTACTTCTTAACATGGAAAACTATTCAGTGACAGAACTCATAATTAATAACATGAGTTCAACATGTAATAAGTTACCTAATATAATATAAGCTTTTGCATCTATGTATTCATCATTAAGTTATTATTATTTTCTTTTCTTGCCTAAGGCAAAAGTATTTTTTTCTCTCTAAAACTCCGAAACTGAGATTTCAACAGAATTATCTGTTTTGGGTGTTTTTAAGACGAATTGAGTGGTTTTTAGCTGGATGTCTGTCTCTCTGTCTGTGTCATACGCATACGTCCTACAGTTTTTAAGCTAGAGAGTTGAAAATAAGTTTGATAATCAGTCCTTACATTTAGTTATTCTGCCGGAAAATCATAAAAAAATATCAAAATTCGTAAAAAATCGAAATATTTTCTTATTGCACTGAAATCTGCTCCAATTATACCTCTTTTTAAGACAAACAATGCCACTGAATTTCGTTTTGATATCAACTGAAATTTTTAAAATATCAACTTTTGAACTTTATCTCTTTTTTTAATTAACTCTGAATAATTTTGGAACTATTTCACAGATTGAGCTGACATTTGCACCAATTATACCTTTCTAAGAAATGAATAAGTCCTTCATATTGAAACTTAATATCAGCCTAAATTATGGAATTATTTGGTATGGAAAAGTTCCGACATGCTCCACGTCCGATATATATTTTTTTTTTTTTTTTAGTTCTTTAGTAAATATCGTGGCCACTTTCTTCAAAGAAATTCCTCATTTCAAATCGGAAGAGGAAACTGATCATTTATATAATCGAGTAGTGTCCTGACGATGCATCTCGAAATGATTTGTTGTTACTAAGTTTTTATTAGCTTGCTCTGTCAATTTGCTATCAATTTTTAACTAATTTCTCGAGTAGCTAGATATTTGAAACTTTTAGAATAGCTCAGAATTCGATGACAATGCATTATTTTAACACTTTTAGTCATCTTTTAGCAGAATTTAATTCAATTTCTGCAAATTTCGCTGTTAAGGAAAGTTAGTTCGGAAAATATCCGCTAGTTATTTTGTTTGTTTTGACATGACCCATATTTACGATCTTCGTTTTGACAGGTTTCAAATTTATGATTTATGACAGAAAATTTAAAAAAGTAGTGTATGAAACTTAGAATAATACTATATATAGAAGGAGCATAGAATCGGAATCCTAAGCAATTACTGATAAGAGACTGAAGCCAACTTTTGCCGAGAGGTTGTGTTCTTAAGACCAGGCTTCAAACATAACTCTCATTTTTTTCATTATACTGGAGAAGGTTGGACATACTTTTGTAACTATTCAAAGCCCGCTCACAAACAATCAAGAAGACAAACCCTGCCATTGGTTATTGCTTACGTTTCACTCTGACGTCATTTTTTTCACCTCGCACGGCATGATATAATAAACATTATTTTCAGCATATTTCAAATTAAATATAAGATAAAACACTAAAAATATTACAATAAACGAAACTAACTATCAATAATTAAAATTTACTAAAAATTAAATTAAAAACCTATTTTAGAGTTATGACGTCACAAATTTCAAAAATGAATTTTTAGAACACGGATTAAGGGACACAAACAAAGTTGGCTTCAATGTTATCAGTGATCCTCCTTCTATATATTGTATTATTCTAAGATATGAAAAGTTCTTTTTATCTTGCAATTATTGTTAAGCTAAGGCAACCACATTTATTCCAATAAAAATAAATGTTTGTTTTGATTTGTTTGTCTTCTAAATTCTAATAGATGTAATAAATTCTCAAAATGAATTTACTTAATTTTACTTTTTTCTAAATATAAAATTAATTCCGTTGCCTCGGTCCTAAGGGCTCGTTATTTATAAAAGAAATAGTAAAAATTGAAGAAGGCACGAACACGTGCCAGGTCTTTACCGGGCTAAGTAGCAGCTCCGAACGGACGTATTCCTACATATATTAACCGTATGTATACATAGTCAAATAATACAACTGTTTTCTGTACTGTGTGTGTGTGTATGTATAAATAATATATATATTTCTCGTTTTTACGTCGTAAGGCTGGTAATTTGATTGAACTAATGTTGACTGCTTAATAATATACATGTATATTTTTGATTACCAATGAGGGGAACAGAGAGAGAGAGAAGATAAGGGAAAATTACTTAAAATTATAAAATATTGTTGTCTGGGCAAAGGAATATAATAATTTTTTTAACTTAAACTTGTAAATCATTTTTCTTTCCTTCTTTATAAGAGTATGTACTTAAAGAAATTGCTTTTTAGGGTTGAAAAATGACCGAATTTCTACTACGAGTTGTTTCTTGAAGAAGGGGGAGGTTTTACTTCTGGCAGGAATTATAATCTTTAGGGAAGAGTTTAAAGGGTAAAACCCTGTTTTGAAATTCAAAGCAAGAACAAGAGTAAAGCTTAAGGGGGGGGGGGGGGGGGGTTGGAGTGGGATGAAACAGGGGTTTGAGGCGTCGGAGAAGAGCCAGAGTGGATCTCAAGCAAGGTACGAAAACCGAATTTCCTTTAACAATTTCCTACCTCTCTGTCGAAGGAAAAGGCTGTGAAAAGCATGTGTAGAACAGCTCTACGATACTGAATTATCCAAACCTGTTCAATAAGGTTTTCTCTAACACATCTTCCTGAACCACTCATTTGTCTCATAGGTCTCTTGTAGTACTTTGCTCTAGTTTCACCACCACTTTATAACAATTAAGTGTTTTAGAGGTACAACAAGATAAGAACCTTGGAGGGAAAACTAATTAACTCTAATTTATTTCTATTTGTCCATAGCGTGTTCTTAGCTTTTAAATGCTTCTATCTTAAACACATTTTAATCTCTCTTAATAAGAAATTTAACATTATTCAACTTATTATCTTTAACATTTTATTATTATTATTATAACATTGATATGTTGATTAAGTCATTATTTTATTTTTTTCAAATATTTGAATAATATAAACCTGTAATTTAAAAAACTATGTATAGTAGAAGTACTTATGTCTGTTAAGCAAGAAGCTAGATAATTTTCGTTCTTGCCTTTTGAGATTACTGTATCTTATGGACTATCTTTAAACCAGCCATTCACGGTCTAACTTGGTCGGCGCAGGGCAGGGGCCTGGATCCGTGATGGATACACGAAGAATCCGACACGATCTTGTCGTAAGACATGTTGCCAACCACCCCAAACATAGTCCAACTGTCGTGCCTCATTGGCTCGTTGGAGTGAGTGTCATACGTCAAGTTGGACCGTCAATGGATGGCATTAGCAGATAAGCCGAATGTGGACCCAACATATTTTTTATATTACAATGGATATTTTATTTATTTTAAAGTAGCTTCATGTACATCTCCACGAAGTCAGACTCTCAATTGCACTGTGTGTGACATTATAATGTTTAAAGTCTGAGAACGAAAAAAGCAAGTTTTGAAGTTGCTAATTTTTTAACTTCTAGTTTTTTTTAAGTTCTGTTTTTGATAGTTCCTAATATTCTGTTTAAGCTTCATAAATGTGCTTTTTAAGATTTCCCTAAATTAATTTTAATCTACCATTGTCTCTTTATATGTACTTCTTGTTCCTTATTAAAATTTCCTTACTCTTCAGTATTTGGCAGTCTAATATCCTCTCTTCCATCGCCTAAATACTTTAAGCGTCTCCCTTTTATTCGCATTAAACACCTCTAGAACTTTTTATATTAATAGCTTTAATACTCAGTTTGATCTCTTATGAATTAGCAAACTTCTAGACCTATATTTATTTACATTAACATGACGACTCCTCTTATAGACCATAGTACTTTTCCAAATCTCTCATCTTTGGAATTATCATACTGCTAAATGTCTCTTTTCATTGATCTTAATAATCTTCTACGTCTCTTTTTTAGTGACTTTAATACTTTGAACAGATCTTTCTTTTATTGGAATTAATTCTCTACCAGATCTCTCTTTTGTTGGCATGAATACTCTACCAGGTCTCTCTTTAATTGGCATTAATAAAAGTCAACCAGATCTCTCTTTTGTTGGCATGAATACTCTACCAGGTCTCTCTTTAATTGGCATTAATAAAAGTCAACCAGATCTCTCTTTCATTGGATATAATAGTCTCTTTCTTCATTCTTCTAGACTTTTCACAAACATGTTAAATAGAATTATGTAGGCGTATCTTAAAAGCTCTTACTTCTTTCTAATAGTCTCTTTTCATTGTATATTATTTATAGAAAAGGGTTTTTTCCCATTGGTAGGGTAAAATGGTCTAAGTTTTCACTTTAGCATTGGCAACAAGTGGTTATATTCCTTTACCCCCACTTTGCTTCAAACAATATATAAAGCTTTTTCAACAGAAAAACCCCAAGCAAGGGGAGAGATTTCTGTTTATCTTTACCCGTTGCTTCTACCTTAATACTGTTTTACACTTCGCTAATTCCTCTTCTATCTAGTAATAGAAACCGGCAAACGATATTTCTAAACATAACTATTACGTTTGACTGAATCTTTTTTAACTCAAAAGAGGTTTTAAACAAAAAATGTTTATACAGTTATAAACAAAGAATTGAAAAGACAAAAATCTATTTCTGTTATCAAAACTTTATTTATTTAACTTCTTTTGAAATAAAAAAATATTAATACTACTTATAAATAAATTAAATGTTTTGATTGGTAAAAGACAATAACATTTTTTTAAAGAGTTATCTCATTTTTAATCTATTATGATTGATAAAATAACAAAACCCTTCGAGAAATTAGATTTTGAATGTTCTTTTTTTTGTTTTGTTTCTGTATTGGTTATTATAACTACTTATTATAAAGCTATTATCTGGATTCCCATGCTTTGCTACGGATTGTGCTATTTTTTAATGTATTTTTTTAAAATTTATTAGGATTATAAACTGCTGTCTAAAATCATGTGCTAAGATAGAATATTTAGATGTCCTACATAGATCAAATATAATTTACAAAAACCTCTAATTATTAACTGATTCCTACTACTGAAGAAGCATTTAATAGAACATTACGCGTCGAGTGCGGAAAGTAGCATTTTTTCAAAATGCAGTTTTCGCACGAGTTGCGTACCGTACTTTATCTACGATTGTTAGATTTAAATAATAAATACAGAAAAAAATACACTTGCTGTATGTAAGTTCGTATCTCTTCTCTTGATAAAGATGGCATTAATCTTGAGTTGTATTTTTTGCCGAATTAATTATTTCTGGAGCAGTATTATTCTCTACATTTTCGTCAAAGCCACTTGATTCATTCATTGTTTTTCACTAAAAACTCGATATAAACAGTTACTTTAATAAAAGAATAGCAAACTAGTTTTGTAAAATGTAAACAAACTCGCTAATCGTGCGTAAAGCTGAAGAATTCCTCTTCTTTACCGCGCTAGCGTGGTAAAGAAGAGGAATTCTTCAGAACTATAAGACGCGCATGCGCAATGAATACAAGTACGTAAATAATCACTTTCTACGCATCTAAACAGAGATATAATGTTCATATTTCGAATCAATCGTAAATAAACATTTTTTTATAAAGCCTTTTCTTAAGTATTAACTTCCTCTTTTTTTCTTAAGTACTTTCAGAAAATCAGCCAGGGTTCAATTACCCTTATTTTTTTTTACTTTGCGCCTTTTTACCCCTTAATTTAAGAAAACCCTTTTATTCGCCGACTTTAATACATATCAATATATAAACTAGGCATCGCGTGGCTCTATCATTGAAGCGAGCGTATAGTAATAAATATGTATTGAATATTGAAAAAAAAGATAATTGTGAATCATGATGAGTTGATAGATAATGGGTCTGGTAGTAGTGCAGCGGCTAGTAGTAAGGGAACCACCCCGTATTCTTACTATTCCACTAACCACAATCTCTATTTCAATATTTATAATTTGTATTTCTTTGCTACAAACAAACTACTGCATGTATCAAATTGAAATTTTGCATGCCTGTTTCAATTGTGCATCAGATGGTGTCTATGAAGTTTTATTAAAATCGTTACGATAGAACGTAAGATATCGGTAAAAAGGTTGTTTTCTCTATTTTAAACGTTTAGGCCCGCTTTAATAGTTTTAGCGATCTTTATTAATTCATAGAGGTGTCGCTGTTGGTTTTATTAAAGAATGTTATTTGAAAAAAATGTTCGTCTCATCGAATAGATGATGATAGAATCTTTTCCCGTCCTGAAATTCCAATTTAATTTTTGAACCTCTCGTTTACGCGAGCGTTGCGCGCGAACTCTTGGACGGATCACGCTGTCCAACGAACTTAGCCTGAGTATTAGTAAGAGGATCATGTATACCAAATTTCAACTAAATCGGTCAACTTTTACTCAAGTTATCGTCACACGCGTGAACGTTACTGACAGACAGACAGACAGACAGACAGACAGACAGACACGGAGCATATTTCGTTGAATGTAGGAAGCTCGCTACGCTCGCTTCAATTATTATACCAAATACAATGATTTTATTTCAGCATTTCAAAGAAGTAGTGATAACTATTATGTTAGTAAAAAGACTTGGTTTCAAATACATACTATACGCCCGCCATCATGAATTAAAATGGACCTTGCAAAAGTTGTTTATGTCAAAAAAAGAAGCTAACTTCTAAATCGCAAGGTTGTTGCTCAATTTGTTCTAGAGATATCATCATGTCTAATTTCGCTTATAAATGGCCGCCATCTAGAATTAAGATGATAGATAGTAAAAATATTTCTTTGCGAGAACCTAGAGGCTAATAAAAACATACCTATCACCTGATGGTCTAATTTAGTAGTAGAGAATAGTAGACATGTGAAATAGAAAGAGTTAATTATATTAGAGAGTGTCCCATAACCTTTTCAAAATTATATTAATTTTTCGATAGTTAAGTTGCATTTTCAACTCTCTGTATCTTTTTAATGACCATCATTTGCCAGCACATTTGTATACTTAATATTCTTATTTAGATCTTGAGAGCCAGCGTGGCCGTGTGGGTTAAACCACGTCTGCTCGGCCATCACTGAATCATGAGTGGAACGAGATGGGGTTCGATACCTCGCCGTGACGCTCTGATTTATATGGCTCACAATTGATCATATCATACTCGCTTCGGCGGCAATGTACATATGTATGATGTGTGAAGTGGCTGGAACTCTCTACCGCGGGGCGTAAAAATGGCCTAAGTGATGGCCTAATTGCAAGGTTCGAACAAGTAGTTCGTCCTACCCGTTCTAGTAGGAAGTACTAGACTACTGCTACTATTTAGATCTCAAGTATCAGTGTTGCTATATGGTGGATAAGTTGAGGGCCACCCTTTTCAGAAAGAGACAGAGGTTTATATTTTTATATCTCTTAAAGATTAATATTAATGTCTTAATTCAGTTTCAGAATGTGTATATTTCTTAAATTTCATAACAATTATTAACATTGGTTCTGATCATTTTAAAGAACAAAATGTGTCAGCAAATTTAAAATTACTTCAAAAACTGAGTCATCAAGGAAAATGTTTGGTCTGATATCTGATAATAATTAGTCTATCCGTGAACGTATTAGAACTCCCATATTTTTACTACTTTTCAAATTTTGATGAAATTAGGATGACATGTCAAAGCTAGCCCACATAATAGTCCTATATTAATTTCTGCATTCATTTCTACTCTCTTGCCTCCACCTATTTTTTTATATACCACCTGTATTGCATAAATAACTCATATTTTTATAGATGCGATGTCATAATAAAATTGACAATCAATATTTAAGCCACATAAAAAAAATAGACTGCCAATTGGTGTGGCACATAGCTTCCTCGCATCCTATCACTTACTTTATTGATTTTATGCTTTTACAACCCATTATTGTCTAATTTGTTTGTTTCCCCCATTTTTTTAATCTGTCAAAACTGTTTTGATTTTTTTACATAAATTAAAGTATCAATTTAGCAAAAGTTAAAAAACGCAGACGGTTCAAATTAATATGGGGCTATCTGCAGGTTATTTCCGATAAACTATAAAAGTTTCATACAAATCAGATAAGTACTTATGAAGCTGTAAATAAATGTATGTATGTGTGGATGTAGAAGAGAAAAAAATGGGGGCAGAAGGTTGAAAATTATATGGGACCAACAATGGGCTAATCATGATCCAAATTTCATTAAAATCGGACGTGGAGTTTTTAAGATATGATGTTCCCTGATGTCTGAAACAGATTTCTATCTTGGAATTTTTGAAATCGGAGACCTAAACAACTTAACATTTTTCGTTCTCCAGAACGATCACATCGTTTCCGTTACCTTTGGTAAGCTCAGATACAATATACATTTCAGTTAGATTTGTGAATAAGCATTGGCACGTCCACTTAGAATTTTTGGTGTAGTTTCAAGGAGCTTAATCAGACATTAAAAAACAATTTGTATACATTGCTGTTTTTTTACAAACTTTCTTTTATTGTTAAGACTACAATCTTATAAGTTTTAAGTAATCTCATCTTTCTTAGTTAAAATATTTTGAATAGAAAATATATGAATAAGCATTGGAGGCTTTCGCTTTGTTAAATTTTTATTCTTTTTTCATTACATTATCGTAAAACGTAATACCACAATACCACTTCTGCTTTATTTCCTACATTTTATGTTTTAATCTACTTATAATAGAAATTATTTAAGGTATTATCAGCATTGATTTAATACAATTTTTAATTATTTTGTTTTCAAGAAGCTTCTTAACTTAAAATCCATCTTATTGTTAGTAATTAAATATTTTTCTTTATAAAAGTTAAAAAGAAATGGTAGTTTAATTAAATTTTCTTTGTAAAATAATTAGCTTCAGTGTTTTTAAAAAACAAAGTTTAAAGAAAAAAAAAAAATATCACATTAAATTTAATTTAAAGAGAATATAATGAAATAAAAGAAGGGGCGAGCCTAACTACTTAACTTTCTTTCGATCGATAGTCACCTTATATTTTCTTAAAACTTTCTTCTTAAACAGTTTAAATATTTAATCTACTTTGATGCCGTGAATTTTTACTAATACATTTTGCAGTAAGTAATGTCATAAATGTAAAGCTTTTGGAAGTAATGCCGATTTGCTGATTTTATTAATAGTCTAGAAGAAAAAAATTACAAAAAAGTGTATCACTAACATTTATCTAGAATTTTGTGTATAAGTTATAATCATTGGTGCCTTTTAAGAATGTGTGGTCGGCTAAGTTCGTCTATGGGATAAGCAATAAGCATTTGAAAAAACAAACCGGTGAAGAGCGGCCATGTCCTGCCCATTTTTTTGGGGGGGGGGGGGAAGGGGGATGCGATTTTTTTTAATGCTGAGTACAAAATTAGTTAGTAGATAAAAAATTATGTTGATATTAGTTTGTCACTCGATAGGTGACCTCTTTGATTTGGAGTAATATTTGAATAACCAAGTTACAAACTTATATTGACTTGATTTTTTATCTACTAACTAATTTGGTCCTCAGGGTCATGATAAATTACATTCCCCGTCAAAATGGATGGAATGTGGCAGCTCTCCACCAATTTGTTTTTTACATCCCACAGACGAATTTATCCGTCTATATTTTCTTAAAGGGCACCAAAAGATTAACTTACACACAAAATTCTAGCTTGATGTTAGTCAATCACTTTTATGCACGCTATCTCCTGGACTTTGAGTATGTGCTTCTTCCGCACAAACAGTGTCTTTGGGCTTATAAACAATGTGTCATTAAAAAGATGTTTCAGTCATAAAAGGAAAACTTAGCTTCCATATGTCATGTATCTCATGCAAATGGTTCCGGATACATCATCATGACGTATAATTAATTAAAATTGCCATTATCATGAATCAAGATTGTTGATCAGGTTGTCTTAGCAAGCACTTATGAGCTAAGAGAATCCTACCTACAATATGTCATGGTTATAGAATTATTGGTTCCAAAATCAATTGTTTATGGTTCTTATATATGTGTATACAGGGTGTCCCCAAAAATATGTACACACACTTTTTTAATAATTATAAATTTGGTTGAAATAGATTTATACATTTTCATTTTCAAAATGTAGGTACAATCCACCGAGTATAGAGACTAAATAGAGGTGTCATGATAGGCTGGAGGGAGTGGGGAGTGGCACCAGCTTCCCCTTCCCCTAGAATACAAACAAGCTATATAATACAAGACATTTCTCAGGGTAAAAAGGTTGTGATATGACAGGAGACAGGTATTTAAAAGGTGTTTATATTATAATTTGAAAACTGACAACTTTGGCAACCAGAACGAAGGTTTCAATCTTTGTATTCTAGTGGTGGTGGATAACCCTGAGAAAATGGTGCCATCTTCCTTCCCTCTTTAGCTACTCTATTTAGTCTCTATACTCGGTGGTAGAATCTATAGATATTATTTAATTGTTGTGACAACGCTTGTTTTTAAACTGAAGTCCGTTTTGGTGCAGGCACTGCTTACAATACCAAGCAATGCAATTGCAAACATCAAGAAACATTTCGTTAGGCATTTGTGTGCATTCTCGTCCTATTGGTTGCCCTCAATTCCACAACTATTGCAGGTTTCATAGCGTAGACCATATCTTTTAAGTTTCTCTATCTAGTGGCGAAAGGTTTGGTAAACGCTCAGGGGGGTTCTACGATACCCCTTCGTCCAATCCACCTTTGATAAGATCTCATCAAGGTAGGATCTAACACCTTGATGGTATGGAACAACCCCGTCTAATAACAATTAAATTTATGTTGTAGATTCTGTTACACTTCGAAAATTAAATTTATTTTTATAAATACTGACTTCATAATTATTTTAAACGTGTAAATACATTTTTTGGGACACTATATATACGAGTATATAACGTTTTTATATTGAAAAGTGAACAATGTTAATAGTTTCTTCCACCCTCGATTTCGAAAATACTTTTGTTAGGTGTCAGTTATATAGGGAACACTTTTAAGCAAGTTTGTTGATATAACATGTTAGCTGGAAGCTGGAAATGACAGGGGCTCTACTTGACGCATTAAGTACACTCGACACGCGTTGAAGATAAATTAAGCTTCTTGTTTATGACAAGTCTTTCGTACAGATGATTTGGTCTAAATTGGGGAAACAATTAATCTCATAACACGCGTAACTACCAGATCTTTAGAAACGTCTGACAACTTGGTTCAGACATACCTCTCCATTTCATTTCCATTTCCACTATTGATTTTGATAGGATGTACACTGTACACGTATACTACTTAGGTGTTAACTTTATTTCTTTGAGATTAAAGTCATGTCACTTTATTTAGGGTTACACAAGTTTTTAAATCTATCTATATCATTTTTAACAAACTCTAGATCTTTAAAATGTCTCAACTAAGTTAAAAATTTAAAATACATTGAATTCTTCTTAATTTGGTTTAAATTTGGCATATCAGCCATACTATGCTCTCAATAATTGTAACAGGATAATATTTTAGTAAAACCTGACATTCTTATTCAACGTGAAACGAGCATTAAAATTATTTTGTCTATTATCTTTATTTAATAATATTAACGCAAGCTCGCTACGCTCGCCTGTTTGATTCAGAATTTGTAGTAAATAAATTTATTGCAGGCTTGCTGCGTTCGCCTGTTTATACAGTAAATATAGTAATTATTAATCAAATTAAAGAAGGCTCGCTACGCTCGCCTGTTTGATTCGGAATTTGTAGTAAATATTTATTAAATAAAGTTATTGTAGGCTCGCTACGCTCGCCTATTTATACAGTTTTTGAACTCTTTTTCTACTTTTATAGACCTTTACTTTTACTTATAACATGCAATGCAGATTAATTTTTTTTAATAGTCCGCCACATTGAAAATATTCTGTGTTAAATGTTTAATACTTAGATATTCCTTTCCTATACGTCAAGACCTTTAAATTGATGTATAACATAATAACATGTCATACTGACTAAAAACGTTTTGTTTAGTCGTCCACCATATTGGCCACCATATCTTGAAAATATGAAATTTGAAATTTTATTAGTTACATATTCTTTTTCTTCTCATAAAGACCTTCAAAACGATGTATAACACATTATGCTGGCTAAAACTTTTTTTTAGTCGTCCGCCATCTTGGAAATGTTTAATGTGGAATTTCCAAAAACTATACAGTTCTCACAAATGCTGAGATCCATCTATGTGCCAAATTTCGTTGAAATTGATCAATTTTTACTCCAGTTACGTTCGACAAACAAACCAACTTTTCAAAGCCCAAGTCTCTAAAATGAAGAACTCACTACGCTCGTTCAATAATTTTTATAAATGCTAATTATTGTTTTTATAATTTTCTCTTTTGAACCCTGCACTTATTTTTAAAGTTGAACCTCGCAATGGCTCATCTTATATACTATATGTGAATACTTATGCTACATATAATGAAGATATTCAAAATGTATTAAAAAATGCTGAAGTGCATTTACAGTAGTCCGTAGACCACATAATGTAGATTTCACCTTAAGATATTTCACATTTTATGCATTTTTTTCTAACATATACAACAGAGTATAAGGAAAAACTAGGAGCAATTTTGAACTAGGTATAATCTTGAAACTTCATATCGGTAATTTTAAGATGGAACGTCAGCATCGTAAAAAAGTGTCTTCTTAATGGCACTCCTGGGTCCTTTTCAGGATATGTTTCTAAGGAAAAGGAAGGGTCTTGTTTATGAGCATCTTACTTCTATGTCCTTCTTTAAAACCTATTCTCTTTGGCTACTCTTCTTTCAACATCGCCACCGCTTACTTCCTTCTTCTTTGGGGGAGATAAAGATTCGGATGTGGTGAAAAAAACAACCGTCAAATAGGGTCGTAAAAACGTTTCTGATGCTGTATAAGGTATTTCTAGCTTAAGCCATATATCCTTCACACAGTCTGTTGATTTTAGATGCTTACTACTAAGAAATTCCTGCAGTTGAGATTGCTTTAGGTAAACATTGGCATATTATCTTTTTGTATAAATAAAATATGGTAGATACATTATTTAAAACTTTACATTGTACAGAATTTTAAAAGTGATTTTTTCTAATTTTTGTATTTTTTTCAACATTTATTCTATACTTTATAGGAGCTTATTATGATTTAAGTTCTAATTTTCTTTGAACTTGTCCATGATAAATTATCTTTAAATCCATTCTTATCCAAACTAGTTTAACCATAATGATGAAAATCCACGAAAATGCAAATTATAATACATTCGGACTTTTTCCAATTTTTTTGTTGTTTGTTCTTTGCCGTGGTGCCTTTAAAAGTAAAATTCATTCCCCCTTTCCTCCATAAAGAGTAAATTTATCCCAAATCCCAACTATACCCGTACGTGTAACTATCCCCAACTATCCCAGAATAGCATAAACACTCTACCCGGACAGCTCATGACCCCAGCCTGTTCTAACATAAATAGACCTTATTTGAGAAGGCATTTTAAATTGACTTCTCTAATATCAAATTTCCTCCACTTTTCAACGGTATCTGTATTTAAACTCTATCATCTTCATATTTGTATTATATTTATCTTCATATTTTATTTTATATGCAGCTATCGATTTCTTAGAGTATGATGAACGTACCTTCAAAAAAAAAAAATAAATAAATAAACCAAAATATTGTGAAGAAACGGAATTGATCTATAGTTTATACAGTATTTGTTTTGCAAATTATTATGGGTAGAATAAGTTCGTTTGTTACATCTTCTACCAAACTACCATACCCTGTATAATGAAAACATTGTTTTCCAAGTCATTAAAACAAATGCCTGTATCTCAAATTATATCTTAATTGGCCTAGTATCTTTCATCATAATTAGGATGAGATAATATAGTTTTGTTACTTCAGAACGGTGGATATTATAATTTTAGATGATATTTATTGGGAAGAAAGCTATTATAGTTAGTAGTTCAACATAGGGATGTTGGAGTCGAAAACCGGGATTACATCCAAAATCTATCTTAGGCATATCTGAAATTGGGCTAGAGTATACCCCTATAAATTTTGTGTGACCCGGATATCTACTTATTACTATTATTGATTAAGGTCAATTTATTTCTACTAATGAGTTTATTTCTTCGATAGCAACAGCTGTTTACGGTTTTAGAATTAATTACTTCAAGCATTTACTGACGCGGTTACTTGTGTTGAACAGATATCTCACCTTTGAGCCTGCATTCAATGTTGGACTTTGGTTCCTGGTGATGGCACCTAGTGCCTCAGACATCTACAAAAAAAAAAGAAGAAAAACTATCTGTCTATAAAATTTGGGACTTCTTTATGTGTTAATCCCTTTATAAAAAAAACAGAGGGAGAACGATCTAAAGTAGGTGTACGGAATGTTCTTCTTTAAACTGTTAATCCCCTTATTAAAACAGAAGTGTGATATTTCTTTGTCCCAAAGTACATTGGACTGAACAGAACATCCATTTGTCTTTATAGTTATTTAGGCAAAGGAATGTTGAAATAAATATATCCATTTATATTCTAAAAAAAAAACAAAGGGGAGTAACAATTTAAAGGAGTACCAATATAAGAAGGTTACAACAGTAGGTATTAAGAAAAGTAGAGGAAATTTTAAAACCATAATTTGGGCTACAAACTTGGACCCATTTAAAGAAGATAATGGGGCATTTATATAAAGTTTTTGGTTCATTGAGTTTTTGAGTTCATTTTGAACAAACCATAGAAACTTCTTACTATGGTTGAGAAACTTGGCTATAAGTTACAATTAAATTTAATAACAATATTAAGTTACGATCCGATTTTCCTGAATCTAATGAGGATTATTTCTAATCTTTCCCCTTTTTATATCTTCAATTGTTTCCTCCTCTTGGAAAAATTTAAACAACAACTATCCCCTTTGTAAGTAATAACTATTTTTACTTGGGGAAACCCACAAAAATTTGATTTCAAGTCTAAAACTATGTGACAAGAACATTGCCCGCCAATTTATAGGTTTTTGAAAATTGGAACTACACTTCCAAGTTTCTGTAGCAACAAGAAAACGTTCAATAACGGATTAGCTATTATTTCAACACACGGAGACATTCATCTAGAATCTAGATGCTGAAACAGTTTTAATTAAAAGATAGAAGACTTAAATTATATTTTTAATAGCTAAAACAATTAGCTAGTTCATTATTGTTGTTTCATCCGAAAAAAACCCTTGTTATTGCCCTGATCTTTGTGAATTCAATTTATACGCGCATTTACTGGATATTAAGGAAAAAACACTATCACATAATCATATTTCTAACGCTAATACTGACCTATTGTACAAACTTTTAGTAAAATCGGCTGAAAGCAACCGTCAATTTTAACAGACTCAGTCTATGGTTATGGAGGATCTATGGATCTATTATTACTAGATATGGGAACGTCTATGGTCTATGGAGGTCGTCATAAAGGAATAACACAGTCTCATTTCGATCTCCGACATGAAGTAGACTCGCCACTTACTAATGTAACTTTACTAATTTAACTTGTAATGTAACTTTTTTCTTCCGCAATAGACACTGATGATGGCCTTTTGAAGGCTGAAAGCTGCTTTGGCAATAATTTTTTTAATTCAATTTACGTGGAGAGACTGTTTGTGAGACTCCATCTAATTCAAGGTGCTTTTTACGTAAAAAAAAATAACACCCTAACATTCAACAGCCGTATCTCGAAAGCTTTTTAGGGTCCGTAGGCAAAACCAAGGACCCTTATATATTCCTGCGTGTCTGTCCGTCCCGTCTGTCGCATGCTCTCACGGCTACACCTTTCGTCCGATCACTTTGAAATTTGGCATGTATGTGTCTTGTACCTGCCCACATACTTTAAAAATATAGCAACTTAAAAAAAATAGTTTTCAAAAAAATTAGGGTAAAAAACTTAAGGGTTAAACAATTTTTTTTTCGACACCGTGTGGGGTATCATATGAAAGGGTACGTCGAGCTGATTACAAAAATATATAATTTTTGGTTATAAGCTTGGATAGGGAAAAGTGCCCCCCCCCCCCCTCTATCTCGCCTATGTGAAGTACAAAAAATCTGAAAGAATTCCTGAACATTCTTCGACCTAAAGTAAAGATACCACTTTTTGGAAATTTCGAAAAAAAAAATCTATTTTTTGTTGACAAAATACTTTTTTTTATAATTATGGTCTTTTCAATATATTTTGTATGTTTGTAGTCCGGTTCAGTGGCAAAAAATACTTTAACAAAAGTTTGTTTTTGTGTTTTGAGAATAACATACTCATAGAATATTTCAAAGTAAGCTTTTTAGAATTTAAAAAAAACACCATTAATAGGGTACAACTTAAACATTACAGCGTGGCCTATGGACCCTCGCTATATGCTGACTAGCACACACTTGACCTGATTATTAATTAAACAACTCGTGCCTGGTAAAAAACGGCTAAAATTTAAAAAATTGTCGAAATTTTATGCTTTTTTTATAGTTAACAGCGCCCGAAAAAAATCTATAAAATCTTGTTATCAATTTATTTTTTAATTTACTTGTTTTAAACACGTGATTTTCAGATCTGGTTTCAATGTTATTTTACAAAATAATAATTTGAAGCTAAAACAATCAACTAACTATTCTCTCTATTTATCTTGTTCCACTATACCAATGATTTTACATTGAACATGGCATTTAGTCAACATTATCTCACTCTAATTAATAGATAGGGGAAAGGTAAAGAATCACTTAATGTAGATTTTGAAGAGACAATTTAATATTAAATGTGACAATGGTAAGTTAATTTCAATTAACATCATTTTCCTTCTATGAATTACTCGCTATAGAGTCCACATAACTCTGTGAGTGTGTCATGTTTAATTAATCTAAGTGTTTTGATATACCCCTTGTCTTGTTATTCCAACTCCTCTCACGTTCAGACTTAATTTTCTTAATGTTGATAAGCTTCTTGTTCCAAGCCCTTTTGGTTCCTTTTAAAATAATACAAAGAGCTGTTTGACATGCGACTTTTTTCCTTAAATAATGCTACCCGTTTTTTTTTTACTCACTACCTTTTATGTATATTTTTATTCTTTATTATTTTACTTAAAAGGAGAGAAATAACAAATTTTTACTCTGGTATTATTATAATCACAATATATTGTAAAGGAATATTAACAATATTTTAATTAAAATGTTTAGCATGACTACAATATTTTTTAGCTACAATTAACTAAGCTACAATTAACTAGCTACTATATAATGTTGACATACTAGTAGTTCTGTGAACAGTAGATCTCGCTTCCAAAAAGAGAAAAGCAAACAAATAAAATAAAACATATACTTGTCTACCATGTACAATGTACGTGTCAACTTCTAATGTACATGTCAACTTGAAAAAAAATCCATCCTAAATTAAAAGAAACAAATAGTCTGTCAATTAGTGTGGCTTTCTCGCTCCTATGTCGTATACTTTAATGATTTTATGCTTTTACTACCAATTATTATCAAATTAACTTAATTTTTCCCCGTTTTGTAAATCTGTCAAAATTGTTTTGATTTTGCTTCCGAGCTTACCGAAGGTAACGGAAGCTATGTGATCGTTCTGAAAAAGGAAACATTTTTAGGTCTCCGATTTCAAACATTCCAAGACAGAATTCCGTTTCAGACATCAGGGATCATTTTTGGTTCTGTGTCTCGTCTGTCGGTCTGTCTGTCGCTCAATTATTTGGAACCAACATATCTTAAAACACTACTCGTCCGATTTTATTGACACTGAACCAAAAATGTTCCTTGATATCTCAAACGCGGATATCTGTTTTTGATTTTTTTAAATCTGAGACATAAACAATTTTCATTCGTCAGAACCATCACATTGCTTTCGTTACTTCGGTAAGCTGCTACTGTTATTTCGATGAGCTTGGAAGCAAAATAGTATTAAAAACAATGTTTTTTTTCTACTCATGCATTTAGCGATTTGAAATTCTTAAACTATGCTTTAAAAACTGTGATTTACAATATATTGTGTCACAGCAATTATTTTTAAATTTTCCTTTAAAGTCTTTATCATTTAACGATGTAACGACGTGTTACACCTACTTAAATATATCGATATATGTATATATTCCTGGTTTTTAGGTGTAGAACGCATCATTATAGATGTGAAATTTGTTATTTCGCTTCTATTCAAGAAATCATCTTCAGGGTTGTTGAGCATTGTAATTTTTACTTGTAGCTACAATCTGAACAGACTGTGGGAGAAAAAGGAAGCATAATTATATCTTGGTCAAAGATTGGTCAATGGATGTTACCCTGGGTAACACCGTTACCCAGGGGCATCTTTTGGTAACTTTAGATTTTTTAACCGTTTGCCATAGAAATTAGACGATAGCATAATGCAGAATTGACAAATGAAATATTCCCCTGTCGTAGTCTGAGCGTTTCAAGGTTAGCTTATTTACCTATGATTAAAGTAGATGAACACTCAACGAGTTTCGGTATTAATCATGCAGAATGTACGTCACTAGTGGATACCATAGAAAACGGACACACACGGGTATCGGAAATATTCAATACAATCTTCAACCAAGAAGTAAGATATAAATATGCAAATTATTCATTCAATAGGTAGTTACCATTTGTTGCTTCAAGTTAAAATCACATTGGTTAACAACATCTCTGAAGATAATTTCAATACTGTCGGTGAAACCTCTGCACTATCATCCCACGTGATGACCTTTTACCCTAGAATATAGAGGGGTTTAGTTTTTATTTCGATAAAAGTCTGATGTTATAAAAATATAATAAAATATAAAAAATATTATTTATAACCATAGTGTCATATATCTAAATAATTTAATTTGAGAGAGAGAGGAATATATTATATTAAATTTTTATGTGAAAATAAGAAATATTAAACGACATTTGCCTCATATGAGTATGTGTAAAAAAAGGTTTTGAAAACATTTTATTTCTTTAATTTGCCCCTTTGCCTGCATGAAAAATTGGACGCGATCATTTAACCCTGTGAATTTTTAGGCCGGAACTTCGATCAAAACATATTTTTTTAAGTGGAGTCTTCCCACTCATCTAGCGTTTCTGCATCGTGGAAAAAATATATTAACAGTGGCTGAGAGATAGAGTCAGAAGACATTAAAAATTCAAACATATATGTTTAGATGTGTAACTAGTCTTGAATTTCGAGTCGTAGAAGATGTGTCTAATCAGTCTGTTGTAAAACGATTTTTTTTTTTTTTTTTGAGTTCGTTTATATTTTTTGTCAGAAATTACAAATTAGGTGTAGTTATTATTATTATTTTTTTTTTTTGGAAAAAGTAAGAGATCTTAGTGGTTTTCTAGAAAAAGTAATTGCTGGTGATTTTTATATAAGAATTAGTGTTGTTTGCTTTAATCGTTACATATGTTTACTATTTAGTTGTATTATAGCTATATGAAACTCAAATTAGTTTGGTGATTCTTTTTGTCCAATAATTACTAAACACTTCCTTTATATCCTATTATAAAATGAATTAATGATAAGAATAGGATTTTGATTGCTTTTATTTGTGAAATCTCAGGTAATTTTACACTTAACAGATTGGTATTAAGAAATAAATTCAATTTACGAACGAGAGGTAGTTTTTTTGTTAAAAACCACTCGTGATAAATGTACAAATTCACGTTTTCAACCAGTGTATTTTATAATTATATTTTAGTCACTAATACTTATCAAAATCCTATACTATTAAGGCACAACATTAGCTATACTTTTAAAGTACTTGTTTGCGCCGCTGATAAAACGTACGTTTATCAATACGAGAATAAGAATTTTTGCTCTCGATTCCGTTATATCGATTCCTTAGGACGAGAGAAGGGAGGATCGATATATGTCATCAATAAATCGTAAACCGTTAGTTGCATAGCGAACTCAGAGGTGAGAGGTTACGCCAGCTGTCCCGCACCGCTCTATACATCTTCGTCGAGACTTCGAAAATCTCTCACCAACCCGTATACCTGAGGGCATCCCCCCGATAAGTATAATTTTATTTACATTTAGTTAGGTACACTTTACATGCACACACACATTCAGATAGGTTTGTTTTTCCCGCTTTCACAGGTACATGGTTAGGTTACTACACAATTAATTCCAGACTCTGATACGCCCTGGTATTTCGGTATATGTCAGGAGTCAGACTATCAGGTACTCTACCATGTACATGCCGTATTAGCTTAGCGCCCTTCTCCGCAAACTTACCCGTTAAACCTACAGTCCACATACCAATATTTTTATTCCCGTTCCGTTTAGGGCAGGCTTAAGCCCAACCATATAATTTTTGGTTCCTTTAGCGCCTGGATCTCCGTTCCGTTTTACTTACATATTCGTTCGTTTACAATTATACCTACAATTATAATTGTTACATCGCACCGTTTTATTTTCAGTTTTCTGTTCAGGTTTATGTATCATATACATATTTTATGCTGCATAGTTGAGGTTTGTGTTAGAGGTTGTTAGAGGAAACTTGACTTTGTACTTTAACCCTTTAGTTATAATTCAATTAATACCGCTCCATTCCATGCTATAAAAACTCGTAAACGTTCAGTTTGACCTTTGGCTTCGGTCGATTTGTATTCTTTCTTTTGCATATTCTTTTATTTCCTTATCTCTTGCTTTCTTTTAATCTTTGATCTCCGATAAAAGATTATTAGTTTTACGTAATTTATTTCTTTTCAAAGAGGCTCAACTAGGGAACAGGTTTCAATTCCCGTAGGTGGCACTCAAATTTTATTTTCGTTTTTTGTGGGATCTGTTAACATTTTCGTGTTCACCAGTTATAGTTTCCTTTGTTCTTCATATTTGGCTGAAATATTAGTTTCTTTTTATTATTTTTTATATTTTTATTAGAAACTTATTATTTTATTTTTTTTCTTCACTTCAAATTATTTGATCTCTTTTACTATGGCTGAAAAAGAGACCGTATCTGGTAAGGTAGATCCTAAGGCTCAGATCCAATCTAAAATAAAAGTCTTAACAGCTCGAAAAGAAACCCTCTTTCAGCGAGTTCAAAGAGCTTATGATGAATCGAAGTTTAAAAATGACAAATCATCTGCTGATGAAAAACTTAAGAGATCTTTTACAATCCGCTGTATGTCTTTAGCTGAAACTAAACAACAGTTTGAAACTGTAGTAGGTGAAATAAATATGCTTAAAATGGATATAGGGGAAGAGCTTAATTTTTCTGAATTAAATTCTTTTGACACTCTCTATTGTGTTATTCAACAAAAACTTGGCGAATTAAAAAATGGTGATAAACCTCCTTCAAGTTCATCTACTGTTGTCGGATCTTGTCCTACGTTGCCCGTACCCGCTAAACCAACTTTGCCGTCTTTAGAAATACCGCAGTTCGACGGAAACGAACTTAATTGGACATTTTTCTACAGGAGTTTTAAATCTCTTATTGTTGATAACAAAGACCTATCAAACGATGATAAAGTAAGGTTTCTCTCTGGTGCTTTGAAAAACAAGGCTCTTACCTTAGTATCCGGTATAGTCCCTGTTGGTGAAAATTTCCAGACTTTATGGGAAACTCTGTGCAACCGCTATGCAGACCCACGAGTATTGGCCACAAAATATCTCGACAATATTATGAGTTGTCAGACTCAACTTAAAGAGTCAGCCGCTGTCATCGATACTTTCATACAAAATTTTGTTGCGCCTGCTCAGGCTTTTTTAAATTTAAAACTAAATGATCCCGTTAATTTTTTGTTGTATTATATTGCTTGTTCTCGCTTACCCTCGTTTACTGTTCGTCAGTTTGAACTATCTATTTGTTCGTCGTTTAAGGTTGGTGAACAAGATCAAAGAGATATACCCGGATTTAAAGAACTTGCTCTCTTTCTACAGAACTATGTGAAAGTTTTATCACATAGTCATTTTCCGTCAAGTTCTTCTAACAAAATTACTCATACTGATAAAAATAAGTCATCGACACAACGTTATACAAACAATACCCGCTCCGTTACAAGTCCTCGAAATAAGTCTACTCAATCTTTCGTTTCTAAGGAAATTCCCGATAAGAAATGTCCAGTTTGCACTTCTTCAGATCACCATTTATACATGTGTGAAACTTTTAAATCATTATCGCTTAAGGAAAGAATAGCTGCTGTTGAAAACCATAAAATTTGTTCTAACTGTCTGTCTTATCGACATCAGGCACCCACTTGTCGTTCTAAAAGGTTTTGCTATACGTGTAAGAAAAAACACCATTCGTTAATCTGCGAGTCGACTAAAACCGAAGAAAAACCCGCTCCTGTGTCTGCAATCTCCGCGACACTCTCCGCCTCCGCTAGTTCTTCGACGACAACCGTTCTTCTGTCCACCGCTCTAATAACCGTTTTCGATGTGCATAATAAACCTCACGTATGTAGATCACTGTTAGACTCCGCTTCTCAATCTAATTTTATTACAGAATCCTTGTGTAAGAAATTAGGACTTAAAAGGCGTCCTGTCGTTACTAATATTCAAGGGATAGGCGCTCACTTTAGCTCCGTAAAGAATGAGTGTTCCGTTAAGTTCGCTTCTCGACTTAATAAGTCTTCAGAGTACGAATTAAAAACCTTAATTTTGGATCAGATTACTGATAACCTTCCGTCTTGTAACATTCCGTTAAAAAATGTATCTCATCTACAAGGGATCCCTCTAGCTGATGAAACCTACCGCCAACCTGGTACCATTGATATGCTTATAGGTGCCTCGTTGTTCGCCGTTATGTTAGGCCCTGGAAAGATTACAGGACCGCCTAACGCTCCGTTAGCTCTTCAGACTAGTTTAGGTTATGTAGTGATGGGACCTGTAGAAGATACTTTGAACACGAATACTGAGCCCAAATATCAGTCCCTTTGTAGTATTGTTACTCAACCGCTTGAAAAGTTAGTCACACGTATGTGGGAATTAGAGGATATCCCTTCCGTTGATTCTATCTCCGCTGAAGAACAAGAATGCGAGCGCATATTTTCTGAGACAACCAAACGTATGCCTGATGGTCGTTACTCCGTTGATCTTCCTTTTTGTAAAGATAGTTCACTTCTTGGTGACTCAAAAAATATTGTTTTGCGCCGTTTTTATTCACTCGAGAAACGACTAGAATCGAACTCAAAGTTAAAGGACGAGTATCACACGTTCATGAAAGATTATATAAATCAGGGTCATATGGTTTTAGGTGAAGAAGATAGCGATGGCTGCTATTTGCCTCATCATTGCGTATTCAAGCCCGATAGTACTTCTACTAAAGTTCGGGTCGTTTGGGACGCTAGTTGTGCCACTTCTAGTGGATATTCTCTGAATGACATGCTTCATACAGGCCCTAAACTTCATGCAGATTTAACATACATTTTAACTCTTTTCAGACTTTATCCTATCGCAGTAACCGCTGATATCCGCCAAATGTACCGCCAAATTCTAGTAAATCAACATCATAGAAAATTTCAAAAAATATTTTGGCGTTTTTCTAAAGATGAAAATATTGCCGTGTATACTTTAAATACTGTAACTTTTGGTGTCAAACCCGCCCCGTACCTCGCTTTGAAGATTCTTCGCAAACACGCTCATGACACAAAAGATATTTACCCCGTCGCAGCATCTATTGTGGAAGATGGTTTTTTCGTAGATGACATGGCAATTAGTTTTCCTACCTTAAAAGATGCTCTCGACGCCTACCGTCAATTACTAGTTATGTTGAAGTCCTGCGGTATGGACTTAGTGAAATGGAATTCAAATTCTCAGTTATTTTTAAATTCTATTAATTCAGACATCCGTTTAAAACAAAATATAAATTTTGATTCTTCTGATATTACTAAGATTTTAGGCTTGGAGTTTAACCCGACTATTGATGGATTTATTTTTAATGTTAAAACAGATAACACTATTTGTACTAAAAGAAATATTTTATCTACTTACGCTCGTATTTTCGATCCAATAGGATTTCTTGCACCTGTCACCGTTTCTCTTAAAATATTAATTAAAGAATTTTGGAATCTAAACCTAGGATGGGATGAAGTTCCTTCTTGTAGGAAGTTACTTAAAACTTGGAATAATCTTCAATCGCAACTACCGCTTCTCTCTGAATTTAAAATTCCACGTCACATAGGTCTCGTTCATAACTCTGAAATAGATTTAATAGGATTTGCGGATGCATCGGGCAAAGCTTATGGGGCAGTCGTTTATTCAAGAATAAATATTTCTGGAAACATTATTATTTCTTTACTCTGTGCTAAAACCAGAGTGGCTCCGCAGAAATGTATAACTATTCCCAGACTGGAACTATGTGCCGCCGTTTTACTAGCAAGGCTAATGAATTTTATTTTAAAGTCGTTTTCCGGTAAACTAAATTTTAAAAATATATATGCCTTTTCAGATTCTTCAGTTGTTATTCATTGGATTGCCTCCTCATCTTCCCGATGGAAAGTTTTTGTAGCTAACAGAGTTGATCAAATTAAAGACTTGCTCCCTAACATTTCTTGGTTTCATGTTGCTGGTTTGTCCAACCCAGCTGATTGTTTATCTAGAGGTCTATCCCCTGAAAATCTGATGTCTCATCCGCTATGGATTTCAGGGCCAGACTGGTTAGTTTTACAGCCTGACCAGTGGCCGAAATCTGAACCCTCAGTCGGGGGAGAAGAGTTAATAGAAGAAGTCAAACAGGTGTATACTTCTGTAGAGCCCGCAGAAAATATTTTAAATACAATAGATCGTTGCTCTTCTTACGACATGGTTCTTCGAGTCCTCTCCTACTGCCGTAGATGGAAACATTATAAGAGAGAAAATAAACCACTCTCTTTCATCTCCACCGCTGAACTGAATGGGGCTGAAATTTTAATTTTAAAACTTATTCAGCAATATCATTTTAAAGAAGAAATTACCGCTTTAGAAAAAGATAAAATCTTACCTTCCCGTTTCCGTAAACTTTCTCCTTTTATAAACGAACATGGCCTGTTAGTAGTCGGAGGTAGATTAACTCACTCCAAGTTAAGTGGTTATCAAAAACACCCAATTTTACTTCCAAAAGAAAACCGTCTTGTTCATTTAATTATTGACAAGATTCACTCTACTCATTTTCATACGGGTGTTGCTATGACTCTCGCTCTTTTACGTCAAAAATATTGGATATTCGGAGGTAGAGACATCGCTCGTAAACGCATAGGTTCGTGTAACATTTGCTTTAAACACAAACCTCATGCCCCCTACCCTATCATGGGTGACTTACCTAAGGAACGAGTCACAGAAGTCAAACCTTTCTTGCACACTGGAGTCGATTATGCTGGTCCATATAATATAGTTTTTTCTAAGAGAAGAGGTGTCCGTACACATAAAGCTTACTTGTCATTATTTATTTGTTTGTCTACCAAAGCAGTTCATCTGGAACTTGCGACGGACTTAAGTACACCTACTTTTTTAAACGCTCTTAAACGCTTCCTCGCGAGGCGAGGTCCAGTACACACTTTCTACTCCGACGGAGCAACGAATTTTATTGGCGCTCGAAACCACTTAGACGCAGTTTATGAACTTCTTACTTCTAAAGACTACATAACCGCTGTTGGTCATGAACTGTCTTGCCAACGCATTACTTGGAGCCAACAAGTACCGTCTGCTCCACATATGAATGGTATATGGGAAAGTAATATCAAGAGTACTAAAACTCATTTAACTAAAGCAATAGGTAGTCAAGTTTTGACTTATGAAGAACTCAATACTTTACTGGCTCAAGTAGAAGCGTTATTAAATTCACGTCCTCTATGTACTCTAAGTTCTGATCCTAATGATCCGGTTGCTTTAACTCCCGCTCATTTTCTCTCAGGTTCACCTCTAGGTCATATTCCTTCTCCTAATGTAGAAAATATTCCTATTAACCGTTTGACTCGTTACCAGTTGCTGGAAAGGATGACCCAGGACTTCTGGAAACGATGGCACGTCGAGTACCTTCACACACTTCAAACCCGAGAAAAATGGAATACTCAAAGTAAGCCTATCACAGTTGGTACCATCGTCATAATCCGTAATGACCACTCTGCCCCTTTGACTTGGCCACTTGGCATTGTAGAGGTCGTTCATCCGGGGAAAGATGGAGTGACCCGTGTCGCCACAGTAAGATCGAAAGGCAAACTATATCGTAGGCCAGTGGTCAAGCTTTGTCCACTCCCTACACAGTAACTTTCGTGTTAATCATTAATTTCATTTTTTATTTTTTTTTTCTTTCTTTTTTCCCTCATCGAAGTGAGTTCTTTTCTTATCACCGTTGAACAAAGGTTCATTTATTTTCGTGTTTTTTTTTACACTTTTTTTTCCTCCGTCGCATTTTGCCCTAGCTGCAAGTTGTTAACTAGGGTTTTTAGAAGATTTTTATTTTGTTCTCTCAGGAAAAGGTTTCCTGAGCGGGGGAGTATGTTTGCGCCGCTGATAAAACGTACGTTTATCAATACGAGAATAAGAATTTTTGCTCTCGATTCCGTTATATCGATTCCTTAGGACGAGAGAAGGGAGGATCGATATATGTCATCAATAAATCGTAAACCGTTAGTTGCATAGCGAACTCAGAGGTGAGAGGTTACGCCAGCTGTCCCGCACCGCTCTATACATCTTCGTCGAGACTTCGAAAATCTCTCACCAACCCGTATACCTAAGGGCATCCCCCCGATAAGTATAATTTTATTTACATTTAGTTAGGTACACTTTACATGCACACACACATTCAGATAGGTTTGTTTTTCCCGCTTTCACAGGTACATGGTTAGGTTACTACACAATTAATTCCAGACTCTGATACGCCCTGGTATTTCGGTATATGTCAGGAGTCAGACTATCAGGTACTCTACCATGTACATGCCGTATTAGCTTAGCGCCCTTCTCCGCAAACTTACCCGTTAAACCTACAGTCCACATACCAATATTTTTATTCCCGTTCCGTTTAGGGCAGGCTTAAGCCCAACCAGTACTTTAAAAATAACTAAAGTGCTGTAGCCCAAGTGTTTTAAATAGCTAAAGTACTAATGCTAATTGAAAAATATATTTTATATAACCTTACTGATGGCTAAAGTGTTATTGATCCTTAGCGAATAGAGTGACAAGGATTTGTATATAGGGATTGTATGAACAAATGCAAGTTAATTAACTGAAAACAATTATATACACTTCTAATTTTCAATTATTATTTCTTCATTAATTTCTTTTAAAAATAAGGGCATCCAATAGCCTGATGTCTTTTTAACCTCCTAAAAGGTATCAAACTTTATCTTTAGTTGGAGGACATCATTTATTAACCGTGTCGTCCATATAACGACATACTTAATGACAAGCTATATGATTCTATCGAATATCTTTTAATGTGTTGGAGCTTACCGATCTTTAGGAATAAAAACCAGATCTCTACTAAAAGTATCTTTATTAAAGAAAGACACCATAGCCGGTTTTTAACCACTAGTACCTTCTTCAGTAAGGTTAACCTTTAACCAGTAGTAACATCTTCTATATATTCATTCACATACAAATAAGAGAAATACATTAATAAATTCCGGTATTAATATACCGGGAAAAATGAATAGAATAGAAATATAAAATAGATAGAGCCAGTCCAGGAGTAGAAAAATAGGTATAAACCTGACTAAGGTCTAAACTTATGTTTATTGTAAGAAAATGAACTACTCTTTTTATTTACTAACTCTTTTTATTTACTATAATATGAATTAGTATCATGTATTCATGGAAGAAATAAATATTTTGAAGTTATAATTTGTTATATGTACAAATTTCAAACAATGTGTTAGTGCATAGAGTATCTTTATAATGATATAAAGGAAGTGTTTGTGGCATTTATCCTCTTGTTATTGATTAATATGTTCTTAATTGTCAATTGATCATATATTATAATGTTCTAATTGATTGTTTGTCAGCATATACTGAGAACACCCAATTAACTACTGTAGTGCCTTATTTGTGTTTTATTTAATTATACGTTATCAATAAATCGAAATCCTGGCTCTACTCCGCTTTCTTATGGGACTGTTTAAATGTAAGCATAATATATTTTATATTTTTTGTGAGTATGTCTCTTCTTAAATCATATAAATATTATTATTATAATATATATATATATATATTATTGTATAAAGTCAAAATAAAACCATTAAATGGTAACAAATTTCAGAAAGGAATTATATGAAATAAATTCTAAATTAATTCAGTGGTGTACACATGGGGAAGGTAGAAGAGGCCGAATCAATATACGAGAAATTAAAAATTAAATAATTAAGTGACAAATAGTAGAAGCATATTAATTTAAATATAATAAACACGATAAAATATACAGACTTAAAAGATTACAATAGACAATGCTTAGACTATACATATTTATATTTAAAAAGTTTCCGATAAAATTAAACTTTTTCAACATGTGTTCCTTTTATCTGTGCTCGCTTTAGATACACTAATATAAGTAAAAATTGATATGAATACGGTTATCTTTCCATGTAAACACACTGTATATAATCTTCTTCATCTCAAGGAGGACACATCTAAAGTGTAGTATGTATTGTATATTATGGGACCCACCTTAAGATACATATAAACACATGACTGTATCGAGATAGTATTAGAGCATGCGCAGTTTTATGTTTCTCCTCCAGTTAACTTGACACACTGACCGTAAACATAACCTTCTTTCATAGTCATCAAAATCAGCTGTTTTCTAATGACGTCACTACTGTATCCAAATACATATTTTCAAATACCAGCTCAATACAGAAAGTAAAGAGACATCTGTGAAAAACATTAACCGTATTGAGATAATTTTCAATACATCATATGAACGTAGCTATAATTTGTTAACGCAATAATACGGTAATAATCTTCATCGATTGCGTAAATGAAAATATAATTTGCTTTATGAGAGAAGCAACTCTTATCATACAAATTTTTCTTTCTTTCTGCACTTTTGCAGCATATAGCGAGAGAAATTATTTTGATGGTGAAACAAATCTATTTAAATTGAAGCATTGATTGAAATATAATTTTAAGATACTGCAATAAAAAAAAGTTCGCTCGCTTCACGCATAAAAGCCATATCTATTACCGAAATTGTATCATAGTAAAGGATCAAATCAATATATGGAATAAAAATATATTTCTTTTTCAATCTGAAAATACGGTCTTTTAGATGAGTTTGCAAAGTACACCCTTGACCATAGCCTTCTTTGTTCTCTCTTACTTAACTTTGTTAAGTGTATTATTATACTTCACAACTTTATTAGAACCAAAAGACTTAAACAGTTCTTTATTTTTCACAGCTCATTTAATTAGAATTTATGAATTTTAATTAATTTTGTTTTTTAAAATATAATTCTGTACTTGATTATTAATTTTTTTGTCTCTCTAGAGAATAGATGTATTAAGAGTTTTTTAATATCGTTGTGATAAAAAAATGCATTATCTTTTAGGTTAAGAAACTTAAATAAAAAAAGTCTATGGGTGAAGTATACACTTGAAAAATAAGTCTTTAACCTCTTATAAAGCGCCTACTTCTTCTAAGATAAGTTTAAAACTTTTACTACCTTCACACTTTTATTAATACGAAGCTCGAGGAAAACTTATAAAAGCTATTTTTGCTATCAAAAACTAAATATAGTTAAATAAAATTCATCAGGCATTTTATGTGATAAGAACAGGGTGGGGGGAAGAAGTGGTAAAAGTTGATTTTTACTATCTTAAAGATAGCGTCTTTATTTTTACTTGTGTGATATCACGCCTTCTTCTTGAAGAGATATTAAATGAAGTGAGAAGGGAATGTTCTTTACTTTAGGTTAAGATTGTTTTTCTTTATAAATTATTTTTTTCTTATACGTACATTTATATCAAAAGAAAGTATTGTGGTGGCGCGAAAATTAGATTTTGAGTAGAATAAAGAAGATTTAAAAAATGTCAGTCTCTTGTCTGTGCAGATGCATCAAAGCCGATTTTGATGAAATTAGACATACAGATTTAGAAAAATCATATTCCTAGGTGAAATTGAGAAATGGTTTTTAGCTCCAAATTTGGGAGCGTTTCCTTTAAAGTGAGTGTCTTGCATTAAATATTATTTAATATTGAATAAATACTTAATCACGATGAGTTGATAGTTAAAGAGGATGCTTGTAGTGAAGAGCCGAGTAGTGAGTCCCTAACCCTCACACCCCGGCCTACTCTATTTAAAATATTGTAAAATATATCACTCCACTGCACAAAAAACTTCCTCTCGCATCAGGTTGAAATTTTACATGCCTGTTTCAATTGTATTTTAGACGATGTGTATGAAGTTTTATTAAAATCGATAACGTAAAGGCGGAGACACACCTGAGCATTCGCCCCGAATGAGCATGCATTTGCCCCCGAATGAGCATGCGTTCGCCCCCGAATGAGCAAGCGTTTGCCCCGAATCGCTTAGATATGGAGAGGACGAGCCGAACGGAAACGCATGCTCATTCGGGGCGAATGCTCAGGTGTGTCTCCGCCTTAAGATATCGTTAAAAACTTTGTTTTCTCTTGTTTTAACGTATAGGTCTACTTTAATAAATTTTGCGAGCTTTAACACTTCATAGCGGTGTCGGTGTTGGTTTTACTAAAAAAAAATGTATTAAAAAAGTTGTTTGTCATATTGAATAGATGAAGATAGGATTTTTCCTGTCCTAAAATTCCAATTTTACATTTAATAAAGCTCACGTATACGCGAACGTTACACGCGACCTGTTGGGTGGATAACGTTGTCCAAAGAACTTGTCTTGGGCATTGGTAAAATGAACGTGTGTACCAATTTTCAACTAAATCGGGCATCTTTCACTCAAGTTATCGTTATCTGTCGATTTCGTGACGGTGGATTTCGTTACCAGCCGTTTTTTTTCGGATTCACTCCCGGGCTCCAGACGCTGTAACGTGCCATAAGGAACTTCGTTCCAAAAACAGAGGAACATTATTTCTTGAAAACAGTGATTTAAAAATTCTAAAATCTAGTCTATTTAAATACGAATTTAACCATAAAAGTTTTCCCGGGCAGATTATAGTTCCTGAGAAAATAACTACAAAAAAATGGTCAGAGGTCGGGTTCAATGCCCCGCCGGTAAGAGTTATTTGATGAATTTTTATAAAATTTTTAATAATAATTAATGTATCATAAATGATATTTTAGGATAGCGAAGGTCACATAATATATTTCTATCTTCATGGTAATGTTATTAATAACATTCCTTGAAGAAGGTGATATATTTTCCGAAACGTCGGTCAACTAAAACAGAGTTAGTTTAATTTTGACTGATCCTCGCTATCCTAAAAAAAAAATGTATTTATTTATTTCACAGTCGATATTCACCAATTGTTAATTAAATGTAACTAAGAATACTCGAAATAACTAATAAATAGGCAACACTGGACCAAGTAATTACGTACTCATGTATGAGAAAGTTGAGATTGAGTTTTATCAGACATTTTTTTTTTTTTTTTTTTTGAGCAGTTATTGATAGCCACTTATAGACCGAGAAAACTTGTTAAGTTCACCTACAAGATAGTATTTACAGGGTTAAATGTATATTAAAATAGTTCGATGATGTACATGTACAATGTACATAGATCAAATTAAGTTAATATGTACCAAGTAAATAAGTTTTCTTACTAACAAGAAAGCTGACTAAGTTTACTATTAATGATAACAGAATCAGAAAACAAGTACAATACCGTGTAATAGACTTGACATATAAGTTGTTCAGAAGTTTATTATTAAACTAGGACAATGAAAGCTTAACTACCTCGTTTATTATTTCTTGCTCCCTTATTAAAATAGTTTTTGCCCTACAACTTTTCACGTCGAGTTAAACGGTATAAATCAAGCATTTTCTTACTTGTTTCCTGCTTTATCCAGTCTTGCTTGTTTTGACTTACAGTCGTAGTTGGAAATAGTTATACTACTGTGCTTTGCATGGGTTTTATCGGAAAATTAGTCCTTGAACTCCGCTTCATAGATTCTTGAGATCTAGGGTGAATAATATGAAGAAAACCCTATTTTTTTTTATAATATTTAAGTTAGCGAGATGTAATTGTTGTTTAGTTTATTGTTTTGTTATTATTATTTATAAATTGTAATGAGATTATTGATATTTTTAAATAGTGAATGACATTTTAGCAGTAGGTACACATTTAAGTCCTTACATTCCCTTTGTTTCTTCATATTTAATTAAATTTGCTTATCTGCCCCCCCCCCCTTTAATCCTTTAAACTATTACAACTTACAAAGCCTCCACTTGTTTGAGAGTAGTGCCGATTTAGATAGTATTTTTAGAGTTTCGTTGGTAAAACCAAAAAAAAGAAACCCTTATAGTTTCGTTCCTGGGTCTGTCTGTCACTCTGTACGGTTCCAATAACTTTTAAACCAAAAGAGATAAAAACTTGAAACTTTCCAGTATAAAAAATCGTTTTGACGCACACACAGGAAAAATATAGCGAACTCAAAATTATCAGCTCTTCAAATTCAAAATGGCGGATAATTCACGTCGCCAGAAAAAAAGATTTTTTTAAATTTTTCAGTGGGGTATCAAATGAAAGGTATTGAAGAGTAGATTACAAATATATATACCACTTAGGGATAGTGTTTAATTTTCGGCGCCGTTTTGTCAAAAAACATCGAAATTTTGCGTGTCCCCCCCCCCCCCCTAAAAACGTATTTCCGCTGTTACTAAAAATATAGAAAAATATGCAAAATGTGTGGTCTGCTGGGCCATAGAAAAAATAAGATTAGCAATTTTATCTGATCTACTGGAAATCCAAGATGGAGGATAATTCACGTCACTCGAAAAAAAATTTTTTTTTTTAAATTTTGAGTGGGGTATCAAATGAAAGGTATTGAAGAGTAGATTACAAAAAGGTATAACACTTGTGGTTAACGTTTAATTTTGCGCGCCATTTTGCCAAAAAATCATTTCTCCCCCCCTCCTTCTAATTTTGTGTTCACAATACCAACGAAACCCTTTTTACGTGAGACTTCACGCCTTACCAATTTATTTAATTAATGTTTTTTTATTTATTTATGTTTTTATAATAACTTCCCTGTGGTAGGAATGTACTACAATAGTACAGTTCCGCTTGTACAGCTAAGTTTATGTAGCTTCTTGCTGTTTTTCCGCTGTTTTACCGCTACTGCTTAGTTTATCCGCCGTGTCAAAGGCCGCAAAATTAAAGACTTCTGACCAAGTTACCATAATTGAAGCGAGCGTAGCGAGCTTCCTACATTCAACGAAATATGCTCCGTGTCTGTCTGTCTGTCTGTCTGTCTGTCTGTCTGTCTGTCTGTCAGTAACGTTCACGCGTGTGACGATAACTTGAGTAAAAGTTGACCGATTTAGTTGAAATTTGGTATACATGATCCTCTTACTAATACTCAGGCTAAGTTCGTTGGACAGCGTGATCCGTCCAAGAGTTCGCGCGCAACGCTCGCGTAAACGAGAGGTTTAAAAATTAAATTGGAATTTCAGGACGGGAAAAGATTCTATCATCATCTATTCGATGAGACGAACATTTTTTTCAAATAACATTTTTTAGTAAAACCAACAGCGACACCGCTATGAATTAATACAGATCGCTAAAACTATTAAAGCGGGCCTAAACGTTTAAAATAGAGAAAACAACCTTTTTACCGATATCTTACGTTCTAACGTAACGATTTTAATAAAACTTCATAGACACCATCTGATGCACAATTGAAACAGGCATGCAAAATTTCAATTTGATACATGCAGTAGTTTGTTTGTAGCAAAGAGATACAAATTATAAATATTGAAATAGAGATGTATGGTTAGTGGAATAGTAAGAATGCGGGGTGGTTCCCTTACTACTAGCCGCTGCACTACTACCAGACCCATTATCTATCAACTCATCATGATTCACAATAATTTTTTTTTTTCAATATTCAATACATATTTATTACTATACGCTCGCTTCAATGATAGAGCCACGCGATGCCTAGTTACTATTAGTTACCTTAATTATTATTATTTTTCATTACGTTTTATTGAAGCGAGCGTAAGCGAGCTTCTTCATTCAACGAAATATGCATCTTGTCTGTCTGTCTGTCTGTCTGTCAGTAACGTTTACGCGTGTGACGATAACTTGAGTAAAAGTTGACCAATTTAGTTGAAATTTGGTATACATGATCTTCTTACTAATACTCAGGCTATGTTCGTTGGACAGCGTGATCCGTCCAAGAGTTCGCGCGCAATGCTCGCGTAAACGTGAGCTTCAAATTTAAAATTGGAATTTCAGGACGGGAAAAAATTCTATAATCACCTACTCGATGAGACGAACATTTTTTACAAATAACATTTTTCAGTGAAACCAACAACGACACTGCTATGATTTAATAAAGATCGCTAAAACTATTAAAGCGGACCTAAACGTTTAAAATAGTGAAAACAACCTTTTTACCGATATCTTACGTTCTAACGTAACGATCTTAATAAAACTTTATGTACATTGTCTAAAGTACAATTGAAACAAGTATGTAAAATTTCAACTTGATACATGCAGTAGTATTTGAGTAATGAAGTGATACATTTATAATATTAGTTTAAAAGCTATTCCGGGTGGTTAAGATTCTTATAGTCGTTTTGTGTGTAGGTTTGTTTAGGAAGTAAAGCTTTGTACCGAGTACCCCCACTCTACCCCTTACTACCCTCTTCCACTTATCTTCAACTATGACATTCATCATGATTAACAAATTTCAATATTCACTATTTTATTGCAATACGCTCGCTTCAATGATAGAGCCACGCGATGCCTAGTTTATTTTAAATTAAAAATAAAGTCCACTCATTTTGCACGACCCTGACCGTGGTTGAGGTTCCCAGGCTTTAAAACTAAGCAAGTTCCTCTCCATCAATATTACCAAATATGCATTAGGTTCATTATTTCGTTTGCTCCTTCAGAGTTTGTACCATTCTCAGATAAATAAAAGTAATATCTTATTGAAGTAATTTAATTAAAATGAAGCTCTCCACAATTGATTTAGAAAGATGAATCCGGCTTTCAACGGCATGCATCACCGTCATCGCTGGAGAGATGGAGTCTGGAACTAGGGATTCTATTTCACAGATCTGTTCCTGTTCAGCCACGTAGGCTGACCCCTATCTCCATATATTTGCCACTAATTGTAACATTGGAACTGCCAATGTCGTTAAAGTCTTTCAGATTTTTATTGTATTTAGAATGTGAAATAGATCTAGTTGTATTGTTAGTGCATTCTATATTGGCGACAAGGATATAAAGATGAAACGTCAAAGGAATGTAAGAGACGAAAGTAGAAGGGGAAGAGAGTAAGTCTACTACAACTAGCACTAAAATGGAAAAAAATAATTATTATGAATTTGACAAAGCAAAACATAATTGGGAAGAATATATTAAACAATTCGAGAGAGTTTGTCGGATTAAAGGACTTGGAATGGAAATTCAGATAGGGTTAGGGCTAGTGAGGAAGCTCGCAGAAACCTGGCTTTTTGTAGGGCCTCAGGCCTTAAGATCAATCAAACTATTATATTTTAACCAATTGATTGACGATTGTGATTAAAAAGTGTAAAAAAAAATGTGACATAAAAGTAGTTTTAAACTCAATGTGTGGTTACAATTTTTGGAGCGAGATTTGAGTTTTAGAGGGGTGTTCGAAAGAAGGGAGAAAGTTTTTAGAATTTGAGAATATACTGAAATCATTTTGTGAGATGTGTATGGAGAAGGGGTAGATTAGAGACGGAGAGACAGATTTGCAGAAAGGAGTAAATTACGAAACAATTTGAAATAGAATAAC
Source organism: Gerris lacustris (assembly GCA_951217055.1). Taxonomy (NCBI): domain Eukaryota; kingdom Metazoa; phylum Arthropoda; class Insecta; order Hemiptera; family Gerridae; genus Gerris; species Gerris lacustris. The sequence goes on from OX578280.1 coordinate 53,606,289, forward strand.
TTCTCTCCTTAATTTTGAAGAGCTATTTATTGCCCTCTACTATGTTCATAACTTTTTTGAAATGTGAAAGAGATTTAAAAAGTTGTGTATATATTTGACCAGGAATTCTAGCAGCTCAAACCTGTAAAATGTTCCTTATAATGTGTTTATGCACCACTGAACCGTTATCGATGTTTTTCTTTTTCCCAAGTCATATGGTTCTAGTGTTTTTTTAGTTCTCATTTGCGAGTCCTTACTAAATGAATATGGTTTTGTTTTCCACAGCTCTTCTCATAAAAGAAACTATAATTTTCTCTTGAACTAAACAGCCTCGTATATGATGTTAGCTAACATGAGAGAATGTATTTCGACTTTTAGTCTTTATTAGTCCATACTTGAGACATGAGTTTTTAGCCTAGAGGGCTAAAGAGGTTGCTTTAGTTTGTAAGACCAATTATATTAGGTTATTCGGTGTCCCTCTCTGTTTTGTCTAAGGGCCAGATACAAAACTCCCTTAGAGCTCGCGTGAGGGTAAATTCAAGAGCTCTGTATAAGAGGCAAGAGGCCAAGATAAGGACTTCAGTCTGGCTTAGCTTAGCTCACTTCAAGGTTATATTTTACCTGGTACCTTGCTCTTAAATTTTTTTGACTCCTTAAAAAATTTCATTTTTTTCTCTTCTCTTTTTCCCTCGAGGGTTTGCAAAAAAGAAGTACATGATCTATACTTATTTTATGTATACATCGTAAAAATAAAACCTTTTTTCTGTTGATAATGAGAGGAGATACTTATTATACAAGGAATAATTAATCTCTGTTTATTATGATAATACAACTTGACATAATTTAATTTTTTCTCACTTCCCATTCATTCTGTCTTGTAACTAAATACAATTGGGGTCGAATTTTCTACTAATTACTATCATTTTTCCTTCTTTTATGAGTTTTACTCACCCAGCCGGTAAGATATATTTTCAAGCAACTCTCCAGCGGATACATGAGCCCTTATTATCCAATATTACATCATTTTATTTTTTTGTCTATTAAGTTTCGAGATCAATGGTATGTACATTTAAAAATTCATCATTTTAAGTTTTGATTAATGTACTCATAATGTTCGAAATTTTAAATAAGCCATGTTCTTTGATATTAACAATAACCTTTAAATCAATTATACTCCCCTTTAATAACCTGATATAATTCACGTCATACTTACCTTTAACTTAAAGTTAACTTTATCCGCACAATGACCTATAATTCAACATGTATCCCTCTTTTGTAAATCTTCAGTTTATACATTTAATATTATATTTTTTCTAGGGTCTTTAGGGATGATATAATAAAAAATAATATTTAATTATATTAATTTATTTAACAACATTTCGCCCAATCCTGGGCCTATTACAGTAACTTCATACTTAATATTATGCAATTTTGTTAAAATTGAGGAATTATAGGCATAGCTAGTTATTGGTGGTTTTTAATATAATTTTTTTTAAAAGAAGTATTAACATAAATTTAATAAACTTTGATTCAATTAAGCTATTTTCCATCTAATCCCATATAATTATGTTATATAATTGAGATGCATAGATTTTAGATTTCTAGACTGACTTACTAATTTCTGGTACGTATACATTTTGTCCGATTGTATTTGCACATTCTCTTCTCTTCTTTACCATTGTTCTGAGGCTTCTGCTGAAGTTCAAAGAGGGTAAGTGCATACATAAATATTTGACTTGTAAACAGGCTAGGCCCATTTCAATTAATCAAACCCTTTACTGCAGAGAACACTTTAGGTCATTTGCAGTTTGCAGGTATTCCAGTTCCATTTGTCTCTCTTCACAGCCTCCCTTCATTCTCTTTATTTTCTCACTCATTCCCTTATTATTTTTCCTTTTATCTTTCACCTCTTTTATTTCTTGCTTTTGTCCTGGTCAAACTTTCTCCTTCTTCTTTATAATTAAAATCTCTCCATTATTAATCACCTTTCCTTACCTGCAAACCCAAATTCGATATTATCTTTATTTCAACAGTCGCTTTTTCTTCTCTTATTTGCAGTATTTTCCCTCATTTTCTGTAGCCCCTTTTTCCATTCCTCTTTTCCGCATTATTTTACATTTCCTCTGTTTACACTCCTCCCTCTTCCCTTTTCACTGTCGTCTCTATCTTTTGCCTATATTCCAATTATCTGTTTATTAGTTGTTGTTTTTTGTGTCTCTACTTTTTTTCTCTAGTCTGTCTTTCTACTATTTCTTTGCATTGACTTGTAAATTATAGAGGCTTTCTTTATTTCTTCGACCCTTTATTTACTCTTTCTTCTACGTCCCGATCAACGCATCATTAGGTTTTACAGGACGGGTTAACGCAGTCACTTAACTCATCTCTCGATATTATCATTAGTGTGAAACATGTCGACCCTTGTTATGTGTGTGGATGTCGTACTTTTTCTCCTATAGTCAAGTTTTTTCCTTTCAAAGTTCTCCGTATTCGTAACTAGTCTCTCTTTTATCTCTCCTTTTCCTCGCTTTTTTTATTATCCTTTAGGCTCTGTTTTTTTCTTTTTTGCTGGCATTAACTTTGCCGTATACTCTTTTTATAGGGTTTTGAGGTCACCTTAGAAAGCCCTATGCTTTTGGTAGTTCGTCGATCCGACCGTGTCATCTTTGATTATATCTCCCGACCCACTGTAGCTAGAGATTTAAAATTTGGTATACAAGTTAAACTTTTTTACGCAAAAACAGGAGAAATGTTGCGAACTTAACAAATCAATATTTCTTCGATCAGTGTGAGCAATTGCGAACTGATCACAACATTTTTTACATTGTGTAATTTTTTAATGATGTGTCATTTTCAATGTATTTACATGGAGATTACAATAAAATTATACATCGAGTTTCCAAAATTGCGGCCATTTTACGCCCGAAATGATAAATTAAAATCCGAAAATCCCCCCCCCCCCTTGGAAAAAATACATAAATGTACTTCTCTGTTGGCTGCCAATGATATTTCTGGGAGTTAATAAAAAAAAAGTCAAATTATAGACATTTTTGGTGGCCGTAACTATGGTGATCTTTTTTGTAATTTTTGAGTGGTCTTATAATTTTAATGGTTTCGAAATACAGATCACAAATATCGCGCTTCCGAAATGGCAACTTTTTTTTTTACATATTTCATTAAAATAATAAATAATAATAATGTAGGAAATATGAATTTTAAGACCAAAGAAACCCATTTTATTGCATGCTGGCAGGTACTTGACGGGATACTTTATTTCTTAATTAAAAGAGCCTGTTTTATTATTTTTGCTTTAAAGTCACATTTTCTCATATCGCATATCTTTTTATCTGCTTATACCTATACGCTCTTTTTGAAATCATTCCTATTTTAATCATCTCTTCCATCCTTTAATCTCTAACTCACCTGCTCAATCTCGTTTATCGAACGACATGTATATATTATATACCTGTCGCTCCAAAAAGTTTATTTCAAGATTATTTTATCTGAAAAATTAAACTTAGAATTTTCGTTCATTTATAATTAATTTTCCGTTGTAAATCTTTCGTATTTAAAAGAAAAGGGTGATAAACTAAATTTATAGATTGCTCATTGCTTCTTTTCGAGTATTTGAGCAACCTATTATTTTAGTGGTACTCATATTTTGATATCTCATTATATTTAATTACTGGTCTTATATTACTTTGCTTTGTAAGTTTCATCACACATTTCCGTTTCCCCAATTTTGAACCACTTCCCGTGATTCAATCTTCCCCAAATTTTGCACATAGAAACAACTATGGTGAAGAATACAGAAACAAACAAAAAAAAAAAAAAAAGAATGGCGTCAAATTTATTTGTTTTTTAAGTTTCATCGCACACCTATTACCCCAATTTTTAACCACTTCCCGTCATTCAGTCTTCCCCAAATTTTGCACATAGATACAACTAAGGTAATGAATACAGAAACCAAAAAAAATAAATAAATAAATAAAATGGCGTCAAATTTATTTGCTTTTTAAGTTTCATCGCACACCTATTACCCCAATTTTGAACCACTTCCCGTGATTCAATCTTCCCCAAATTTTGCACATAGAAACAACTATGGTAAAGAATACAGGAAAAAAAAAAAAAAGAAAATGGCGTCAAATTTATTTGCTTTTTAAGTTTCATCGCACACCTATTACCCCAATTTTGAACCACTTCCCGTCATTTAATCTTCCCCATATTTTGCACATAGATACAACTAAGGTGAAGAATACAGAAAAAAAAAATTAAAATAAGACCAGTTTTGAAAAATGGCATTTTTATATTAATTATTTTATACTTGACCATTCTTTCAGTAAAATAATTTACAAGCTTGAAAACAATTTACATTTAACACATACTTATTCTGCATTCAACTTTTTATACATTTACTTTATCTAATTAATAAATTTCGCTGCACATAGCTGATTCTTTACCTACTAAATTCAGTTAAATTAGTTACGTTTCAATTAACTAACTATTCAATCAGAATATAAATGTTTAAAATGTAAATTTTAATCCCATTAAAATAAATTTTGGTTTAAATAGGAAAATAGCGTAAATTCATTGCATATATAAATTTAACACAACTATGCACTATGCATAGATATTTAATGTTTTAGTAATAATAAAAGTCAGTAATGAGTAAAATTAAGTGCAGAATGATACTTTTAATTAAACACATCCTTTATTTAATTTTAATTAAAAAATACTGTTAACTTTTTAAACTCAATAATGTAGTTTAAATTTTAGTATCCGATACTCGAGTTTTGTTTTTTAATTTATTAACAAATTGAAATTCATTCATCCATTAATGTAACATCAAATGAAGGAGAAGATAATATTAAATGTTTATTCTGTATTTTTTTTTTGTTTTTAAATATAAATTACTTGTAAATTAAAATGTTTAATTATAAAAGTGCATGTGAAATTGGAATTATGTTCTCTATTTATGCGTGTGCGTGTGCATTCGTTTTTTATTTCACAATTTTTATTTAATTTAATGATTTTTTTTTTTATGAACAATACTCGTATTTAATATTCTCTTATTTGCATACATAAAATATAAAAACATGTTTAGGAAATATGTTTTAGATTAAATTACCTAAGTTTATATATTTTATTTATTTAAGAAACGTATATGTATTTTGTTTTATTCGAGGCATAAAATAGTACATTACGCGTCTAGTGCGGAAAGTAGCATTTTGCATGTGAGTGTGGAATTTGCACCCGAGCGAAAGCGAGAGTAGTAAAACCACACGAGCAAAGCAAAATGCAGCTTTCGCACGAGTTTCGTACTGTACTTTAATTAAACAAACAGCAAATTAGTTTTGTTAAATGTAAACAAAAACTCTAATCGTGCGATAAGATGAAGATTGAACTCTAAATAAGAATTATTAAACGTGCATGAAATGAATATACTACGCAAAAGAATCACAGAGATTAAAAGAAATTAAATGTTGATATTTCATATCAATCGTAAATAAAGTTTATTTCCAATATCTTCTAAACCCAATTAATCGATGTAATAATAGCTGTTAAGACTTTTTTTTATCTCACTTAAAAAGTTAAGTTTGAAATTGAAAGTAGAACAACTTAATAGTTGTTTAAATACTTATATGTTATGGTTTTATTAGTCATGTCTATTTCTACTTTTCCTTAACTTTAAAAAAAAAGTATTTTTTTCAAATCCGAAACAGAAATTTCAACGGAATTATCCGTTTTTGGTGTTTTAAGACCATTTGAATGGTTTTTACCTGGAAGTCTGTCCCTGTGTGTGTGTCTGTCTGTCTGTGTCACAATAACTCCCACAGTTTTTAAGCGAAAGATTGAAAAAAATCAATCCTTACATGTAGTTGTGACACACAAAAAGTTATAAATTTGTCAAGTAATTAACCCATTTTGCTTTCATCAAAAATTGAGAAAATTTCCGATTTTTACATTCAATTTCCTTCGTTTAGATTTTTTGCATTATAAGTTGAGATATACTTTTATTTTATTTTTTTTTCTTATTATCCGCTTTGATAATGAATTTAACTTCCATGAATCTACTTATCTTAATTCGATTTATAATAAAACAAGCCGTTAAGCCCGTGGCAACGGGCTTAATTTTATAAACTAATTAAATTTATTAACTAATTAAATTTTACTTAAAAAAAGTAAAATTAAGAAAAATTAAGTTAATTAATTTTGATACCTATTTATATCTATTCGAAGACCAACAAATCAAAACAAATATTCATTTCTATTGGAATAAATGTGGTTGGTTAGCTTTGCAATAATATTTGATATTCTACTACTCGATTATATAAATGATATATCTACTTCAATTTGAATAGCATTTTAATCCAACCGTAATCCATTATTTTTCTATATTTTCCGGACGTTTACGCATTGTTATAGATTTGAGTCTCTTCACAAACGCATCACAAATCACAACTAATTCAAACCGATTGCAGAATGATTTTTTTGCTCGTGATTGAATGTATTAGTAACGGATTTTATACTCGAAATAAGTATATATAATTATTTGTCCTTTGGGTACTTATTTGTCAGGACGCCCTACTTACTCTGAGTGAATATATAGGGTGCGGCAACATAACTGCTTTTTCTTAAATGCACGCCATTCAGCCTGTAGATGTCGCTGCGAAGCGGGAGTGGTCTCATTCGAGAGTTGTGGTTAAGGTGGGATTCCTATGCTGCGGCTGACGTGGTGCGTCAGACACAGAGCACTGATTCAATGTAATTCAATGGGAGGGATTCCCATGCCTATGGTGCGTCAGCCGCAGGTATGTAGGTTTCCTTGGTCGTGCGGCCGTACCGGTTCAAGGGCAGTGTAGACGCAGACGCGAGGGAAAACGGGTATAGTTATATTGTGAAAAAGTGCCTAATATTTAATACTTATTCTATATATTGTTACTTTTCGAGGTTTTTTGTTTGTTTTTTAATCAAATCAGTTATGTCGCGGATAAAGTAGTTGACAGTCGAGGAAGATGAAAAGTTGGTGGATATTGTTTCAAAATTTCCTGTAATTTATGATTTATCCTCACCTTTGTACAAACATTAAACCGTGAAGGAAAATGCATGGAAAGAAATAGCTGAATCAGTAATCGAGAATGTAGCTGAACTGCGTTATGTTTAGCCTAAAATATTCTCAAAATTTTTTGTTATCCTTCAACAAGTGCCGATTTCTAAGTGTCTCAAATCAACCTTCCTCAATTCTTTTTTTGAAAATAGGGTGTGCTGCAGCATTTCCCTGACTTAGTTGCAAAAAAATTTCTTTGTCTTCAATCTTTTCTATAAGTGCAAATAGAAAAGCAAATTGTGGACTCATTATACTGTCAGCATTTCAATACCGAGGCCGCAGATCAACTGAACGCATTCATAGGCAACCCTATAACCTGCGTCAGCCGCAGCATAGGATTCGCCCCTTTATAAAGTTTTGTTCCCCATGCCGGTCTGCAACCCTCATAGATTGGAACAGTGTGGAGCGTACGTTTGCTGTTGAGGTATAATTTTCGAACGAATGTTTTGTGATCGTAACCCAGCGCGCCTTCCGAAATCACTTTAATGTAAATCACTCCGTTGGGCCCTGTTCCGGACCGGAAATCAATTATTGCATTGGCCACTACGTTCATACATAATGCGAGTGCGACAAAACAAAGAACTTGAGTCCCTCGGCCCGTGTCAAATCACCTAAGAACATTGAGGCAGTGAGAGCGCAAACATGCGGCTGCCTATGAACTTTACGAGCGTTCAGTGAGGCGATTTCTTAACGATTACCTTCATTACCATCCTTACAAATTGGCGATTGTGCAGGAACTTTAATTCTCGGAGGAACGCGGGGCAATTTGGAGTGGCCAGCCCACTCCCCCAATTCGGGCCCTTGAGATTTTTTCTTGTGGGTTTCCTTGAAATCCCGCGTTTATGTCACTCGAACAAAGACCTTTCCTTCACCTGAAGGCCAAAATCCGGACTGAAATTGTCAACATACCCGCTGCTATGCTGGTAAGGATCATGACAAACACCAGAAAGCGGCTTACTCAGTGTTTGGTGAATGGGGTCATCTATCTGATTTGAGTTTAAAAACAGTGTAAAACAAAACTTTAAATATGTACCTACATTATAAAAATGAAATTTAAAAAATCTGAATCGTAAAATGGGTTTCATTGCGTTTTGAAAAAAAGGAAGTTATGTTGCCGCACCTTGTATCAATTTTTCTTTATAAATTGGCTTTGAGTAAACATATTGAACACAACTTAATTTAAAAGAAAAAACAGTTTTTGATTATATTCTTCCTACTTCCCTCAAACAAAAAAGTTTATAATAAAAGAAAAATTAAATATAGAAGAAATGGCAGACTGATAAAATTATGTAAAATAATATATTCGTTTGTATATTTACGTTTAGAAGTTGATATGTGACAACATAATAGACTGTCTCGTATATCAACGGACAAAGTTTTTACATCCTACGGATCCCCTTCAAATTAAATGAATAGTCTATATTAAGCAACGAGGCAATGTACTTAATTTCATTGCACCTTATTAAAACTTTTTATTTTCTAATTGGATATTACGAGACATGTTTTCCCTGTTTATATAATGTTTTTGCTTTATTATAATGTTGGATTTGCGTACTGCGTATATTTTTAAAAGTAGAATTACCTTAGATTTATTTTTATGATTTATGAGTATGCATGCTTACTCGAAAAAAAACATTGGGATATCGCTACACTGAGCCATTACTCCATTACCCACATTAAAATGTTATTAGTTTAAGAAAACAGTGTAGGATAATTAAGTTGTTATAAGTATTGTTCTTGTCTTGCGAAGCATCATACTAAAAGTTTTAATTTATTGAATACATCTTGGTTAAAATATTCATTATAAAGTTTGAAATTATAATTGAGATGTATAAAATGAACATACCAGTATTTCAATTTTTGAAAAGAGGTATCAACAATTTTTATTTTATTTTTTTACAGCGTAATTGCTCCTACATTTCCTACATTCAACGAAATATGCTCCATGTCTGTCTGTGTGTCTAAACGTACGATGATAACTTGAGTAAAAGTTGACCGATTTTGATGAAATTTGATACACATGTTCATTTTACCAATGCTCAGGACAAGTTCGTTGGACAACGTTGTCTGCCCAAGCGTTCGCGCGCAACGCTTGCGTAAACGTGAACTTCAAAATTAAAATTGGAAATTTAGGACGTGAAAAAATTCTAACTTTATCTATTGCGATGAGACAAACATTTTTTCAAATCACATTTTGTATTAAAACCAAGAGCGACACCGCTATAAATTAATAAATATCGTTAAAACTATTATAGCGGAGCTAAACGTTTAAGTAGAGAAAACAACGTTTTTACAGATATCTTACGTTCTAACGCAACGATTTTAATAAAACTTCATATACATCGTCTAAAGTACAATTGAAACAGGCATGTAAAATTTCAACTTGATAATACAAGCAGAAGTTTTTGCGTAGTGATTTCATACATTTTATGATAATTGAAAGGTCGGTGTGGTTAGAGGAATAGTAAGAATGCAGGGTGGTTCCCTTATTACTCTACTAGGCGCTGTACTACTATCTATATTTTTTCAATATTCAATACATATTTATTACTATACGCTCGCTTCAATGATTGAGCCACGCGATGCCTAGTATAAAATAGTATCTCTTCTAAATGCTACAATTGAATTCAATTCCAGAAGCAAACAAGTAAAAATGAAGACGATCTAAAGATTATGTGCTCATTCATTAAATTGTGGAATACAAAAGTGCATTAGTTTAATTTATCTAAAGTATTTAATTGCCAGAAACATTTAAAAAAATCATGAAATCTTATAAAATAAAAATTAATGGGTAAAATAATATTTTATACTGACAAGAAATAGAACAACAATAATAACAACAAATTAACCAAGTCTAGATAAATTAGAAAGATTATTATAACCTCTAATGGCCCTTTTTCTGTCGAAGTGGTAAAAATATAATAATAAATCAAGACATAAATTTCGGAGAATCAATTTAGTGTAATTGAAAGGATAATAATTTAAACTTAAGGCAAATGAACAATAGCATATTTTGTTTGGTGAAGATGGTCGATTAATATATATTATATTTTCTCTCTAAATGAAGAAAATTGCACTCATTAATCATTCGTTTTTACTTTTTAGGTGTTCACAAAATTGTGTGCCAGTGATAGTGATTATTTATAAAGAAGTGATAGTAGTATTGGAGATTTAAAGTTTTTGCTCTCTTCTCTTGCCCCAAAATCGAAAGGACATAATTAAGCCTCCCTCCAAGCACTTCTTATAAAATGGGTTCGGGAGTGGTTTCTTAGCTTAAGATACGATGAGACTGAAAAAAGCAAACCTTCCCGTGACCCTTTAGGATTAAAACCAACTAATGACCCTATAAGCGAAAGTGTTATCTATTTATTTTCTTTTGGTATAAATTATTAAGATTATTTTATTGTTCATCAAAAAAATTAAAACCTTAAAATATATTCTATGAAAAGAAAAATATGAGTCTTTTCAAATGCATAGAGTGGCCAAAAGGCCATGTCCTGCCCTTTTTGGAGGACAATGTGATTTTCATGATCCTGGTTAAGAAATTAGTTAGTAGACCAAAAATCAAGTTGATGGTATAGATGACCTCTTTGATTTGGAGTAATTTTTGACTAAGTAACCTATTAAGTGACAAACTACCACCAACTTGATTATTAGTCTACTAACTAAGTTCGTTCTCAGGATCATGAAAATCAAATTGTCCGCCATTTTTGGCGGGACATGGCCGCTCTCCACCGGTTTGTTTTTTCAAATGCCTATTGCTAAGCTATGTCCCGCAGACGAACTTAGCCGACCACATATTCTTAAAAGGTGCTAAAAGATTAACTAGTACCTACACAAAATTCTAGCTTGATGTTAGTCAGACACTTTTTTGCACGCTATCTCCTGGACTATTATAAGAATGAGATTCTCTCTCAACCTAAAAATGGTTTAACGTTGTGAGAGCAAATTCGATCTATTGCTATTACGTAGATTTCCTTGACCAGAGTGTATAAATCTAGATCTTCCGTAGCAGAGATTACCGTGGCAGAGATTTGATAAATCCCGACATTTCAATCCCATTAGAGGGATCATTCACCTCTCACGGGGAGTTGCTCATGAGGAGAGTCATTGTAACTGACTTTCACCATGAGTAATCACCTTGGTTTTTAACCCATTTAAAAGGTTTGAGGTAATTATCTCTGTAATGGGTTCGGACCGACGGATTCACATTTCTGATGTGGTCTCCTGCAAAAGATCTAGATTTTGTATTCACTCTATTGTACAAACAACAAACAACATCTCCAGAATTTTAAATCATCAGATTCATTATACTATATTAAAGTTTAAATTAGCGATACTCATACATACTAATCTTATTATGTAAATATAGTTAAACTATACTGAACATTCTTATGGTCAATCCACTGTACTTCCTTTCCATAGTGCTACATTTCAAAGCAAAACAGAGAACATCTTTTTTTCTTTCTCTTGAACTCTCAATCAACTGCAGTAAGATCGCTACTTGGGGGGCCTGGGTTGCTTGAAGGGGAGCGTGGTTGGCCCTCAACCAGTCAGGTTAGATGGGTGTCCACTGATTACACAGCTTAGGGTTCAATTCCCGTTACGGGGCTCGATTTTCACCCAGCATTGCTCAAATAAATGGGAAGCTGCTGGAAAGAGTTAGCGCCACCAGGTTTTGCGTCTTCGAATGTTAAAGCCTTCCGGAAAAAATGAGCTACTTAAGTCGCCTGTCTGTCGTTACCACTTTTTGTTTATCTTTTTAAATTAAATAATAAATATACTATTCTCTATTATTTATTAACTATAATCTGCTTTACATGTTTGCTCAAGTCGATAAATTGTAGATCTATAGCATAACTTACTTACAGAAATTTCTATTCAGTTTAGTATATATATAATACATAGTACTGGAAGAGTTTCCATGTACATAAGCAAGTGAGAGGTATATAACCTCAAATTTAATAAGGATACCCTATACCCAACTCTTCCCAACCAGCTTCTTATTTATTGACAAGTTTTGAAAAATTGAGTGTCGGGAAAGTGTTTGAGGTTTCTCTCTTTCTAGGTAAGGGCGATATAGGGTGTCTGTTTATGAAAGGTGTCTACTTTGGAGGGTGAAATGATTGAAGGTGCTTCGAGGGTTTTTTTTTTTTTACTAAGGTCTTGACTCTATAGAGTAAGGGTCGCCCAAGCATAAACTACTTAATAATATTCACTCTTCCCTTCCTACTCGCCAAGAACAACTCTATTCCTGCCTCATTTCTAAAAAATAAAACTTTTCAAGGATAAATTAAAATAGATTCCTTTAAGAAAGGTAGATGATGGTGTTAGGAGGTTAAAATAATTTTTGGGTAGAAGATGCTTTCTAGTTGTTTTACGAACAAGATATAGCTTAAAGATTATACGGTTTAGAGCAGGGGTCTCCAATAATTTTGGTTTAAGGGCCAGATCTGGATAGGATGGTCTAGCAGGCCAGATGAAGTAAGCAACAATCAGCCATCGTCCTTCAAAATGGTAGGCAATATCCGGTAAGCACTATCCATTTCGGCCAAAAGCTCTTCAATAAGAGTCGAGCAGATCTTTTTTGATGCGTAAAATGGTATATGTTTATATCTTTGCTTTATTTACCTTCATATGTTAACTTCTTTTGTGGCGCGACGGGCCAGATGAAAGCATCTCACGGGCTGTAGTTAGGAGACCACTGGTTTTGAGAATACGTTATTTTTTTAGAAACATTGGACTGTGAGAATTGACGTCTTAGTGCACGCTGGTTCCTATTCAGGTTCCGATTCTCAATCTCAAATTGAATCTGAATCAGCTGCACTCTGGCCGTACCCTTAAGCACATGAATCCACGTATCATGATACTTGAAACGTATACTGTAAGCTAATATAGGAATCTTTGGATGTCAAGAAGCGCAGTGACAGCCAATCCTTTAAGAAGCGGAAAGGGGTAGTTAAACTTTCTTGCACTAGGATTACTTTTATAAAGTTTCATCGCGTTTCTTAATTCTCCCCCTAATCAACGATAATACATATTCGAATTCAGTGGGAGGCATACGGGTAACATTTTTGTATTATCCACCACTTCCTCGATCTTCTCAACTCACTTTCAGTGGCTTAATGCAAATAAATGTAGCACTCAGTAGCCAACTGGTGTTAGAGTAACATGGCATTCACTGTTCACTCAAGATACAGGAATTTAGTTGAAAAACTAAAAACGATCTTGATCATAATATTCACATTTAATACAGGTCAATATTTCATTTTTTTACCCGTATCTTAATCGCAGAAAAGAAGTCAGTATGATCTAGAAGTTTAGATTTTACATAAGTTAAACAAAAGTTCAATAGTAATTGCCGAGTGGAGAATGTCTAAAAACTATAAAAGGTAATATTTAATACTCACTAATTTCAATCACTTTAATTGGTCCTCGTGTCAGAACATTGATGATGTGGTTGAAAAACATTTTTAAAATAAAAATATGCTATTAATATTATTTTTACAATAAATTTATCAAATTTGCTCATTAGAATTATGAACTAATGCCACTATTCCAACAGTCCAAAAGGTGACAAATGCGTGTTACGATTTCATCGATAGCAAGTAATCGTACTAGCTACTTAAAATTTTCTAGCTAATCCTTACGTCCTTATTTAAGTTAACAACTGAAAATTTGAAGTAAATATCTATTATTCAAATTGTTACACAATTGCTGTTGTATTCAAATTGTCTTTAAAATGTTAAATAACTAACAAAATGTAATATTTATGACTACCATTTAAAAACCTAGAACTTCTTGAAATGCATCTTAGTTAAGTGTCGCAGGGCCACAAATACACTTGTTATAACAGTCGCTTAATAAACAAGGCTTAACGTCCGAGAGAATATTTATAAATTATGTTGGCACAAACATTTGTGCTAAGTCTTATGAATGAATATTGCTATTACTGTTTCGTGTATCTTAAATCGAGGTTTATTACATTCTACATTGCTATGATAGCTCGGCTTTATATGGAGTTAATAGACAATCCTTTGAGTGCATCTCTTTGCTTTTCATAATGATTGTGAAAGTAGAAAGTATACGAGAGTGGAAAAATATGAATTTAGTATTAAAATAATGTTTTTTTAACAAAAACAAATGATGTGGGACAAGAGTAAAGACTACAATGAAGTACCTGTCAACCGAATACCATTCTCTGATGAGTTCTGTTTTGATGAAAGTGTGCTTGTAGTAAAGGCTACTAAATCATCTCTCATTTGGCTGAAAAACCGGGCAGAGAGGCTTGTTCCAATTTTCAAGTGTGATAATCACGCAACGTTAGAGCGGATGAAGTCGTTTATCTCCATGTCCGGAGGACGATGAGTGGCAAGGGTAAAAAGGCTTGGGAAACATCTACAGCCGCCTTTACTTCATGTTACAATATTCATCGATTTGATAAATGGACGTAGAATATCATTGGATTCAACTTCATACGGATAATTTATTTTAAAATAACCAAAAAAAAATTACTGAAAATGTTTAAATTCCAAATATAAAATGATAATAAATCTACCCTATAAATGAGGTATTTAGAAATAGAAAACCCTTGTAATATACGAGTATATCCAAAACTTAAGCTGATTTGTTAGATATTATGTCATAAATAATAATAATTGTAGGTTTATGTAAACCTACTTTATGTAAAACCATGAGTAGTAATTGCTAACCATACTATGTTATATTTTATTAGTTTGTTTTTTCGTATTTTTTAAATTAAATGATTATGATTAGTTATTTATTATGATTGTTTACCAAATATAGGTATATAGGTATATAGGTATATAGGTATATCTGTTTTACATTCTCATAAATAGAGAAAGTATTGAGATCGCGCGAAGATTCGATTTTGTTGGATTTACGCGTTGTGTGGTCCCCTGAGTTCAAAAAATGTATTTCTGTCTGTCTGTTATCTGAGTATCAAAAACAAAAAGTATACAATTACCTGTTGAACGTTTTTAAATAAATATATTTTTTATTTTTATTTTTTAAATAAATTAAATAAGATAATATTGTATTTAAATACAGTTTAAACAATACAAGTATATGAGAAAGTTTGTTTCAGTAGTCTCGGACCGATTTTTACATTTTCATATAAAGAGAAAGTATTGTGATTGTGCGAAAATTCGATTTTGATGGGTTTACACGTTTTGAGGTCCCCTGAGTCCATAAAAGAGATTTCTATAAATGTTTGTCTGTCGTCTGTGCAGACGCATGGAGCCTAAACTACTGGGCTGCCTCCCCAAAAACTCTGAATAAACGGGGAAAAAATTCTTGAAATCGGTTCCGACGATTTGTTATTAAAAATTTCTAAAATATAGTCCATTAAAGTACGGATCTAACGATTTAAACCGTTTTCCCGAAAAAAAAGATCATCTAGTTTCCAATATATTGATGAAAATAGATCTGATTTTGTGAGAAATCGAAAACAAATATTAAACTTAAAAATAATATTAATAGTAATAAACTTAATTTAATTGAATTTAAGTACAGTTTCAACATTATGAGAAAGTTTTTCTGAATATCCACATCGCCTTCTGCTTTATCTTAAAATGTATGCTTTAATATGGATTTTCTCGTATATTCTAATGTTCACTACCGGTCATCACTTTTATTTTCGTAATTTCCTTATTTAATATTTTAGCTTACTCTGTCCCTTTCTTATTTTGACAAATTGTGGTTTTCTTTCGATTAATTACATTACCTTTGTTTCTGTAGTTAGAACCTATTTTACATCTTCCTAAGAATTTTGAATTGACTTCAACCAGATTTTCTGTTTAAAATGTGTAATTCAATAGCTTTGTAGCTTTCACTTCCTTTAACTTCCTTAAGTTTCCCGTGTGTTTTTCCTCTCTTATTATTATGATTATGTAAATAATCTTTTGTTCTTTGTTTGGGTTTCTTAAAGTAATTTGAATACTCTTCCTTGTACTATAAATTTATAGACGTATAATATATAACTGTTATCTCCCCTTCTTCGTTTATTTAAATTTTATGTAGTATTTTTATTCGTAAAGATAAGGATTCCCTTTTTTCCATGTAAGGCTTCTGTTTTTTATGCTTGCTTTCTTCTACTTGCTTATTTTATGTAATCATATTTTAATCTCTCTTAAATAACTTAATAACCCGTTTTATATTTGTTCATTTTCTTTTATTTTTGGTTGCTTATTAATATTTTTATAATTTTTTGCTGCTCTGGAATCATCTACTTCTTTGTTTTAAGATTTACTCAGCTGTGCAAATGTTTGTTTATCAATTTTTACAATCGAGCTTTGAGTTGTTCAGATATAACAATATTCCACTGTGTCAATCTCACAACTTTAAAACATCTTATTTGTAATTACTAATTAATTAAATAATAAAAATGTTTTATTGTTGAATTATATAAGTATCCCTTTACTTTATTACTTACTTTGAAATTGCATGTTCCTAAAAGTTGCTAGAACATGTATGAGAGAACTCTTAATTAATAATCTATGGAAATAGATTATTGATGTAGAGTTTACTCTTACAATAATGTTCTTGCAAGTGTTTAGCACATGAATTTTATAAGTAATAAAGTAAAGGGTTACTAATAAAATTCAACAATAAAACATTTTTATTATCGATTCAGTTTCAACCTACATTTTAAAAAAGTTTTAACTCGATCTTTTTTTTTTCACATCCTCTTCGTCCTTTGCCCGTACGTTTTTATGAGTTCGATCGATAAAATATTCATGAATGCCGAGAGTAGGAAGGTGGGCAAGGGATAAGGTCGGAAAAGTTTAGCAAACTCAAAAAAGAAGAAGGAAGAAATAAAAAAAAAATCCAACGCCCTTAACTTTATTCAGATAAAATGGATGATACTTGGCGACATTTACCTTAAAAAAGGGCTTGAGAAAAAAAATTGAAATAAATTAATCTCAATTTCCTGAAAATTCTTTTAAATGTGAAGGATTGGGGGAAAAAATGAATTTCGTCACTTCCAGGAAGACGCCGTATATATATAATATAAAACACGTTCCCTTCTTTATGTGTGTGTGCAGCAATTAGCAATCAAACTCTACTTAAAAAAGATGTATTTAAAAAAGTAGCTTTCAGCCTGAATAATCCATGATTGGAGAATAAGGCCATGATTGGTGCCAAAATTTGGAAGAAATATAAAAGTGGTCTGATCGAGTTGAAATTTGGTTCTTACCACTCTGTATGTTAACAAATCCACCAAATTTTCATTTTGATATTGGCCGCCATTTTGAAGTTATCGATTTTTTTAATTTTGAAACTTTGACGGTTAATAATACCAAAAGTATAATAGTACATTACGCGTCGAGTGCGGAAAGTAGCATTTTGCACCCGAGCGACAGCGAGGGTAGTAAAACCACACGAGCAATGCAAAATGCCTTTTTCGCTCGAGTTGCGTACCGTACTTTATCTACGATTGTTAGATTTAAATAATAAATACAGAAAAAAATAAACTTGCTGTAGGTAAGTTCGTATCTCTCTCTTGATAAAGATGGCATTAATTCTTGAGTTGTATTTATTGTCGAATTAATTATTTCTGGAGGAGTATTATTCTCCACATTTTTGTCAAAGTCACTTGATTCACTCATTGTTTTTCACTAAAAACTCGATATAAACCGTTACTTTAATAAAAAAAAAAAAACCAGCAAATTAGTTTTGTTAAATGTAAACAAACTTGCTAATCGTGCGTAAAGCTGAAGAATTCCTCTTCTTTACCGCGCTAGTGTGGTAAAGAAGAGGAATTGTTCAGAAATATGAGACGCGCATGCGCAATGAATACAAGTACGTAAATAATCACTTTCTACGCATCTAAACAAAGATATAATGTTTATATTTCGTATCAATCGTAGATAAATACGTTTTTGACATATAGCATATCGTTGGAACCGGTAAAACATAAGGAACATATTATATAAAAAACCAGATCAAATTCCATTTATTAGTTTAAAAGTTATAAGCGAACATAATTATTAATTAGTGCGATACTTAAGTTTGTTTGCATCTGTCAAAATACCGCCAAAATTAAAATAATTAAATAACTGAAATAAAATAGATAAGTAAAAATAATGTATAATTCTTTTTTGAAAAATGATAATGAGCTGGAGAGTTCACTATAATGGCCTCCTATGTGAGGAAAAGTTCCGAGGTACCAAGTACCCGATTTAATTTTTATTTTTATGTAAATATTGCTACTAGATAGACTACACGTTGTAAGCAGTATAGATAATATAAGTTTTACATTGAATTGTTACCCGTTAGAGCTCATTGTATGACATGTAATTTATTTATGTTTAAAAAACCGTGGGGCCACTGACTTTTTAGACGTCAAGGAGGGTTTCTAGGAACAAATGGTGATAATAGGTTGTGGATTAAAGTATTGGAATGTTGAGAAATGGAGTTATGGAAGGATTTGTATCGGGAGGTGGCTTGCTCGCGAACAATTGCAAACTTTGAGCTTATTGTTAAGGGTAATGTTGGAAACAGAAAGGATTTTGGAAAAGATTCGATCAGTGGCGCACCCAGGATTTATTTTTGGGAGGGGCACAGATAAAAAAATAGGGGGGGGGGGGATGTAATGTGGGCTTAGCATAATCACAGACAATTAACCAGTCTGGTTTTCTTTGTAGTGTAAAAATTTTATAGTGTACGTTACTTGAAAACGTCTTTTTAGCCTATTCTAAGAGCATCTAAAATGTTATTATATACAAATAAATTGTAAGTTTTTTATGAACGGGACATGAAGACCTGGGTATTTTATTTAAACAAAATTATATACATACTAATAATATTTTATTATTAAAAGTTGTACATTATATAAACAGGTCAAGTGTGTGCTAGTCAGCACACAGCGAGGGTCCGTAGGCAACCCTGTATGGATTAAAGTAGTACCCTATTGATGGTGTTTTTTAAAATGCTATAAAGCTTACTTTGAACTATCCTATGGGTCTGATTTTCTCAAAACACACTCTGATAAAGTATTTTTTTGCCACTGAACCGGATTACAACCATATAAATACATAGAAAAGACCATAATTATAAAAAAAAACGTATTTTGTCAATAAAAAATAAAATAATATTTTTTTCGAAATTTCCAAAAAGTGGTATCTTTACTTTTAGTCGAAGAATGTTCAGGAATTTTTTCAGATTTTTCGTACTTCACATAAGCGAGATAGAGGGGGGGGGGGACACGTTTCACACCCACTTCAAACTTGCCTGCGCTCGCCATATCAAAGTTATATATAACCAAATAATTATATATTTTTGTACACAGCTCGACGTACCCTTTCATATGATACCCCTCACGGTGTCGAAAAAAAAAAAAAAAAATGTTAACCTTAAGTTTTTTACCCTAATTTTTTAAGTCGCTATATTTTTAAAATATGTGGGTAGGTACAAGACACGTACATGCCAAATTTCAAAGTGATCGGACGAAAGGTGTAGCCGTGATAGCACGCGAGAGGACGGACGGACAGACACACGCAGGAAAATATAAGGGTCCTTGGTTTTGCCTACGGACCCTAATAATAGATTAATGTTTTATTTTAGTAGCCAGAAAAATAAATTGGTACATTTTAAAAATATTTTAGTTATGTGAATTAACAAAAAAATACGCACGCCAAATGTTTTGAGTTTAACAGAAATTAGCTGATAGTATTAGGTTTAAAATATTCATAGTAGGGTATATAATAGTCCAGTCAATAAGTACAAAAAATAGTCTTCCTTGCGAAAGGTCGGGTATCTGCAATTTTTAAAATCTTCTTCTACAATTGAACGTCTTTTTAAACGCCAAAAAAATGTGTCGGGCTAAACTAGGTATATAATTACTTTTTTTTTACAATTACTTTAACATGAGCTGCGAAATTGCATACTTAAATTTACATCTTTATTTTTTTTTTTTGGGGAGGGGGGGGGGGCACGTCTTTTTAAACGGAAAAAAATGTCGGGCTAAACTAGGTATATAATTACTTATTTATTTATTTAGTTTTTTGACTATCACAACACTATTACTATAACACGTGCTGCGGAATTGCATACTTAAATTTTAGGTCTGGCTTTGGGGGGGGGGGGGGGGGGGCACGTGCCCCCCGTGCCCCCCCCCCCCCTGGGTGCGCCACTGGATTCGATACAGTAGAAGTTTGATCGCTTGGTGCAACCCCTAAGTTCAATGCCGTATGATCAAGTGGGCTTATTTATGGTGTTATAAATAAGTAATTTGTTATGTGTTGTGAGTTTAGAGGTATGGTATAGGAGTGTGTGTATAAGTTTGTTGTGTCATTTGCAGTCTTGTCGTTTAAGTTTAGAGTGGTGTGCCGATCCATGTGTAACTCAAAGTAGCAGACGGAAATGGAGTGAGGAATAAAAATTTGATTTAGAGTTACCGAATCGCAAATTCTATGCCTTAGACTGAATGTGACGTGAACACTTTTCATTTCATTGATTTTTGTTCTCTATTTTCTTAGCCTTGTTTCTAGAAGTAAGGGGTGTGCAGAGATTTATTTGATGATAGAACGATAAAAATAATAAAGCTTGTAAAGGCACTCCTAATAGCTTCACATTCAAACAAAACTAGTTCAAGTTTATAACCTTGTTGACCGCTTACCTTAATCGGACCCGTTCGGCCACGAGAATAATTGAAGCCATCATGACACACCAACCACAACAAACCACCTGTTAGCCTGGTTAGTGATTCTGAACGCAACATAAACCTGTATAATAGATTGTATTATACTTTTTCAGTAAATATTTCACCTACTATACATCTTACAGTGTCTTCGTCCTTGCAAATATCTTTCCATGAGATAACGGACGTTACCTCATGAAAATATGACTATTACATTCATTTTAGTTTACTTACCGGACAAAATGCTCTCTAATTTTACTTGTCTGAATAGTCACTCTCTGGTTTACTAGGGTGATTAAGGCGCTTTCTAGTTTACTTGTCTGGCTGAAATGCTCTCTAGTGTACTGGCCTGACTAAAACTCTACTTTACTTGTCGGAACAAGTCGCTCTCTGATTTACTAGGGTGATTAAGACGCTGTCTAGTTTACTTGTCTGACTGAAATACTATCTAGATTACTTGTCTGAATAAGTCGCTCTCTGGTTTACTAGGGTGATTAAGTCGCTTTCTAGTTTACTTGTCTGACTGAAATACTCTTTAGATTACTTGTCTGACTAAGACGCTCTCTGGTTTACTAGGATGATTAAGACGCTGTCTAGTTTACTTGTTTGACTGAAATACTCTCTAGATTACTTGTCTGACTAAGACGCTCTCTGGAGGGTGGTTAAGACGCTTTTTGTTCACTTTTTTGACTAAAATGCTCTCTTGTTTACATGCCTGACAAAAGATAATATCCGGTTTACTAAAATGAATATGATTAAAATTAAAATAATGCTTTAAAGATAATATGGTTTACTAAATTAAGAAGATTTTTAAGTCTAAAGTCTGAAAATATACTGATAGTTTTCTGAATTGTCTACGATTAGGAAATTGTCATTGTTATGACATTACCTGCAACACTGTCTAGTAAATCAAATTTTCTTAAGTGCTCACTCTTTTTTAATTAATACTAAGCGTGTCCCAAATATAAGGTCTCCATATTTAAAAAAAAAAAAAAAAAAATCAAAAAAAGGTTTATTTAAAAAACAAATTTTCAACATAATCACCATTCTCTTAGAAGCACTTTTCAAGGCGCACTAGAAGTTTTATGCCCTCCTCATAAAATCTCGCCGCCAGCTTCTTTTCCAGGTGGCCAGAGACTTCTTTTTTCACTTCCTCGTCTGTAGCCATCCTTCTTCCTCCAAAATGTTTCTTCAGGCTCAATATCAAGTGGAAGTCCGACGGGGCATGATCTGGGCTGTGGGGGGGGGGGGGGAGGGAAAAACCCAACCAAATTGATACAAAACGGCTCTTGTGTCTCGGGACAATGTGGCCGAGAGTTGTCATGAAGAAAGCAAATCCCTTTTGTCAGCATGCCTCGTCTTTGATTTTGGATTGCTCTGCGCAGTTTTTTCAGAGTCTCACAATAAGAGGCGTTCCGGTAGGCATAAACTCCATGAGGAGAACCTCTTTCCGGTCCAAAAAAGCGGAGTTCACACCGAGTGTTGACAGGAAAGGAAGTGGCGGTTGCCGACATGAAAGCAGCTATCTCTAGTGCGCGTCACACGCCAACTAAGGGTCCGATCTGGTCAACTGGGGCAGCCAGGGGAAGAGGAAGAGCCAAATGTATGTATGTTGCAGTGCTGCCATCTACGGAGAAAACAAATTCCCTCAGCTGCTAGGTGCTTGGAGACCTTACTTTTGGGACACGCCTCGTATATTTATAGAAATGTTAAACCTAGCTTGTTTTATGGCTCATTTTGATAGTGTTTTTATTCTGTTACTTAAAATATTTTGGTATTATTCAAGTGTGAGCTATCGCCGTAGAAGTCTATTCATTTTAAATCAAGGCTTTTCAGATTGGGAAAATATCGTGTTTCGAGCCCATTGTTGGGATAATTCTCAAGGGAGATCATGATGTAGGTCATTAGCAACTGATAAGCAGCTCTCTCGATAATAATCCTTCCAAAGGGTCCAAAACTTTACAATTTACATAATCCCAAACGCCATCTTCGATACTTGGTTTTCTTACATTTTTCCATTGAATATAATTATGATTAAACATAATTTCTATTCAGATATTTTATCATTTTTACCATGAACAAAATTAGTTTAAGAATTTGTGATACCTCAGCCTTGGTATTACTCTTTTGAGTAACATATTTTGTTTTAAATTGTCTTTTTATTATTATTATTCCATCCTTTTATAGTTTGTACTGTGCAATTAGCACGTAAGCCTATAAAGAGGTTAAATATAATGTAACAGAAAAAGGAGCTACAGCAGACATCATCATTAAGCATTCGAAGAAACTCTCCAAGAAAACTATAATTTTTATGAAGAAGTAGAGTTATAGTACAGGAGATAGCGTGTAGTCTGACTAACATCAAGCCAGAATTTTGTGTTGTTGACATAGCTAGGCAATAGGCATTTGAAAAAAAATAAAAAAATAAAAAAAACTTTGAAGAGTGGCGATGTCCCACAAATTATGGTGGACAATGTGATTTTCATGATCCTGAGTACAAAATTAGTTAGTCGACCAAATATCAAGTTGATGTTACTTTGTCACTTGATAAATTAGTTATTTATATAGGTATTAATTCAAATCAATGTGGTCTCTTATCGAGTGACAAACTAACATCAACTTGATTTTCGGTCTACTAACTAATTTTGTACTCAGGATCATGAAAACCACATTTTTAATCATAATTGGCGGGATATGGCCGCTCTCCGCCGGTTAGTTTTTTTCAAATGCCTATTAGCCTATTGCCAAGCTATGTCCCACAGACGAACTTTACCGACCACATATTCTTAAAAGGCACTAAAAGATTAGTTGAGGATAAAAGTTGAGTTAGGATGGAATTCTTAAACTCTACGTTAAATTTTCAATTAAAAGATTAGCTTCTAAACAAAATTCTAGTTTGATCTTAGATAATTTTATGCACGCTATCTCCTGGACTGTTAAATTAACAAATTAATTAGTGTAAGTAAATTTACATTAATAATATAGAGTTCAACGAAATATTCGCACTTCTTTTCCTCCTTAATCGACTCATTGCTTTAGAACGACTAAAAGCTCCTGTGATATTTATGAAAGTGTTATTTCAAGTGGAGAGACATTTTCTTCGAATCCATATGATTTTTTTATGTTAATAAGACGCTTTAAATTAGAGAAAATTTTAAGTGGTTCTTAAGCAACTAAAAATCATTTATATATTCACCTTCTTCTTGTTATTGCAATTTTAAGTAAAATAACATTCATTAAATTAATTTTCTTCCGATTTAAGTAGCTCTGCTCATTAAAGTTATCTCTTACGTTGGATTTTAATAACCTCAAGTAAAAATATGATCTAATGATTAAGTTGTAAAACAAGGCGTTTTTTGTATTTGCATTCAAACGTTAAATATATTTATGTATTATTTAGAAGCGTGAAGAGCGTTTTAATTATAAACTTTGTGGTGTTAAACATTTGTTTCGATGAGTTAAAATTTATAAATTCCCAACGTGAAGGCATAGACAAGCTAATCGAATGTTAGCAATTACTCGTGAACAATGCAGGAGCATGTGGTAGTGACATGGACAAACTTCTTAACAGTTGTGATGAAAAATAGAGATAGAAATTAATTTAAAAATCGAAAACGACGAATGCATCTGAGACCCTTATTATTCTGTGTTTTTTCCTTTTATCATGTTCAATTTTAAATCAATAAATTATCATTAGAATCTATCATTGGGGCTTTCAAACTACATTGTCAAACCCCAATTGATTGATTTAATCAACATTTTCGGGAAAATCGAAGGAAACAATAAGGATGTACCTATACACTATCATCTATAGGTATTATGACTGTTGCGCTGTATTATTACAGCCAAAGGGACAATTCGATTGTGATTACAACCACTTGGGTATTAATGTCAACATTAACATTATGGTAATTACGTCATGTGAATGTATAATGTCTTGTATTTGTAATCAGATTCTAAATGTCGGTAAAATCACTGGGGTATTTATAGTTACATAAATGAATTAAGTTCCGTTTGCTTTTTCTATTAAAACATCCTAGCAGTTATAGATAATGTAGTGTACTAAAAAATTGTTTTCCCAATTTATTGTTTTTAATAGTGTTTAGTTTTTATTTTAATTCACATATGTTTTAAATTGTTTGTAAATAAAAATCCTGGTTTATTAGAAAGAGCAGTAAATCAATTACAGACAATTAGGGTTTCCTGACAATGGCATTTGTTTTTCCTATACAGGCTAGGAAAAGCATGGATACAATGAAAGTAAAGCTGAAGAAGTTTTCAGTGGTTTACGAAAGGGCGAAGGAAGAGAAAGATCTCTATATTCCATCTTTCATTCATCTGCAGAGGCGGTGAGACGCACCGAGTAGGTGCTTGGAGCCGAAACGTCTTGTGCACCACAGGACCTTGATTTGGTAGGAGATCAAGATCTACTGGGCAAGGTAACCTGAAGTACGAACACTAATAAAAGATATTCTATCTTAGAATGCGTTTTGTATCAGCGGACGAACTGAGCAATTGGATCGTTGCAATTCTATCGCAATGCTAAATATGATCGAGTATAGGGTCCTTAATCAAAATTACTTGATTATATTTATAATGACTGGACCTTAACTTAATAACTTTTTAGTGATACTCGGAATAATTATAAAATGCATATCTGATAAAGTACATTATCTCCTTCTATGTAAAGATACGTGTGCTAGCTACTGGTCCTTTCCCTTGTACCCAAGACGATTTCCAATCTGACTCCTCTCAAAAAATTGTGTTTAATATTAGCTGCTTGTTTTACCCCTTATAAGTTTTCAAACCTGAAGCTGTCATCATCATTTTTTTGGGGGGGGGGGAGGGGGGGGGTGTTGATGTGGAAAAATAACGTTACTAAGGGAATAAAGAATAACTTTTCACCACCTAAAGTATCTTAATTGAACAAGGCTATCAACTAATTGTGGTCCTCTTCATAGTGCATAAACCCCAAATAAATCTTTTGGATTGCAGCGATATACATAAAATATTATTTACTATTAAACAATCAAACCAGCAAATTAAAATAAAAACGCCTTAATACAATTTAAACAGGATAAATCCACCGCTAAATCATAAAATAAACTACGTTATAAATTTGATAGTGAATTGAAAATACTTGCATCATACCACGCGTTCCCACGTCACGTACAATATGAACATAAACTCACAAAACCCTGTGTTACATTTTTTATATCACACGCATTATGACGTGGCCCATGAATTCCCACGTCACGTTAGAGCAGTCTGTACGCAAATAAGTTAATTGCGTAATTCTGTACGCACCTTAAGTTATTGTAGTATATTGAACAATTTGTATTTTATTTAAGTGTTAATTTTCATCATGGAGCTTGCATTTTATTAGGTATCTTAGTTTTTTCAAGCAATCCTCATCTGTGCTGAATGTTAATATAACTTAAGATACAGTTTACAGGTGTGTGTGGTTTTAGTTGCAACCACACATTCTAATTTGTGGTTTTTATCTATATAAGCATGTGGTCGAGCCAATCTCGTTACTAATGATTCTCAGAATATCTATTAATATTAATTAAGCAAGAAAAATTATCTATGAGAATAAACTTAAAACATTTGATTTTGTACTATACATCGTCATTGCCATTTTTTTATTGGCACACGAAGCAATTAGTCCACAGGCCGCCACCATAAGAAGTGAGTCGCTGATTGATAAAGTTTTCTTACCTTATGAAATCGCTTATTTATGCCGTGTCCACCGATGAATTGGGTATATGGCAACTGGGTGCTGGGCCATTTATTTTTTGTTGACATGCCAAACTTGCCCTTCTGCGGGAACATTGAAAAGAGATAGATAAATTTTTGATTTTCACAGGATCGTTTAATTAAATTATTTCAAAAACAGTGGTAAAGGTGGCCACCGATACGAGTGTTTCTTTTCAACGTCCCCGCAGAGCAATATGTTTGGGGTGGTGGCCACCCCAAACGGCCCACTCTTATCGGTGGCCACGTGTACCACTGTTTTTTAAATAATTTAATTAAACGATCCTATGAAAATCAAAACTTTATCTATCTCTTTTCAATGTTCCCGCAGAAGGGCAAGTTTGGCATGTCAAAAAAAAGAAATGGCCCAGCGCCCAGTTGCCATATACCCAATTCATCGGTGGACAAGGCATAAATAAGCGATTCCATAAGGTAAGAAAACTTTATCAATCAGCGACTCACTCCTTATGGTGGCCTGTGGACTAAATTTCTTTTGTTACCCTCGAGTAAATAAAAAAATCATAACTTACTGCCCCACCAAGCTAATTAGTTTCACAGTTATATTGTGGAGAATAATAAGCTAACCATAATGAAGTTGGTATCCCCTGACACCTCACAGTCGGGTAAAATTGATTTTACTAGTCAACACTGCTCATATATTATAAGGCGTTCATACTTCTGGTGCTTTAATGGTACGAATAATATATTTAATTTTAATTTTTAAAAGTGATATTGACGAGTTATTTTATGCAATCCAAGTCACGCTAAGCTGTTCTACGTGGAATCATTTTCAATTTTCTGATTTTTCTAAGCTCATTTCTATTTGTATTAAGTACAAAAAAATGGTCAGTTTGTATTTGCCCATTATGTCTTTGGGAACTGGTAAAGCATTTTTTAAGAGGTTTGATCATTCACGCGTTTTAAGTCGTCCATCTAATCATGGCTTAAGTATCTATTTTATTTATAGCTACTGTATCTATTATTTTAGAACTGTTAAAATGTATATATTGTTTAAAGTGTAAATATATGTGGTAACAAGATTTGTATTCAGATAAGTTAACATTAAGAGATCATCATCCTGTTGATTCATGGCAAGTTGGTTAGGTTTTTGCCTTATTAACAAAAAGTATTTGTTTACTGAATAATTGCTACCATGAGCTGATCAAAGTGTTTCAGTAATTATTGCTCTTGCTATTATTATAATATATCTTTGTTATTATTATGGTCAGTACCTCAATCTATAGATATAGATACCTCAAAAATTACCTGTTAGTCTTTGATATCAAAGAGTAACAGGTAATTTCTTTATTGAATCTCTGATGAGGAATTGTAAGCTTACTTTTGTCACCATTGTGGCTTCTATTGTAACATGACAGAGTTTCATGAAATATTATCTTTTTACTATTCATGGGTTGGGAAATGAATTAAAAACTATTGGCCAGCAGGTGTATCAAGTGGTAATTCGAGGGCTTCCCCATAGACGTGATGGCCTGAGTCTCTATGGAGAGGCTGTTCATCAGGCATGTGCTCGGCTGAAGACGAGCAAAACCAGGGCGATCCTGAGAGAGGAGCTCCCGTCAGGCAGAGGCGACACCATTCCAGGAACCGGTCCATCTATAGGCGCATCTTCGGCTACGTCAGGGAAGCCTGGACTGGAGTCAAATTCGCACTAGGTGAGACTAAGAATACCTACTCCAGCCGGCATCCTTGCTTGGAAGAAATTTAAAATAAGATTCGTCTTTTATTTTTAAAACATTTCTTTAGATTGTGAATGCATGTAATGTTTAAAGGGGTAGTTATTTTCTTTTTTATGCATCTTGTGAAATGTTTTTATTGATTCGTTCATCAAATTCTTCGCGTTATTGACGTATTTAACAGTTTCTTAAAGCCAATTAAGATGAGGATATAAAGCATACTATTCGGGTGACGTTATTTCAGTTTAGGCAATCGCATGTACGGTACAGCATGAATACATTGGCTTACATAAGAGAAGAAGAGGATATTAATAACAAAAGGTTATTAGTTCAATTGCATTTATTTACTTTTGTTAGTTTCTTGGCACCGCACCTTTATATTAACTAATTATTCTCAAATCTTTTAACATGTTTACTTTATATTTCATTATAATTTTCTACTTTATTTCTTCTTTCTTTTTAAAACTATGTATTAAAATCAGCTTATGTAAGAATTATTATGGATTCTATAAAGCTTCCTATTTATATGATATAGCATGAACTAAAATATTATTTTTCGTCATTTATGTTTCTCCAAAGATTACAAATTATGCAATCTTCTCCTCTTAGTTCAAATTTATAATAGTTATGCGCATGGTGTAGCAGACATTATATAAACAATAAAAAATCAATTGAATTAAAGAAAATTTACCATTACTATTTTTTCTGGAAGATTTGTCAGAGGTGCTGACCAGCATTAGCTTAATTCCTCTCAATATGCTTCTAATTATTGAAAGTACGCAACTATACTTTATTCATATGGTCATCACCGAAAATTCTTGATTTATTAGTCTAGCTATCAGCTAAGCAACAGATTTCATAAACGAAAAACCAGGTTTTACATTAATTTAGTTTATAAAAAATACATTTAATTTTTAATTTCATACATTTTTAGTTTTTGTCAATTTTTTTTTTTTTTTTTCGTAGAAAGCATGTAGAGAATAATTATTTATTGCTTGAAATATAATAAATATATTTATAAATTTTATAGTATTTTAATTATTGTTATTAAAGGTTTCAAAAATTACCTCAATATTGTTCTTTTTTGGACTTTTAACACTCATCTTATGTTTCGATAAAGAGTGTAATTTTTAACGATTATGTTTAGGGGAATTTTGTAGAACAATCATCTATTACTTATTTTTAATTTTTAACGTTTATCCCTTGTAGTTTAATTTAATGTTGTACGGTTAAAAAATATTTAATCCTCGAATATCTCAGAGAAACGAAAATATGATTAAATATAAGATAATTCTATAACTTAAGTTTAGATTAAAATGCCACACAGAAAATCGTTCTATTCTCCTATACTATTATAAAATACAGCAAAGTTTTTGTTTTTAATTAAAATAGGGAAAGGAAATCTAGTTTTAAAACAATAAGATTTTTATTTCTATAAAATATTAACTGTTTTAAACTAATCTGTATTTTTATAAATTGAAAATACACCCATTCTTTTATTTGTTAAATTAAGGAAAAGATATATTTTAAATAATATTTGAAAGTTTAAACAAATGTTTATCCGAGGTTTGTTCCAGCCCCTATTCGTACCGTCCTTTGTATCGTCCCGCGGGTCGTTCGGGAATTGTTTAGGACTATAATTCGCACTGTATTAAAAACATTCAAGGAAACCTAACATTAGGAAACCTTCCTGTTGATATTTGTGACTATTGACATAACTGCACATGTATACAAACCAGTACATGGTCTTGTCTACATTGGTCTTTGTCTGAGTATCGTTGGGACCGTACAGTGAACGGTTCGCAAACGAGTCCTGCCCAGGTTGGAACAGTTTCGTGGACGGTACAAAACACTGTCACAAGTCGGGTTGGAGTGGTTTTTATCCATTCCGCATGCCCGTGACGATCCCGCGGACGGTTCACTGCTTGGTTGGAACAAACCTTATATTGTAAAAATTCTCGTATCCTAGGAGATTGGTGCCGTCATATAGCGGACGTACTCTAGGGGTCGGGACGTTATAGAGATGGTCGTAAAATGACGTCTGCCTTAACTCTTAAGCGGCAGTAATCTAGCAGGGGATGACGCGACGTTACTGTAGTGGACGGAATATATGACGGCCGTCCTAACGGTGACCAGAACAATTTAAAACGACATTGAGTGAGAGCCTCTTGATTCATTAAAATCAATCAATATTTCGTCATCTTTGCTGGTTTACATCGTTTGTACTCATTTTGTTCAAAAATACTAGAAGAAACGTTGCAAAACTACTTCACCGCTATGACGGTCTCCGTTAACGTTGTCGCTGTCAACGTTTGTAACGTCATGACCTCTAGATTACAGCCGCTATAAAACGGCACCGCTCTCCTAAAAAAAAACCCTAACCTTTAGAATTTCAATGATTATTTTAATGTTGTACGATGTTATTTTAGAGTTTTTTTCTCATGTTCAAGTATACATTTATACGAGCCCTTATAGGCCCGTGGAAACGGGTTTAATTTAATATTATAGAAAAAAAATTATAACCAAGTAAATTAATTTAGATAATGTATTATTATTTTATATCTATTTAAAGACCTGCAAATCAAAACAAACATTTATTTTTATTGGAATAAATGTGGTTGCCTTAGCTTGGCAATAACAGATCATTTCAAGGTGAGTTGTCGGGACACTACTCCATTATATAAAGAATTATTTGTCCTGATTTGTTATATTCTCTGACAAATCTATAAGTTTGTTTCAAAGTTTTTCATTTTAATGTTGAAATTATCGAGGTGTTTGAGTATATCATATAATGTGCTATTTAATATACCTACTTAATTTACTAATATCTGTAAATTTTCAAAACAATGACAAAATTAATTAATTCTATTAATGAAATAGGATTTCTTTGAGCCTTATCAGTCATACGCCTGACTCGCTTCCATTGGTAATAGTAATAATGGTGAAGCTTTTTAGTTTATTACTTCGAAAGTTGAAGGAGGTTACGCAATTATGTGTAAAAATGTAAAGGACTTTTAGTGCGTGTAGGTTATAGATATTAAAACGCTTTTTAAATAGTTTAGGCGAGTCCTGCAAAAATAAATTTCTTTACAAATGATGATTTAAGAATAGATTTGAGAAGTTTACGATCCAAAGGGTTATTGTTTGGGAAAGAGATGAACCGAGTTTAAAATGAACGATTAAATCTGTAATTCCGCAGGTGTATAAAACCATTTTTTTTATTCAGGAGATGAAAGAGGTTGGTAGAAGTTTTATGGCAATTTTTTCTAGAACCAAATGAGAATTCTTCTGGCAAAATGAATAGTATAAATAAATTTTTTTTGTGAAAAAAAAAAACAACCTGAAAGTATTAATTTGTAAAAGGCTTATATATGGTGCTTTCTCTGGAACCATATCTATTTCTTTTTCTATAATGGTGAGATATAATATCTGAGACTAATTATTAAAACCTGTGTAAATTGACTGACTTTACCTTCCTTGACTGAATGTTATGTATAAATAAATTAATCGAATTTAATTTTACTGTCACATTATTAAATTAGACTTTAACCAATCGGAATGGATCTTATCACCTTGTAATATCCTGGTAATATTAACATAATTGTAATATTTTTACTCAGACCTTCTACTCTAACTTGAATATAATCATTTGTTAATTTTTAATTACCTGATGATTTACCTCCTTTAGACTTCTTTATTTGTTCTTTAACTTCTTCCTCTAAATGAAGTTAAGATGGTGCCATAGAGTTAAAAAAAATTTGAACAAGTAAGGCTAAGGCAGATATTTTTTGTCAAGCCTCAAGGAGGCTAGTGCCCAAAAATTGGCATGATCCAGACTAAATTTGCTTTGAAAAAAATATAAAACCAGTTTATATTTTTAATTATAATTCTGCTGCAAAGATTATTTACGCTGCGTACTTAAATTGTATTTTGTGGCAAAAATTTAGCAATTAACACCATAGATTTTACTAACATAAAATGCGTTGTTACTTTCAAAACATAGTTTTTTACATGAATGAAACAAACTGCATTACTCAAGTAAAAATACATAATTAAAAGTCTTTTTACATAAATTAAGTACACTGTATATACTCGAAAGTTTTTTTAAAAAAAGAAACATCGTTTTCACATCAAATAGTTTATGATAATTACGAGGAAGAGTTTATTTTAAAAAGAAATGGTTTTAATTACACATTTTCTCCCCTTTCATTCTTTACCCCAATAAAAATTAAACATCCAATTTAAATTCTAACTTTAAATA
Organism: Gerris lacustris; assembly: GCA_951217055.1. Taxonomy (NCBI): domain Eukaryota; kingdom Metazoa; phylum Arthropoda; class Insecta; order Hemiptera; family Gerridae; genus Gerris; species Gerris lacustris. The sequence goes on from OX578280.1 coordinate 53,638,748, forward strand.
AGTCGCTTTCTGTTCTCGGAGCTAAAATCCAAGTTTCACTTTGATCTATAGGGCAAAGGGAAAGAGAAAGAGGTTTCAATTTTGAGAGAGTATTTTAGGTTTTATTTGATTAAGAGCATCACGTGAACCTGATGAGAGCGTGGTCGAATTTCCAACATTCGCTTTGGTTTTTCAAGCAAGAAAAGTCTCCTTTTTCTGTTTAAAAACTGTATAAAATTTCTATTTTTTTTTAAATCCGTAGAACTAGCTCCTTTGTGGATTTTTAATAAAAGAGTTGTATTTGTAACACTCTGAATGTCATCGTTTTTTTTCTGTATAGTTCTGCATTTCATAGTTTTTGAAGAACGATTTAAAATTTACATTTGAATGGATACATGACTTGGTAAATATTTACAGGGAAAGAATCAAATTATATAATTACTTATTATGTTTGTGAATTAAGGTGGGTTCACAGCTAGCGTATCCGTGGGGGCGGAAGGCTAATATATAGATAATCATATATCTTCGGGGAGCCGCCGTCGGAGTCGCTGTTTCCCTTTGGTCGGTCAGGTTAAAACAAAGCCAATTAGAACATCGTGTTCTCAATTTAACTTTACTTCTCTTGCTTAAAAAACTTATATAATAAGATTATATATAAAGACTTATATATAAATAAGTATAATAGTATATAATAAAAATAATATAATAATAATAAATAGTATATAATAAAAATAATAATAGTAGAATAATAATAATAAACATGAACTGATATAAAAACATAGATAAAGATAAAACATAGATAAACACGTATATAATAAATACAAATATAATAAAAAAATGTGTAGAAACAGATACAAATATATTACAATAAAACATTTTAAATATTATATAAGCACAGAATGGAAACAAGCCGAGGACAAATTGAAGGCTTCGCTAAAAAGTTAGTTTGGAACCAACTTTTGGCAACAAAAGCGTTGCCATAGATGAATCCCTTTGGGCCTCCGCAATTACGTATCTGCTAGCTGTGAATCCACCTTTAGTAAATATACAGAATAACAAATTTATTTATTAAAAAATGGGCAGAGTGATTCACTAGCGATAGATGTACTCTTATCGAGCTGTAGGAAGTTCCGATTTCAAAAATGTATTTCTCACTATATCTATTACCGTTTTGTTATAACTACTGCGATTTTATCTTAGTTCAATTCAAGATATATATTTATATCAATTGAATTTTTTTTTTTTAAAGTTGATTTGTTTCCTAATTATTTCAATTTAAAAGATTATATTCCATAGCTTTATCCGTGATTTATTTTTATTAATGCACATTACCAAAATAATATGTGAAAAAAGGGACAAAAAAATAATACAAAAATTACCCTTTGTTCAAAAATAGTCAGTCAAGGTTAATTGTCTGCACGCAACAGTTAATACAGTTTTGTTGCATGATGACAAATATGAAAAGAAAATAGATAGCGTGTGAAAATTAGGAAATTATTATTTTTTTTTTTTTTTTTTGGACTAAATGAGAGATATCTTGAAAATATAAACAATTCGAAAATAGTTTTTCATAGAGACAAAGTTTTATTAAGTATAATACATGTTACATGTATAGTGATAGTTTTTGGATTCAACTGACTGCATAATGGAGTGAAAATGCAGATTATTTTTAATTGACTTGATCAGAAAACCCCTTTTTAATTAAATAATAATTCCAAAGGTAGAATCGAATAAATGTGTTAAGTGACAGGTTCAAAAACAACCTATTAGTTTATTAAACAGCTTGGTTTTCCGGTGAAATCCGCGTCCCGAAAGGGTTGAAGTCCGACGTTTCGCTTTCACTACTGAAAGCATCTTCAGGGGTGTGGTGCATCGTGATGTTTACCTGAAGCAACAAAACATACTGAGTATGTCTTGTTGTTACTTCAAGTAAATATCACGATGCACCACACCTCTGAAGATGCTTCCAGTAGTGGAAGCGAAGTGTCGATCATCAACCCTTTCGGGACGCGGATTTCACCGCGTTATTAAGCTAAGCTGTTTATTATACGAGTCTACCCGCAAGAGCTTACGCATCAAGTTATTAGTTTATTATTCATTCCGATGTGCACGATTCAGTTGTAAACGAAATGCAATCAAATTCTGCTGTGATACTAATCCAATTAATTTTACGTGTATTTATTAATTAATAATGAAACTCTCTCTCTCTCTCTCTCTCTCTCTCTCTCTATTAATTTAAATCAATTTTCCGCCTGATGGATTAACTTTATTTACGTTTTGTTGGTTATCCGAAGTGTTACAGGCTAGCCACTAAACATGATTGATGATTTTGGGAAGTGAACTTCCTTCAATTAAAAATTATCTGTTAAACATGATTACTGTGTAAATACTCCCATTTTGCTGAGTTGGGATATATTAAAGGTGTGGACATATGAATCAATTCTGAGGTTAGATTAGATAAAAGGAAAGAGGTGGTTGGATGCTGAATCCAATCCAATTTAATCTAAAACACCCTGTTCCAAAAAGGACCTTTTTCTGTTATTGCTATCGATATTTAAATGAGGAAGGTGAATTGTATCGTTAGTCTAGTCAAAGTCAAGTTCGAAGTAATGATCATTAGTAGAAGCGAAGCCCCATCTTATTGAAGAGGCCTCTGGGATCCAAGGCTTGTGGTCGGATGAGATCGTAAAGATACTCCTATCCTATCCAATCTATTGGATTGCGGCTCGGCAGCATCGTTTTCAATACTGCTTGTTATTATACCAAGTCTAGTCTCTTTTACCATCGTTCCGCAATCTATTTACAACTTCAGACCTACTCAAATACACCCATCTAGGTTAATAACATTCAAAGCATAAACCTCTAAATCCTCAACCCTCATAAAAGATGCTCGTCTCTCACCAAAGATGACAGTTTTAACATTTAATAGTTTGACTATATAACTATGAAAATTGCCCTTCAAGAGTATAATAGATTTTAAAACTTCTGATAAGAATTAAACCTGCTATTTTAGTGTTGAAATAAAAAATTCTCTCCTCGTAAAACGCATCTTTTACGTGGAGAGACATTTTTATTTCAACTCATAATGATAACCTTCACTACCGCTTCATATCTTAACTGCTATTTTAGAGTTCCAATACAAATTTAAAATTTCTGTTTTCAACCCTGATAATGCAAATGTCACTTAAGAGTATCTATTTGTAATATCTGGGTTCTTTAAGATATTATCTATCACATTAGGAATTAATACCTGTCAAACGTTTTTGATTCTTTCTCTTCTCCTTTCCTTAAAAGCTTTTTTTTACTTGTGCTTCTTCTTTGAGTGAAGTTAATTTCTTCATAAAAACCATCAATTTAATTTAATAATTAGGTACATATTCTTAGAATCCTATTAGCTTCTATTTCTTGTTAGAACAGTTAAAGTAATATTGATAGATCATTAGATATCTACAATCAGATTTTCAGATTATTTAAGTAATTTTTCAAATGACTATGTTTTGTGTAATGAAGAGATACTTACCGTCGATGCTTGCTTGATCTGAGGATCTCTGGAACCGTTTTGGCTATTCGCCATAATCAGCAGAAGAATTTAGATCTCGTCCTAAAGTCGAAATGAACTCGTAGACACATACATGAGTCTAAAGATCTACATTCTTCTACTGACGATGGCGTATAGCCGAAACCGGTCCTGTGATCCTCAGATCATGCAAGCATCGACATAACTACTAACTTTCGATAATAATCCTCAATTTGACGACAATGTTTTGGTTTACAATGGTTTGAAAGATTGGGTGATGACTAATTAAGCTCAATCTTTTGATCTGCATGTATATTATTTATTTATTGTTTTATTAGTTTAGATTTTATATAAACTTGATAATTACTGGAGAATCATTTTTCTCTAATATGCTTTTTCGTTTTATATTTTTTAGTACTTTAAAAATAATCTATTCGACTATACTTTTATTAGTGTATTATTTCGTGCCTTTATTGTACAGTTGTAAATATCTATTAACTTACAAAAACCCCTTTATGCTAAACACTATAATGTAAGATTTTTTTTAACATTAAAGTATTTATTGGATGTGTGTTTGGTTTTTGTTTCAGACTGTGAGCTCGAGGAGCTTGAAACTCCGGCCAGATATAGGCCAGATAGTTTAGGAGCACTGTGTAAACAGACAAGGTTTTCACAGGACGAGCTCAAGAGGATCTACCGTGGGTTCAAGGCCGAGTGTCCTACCGGCCTTGTAAGGGAAGACACCTTCAAGACCATCTATTCTCAGTTTTTCCCTCAAGGAGGTAACTTAGTTTTTGCCTTTTAGTAACACAAATTAATTTAGAATTGGAGGCTAAATAAATGTTTTATAAACTCACGGCAGCAAAATTAAGCATTACTTAACTATATTTCGGCTGGAAAGTACTATTTCGCTGATTTATCATTAAAGTAAAGTGTATTAATAACAGGCAGGAAAGTAATTGAAACAGTCTGGGAAATAGTTCTCTGCCTAGGCAGGAAAAGTGTAGTGCGTGTCATATACATATTTTTGTTTGTGTTTAGTTTTATTACAAAGCATTGTTATATGTTATCAATGTATTAATATGTTTACCTAAGCTTCCATTTTTTATCTGAATAGTGTGAGTAGATAAAATATTAGGCTAATTTGATCACTCGTCGGTAAAATTCCATTTTGCTGTCAAGTTATTGTTGTAAATAACTATAACTTGACGTTAACTAGGCTTTTGAAGATTCAAACTAATACAGTGACCGTAAAACCTTATTAATAATATTGCACAGAAAGAAAGAACATTACCCTAATATACATTAATAATTTTTCATAATAACATTAATATATTAATTAGTGTAAATAGAAATATAAAACATACTCCATTCTACTCGAATATCAAAAATAAAATTCAATTGGTTTCCATTTCTATATAAAACTATTGAGTTAATTTTAAATGTATGATATCTTGCTAAGAGAAATAATTATATTGTATTATTATCTGTGCCTATCACCTGATCCTTCCACAAAAATTATAACTTTTACCTGAATGTAAGTCGATTTTATTTTAAAGCAATGAAACTTTATTCTTACTTTAGAAAAATGAGACTAATAATATTAGAATAAATAATTGGAAATATAATTAGAATAACCTATTTATCACAGCTGGTTACATTTCATACACAACTGGTTAGAAGTCGTACTGACTGCGTTTGAATGTAAAAAAATCGAGAGATGTTATTCATCCTTCTTGTTCTTTATGGCATAACAAGGAACAGCTTGAATATGTCAACAAGATCAAACAAATAAGTGATATACACAGTTATACGACTGCGTGCTTTGTGTTAAATCGTTAATATCAGCATTATTGGATCATTTTATTTGAAAATAGTTCAAGAGAGACTGTTAAAGAAATCATTTTTTCCCCCTAAAAAACAATTCTACAATAATTATTCCTGAAAGTGAAAGTGACTGCAAAAAGAGAGCTTTTTAATCTCCGGGCGTGGTCACAGTATCAGACTTTTTAGTCGATTCCTTTTGCACTTAAGTGCTCAACTGAGGGGGTTTGAAATTAAGTGTTAGCGGTTAATTTGAGGGCAGTTAAGTGAATGAGTCCCTTAGCCAATATCCCAAGCTCCATTGAGTGTATAGGTTTAAAGGCCAAGGGTCTAATGGTGAAGCCCTGTAAGGGTTTGAATGAAAGTTATTCGAGATGGAACAGGGTTGGACCAGGCTTCTGGACCAGAGGGTAAGGCGCCTTACAGCTAAATGTCAAATGTCAATAGTTGATGGCGCCAGACAACCAAGGGGTTGCTACAGTGTTAAATTACCTTTATTAATCAACTTCATTCATCTCATTATAAATCAAAACCTTTATTAATAACCCAGTCACTATCAGAACTCCTTTGACCTATTGTTTGTAACACTGATGATATCGCCTCATCCAATTCTACAAGAGACTGTTATACAAGGCATAATTTATCTATAGATTGATCAATTTATCACAACGGAGTTCATTCATATCCTATAAATGATCTATTTGTGTCTTACCCACAATTAACAATTAAGTAATGTACGACCACGATCAATTTTACCTACAATTAGAAAAACCTTTCAGACTTCTTTTATTATCAGAAAAACAAAGAAAAAATTGTTAATTATTATTTTATTGTTTCAGCTAATTCGAGCCAATATGCCCACTATGTCTTCAATACCTTGGACCAGGACAGATCTGGAGTCCTTAGTTTTGAGGTAAATTTAAAAGTAATATATGAAACGTGTCCTTAAATAAAGGTTGAAATTCTTCACATCTCTTTACTTTATTAATACGTAGGTACGAAGAGAATAAGTAATATGCCACGTGGAATTGCAAAAGAGAACTAGGAATGCATTTTCAATACAGTGCTGTTATAAATACCTTTATAGATGAGATAAGCGAGCTGAGCAAATTCCAACATACTTCTAGAACAAGGTTCTTATATTTCACTCAAGTTTTCTCTTCCATTCATAACTTCTTGTTTGAAGAATTTTTCTTTGAACTGAGTGTATATAACTTCCAAAACATTTTTGATATTAGATGACTAAATAAAAATTCTATAATTAAGTTAATTTAATTTTAATTTCCAAATACTTTTGCTTCCGAGCTTACCGAAGGTTAAGGAAACGTCGTGATACTTCTGTGGAACGATTCATTTATGTCTATGAATTCCAAAATGCCAAGACAGAAATCCTTTTTAGACATTGGGGAATATTTTTGGTCTCGTGTCTGTATGTCAGTCGTTCAACATTTTGGTCAACCAAAATATCTTAAAATTTGCTCGTCCGATTTTCATGTAATTTGGATGGTAGGTTATAATTAGCTCATTGTTGGTTCCATATTAATTTAACCTTCTGAGCTATTAGTTTATCCTCCACATGCTCTATAGTTTTTGTTTTCGAACAGGAAATTTAATCACTTTTAAAAATGTGTTTAGATTATTGTTGGAGTTAATTTTGAATACTTCTTGGTTATAAGTGAATAATAGATTCTTTATTTTCTGTGTGGCTTTCTGAATCCCAAACCCATGCTTTCCCTTGTCTTTTCACCACACAAGATTTTCAATTGTATGCATATTGTCTCGAATTCTTTTTTTATATTCTGGGCTTTGAAAATTCCAAAGACATTTAATGTCACGGTAGATTTCTACAAATTTAAGTGACTCCTTCTCCACTTCATTATGCTAAGTAAGTTTACCACAAAACTTCAAAATGCACTAAGAAATAAACTAAAACTGCACAAGCATTGATGTAAACAGGAAGGAGGCTAGCCGTAGACATTCTTTCTACTGTTGTCACTCGCCTGAACGTTGTTCACACAGGGAGAGTAAGTGGTCTAGTAGGGGAAGCCGAGTAAGCGAGTGGATGACTGTCTCCCCGCCAAAAATACTCCACACGCTGTTCTGTCCACACTAAACTAACTCGCCCTTTCACTCGACCAATGTAGCAAATGTAAATGTAAATACATCGGAATAAAAACTGTTCGTTCTGTCTGATAATACAGGCTGTGAAAGAAAATATGTGCCAGTTACTACATTTTCATGATGTTTAAATACGGATTGATTCCTGATTTGGGATTTGTCAAGCTGAGTGTTTCCTTGAGTATTATTGAATCCGTATTCAATAAGTTTTTAATACACCAATCAGCTGATAAAAAATAAGCTTTTACTAGGTTTCGTTGAAAAGGTTATACATATTTTTTTATATTAGCGGGGAAAAAAATACAGTAGTAATTTTTTTATGTTTTTTGCGGTGCTGAATTCGAGCATCAACTTTGCCACCTCGTAAAATTGGTGTGTTGGGAGTAAAATGCGAAAAAATACAGAAAAAATATATTTTTTCAGTTCTTTGCTTATAGTTTGAAAAATCCGCACTCTTATTATAGAGAAAAGATATATAAAAGTAAAAATCATTAAATTGGTTCAATTTATGTGTCTGAAGTTTTTTTTTTCTCAGAAGAATGGTTTAGGTGTTAAAGCACGTTGAAAATTGACAAAAATTTCAAAATCGGCTAAACGACTGTTTTATTTTACTTTTATGCTTAGGACTGTTATGCTAAAAACTATTAGGAAAAATTGGCCCGTTAATAATCATAGACAATTTATTTCTTTGTCACGGGCCAAGTTTTCCTAAAAGTTTGTACCATTACAGTATCACCAAGCATTTCTAAGTGAATCACCAATGTAAAAACAGGTGTTTATATAATTTTGAAATGTTTGTCAAATTTCAATGCACTCTAGCGCCTAAACCGTTCTTTTAGCAAAACAACTTAAGACACATAAATTGTAGGAAATTTAATGAAGTTTACTTTACTTTTCTCTAAGTGTGCGAATTTTTTTAGCAAAAATCTGAAAAAATACTATTTTTTTTCGCAGTTTTTCGCATTTTTCTCACAACGCACCACTTTTACGAGGTGGCAAAGTTGAAATTCGGATTCAGCACCCCAAAAAATATGACTACAGTATTTTTGTCCTAGATAAATTATTTTATTCACCTAATGACTAGACTATATATTATTATGTAGATTATTGATTTATAACTGAAGCAGTTTGCATTTATTATTATTTACTCTTGCTTCAAAATGTTTGTAATGAAGAATATTTCAGTTTGCCATACTTTGAACCTAGTTATTTTCTAGATCAAGCCTCGTTATCTTAGATAAAGGAAAGAGGGCGTTTCAAATATCTAATTAGCCTTTCATTAATCATACCCCCCTGGATTTTAATAAAGCGCATCTTCATTATTATTCTACGTCATGAGGGTCTCGTTGCGGTCACTCATCTAAATTACTTTCGGTTTCCTCTCGAAATAATCTGCTTCTCTGTTAGCAAGGATTATATATAGCGACCTCGCACGAGCTATGAATAAAATTAAATTAACTCGAAGAAGACGGGATAAAGAAAATTGTCTCTTAACTTCTTAAACCGTTTTAATTAGAGTTAGCACTTTCAGCGCTCGATGCATTATCTTCGAAGGCTAAGCTAGACTGTAAAAATCCAGACTAGAGAAACTAAAGTGTATTAGATGATGAGAAAGGATAATAGGGTTTTTCCTAAGTAGACAAAATTAAGTATTTCAATATTTACTTTTAGGCAACGGAAAACATACTCTTTTAAACTGATATCCTATTTAACTAATTAAAACTTGTTATGAAACTAAAAGAAGTTTATTAATTAAGTTTATAGGCAGTTAAAACTTAATACAAGCAAGGTGTTAAAGATATAGGTCGTCCAATCTCTTCCATTAGCCATTTTAAAGTATTCTCGGCATTTCAGAATATGCAATCTTGAAGGGCGAAAATGATGAAAAACGTATGTCGAAGTAGTAGAAAACTAATGAAGTAACTACTACTGAGGAAATTATACTGTTAACTGCATTATTAATATTTTTACATGGCATAGGCATAGAAGTATGGATTAATGGGTATTGGGTATTATTCTTTTGTAATTTGAAACTACCGTGCTATCTAATTAGCGTTTGCATTTCCATTATATCTTGGCTAATTGAATCTTCTTCACACGTCACAAATGTCCATTTTCAATGTTGTAGACAACCAAAGTTTTAAATTACTACGTAATGCTTTTAAACTAAAACATTGAGCATTATAGTTTTCAGAAGTGGAAGTGGCATGGCAATTTGTAACCTTTACTTGTTGTGTTAGATATGGGAACGTCTATGGAGTTCATCTTAAAGGGATAATACAAACAGTCTATCCACGCAAACAGCCTCTTTACGTGGAAATACTGTTTGTGTTATTCCTGTATACTTGTTGTGTTAGATATAGCAACGTCTATGGAGTTCATCTTAAAGGGATAACAACTCAAACAGTCTCTCCACGTAGAGTCTCTTTACGTGGAGAGACTGTTTGTGTTATTCCTGTATACTTGTTGTGCTAAATATGAGAGCGTCTTTGGAGTTCATCTTATAGGGATAGCACAAACAGTCAATCCACGTAAAGAGTCTCATTACGTGGAGAGATAGTTTGAGTTTCCCTTTATACTTGTTGTGCTCCGTAATCAGAGGCTAGTTTTTATTGTATTAATAAGATCTATAGAGCCTACTCAATATTGTTGTGATACTTTTTAGATTGTTACTCCTCTATGTTTTTTAGAATATAAATGACTGACTAAATAACTAGTAAGACAAAAAGATGTTTAGTCCAATGTACTTGGGGACAAATGAATATCACACTTCTGTTTGTATAAGGAGAGTCATTGTTACTCCCCTCAGTTTTTTTTATGAGGGGAGTAACAATGTAAAGAAGTTCCACTGTTGCTATAATTCACAAAACCTTTTATTGATTCCCAATTCATAATAAATATTAACAGCTAGGTTTTATAACAGAAATTTACACATAAAGGTTTAACTTTTCTTAATGGCTGTAAGCTTGTAAGGAAATGTAATGCATTAAAACTTTAGAGACGTCTTAACCATTGCTTATTTGGAATAAAGTAAAAGAAAAAATATGAAATTCTCTAAATCATCACCAGATGGCAGAACTACGGCTATAATAGGGATATTTAGTTTCTGTTAGACTTTAGACATTGCTGATTTAGTCCCTATATTAAATACATTTATATTGTTTCATTATAGTAGCTGGATTTGATTAAGGATTAATTTTCCTAGCCTTCATTTTGTAGAAAAAAGTTATTAAGAGAAAACACTTATTTTCTACAACCAGTTATTTTTCAAGAATTAAAATCGAGTTAATTTGAACGTGATTTGAAGACGAGATACTGAGTTTTTCTTATAAATAACAAATCAAGGATCCCTGAAAAATAATCCTGTGGGTTGAATCGGATTGTTAGAAAAGATTCTCTTTCAAGCTGGTGTACGTGAAATGTCTCTCAAGCCCAGCACGTGAACCTTATCATGGAATTCAGTTTATTTTTCGCAGTCTTATTCTACTCTGTGTTACTTAAGTCTAACTTTATTTGTATCATCTAGATATAAAACTCATCAAATGTACTCTCAGTATGTTGTTAACTTAATGTATATGTGAAAGTTTCTTTCATATGTGTGTAATTTTAAAAAAAAAAAAATAAAGGATACGACATTAAGTTGTTTTCTAAATAAAAAGAAAAATTAACTTGGAAATATCTTCAATTTTCTTATTATCATAAATTTGCATAAGTTATTCTGAAAGAAGTTTCTATATGACCTTTCTGAAAGATGTATAAGCAGAGATAGTACCCAAATAAAACCTTATAACTTCTTTATAAAGAACAGAATTCTTTATTGTTTAAAGATAAAATTCGTCTATAACATTTATGTAGAGTTTAGAAGACTGAATGGTAGATTCAAAGCACAATAAAATGTAATAAAACACTAAATAAAACACATTTTAAAAGACGTCACATAGTTCAATATTGATATTAGTTACTGTACAATTTGAGTTGGGAGTCGAATCGCAATATTTGAATATTCTCACAAACATTTTTTTTTTCAGCGAGATATTTTGCGCTAAAAATGGAATACATTTTACGATCGAGTTGAATTCGGAATGTCAATAACGAAAGTTTGTTATTGATGTATTGTGATCGGAATTTTGTGAATTTTTTTGTGTGCTGTATTCGAATCAGAAGTCAAAATTTCTCCATTACGTACAGTTTTCCCGTAAAATGCGCCTAAAGCTCAGAAAAACCGTGTTTTGGGGGGTTATCGACCCAATTTTTCGCCCAAAACAATTTCGTAAAAACAAAAAATGGGCGTTTGAATGTCTACAAGCCATGAAAGACACGAATCTAAAGTAAAAAAAAATTCTGCTGACCTCTCTTTTTTAAGATAATTTAAAAATTAGAAACAAAGAAACCGATTTTTCCTCTTATTGAGTCTTTGTATTTCTATTACTTTACAATTGTTTTGTGACTTAAACGACCTGCCCGCCGCCAATTCTGCCTTTTGCCGCTACTTCCAAGTTCCTCCTGCTATCTCCACTACCTCCGACCTACCTGCCGCCACTTGCGATTTCCTACCACCACTATTTCCTTTCACTAAATTTATCACGCCAATATTTCTTTACGAAATACAGCCCACTATTATCGCATCTTCCATTTACCTTCAGCGACGCTTCTGGTTGGTTTCCGTATTCTTATTACAGTAGTAGAATCCCCCACAGTTTTAAAGGAATTTTTCATATGTGGGATACTTTTTCATATGTGGGATACTTTCTTAATATCTTTCGAGTAACGTAGAGACCGGAGTAGATTCATTGCGTTTGGACAATAATAATGCATTTACTTTTGACATCATTCCAATGTCGAAACTCTGTGTAAGTATTTTGTTTCACTAAACGGTTCAAAGGTTAGCTAAATCAAACTTTTAAATAACTGGCATCTTGAAAACGGCTGGGTCGATTTTGCTTGTTAACGAATTCGTCCGAGATATTTAAGCCAGATAATATTAATTAATATATATTAATTAACAGACCTATATATATATATATATATATATATATATATATATATATATATATATATATATATATATATATATATATATATATATATATATATATATATATATATACATACACATATACATATACATATACATCATATACACACATAAATACCAAAATCAGTTGGAATTAAATTGCCTACATTGTACTCATTGTATGTGCTTATAGCAGATCTTGGCATATTTATTTATTATATAAATGCTTTATCATTTTAACGATGTATCAGAAATATCTCTTAATTTTTCTTTTCCTCTATTTTTGTTGTATAAAAGCATAAAAATTATCAACATTTTTAGCATAAATTTCATTTTTATTAATATTGAATACATTTGTACTATATTCTTTTTTAAAGAAAAATAAAAAATGGGCGAACAATTACATACTTAGATTGTGTTTTTAATTTAAGGTCATAAATCTTGACATTATTATTAACAAAAATAAAAACAATGTATATTCATTTATTTATTAATATACTTCCCTAAAAATGTTGTTATATTTTTTTTTTAATTAATATATTCGAGGGAAATAATTAAGGTTTGGGGGATTGTCAAGATAAGTCTGAAACTAGTTTGAGATAAGTGGTTACCTCAGAAGAGCCCTATGAAGGATCCAATAAAATAACAAACCATTTATACACCAAGGTTCTCTCCATTGAATTTTTTTCTCTAGAGGACCCTCAATACTCTTTAGACTTGGTCCAAACCCCCTCCGTTAATTAATTTTAAACTTTAAACTCCGTCGTGGAAATGCAAAGTTTGTTTTTTTACGCCACACCAACTTATCAAGTTATTTTTTAATTAATGTTACATTTTTTGGTGATTTTTCTCCTTTTTTGTTACTCTCCAATTTGTATTGGTTCTGAAAAGAATAAAAAAAAACAAAAAAAAACAATGGCACGACCAATAAGCTTAATTTTAGAGGTTTTTGAGAGAATTTCCATGTTTAATATAGTATAGAAAGAAGTAACCACAGATTAAGCTGTTAAAAGAGATTTTTTTTATGTATATATAAAATTGATTAATTTGGCAAAATTTTAGGACTCGTTCTTTTATTTGTATTGTTCATATTCGTAAAGTGGTTGCGTTCTTCGAATATTGTTATATTTCTGACACAGACGTAATAACTTTTACAAAAGAAATTCTATGAAATCTGACCATATATTTTTATTCATTTGTCGTTTTTTTATGGAAGGCGGTTTTGAAAACTTCAGTTGTCCATTACTATTGAACTGATTATAAAACTGGTATTTATTAAAATATTGGATATTATGATTTTTACTTTCTCATATAATAAAGACAAAGTATTATAATGGCGTGAAGATTCTATTTTGAGATTTTGATGGATTTACACGTTTTGAGGTCCCTTAAGTCCAAAAAAGTGGTTTTTAAAAAATGTCTGTCTGTCGTCTGTGGAGCCTAAACTACTGGGCCGATTTTGACGACATTTGCCATACATGTTCAGAGAAATTAATTTTAGCTCCAAATTTGGGGGCCCTACCCCCAAAAACTAAGAAATAACGTAAAAAAAATATATATATCGAAAGCGGTTATGACAATATTATTTTGATTAAAATATTCTAAAATGTACTTCATTTAAATACAAATCGAACTATATAAGCCGTTTTCCGGGAAGAATCTAGTTCCTAAGAAAATAGCTTTAAACACGGACGGTTCGATTCCCCGCCGAGAAGTTAGTTTTATGATAAATTTTCATGAAATGTTCAATAATCATTAAATGTACCTACGAAAACACGAAAACTAATAAATGGAAACACTAGACTAAGTAATTATAAACTTGTATATGAGAAAGTTTGTCTGAGTTGTCTCGGACCAATTGTTGTTAAAAATAAACAGATGTGTTACTATGTATCGTTTATTATCTACTATAGAGGGGTACCCGTCGTTGTCCATGCTAATTTCACAAAGGTTATATGTATGTATGAAAAGGCTCTTGTAGGTAGTACCTCTTGATAATGTTTTTTATTTGCATATTTATTGGCAAATGGCAGTGCAAGTGTACGTATGTTCTACCATCACTGGGAAAAGCTATTTTCCAAAAATACCTTTATCAAATCGATTATTAGTATGAAACTAAATGGTATTTAAGTTTTTACTATTTTTAAGTTGCACAAATTGTCGGTTTAAAAAACTAACTCACGATTCAGCTTCGGGCCTAGTATTATACGTTATTATGATCTCTAAAACAAATTGATATTATTGTTGTTTCTGCCGAGATTTTATGGAACATACTGATTGTCAATATTAGCGAATTTTCAAAGAAAATTACGCTATTGCAATGGCTTCAAAATTTTTGTAATGATAATTTTTGAAAATTTTTTCCATGGAAATCAGTTTTAGACCATTCTGAATCGATTCCTAAAATTTAACACTTTTCTTTATGTATGTATATATGTGTCACTCCAGACGATACCTCCCCTTAGGATACACTTAAAAATTTCAAACAAATTTTAAATTGTCAATAATATCATAAGAAAGGATGAGTTCGTTGGCCAGAATTTTTGGATTTCATTTAGGAGTCAAATTTTTACAATTTAGGGTCAAAAATTGCATAAGAACGTGTTTTTTCCATTTTACCCCCCTTTTATATGAAAATATGATAAAAGTGTACATAACAACAATTACTGTACTCTTAAAGAGCTTTCCAACGACATGCATCTTGAAGGATAAATACTATTTTGACTTTTGTACCCCGTACCCCTGTGTACCATTTTTTTTTTTTTTTTTTCACCCATGCAAATTCTAAACCAAAATTTTCCTATATTATTATAAGCCAATAATACGCAGATTTCTTTGAAAATTCGCTCATTAAGTCATGGTGCATGACAGGACTTTTTTAAGTTAATGGTACAAAGTTTACCAGTCTACCTCAAAAAATAGATATAGTATACTCCATACTCGTACCGATTATAACTACTAACTTTTAATATCTACTAAATGTTATATATATGTATGAACAGTATAGTATGCGCAGTATACAGTACATTGATTTGGGAGCATAATTAGTTCCGTAGTTAAAAAATGTTTGCTCGTCTTGCAAAACACTGGTTTTACTGTTAAAATATGAAGCGTTAATGGAGGCCATGAAGTGTTGAAAGAATAGTCTATCAACGTAAAAATATATTTAATAAGTCTCAATGCAGCTTTTTGACGTGGAGAGACTATTCTTTCAGCATTTTTTGGTTTTACTGTATTGTACTCTATAAATCCTTTGTGCTAAAGCGACATCGTCTCCGTTGTACATCATCCTGTTACCAGGGTCCATGGGACATCTCAGCTGTATTATATCACAACTGCGTTAGAAAGCACTGCGTCAATGTGGATATTTTTAATAAAACATCTTTTTATCGTCTCTATTCTATATTAAGCATAGAATACGTGGATTTGTTAAGTACTAAAAGACTGAACTTATAGAATTATTATAACAATAACTTTATTTAAGTTTTCACTTGATTTTTAAAGAATTTCCTCCGTCAATATTGTTGAACAAATAAAGTTCAGTTGTACGTAAAAATAAATATTATAGATCCTTCTTTTCATTCCATGTCATTACTGAGTTTACATAAAAAATGTTTTAGCAATTTTTGTTTTAACATTTAAAAATGATTGCTCCTCTTTCAGGAAGAGTAGGAAGAGTACTGCAAAATAACACTCCTGCGGTGTGTATTTATGCCTAATTTACAAAACAAGCATTTGTACAGAGAAAAACAAAGGCTTGGCTTTACAGTGAGGGAGTATATTTGAACTGAGTGACAACTCCACACCTACTGGGTAGGACGTGAGCTAACGTTTAAACAATACAGCATAGGGAGAAAAATTATTTTGAATAGCGTATTATTCAACTCCGTTGAAAGGGAGGGTTCTGTTTATAAATGTTTTTTAAAGTAGAATGTTATTCATTATCATTGAAAGGGATTTCTAATTTAAAATAATAATTGACAACTTAGATAACACCTGCTGATATGTGCTGGGATATCACGTGTGCCAAAATACAAGCGTAGAAGTTTTGTTAATAATAATTATTTTGAGGTTGATATTATTTTTTTCAGATAAGGATTGTGAGTTTATTTATAAATATAATCAATGCGATGTTTATGTACTATTGTTTATAGGCTTCCGGCTTCCGTATAGTTGGTATAATGATGAATCTCCAGATCATCAGCAGAATACAATGCAATGTTTATATTAATACGTAGTCATCCGCGGTTGGTATAATATTAAACCTCTAGCCTTTAGGTAACCTCTAGGAACTTTCAATGTTTTTACTTTTTTATTACGTAGGTCGACTTCAGAAGACCTAAAACCTAAGACTTGCATTGTTTATATTATATTATTACGTAGCCGCTCGCAGTTATATAATGGTGACGCACTACTGCAATGTTCAAGTGGAAAAATAATTGTGAGATTTACTGTTAATTAACATTGCTTAGGGAGCATTCCAGAACCGTGTTCAAGGAGGGCTTAGATGAAGTTTTATAATTTATGATATTTATATAATACAAAATAAATTAATTAAATTAATAATTATAAAAAAAAATTATGCGTGTGGCAAGGATCTCACGTTTTAGCATGCGCAGTGGCTACGACTGATCCGATCATAATGAAATTAATTTGGCATCATCATACGTTTGGTCCTCAACTATCCTCCAAATTTGAGCGAAATCGGGCCATTTAGGTCGCGATAAATTGACTATTGAAGGATTTTACATGTGCGCCTGCGCAGAGGCTGCCTGTGATTCGTGAGGGATTAAATTCATAGGGAACCATCTAGAGCAGTGGTTCTTATCCTTTTGGTAACCTAACCTGCGTAATCCCTGCAAATGACATCAAAGTCGGATGAAAATTGTGGAAGTTATGCGTGTGGCAAGGATTCGTGGACTGACAGACAGACACGAAACGTTGTTTATGAAGGTCGAAAACATAAAATGCGAGAGGAAATTTTGATTTTTGAAGGAAAATTAACATAATGCTTCCGCTTCATTGGTAGGCTCGGAAGCAAAAAAATAAAACACTAAAAGAACTGAAGGTATTTACTGATTAACTTACTACCTCACAAAAATAAGAGACCCAATCTTCTGTCGGCTGTATTTGTCAAAAAAGTATGACAATTACGTCAAAAATTATTATTGCAATGTTAGAAGATTAATTCATTTTCTTTCATTTGCAAGTGCATCCTGATATTTTTAAAAATAAAAAAGTTATGACCATTTCTTCTAAATATTCCGTTTTAACAAACGTCTGTAACACAAAAATCGTCATGTAAATTTAAAAATAGTTCACGTTAATATTTTAGATTTTTATTACTATATTATATCAAATAAACATAATTATATTGCATGGAAGTGGCTATTTGTGCAATTGTTCATTATTATTTTAGTAATTTTTCACTATTTTCAAAATAATAATAATATTTTTAAATTGTTTAAACGCATGAAATATCACATTTTAATGGACATTCTCTGAGCTTTTTTTTATGTTGTTTAACGACATAGAAAAGCTCAGAGAATGACCATGATTACGGTCTATAATATCGTCCCCAATAGTTCCAAACCACAGAAGTACATTTTTAGGGCACGTAAGCAAAAACGTGGAACCTTATACATTCCTGCGGCTGTCTGTCTGTAACGTATCTGATCTCCGAAAGTACCCAACTCACACATTTGAAACTTTGCTGTTATGTTATGTGTATTAACTCAATCAAGGAAAATTATAGGACAGACCCCAAAAACATCCCTCAATAACTAAGGGTTGAAAATATTTTAGCGGAAATGCGTCATGTTGGGTGTTAAATGAAAGAGGAGGACGCCCTGAGTATACAAATATATATTTGGTTTCAATGTTATACCAATTAATCTTTATACCATGTGTCCTTTAAAACTGCGTTTTTTTGCCCCCCCCCCCCCCCCCCCACCCCCCCTCTATTTTTTAACAAATCGACGAAAAAATCTATAAAAATAATCATGACCCCGCCCCTAGGATAAATTATGGACACGGGTTTGGAGCATTCCATTATATACCTAAGAATTTATTGTCATGGAGGAATGTTTTATTAAAATTGTTTTAAGTTCATTAAATTCCCTTTGACTTATTTCTAAAATTCCTGTTTATTAAACCTTACATTGAGTCCGGAATCGGAATGATATTAATTTGTAAGGAATGTAGTTACAGAAATTAATTTCTCAGATTTTGAAGAATCCCAATTAATTATCAAATCCATACGCCTATTTATTATACAGGGTGTTCTGCACCGAAATTTCAATACTTTAGGAGGCGATATTACTCCTTAAAGGCAACCAAAATTTTGGTATAAACTGTCTATTTTTGTGACCTGTTCTTGATTGAGTTTTCAAAAAATCGTTTCCTTCACCTTTAAAAACATTTTATTAGGGTTTCGTAGATATCCATTCCTCGAAACCCTTATGCCGAGGGTGATGTGTCCGTGTGTCCGTCGCTCTTTGGTTCATAGCGCCCGAACCGTTTAAGCTAAAGAGCTGAAATTTAAAACACTGGCGCAACTTTTTTACCCAACCATAGGAAAAAATACAGAAGTTAATAATTAAATATGCGCATGCGCAGTTCGAAAAAATGTGGTAAACTCAAAAATTTATATTTTTTGAAATTTTCAAGTGAGGTATCAAATGAAAGCTGCTAAAGAGTAGGATACAAATAAATATATATATCAGCAATGTAATACCGTGTTTTTGCACACTGCAATAAGGTACACAATTTGTGTAGTGAGAGACACCAAGGGATGTGCCACGCAATCGTGACACATAGGAACTGTTCCAACATTAGACTATACGTCACAAAGATGTTGGCTCGGCATTACGCCATGTCCTGCATCGTTTCGGGTGGGCATCGTCGGGCCCCTGATGAGTCGGACGCGACGAAACGATGCAGGACATGGCGTAATGCCGAGCCAACATCTTTGTGACGTATAGTCTAATGTTGGAACAGTTCCTATGTGTCACGATTGCGTGGCACATCCCTTGGTGTCTCTCACTACACAAATTGTGTATTATAAAATATATATATGTTTTTTTTTAAATTTTGCATTATTTATAGGTTTTATGAGTTAAAATATACCTAAAACAATCCCCCCCCCCCCAACCACTATATAACTGCTAGCCCTAAAATTTTGAAATAATTCATGGTATTACCTTATTTATGGTGGGGCGATGAAAATTCCCTGAAAAAATGAAATTTACCTTGTCGTTACAACCGATAAAAAACATTTTTCGTTTTGCTACTCAAAAGAACAATGTTTTTATTCCGTATTTCGCTCACAGGAACTACGAAGAAAATATTTACAAGAAATAATAAGATTTAAAAATATTTTTTAATAAAGGGTGAACATAAAGAAAGATGTTTTATTAGGAATAAGCTTTTCTTTAATCAGAACGTATGCTGTTTAAAGCAACAACATAAATTATTATGTAAGGCAAGCAAGCAGCCTCTGCTTTCCTTAAATTCTCCCTGATAATTTATCATGACTTCCGTATTCTTATAGCATTTCTATAAATTCTTTTTTTTTTAATGATAAATTGTAAAACAAAATTTTTAAAACATTGTACCGAATTTAAGAACAACAGCTTGCCTTAATTTAAAAGCTTCCTCCCATTAAAATAAAATTAGAGACCTGCTTTTATTATTATTTTTTTTTTTTTTTCAAATGTTTAATTTGTGATTAAAATTATGTAATGGTTTAAAAATAGTAAGTGCAGGTGTGCAATATAGGTGCAGATTCAAACTTATGATTAAGAAAATGCATAATAAATTTCACAGGCAGCATATTTTGTTAATAATTTTGTAAGAAAGAATTAATTAATTAGGGGCACGTGCCCCCCTCCCTGGATACGCCACTGACTTTAATGCTAACTGTACTTACTTTTATTTAACCCTAGAACGACACAGACCCCATGCAAACTATAATTGATTTTTTTTTTTTTTTTTTTTTATTTGTATTTCTCTAAACCTAGACTCCCTTCTAATTTACCTTTGAACCTTTCTGTGTATAGACTAGTAACAATACCTATGTTATTAGTATTAGTTTTTTTTCAGTGTTCACTAGAATTAGAGTTTGGGTCCCAGACCCCTATGTGCCATTTACGTAATTGTTTCATATACCACTTTTAACTGTCTTATTTTTTTATTGTATTTAAAAACTTATTTTATATTTTTTGTTTGGCTGCTGAAATGTTTAAGACAGTCAAAAGTTCCAAGATAAAACTTTTTATTACTATAATAAGTAGACATATATAACTTCTGTCAAGTCGAAGGTTTAGTGGATCTAAGTAAAGATTTAAGGCGAAAAATGCTTAACTTTGACAGAATATGTAAGAAAAGCTATCATTTAAAAAGCACATTATAAATATGATGCCCTAATAAAACTAATGTTCCAACACCGATAGCTGGTTTAAATTTCCCAGTTAGATGAAACGGAATTCGTTCTAATAATCACATTTAGTAATTGTGTAAAGAGATTGATCTCTTCGTACTGTTAAAAGATATTGATGTGTTGATCACAACGTAAAAAGAAACAGCAAATGAATAAATGAGCTACAATATTGATTTACTTAAAATATATGTATATTATTTTTTTAGGATTTTGTTGTCGGACTGTCCGTATTGTGTCGAGGTTCGCTTGAAGAGAAGCTGCGCTGGACATTTAATCTGTATGATTTGAATGGTGATGGTAGGATAACCAGAGAGGAAATGGCTGAGATGGTGACGGCTGTGTACTCGCTCATGGGCCGAACTACAGAGCCCACTGATGAATCTACCCTACATGCCAAGGCTGATCTGGTCTTCCAGGTGAGACAAAAAATCTATTCCATTATTCTTTAGTTTTAGACTTAATCTTTAAAGATAACTGCTAATATCTAAAATCTGATGTTAATGACCAAAATAAATTTAATGTTTAATCAGTCCCAGATTTACCACTAGGCCGACTAAGCCGTGGGCTTAGGAGGGGCTGCAGATATGCAATACATTGATATGGCTTGCCGCTCAGCACCTTTAACACAGTATATTGTAAGGAGTATTTCTTGAATTTGAGTATGATCCTGATTACTAAGTTAGTTAGTAGACCAAATATCAAGTTGATTTTTAGCTTGTCACTTGATTGGTTAGTTATTCAATTATTACTTCAAATAAGAGTGGTTACCTGTACCTATCAAGTAACAAGCTAACATCAACTTGATGTTTGGTCTATTAACTAACTCAGGATCATGAAAATCACATTGTTCCCCAAAATGGCCGGGACATGACCGCTCTCCATCGGTTTTTTTTTTTCAAATGCCTAATGCCAAGCTGGCGAGCTTATGTCCAGCAGACGAACTTAGCCGACCACATATTTTTTACAGGCACCAAAAGATTAACTTGATGTTAGTCAAGCACGCTATCTCCTGAACTATACATTTTATATTTATAAGTTTTTAAAGAAAGGTTCTACAAAAAAAAATAAAATTCAATAAAAAGTTCGAGTTTTATCAGCCTATTTATTAAATCCTAACCGCATGTTATGTAGTACGTAAAACCTAATTAAAAAGTATTTCAGGAGTTAAAAAAAATCTTCCAATTTATTATTTAAGTTAAGTTAGGCCTACAAATATTAACTTACCATAACGGTTTTGTAAAAGAATTCAAAGAAAACCCAATTATAGAACTTCTATAGTTCGTAAAAACTAGGATGAAGAAACAATGAGGAAACAATGCCTCTGGTAAAATTTGGCCTAGGGCCTCATAAGTCCTAACTCCGGCACTGTGTTTAATCAAAGACAGCAGAAGTCATCAACAAAAGTATTTACAACACAGTATATAATCTAATGAAATTAAACAATATTTTTTTGAAATTTAATCATTGATTCAAAAATTTTAGTTTTCTTCTAATTTTTGTTACTTATATTTGCTATAAGATGAAAAACTTTGATACAAGAAATGAATTTTTTTATTTTAATTATTTAAATGTTTTGATATAAGCAATATTTTGCAATTCCAATCTTGAAATCTAAACTAATGCCGCTATTTATGGTAAAAAATGAACAAAGGCACAACTAATGATTGATGGTTCTTTCAAACATCTCTATGAAAAAAGGAACTTATTAAACATGGATGACCAAATAAAAAAAAGAACACTTTTTTTCACTATTGAAACAAGACTTATTTCATATCAACACAATAAGAGAGAATCAAAAGAAATGATCAGACTTTGGAAAAAGGCAGCAGGCAGGAAAATAAAATATATATCTTTCAAACCTCAGTTGATTTAAGTGGGTCTCGTTGACCCTTTTTTATCTTTTCTCTTTTTTTGGTCCTCTGGGAGTAGGATGTAACTTCTAAACTCACACTCTCACTCTAGCAAACAAAAATAACTTACCACACTATAAACAAAGATATATTGGGTCTTTTTAAATCAAGCCACAGTAAATTTAAGATGTACGTAATAAGCCACCTAACTAAATAAATTAAGAGTATTTTCAAAAATTATAAAACAAGAATTAAACTTTATTTTATACTCGACATCTGTTTATAGCATTGTAAATTTTCATTTACAAAAGTAAAAATAAATTTGTTCCTACTTTTGTCTTTGAGGAATCTCTATTTATCTTTTTAGATACATAGTCTGTTTTTAACATTGTAAACTAACTTGTATTGTATAATTATAAACATCCATTAATGTGGTTATTTTTAAGTAATAAGAGTTATAGAGTAACTATTTATACATAATCATAAATTTATTATGTATAATTTGTTTAGAAAACAATTTTCCTTTTAGCAAAAGTAAAATATAATTAGTACAGTGGAACCTAGATGTCTGTCTCCAGATTCACAATCTTTCTCCCTTAACTGACAAGCCACACGTGCTGAGCTCACCCTATTTTCTTCAACTCCATACATTCGCCCACTACCCTCAACCCACCAGGCGAGTGAACATAAAGGCACCTACCTAAAACATAGGCACTACCTTTCAATTTTATTATTACTCTCAAAAAAGTGCCTGCATGATCCAGGCACCAAACTTGGTTTAAAAAGGTTTTTGTGCCCAAATCAAAAATAAAAGTATGTCACTTTTTGCCCTAAAATCAACCTGAATCAAATCCACCAATCTGAGTGTCAAAATTCACGGCTCGTAACGCTCATACTGTAAATTACAATAGCATATCCCATGTTAGTAATTAGTCTTAACATGTGTTAAGCAGCCCCTTCACAATCAAGCCAATTGATCAAATCATCTTGTCAAGCTGATTGACACAACCTTCAAGCCGCCTTGGGGCGCATCAAGCATCCCATCAATCTTTTCCACTCATTTGTTGCGGAGTTTTCGACTCATTTGTAGCGGAGTTTTCGACTAGTGAACTGCTCCTCCTGGACTGTAGTGAATCAGTATTGTGTAGATACCATGGTTTCGAATCAGGATTTGGGGTGTCGAGCAGGCGATTGACGGAATGCTTGATCAAAATTGCTCTAGACTATCAAGTGCTCCGTCAAGCCGCTTGACTCATTCAAACTTTCCATCAATCTCCGTCAAGGCTTGACTTAAGCATCAAACAGGTTCCTAGACTATTAATCACACTTGACACCATTGCTTGACGTGATGTTTTGATCAAGCGGCTTGATCGTGTAGGGGCTGCTTTAGAAAGCCAATTCTTAGAGTAGGCATTAGTAGAACTAAATTAAATGTATTGAAATTTATAGCAGCAAATTACTTACCCTAATATGTTATCTTACAATGTTTTATTATGAATCATAAACCACACTAATAATATTTTTCTCTTTTTTTTATAGAAATTAGACCGTAATCAAGATGGCGTCGTTACTTTAGAAGAATTTTTGGAATGCTGCATGGAAGACGAAGAAATGGCCGCTTCTATGTCAGTTTTTGATACATTTATGTGACAAGAGGGGACCGGGGGTAGACGACGCCCCCAACCCTGGACATAGCCTGCCCTCTACAGCTGTATGCCTCTATCAGGCTCTAAATACTTGTGATCATTTCAATATAGGTACACTATTCTGTAATGCATCGCTAAATTTAATAAGAGTTTAATAAATTAATAATGTGAATAAATTTTGAAAAAAATAAAATAAACATCAAATATTTCTCCAGACTTTACGATTAAGTTTATATTATATTATTTAATAAATTATTTTTATTGGGACCTTCAACCATAAATTTATTTATTTTTAATATTTATGTTTTTAATTTATTATTGTTTGATTTATTTTTGTTGACTACTGTTAATTATAGAATATAAATTTATTTTTTAAAAAACAACAGAAACCAATATAATGTAAGTAATTTATTCCATTTCTTTATGATTTAAAGTGTTCTGGCCAAACACAAGATTGTAAAAAGAATGCAAGTGTGCCAATTACTCAAGAACACTTACGATTAAAGAGTCATATTAAATTATTTTAATCAAATTTAAAATAATGTTTACATAGAAATTTTGGATTTTTTAATTTTGATTTTATTGTTTGTTGAAATATAATTAAATTTTAAAATTGTTCAAATTATTTAATAAAATAAAAAAAAAAAAATCTACCTTAGAGGTCTTCCTAAAAGATCCAAAGAGCAAATGCTCTTTTTTTGTGAACGTGAAATAAAATGTTTTAGTTTTGTTGTATCTAATGAATGTAATTTATCTACATTTCTATACTTTTAGGAAAAAATATTTTCTGAACCATGCACCAGCCTAAGATAAGTTGAAAAAAACTAAATTTTATTTGTAGTAATAATCTTGCCTGCCTCCCCAATTTTCTCCTTTTAGATTGTACATTGTATTTTATTTTTTTATATTAAATTAGTTGA
The DNA here is from genome assembly GCA_951217055.1 of Gerris lacustris. Taxonomy (NCBI): domain Eukaryota; kingdom Metazoa; phylum Arthropoda; class Insecta; order Hemiptera; family Gerridae; genus Gerris; species Gerris lacustris. The sequence continues at coordinate 53,664,056 of OX578280.1, forward strand.
ATACAATTCCACTTCAATAATTCACTGTAGGTTTGCTAAACTATTTAAAAATTTAATCAGTTTTTTTTTATTAATATTTTTTTTTAAACTATAAATTAGGTTCAGCAAACCTATATTTCAGAAAGCTATCTGTTCTTTTACAAAATGTTCAACTAAGGTAATTTTTACCAATAACATTTTCTGGCTACTTCATCAGATAAAGTGGAGAATAATGATGATTGTGATGTAATAATAATAATAATTATGAGAGGTTTTGGCTTCGTATTTTATTTATTTTTGAGGTAAAGTGATGATTACATATAAAGTTCCATATTGCTATTTGTCTTAAGAGAGGTGATTAAATGGTTAACTTTTAAAATGGTTTGATCTTAATTAAGTCTATATATAATGACCTTATCTGTCTAAAATGATAATTACTGTGGATAAAAGTACATATATTGTCTCCCCAAAATTTTGATGTTAATCTAATGTAACCCTTAAGTAATAAAGTAAATGATTTTTTTTTTACTATTTTATAACACGTTAGGTATTGATATTGAGAGAGTGCCCTGAAATTAAGACTCTAGGTTAGATACCTACAGTATGAGCATTACAAGTTGTGACTTTTGACACTCAGATTGGCCAACCTAAGTGAGGAAAAAAATAATGCCACTAAGCCTGTGAGAGGGGTGGAGCCAGTGACATTTTTGCTTGCGTAGTTGACCCAACCTTCTAGAATTCAAAATCCTGACCTCTCATTGGCTCCCCACTCCAATTTTTCAGGTTTTCCCGCTCTGTCAATAGTCAACTCATAATGCGCAAACTGTAGATCTTGATAATCTTAGATATATACCGTAATGCATTTACAAACAGAAATTATTCAGTTATTTCATCTTCTTTTGATTAGATGACAGCACATTAATATTGGTTAAAGGTGTTGTATCCTTAAAATTAAAATTATAATCTAATGTAACCTTTTATGTTATTGTAAAAAGACAATTTAAAGGACCATACACATTCAGACAACTTAAACAATCAAGTTCTGCAACACACCCTTACACAGTTTATCAGCTCTATCAACAGTGTTGAAGCGTTTCGGCTTAATAAACAAATCAAGTTAACTTAGTGCGTAAGCTTCAATGGGTAGACTCATATAAACAGCTTGGCTTTCTGGTGAAATCCACATCACGAAGGGGTTGAAGTCCGACGTTTCGCTTGCATCTTCAGGGGTGTGGTGCATCGTAATGTTTACTTGAAGCTACAAGTGTATGTCTTGTTGTTGCTTCAATAAGACAACGTAAACATCATGATGTACCACACCCCTGAAGATGCTTTCAGTAGTGGAAGCGAAACGTCGGACTTCAACCCCTTTGTGACCCGGATTACACCGGAAAACCAAGCTGTTTATTAAAAATCAAGTTGTATAACATGCCTCAACATATATGGGGCCCTTAAGTGTATCAAGAAATAAATTCTCTACTGTGTTTTTATCCAATGTGTGATAACTACTCTTCGTGAAAGAGGTGTAATTCAATAACCAAACAACCTCTTCACTCAAAAAAATTGTTATCGAAGAATTGAAAAAAATAAAATAAATAAACATTTTACAATAATGCACTGAATTTCATATCTGCCTTTGTCAACTCACTAAATGACATATTTTTTATTGTCTTCAAAATGCATAAATTTAGGCTAAAAAATAATAATATAGGCTTGGATTACGAGGTTTGTTCTATTCTAGAAGAAAATATTCTACACAAATTAACAAGACAACTGGGGGGCACTGATAATGAATGATACTGATTAATTTAATATCCATTTTCTCAAATCAAATTTCCAGCTTATCTTTATGTGGTGCTCACTACACATGGAAATATTTATTTTCTTTAATGTACTTTTATAAATACATGATTCCCACAAAAGAAATCCGACATTTTTATTAAATTAAAATTAATTGTAATATAATATATTATAACTCTCTCGTAAAACAAAAGAATAGTTATGGCACCTTATTATGTGATCTCAAAAAGTTTATGAAAGATTGTAATAGCATAAAAAAATATTATTAGACCAAAAACAGCATTTGCTCACCACGATACTGATGTTGGGGAAAAAAAAATATATTAAAATTAAAATAAAATATCTTACCAGTAAGAATAATAAAAAATAGATTGATTAGAGCCCCCTATTTTATAACACAAATAAAATAAATAAAACTTTATTGAATAAAATAATTGTTAATTCACATAAAATAATAAAAATAACCACCTTGACTTGTAGACTACTAGATTTGCAGTATCAACTATTAGGGAATTTAATAAAAACAATTAATTAATTGTTCATTAAATGGTACTTATTTGTGTTCATTAAAAAAGTAGAAATAAATTTAATGGAAAAAAAATATAAATAATAAGGAGGCTTTCACACTGGGCGGGAGTCCTAGTGAGACTGAGCATGTTTTTCAGACATCCTTTGATTCCAATTCAGAAACAAATACGTGAATCAGCTTAGGGCTACTCACATTGAATGCCGAGCGAGGCCGCCAGAGTTGAATCATGTTTGGTTACAAAGAGTTTTCTGCGGCCGATAACACTTATCCACCAAGCACCGAGGGGCACATGGCTCAGCCTCGCTGAGTCTTGCTTGTGTGAAGTGTGAAAGCTGCCTAAGGCTGTTAATAGAAAAAGCTTGAAAGCTGATAGTCAGAAATTAAAGTAAAAAATTAATAAATTATACAAGTATGTAAAAAATAAAATAAATAATAGTAACGTGTAAAACTTATAAAAACTTAATTGGACCATTCCATTCCCTACCGATAATACTATATTTCAATATTCATTATTATAATTTTATTTTGTTTATAGTTTTTTTTGTTTTTTTTTCAATCAATAACAGGATTAGATAATGTTTAATTTGAATTTTAGAAATTGAACATTTTTACATTTAGCAGTTTGTTTTAAACTCCAGATATTGTTACAGAAGCGCATTGTATGTCCATCTTATTGAGTAGTTTAAACTATTTTGACTAATTATTTTAACTGATTAGGGGCCAAAGAGTAGTAATAGAAAATAGTTTAAAAAATAAAAATTCTGAAATTAAATTTTTCTTTTGTTATAAAAGATTTTTCTTTTGTTGTTGTTTTTCTTCGTTATAAAAGAGTTGGAACATTCTATGAAGTGAGATGCAATTATCTTTTTCTTCAATTTTTATTAATGTTATGAGAAATGAGATAAAATATTATACCTGCACTCAATCTTGCAATTAGTCTAAAGGTGGCCATACACTATTGTGGTATACCTGATAGGCAAACCTGTACAGGTTTTCCTCGAGAGAACCTTCAGGGTTGACACAATGGCTTTTCTATAGGTTGCAATCAAGGTGCCCCACCCACTCTCCGAACTGCACTCTGGCGCAGGTGAAAAGAATAAAATTGTTATTCTTCTCAGATCAGACCCATACAGGTTAGAATACCTGCACAGTTATCATAACTTGATAGCCTACGTTGGTGGCACACATGATGGTTTCCGTGTTCAGGTTCATCTCTCAGTTACTGCTTAATCTGGTAGTTTTCTTCTCAACAATATATTGAAGCAAGTGCAGTTTACATTTTTTTGTTATCATACAAAAAATATATGTTACATTTCTCACGAATACAGCAATTATAACATAAACAGTACCCAATATTATAAATAATATCTCACTAATAAAATAATTACCACAAAAATAATAATTAATAACACAAGTAATTTCTCACGAATAAAACCATTATATACCACGTAAACTATAACCTACACAAAAATAATTCATTGCGTTAAGAAGATTCAATTAAGAAAACTAATAATAATAATAAAATAAAAAATGAACCTTAAAAATAGAAATCATGAAAGCTAATGTTGTATTTGGTCATATTATTTATTTTATTGTATATAATACTGCCCTATTAAATTGAAATCTCTGTTATTTTGTTTATATTTATTAATTTAATTCTATGTATTATTTTTATTATTGATAAGAAAGTAATATATAATAAAACATTATTTAAAAAAATATATATTTATAACTGTGAAATAATCACCATAAGAAAAATAATTTTACAAAATAAAATGAAAATATGTGTTTAATTAAAATTAAATGTATATTAACAATAAGTTAAAACTGAAAATTTATAAAATTAGATAGGAGGGGATGGGACGAAGTAGAAATGATACTACCAACTATTCTCTAGTGTGTCACCAATAGTTTTAAGATAAATAATTTTATTAAAATAAATATATAATTATTATTTAAAATTAAATGAACGAATAATTAAAATTATTTGAAGGATGAAACAAGGTAATCAGTAGATGACTTCATACATAATATGATCCTTGAGTGCTCTTCATTTATTATTGATTGTGCAAATAATCCTTTGGAAATAAAAAAATCTGTAATGCCTTGATAAAGTTGAAAATATCTGTTTTTTCGCCAAATTGTATTTTGAAAATTCAATGGTTTTTGGGAGAGGAATAAATAAAATAAGATCAGCTATAGATGTGGCTATTCCTGCACCCAACGAAACGAATAATAAATAAACCCATTACGCCTATAAAAAAAAAAAGTCCAATTCTATCTTACAAAAATTAAATTAAATATAAACAAAATCAATCAAATGATTGGTTCTTTGACGAGATTTGGTGGTACCACTTCATAATTATGACTAAAGACTAGACTATGTTAACTCTGAAGATGATCTAATTGTCGAAATGGCTATGTTAATTATTATTAATATTGAATTGTGGTGACAATATTGTTGTGTTACTTTCTATTAACCTCTCTAGTCATAATCAAACAACTAAATTAAAATATCTGAAGTATTTAATTTATTACTGCAATACCAAAATAAATTCCAGTTGATTTTAGATTTAATAACTGCAAATTTGACTGACTTTAAATTAAAGTCAGAGATCATTATAATTATTTTTATTTGACTTAAGGATATTGTTCTAATTACCACATTCATCACTTATTTTTGCCAATTATCTTTCTCCTAAAATATATGTAGTACCTATTATATAAAGAGAAAGTATTGCATTGGGTAAAATTCAATTTTGATAGATTTACTTGTTTTTAAGGAAGTGGTCTTTGAAAAATGCAGGTCAGTGATCTTTGCTGTCGTGAACCTTAATCAATTAAACTTTTCTTTTATTTCTATTTTTTATGAAATTTGGCATTTATGTTCAGAAAAAAAATCATACTCAAGGGTAGAGGTGAAATAGAGAAATTAATTATAGTTTTAAGCCACTATTTGTAGTTCTTTATTTTCCATAAATCTTTTATATATATTCTTTGGTAAATTGTTATTACCGCTGTGCATCCTTCTCATAAGAACATTTCCTCTTAGGATATTATATTGTAGAGTCGATTAGAAGTCACTATAACTTTTCAATTCTGGTTCTGGGTGAACCCTCGACTATTTTCCGAACTTTAGTTTACCACTTTATTCTATTATCGGCTTATCTTTATTCTCCTTCTGTTTTGGATAACAAAAGTCTTAGATCATTTTCAGCTTTGTTCAACCATCTGCTTCTGGGTTTTCCTCTAGTCCCGTCTATTTGAAGTGGGGTAGGTTATGGCTTATTCCCCAACCCAAGCAAACACTGGCGAGGGACCTCAGCCGGCAGGTGTTTCCCAAGCATTGCAATATAAATTGGTAGCCACTTGAGTGAAGTGGCCTAAGCCCTCCAATAGTTGTTACACCATATATATTCATGGGCGTCCGTCTTACTTTTTCATAAGGGGGGCTGGCTTTTCCTCAGCAGGGGTTTTGATATTTTTTTATTTTTTTTTGGAAAAAGAAACATCTCAACTTTGATTTTTAACGCTATTAGACATACTACAGTCTTTTAACCCAGTACAAATGGGAGTATTTTAGAATTTTGTTGTAAGGAAATTATTTATACATTAAAAATAATTAAATAATCAAATAAATAAGTATAATAAGAGACACGTGAATAACAAAAAAAACTTCATAAAGATCATCTAAACCCAAATCAAAAATTATTTGAAAACATCTTTGATTACAATAATTATAATTAAAACAGAAACTTTAGAGTACACATAGTTCAACTTTTAATAACTAAATTAATTATTTTTGAAAACTTATTGTTCTATACTTTAACTATTTGACAAAATTGAAGATTTTTATGGTATCTTGTAAGTATGTCTAAAACTTCTCTGAAAATGCAAACAGTTGTCCTGTTCCAGGGGAGTCTGTCCTTTCTCCGCTTTCTTCCGTTGTTTTCATCCTTTCTCTTCTGGTCTGGTTTGTTCTGTCTAGATGAGATCAGGATCGAGATGAGTGAGAAATATGTATAAGATGCGAGATGAACCTCGGTGGTCTTGATGCGTTCCTGTAGAGTCCGACGGTTCTTCACGAAAGCAGGCACCAAATTAGGTCCTTTTGTTTCTCAGATGCATTTCTTTTACGGTGGTTTTTCTTCTTATTGATATGTTTCTTTCTAATTATATATGTATGAATATTTTTTTTAGTGTCTTCTATTTTAATATACACAATCTCTTCTGTCCTCATTAAATGCTCTAGCCACTTTATGCTCCTAATTAGTAAACTACCTATATCCCTGTAGTCTAGAAATTCATATTTTATCTATCATAAGATATTCTCTATCCACTCTGCATTATTCTAGTTCCCCAGAAATTTTAGTAGGATTTCAAAGGGTTATTATTTACAATAATAATTGTCTATTAAGCACCTTGGAATCATTAAAATGTATTTTATCTAATTTCAACATATTTATTCATTTACATTCTTTCGTTTTTCTAATGCATCCTTACAAATCTCTTAAACTTTTGAAAGTAGTATAAATGGTTTTAGTGTTTTTCAATGATCATATTTATATATATGTACGTGTGTTCGTATATACATAGATATACAAATGAAAATTCAAAAAGTAAAATATAACGTGCATGTTAACAATAAATCCAGATTTGTGTTAGTGTAAAGAATAAAAAAATATTTTAATAAATTGAAAAATGTAGGGTTTAAATCTTTGAAGTTATGATGTAAATTAGAGTCCAATATGTAAGAAAATAAAATGGTTAAGATTTAGATCGTATCAAGTAAATGTAACAATATAGAATACTAAACAAAAGTGTTTAATACTCCTAAAAATAATTTAAATTAACAAAATTTCCTATAATGTTAAATATGTTTTCATCATGCATGTGAATAATGGAATATTAATTAATTTGTTTCTATTGTAACCTCTTCCAAAATTTGTAAAAGTTTTATATTATGTTGGCTTTCTGTCTTTATTTTCTTAGTGTTTATAAGTACTGTAGAGTCTCGCTAATCCGGGTTTAACGGGACCGAACCTAGTCCGGATTACCGAAAGTCCGGATTAAACGGAATCAGTTTTAATGTGTCTTTTTTAAAACTATTAAAATCGAGGTTTTTATCGTAAAAATTACTTTTATTAGTCTCCAAAACATTATTGTACAACGTAGGTCCACTATTTAAGTTAAGAGCTGTTCTGTTACCAGTCATGTCAAATATCAAACGAAATAAAATAAAATGACAATCTATTACGCAGGTGGCAGGTATAGAAGGGACTTCCTGAGAAACAGGCTGAGTTCCGATATGAAATTGGAGGAGCGATAATCATTTCACAAAAAGTTGAGACATTAGACATTGTTGGCTTGGCAAAATTTCATGGAACTGGGTTGAGCCGCCGCTACATGTTTCTTAAAACCCTTCCCCATCTCAGTCACATATAATTGAACTTCCTGGAATACACTTCCTTTATATCTTCCGCCCTATATTTCTATGGAACCGAAACAGATTTATCGATGTTCTTACTTATTCTTAAATCTGTTAATTTTTAACAAAATACCTGGTATATTCCTCGTGTTAGACTGTTTGAATATACACCTATAAACTATTCTAGGAACAATTTTATACATTTTAATATACAATAAAAGCAGAAACTCCAATTATCTTAACAATTAATAAATCTTAACAGGCCCTGGTTCCAATTTGTACATAGTTTTTTGCCCGTCCGGATTATACGGATGTCCGGACAAGCGGGGTCCGGATAAACGAGACTCTACTGTATCGCTGGAATTGTCACTTTATATATTATTTTTTACTAAAAGTGGAGACACATTTATTGATTCTATAATTCAATGCCTAATAATAAAGAGAGAAAGAGTGGAAAAAAATGAAAATGATATAGGTGTAATTATGAGCTCAACAAAATAGATTTATAAGAGCTTAAATGTTAACGGTAAAAAATATAGGTATATATAAAAATAAATTTATTGATATGTTTGTTGCTGAGTTTATGTTGAAGAAATATATATATAAAAAACCATTAGTTAACTCAAGTAGTCTGAAATTATGTTAACTTTTTTCTTTTTTATTAAATGTTCAAATATGATCTGTGTTAGAAATTATTCTGTAAAAGAGCCTCTTGTCTTGATAAAGCTACTACATAATGTAGTGGCTTTATGAACGTACATAATATATTATTAGAAGTGTTATACAAATTATTGAGATCTTAGGTGAAGCTTAGGGCATCTAATAATTACACAGTATATTCCAAATTATAATACAACCTTAAATAAATTGGGGATTCAAATAGAGAAATTCAAGCAGTGTGAATTACTATTTTACTTAAGAACTATAATTTAAATGTGTATTATGTCACCTAGCAAATTCTAATGCGACCTTAGATGAATCTTTGGATATCCAATAAACAGTATATTCCAAGCCAAGCAAATTCTAATGCGACCTTAAATAAATCTTTGGATATCCAATAAACAGTATATTCCAAGCCAAGCAAATTCTAATGCGACCTTAGATAAATCTTTGGATATCCAATAAACAGTATATTCCAAGCCAAGCAAATTCTAATGCGACCTTAGATAAATCTTTGGATATCCAGTAAACAGTATATTCCAAGCCAAGCAAATTCTAATGGGAAGTTAAGTAAATCTTGGGGGCCTACTTAACTATTAATTAAATTTCACATTATACTTTAACTTATCAGTGTGTACATTTGAAAACACAGTGCTGGCTGCTATGAAAGTTAACTAAAAAGAGATTAAGAAAGAAAAACTAAAGACAAATCTTTCTTACCAGTATTTTCTCAAATAAATCATCAGCGAGAGCTAATAGAATTGGGAAATTAATAATACAAAAAAATTACATTGGATAAGTGCACTATAAATACCTAGCAACTAGTAAAAATAGTAGAGCTATTGATCTGAGGACAGCACTGATGGCTATATGATACCAGGAGACGCCACATATAATATCTTTATTTAGAACAAATTTTCTAATACATCGGAATAGTTGAGTGTGGCCTACATGTATAGTTGTAAATTCCGATCGGTAAGATGTTTACCCTGACAGATGTGTACATCAGCTGATCCCTTTGTCTTGTATAGCCATGGTGATCATAATAAAATCATCCTTACTGCCACCATAATAAATTAACTTAAATGATTTTCAACCTTGAATCCCAACAGGAATAGCCTCTTTTACAGAATACCCTCCGGAGAAAGATATTACTAAAAATTATTTTATAAAAAAATTATTTTAAAAAAGTTTAAAAATTAATATTATTAAGGTACCTAATCTAATATTGTCACGTTAAACTTACAAATATATTTATTAACAGTATATTTACAAAATAAATATTTATTTCAAAGTGAAAAGATTCTTGTATAGAAGTTTTATAAAAAGAGGAAAGTATAAAATTACTTTTAACACTTTAATACATTTATATTTTTAAATAAACAAAAGTTCTACTTCATATAAATAGGACAAAAAAGTCAAATTACAGTATAATTTTTGCATTATAAAATTATACATATATTTAGGGTGACCATAGGTCCCATTTTTACCATGAGAGATCCATTATTTTAAGGGTTTGAAGGTGTCCCATTGATTTCCGAAAATGCCCTGTTTTTTTTTGGAAAAATGAAAAATTTTCCAGAAGGGTCTGGCCAAAATGAATAATTTTTCCCATACTTAATGAGTTGGAAACGGTTTGCAACCATATTAATGTGAACAAACCTAATTTAGAATCTGAAGATGGCTATTAAGTAGCCAAAACCTGTTATTTGTTATTACAAATACTTAGTGTAAAGACCAAGTTGTTTTTGATGAATATGGTATTTATTGTGAGGGCACTATACGCCCCACCGATTTACTTTGGATTTGTGAACTTTTCCTTTTTACCTTAAAATAAACAGGCCAAGTGTGTGCTAGTCAGCACACAGCGAGGGTCCGTAGGCCACACAACACTATGAATATAGTGTTTAACTGTAGAGTGTATAAACAGTGTTTTTTTTTTAAATGCTAAAAAGCTTACTTTGAACTATTCTAAAGGTCTGATATTCTCAAAACACACTTTGATAAAGTATTTTTTTGCCACTGAACCGGACTACAACCATATAAATACACCGAAAAGACCATAATTATAAAAAAATGTATTTTGTCAATAAAAAATAAAATTATATTTCTTTCGAAATTTCCAAAAAGTGGTATCTTTACTTTTGGTTGAAGAATGTTCAGGAATTTTTTCAGATTTTTTGTACTTCACATAAGCGAGATAGAGGGGGGGGGGACACGTTTCACACCCACTTCAAACTTGCCTACGCTCGCCCTATCAAAGTTATATCCAAAGAATTATATATTTTTGTAATCAGCTCGACGTACCCTTTCATATGATATCCCTCACGGTGTCGAAAAAAAAAAAAAAAAATTAACCCTTAAGTTTTTTTACCCTAATTTTTTTGAAAAATATTTTTTTTTAAGTCGCTATATTTTTAAAATATGTGGGTAGGTACGAGACACATACATGCCAAATTTCAAAGTGATCGGACGAAAGGTGTAGCTGTGAGAGCACGCGACAGGACGGACGGACAGACACTCGCAGGAAAATATAAGGGTCCTTGGTTTTGCCTACGGACCCTAAAAAGATTTCAATTTTAGCATCTCAATAAATTTAATCTTATTTATTTATTTTTTTTTAATTAATTTAATTTAGTTTTTTTTTAATTTAGGGAAAATGATGGATGGTTATGGTTAGTTTAGGTTAAGGTTAGTACTTTTTGACCTCGCATACATTAACCTACTTTAGGAGGTGCCTAAAAGTTGAGTTATAACAGTTCAAAATCAAAAAGAGACCTTAGAATTATGGAGCATTCTACTTAACTGTATACTTTATGTCTACCTTCTCTATCAAATCAATAGTAGAAAAACTCCATGAAACAAAAAAAAAAAAACACCCTCTTAAAAAAGATGCAATTACTTATTTTCTGGCTAGCAAAACAAAATTGAGAGAAAAAAACTCTGGGGAAGAATGACATGAAAGCATGATTAGTTGCAGGCCTTGGGTTACTTCACTTACAAGTTTCTGAAAATTTCATCCAATATATTCTCAAACTGTGAAGAATCCATTTAAACAGCCAACATTTTTTTTAATGGATTAATTCAGCAGAAATTCTAAGTAAGCTTCACAGTTTCAAACGTCGAAAATGGAACAATATTTGATTTGGTACCTTTTAATTTTATAATGTGAAATACAGAAAATTTAAATGAAGAAATAAAATTTTTAAATAATTATTGTATTGAAAATAAAATATAAATTTATATTTCGGATCAATGTTAATTCTAACTTAAGTGTTATTTACCAATAAATTATAAAAGAAATCTCTGCGCTGGTGCAGAAACTATTTACTTGTTAAAAATCTCCATAAAGAATATATTTAAAAGTTTATTATATTATTACAGACAAGCTGTTTTTTGCATGTGATATAAAAAAGAAGAAAATCTTGAGTTTGAAATATAAGTGGAAAATATAAAATAATATTTAAACTACCAAATTTGTATAATATGTGTTATGAACTGAAGGAAATAAATTATTTAACGAGGAAAAAATCCTATAATGTACTATTCTGTCAGAAAAAAATAAAAGAATCTTATAAATGTTTTATGATAATTTAGTGAAATTATTTCTTTAATTTCTTTCTATAATCAATATTTTAGTTTAGTTTAATCTTCTTTCAAATTGAGTTAGCAGTTCCAGGTGAGATGTTCTATAAGGGCAGGTGCAAACTGGAGACTTTTTGCCCACACACAGTTTTGTCGCTACTTCAAGGGCATAAATAGTAAAAGGGAGTGCTTGCAGTGCGCACACTGGAGGCAAAAAAACGTGCAAGACAAAAGAGTGCTCCAGCCTAGATATCCCGATACATTTCTGTCTGCAGACTGTTTTGTCTCCAGTGTGTGCCTGGCCTAACTTACTCATAGTCTAGTGTTAGTGATTGCCTCAGCCAGCACAATGATCCCAATAATTTGATGCAAGCTCAACAACACTTGCTCAATTTAAAAATAACTGGACTATCTTATGTTAACGTATTCATCTGAAGAACATACAAGTGAAGTAAATAAATCTTATTTTAGAGGGAAGAACCAATCCAAAATGATATTGTAATCTCTCGATCTAGCATGCAATCAGGTGCACTTCCACAATTTTGTTTACTTTCTGATGGAGGAGACGGTGTAGAGCAGAATGTCAAGGTTACAGTAGTACAGTGACGTCATCACAAGGTAAGCAGTTAAGCGATCCTTTTAGTTCCTAAGTGAGTCGGAGATCATTGCAATTTGCGATTTAAGCAAATTCACAAAAAATTCTTTAAAAAATATATATATTTATGCTCCATAAAATTCCTCGGTAATACTAAATCCACAATACACGTGCTTCTCACAATAACAGTTTAAATATAGCAATATGCAGGAGGTAGTTCTGCAAAGTTTAAAACAAATAATATACAAATATATATGCCCCTTAAATTTCATCGATTATATTAAACCCGCATTACACGTGCATCTCTCAAAACTATTTTATATCCGGAATATAGCAAGATTCAGGAGGTAGTTCGATTTTCACAAATTCTTAAAAAGCACCTTAAATTTCATCGGTTATATTAAACCCGCAATACACGTGCATCTCCAAAACCGTTTTGTATCCGGAATATAGCAAGATACAGGAGGTAGTTTTATTTTCACGATTTTTTTGTCTTCTAATACGTGTATTGCTGGTTTAATATAGTCAAGGAAATTTAAGGAATTTTTTTAAGAATACGTGAAAATCGAACTACCTCCTGCATCGTGCTATATTCCGGATACAAACCTTTTTTTTTTTTAAGAAATACTCGTGTATTGCGGGTTTAATATAACCGAGGAAATTTAAGGGGCATTTTTTTTCTTTAAGAATTCGAGAAAACAGAACTACCTCCTGTGCTCTTCTACACCTAAATACAAAGTGACAATTTTTATATTTGGAGTATTTTTAGGAAATTTATTTATGGGCAAGAAAGAAATAGTGTTTTTTAACTGGGATGCCAAGAAAGGGGTTACATGTTGCTGATTTTTAATATTTGCCGGGCCTTCAAAACATGTTCTGGGCCATAGGATTGTTGCTCGTTATTGTTGATCATTATTATCCACCAGCACTACTAAGTAGCTCATAATAATTTAATAACACCCTCAGGTATCTTCTATACAGATGTTTCCTGTAAAAATGGGTCTTGTATCTTGTACTTCCTAGGTTATTTGCTCAACAACCATAATTTACAACCTTCCCCCCATTAAAGGATTTTTACTGTATACTTTCTATTGGAGGAGACGGATTAGAGCGGAATGTCAAGGGTACAGTAGTACAGTGACGTCATCACTAGGTAAGCAGTTAAGTGATCCTAGCGGACAAATGTGGTACTTTTAGTTCCTTAGTGAGTTTAAATCAAATAATATACAAATATATATGCCCCTTAAATTTCATCGGTTATATTAAACCCGCAATACACGTGCATCTCCAAAACCGTTTTGTATCCGGAATATAGCAAGATACAGGAGGTAGTTTTATTTTCACGATTTTTTTGTCTTCTAATACGTGTATTGCTGGTTTAATATAGTCAAGGAAATTTAAGGAATTTTTTTAAGAATACGTGAAAATCGAACTACCTCCTGCATCGTGCTATATTCCGGATACAAACCTTTTTTTTTTTTTTTAAGAAATACTCGTGTATTGCGGGTTTAATATAACCGAGGAAATTTAAGGGGCATTTTTTTTCTTTAAGAATTCGAGAAAACAGAACTACCTCCTGTGCTCTTCTACACCTAAATACAAAGTGACAATTTTTATATTTGGAGTATTTTTAGGAAATTTATTTATGGGCAAGAAAGAAATAGTGTTTTTTAACTGGGATGCCAAGAAAGGGGTTACATGTTGCTGATTTTTAATATTTGCCGGGCCTTCAAAACATGTTCTGGGCCATAGGATTGTTGCTCGTTATTGTTGATCATTATTATCCACCAGCACTACTAAGTAGCTCATAATAATTTAATAACACCCTCAGGTATCTTCTATACAGATGTTTCCTGTAAAAATGGGTCTTGTATCTTGTACTTCCTAGGTTATTTGCTCAACAACCATAATTTACAACCTTCCCCCCATTAAAGGATTTTTACTGTATACTTTCTATTGGAGGAGACGGATTAGAGCGGAATGTCAAGGGTACAGTAGTACAGTGACGTCATCACTAGGTAAGCAGTTAAGTGATCCTAGCGGACAAATGTGGTACTTTTAGTTCCTTAGTGAGTTTAAATCAAATAATATACAAATATATATGCCCCTTAAATTTCATCGGTTATATTAAACCCGCAATACACGTGCATCTCAAAACCGTTTTATATCCGGAATATAGCAAGATACAGGAGGTAGTTTTATTTTCACGATCTTTGGCTTCTGATACGTGTATTGCTGGTTTAATATAGTCAAGGAAATTTAAGGATTTTTTTTAAGAATACGTGAAAATCGAACTACCTCCTGCATCGTGCTATATTCCGGATACAAACCTTTTTTTTTTTTTTAAGAAATACTCGTGTATTGCGGGTTTAATATAACCGAGGAAATTTAAGGGGCATTTTTTTTCTTTAAGAATTCGAGAAAACAGAACTACCTCCTGTGCTCTTCTACACCTAAATACAAAGTGACAATTTTTATATTTGGAGTATTTTTAGGAAATTTATTTATGGGCAAGAAAGAAATAGTGTTTTTTAACTGGGATGCCAAGAAAGGGGTTACATGTTGCTGATTTTTAATATTTGCCGGGCCTTCAAAACATGTTCTGGGCCATAGGATTGTTGCTCGTTATTGCTGATCATTATTATCCAACAGCACTACTAAGTAGCTCATATTAATTTAATAACACCCTCAGGTATCTTCTATACAATACAGATGTTTCCTGTAAAAATGGGTCTTGTATTTTGTACTTCCTAGGTTATTTGCTCAACAACCATAATTTACAACCTTCCCCCCATTAAAGGATTTTTACTGTATACTTTCTATTGGAGGAGACGGATTAGAGCGGAATGTCAAGGGTACAGTAGTACAGTGATGTCATCACTAGGTAAGCAGTTAAGTGATCCTAGCGGACAAATGTGGTACTCTTAGTTCCTTAGTGAGTTTAAAACAAATAATATACAAATATATATGCCCCTTAAATTTCATCGGTTATATTAAACCCGCAATACACGTGCATCTCAAAACCGTTTTGTATCCGGAATATAGCATGATACAGGAGGTAGTTTTATTTTCACGATCTTTGGCTTCTGATACGTGTATTGATGGTTTAATATAGTCAAGGAAATTTAAGGAATTTTTTTAAGAATACGTGAAAATCGAACTACCTCCTGCATCGTGCTATATTCCGGATACAAACCTTTTTTTTTTAAGAAATACTCGTGTATTGCGGGTTTAATATAACCGAGGAAATTTAAGGGGCATTTTTTTTCTTTAAGAATTCGAGAAAACAGAACTACCTCCTGTGCTCTTCTACACCTAAATACAAAGTGACAATTTTTATATTTGGAGTATTTTTAGGAAATTTATTTATGGGCAAGAAAGAAATAGTGTTTTTTAACTGGGATGCCAAGAAAGGGGTTACATGTTGCTGATTTTTAATATTTGCCGGGCCTTCAAAACATGTTCTGGGCCATAGGATTGTTGCTCGTTATTGCTGATCATTATTATCCAACAGCACTACTAAGTAGCTCATATTAATTTAATAACACCCTCAGGTATCTTCTATACAATACAGATGTTTCCTGTAAAAATGGGTCTTGTATCTTGTACTTCCTAGGTTATTTGCTCAACAACCATAATTTACAACCTTCCCCCCATTAAAGGATTTTTACTGTATACTTTCTATTGGAGGAGACGGATTAGAGCGGAATGTCAAGGGTACAGTAGTACAGTGACGTCATCACTAGGTAAGCAGTTAAGTGATCCTAGCGGACAAATGTGGTACTTTTAGTTCCTTAGTGAGTTTAAATCAAATAATATACAAATATATATGCCCCTTAAATTTCATCGGTTATATTAAACCCGCAATACACGTGCATCTCAAAACCGTTTTATATCCGGAATATAGCAAGATACAGGAGGTAGTTTTATTTTCACGATCTTTGGCTTCTGATACGTGTATTGCTGGTTTAATATAGTCAAGGAAATTTAAGGATTTTTTTTAAGAATACGTGAAAATCGAACTACCTCCTGCATCGTGCTATATTCCGGATACAAACCTTTTTTTTTTTTTTTAAGAAATACTCGTGTATTGCGGGTTTAATATAACCGAGGAAATTTAAGGGGCATTTTTTTTCTTTAAGAATTCGAGAAAACAGAACTACCTCCTGTGCTCTTCTAGACCTTGATACAAAGTGACAATTTTTATATTTGGAGTACTTTTAGGAAATTTATTTATGGGCAAGAAAGAAATAGTGTTTTTTAACTGGGATGCCAAGAAAGGGGTTACATGTTGCTGATTTTTAATATTTGCCGGGCCTTCAAAACATGTTCTGGGCCATAGGATTGTTGCTCGTTATTGCTGATCATTATTATCTAACAGCACTACTAAGTAGCTCATAGTAATTTAATAACACCCTCAGGTATCTTCTATACAATACAGATGTTTCCTGTAAAAATGGGTCTTGTATCTTGTACTTCCTAGGTTATTTGCTCAACAACCATAATTTACAACCTTCCCCCCATTTAAGGATTTTTACTGTATACTTTCTATTGGAGGAGACGGATTAGAGCGGAATGTCAAGGGTACAGTAGTACAGTGACGTCATCACTAGGTAAGCAGTTAAGTGATCCTAGCGGACAAATGTGGTACTTTTAGTTCCTTAGTGAGTTTAAATCAAATAATATACAAATATATATGCCCCTTAAATTTCATCGGTTATATTAAACCCGCAATACACGTGCATCTCAAAACCGTTTTATATCCGGAATATAGCAAGATACAGGAGGTAGTTTTATTTTAACGATCTTTGGCTTCTGATACGTGTATTGCTGGTTTAATATAGTCAAGGAAATTTAAGGATTTTTTTTAAGAATACGTGAAAATCGAACTACCTCCTGCATCGTGCTATATTCCGGATACAAACCTTTTTTTTTTTTTAAGAAATACTCGTGTATTGCGGGTTTAATATAACCGAGGAAATTTAAGGGGCATTTTTTTTCTTTAAGAATTCGAGAAAACAGAACTACCTCCTGTGCTCTTCTACACCTAAATACAAAGTGACAATTTTTATATTTGGAGTATTTTTAGGAAATTTATTTATGGGCAAGAAAGAAATAGTGTTTTTTAACTGGGATGCCAAGAAAGGGGTTACATGTTGCTGATTTTTAATATTTGCCGGGCCTTCAAAACATGTTCTGGGCCATAGGATTGTTGCTCGTTATTGCTGATCATTATTATCCAACAGCACTACTAAGTAGCTCATATTAATTTAATAACACCCTCAGGTATCTTCTATACAATACAGATGTTTCCTGTAAAAATGGGTCTTGTATTTTGTACTTCCTAGGTTATTTGCTCAACAACCATAATTTACAACCTTCCCCCCATTAAAGGATTTTTACTGTATACTTTCTATTGGAGGAGACGGATTAGAGCGGAATGTCAAGGGTACAGTAGTACAGTGATGTCATCACTAGGTAAGCAGTTAAGTGATCCTAGCGGACAAATGTGGTACTCTTAGTTCCTTAGTGAGTTTAAAACAAATAATATACAAATATATATGCCCCTTAAATTTCATCGGTTATATTAAACCCGCAATACACGTGCATCTCAAAACCGTTTTGTATCCGGAATATAGCATGATACAGGAGGTAGTTTTATTTTCACGATCTTTGGCTTCTGATACGTGTATTGATGGTTTAATATAGTCAAGGAAATTTAAGGAATTTTTTTAAGAATACGTGAAAATCGAACTACCTCCTGCATCGTGCTATATTCCGGATACAAACCTTTTTTTTTTAAGAAATACTCGTGTATTGCGGGTTTAATATAACCGAGGAAATTTAAGGGGCATTTTTTTTCTTTAAGAATTCGAGAAAACAGAACTACCTCCTGTGCTCTTCTACACCTAAATACAAAGTGACAATTTTTATATTTGGAGTATTTTTAGGAAATTTATTTATGGGCAAGAAAGAAATAGTGTTTTTTAACTGGGATGCCAAGAAAGGGGTTACATGTTGCTGATTTTTAATATTTGCCGGGCCTTCAAAACATGTTCTGGGCCATAGGATTGTTGCTCGTTATTGCTGATCATTATTATCCAACAGCACTACTAAGTAGCTCATATTAATTTAATAACACCCTCAGGTATCTTCTATACAATACAGATGTTTCCTGTAAAAATGGGTCTTGTATCTTGTACTTCCTAGGTTATTTGCTCAACAACCATAATTTACAACCTTCCCCCCATTAAAGGATTTTTACTGTATACTTTCTATTGGAGGAGACGGATTAGAGCGGAATGTCAAGGGTACAGTAGTACAGTGACGTCATCACTAGGTAAGCAGTTAAGTGATCCTAGCGGACAAATGTGGTACTTTTAGTTCCTTAGTGAGTTTAAATCAAATAATATACAAATATATATGCCCCTTAAATTTCATCGGTTATATTAAACCCGCAATACACGTGCATCTCAAAACCGTTTTATATCCGGAATATAGCAAGATACAGGAGGTAGTTTTATTTTCACGATCTTTGGCTTCTGATACGTGTATTGCTGGTTTAATATAGTCAAGGAAATTTAAGGATTTTTTTTAAGAATACGTGAAAATCGAACTACCTCCTGCATCGTGCTATATTCCGGATACAAACCTTTTTTTTTTTTTAAGAAATACTCGTGTATTGCGGGTTTAATATAACCGAGGAAATTTAAGGGGCATTTTTTTTCTTTAAGAATTCGAGAAAACAGAACTACCTCCTGTGCTCTTCTAGACCTTGATACAAAGTGACAATTTTTATATTTGGAGTACTTTTAGGAAATTTATTTATGGGCAAGAAAGAAATAGTGTTTTTTAACTGGGATGCCAAGAAAGGGGTTACATGTTGCTGATTTTTAATATTTGCCGGGCCTTCAAAACATGTTCTGGGCCATAGGATTGTTGCTCGTTATTGCTGATCATTATTATCTAACAGCACTACTAAGTAGCTCATAGTAATTTAATAACACCCTCAGGTATCTTCTATACAATACAGATGTTTCCTGTAAAAATGGGTCTTGTATCTTGTACTTCCTAGGTTATTTGCTCAACAACCATAATTTACAACCTTCCCCCCATTAAAGGATTTTTACTGTATACTTTCTATTGGAGGAGACGGATTAGAGCGGAATGTCAAGGGTACAGTAGTACAGTGACGTCATCACTAGGTAAGCAGTTAAGTGATCCTAGCGGACAAATGTGGTACTTTTAGTTCCTTAGTGAGTTTAAATCAAATAATATACAAATATATATGCCCCTTAAATTTCATCGGTTATATTAAACCCGCAATACACGTGCATCTCAAAACCGTTTTATATCCGGAATATAGCAAGATACAGGAGGTAGTTTTATTTTCACGATCTTTGGCTTCTGATACGTGTATTGCTGGTTTAATATAGTCAAGGAAATTTAAGGAATTTTTTTAAGAATACGTGAAAATCGAACTACCTCCTGCATCGTGCTATATTCCGGATACAAACCTTTTTTTTTTTTTTTTTTTAAGAAATACTCGTGTATTGCGGGTTTAATATAACCGAGGAAATTTAAGGGGCATTTTTTTTCTTTAAGAATTCGAGAAAACAGAACTACCTCCTGTGCTCTTCTACACCTAAATACAAAGTGACAATTTTTATATTTGGAGTATTTTTAGGAAATTTATTTATGGGCAAGAAAGAAATAGTGTTTTTTAACTGGGATGCCAAGAAAGGGGTTACATGTTGCTGATTTTTAATATTTGCCGGGCCTTCAAAACATGTTCTGGGCCATAGGATTGTTGCTCGTTATTGCTGATCATTATTATCCAACAGCACTACTAAGTAGCTCATAATAATTTAATAACACCCTCAGGTATCTTCTATACAATACAGATGTTTCCTGTAAAAATGGGTCTTTTATCTTGTACTTCCTAGGTTATTTGCTCAACAACCATAATTTACAACCTTTCCCCCATTAAAGGATTTTTACTGTATACTTTCTATTGGAGGAGACGGATTAGAGCGGAATGTCAAGGGTACAGTAGTACAGTGATGTCATCACTAGGTAAGCAGTTAAGTGATCCTAGCGGACAAATGTGGTACTCTTAGTTCCTTAGTGAGTTTAAAACAAATAATATACAAATATATATGCCCCTTAAATTTCATCGGTTATATTAAACCCGCAATACACGTGCATCTCAAAACCGTTTTGTATCCGGAATATAGCATGATACAGGAGGTAGTTTTATTTTCACGATCTTTGGCTTCTGATACGTGTATTGATGGTTTAATATAGTCAAGGAAATTTAAGGATTTTTTTTAAGAATACGTGAAAATCGAACTACCTCCTGCATCGTGCTATATTCCGGATACAAACCTTTTTTTTTTAAGAAATACTCGTGTATTGCGGGTTTAATATAACCGAGGAAATTTAAGGGGCATTTTTTTTCTTTAAGAATTCGAGAAAACAGAACTATCTCCTGTGCTCTTCTACACCTAAATACAAAGTGACAATTTTTATATTTGGAGTATTTTTAGGAAATTTATTTATGGGCAAGAAAGAAATAGTGTTTTTTAACTGGGATGCCAAGAAAGGGGTTACATGTTGCTGATTTTTAATAATTGCCGGGCCTTCAAACATGTACTGGGCCATAGGATTGTTGCTCATTATTGCTGATCATTATTATCCTACAGCACTACTAAGTAGCTCATAATAATTTAATAACACCCTCAGGTATCTTCTATACAGATGTTTCCTGTAAAAATGGGTCTTGTATCTTGTACTTCCTAGGGTATTTGCTCAACAACCATAATTTACAACCTTCCCCCCATTGAAGGATTTTGACTGTATACTTTCTCATGGAAGAGACGGATTAGAGCGGAATGTCAAGGGTACAGTAGTACAGTGACGTCATCACTAGGTAAGCAGTTAAGTGATCCTAGCGGACAAATGTGGTACTTTTAGTTCCTTAGTGAGTTTAAAACAAATAATATACAAATATATATATGCCCCTCAAATTTACTCGATTATATTAAACCCGCAATACACGTGCTTCTCTCAAAACTATTTTATATCCGGAATATAGCAAGATTCAGGAGGTAGTTCGATTTTCACAAATTCTTAAAAAGCACCTTCATTTCCTCGATTATATTAAACCCGCAATACACGTGCATCTTAAAACCGTTTTGTATCCGGAATATAGCATGATAGGCCAGTACAAATATGCAAAAACGGGGGGAAAAATTAAATACTAAACTTTCTTTACACCATCGTTTAGAAGGGGTTTAGGGAAGCATTTTCCATATTATCATATCGAGTGCCACCGCTTGCTTCCCCCACCACCCCCTATTGAAGACCCAAATTTGGCCTATTCACTATAACGCCAATATCTCCGGAACAAAGAGTGATAACGATGTGTGGTGTTTTTTAAAGTCTTCTATACACTGTCCTCTTTAATTTGATACCCATATCAATTTGCTTTTCGTAGTCAAAGTGTACCAAAAGTTATAAAATATGGTAAAAAATCGACATTTCTTTTTTCTACTCTGAACAATTTTGATAATAACTTTTTTCCACGGGGTCGGCACTAAAAATGTGGTTAAATAAAACGTGTAGATTATTTTATTACCTTTAATTCGATGTATAATATGTCATAGCAACTCTAATGCAAGAGGGGGAAAAAAGCGGAAATAGCGGATGCGTGTAGTATGGAAAGCTGCTAATAGTGTTGACTGTGAACTCTATTTAGTCCAGGAAAATAAGGAATAATAGGGTAAATGATTTATAAAGTATTGAAATTTTGCGAAAAAACTCTTAAGGGTGTAGTAGTAAGAAACAGTAAAGTTCCCACCTCTTGAGGGCGGGGGGGGGGAGTGGCCCCCTCCCTCCACCATAAAATCTAAAAATAATAATTTTTTAACCTTTTCTCGCAAAACAGTTTATTTTTTTGAAGAGAAATGTTTTTGACAAAAATATTTTCCCATAATTCTGCATAAAAAAGGTCCTATGCATGTTTAAAGTGATACAAACCGAGATATTGTAGTTGGAAAAAGATAAAAAATTGTAAACCGCATTTCTGCGAACCAACATATTATCTTAAAAACTACTCTTCCGATTTTAATGAAATTTAAATCGTAGGTCACCATTAGGCAATTGATGGTCCCAAATAAGTTTCAACCTTATTTACACCTATATCTTCAAAAGTACTAAAATTTTAAACTTTGCACATCAACATTCTTTTAACTGTGATACTTTTGTGTGTAATTAAGTTTGTACATAAGTGCCTATATTAATTTGAATATTTTTCCGTTCATGTTATTGTTACTAACTTGTTTTTACTACGCCTACAGCAACTTCTAATTGCTGAAAATTTTATTATTTATCTCTCCGTCATTGTTGTTATCGATGTGTATGGTCCTACTTAAACCACTTTTAAATTTTATTGTGACCTTTAACCGCATGTAGTACAAACTGTGAAGCATGCTATAATTTGATAAAAAAAAAAAAAAACTGACACTGACACTGACACTGACCACACCACAACCGCAACTACAACCTCAACCACAACCATAACCACAACCACAACCACAACCATCACCACAATCACAACCATCACCACAACCAAAACCACAACCATAACAAATACCACAACCACAACAAATACAAATACCACAACCACAACAAATACCACAACCACAAAAAATACCACAACCTAAACTACAACAAATACCACACCACAACCACAACAAATACCACAACCATCAACACAACCACACCACAACCACAACAAATACAAATACCACAACCACAACAAATACCACAACCACAAAAAAATACCACAACCTAAACTACAACAAATACCACAACCACTCAACTACAACAAATGGGGGAAAAATTAAATACGAAACTATCTTTACACCATCGTTTAGAAGGGGTTTAGGGAAGCATTTTCCATATTATCATATCGAGTGCCACCGCTTGCTTCCCCCACCACCCCCTATTGAAGACCCAAATTTGGCCTATTCACTGTAACGCCAATATCTCCGGAACAAAGAGTGATAACGATGTGCGGTGTTTTTTAAAGTCTTCTATACACTGTCCTCTTTAATTTAATACCCATAAAGTGGTCCACTTAAAAAAAATTACGAAAAATAGAAAAATGTAGAAGAATAGAATAAAGATTTTACGATATTAACGAGCGGGAGGGCTAATTAAATAAAACTGACAACAAATTAAAAATGTAGTATGTAAAAAAGATTTTAATAAGCTTTGATTTAATCTTATCTTTAGATGATTATCTAAGGTAGATAAGAATTCCAGGTGTCCCCTAGTGTTTTTAGACATAGTGTTTTTATCACTTTCTACCTGGTAGAAGTCCTACTGTTCTATTACCTTCTCACTTATTTCTCAACTTTTACTCTGTCACTTATTTCCATATCTGCATTTTCATCCCTCTTATCTCCCTTACTACACACCCCTCCGATTTATTTTTTTTATTTAAAACTCAAAAACACAGAATGATTTTGCGGTTCCGTTTACAGTTCATACTAATATTTCTGCTGCAATTATTTCTTACTGCTTCCCGTTATTTTAATTTAATATAATATTATAATAAATATAATATTATATTTATTTATTTCACTTTTTTTAAATTTTTAGTTTAAGCTACTTGCAAAAGATTGCTAAACAAAAAATGTATAAGGAATCTGCCGGCTTCACCGGCGCCTCGTCATAGGCTGCGCCACATGCCTCGCATGGCACTTGCGCCGGCCCTGTCAGTATCAGTATCCGTATCAATGTCAGTATCTCGTATCAGTATCAGTATCTCGTATCAGTATCCAGTATCCGTATCAGTATCCGTATCAGCACCCGCAGTATCCCTATCAGTATCCTGTTGTATCCGTATCAGTATCCCGTATCAGTTTCCCGTATTAGTATCCGTATCAGTTTCCCGTATTAGTATATAGGTCCTTTAGGTCCTAGGACCTATAGGTATTGGGTAATAGGACCTATAGGTTTTAGGTCCTAAGACCTATGGGTCCTAGGTCGTAGGTCATATATGTCCTAGGTCGTAGGTCCACCACCACAACCACAACAAATACCACAACCACAACCACAACTACAACCACAACCACAACAAATACCACAACCACAACAAATACCACAACCACAACAAATACCACAACCACAACCACAACTATCACCACAACCATCACCACAACCAGGGGTCAAGTTTTTTCCACGGGGTCAAATACACAACAAATATTACAACCACAACCACTACAAATACCACAACCACAACCACAACCCCAACCACAACCACAACCACAACAACAACCACAACAACAACCACAACCTCAACCACAACCACAACAACAACAAATACCACAACAAATACTACAACCACAACCACAACAAATACTAAAACCACAACCACAACAAATACCACAACCACAACAAATACCACAACAACAACAAATACCACAACCACAACAAATACCACAACCACAACCACAACAAATACGACAACCACAACTACAACAAATACCACAACCACAACTACAACAAATACCACAACCACAACCACAACAAATACCACAACCACAACCACTACCACAACAAATACCACAACCACAACATATACAAATACCACAACCACAACATATACAAATACCACAACCACACCACAACCGCAACCACAACCACAACAAATACCACAACCACAACAAATACCACAACCACAACCACAACCACAACAAATACCATAACCAAACCACAACAAATACCACAACCACAACCATTACTACAACCACAACAAATACCACACCACAACCACAACCACACCAAATACCACAACCACAACAAATACCACAACCACAACCACAACCACAACCACACCACAACCACAACCACAACAAATACCACAACAACAAATACCACAACCACAACCACAACAAATACCACAACCACAACAAATACCACAACCACAACAAATACCACAACCACAACAAATACCACAACCACAACCACAACCACAACAACAACCACAACCACAACAACAACCATAACCACAACCACAACCACAACCACAACAAATACCACAAGAACAACAACAACCACAACCACAACAAATACCACAACCACACCACCACCGCAAACACAACCACAACCACAACAAATACCACAACCACAATAAATACCACAACCACAACAAATACCACAACCACAACCACAACAACAACCACAACCACAACAACAACCATAACCACAACCACAACCACAACCACAACAAATACCACAACCACTCAACTACAACAAATGGGGGAAAAATTAAATACTAAACTTTCTTTACACCATCGTTTAGAAGGGGTTTAGGGAAGCATTTTCCATATTATCATATCGAGTGCCACCGCTTGCTTCCCCCACCACCCCCTATTGAAGACCCAAATTTGGCCTATTCACTGTAACGCCAATATCTCCGGAACAAAGAGTGATAACGATGTGCGGTGTTTTTTAAAGTCTTCTATACACTGTCCTCTTTAATTTAATACCCATAAAGTGGTCCACTTAAAAAAAATTACGAAAAATAGAAAAATGTAGAAGAATAGAATAAAGATTTTACGATATTAACGAGCGGGAGGGCTAATTAAATAAAACTGACAACAAATTAAAAATGTAGTATGTAAAAAAGATTTTAATAAGCTTTGATTTAATCTTATCTTTAGATGATTATCTAAGGTAGATAAGAATTCCAGGTGTCCCCTAGTGTTTTTAGACATAGTGTTTTTATCACTTTCTACCTGGTAGAAGTCCTACTGTTCTATTACCTTCTCACTTATTTCTCAACTTTTACTCTGTCACTTATTTCCATATCTGCATTTTCATCCCTCTTATCTCCCTTACTACACACCCCTCCGATTTATTTTTTTTATTTAAAACTCAAAAACACAGAATGATTTTGCGGTTCCGTTTACAGTTCATACTAATATTTCTGCTGCAATTATTTCTTACTGCTTCCCGTTATTTTAATTTAATATAATATTATAAGAAATATAATATTATATTTATTTATTTCACTTTTTTTAAATTTTTAGTTTAAGCTACTTGCAAAAGATTGCTAAACAAAAAATGTATAAGGAATCTGCCGGCTTCACCGGCGCCTCGTCCTAGGCTGCGCCACATGCGGCCGCATGTCTCGCAAGGCCCTTGCGCCGGCCCTGTCAGTATCAGTATCCGTATCAATGTCAGTATCCCGTATCAGTATCAGTATCTCGTATCAGTATCCAGTATCCGTATTAGTATCCGTATCAGCACCCGCAGTATCCCTATCAGTATCCTGTTGTAGCCGTATCAGTATCCCGTATCAGTTTCCCGTATTAGTATCCGTATCAGTTTCCCGTATTTGTATCCGTATCAGTATCCCGTAGTATCAGTATCAGTATCCGTATCAGTATGTCGTATCAGTATCAGTATCCGTATTAGTACCAGTATCCGTATCAGTATCCCATATCAGTATCCGTATTAATATCCCGTAGTACTTGTATCAGTATCTGTATCACTATCAGTATACGTATCAGTATCCATTACCAGTATACCTTATCCCGTATCCGTATCAGAATCCGTATCAGTATCCGTATCAGTATCCGTATCAGTATTCATATAAGTATCCGTATCAGTATCCCGTATCAGTATCTGTATGTCTCCCGTGGTATCCATCATTATCTCAGTGGGGTATCAGTATCCCGTAGTATCCATCTGAATCTGAATCTGAATCTGAATCTAAATCTGAAACCGAATAAGAATGGGAATCGGAATCTGAATCGGACTAGGAATGAGAATCGGAGTTGGTATCTGAATAGGAATCGGAATCTTATTCTGAATAGGAATCAGAATCTGAATCTGAATCGGAATCTGAATAGGAATCGGAATCAAATTCTGAATCTAAATCAGAATCGAAATCTGAATCTGAATCAGAGATAACGACGACGACGACGACGACATGATGACGAAGCCTGCCGACGACATGATGACGACACGATGATGACGATTACATGATGACGTTATGATGACATGATGACGACACGATGCCGCCGTGATGACGACACGATGATGACACGATGATGACGATAACGACACGACGAGGACATTATGACGACATGACGACGACATTATGACGACATGACGCCGACATTATGACGACATGACGACAACATTATGACGCCGACATTATGACGACATGACTATATAAACGACGACATGACTATATAAACGACGACATAATTACAACATTATGACGACATGTCGACACTATGACGACATTATGACGACACTATGACGACACTATGACGACATTATGACGACACTATGACGACACTATGACGACACTATGACGACACTATGACGACACCATGACGACACTATGACGACACTATGACGACACTATGACGACACTATGACGACACCATGACGACACTATGACGACACTGTGACGACACTATGACGACACTATGACGACACTATGACGACACTATGACGACACTATTACGACACTATGACGACACTATGACGACACTATGACGACACTATGACGACACTATGACGACACTATGACGACACTATGACGACACTATGACGACACTATGACGACACTATGACGACACTATGACGACACTATGACGACAACATTATGACGCCGACATTATGACGACATTATGACGACATGACTATATAAACGACGACATAATTACAACATTATGACGACATGTCGACACTATGACGACACTATGCCGACACTATGACGACACTATGACGACACTATGACGACACTATGACGACACTATGACGACACTATGACGACAC
This sequence comes from Gerris lacustris, assembly GCA_951217055.1. Taxonomy (NCBI): domain Eukaryota; kingdom Metazoa; phylum Arthropoda; class Insecta; order Hemiptera; family Gerridae; genus Gerris; species Gerris lacustris. Next base: position 53,692,502 of record OX578280.1, read on the forward strand.
TATGACGACACTATGACGACACTATGACGACACTATGACGACACTATGACGACACTATGACGACACCATGACGACACCATGACGACACTATGACGACACTATGACGACACTATGACGACACTATGACGACACTATGACGACACTATGACGACATCTGTCGTCATAATGTCGTCGTTCATATAGTCATGTCGTCATAATGTCGTCATAGTGCCGTCATAATGTCGTCATAATGTCGTTATAATGTCGTCATAGTGTCGTCACAGTGTCGTCATATTGTCGTCATAATGTCGTCATAATTTTGGCGTCATGTCGTCATAATGTCCTCGTCGTGTTGTCATAATGTCGTCATAATGTCGTGTTTTCATCATGTCGTCATGTCGTCATCATGTTTTCATTATGTCGTCGTTAATATAGTCATGTCGTCATAATGTCGTCATAGTGTCGTCATAATGTCGTCGTCATGTCTCCATAATGTCCTAGTCGTGTCGTCATCGTCATCATGGTGTCTTCGTCGTGTCGTCATAATGTCGTCATAGTGACGTCATAGTGTCGTCATAATGTCGTCGTCATGTCTTCATAATGTCCTAGTCGTGTCGTCATCGTCATCATGGTGTCTTCATCGTGTCGTCATAATGTCGTCATAGTGTCGTCATGGTGTCGTCATGGTGTCGTCATAGTGTCGTCATAGTGTCGTCATAGTGTCGTCATAGTGTCGTCATGGTGTCGTCATAGTGTCGTCATAGTGTCGTCATAGTGTCGTCATAGTGTCGTCATAGTGTTGTCATAGTGTCGTCATAGTGTCGGCATAGTGTCGTCATAGTGTCGACATGTCGTCATAATGTTGTAATTATGTCGTCGTTTATATAGTCATGTCGTCATAATGTCGTCATAATGTCGGCGTCATAATGTTGTCGTCATGTCGTCATAAAGTCGGCGTCATGTCGTCATAATGTCGTCGTCATGTCGTCATAATGTCCTCGTCGTGTCGTTATCGTCATCATCGTGTCATCATCGTGTCGTCATCATGTCATCATAACGTCATCATGTAATCGTCATCATCGTGTCGTCATCATGTCGTCGGCAGGCTTCGTCATCATGTCGTCGTCGTCGTCGTCGTTATCTCTGATTCAGATTCAGATTTCGATTCTGATTTAGATTCAGAATTTGATTCCGATTCCTATTCAGATTCCGATTCAGATTCAGATTCTGATTCCTATTCAGAATAAGATTCCGATTCCTATTCAGATTCCAACTCCGATTCTCATTCCTAGTCCGATTCAGATTCCGATTCCCATTCTTATTCGGTTTCAGATTTAGATTCAGATTCAGATTCAGATAGATACTACGGGATACTGATACCCCACTGAGATAATGATGGATACCACGGGAGACATACAGATACTGATACGGGATACTGATACGGATACTTATATGAATACTGATACGGATACTGATACGGATACTGATACGGATTCTGATACGGATACGGGATAAGGTATACTGATAATGGATACTGATACGTATACTGATAGTGATACAGATACTGATACAAGTACTACGGGATATTAATACGGATACTGATATGATATGTCGTTCATATAGTCATGTCGTCATAATGTCGTCATAGTGTCGTCATAATGTCGGCATAATGTCGTCATAATGTCGTCGTCATGTCGTCATAATGTCCTAGTCGTGTCGTCATCGTCATCATGGTGTCTTCATCGTGTCGTCATAGTGTCGTCATAATGTCGTAATAATGTCGTCATGTCGTCATCATGTTGTCATTATGTCGTCGTTCATATAGTCATGTCGTCGGATACTGATAGGGATACTGATACGGATACTTCAATAATAATAATATTTACCTACAAAAACTAGTAAATACAAAATGCTGGGCTATGTGTTATGAACTCGTTTATGAGTGTAGGTGTAGGGGTAGGTGGGTGTGTAAGGGTATGTGTAGGAGTAGGTGTAGGTGTAGAAGTAGGTATATGTGAAGGTGAGGTGTAGGTGTAGGGGTAGGTGTAGGGGTAGGCATAGGCGTAGGGGTAGGTGATACATTTGGATAAAATATTCAATAATAATTAAATTTACCTACGAAACTAGTAAATACAAAATGTTGGGGTATGTGTTATGAACTCGTTTATGAGTGTATAATGTCGTCAAAATGTCGTCAAAATTTCCTACCAAAAGTTATAAAATATGGTAAAAAATCGACATTTCTTTTTTCTACTCTACGGGGCCAAATATACAACAAATATTACAACCACAACCACAACCACAACAAATGACACAACCACAACCACAACCACAACCACAACCCCAACCACAACAACAACCACAACCACAACAACAACCATAACCAACCACAACCACAACCACAACCACAACAAATACCACAACCACAACCACAACCACAACAAATACCACAACCACAACAAATATCACAACCATTAGGTCCTTTTGGTCCTCTAGGTCCTATAGGTCCTTTAGGTCCTAAGACCTATGGGTCCTAGGTCGTAGGTCATATAAGTCCTAGGTCGTAGGTCCACCACCACAACCACAACAAATACCACAACCACAACCACAACCACAACTACAACAAATACCACAACCACAACCACAACTACAACCACAACCACAACCTCAACCACAACCTCAACCACAACCACAACCACAACCACAACCACAACCACAACAAATACCACAACCACAACCACAACTATCACCACAACCACAACCACCATCACAACCACAACAACAACCACAGCCAAAACCACAACCACAACCACAACAAATCCTCCATAGACCTAGGTCCTATAGGTCTAAGTTCCTATATTACTTAGAACCTATAGGACCTACGACCTAGGACCTATATGACCTACGACCTAAGACCCATAGGTCTTAGGACCTAAAACCTTTAGGTCCTATTACCCAAGACCTATAGGTCCTAGGACCTAAGGGACCTATAGGACCTAGAGGACCAAAAGGACCTACAGGAACTTAAGGACCTAATGGTTGTGGTTGTGGTATTTGTTGTGGTTATGGTTGTGTTTGTGGTTGTGGTTGTGTTTGTGGTTGTTGTTGTGGTTATAGTTGTGGTTGTGGTATTTGATGTGGTTGTGTTTGTGGTTGTAGTTGTGGTTGTGGTGTGGTTGTGGTTGTGGTTGTGGTGTGGTTGTGGTTGTGGTTGTAGTTGTGGTTGTAGTTTAGTTGTGGTTGTGGTTGTAGTTGTGTTGGTGTGTGGTTGTGGTTGTGGTTGATGTGTGGTTGTGGTTGTGGTGTGGTTGTAGTTGTGGTTCGGCTTGTGGTTGTGGTTGTGGTTCGGCTTGTGGTTGTGGTGTGGTTGTGGTTGTGGTTGTGGTTGTGTTTGTGGTTGTGGTTGTGGTGAGGTTGTGGTTGTGGTAGTGGTATTTGTTGTGGTTGTGGTTGTGGTTGTGAACCACAACCACAACCTTAGTTCCTTAAGGTCCTGTAGGTCCTAGGACCTAAGACCCATGGGTCCTAGGTCGTAGGTCATATAGGTCCAAGGTCGTAGGTCCTATAGGTCCTAGGTAATATAGGAACTTAGACCTATAGGACCTAGGTCCTATAAATCCTAGGTCCTATAGGACCTAGGTCCTATAAATCCTTGGTCCTATAGGTCCTATTACCCAAGACCTATAGGTCCTAGGACCTAAAGGACCTATAGGACCTAGAGGACCAAAAGGACCTACAGGAACTTAAGGACCTAATGGTTGTGGTTGTGGTATTTGTTGTGGTTATGGTTGTGTTTGTGGTTGTGGTTGTGGTTGTGGTTGTGTTTGTGGTATTTGTTGTGGTTGTGGTTGTGGTTGTGGTGTGGTTGTGGTTGTGGTTGTAGTTGTGGTTGTGATTGTGGTTGTAGTTGTGTTGGTGTGTGGTTGTGGTTGATGTGTGGTTGTGGTTGTGGTTGTGGTGTGGTTGTGGTTGTGGTTGTGGTTGTAGTTGTGGTTGTGGTATTTGATGTGGTTGTGTTTGTGGTTGTGGTTGTGGTTGAGGTGTGGTTGTGGTTGTGGTTGTGGTGTGGTTGTGGTTGTAGTTGTGGTTGTAGTTGTGGTTGTGGTTGTAGTTGTGTTGGTGTGTGGTTGTGGTTGTGGTTGTGTTTGTGGTTGTGGTGTGGTTGTGGTTGTGGTTGTGGTTGTGGTTGTGGTGTGGTTGTGGTTGTGGTTGTGGTTGTGGTTGTGGTTGTGGTATTTGTTGTGGTTGTGTTTGTGGTTGTGGTTGTGGTGTGGTTGTAGTTGTGGTTGTGATTGTGGTTGTAGTTGTGTTGGTGTGTGGTTGTGGTTGATGTGTGGTTGTGGTTGTGGTTGTGGTGTGGTTGTGGTTGTGGTTGTGGTTGTGGTTGTGGTTGTAGTTGTGGTTGTGGTTGTGGTATTTGATGTGGTTGTGTTTGTGGTTGTGGTTGTGGTGTGGTTGTGGTTGTGGTTGTGGTTGTGGTGTGGTTGTGGTTGTGGTTGTAGTTGTGGTTGTGGTTGTGTTTGTGGTTGTAGTTGTGGTTGTGATTGTGGTTGTAGTTGTGTTGGTGTGTGGTTGTGGTTGATGTGTGGTTGTGGTTGTGGTTGTGGATGTGGTGTGGTTGTGGTTCGGCTTGTAGTTGTGGTTGTGGTTGTGGTTCGGCTTGTGGTTGTGGTTGTGGTTGTGTTTGTGGTTGTGGTTGTGGTGTGGTTGTGGTTGTGGTAGTGGTATTTGTTGTGGTTGTGAACCACAACCACAACCTTAGTTCCTTAAGGTCCTAGGACCTAAGACCCATGGGTCCTAGGTCGTAGGTCATATAGGTCCAAGGTCGTAGGTCCTATAGGTCCTAGGTAATATAGGAACTTAGACCTATAGGACCTAGGTCCTATAAATCCTAGGTCCTATAGGACCTAGGTCCTACAAATCCTTGGTCCTATAGGTCCTAGGTCCTATAAATCCTAGGACCTATAGGACCTATAGGTCCTAGGACCTATAGGTCCTACAGGTCCTAGGACCTATAGGTCCTAGGACCTATAGGTCCTAGGTCCTATAGGTCCTAGGTTGTAGGTCCTATAGGTCCTAGGTAATTAGGTAATATAGGTCCTTAGACCTATAGGTCCTAGGTCCTAGGTCTTAGGTCCTAGGTCGAAGGTCCTAGGACCAAGGCCCTAGACCCTAGGTCCTAGGTCTGTGGTTGTTGTTGTGGTTGTGGTAGTGGTATTTGTTGTGGTTGTGGTTGTGAACCACAACCACAACCTTAGTTCCTTAAGGTCCTGTAGGTCCTAGGACCTAAGACCCATGGGTCCTAGGTCGTAGGTCCTATAGGTCCTAGGTTGTAGGTCCTATAGGTCCTAGGTAATATAGGTCCTTAGACCTATAGGTCCTAGGTCTTAGGTCCTAGGTCGAAGGTCCTAGGTCCTAGGTCCAAGGCCCTAGACCCTAGGTCCTAGGTCTGTGGTTGTTGTTGTGGTTGTGGTGATGGTTGTGGTGATGGTTGTGGTTGTGGTGATAGTTGTGGTTGTGGTGATAGTTGTGGTTGTGGTGATGGTGATGGTTGTGGTCTAAGGTCCTATATTACACAAGACCTATAGGTCCTAGGTCCTAGGATGGTGGTTTTAGTATTTTGTGGTTATGGTTGTAGTATTTGTTGTGGTTGTGGTTTTGGCTGTGGTTGTGGTGGTGGTTGTGGTTGTGGTGATGGTTGTGGTGATAGTTGTGGTTGTGGTATTTCTTGTGGTTGCGGTTATTGTATTTGTTGTGGTTGTGGTGATGGTAGTGGTTGTGGTTGTGGTTGTGGTTGTGGAATGATTGTGGTGGTGGGTGTGGTTGTGGTTGTGGTTATTGTATTTGTTGTGGTTGTGGTGAAGGTTGTGGTTGTGGTTGTGGTTGTAGTGATGGTTGTGGTTGTGGTGATGGAGTGATGGTTGTGGTTGTGGTTATGGTTGAGGTTGTGGTGATAGTCGTTCTTCTGAGAAAAGTCTAGTTCCTGAGGAGCTATAAAAACAAAAATATCGGGCTCGATTCACCGCCGGGTAAGAATTATTTAATAGTAAATGTTCTTATAATAAAAAAGTAACCACAAAAATCCGAAACAAATGACAAATGGAAATTACTGGACTAATTAATTATCTACTCGTATATAATACCATGTCATATAACTTTATAAAATTCGTCATTAAAGAATGATGACTATATCATTTGTTACTATTAATAAAGTTGGGAGTAAAGATTTAAAATGATGAAGAGAAACGAAACAAAAAATGACCTCAGTGGCGCACCCAGGATTTATTTTTGGGAGGGGCACAGATTTAAAAAAATAAGGGGGTGGGATGTAATGCGGGCCTAGCATAATCACAGAAATTAACCAGTCTGGTTTTCTTTGTTCTTAAATTACTTCATATCAAGGGCGGATCCAGCCAATTTTGAAGGGGGGCTGGCGCCTTTTTAGGGGGGTCCGGGGTCCACCCCCGGGAAAATTTTTATAGTTTACGTTACTTGAAAACATCTTTTTAGCCTATTCTAAGAGCATCTAAAATGTTATTATATACAAATAAATTTAAGTTTTTTATGAACGGGACATGAAGACCGGGGCATTTTATTTAAACAAAATTATATACATACATACCAATAATATTTTATTATTAAAAGTTGTACATTATATAATAGAATAATGTTTTATTTTGGTAGCCAGAAAAATAAATTGGTACATTTTAAAAATATTTTAGTTACGTGAATTAACAAAAAAAAAAAAAAAATACGTCAACAGAAATTAGCCGATAGTATTAGGTTAAAAATAAACATAGTAGGGTATATATATCAAATAAGGGGGGCATGTCTTTTTAAACGCCAAAAAAATATGTCGGGCTAAACTAGGTATATAATTACTTATTTATTTATTTTTTTCATTATTACTTTAACATGTGCTGCGAAATTGCATTCTTAAATTTTACGTCTTTGGCTTTGAGGGGGGGGGGGGGGGGGGGCACGTCTACTCAAACGCCAAAAAAATGTCGGGCTAAACTAGGTATAATATAATTAGGTACTTATTTATTTTTTTTTTTTACTATCACAACACTATTACTTTAACACGTGCTGCGGAATTGCATACTTACATTTTAGGTCTGGCTTTGGGGGGGGGGCACGTGCCCCCCGTGCCCCCCCTTGGGTGCGCCACTGCCTACAAGTACCTAAACATTTAGGTTTTCATAGATTTGGGTTAATTCCTTTAAAAAAACAAAAGAAACATTATACCTAATAGCTGCTACTATACATTCACTTTAGACTTATTGACCTACAATTTTCAGTCTTAAATTACTCCTATAATATTGTATGTATATATATATATATATATATATATATATATATATATATATATATATATATATATATATATATATATATATATATATATATATATATATATATATATATATATATATATATATTGTGGTTGTGGTTGTGGTGATGGTTGTAGTTGTGGTTGTGGTTGTAGTGATGGTTGTGGTTGTGGTGATGGTTGTGGTTGTGCTGATGGTTGAGGTCCTAGGTCCTAGGTCCTGGTTGAGGTCCTAGGTCCTAGGCCTGTGGTTGTGGTTGTGGATGTGGTGATGGTTGTGGTTGTGGTGATGGTTGTGGTAATGGTATTTGTTGTGGTTATGGTGATGGTTGTGGTGATGGTTGTGGTAATGGTATTTGTTGTGGTTATGGTGATGGTTGTGGTTGTGGTGATGGTTGTGGTTGTGGTGATGGTTGTGGTGATGGTATTTGTTGTGGTTATGGTGATGGTTGTGGTTATGGTGATGGTTGTGGTTGAGGTGATGGTTGTGGTTGTGGTGATGGTATTTGTTGTGGTTATGTTGATGGTTGTGGTTGTTTTTGTGGTGATGGTTGTGGTTTTGGTGTGGTTGTGGTATTGGTTGTGGTTGTGGTGTGGTTGTGGTGATGGTTGTGGTTGTGGTATTTGTTGTGGTTATGGTGATGGTTAAGGTTGTGGTTGTGGTTGAGGTTGTGGTTGTGGTTGTGGTGATGGTTGTGGTTGTGGTCTAAGGTCCTATATTACCCAAGACCTATAGGTCCTAGGTCCTATAGGTCCTAGGTAATATAGGTCCTAGGTGACCTATTATAGGTGACCTATAGGTCAGAGTTGAAAAAAGAAATGTCGAAATTATATTCGAATTATAGGTAATAAAATATGCTACACGTTTTATTTCACCACATTTTTAGTGCCGACCCCGTGGAAAAAAGTTATTATCAAAATTGTTCAGAGTAGAAAAAAGAAATGTCGATTTTTTACCATATTTTATTAATTTTTGGTACATTTTTACTGCAAAAAGCATATTGATATGGGTATCAAATTAAAGAGGACAGTGTATAGAAGACTTTAAAAAACACCGCACATTGTTATCACTCTTTGTTCCGGAGATATTGGCGTTACAGTGAATAGGCCAAATTTGGGTCTAAAATAGGGGGTGGTGGGGGAAGCAAGCGGTGGCACTCGATATGATAATATGGAAAATGCTTCCCTAAACACCTTCTAAACGATGGTGTAAAGAAAGTTTAGTATTTAATTTTTCCCCCCTTTAGGCCCTTTTCTGTCTATTTGTACTGAGCTATAATTATCAGCCTCAAAACAATATAGGCTTTATAGAAAAAAATTACTAAACAAGTCTAACCAGCGGCGCCGGCGTTAATAAGAATTTTCTCCGAGCAAAATTTGCGGGATTAATATAACCGATGAAATTTAAGGGAATATTTTTTAGGAATTAGTAAAAATCAAAATGCCAAACTGTAATCCCGGATAACAATGCGTATGTTCTTGTTAAATTGTTATTTATATCCCTTGTTATGTTACTTAACAGTATGTTATCTATTTAATTAATATGTTTTTGGTCTTTGGTGTGGGTATTTACTTAGAAAAACATAAAAATTACCAACCCGCATTTTTGCGAACCATCATATCTTAAAAACTACACTTCCGATTTTAATGAAATTTAAATGGTAGGTCACATTAGGCAAATTTTGGTCCCAAATAAGTTTCAAGCTTCTGCGCCTATTATTTTTATCTTCCACATGCACACATACATTTATTTAACAGCAATTTCTCGAAAACGGTTTGTCTCACTTTAAACATGCATAGGACCTTTTTTGTGCAGAATTATGGAAAAAATATTTTTGATAAAACATTTTTCTTAAAAAAAATTAACTGTTTTGCGAGAAAAGTTAAAAAAAATGTAAATTTTAGACTTTAAGGAGGAGGGAGGGGGACCCCCCCCCCCCCTCCCTAAGTGTGGGGAACTTATTTTTTTTTTTTTTGTTTCTTACTACTACACCCTTAAGAGTGCAACTCTTTTTAACCTTGTGCTGGAAAGAGCTGTCAGGAAAATACCTGGCAACCCAGGAGGAACCTTGTTTAACCGGCAAACCCAATGTCTTGCGTATGCAGATGACGTTGGACTCTTGGCAAGATCTAAAAGAGCCTTGGAGGAGGCTTACATGCCATTGAAGCAAGAAGCTGCTGATCTGGGACTAAATATTAACAAAAATAAAACAGAATATATGCTAATGACTCGCAGAGAAGGAAGAGAACCTCTGGAAGATGAGTTGTTAGGAGGTGATTTATTTAAGTCAACTAACAACTTCAAATATTTAGGAACCCAAATCACTAATGACAACACCGTATCGGAGGAAGTAAGAGCTAGACTAACGGCAGGAAATAGGTGCTACTTCTCCTTGATGAGGATACTAAAAAGTAGACTCTTAAGTCGAGACTTGAAGATCAAAGTTTATCTAACTGTCATCCGGCCTGTTGTATTATATGGATCAGAGGCCTGGACTCTTACCAACTCTGATGAAAGCTGCTTACGGCGTTGGGAGAGAAAACTATTGAGAAGAATCTTTGGCCCAGTGAACGAGGATGGAAGATGGAGACTTAGGCACAATGATGAGCTACATATTCTCTACGGCAAACCGGACCTGGTGGCTGAGATTAAGAAAAATAGGCTGCGATGGCTAGGTCACGTTGAGAGAATGCCAGAGAATAGGGCGGCTAAAAAGTTGTATGATGGTAAACCTGGCGGAAAAAGACTTAGAGGGCGTCCAAGACTGAGATGGCTAGATCAGGTGGAGAACGATCTGAGGAGGATAGGAGTGAGGAGGTGGAGGGCTGTTGCACAACAGCGGGAACTCTGGAGGAGCGAAGTGTTGCAGGCCCAGGCTCTTCGAGAGCTGTAGTGATGATGATAATGATGATTATTCCTTATTTTCCTGGACTAAATAGAGTTCACAGTTGACTCTATTAGCAGCTTTTCTTACTACACGCATCTGCTATTTCCGCTTTTTTACCCCTCCTGCATTAGAGTTGCTATGACATATTATACATCGAATTATAGGTAATAAAATAAGCTACACGTTTTATTTCACCACATTTTTAGTGCCGACCCCGTGGAAAAAAGTTATTATCAAAATTGTTCAGAGTAGAAAAAAGAAATGTCGATTTTTTACCATATTTTATTAATTTTTGGTACATTTTTACTGCAAAAAGCATATTGATATGGGTATCAAATTAAAGAGGAAAGTGTATAGAAGACTTTAAAAAACACCCCACGTCGTTATCACTCTTTGTTCCGGAGATATTGGCGTTACAGTGAATAGGCCAAATTTGGGTCATCAATAGGGGGTGGTGGGGGAAGCAAGTGGTGGCACTCGATATGATAATATGGAAAATGCTTCTCTAAACACCTTCTAAACGATGGCGTAAAGAAAGTTTAGTATTTAATTTTTCCCCCCTTTAGGCCCTTTTTATGTCTATTTGTACTGGGCTATGATACAGGAGGTAGTTTTATTTTAAAGATTTCTTTTCTTCTGATACGTGTATTGCTGGTTTAATATAGTCAAGGAAATTTAAGGTATTTTTTTTAGGAATTCGTGAAAATCGAACTACCTCCTGCATCTTGCTATATTCCGGATACAAACTGTTTTTGAGAGATACTCGTGTATTGCGGGTTTAATATAACCGAGGGAATTTAAGGGGCATTTTTTTTCTTTAAGAATTCGAGAAAACAGAACTACCACCTGTGCTCTTCTACACCTTGATACAAAGTGACATTTTTTTTATATATTTGGAGTATTTTTAGGAAATTTATTTATGGGCAAGAAAGAAATAGTGTTTTTTAACTGGGATGCCAAAGAGTTAAATCAGCACGGGAAAATATTGAAAAATAAAACTGGTGGACCGATGAGAGCCTTCCAGGTATATTCAATATTCATTCGAGGTTCAGATTCAAGTGTTTAAAACTATTAAATCTTGTCACTGTAACTCATCTGGTCACGGATCCTTAGAGGAACGTAGCAGGTAGCAGATCTTTCTTTCAGTGACAGTGACTTTGTCACCTATTAATAAAATAATAGGTATTGGTACCTATTACCAGGTCGGAGCTGGAACGATGTCACCTATTACTCAGATTTAATAGTTTAGCCCATCCCTAAGTCAATTTAGTTCACTTGTAGGTAATAATTAAGTAGTTGATTTTCATTCATATTCTGTAGTATTTGTGTAGGCCGTTGAAGGGTTGAAAAAATATATTTATACTTTCGTCAATTTGTAAACTTAGCTATATTTCGCCTCTCTCTGAGGCATAGACGTGCCAGGATTACTTAATTTACATTTTTTTTTTTTTTTTATTATTAAAAAGTGTGACAGATTCTCTAATTTTATTAGATTTGTCGAACTGAAAACTCTCCTATGGTAACTTGTTATCAAATGACATCTGATTTTCAATTTTAATCTGTGATATAATTGTTATTTTAATTATTGTTAACTTGTAAATTCAGTATGGAAAACAGTAGGAGAGTTTTCAGTTTGATGTATCTAATAAAATTAGAGGATGTGACACACTTTTTAATAAAAAAAAAAAAAAAAATTAAAGTCGTAATCCCGGCACGTTGCCTCAGAGAGAGGCGAAATATAGCCAAGTTTACAAAATGACGAAAGTATAAACATATTTTTTCAACCCTTCGACGACCTACACAAATACTACAAATCATATAAAATAGACCACAGTCAAATAAAATAGAGCACAGTTCATATTTCCTTTAACACATGAAAACTATATCGTAATTAACTGAAAACAGTAAATGGAAAGGGAGGCACACTATGTCCCTTTTAGATAGGGTGGTCTCATTATAAATAAAACATCAGAACCCTCTTATACAGTCTTGGTTTAACCGGTCGCTCAGCTGAGGTGACTCCACATATCACCTCCACTGAGTCACCGCCCTTTCTAACATAGTATGTAAAAGATAACACATCTGTTGACCACTATTTTGTGAAGATATCTGTCGACACCTGTCAGTACATTACTGCTGTGTGGCGGTTACTGTTTTGATGAGGGAAATGAATGACAAAAATGGTGGAAAAATTTGGTTTGATGAAGCTTAACATTTTGATATTCGGCCATGGGTTGGGTCCAAAGCCCGGTTAAGAGGGCTTTCACTGAAAAAAGAAAAGGTTTGTAGGCTTGCGGGGGTTGTCCTATCAGAAACCTTTTTGTTCTCCAATGAAATTCTGCTAATGTAGGAAGTCAGGTATTTTGCTTCCATTACATAAAATTATTTTTAACATTTCAGTCATTGAATCCATAATGCTTCTTCCTCTAGAAACTGTCTACAGATATCTCCCAAGGCAGGGATTTTTATAGTAGGTAAGTATTCAAGTGTGGAGTAATCTTAATAATTCATAAATTGTATTATTATTCTCATCTATAAGTGTGCAGCATGATCTTGATAAAACATCTATTTTTTTTTTAAATAAAACTTTTACTAATTTTAATGAATTTATTTGGATAAATAATTCATATATATATATATATAATTTTCATAAGTAAAACATAAACATAATATTTTAACAAGCTACAGTATATTTTTTTTTTTTTAAATAATATCCTTTGCGGTATTTTATATTCCTCTTAAATTAAAAAAAAAACTTTTTCTTTTGTATATAATATTTAAAAGAACATCATAAATATATTCTCATTTTCTCAAAATATAAATATTTGAACTACATAAATTTGTACAATAAATACATAATGATCAATTTCATTTATTTAATACATTCTTTAAAAAAAACCAAATAAATTAAAAAATTAATCAGTAAACTATAATAATAATAGAAAAAGTACAATAAACATTTGTAATAATAAAAAATAAAAAATCAGATTATGTCCAATAGTTTATGAAACAGATTAAATACTTTAGAGAACATTCATTTAATGGTAGGTCAGCCAATGTGCAGTTCATACCTTTGTTTTTTGCACTTGAGACAAATAATCTAGTGAGTCTTGGACAATTTTTAAAACAAGTGAACTAGCTAGGCAATTGTTCACTATCTTCAGTCAAATGAACCAACCAGGTAGATCATCATTTTTAGACGGATGAAATTGCCATTGCCAAGTCACAATTCTCACACTAATAAACTAGCAAAGTGATAGTTTACCGATTTCAAGCTAACGAATTAGCCAGTACACTGTTTTTGGACAAATGAATTAGCCATTAGCATTCACCATTAAACTAATGAATAATCATCTAATACTGCAATAGTATGTTGTCCTCTTTTTAATTTTAGGTTTTTAGTATTTTGAAAAGTGTATTATAGCCTAAGGAAATACATTTTTTATCTCTCATTATTTTATAAGTATGTATGTGATACAATTGTTCATTTATCCTTTTTTTCATTTTTAAATTAAATAGATAAACAGACTAAAACAGAAGTATAATTTTTTATTATACTAAATTATAAATACTCATAAAAAAATCTTTAATAATTTTTATTTGACAAGGAAATTCAAATAGTCAAATTAAATTAGTATATTAGCATTTATGTTATTAGTAAGTTTATAATAACTTTTTATTTAATTTTTATATTTTGTACAAACTATTGAACAACTGATAGAAACAGTTCTTGTGTACATGAATAAAAAATTTTAGTAACATAAAAATATTTGAGTAATAATAATAAAAAATGACTAGTTAACAATTGATGAAGATGGTAGTTTAAATTATAAAAATGTATATACAGTAAAACCTGGATAAGGTGACCACCGAAGGGACCGACCAAAAGTGGTCACCTTAGGCAGGTGGTCAACATACCCAAAATAAGTTTTTAAAAAATGCGCTCGTTCTTGGTTTTTCTATAATGTTACACACATAAGTTTATAGAAAAGAGTCAAAAAATTTGTAATTAGAGTAAAAAATAAAACCTTTCTGATGTATGATTAGCTAATTTTTTAAAATTTAGGCCAAAACGAGGTGAGACTTATTTTTATAAAAAGTTGAAAAAAAAACATGTGTAGTAACATGTATTGAATGTACTTACGTGCAATTGTAAAATCTAAAAATTTTTCGAGGTAATTTCAGCTCAAAATACACAATGCACGTAATAACATTAATAATAGTTACACCTTTCTTCTTTTAAATCAAACTAACAACTGGACAAGAAATAAAATCAGTTAACAGACAAAAAGAAGCTATTCCAAAGAAATGAGGATGAAGTGAAAAAAAAAAACAAAAAAAACAGAGCAATGTTGTACTATTTATGGTTAACTCTAAGAACCAACAAGAATTATTTCATTTACTAATTTCTTTTAATTAAAATCCTTCTTAATAATTCTTATAAAACAGGAAGAAAGTAAAGTGGGTTTTATTCATATTGCAACATCTAGTATATGAGTTCTAAGAAATTAAATTAAAACCAAATGTTTCAAAATTATTATAGGTACTTTAAAATATTATTATTTATTAATTTTTTTCTTATCGTTTTTTTACTTTGGTCACTTTAACCGAAATAAATTTCCTTCAAGGGACCAGAAGAAGGTGGTCACTGGTCAAAATAGGCAGATGGTAACAATAAGCAGAACAAAATGTACATAAAGTATTGAATTTCTGAAGGGACCATGAAATAGTGGTCACATTGACCAGGTGGTCAATATACACGGGTGGTCACTTTAGCAGGTTTTACTGTATTTCTAGATATAAGCATTTATAGAAACATTTACTAGCAGAAAGTGAAGCAAAGATAAAAATCTATGAACAATCAGAAGTTAAAATTAACAGAGTTTTTTTCATTAACAGAGTTAATGAAAAAAGAAATTATTATTAACTACGGGAAACAGACAGAGAAAAATACACTCCAGCGCTGGGATTTGAACCACAGGCCTCTATATACTTCTATTCTCTATATACTACGGGTACTTTATAATTATAAGCGTTATTTCTCGGTCTAGTTCTATGTCATTAATGTTGACTTCTCAGATTTGTGGAAAATTGAAAGCTTAGATTCGGGACAAGGTATCATTAACGTCAGAGGAAATCATTCTCCTGCGTAGCTTAGTTGGTAGAGCGCTATACCGGAAATATAGAGGCCTGTGGTTCAAATCCCAGCGCTGGAGTGTATTTTTCTCTGTCTGTTTCCCGTAGTTAATAATAATTATAATTTGATTTAAATTAAAACTTAATCTTTCCGTAGTATGAATACTACCAAAATCGTAAAATATGAATTTGAAAAAAGAAAGTAAAATAGTTAAATCTAGATTTTCTGCAGGAACATATTTATTTGGATTGTTGTAATGAGAGTTACTGTTGAGGTGACATTTTAATCATAGGGAAAAGCTGACCATGTTCAATAAATTTACTTCTGGTGCAGGAGTCTTTATTTATTCCAAATAATTAACAGAGTTGCTAACGATCTCAAAATATCTGCTAATGGATTTAAAATGTCCGGATTCAGTTTAATTAAAACTGCGGTGGTTCGTGACAGTTCATAATGAGAGGGTATGTTAGCGAGATACTGTCAAATAAAACACAGTAAGAAAGTTTATGCTAACGTTTCGCTAAATTTATTAGAATCATCAGAGAAAGGAACACATTATAAAATAAAGATAATGCAAAAAGGTCGAGGTTGACTCTAAAGAGGAAAGAAAGATTCAAAGTTTATGCTAACGTTTCGCTAAATCTATTAGAATCATCAGAGAAAGGAATACATTATAAAATAAAAATAATACAAAAAGGTCGAGGTTGACTCTACAAAGGAAAGAAAGATTCAAAGTTTATGCTAACGTTTCGCTAAATTTATCAGCGAAACGTTAGTATAAACTTCCTCACTGTGTTCTATTTGACAGTATCTCGCTAACCTACCCTCTCATTTTTATTAAAACTAAAACTAAGTCACCTTAAGATCTAAATTCACAATTATTATAGGAAAATAAATAATTGTTTTATTTTTCACCATTGACCCAAGTTATATTTTCAAAATATTACATGTTTTATAAAACTTAGTACCATCCAAAAACTTCAATTTATATTGTTTTAAAACACATTCTTAAAACAGAAGAATATGGAGCTACTCCATCAGAAGGGAAAAAGGTAGGGAATATTAGTAAGTTCAAAGATAACCAACCATTTGTCTAAGTCCAGAATAATAATAGCCTTAGTTCGAAATAGCTAAAACTGTAAATACCTATAGACTTCTTAAATTACGAGTAGATATGGAAACTTGACGAGCTTCAGAATATGATGAGACCAATTCAAATCCTGTTAATGAATGGAAGTTGCAAGAATATACAATTCATTCCACACATATGTCATAAGAAACAACCTTTACTCCACTTTACTTGCACAAGAAATATTTACAGAGCTTAAAACCCTGGTACCCAATTTCGCTTTAAAGCATTTTAATAGACTTAATAAAAAGTAAATTATTATGATAGTTTATAGATCACAAGGTAAACATATTCTCCTATTATAATTGTGATTACAAACAATTATTATCTTTTTCTAATAAAATTATTAAAACTGCAAAAAAGTAATAAGAGGCACTTTTTTAGACTGTTACTCCCCTTATAAAAAAATAGAAGGGAGTAGCAATCTAAAGAAGGTGTACAACATGTTCTTCTTTAGATGCTACTACCCTCATAAATATAGAAGCGTGATATTCCTTTGTACCGAAGTACATTGGACAAAACATCCCTTCGTCTTAATAGTTATTTAGACAGAGGAAAGTATAAATAATTATATTCTAAAAAAAGTCGAAAAAAGGGGAGTAACAATATAAAGAAGTACCTAAAATAATAAGTTTGAAACTGTACTACCACCATAATAAATCATGTTAATTTGATTATCTCAGGATAATGAACTTTACGTTAATATACATGAATTTAAATCAAAGTAACATTAAGGTAAATTTTATGTTATGAAATATGTAAATAAAACATTAGAAGCAAAATATTAGAGTAATATAGGGGACTTGTCAATCAAATTCTGGAGGCTAGATTGGAATGAAGTCATGTATCAAAACTAAAGAGAGAAAAATGATAGGGTAATAGATTTATCAAAAACATTCGCTAAGAGATCACGTATATCAATGATCATAGGAATTATATCAAAGTAAAACTTTACTTCAGAAGAACCCCTCATATCCGACTCCTTCCTCAGTACCTTGGTTATCCAACCATGACATCCCATTGTTAAAAAAAAAGTTTAATCTGACATGACCGAACTTCATCCTTATCAGAATACTGAGTATAAAACAATAAAAGCCACCAGTTGGTTCTTTCCTATCATACTGATTGCTACATTTTGTTTCTTATTACCGAGTGTCATTCTATATTTACAATCCAGTTTTGTGCTATATTTTTTAGAGAAAATGGCGGCTCAACCGAAACAAAGCAGGTTCTGTGTACATTCCTGTAGAAATTCAACGGCTTGACAAAGGTAAGTCTGTTCTAAAATTAGTTCAGAGTTAGGAGTTAGTGTAACAACAATTAAAGATTGGAAAAAGGGTATGAAAGACTTTGAAGCGTATTCCTTAACAGGATTAGTAAGTTTATTCTAGTATACATACGTAGATAAGACTACGTAAATTGATTTTTAATACAGTGGAACCTCGATAATTCAGACTAATTGGGACCAGACACTGTCCGAATTACCGATTTGTCCGAATTTTCGAATATGCTGTAAAACAACTTTTTCGCAGACGAGAGGACCTGATAAAGGTGCGCCTGAGCTTCTTCTTTGAGTAAACCATATGTACATCGCATCTTCTAAAGGGTATCATTTGCCGTTCGTAACGTTTTCCAGTTTTTTACCCCTCTTCAGAATCTAGCTTTGACGCGTATCGCAGTATGCTATCTCGTTTTTGTTTTAGATGACCCCACACCATACTTTTTTGCAAGAGATGTCCCACTTCGGAATTTTTTTTTATAGAATTTCTAGTTATTAAATTTTTCAGTAGGCAGTCCGGATTTTCGAGGCTCCGGATTTTAGAGGTCTAAATTAGCGAGGTTCTACTGTAATAAAGATTTAATTTTTACTCTAAAATATTCGCATTTCTTTGTTCCTTGGATTATCCGACCTTTTTTGAGTTCCGACCATCCTCCGGTCCCGTATGTTATGGATATGAGGGGTTTTACTGTATATTAGAAGAAAGGAGACAGTAAAACCCTGAACTCCTGGGTTGGAGGAACTTTATCAATAGATTACTTTTAACACACCTGAACAATATACAAATTCCAAATATACAGGGATTTGAAAATAGTTTTGGACAGAAAGTCATAGCTCTATCATTAATTAAATAGTAAGAGTAAGGTCTAGAAAAAACCCAGGAGTTGGTGGTTTGATGATGATTTTTATGTCAGGTGCATTTCTATAGGTCTTTTCCCTCTCTATTTTTATAATAATTTGATCATATGGATTCTCTCGGGATGAATTGCCATTCATTTCAAATTTATTCATCATATTTATAACTCGCACTTCTATTTCTAGTATAACCTCCAGAGAATTTTGGGAAGGGGAAGATTATAAATATAGAGATAAATTATTGTCAATTATATTGGATTTAAAAAATGGTGAAAGAGGAATGCATAAAGAAGTATTTCTTTTAATACTTTTGGCCACTAAAGCATGAATTAATAAAAAATATTTTAATTTTTTTGTCAAATAATCTAATGACCAAAATATCAAATTGAATATTAGGGCATTTTTAATTAATGTAGGTCATAAGCTGTAAATGTTTATAGTTGAAGCATTCATAAATAGATAATTAAGTTTAAAAGGATTTTTTAATTAATAAATTATAGCTGTAATAATATTTTTAAATTTGCTTCATTAGTAATATATATTTTGAAAAAAATCAATGACAGTATTAGGTAAATTATTAGTATTAAAAATTAATTTTTGTAAGGATGTAATTGTTATCAGCTGTGTCATAGTTCATTAAGAATCAAACTTATGTATTTTAATCAATTAGAACCATCTTAATTAACTTATAACATTAAATCTAAAGCTTACAGCAAGTAAGTGGTGTCCAATCTTTAATAGTGATTAAAAAAAAAAAATGTATAGCAATGTGACAAAAAGAATCAATTATAAACTTGAAACAAATTCAGGTGTATAGGTGGGAGGAGAAAGTAGATGATACAATTTTCAAAGAAAGATTTTTCGAACATTTCATTGTCTCTTCCAAATTCAATAATTTAAGTGACCCCAAAAGGGTTTTTTTAAAAAAAATAAATAAAAAAATAATAATAAGAATTAAAAAACAATATAACTTATAAAAATTAATAGACAATGAGTGGTGTAACCACTCAGTTTACAGCAACCAGCACCCATAGCACTAGGGTTGGGACATCGATGTCGATGTATCGAAAAACATCGATGTATCGGACTTAAAAACATCGATATTGATCGATGTTTACCTATCGATGTCCCAACCCTACATAGCACAGGTTAGCATTTGCACTTTGCGTCGTTAGTTAAAGCTCTGAGATTTAATTCCCAGATGTGAAGGGCATTTTAACAGTGTTTCTACCTTCCTTTATCTGCTATAAAAAACCTAGTTATGGCCAACACACAAGTTTCTTTATCTGGTTTAGATTTTTTATTTATTTATTTACTTGGATATTTTCTGACTGCATTGGTTAAATTCAGGTAAAATTTTTTAATGTAAAAAAAATTGTTGATTTTCATGTTGATGGATATTGTACGTGCAAATAAAACGACTTCTAACACAATGCTTAGAAACATTTTGACCCTAACCAAGGTCATTCAGTCTTTTATAACTACAAGCTGTTAAGCCCGGGACAACAGGCTCAATTTTATAATTAGAAAAAAAGTAAAATTAAGTAAATTAATTTAGATAAGTTATTTAATCTACTTAGATAAGTTATTATATCTATTTGAAGACCAACAAATGAAAAAAAACATTTATTTTTATTGGAATAAATGTCGTTGCCTTAGCTTAGCAATAGTAAATCATTTTGAGGTGAGTCGTCACCGTCAGGACACTACTCGATTATATAAATGATAACAAACCAAATAAAATATATTGTACATACGCATTTTCTCAATTGTGACATTATTTGTTAAGACATGCAATCTAAAAGATGGGTGTATCCTCCTCACACAAATTCTAGAGTAATCAGAAAAATGTTGTGACCATGACTATGGGTCCAAAAAAGGATAGTTGTGGTTGTTGACAGGGACTCAAAACAACTCTCAAAACACAAATGTGTTTTGAGAGTGTTTCATACAGATAAGGCTTCTTTACATTATTCCACCTAAAACACAATAAATGTTATTTGGCACTTCTTTAGATTGTTACTCCCCCTATAAAAAAAAATAGATGAGGAGTAACAATCTAAAGAAGGTGTGCAGAATCCTCTTTTTTAGACTGTTACTCCCCTTAAAGAAACAGAAGTGTGATATTGCTTTGTCCCAAACTCAGCTACTAATTAAAGGGGAGTAACAATCTAAAGAAGTACCTGTTATTTACTTCAAGAAAAAAGGCAAATTTGTGACAACCCTTTCATTGCTAAGTTTGGGACAAGGATGCAAGCTTCTGATGGCCTTATGATTTTAGTGCATGGCCCTGGACTACTAAATACTTCTAATATAGGCAGATGAACAAGAAGTTTACTCGTTCATAGCCTCCATTACACTGCCTGTCTTAACAAATTAATTCAATTACAGCCCCTACAGCACATCACCAAATGAGTTAATTCACTCTAGTGTAGAAAGGGTTAAAACAAGAGTATTATTATAAACAGCTTGGTTTTCCGGTGAAATCCGTGTCACGAAGGGGTTGAAGTCCTACATTTTGCTTCCACTACTGGAAGCATCTTCAGGGGTGTGGTGTATCGTGATGTTTACTCGAAGTAAAAACAAGACATACTATGTCAACAAGACATGTAAGTCTTGTTGTTGCTTCAAGAAACAATCACGATGCACCACACCCCAGAAGATGCTTCCAGTAGTGGAAGCGAAATGTTGGGCTTCAACCCCTTTGTGACGTGGATTTTACTGGAAAACCAAGCTGTCCACCTGCGGAAGCCTACGCACCAACAGTATTGTTACTAGATTATCTATTTATTTCTTTAACTGCATGAAAATAATATATGTTTTTAGAGCTTGAATAGTCTTTCCTATTGTTTTTTTTTTTTGTAAACCGGGGTAACTGAATCAGGGAGTAGTTAAGAACCATTCTGGGAATAATAAGCTCAATGTGAACCATCGAGTATTTCTCTCATAATCTCTTTACAAATTAATTTGACTGAAATTTCAATCAATCAATATCTTAAATCAAATCCTTCAGGGAATGGCCTACTCTGGCTCTAAACTCCTCTATTGAACAAAGCATTCCTAGACTTAATAATATGCACCAATCAAATCTTCAGTCTTTAGATCTGTAAAGCACTTGCATATAAGAATAACTTTGAATAAAAATATACCAACTTAGCAGACACACGATGCACAGTAAACACATTTCTTTTATCAATATAGAGGCTACTTTGGTTGAAAACTGTAATCTTTTGCACTGGTCTCACAACTAGATTACAAACTAAAATACAAAATTTTCAAAATCTTTTGTAAAATAATCGTAAGAATGAACTAAGTTAATGTTTTGTTTTTTTATATTACCAAATGAATGATCATTTTCAAAAATCAATCATTTATTTTTTGTAATCTCTACCACTTTTTTAAAGTCTAAAAAGGAGTTATGTGATGATTTTGGTTTTTCTTACACTCTTTTTATAAGTCAATTACTTAAAATTATATAATGTTAAAAATATAAAATAAATAAATAAACATAATTATAACTGCAGCCATTATCATTAAAGGTCACATTCGTCCATGCTTTAAAATATAATAACAATAATTGGTGCTGAGCCTGTTCACTCTGACAAAAAGAGGTATGTGCATTATAAAATATGGCCCACTGAGATTCGAAAGATAAAATAAGGAAGTCAAATTAAAGTAACCAACACCGAAATGTAATCTCATCTGTAAATTTAAATGGTTATAATTCGGTTAAAAAAAATTAAACTAGAGTGAGCAGACTCATAACAATATGATCATTTATTAAATATGGCCTTTTAAATAACTATTCAATTAAATTATATATATTTTAAAAAAGTAAATAAATAGATAACAAATATATGGAAGATTCTATGGACTTACATTAAAATAATATAAATAAATTTCTTTTTTTTACAAATAAATACATTCAATTATAATTAATATTAATTTAACATAAGCTAAACTTGTACATGAATTCCATTAAATATAGAATAATAAATGGGAAATACAAAAACAAATTAAGCTTTTTTTAAAAAAAAAAAGAAAAAAAAAAAAGTACGATGCAGAAAAAATAATAATAATAGTCAGTCGAATCATTTTGGAATCATTTTTGTTTACTTAAAAATTGGAAGAAAATTGATGTATGTTATGATGGATGAAGTTTTTTCAGCCTTTCAATTTCATCGCCTAGAGTATCTATATTTTCCTGCAATAAAATAAATTTAAATTATTATTATTTCGATATTAGTATTAAACCGAAGTGTTAAAGAAAAAGAAAATTAAGAGTTTATTATGTAGGGGGAAAAGTAAGGAGAGATGTCTTTGAAGAACAAAAAAAAAAAAGAATCAGGATCAAATTCCTCATCTTTTGAAGCAGTAGAATCAAGCTGTTAGATGGGTCTGAGGTATAGAAAATTACATAAGTGATAATCTCAAGATGGCACATATTCACCACTATTTCGATAAGAAGTTTGAATATATTTAGTATAGAAATCATTTAAATACATAACATTGGGCAATTGGAAATGTTTTTTTTTTTTTTTTTTAGGATTGTAAATTATGTTATCGAGAGAAAGAGGCTTTCGATGGGAATCCACATGAGATGAGACAACAGATCAACAGGCAAAATTCTGCCTATTCTGATACATTGGAAGGGGCTCAAACCTAGAAGGAAGCAAAAAGAATGGGTGGCAACAAGACTAGAGATGCTTTATTGATACTAATGTTCCACAAGGGACAAATGGAATTATTAGTAATGGTTTGGTTAATCAAGATATCTCAATTAATTTTGAGATTTATGATATCTCTATATTAAAGTAAATGAACATTTTACTTAGAATTAAATGTGTCACAAATATCTTTCTTTTTTTAATACACCACCTTTTTTAATCTGTAACTATCCTCCCAAAATATTTTCTTAGCCAAAGCCTTAATATATCAATCCAAAAGTAAAAACAAATTGAAAATAAGCTCAAAGGAGAAAAAAGAGAGTAATTTGAAAGAGATTAACAAGAAAAGCTGCATAAATGAGATGATAACTTAAGTAAAACATATAACTAAGCTTAGTGTCTCACTATAAAGTGGTTGAACACAATATTTAACTCCCGATATGTAAAGGATTCAGGGGGTTGTAACATTCTTACTCAAATCAAATAAAATTAAAACACATCAATTAACTTCTTGTAGGTGTGTATGCTGCTAGAATAAAGTAACCAATAATCGGGTTCAAAATTAGAAGTGAAATGTTGAGTCTAACATTCGTCAAGACATAGTGAACGAATATTAGAAGACCTTCAAACTTTGTGTTGACTAAAAATAGCCCAATTCAGCTGAAGGTCTTAACTACTCACTATTCAAAAGCATGTATCAAGATTTTATTGAAATTATTCTCTGTGAATGAAATGCAAATATGTAATAAATAACAGCAATTATCATTTAGTAGTACATTAAAAAATCATCAAAATACCTTCAATGTAATATTCTTGAGTAAAGTATCTTCAAGTATGGCCTGTAATTTATGATTTATTTGAAGGCTGAGTTCTAACGTCATTCCTTCATCAGTAGGTCTTGAACCGTAAACAGATGCCATGATACCACCATGCTTTGAAACTTCCAACTAAAACACATCAATTATAAATACACTAACATTTTTGTGAATGTATTAGTTAACTTTTTTATGGTCTTTGGGGGGGGGGGGGGGGGAGACAATGTACTTAAATAAATTAAGGACTAGCTAGTTAGGGTAATATTATGGATTTTTCAGCCAGCTTCTCAATTGTCCACCTTCCTAGGCAAGTTGCTGAAAAAAGTTTATAAGCGATATTAATATTAACTAACTGGCAAAAGGAAAAAAAAGTTATAATCCTCTAAATAATAGTTATAATGTATTAAACTAACATAAAAGTGCTTTTAACTGATAAAATTGAAATCATGCAGAAAAAAAATAAATAAACAAACTATTCAGGGGAAACAGGATACTTGGTAGAATGCATATTGTATTTGAATAAAATTAGGTTTTAGGTAATGAGCAACAACTTAGTCTAGATAGATCATTGTTTTAAATTGAGAATCTAAAATGTTAATGCCTTTCTGGTAGTTGATCATTAATAGGATAAACTTATTTTTATGACATTAATTGCTAATGGGTGGTTGATAACAGAATTATAGTAAGCAATAAAAATGAATAATAAGATAAATCTAGTTCTTCCAAAAAAGAAAACATCCATGATTGGGTAAATCCAACCTTTCGTTAAAACCAATACTGCTGTTTCTTTTACATACAAATCAACACAACATTATACTATTATAGGACAGTGGGAATGACTACTTAACACATTCAATCCATGTCAGCATTAGTATAAAACATGCTGCATTTATCTGGGATTTACAACTTCAAAAAGCCAGATATTGTTAGTGTTTGGACTCTTAAATAAGACTCAAAAAAATTAAGTTAATCTCTTTTTCATATTATGTAATATTTAAAAATAAACTTTAAACCAATATAAAGTACAGAATTGAATTGTCTATATTTAAAGAGACACCTGATAAATTAAATAACTAATTCATTTTATGAAGCATTTACAATAAGGAATTAAAAAAGTCTCATACAATAAGTTGATGATATAATGTCTAAATTATTTTTAATAAAATGATTATAATAGAAAATTCTTTGCAAAACTAAATAAATAATTTAATTTAGACAAAATAAATTCAAATAAAAGAATAAAAACGTATTGTTAGTATAAAAATTAAGTTTTAGGCAGGCAAGAGCATATTTTAAAAAATAGTAACAATCATTGATTCCAAAATATTGTAAAATAAAATCATTGTCAGAGTTACATTAAATTTGTCATATTTATGTAAATTTATTTACTTCTTACCACTCACAACCCTCTTTCATGGAGATAGTAAAAAAAAATTAACTCAAACGACACCATTTTATTTTCTTTCATATTAAATTGTTTAGGTTCTAGCTGTTAATTTTATAATCTATATTTTTTCAAACATCATAAAGTAAATGAGGAGCTTAGAATCAAAGACAAGAGCACATTTCAAAATTTTACAGGAGAGCCGATAAACTGTAGCTCAAATTCTACAGGTGCTAGAGCAATGATTTTTTTTCTGTAGATTCTTAATAGACTCAAAACTAGTAAGAAGTACTGAAAACGTGAATTTATTTGATATTTTAGCTGCTAAATGGAGTTAAAAAGTGGAGTTGTCCGCTTTTGAAACAAAAACAAGGTTTTGTCCGTTTTTGAAGCAAAATGACGTTGAAAATAATGGTTAGAATTATGATATTGGAGAAATAATTTTTTTTCACGTTTTTCAGAGTTCTTAGGGGGTAGTGCCCCCAAATTTAGAGCTAAAATTGATTTCTCGATTTCCCCTCAGGGTATCATTTTTCTAAACAAGAATGGCAAAATGGTAGGAGTAGGTATTCAGATGCTAAAGCCCGCGTGCATCATAGGAACGAGTTAGTAAAATGCAGCCTCCTGATTGGCTGTTTCGGTTATGTCCACTTTTGAAGCAAAACGTGTGTTGACTTGTCCGTATTTGAAACAAAACTACAAATATTATTGCATTTTTACCCCTTTTCTGGTCGTTTTTGATGCAAATGGATAGCAGAATCTGATGCAGCAGCCAACAATCTATAAGAAACAATCGATAACTGAAATTCGGAAAAAATGTCGAATGTCCGTCTTTGATACTAGGCTCCTCAAATATATATTATAAAAGAAACTGTTATAAAATGTTAATTTAGTACTATATCTTTACTGCAGAATAAAAACATAAAAGAAGATATTCTTAAAGCAGAGAAAGAAAAATATAGGTTCGAAAGTTCAACTCAAATTTATTGTTACATTACAACTAACAATCCCTCATTTACAAAATTATCCAAAATAGAAGGATATTAAATTCAAGGAAAAATTAATAATAATTAAAATGTTTAAAAGGTATTAGTAGTAGGAAAATTAAATTTTATGCAGGCAAAGAGCAAATCTAAAAAAAAAAAATATAATCATTGAGTCTGAAGTATGGTAAAACAAAACCTTTGTCAGAAACACCTCATTATTTAATCCTTTTAATGATATGGGCGGTGACGTGCCATGAAGGCTATTAATGAGGGCTGTAAATTTATATATTCAACACCTTGCATGTATTTTAATAATTTTGTTTGCAGGGCAGGAGACACAAAACAACAACAAAACAGCAAAATGAGGCTGTCGAATGTGTATGTTAAGTTTAGCAATAAAGGGTTAAAACATTATTGAGGAATCATTTTTAGAGTTTTAAGTCCTTCGAAAACTTGTAGCTCTTTAATATCAACTGGTAACATAGAACTACCGAAGAAACCTTTTTACCTCTTATAAGAGGAGCAGTGCTGTATTACAAAACCACATAAACTATTAAAAACAACTACTTCTAATTAAAATAATAATATAGAGCCAACAGTCAACCAAAAAGGCAGTTTATCCACAACAGTAGAGATATATTAATATATTGTTCCTCATAGTATAAATTCTTGATTAGTTGGGTCTTATAAGGAAAATCCAAACGCCTCACATTTGCGATATTTCGATCCCTCCTTAAATCATTCTCAAGCTGACTGACTAGCTGATTACATTGTTACAGTTATTGTTTTCTATAAAAATTTTGGAAGTACTTAATTGAATCTAACAGATTCTTGTCAATTCATCTGAAATCAGGAACTGTCACTTACACTATCTTCAATATCTCAGACATCGAAATACATGAAACTACCCAAAAAACAACACATTTCTACTACCTACTTCAACTTAAAACTTTCATATATTTGACCTTAACTACTCCCTAGAAGAATGATCTAAGGAGGGATCAAGATATTGCAAATGTGAGGCGTTTAAATTTTCCTTAAAAGACTCAACTAATCAAGAATTAGAAATAAATCTATCTTCTACATTTTCTTCGATTATAACCCTTTTCGGTTGAAAGCTGGCATCTTAAAATATACAATTAGTTTTGTGTAGAAAACATTTTTTAGTATAGACCTGATTACAACAAGCAACATAATTATTTTGGAACACACTAAATCCTTAGAGAGAGAGAGAGGAAAAAATAATACAGTATAAATATTTGGATAGTGCTGAGGAAAATAAAAATTTAAAAAAACTACAAGAATAGTGGATATTGACTAAAAATTCAACATCTACAGACACTTACTGGGGTTTTAATAGTAGACCATCCTTGAAGAGCAGTCTTGAACAAAAGATTTAACTTACTTAGTATTTCTTTTATTTTATTAGTTTATTATAAGTTAATTTAAGTTAGAAATTAACTAAGAAGTTTAAAAACAATTTATAATTATTCACACTTTCATTTTTAAAGTTTCAAAAGGACTAGTATTAAATTCATTGAATACTTCAAGGAATGATTAAAAAAAATAAACCAAAACACTTCACAAATATAAGAAAAAACAAGATCAATAAAGGTGTTAAATTAATTTAGAGACTAGGCATCGTGTGGCTCAATCATTGAAGCGAGAGTAATGCAAGTTAAAGAGGATGATCGAAATAGAGAATTGTGTAGTGGAGGAGTCAAGGTACTACTCCACTAACTTACATTCCCCAGACATCTCTCCTTTTCAACTATTATAAAATGTATCACTTCAATACACAAACACTTTTAATTGTATCAAGTTGAAATTTTACATGCATGTTTAACAGTACATTAGATAATGCATATGAAGTTTAATCGAAATCAATATCTTTGAACATAAGATATTGGTAAAAACATTGTTTTCTCTATTTTAAACGTTTAGCAATCTATATAGTTTTATAGTCTTTATTAGTATAGTAGTTAGGTTTGTCCCTTCTTCTAATCTTCCTTTTTTATGTGGGTTGATCAAGGGTAGTAAGTAAGTATTTCAACTAAGGTGAATCGTTCTTAAACTTGGCTATATTTCGCCCCACTCCGGGGCATATTCATGCCTTATCTTAAGAAGTATGGATCATTATGTTTAAACAATTGAAAAGATATTTATTTAATATAGATATTTTATTTTGTTAATTCTTAATTTGTGTTCATCCTTTTTTGTTAATTTTTAATTATTATAACATTAAAAAGTGTTGACGAAGTGTTGATGAAGATGATGTGTTGACGAAGCCACTATATGGTCTATATTAAATAAATATCTTTTCAATTGTTTAAACATAATGATCCATACTTCTTAAGATAAGGCACAAATATGCCCCCGAGTGGGGCGAAATATAGCCAAGTTTAAGAACGATTCACCTTAGTTGAAATACTTATTTACTACCCTTGATCAACCCACATAAAAAACGAAGGAGGTCTTTATTAGTTTGCTGGAAGTTCCTATTACTAGTTGCCTAGTATTAGTTATAGTTTAAGCAATCTTTATCATTTCATAGCTATTAGTTTTATAAAAAAAAAAAATGTATTTGAAAAAAACAAGTAAGGTGCTGATTTCCGCCGATAATCGCCGTTTTCTGTACGATTAAGTTAAAATTATTAAGTGTAATAGTTGCATATTCTTTTTCTACACTTCAAGACCTTTAAATTGATGTATAACATGTCATGGTGACTAAAAAATTTTTTTTAGTCATCCGCCATATAGGACACCATCTTGGAAATATTTAGGTGTGAAAACTCCAAAGTGTACAGTTGTCTCAAATGCCAAGATTCACCTGTGCGCCGAATTTCATGGTCCTAGCTATAGTAGTTTATGAATTGAAACATGCCAACAGACAGACAGACAGAGCTGTTATATAAGGTTTCTTTTCGTACTTTGTACAGAAACCTAAAAATTGTCTCACTGAATAGGTAATGTTAGAATTTTTTCCCGTCCAAAAATTCACGAGCGTTGCTCGAGAACTCTTGGACGGATAACACTGTCCAATAAACATAGCCTAAGCATTAGTCAAAGGAACAAGTATACCAAATTTCAACTAAATTGGTAAACGTTGTTGACAGACAAACAGACAATATGCATATTTTGTTGAATGTAAGAAGCTCGCTTCAATGATTTGCTTAATAATTTTGCTTGCTGATAAAAGCAAAAAGCTTTGGAATATTCAATAGAAGCTTTTGATACATTTAAAATAAAATAGGTGAAGAGAGAAAGAATGTGATACAGAATTAAATTAATTATTTTTATTTTTAATTAAAATAAGATAGTATTTCACACAGAATTTAGAAGATATTAGAGAACATTTATTTTTTACGCTAAGAAAAATTAAAATAAAATGTGGTTTAATTTTTAAATTTCAGTGTTGATTAGAGTTAATGCCAGAAAATATAAACATGTATTTTGATTAAAATATAATTCATGAGATTAGTATACCTTATGATTGTCTGATGCCTGAGAAGAAAGGGCCCCAGTTTGTTCTCTGAGTATATAGGAGTGTAGAAGTCGGCCTTTTTTCTTCAATTCTTCAACAAGTGTGGTATTGTGATCTTCTAAGAACTCTATCTTGTCATGATAATTCTTAGAGTCTGTTTGAAGTTTGAGAATCCTTTCGACTAGGATACTAGGACTTACTTCCAACTACAAAAAGAAAAGAAACATTAAATTAAAAAATCATATTTAAAAGATAATAATTAAAGATTTTTATGTACTGAAAATTAATCTCGTGTCACAAAAAATACCCTTAAAAAATAGAATAGATTGTGCATAATTACTAGGCAAATAATTTGAACATAAACCATATAATTGAGCTAAACTAGATTTTAGTTAAATATTTTTGCCATCAAAATCACCTATGACTGTGATGATGTAACGGCAAAATTGTGATAAAATAAGGTAAGCACATCACAAGTATCTGAAAAACCTGATATGTCAAATAGAACAATGTCGGAAACATATTTTATCTACGATTGATACGAAATATAAACATTGTATCTCTGTTTAGATGCGTAGAAGTGATTCTTTACGTTCTTGTATTCATTGCGAGTGCACGTCTCATAGTTCTGAAGAATTCCTCTTCTTTACCACCCTAGCGCGGTAAAGAAGAGGAATTCTTCAGCTTTACGCACGATTAGCGAGTTTGTTTACATTTAACAAAACTAATTTGCTATTCTTTTATTAAAGTAACTGTTTATATCGAGTTTTTAGTGAAAAACAATGAGTGAATCAAGAGACTTTGACGAAAATGTGGAGAATAATACTCCTCCAGAAATAATTAATTCGGCAAAAAATACAACTCAAGAATTAATGCCATCTTTATCAAGAGAGAGATACGAACTTACATACAAGTTTATTTTTTTCTGTATTTATTATTTAAATCAAACAATCGTAGATAAAGTACGGTACGCAACTCGTGCAAAAACGGCATTTTGCATTGCTCGTGTGGTTTTACTACCCTCGCTGTCGTTCGGGTGCAAACTCCACACTCGCATGCAAAATGCTACTTTCCACACTCGACGCGTAATGTACTATTGCATAATGTATATAAATTCTGATTATTTATGATCAGCTTTTAGGCTTTCCTGTAAAATTGCATTTTATGCAATTATTCTGTTGTTCCATGAGCAATATATTAGGCAATAGTTATCTTAACCACTTCTAAAAAATAGACTGCCAATTGGTGTGGCACATAGCTTCCTCGCATCCTATCACATACTTTATTGATTTTATGCTTTTACAAGTAATTTTTATCTAATTTGTTTAACTGTTTCCTCAGTTTTTTAAACAGTCAAAACTGTTTTGATTTTTTACATGAATTTAAGTATCAATTTAGCCAAAGTTAAAGAGCGCAGATGTTTCAAATTAATCTGGGGCTATCTGCGGGTGTGTGTTTACTTTCGTTAAACTGTAAAAGTTTAGTACAAATCAGATAAGAACTTGTAAATCAGATAAAACTTGTAAGAACGTGTAAATAAATGTATGTTTGTGGGCATGTGGAAGATAAACAAATGAGAGTATGTAAGGTTGAAACTTATATGGGACCAACAATGAGCTAATTTTGACCTACTATACAAATTTCTTCTACAAAGATATTTTGATTCGCAAAAATTATGTGATAGACCGACAGACACAGAACCAAAAATGTTCCCTAATGTCTGAAACAGATTTCAGTCTTGAAATTTTTGAAATTGGAGTCATAAAATATTTTAGCTCTTCACAATGATCACATAGCTTCCGTTACCTTCAGTAAGCTCAGAATCAATAAAATGATACCAATTACAAATTATTAAAATGGGGGTCCACACATGAGAATGTCCTCTGCAGTGAATTTGAATAATCAGGATTTACATAATCTAAATACAGTCTCCTTCAAAAGACCTATTTTGTAGAGATATAAGTTGATAAGGTAACATTGAGATGTCAGATAATTCTTTAGTTCTTATTAGTACAATATTAAATTAATAAAAACTGCCTTCAGGTGGGATTTTTGATCGAATGATAAGACAGGGAGAAAGATCACCTGAACATGTGAGGGTTGAACAATGGTAGCATCAGGTATAGAGTTTAGAGAAGAAGTGAGGGAACTAGAGGCACCAAGGGACGATCTTCCGGTTGAACTCTGATTAGGTGAACTTCCAGCATTACTTCGACTATCATTCTGGTGTTGAAAAGATTTACCTTCCTGTTCTAACCTTCTGTGGCAAACCTGAAGCTCTCTCTGCAACTCCTAAACACAGAATTTACAAAATATAACATCATACATGTAAAATAATATTAAAAACTGATTCGCACTATGCAGAGGTATTTTATAATGGACATGGTCACGATTCGGCTCTAACACGGTCATGACTTGGTATAATGTAAATGACTCCATAGAAACCCCATTAGACCTCACTATGCCCCAACCGAGGCTCGGCTTGGCCCCAAATCATAATAGTGTAAATACCACCATTATAGTAGTAAAGTCAATCAAAGTATTAAGTTGTTGATTCTTTATTTCTAACTAAAGGATAAATGTCGGACAAGTATTGACTGAAAACTAAAGATTACCATAGCAATAATCAAATTTTTCTATAATTGATAACAAAAAAAATACCCTGATAAGAGCTTGATGTTTGTTGGTAGACGAGTGAAGGTTGGATTTTGTTTCGGTAAGTTGAGATTCTAGTTGTGTTACTTTACTCCTTCCCTCTGCTACTTCCCTAGCTAACAGGTTCCTCTCCTCTTCTCTTTTGCACCTGAGCAATATATTTATAAATTTAATAAATATTATAATACATTTTTAGTTGAGGTTCCACTACAGTTTAAGTGTAACATTCCTAAATCTAGTGAAAAAAATCGGACGCAGGGCGTCTCAAAACTTTTCTTTACCCAATCTAAACCTAAAAAAAGTCCCGTCAAGTACTTGCCAGCAAGTAATTGTACTCCCGGAAATATCATTTGACCACAGAGATGCATATTTTTATATTTTTGCCTTATTTTTAGTGCCTGTCCTAATTGGGTAGGGGGGAGGGACATTTTTTTGGGGTTTTGTTATAATTTTTTGGGGGGTGAAATGGCCGCCATTTTGGAAACACGATATACTATTGTGAACCCACAAAATTTTGAGTTTCATAGTTACGGCCCCCTAAAATTTCTAAAATTTGACTTTTTTTAAATCTACTTCCGGAAATTTCATTGGACCACAGAGATGCAATTTATTTTTGCTTTATTATTAGGACCTATCTCCTAATGGGGTAGTGCAGGGGGGGGGGGTACATTTTGGGTTTGTTTTAATTTTTTCGGGGGTAAAATGGCCGCCATTTTGGAAACGCGATATATATTTGTAATCTACATTTCAATACCTTTGAAATGATACCCAACTTAAAAATTACAAAAAATATAAAATATTGCGATCTATTCGCAATTGATCGCAGATCGCAGACATTTTGAGTGTTTAAGTTTGCAATAGTTTTTCTGTTTATGGGCAAAAAAAGTTTAACTTGAATACCAAATTTCAAATCTCTAGCTACGGTAGGTCGGGAGATATACTCCAAGATGCGACGGACGGACGGACGAACTACCAAAAGCATAAGGGTTTCTAGGATGACCTCGAAACCCTAAAAATGACAACAGTTTTTTTTTATTACATGAATTATATTTTTATTGTCAGTTAAATTTAAGTTAAGTCTGATATAATAAGGTTCGTTATTGTGAGGTATTTAAAAATAACTTTCCTATATAAAAATAAAAAGTTGATATTTTCAAAATGGCAGTAGATATTAAGATAAAATATGGATGACTTATTCATCTTATAGAAAAGTATCATTAGTGCCAATTTCAGCTCAATTGGCGAAATATTTCAGAAATTATTAAGAGATAAAGTTTCAAAGTTCAAAAGTAGATATTTTCAAAATGAAGGTAGATATCAAAATGAAATTCAGTGGAAATATTCTGTCTTAAAAAGAAGTATAAGCGGTGTAAATTTCCGCGGAATTGGAAATTTTTTAATTTTTATGAATTTTTTAAATTTTTGCTGACAGAAAAATGGGTTAATGACGTCACAAATTTATGATTTTTTGGTCAACTACATGTAAAGACTGATTTTTGTATTGTTTCAACTCTCAAGCTAAAAAATACTGTGGGAGTTATGCATGACACAGACATATTTCCAGCTAAAAACCACTCAAATAGTCTTAAAAACACCCAAAACTGATAATTCCGTTGAAACTCTGTTTCTGATTTTTTGGGTGAGAGCAATACTTTTTCTTTAAGGTCAGGAAAAGTAAAAATGTAGGAAGTTCCCAAGAGGGTGATGAATGGATATAAAATTTTTGAGATTTACCTAGTAAAGAACTAGATTTATCATTAATAATCAACCTTGAATACTAAATCTTGCTTAAAAAACTAACAACATTGAAAGTTACCAACCTTTCAATTTCAAGTTCTTCTTTCAATAGTTTCAATTCCCTCCGCAGAGTATCAGCAACAGACTCTGATTTTTCTGCTTCTAACATCAGTTCACCAGCCTGCAAAAATAAATAAATTAAACATATATAAACTCTTTAAAATATTTATTACAATTTAAAAAATGTAAATCTATGATTATAAAATAATAATAAATATAAATCTATAAAAGTAATTCCATGCATCCATATAAAAATAAATTTATTTAAGGATTAATTTAAATCAAAACACTTGTATCTTACTGAATTATGTATTTCCATATTATTAGCCATTATAGTCACTAGCTTGGCTAGGTTTTATTCTGTTAACTTATTAATCTGTATTGTAGTTAATGAATTTGAACATAGATATGACAGTGTAAAAATATAAAAATATAATTAAATTAAAAGATGTGTTATGCAATGGCAAATCAAAAAGTTTGCAGATGATGTAAAATGTCAAGCAGCATACCGTTGAATCTGTAAATTACCCAACCTGAGGCACATTTGAAACAAGTTTCATAGTCAAAAGCAAACTCTTAACATTCTATATTTTAGACAGAAACTATTTATTCCTTACTCCATGCTCTTTTGGATTTACAGTAGAGTCTCCATAATCTGAAATGGATCGGTACGGCACTAACTCGGATTAATGGAAATTTATGAAAAATGTAAATTTAGAATTCTACTTTTTAAATATTTATTGAAAGATAATACTTAAATTCATATTTTATTTTCATTATGTTTTTCAAATAATTTAATTTAAATCGCCCGCTGTTACACACCTAACTCCTGTGCAAATATTGTTTTCAGTGACACACCTTTATCTATATGTAACAATGCATCTATTTTTACAGCTAAAGGAAGTTCGGCATGTTTTCGTTTATGTTACGCGACGCTCAAAAGAATATAAAGAAGAATAAATAAATTAATAGGTTGTCCTGAATTTGAATAAAAACACAGCGGCTCAGGAAAGGAATTCCATGAAATCATACGGATCCATCTCTACTAACACTGTCCTATCCTTGTTGTGTTTAATTCAGGAAAGCCGCTCCCCCTCCTTCTTTCCATGAACTCTCTTTTGATTTAGATTTTAGATTATTGGAAACTCGAATTATCGGAGCTCGGACTATCGAGACTCTACTGTATATTAATTTGTATCAAAAGTTACCCTTGATTCAATGTTAGAGAACTCAGATTGAAGCTGTACATTTTTAGTAGTAAGTTTTTGAGTGAAGGAAAGCATTTCAGATTCACGGGATCTACACGTTGACATGTCTTGCATTAATTCTTCATTAGCTTTTCTAAGCCTCTCCACTTCTTCATTAGCCTTCTCTAGAAGCTCTCTTTCTCTAAATAAAGAAAAATAACACAGAGATGATAGCTGGTTCACATAAGCGAACAATAATTATGAATTTTCAATATTTAATTAAGATGGGAAAAGAATATTCCTCATTCATTATGATACTTGGACATACATTCTCAAATATTAGAGAAGCTCATGTTATAGAGAAGCTAAAGCTACATCAATTCCTAAAGTAAGTTACAGACTCATAGTTAACAAAAGCACAAAAGTTAATCCAGAGGTGCTTTCTACTATTAGAAATTTAGAGAATCTGAGCTAGCCATTGAGTCATATGATACCTCAACTCTGAAAATACTTACTTATAAGCTATTTAAAACATATTTATTTTTAACACAAATGCATTGTTTGAGTGACTCCTTATATTTATATGCATATACCCTCACCCAAAAAATACTCTAATCTCTGATAGTACTAAACAAAAGCACTATTAAGTAATGCCCTATTATGTGACTCTTAAGCACTATTATGTGAATGCCGATCATATCAACTCGTAACCCCAAAAACTAAATTTTTCAGGAGAAGCAAAAAACGCTGTTTTAAAAAAGTTTATTTTTATATTTTCTTTATATTTATTTTGATTTTAATTAATTTTACTGAACACTTAAACGTATCCCACAACTAGTTAAAGACTTACAATTCGTAGGGGGTAACAAGGCATTGAAACCTTGTCGTATACGAGGTTTTTTGTACACTTTAGTTAAATGATGAATACGAGGTATTACAATAATTTCTATAAAAAAGAATTGCTTAAGGCTTACTAGCTTTTGCAGATAGTAGTCCAGTCACTCCGGCTATTCCCCTCCGAATTCTGTCGGACTGAACCGATTCACTTGAAATTTGGTGAGTTGATGGGAAAGTGCTCAAACAACAAAAGTTATATAGTGCCGATGTGTGCTTCCACCCCAGGGGTGGTTGCCACCCCTTCTCGGGGGTGGAAATTCTTTTGCTCAAAATAACCACGGGAATCGATAGAGGATCAAATTCTAAGCAACTTTTGTTCTATAGAGTTTTTTCCGAAAGTTAATACTTTTTGTGTTATTCGTGGTTGAAAACAGCGAATTTTCATTGAAAAAAGTCACGTTTTTTAACGGTTTTTCACGAATAACTAAAACATATGCCTCTGATCGAGAAAAATATAGAAAACAAAAATGAAGCTTATAAAAAAACAAAGAGATTAATTTTTTATAAGATATTCTAGGTGCAATACAAAGGGAGATATGGTCGGTGAAAGGAGACATTTTTTTTGCGAATACTTGGATCAATGTATTCAACGTTAAATTGCAAGAAAAGGGTTGATTTTTCGGGGATAATGATAAGAAAGTTTTTTATAGTCCATGAAAAGACCTTTAAAATTAGTACTGCTAAAAGTCATTTGCATGTAAACTGAGTGAGTTACAGCTCGTAAAAGATGGACTCCTCGAATATTTTAAGGAAAAAAGGGCAGTATAATTAACCTAATATCCACCAGAATCAAAATTAATCGTTTTCCCTCTATAATACATTTTATTTTAGTGTTCTTTATTAGATCCAGGAGTTTGACTGGTTTAAAATGCATTATTTTTGAAAAATAAGTTCGATTAAATTATATCGCCTATTTTGAAAATTTCTAAAAAATTCCCTTTTTTCAAAATAACTTAAAAACTATAATAGATACATTTAAAATGATAGAATACAAAAATGTAGCTCTTTTTTCAATGAATATTTTCATTTTTTATAAACTTCTGCAGCATGAAAATCAATGGAGATATCACCAATTAAAGTTTGGGTCTTGGTGTGAACACCCCTTGTTTCGAGTGCTTCAACCCTTAATTTTTGAAAATTGAGGGGTAGTTTGACTTTCTAATGAACCTAGCCTTGTAGCCCTTGAAATTACCTTTCAAATGGCTATGTATACATATATCAAAGCTCGAAAATTAACTAATTTATTGAAGAAAAACCAATGATAGTTTTAGGAGATAATTTTGGAGTTTCTACAGCAAATGAGGTACGAGTCATTTATAAAAGCCACTACAAAGGATACTGCGGTTAAATTATCTTCCCTTGTGCCAACAGTTGGTGCTCTCAATGAGCACATAAAAAGAGTATTTTTACAAACCCAGTTATGGCTAGGAAATAAGAACATAAAAATAATTGATTGGGGATGGCTCAAGATGCAGAATCTCTACAACCAGTAGAATGCAAAGTTTGCCAGCACCAGAGGAGCTGTTGAAGATGATTTTTTGCAATTGTAAAAAAGGTTGCGGGTCTTCGTGTGGTTGTTGGAGGCTAGGTTTATTTTGAAATGCCACGTGTGCGACCTGCTCGGGAGATAATTGTCAAAACTGCCCTTCAATTAATGAAGAAGAAGATAAAGTCGATGAAGATATTATATCAAGTGATTGTGATGGTTCCTGATTTTTTGCACTATTTTTTACATAATTTACCAACATTTTTACGTATTTTTTATATCTTATAATTAATAAAACCAAAATTCAAATAATATTGAGTGCATTGTACTGTTATTAGCATAGGGAGTAGTTTCTAAGGAATAAAAAAGTTGCAACCAAAGAAATAACGTTTCATAAGCAAGGAACAAATTTTTATTGATTTAAATACATAAGTTAAGAATTTTTAAGTGTAAAAAGCTATATTTAAGGTTGTAGTCACCTTTAGGGGTTGAAAAATTGAAACTAAAGAAATATCGTTTCATAAGCGGGGAATGCATTTTTAGTGATCTAAATGGAAAATTAAAACATTTTAAACTATAAATAGGCTTTTTTAGTTTTTTTTTTTTTGCATGAAGGGGTGCTTTCTAGGGGTTGAAAATTAGAAACCAATGAAACATCATTTCACAAACGATTAATGCATTTTTATTGATTTTAATTCACAAGTTAAGCATTTCAAAGCGTAAAAAAAAGTTATTTTCGTCATAAGGGGTGGTTTCTAAGGGTTGAAAATTTGTATTAAAGTACAAATTATCATTGAATATGTTTATTTTACTTAATTCAATCACATTTTAATGCATAAAATGCTTAAATACGTGTTTTCCTAGTATTTTCACTTAGGGGTAGTTTTAACCCCTTAAAATCAAAAAGCACACCTCGCCCATATATAACTTTTGAAAAGGAGGGTAAGACAAGCTTAAATCCAAATTTTCAGCCAAATCCATGCAGTCCGACAGAATTCGGAGGTAAGGCTCTATTTTTCGCCCGAGTGACTGGACTATAGGTAGATATTAATAATATCTATCGTAAAATGCAATGAAAAAAAAAAAATCTCGATTTTGAGGGTTACGAGGTATTGCAGGTACACATTCAATATTTAAATTAAAGCAAAAATATATTATTCTGGTGTAAGCTACAGAGTAGCTCCCTCAAATCAATAATATTTGGCTTGAATCCCTCCCTAAACACTTTAAAGTTGGGCCATGAACTTTAAGTGATCTTAGAGTTGAAATAATTTTATAACTTGTCATTAGAACCTAAAATAACCAACAACATTTTTCATTAATAAATTTCGTAAAATAGAAATCTTTATCGGTGTTTATTTTTGTAACTGGAATCTGAGATTTATATGCTTAATGATATTACTTTTCTAAATTTTTTACATTTAAAATGAAAATGAAGAACTACTCACTGAGTAAGTTGATTTGAAATGGAATCAAATTCAACAAGCTTGGATCGGAAGTCAGCCAGATTGTTGGATAGCTCCTGAGATTCCTGTCTCGATTCACTCAATCGCTTTTCTATGTTAAGCCTGTCAACTTCAAGATTTTGAACCTAAATTAACATAAAAATAAAATTAAAATTAATTTAAGTTTACTACTGAATTGGTTTATAATTCACATTAAAAAAAATAATAGTAAAACAAATAAAAAAGGAGGAAAAATTAAATCTACTTTACTTAATAATAATTTAAGCAAATAACGTTGAATAGATAACAATTACAGTTTGTTAAAACTAGTGTTAACTAAACAATTAATGTAAAATTATGCAATGACAGCCTTAACTGATTGCACAATAATAACACTAATAATAAATGAAACACGTGAGAGAAACACAAACTACTAATGTTTACACAACTGTAAATTATTTTGAATTGGTAGCAAAACAATTCTACTTCAATGGTTGACAAACCTACAACCTTTGTCGTCAATAAAAGAGAAATCATAGGTCACACTAGTTTGTAATTAAAGAATTACCACAAGTCAAATTTATAGACAACCTACTAAACCTAAAAAATAGGGTTAAGTCCTCCTCAATTTTTTAAAAACGGTTTTTCCATTGAGGAGTTTCAAGTAACTTAGTTTTCAATTGGACGAATGAGTGGAAGAAAAAGTGGAAAAAATATTTATATTTAAATTTTTGTCAGTCCAACTCAATCAAAGAAATAGCTATTTTTCCAATGGATAATTAAAAAACTAGACACAAAACTGCTAAATGTATTGGTAAAAATCATCCCTTAACGATATCACTAACAGTGCATTAACATCAAACTGCGAATAAATATCATATAAAATCTTCTTACACACTCCACACTCCTAAAAATAGATGTGACATCAGTTTGTCATGTAGGTTAAATCTATCTTGATATTTTTGTAAGTACACATTTATAAAACCTACCTGAAACGATAAATTATTGTTTTCCTCAATCAGAGCATCGGTTTTAAGTTGCAACGCTTTCATTTTAATCACTCTTTCAGATTGATCATGTCTCTCAAGTATTAATTTAGCTTGTTCCTCTCTAACTTGACCCTCTGAAATAGTAAATAATGATGAAATTCAATAATTAATAATTTGCAATTAGAAAGAGGAATAGGGAATGGGGAAAATAATCTATACAAATAACCTTGAGACTATTAAAATAGTGAATAAATGTATACATTGTGAATGTAGTGTTAAAAATAGAAAACTATTAACTTTTTTTTAACTTAAAAACTGGCTGTGAACTATCTCTTAATCTTTATATTTTTATTATTGCTTAATAAGTAATTTTAATACTAGTAAAACAAAATGTTTGAGTCAGACAAATACATTAATTAACTCCTAAATATTTTACAATGATTTGATATGTTTTTAAAAATAAACTAATTAGAGAGAACTCATAGAAATCATGAAACACAAATGGTTAGTAATGAGTCCCTGT
Organism: Gerris lacustris; assembly: GCA_951217055.1. Classification (NCBI taxonomy): domain Eukaryota; kingdom Metazoa; phylum Arthropoda; class Insecta; order Hemiptera; family Gerridae; genus Gerris; species Gerris lacustris. Next base: position 53,733,417 of record OX578280.1, read on the forward strand.
CAAAAGTATTATAACATCTTTTGACAGGTTTATAGTAGTATTGCAGAACAATTTTTGACCCTGTTTGTACAGATAATTTTTATAAGTGTAGCCAATTATAAAGGGTTTATTATTAAATTTTCCACATAATGGGTAGGTGTTGATACAATACTTTTGGCAAGAGAGTATATTTTGTTTAATATAAATATTCATTTTTGAAGGGAAGGACAAACCACATGTTCGAACCTAGCAATTAAGCCATTATTTTAGGCCCTTTTTTGCTTCCCCCTGGTAGAAAGTTCCAGTCACTAATTTAATCCACACGGCCACGTTAGCTCTTCAAACTTCAGCTAAGTACATCACTTAGTAAAAATAATAATTTATAAAATTGTAAGTGTACTAAATATCACTCCTTAAAGCCTAATTTACTTGTACTTCTTTTTATTAGAATTAAATATAATACGACAATCCACAAAAGAGCAAATGAAATAATAGTAAAAACTCATTTATTTATATATTTATTATAAATGTTAAATTTAGAAGTAAAATTCAAAAAAGTTAGATACTCAGTGTAGTTTCAAGAATGGCATCTTACATGTTATTAGAGTACTATTTGCTATACCCTCCTCATTGTTTTGTAAAATAATTGAAACACAGTACAGATGTATAACAATATGTATTCCATATTAATGAACTACTCTTCCAAGACCCTGATATCTTGGGCACATTGAGTCCATATTAATGTTAGCCATCCTTCAATTTGATACCTGATAATATTAGAGAAATTAACAGAGGAATGCTTCTATTTTTTAATTGGAAGTAAAATTCTACTGCTGAACAGGTATTCAAAGTATTAACAGTTATGTGAATTAAAAGGTTGATTCTCTATCTGGGCTAAAAAAAAAAGTCAGTCAAAATGTACAAAGAGAAAAATAAAATTACCTAGAACTTTAATTGCTTCGAGTTCTTGAATACTTTTCTTATATTGTTCAATATCTTCTTTGTTCTTATCTAACTTCTTCTCTAATTCTAATATTTGACCGTTCAGTTTGTCAATTTTATCTGGGCAATCCTGTAAACATAACCATTGCTATAATTAGTCAATAAAACCACACAATATAATAAGATAACAAAATATAGAAGAAGATTATTTTCCAGATATAGACAGAAAGCCATTCTGATGGCTATTGTTTCAACATCAGAAGAACTAAATTTAGTTAATATTGGACATTTAGATTTTAGATTTTTTTGTTTTAGACATTATATTAGATTTTAGAAATTAATGTGTATTGTTGTTATATAGTATGTTAACTCTAAAAGATTTTTTCATGTAATGTTAAATCTAAGATGTATATTAACTCTAAACGGTTTACAATGCATATTAATTCTAATATGTATGTTAGCTCTAAAAGCTTAACCATCTTTGCTGAATCTGTGATTCATATTAACTCTAAAACGTTTCCAATGCATATTAACTCTAATATGCATGTTAGCTCTAAAAAGTAAACCATGTCTGCTAAATCTTACTTACTTACTTACTAGCCAACGCCCACTCTTGGCATTTTGTGACGCTCTGACCAGTACAGACGGGCTTCAGTAAAAAGTGTCTAAATCTAAGATGCATATTAACTCAAGAAGGTTTCCAATGTATATTAGCTCTAATATGTATAATAGCTCTAAAAGGTTTGCCATATGTGTTAACAAAAAGGATCACCATGTATGTTACACAACTATGACATTATTTATAAAGTAAATAGATATTATAAGTAATTTCTAATCTTACATTAAAATCTTCAGTAATAATTTAGAAGCACAAACAAAATATGATTAGATTGTATACCTTGTGCAAATCCATTTCTCCTATCAGTTTATTTTGAATCCATTTTATTTTTATATCTCTTGAATTAATGTCTTCTTTTAATTTATCAATTTCTTTGTGAGAAGTTGATAGTTCCATGTTCTGAAAAATATTAAATAATTTTTTAATTAGTACATAGAAAAAAAAAAGTCAAAGAGTAGAAGTTTCGAAGAATATGTTGTATGTATAAAAGTTGATTATGTATGCTTTCATTTAAGATTTAAACATAAAAGGAAAAACTGCTGCCCTAAGTTTTTACCCTTGAATCACTGGGGATGTTAAACATTAAACTTTAGTTATAATTTTATACTTATAGTCTCTGAAAGACACTGTTAATATTCTATTTATGTTACGTGCTATTGGTGACACATCCTGCATGCTTAACTTTAAATAAATGACAATGAGAGAGAATCACAAGCTTAAGCCATACCATATTCACATGGTAAATCAGTTTAAAACTATGTTCATCCTACTTAAAAAGAAATTCAATATAAAATTTCTAGCTTCAGAGATGTGAAGACAAGAAACGAGGAGCCTATCAAAGACATTTTTTTTCCGAATTTCAGTTATCGATGGTTTCTTATAGATTTTTGCCTGCTGCATCAGATTCTGCTATCCATTTGCATCAAAAACGACCAGAAAAGGGGTAAAAATGCAATAATATTTGTAGTTTTGTTTCAAATACGGACAAGTCAACACACGTTTCGCTTCAAAAGTGGACATAACCGAAACACCCAATCAGGAGGCTGCATTTTACTAACTCGGTCCTATGATGCACTGCGGGCTTTAGCATCTGAATACCTACTCCTACCATTTTGTCATACATGTTTGGTAAAAATGATACCCCGAGGGGAAATCGAGAAATCAATGTTAGCTCTAAATTTGGGGGCACTACCCCCAAAGAACTCTGAAAAACGTGAAAAAAAATAATTTCTCCAATATTATTATTCTAACCATTATTTTCAATGTCATTTTGCTTCAAAAACGGACAAAACCTTGTTTTTGTTTCAAAAGCGGACAACTCCACTTTTTAACTCCATTTAGCAGCTAAAATATCAAAGAAATTCACGTTTTCAGTAGTTATAACTAGTTTTGAGTCTATTAAGAATTTACAGGGAAAAAAATCATTGCACTAGCACCTGTAGAATTTGAGCTACAGTTTTTTGGCTCTCCTGTAAAATTTTGAAATGTGCTCTTGTCCGTCTTTGATACTAAGCTCCTCAAACATTGTTGACTTATTTAATATCAACATTATATTCCTGTTAACAGATTATTCTTATTGCTTTAATATGAACTAAATTTCAAGGCTCTCTCTATTTACCCAAATTGACAAATGTAAATCAATGAACTAAATACTTACTTTGTTATCTAAAGCTACAGCTAAACGAGATTTATCGTCTGAGATTTGTCGGAGTTTGGATAGAATATTTTCATTTTCTTTCTGTTGGTCTTTTATCTGTTTCATGAGTGTTGCCTTTTCTTTCTTCATATCCAACAGCTCTTTCTCACTTTTAGCATATCTCATAACCATACTTTCCTTTTCCTTGTTAGCCTGATCAAACTGCTTCTTCAACTAAAACAAAATATAAAAATGATCAGCTAAAAGTAAAAAAATTGTTAGAGAAATATTGAAAAAAAAAAAAAAAAAAAAAAACCATAAATTTAAAATGATTTATTATAAAAAAACACAACATATTTGAGGCAATCAAATGTTTGATTCATACAATTGGCAATTTGGTTGAAATTATTTAGCTGTACAATACAAAACTTATAAATATGTGGACTATAGACTCAATTAAATAGATATTAAGTCAAATTTGACTGATCCTCACTATCCTAATTTTTCTGCTTATCACTTATTTTATTTTTGTTTACACCATTCAGAAACTAAGTTAGTAACCTGCTAAGAAAAGCAAGGAAAATAAACACCCATTCTTACAAGAGCTGTGGACAAATAATACGTTTACCCGAACATTCTCAGTTAGTACTAAAAAAAGGAAACTCACTTAATTAACGTTAAATGTGTTAGTTATTATGATCAAGATTTAGTTTCGAATTCTAATTTAACATCTTTTTATCTTAATGAGTTGATAAATATTTGTTTTATAAGTAGAAATAGGTAGTAAAGACATAAGGATTGTTTCTATCAACCAAGTTAATCATATATACCTAAATCCCTAAACCTTCTAGGTAAAAGGAAATTTACAATTTCTACAATATAATTTCTATAATATATCCATTCTCTTCAAATTAAGATTGCATGTACGTAACTAGATTATTGGGAATATGAAAATCACTATCTAATTTTATAGTTAAACAATGAATAACAACCTCTTTTATAACTTAGAATTGAATAAGTAACAAAGAAAACATGCTTCTAATGATTCCGACACACTTTTTCACATAATGTATGACATTAAAGTGAACTTCTATTATAACCTGAGGATCAAGATTAATATTTAAGTAATTTAAATCATCTTCCATACACTAATGCAACTGTCTTCGATAGAAGATAATAATTTGACAATATCAATGAGAGATAAACTAAATCAACAGTATGTCTAAGACCTAAGAGGTTTAAGACATACGATGCTGACTTTGATACTCTAGAACTGCAGTCTTGACTTGAAAACACCTTGGTTTGATCCCCTTGTAGTGAACCATGCAAATCAGAGGGCCAAGATGTGATCGAACTCACAACTTTGTGCTGCCCTTGATTCATTGATGGCCGAGCAAACATGTAGAGTGATTATGGTGAGACATGTTTCCCCACTAATGAATGCATGGAATGGTGAATTAGGACTATGCAGGGGCTGAAAAATCTTTGGGTGGCTTAAGCTTTCAATAAAAATTTGTATTTATATCCCTAGTCAATTTCTTCCGAGTGGTATTCATGCCTCGGTAGAGACTACATTACACCTGGTATCTCTTGTCTATCAGAGTTTGAAGAACAACATAAATAAGCTACTTACAGAATCAATCTTGGTGCTGGTCTCATGCCGAAGAGCTGTAAGGGCCCTCGATTCTATGTCCTTTTCTTGCTTGGAAAGATCTAATTCCATCTCCTGTTGGCAGATTTTTTTCTCAAGGAATCCTACCTTGTCTAACATCTTCTCCAGATCAATTAAACAATCATCCAACCTAGTGACAAAAATCACAAATTAGTCAATGAAAACACATTGCCGATGGAATTTTTGAGACAAAACTATGTCAGATTGACATCAAAGCATTAAGGCCCCTACACACGATCTGACTTGGTCGGGCGGTTGGGCCAATTTGGTCAGGTTAGGTGAGAAATCGGATGGTGTTTAGTCGAGGCACTAGCCCGACTTGGTCGGTGCACTAAGTCGGCTGTCGGGTGGGCACTGCCACCCGACCGCCCTAGGTCGGGCAACCAACAGACAAGATTGGGCTGTGTGTAGCGCTGTCGTCGGACAAGTTGATAATAATCAGCTGGTTTTGACAGTTCAAGCCTATTATTATTTACAATTTGGTTTGTTTATATGTTTTGTTTTTTATGTTAACATGACGAAGGAACGGTGGCAACTGACGTGTGTAGCCGTGTCTACAACTGACCAGATCAGGTCCCGACACGGTCAGATCGTGTGTAGGGCCCTTTAGGCTCTTTTTAAGAACTCTTTTCTTTTCTTAATAAAAGTACTAATATGTCTTGAGCCCTTTAGCTCTAAGAAGTCATGCCATTAACTAATAGAAACTCCAAATATTATTTAAATTTCATTATTTTTAGAACAATAATAATAAAAATATTTATAAGATGGGATTTGTGTGCCTTAAAGTGCTCTACTGGAACTAAAATCCCTCAACATCAATTTGGGTTTGATACACAAAGTGACTTATCTGACCTTACAATCTATCAATTGCTAATGGGTATAAAATTAACCATCATGAAATAAAAATAAGTATTCTTCGTAATTATTACACCTTACAATCCTTTGAGTGCTTATATTTAGATCTATTGTAATGATGAATTTTTCTAACCATGTCTGTAAAACTTAAGTTTATTTCAGAACTCTCCTTACCACTTTGTCCAATTATCCATAGTTCCACCACACTTTCAAAAGTAAAAGCTGAGTGTTCCTCATAAATATAAATACAATACCTATCTGAATGCTTTCCAATAATTATGAAAATATATGGTGATGCACCATCACATGCAAGCATAGAACTTAAATTTACCTGTCAGCTTTTTCTTTGTAGACTGGAAGGACTTTTTTCAACTCATCATTATCTCGTCGAAGTCCCACTACATCAGGATGATTAAAACAGACATGTTGAATAGAAGAATCTGAGACTTGAATAATAGCTGGCTCGGCAAATGAAGTGTAATTATCAGAACAAGATTCTACATTAAAGCTATCGTGGTGAGATCCCACGATTAAGTCGTCATAAAGAGATTCCACATTTCCAGTTGTTGAGTTACTTTGAAAACCATTAGGTTCAACTAGATATGGCTCAACTGATTCACTTGATTCATAATTACAATTCAAAGGAAGTACGGTTGATTCGGCTCTTATATTTTCTTCATCTTGACTAGATTTATCAATTGAATTTTGAACAAGCAAAACTTCACTATAGTTAGTATCATTTGACACAATGTCCACCAAGTTCTTATCTGACTTTTCACTCATTTTATTAATATATAAGTTGGAAAAATGAGTAGGAATGTTTTCATTTGATCGACTCAAACTGCTTTCACTTTCTGAAACCAACGGACTTTCAGAATCTTCATCAGACGACGACGAAGTAATCCTATTAATCTTATGATCATTTAAACATACAGAGTTTAATAACATTTCTGTTGAATTCTTCGCAGATTCGATATCTGTTGTTGAATTTATTGGACTAGTATTATCAAAATTATTACATGTTTCTCTACCTATTTCACTCAAGTCTACGAAATCGCTAATTGCAACTATTTGATCAGTCTTATCCGGTGAAACTCCGGGATTTGATACGTTTTGATTCAAAATTAAAGGACTCTCGGTTTTGGTACAACTTGCATTGTTATTATGAAAATTCGCTTCTTCGACTTGGTTGAAAATTTCAATGGATTCTTCCAAAATATCATTGACTAACGAAAGAGCTAGAGTGTTAGAACTTTCTTCTCTGCATGTCAATCCTGTCAAGTGACCATCTTCGCTTATCACCCCGTTGTTCTGTTCAGGAAATCCTAATGAATTTATCACAGAATCTTTATCAGTTTTGAAACCGCTACAAGATAGTTCTTCCGGGTCCATGAGTCCCATTACAGGATGTAACAGACTTGTAAATTAGTTGCATTCCAAAAACAAGACGACTTCGGCGTAAAGACTGTCTTTATCATTACTCAAGACACTTGACCCTGAAGCTTTGCCATTTCTGAAAAATAAATGATAATGTTATCAAAAAGCCAGCGATAAAGTTAATTACATTAGGTAAAAGTAGGAGACTATAAATAAAGTAATTATAACGAAAAGAGTTAACACTAACCAGACGTCTTTTTAAATCAATTGATTGCAAACATAATCAATAATAATTCGAATACTTAAAACGCTTCAAAAATAGCAATAAATGAATAAATAAAGCACATAAACAAATAACTATTACAATAATTTTACCTGACACTATAATAAAATTAATAAAATAACACGATCTTGACTAATTCTTAGCAGATGTGACACAGTACTATGGAGTTTTCATTAATTCACAAACACGGAATGTAACCTCAATTTAAATTTACACTATTAAACTACCAAATTACTCATTCAGCGAAAAGGAATCAACGAAAATATTCAAAAAAGCGAAAGAAATTCGCGAAAGCCCGTCAATTGTTCCATTTTGAAGGTTGTTTGTCGTCACTTGACATATTTTTCTGTGACGTAAGGAGTGGAAGGGGTTAAGTTCACATGATTCCATCTACTTCCAGCGGCTTCAATTATTTTAAAAATCGAAAGATGAAAGTAGGGCTGAAGATCTAAATTATTTAAAAAAAAAAAAAAAAAAAATACAAAATTGAATTGCAACTATCTGAAAAATTATTATAAAAAAAATCTTAATGATTATTAAAATGAGTCACTACCTCAAGACGGAGGCATAAAAAATGAGTTAACCCCCCTCTCTCCTTAAAATTATATCATGAATATGAATAATAAATATATTATATTGACGCTGTTAGAAAGCGAGGTATTAACTTCAATCAAAGTGATTTTTCGTAAGTTACTTAATTTTGTTTTGAACAGTCTCCGAAGTACAGCAGTTATGGGTTATGGGTGCATTACTGCGGGGTTAGGGAAAAACAGAAAATACCCCCCCCCCCCCCCCTTCCCATAAATTTGGATTGCCGGAGTTTCTTTCTTTTCTTAGGCCTGCCATGTTGCGGTGTACCTGACAGGTATACCTGTGCAGGTGAATCGGAGCGTTTTTGCTATCAAAAATCAAAAAAGTGCATTTATGTCAAATTTTATAGCACACAGGCTCAAATTTATCTTTCCTTTCAGATATGGCCGGCTTTACCGCTATGTGGAAGTAAGAAATTTCGTCTTATTATGTTGGGCCTACTTCCCGTTTTTTTTTTTTTTTTGATTTGACGAAATAAGTGGAAAATATAATTAGGAGAGGACGTTTTAGCTACCGACGGTATGAAGTGGCTCTTCAAATCTTGAAAAACCTCATTGCCCTATCCACCCCTTATCTTGAAAACTGGAAATCCCCAGTCCCCAGTATCTTATAGGTGATTTTTTTTTTTGTTTTCAAGAACTCTCTACATTGTGCTAAGCTCTTGATTACTTTTCTCAACAATTTTATCAAAACTCTTTTCAGTTATAGCGGTTCCAGGTTTAACAAAGGGCTAACTAATACTAAATAAATCCCTGATATTGTAGTGCAGTATGTATGTCAAGTGTTTATATTTTTTTTTCAATTTTCTACATAAATATATAGACTTGCTCAAAGTTTGAAATTTGTGTGAAACCAATTGGATTCATTCTCGAGTTGCTCATGATGTGAGTAATTAGCAACTCTTGATGACTGTGTCCTAATAATGAATTAACCAATTTTTACTTTCTCATATAAAGAGAAAGTATTGTAACGGCGCAAATGTCCGATTTTGATCGATTTACAGGTCTTGAGATTCCCTGACTCCAAAGAAGTGGTTTTTAAAAAATGTCTTACTGTCGTCTGTGGAGCCTTAACTACTGGACCGATTTTGATAAATTTGGCATATATGTTCAGAAAAATCATACCCCGAGGCGAAATCTAGAAATGAATTTTAGCTCCAAATTTGGGGGCACTAATCCCAAAAACTCTGAAAAAAAAAAATTATTTCTGGAAAACGCTTCTGGCAATTTTGATTGAATTCTAATAATATGTAATCCATATAAATACTTATCTAAAGATATAAGCCTTTTCCCGGAAAAATCTAGTTCCTCAAAGAATAGCTTAAAACGCGGACAGAGAGAGTCCGGGCTCGATTCCCTGCCAAGAAGAAGCCCTGAGAAGTTATTTTATGATTAATTTTGATAAAATGTTCAATAATAATTGAATGTACCTTTTCTCCCTGTTAGATTAGTAAGCTGGAGGATTATCTATGCTTGATTAGCAAGACTCTAGGATTATCATGGGAAGCGAGATGGCGGGAGGTCCAGACTCCTCTAGCTGAAGTCCTGCCTCACATTGAGCCAATCACCTGGCCTGAAGATTTCACCAGGAAAGATACCAGTAAACTACAGCGAATTGCATCCGGGCACACGCGCCTCACCCATACGCATATTCTGCTAGGGGACCCGAGGCCTGGGTGTCTTAAATGCGGTGAAGCAGATGTCACGATTCGACACTTAATTACAGAATGTCCTGCGCTCCTGTCGGCAAGACGGAGGTTTGGCATAAATGGGCCGCTTCCGGTTCTCTTCTCGTCAACTGAAGGTCTGAGATCGATCCTAGAATATGCCAAATATGTTGGGATATATTTCTTGGTTTGAAGGCATGTGAGAGAGAGTTGAGGAATTGCACTCTAAATGTGGAAGCGGAATATTGGGAGAGTAACATAGCATGAAGGTATAATTAATTGTTTGTACCGCTAATGACCCACGTGCAGTCGAAGCGGTTAAAAAAAAAAAAAAAAAAAAAAAAATTTGAATGTACAGAAAATCTCGAAAAACTAATAAATGGAAAACACTGGGCTAAGCAATTCTGAACTCTATGAGAAAGTTTGTCTTTTTTTTTCTTTGCATTTAGAAGACTATTTAAACACTACAAAAATATTCTTTCCATACGGTTTTTGCACTACATTTCTTCTCTTTAGCGACCGTCAAGCAGTTGATTTACTCCTTTCCTTGACATTGTAATCCCATGAAAAACATCTTGGAAAACCAAAATGATGTAAGTATTCAACATTTTGCTCATCTTTGATGTAATAGTACATTATGCGTATAGTGCAGAAAGTAGCATTTTGCATGCGAGTGTGGAGATTGCACCCGACCGTCAGCGAGGGTAGTAAAACCACATGAGCAAAGCAAAATTCAGTTTTTGCATGCGTTGCGTACCATACTTTATCCATGATTGTGGATTTTAATAATAAAAAAAAAAAAAAAATAACAAAAAAAAATAAAAAATGTAATAAACTTCCTGTATGTAAGTTCGTCTTTCTCTTTTGATTAAGATGACATTAATTCATTGAATTAATTATTTCGGGAGGCGTATTATTCTCCTCATTACGTCATAATCACTTATTGTTTTTCACTAAAAACTCAATACAAACAGTTATTTTAATTAAACAAACAGCAAATTAGTTTTGTTAAATGTAAACAAACTCGCTAATCATGCATTAAGGTGAAGAATTAATCTTTTTTTCCGCCCTAGGTCGTAATAAAAGAGGAATTCCTCACCTTATCGCACGGTTATGAAACGGGCATGCGCAATACAGCTACGAAAAGAATCACTTTCCACGCATCTAAACAGAGATATAATGTTTATATTACGTTATATTTCGAAATAGTCTGGACTACTACACAATAATGTGTTTTGTGTGCTGGCTCCAGTGTTAACCTTGGGGTACGGGCGGTCCTGTAAGATCCAAATTTTATGTAAAATGTGTATGGTTTTGGGAAGGGGGGAGGGGACAAAATAAGTTGAAAGGTGGGGGAATTTTGTACCTATATTTATTATTAGAAGAACCAGCCGCTATCTGTCACCTCGCATGAGATTTTTCAATTCTAGTAAATAAGGGATGCAGGTTCTCTTCCTTCCTCTTCCGCTTATGCAAAAACTTTTTCTTCAAAAGTTTTATTTATTATTTTCCGTCTGCCCAAATTTAGTATTGCTTAATTGATCCTTTAATTGTAAAAAACATGAATAGAAATAATAATAATAGAAACCACTATGTGGTCTATATATAACCTTTTTTTCTTACTTCTTGTTAAAGAGTTGTTAACGTAATCTTCTTAAGGTAAGAATTTGAGACCTTGCTTTTATTTTCTGACAATTATTGTATTTTAAGTCATGTAAATTGAACATTTATGGTAATCTTAGATTTTTCGATGTTTTTAGGCATGAATATGCCCCGGAGTGGGGCAAAATATAGCCAAATTTAAGAAATATTCACCTTATTGTTTATTACTACCCTTGATCGACCCACATAAAAACGAAGATTGATCATTTAATTATAAACTAACTGGCACATTTAAAAATACAGTTGGACCTTGTTAATCCGGACACGGGGTAATCGCAAACCTCCATGGAGAATGCAAGTGTGGATGAAAATCCAATAACTAGTAAAGGTTAAGGTATGTCAGGTAGGTGGATTACCAGAACAAGATTTACTTAGAATACTAACTATAGCTAGGAATACAAAGATGAAAAAGTTCTTAGGTATATGAAAAACATAGAAACAAAAACAATATTGTAATAGAAATTATTAATTAAATTTGTATAACTGTTACTTAGACTGCTGGTGTCAGTTCTGAAATTTATGGTGTTAGGAGTTTTGGAAATGTAGTACATTTCAAGGATATTACATTTGAACTTGTTAGGTTCTTGGGCACAAATCCGCTAATGATTTTACTTACCATTTCCTAGTTTCTGGATTTGTATCCACACTTCCATTCATTGTTTTATAACATGTCGTAGAGTCAAACTCGATCTGTTTGTATTATTTTTATTTTATAATTTGTTTCTTGCTCTGATGATGCAACTAAATTTAGCAAAATGTTAGCATAAACTTTCTCACTGTGTTTTATTTGATAGCAGTAAGTTTTTGTTTATATTTCAACTAGTAAGGATTTAAATAACTATCAAAATTGAAAGTAGAAGCAAAAGTCCCTCCACGTAAAATATTTATTTAAAAGTCAACACAGCTTTTGGCCTTTATAAGGCCGAAAGCTGAGTTGACTTTTAAATAAATATTTTATGAGGAGAAATTTTTGCTTCTACTTTTAATGATGAACTCCACTAATGCTCCATATCCTATCGCATCAAAATTGATTTATAAAAAAATATAAAACTAAAAAAAAAAACACAATTAAATAAAATAACATTATTTATTTAAAACTGGAAATAATCCCAAATAAAATAATCATAACAAAAAAATTAATAGTAGATATAACAATAAAATTGACGAAAAAAATAAATTCACTAAAACACAAGTCTTTAAATACTTCATTACGCAATACACTTACAACTTCAAACAAAAATGGCAACATTGTTGACTTAATTTTTTTTATATAAATTAAACCAATATTTTTTTTTAATTTTTATATAAAAAAAAATCCAAAACCTCTTAAAAATGAAGATATTAACACAATAAAATATTAAGTCTTTATAATACAATATATCACAGAATATTCAATTTATATATTTTCTTTTAAGAAGATATTTGCTTATTTTTGTTGTACATTTATTGTTTATTTTTCTTTAAATCTAAAGGGATGTGAATGGGTTCAGTTAAAATAAAGGATATTAGGTCTTTTCATAGTTTAGGAATATTAAAAATGCATAAAATAAATAAATTCAACCAAATTAATGTAGTACATTTTGTTCACAATTATGTTTTTATCTAATTATGAGTCATTTTTTGTTATTTTAACAAGTTTTTTAAAAAAATTATATTATAATTAATAGCAATTAACATATTAATTATTCCTAAATATTTTAACTTTATAAAATACAAATTTAAGGTAAGTATAGAACAACTTTCTCAATTCATATACTATTTTTCAAAGCACCAAAAAAGTGATGACTTTTTGAGTGATTTTTTTTTTTTTTTTTCAGCACATTGATTTATATATAGTTGATTTTAGCATAAATGATATTTGATTTGTTTTCCCTATATAGGTATGTTCCAACCCCCTTATTTGTACGGGGATCATTTAGGACAGGTTTTATACACATGCGCTAACATTGTCCTGTAATAAAATAATTTCAGGGTGGAAAGGGTTTAGGACTATAATTCAGACTGTATTAAAAACATTAAAAGAAACCTAACAGTTAGGGAACCTTCCTGTTGATATTTGTGACGGTTGACATACCTGCGGATGTCATACAAACCAGTACTTGGCTTTGGTTCAGAGGATCGTTTGGACAGTGCAGTAAACAGTTTACAAACAATCCCTGCCCGGGTTGGAACAGTATGGAGGACAGCACGAAACATTGTCACAAGTCTTGAACGGCTTTTATCCATTGTGCATGCCCTTGACAATCCCGCACACGGTACATTGCTTGGAACAAACCTTATATTAAAACAAATAAAGTTATGCATGAGAGCTAACATACTGCTTACTATGCATACATATGCTTTTACATCAAGAGTTATTGTAACAATTCAAATTTTCAAGTTAAGGCACCTCTTAAAAGTGTTATTTTTCTATGTATCTTTTAAGTGTATACATTATATCAAATTTTTAAGATATGACACTGTATAAAAAATAATGTCTTAATTTTTCTAATTAATTGCACTTAGAATGAATGGACTGTTGATTTCAGAGCCAACATGTAATTTGACTTGCTTTGAGAAATGAATATGAGAAAGTTAAATAATAATAATCAATAAAACAAAGTAAAATAGATAAAAAATACTAGAAAACCCTGAAAAAATAATAATTATAATAAATACTGAAAGACAAAATTTAAGAAAGTAAAATAGCAACAATAATAATTATGAAGATAAAAAATAAAAATAATAACATATTGGTATTCGAACATATTGAACACCTAAACATACCAAACTTACACATAGTACACTTACTTAGTATCATACTTTGCAATCTTCTAAAAATTTTCCTATACTTAAAAACAATTATCTTACATTATCATACTTTTTTTTCACATTTTACTATCGCATAGTTAATAATATTACATATAAGAAAGGGGTTTATTTTTCAAATGACTTTAAACAAAAAATATAATAAGGATAATGAAATTGATGGTTTTTCATGTACGGCTAAATCATTTGGTGAAAAAAAAAAAAGTTGGAATAATCACTTAATATAATAATTTAAAAAAATGTCATTTTAAATAAATTGCGATTAAAATGAGCAAAGTTAAAGGGACTAAAACACAAATCATAGAGAGAGAAAAAATAATAAGTTATAGAGATCAAATATTACAACCCAAAATTCAGAAAAGTGGAAGGAAAATAAATTATAAAAGACGTTTAATAGATAATGCAGATAGTAGCCACATTTAAATTTTGAAGAAATTAATAAGACAATTAAAAGCACAAAGAGAAGAGATTACCCAGAAATTCTCATAAATAGCAAATGTCAGACATGATTATAACTTGAATTAATCCAAATAAAAATCCCTTTTCAACTTTGTACTAAAAATTAATCCATCAGTCTAAGAGTGATGATGGTGTAATGATTGGGGTTCAGCACATCAACATCCATTACCTGAATTATCTTATTTATTACTTGGATAAATTAAAATACTGTTAAAAAAAAGATGTTATTTAATACTTTGATGTTAATAATACTATACAATCAATTAAAAAATTTTACGGAACCGTATTTTTTCTCTCCACATGAAGGATAAAAAAAAAATATACATTGTCTTTAATGCTGAAATAGGTTGTTTGTAGAAAAAAATTAAACCAATTTAGCATATGGCTCAACTGGGATCAAAAACCAATTAGCCAACTCCAAAATCTCATATATCCTCGAATAGTTTGTTTGATTGTGTTTTTATAAGAGTAATTAGGCATATGTCAGAGTTCACCAAGAGGTGTTTCTTTTATATTGTTTTTTTACATACAACCAAATGTTTAATCAGTGATTATGTGTTAAATAAATGGGAAGTTAGAAGAAAATGTAATGAATATGGAATAATAGCAAATAAGCTACAGGGATAAGAACAGGATAGGATGAGACACAAACCTTTAGGACAATATAAGGACTATTAAATATAATTGACAAGAGTTAAACGACATGTGGTTTGAGTATAATGGCATACTCCAAAGTGCTTTTGAGCGAAGGTTGAGTTGAAGAATCGTCAGACTTCTTTCTAATCATGCCGTAACCTTGGCGGGAGTCGTCTGCTGATCTAGCAGGTGATGTAGGTTGTTCTATTGGCCTTGATACACTAAGAGGTGTGCTATAACTAATAAAAGTTTAAAATATTAAAATTAAGATGTTAATATTATGTCAATGTTTAATTTTATCTTATGTGATTGTATCTATGGATAAGCTAAGGATGAACTTGTTCAAGCAAGAAGAAAGAATGTTCATAATGAATGAATTCATAGAAATAAAGATAAAGATCCGACCGAAAAACTTTCGGTGAATTAATATTGGCGGTGTTTATGCATTCCTTCATTTTCTTAGAACCATTTTTAGGAGTTTCTTGCACTAGAACTCTAATCCTTTTACTGTCTTCTACCATTTTACATCTTTGCACAAAACAGAGAAATCTCTTACACTCAGTTTAGAATTTGTATTGGACGATATAAAGCTCTTGACTTTTTACAGCACAATTTCTTCACCATACAAATATGTAAAAGAATATCACATTTAGAAAAAAAAATGTATTCAAACGCTTAGGTAAAGGCATCTATAAACTAGAAATTCTGCAATAGTAATAACACGTTCATGGTATGCGACTAATTGTGTGGCTCAGAGCGGTGCCTGTGAGGTATATACAGGTATCAATAATTAAAGAACGGAAAAAGCTAGGCGAGAGCAGAAGAAAAGGGAGGTAGAACCGTAGAGATGTGCTCTAGAGGGCTAACTAGTTAAAAGAATCTGAACCGTGAGGCTAGGTATTAGAAATAAGGTAGAAGTTAGAAGTGTAGAGGGGAGAGCACGTTCCAGGGCTGTGGTCTGCCCCATTGACCCGACCAGCACCATGTACCAGGAACGTGGTCCGCCATGAACGTGATAATCATAAGATTATTTTTTAGAAGTGGTTTTGCACTAATATTTAAGTCGCTGATTAAATTTGCACCCTAAACTAGTATTTCCCATAAACACAGTCAATACAACCAACACCCTAAATTAGTTTTAAAAAAAAGAAAATTCAAGAGTAAAATATTGTTAACTTCATTTAGGACAGGATAGTAGTACTCTATTCCCTTGGGGAGATCCTTTTTATTAAAAAAAAGATGAATGAGAAAAAATGGGAGGATTTCTTAACTTTGCACCCTTGTTAATCAATGGTAATAACAAGTCGTGACGTTTCAGATCTAAACTTACAAAATAAAAGGATAAGTGTAGTCATGGCAATTAATTTAAAGAAGAGAATACAGAATAATCAATAGTTTCAAAGGGAATCTCTACTTAAGGAAACACACTGTTACTTGACTATCAATCATAGCAGAAATGTCACATGCAAATTCATTAATAATTTCCATCTCTTAATAATTGTTGTAATAAAAACTAAATTATATATTACTGTTTGATTATTTTTTTTATCTTTCCTAGGCAGAACAAGAGCCGGAGGATTGAAAACAACTAATGTTTACAAACATAAAAGGGAATGGTTTTTATATAAGAAGATATTATTAGAAGTTAGATGCATTTAGTTAGTTTAAGTTATTTAATATTGGCAGAACATTTGTGCGGAATCTAAAAGGTGTTCTGCTTACACAATATACTCACCAAAGTTAATCTTTAAGGAGTTCATTCCACCCATAAAGGGAATGGATTCCAGCAACAAAGAAATTATTTTAGGTAGTTTAAAATTGGTTGTAGATTTGTGCGGAGTCTTAAAAGGTGTTTTGCTCACCTTACACAATACACTCACCAAATTTAATCTTTGAGGAGTCCATTCCCCCATACAAGGTAATAGCTTAAGAGAGAAATATTCATTCTTACAAATTAGTTAGATTAAGTATAAATAAACAAATTATCTTACCCAGATGAGGGGCTAAGCTTGTTGTTAACAGGGCCGAAGAACTGAAGGCGATCGTAGTCGGAGGAAGAGTTGACTGGATATAGAAAGACATTGGGAAGAGATCTAGGTTTAGGTTTGGGCTTGTTAGGCCTGGGAGGAGGAGATACTGCTGGCAAGGAAGAAGTCGATGATAAACTTGACAAACTTGCTGTAGACAGTTGATTGATAGTTGAAAACTGCGAGGCAGTCGGGTCTGGTGGAAGCGGGCTTCTAGTTCTAAAACACACCGAAAAAATATTTTTATTACTCAGTCACACTTGAAGTTAGAAGGAAGTGGCATAAAAAGATTTGAAACATATTGAGTAAATAAGGAACTCAACATATCAAGTAAATAAGGAAGTAAAGTTACCATAACATTGAGAAAAGATTGTAAAATAAAGTATGGAAAAACAAAACAATCTTCGGAGTGTAATAAAAATAGCAATATGAACTGCTTTATGTGTAAAGAAGTTAAAAGAATAAAAGGAACACAATATAATTGAAGCGAGCATAAGCGAGCTTCTTACATTCAACAAAATTTGCATCCTGTTTGTCCGATGATAACTTGAGTTAAAGTTGCCCAATTCAGTTGAAACTTTGTATACATGTTTCTTTTACAGGCTCTCTTGCTCAGGCTGTCTTTTTCGAGGTATTTTCCTCAGGCTAAGTTCGCTGGACAGCGTTATCTGTCTAAGAGTTTGCGTGCAACACTAGTGTAAACATGTGCTTTAAATGTAAAAATTGGAATTTCAGAATGGGAAAAGATTCTATCATCACCTATTTGATGAGACAAACATTTTTTACAAATCCTCTTTTTTTTAGTAAAGCCAACAGCATTTAAAACAGAGAAAACAACGTTTTTACCGAAATATTACGTTCTAACGTAACGAGTTTATTAAAACTTCATATACATCGTCTAAGTCTAAAGTAAAATTAAAACAGGCATGTAAAATTTCAACTTGATACAAGCTGTAATTTTTGTGAAGTAAAATGATACATTTTATAATAGTTGAAAAGGGGATTGTGGTTAGTGGAATAGTAAGAATGCAGGGTGGCTCTCACTACTAGACTCTTTAACTATCAACTCATCATGATTATCTATTTTCTCAATATTCAATAAATACTTGTACTATCCGCTCGCTTCAATATTAGAGCCACGCGATGCCTAGAAAATTTAACTGAAATTTTACTAGACTTACCCAGCACACATGCCAAGTACATGCTGAAGCTGCATATCCGCTAATCCTTCAGTACTACCCTGAGAGGCCTCCAGTAGCTTCTTCATACTCTTCATCTTGACATTCATACTCCTAAACAGTTCCTGTTGGTTGTTCACTTCAATGAGAAACACACCCTCTCCAGTGGTGCATTTACGTCCTGCTTCAAATGTAAATCTTCCAGTGGAGTACCCATACCTCCGGATATATCTAGAAACATAAATACATAATATTGTATAGTTTTAATTGAATTTAAAGGATAAAAAACAGAAAAAAGTTAACATAATGAAAACAAGTCTGTGATAATAGCCTCTTGTATCTTTGCACATTATTACCTCTTACGCCTGACGGTCCACTGACCAAGGCTACTGTTTTGTTACAATATGTTAATATTGTATTTAATTTATTGGTTAACAAAATAAATGATTATTATTATCTCTTAAACTAAATCTTTCCCAGGAAAGACACTTGTATGATTCCTTGGTAGTTTAATTAACTGTAAATCAATTAAAATGGTTTGAATCAAAATTGACAGAACCCATTCGGTGAAAAACAAAAATAGTAATGTCTTTCCGTTGCTTTTGTGGGGAACCACAAATTAAATTTGGGGGTCATTAAATAAGTGAGGGAAAGAATACGAATTTTTAATAGATTATACAAAATATCATTTGAAAAAGGATCTGTCTTGCCCGTGCAAGACATTATCCTTATTAACATATTATAATAAATTGATTTTTTCTCATATGTCTGTACCCACATAATAAGCACTTTAGTCAACCTTTAAACTAGCGATCCAATATTTTTATGAGGAACATTTCTGCATTACATTTTTTTTATTTCTGTACATAACACTCGGAAAATGAACTTGATACTCCGTGGTAGAAATTTCAATCGGCTGCAAATGTTTTGAAATTAGTTGACAAATACTGAGGACCTCCATCAGATCGCAAATTATCAGAAATTCCATCCACAGAAAACCAGTACATTAGCTCTTCAATCACTGACAAACTGGTTATTCCATAAAATCAAAGATTCCTGAATGGTCCAACTTTGACCTGCTGTAGTTTGGTAGCGGATAGTCCATAAAATTTGCTCTTGATTTTATTTGACGTAGAATTGAATGCTCTAAAACTTTTATAGAGAGTACTCTTATGATAAACAGGTTATTTTCAAAGATATTTGTGTAAAACTTACGTTCAAATGAAAATAAGTGGAAAATTGGTCAAAACCCAGGATAGTCATATTAAACTTGAAGTAAAAATTTTTTTTGAGGAATTATTTCCCAATTGGGTGATTTTTGCGTCTAATGCTACTGGGCTAATATGGTAGTTTAGTAGTGGGAGGTCCAAAAAAATTTGCTCTTAATGCTCAACAACTTATGTTTGAAGCCCTTTTTTATTCTTTTTGTTTTAGTTTATGAGATATAAGCGAAAAACTGCACATACACCCCTTTTGGAGGTACATTATTAGCCCTCCCTCCTTTTCCACAGCTCTGACAAGGAGGAAACCCTAGGATATTGGATCACAAATAGGGCCATTAAAACAAAAAAAAACTTTATTAGGAATTATTTCCAAATTGGATTTTAAGGCTATTGGCCTATTAACCAAATCAGGAGGAATACAAATCCGTAACAATCCGTATTATGGATCCTAGTTTCTCACAAACTTTCTTCAAAATAGTTTCAGCATCATGTAAGTAAAGTCACAACTACTAGATAATAATGATTTATTAGATACTTAAACATATAACAAATATAGGCTAAGATACATGCAGTTCGTGATTATACAACACAACTAGCACCTAGAACACATCTTACTTATGTAAGGCAGGTCACAATTATCTAAACATAGTTGCAGACACTTTACTTCTAATCTTACATAAAATAAATCAGTATTGAATAAAATACGATACCTATAGGGCCAAGTGAAAAGTGGAAGTTCAGTCGAGTATGGTTTCCTAAGTTGAAGTTCGGCATGAGCTACTACTAAAGTGTAGTCACCTGGACTCAGTTGGTTGCGTTCTGATGCTTCAGAACTAATCAGTCTCACATGAAATACATCTGCTAAAACCAGAAAAAATTACAATAATAACTATTTTTTTTTTAATAAGAACTAAAAAGTCGGTACATAAAAATGTAAGAAATTAAAATTTATTAATATCTTAAGAATATACAATTTCAAAGAGAGCTTACCATCACCAGAAGGGCAATACAAATCATTGTCTTCCTCGAAGGTAAGATTAGATGTTATGTCAAGGAACGCCACTTTCTGCAAAGCAGAGACCCACTGGTTCATATCTTCCTCCGATGAACCAGCCAAGTGGTGAAACCCTGTTTTAGTAACAACCTAAAAAAAATAGAATAAAATAATAAGAAAAGTATTTAAAACTAAAAATAGAAAATACAAATACATTGAACTTGGTTTTATTACCAATTTCTAAACTAACTAGCTAGAATGTTTATTAAATTAATTTAGATTTTCATAATTCAACAGGGGTAAAATGGACAATTAAAAAATAAAATCACAATTATCATAAACAAAACAACTTGGAAGCAAAATTAATTAATCCCATTAAACTGAACCTCTTAAGTAACACTTTTGTGTTTTTTTGGATTTTGACTATATCGATTCAAAAGATAAAAGATAATTAGTTAGGAAGATAATTAGCTTCTAATAAAGCAAATACAGGTAAAATAAAACAATCTAATGAAGGTACAATTATACTGAAATAAATATACTATTTTCTTTTTTCAGGTTCTAGTTCTAGTTTTCAAGGGTATTGTTAAATACATTTGCTTTGCTTTTTATATTTATTTATTCGGTACTATTGTCGTTTCTCACTTTGAAAAATTTTCAAATCTGAAACAGTCTTTTTAGACATATAATTAGAATCTACAAAAAATTAGAGGAAAGATCTTTTACAAATTTTGTTATAAAATATTTGCATTATGCTTACTTATAACTACAATTAAAATAAAGCTATATATATATATATATAATAATAAAATTAAAACATAAAATTATAACCAACCAATTATTATAAAATAATAACTGCCATTGCAAGTTAAATTACAGTTGAGTTAAATAAAAATTAATTAAATGAGGCAAACTAAATAATAAACATAATTCTTTCTAAGCTATATAATGAACATACCTGCATATTTCTGTATTTGTTTGTTTTAAAATTCATAAATAAAGTCATTAAATAAATTACTAAACAGTAACTCGTCGAGTTACGAGTGTTAGTAATTTATTTATGTTTTAATTTGATTATTATATATACCTTTATTTTAATTGTAGTTATAAGAAAGCAAAATGCGAATATTTTATAACAAAATTTGTAAAAGATCTCTTTAATTTGTTTAGATTCTAATTATATGTCTAAAAAGGCTGTTTCAAGTTTGAAAATTTCTTTAACTGACAGACGACATACTACCGAATAAATAAATATAAAAAGCAAAGCAAATGTGTTAGCTCTTTTTAAATTTAATAATACCCCTGAAGACACCAAAGAAAATAGTATAGTTATATTAAAGGGGATAATGCACTAAAAATAGAACATAAATAAATATATAAAATAAAAATATTACTAATACTTTTTGTTTATTTGTTTTAAAAACCCCTAGGTATTTATTACAATGCATTCTGACATGCATCATAATTGTCAATGAATTTGTACAAATTACAACAATTCAAGTTTAACGACCTATCTAACAGTAACTATGAGAGGAAATAAGCGTTTAAAAATGTATTCATTAAGAAGTTTAAAGGCAATCTTAAATTTAATTCAGAAATAAACAAATAATAATAGCGAGATAAGAAAAACTCTTACCATATTCTTATCACACGAATACCTCAGTTTTGTTTGCATTACAACAGAAAATGAAAGAGGGGATGTTATGATAGTGATAATAACACAACAATAGCATAATATAAAATAAAAAAAATAATTAGGAAAACCACAAGATTAAAAATACCAATTACTCTTACTCATAAGGATTTCCTTTAATAAAAAAAATACAATATAAATACATAAATCAATAATATATTAATTTAATTACCCTGAAAACATATGGTTGGTTTTTTTGAGCATCCTGAGTTATTTTTATACAATTTTCAAGTGTGATTATAGGTACGACTTGTGTTTTAGAGGCATCTTCTTCGTTTTCGTATATTTCGAGTCGTTGTAGGCCTTGTTTGCTTGCGCTGAACAACTGACAGAATTTCTTTTGCCATGCTTTCTGAAAATAAAAAGTTACTTGAATAGTTACTTATGATAAGCATGTAAAATTATTTGGTATTTATAAAGATATACAGAGGATAATATAATAACTGTCAATTTTTATATGACTTAATTAAAAATGATATTTTTAATTGATTTTATTTTTGATTGATATTGAGATATTTTTATGTATTTTTACAAAATGTCGTAGAAAATTAAACGCTTTCCACAAGTGTTATATATTTTTGAAATCTACTCTTCAATACCTTTCATTTGATACCCCACTCAAAATTTTTAAAAAATATTTTTTTCGCGTGACATGTATTATCCGCCATTTTGAATTTAAACAGGTGATAATTTTGAGTTCGCTATATATTTCCTGTGTGCGAGTCAAAACGTTCATTAATACTGGAAAGTTTCATGTTTTTATCTCTTTTGATTCAAAAGTTATTGGAACCGTACAGAGTGACAGACGGACGGACAGACAGACACAGGAATGAAACTATAAGGGTTTCTTTTTTTGGTTTTAACAACGAAACCCTAAAAAGGACCCTTGAATTGAGTTCAAAATCTCCGCTAGAAAATCCTTGATTTATAACATTTTATTAAACTTAATGTACAAAAGTGCAATAAGGTCTAGTAGAATTCAGTGTTTCTAATTTTGATATTATTTCTTTACTCCAATTAAAATTTGTGTTACACAACGATTGTATTCATGTTAACAAAGGAATGAACAAACATGACATTCCTATCTACTTTCGGCATTTTTCCTTGAGAATATTTTAATAACACGTCATAACAGATAAGAAGTGTTTCTTTACAAACACCATAGATAGGGTTTGAAGTCAATCAGACAGCAATGCAGGTGTATTAATTATTGTTCGACTAGCAGATTACTTTCAGGAAAAAAATAAAGTACATACAAAAGTAAGTAGAATTTTCCATTTTTTTCTTATCTTTGTAAAAGCAATGGATAAGGTGCTATCACTTCGTAGGGTGACTATAATTATTTAAACTTAAATCATTTAGTGATAACACCTAGCTATTTTCTTCGCAGTAAAACTTGACCTTTTTCTTTATTTGAAACTAAATTATCTACTTCTATTATGAATCACTATGTTATTATTATTTTTTTCCCCTTAGTTTAAAAAAGTAGAACTAACCGGACATAATAATTTACACATATTAAAATTATAAAAGAACTTCTTCAAGATTTATCTTTTTATGTTTATCATTATTTCAGACATCATTATTTACTAAATGTTATTTGAGATTAATAACATATAAAGTAAATATTTCATTATTAAAAATTAAAATAATGATTGCTTCAATAGAATTAAAAAAAAAAAAACAAAAAAAAAAAACAATTCTAACTAGAATTGCTCTATCCATAGTGACTAAAAGAAATATCAGCTACAATAATTAGAGGTACGGAATTTTCGTTTTTACGAAATAGACACGAATTTATGCGAAAATATCTTATACTTGCGAATAGATGCGAAATGTGCATATTAATAATTTCTATTAATTACGTAACATAAATATTTTACAAACAATAGTTTTCAATGCCCGCAGTCAGATAACTTCTCTAAGAACATTTTTTCAATTAACAATAATATTTTTAACAAAACATTCAGGTGAACGATAAAGAATAACATAAAGAAAAAAAAATAATCTTGTTAGTTATTAACTGCCTTAAGAAGCCAACAGCATTTGCCTGAATGATCAAAGGAGCTTCCAAGTATGTACAGTGTAAATAGTTTGAAACTAAAGAGGATGTCACCTGGGCATTAGCTGAAGGTTCAAAATAACTAGGTTAGGCAAGTTTCCGGCACCTTTCCTAGAAGTTCGTAACATGAATCTAATCTCTCAACCCGAGGTATTACTGTATAACAATTGGTGTTTTTTTTTTTTTAACAAAAAGAGTTGAGTCTCCTGCAAAATTACTTATATCCCACTCCCGTCAAATAGTAATAAATAAAAGTAGTAAGTATAATGTTAAAATAATGTTTTTTTTCCTTATTTCTTAGTATATGCAAATTTTAGCGAAATTTCTGTTTTTTATATGCGAAAATGTCGTACCTCTAACAATAATTGACTGAAAAAAAGTGAGATTTATTGTTGTCATTTATAAAAAAAATCAACGATTACCAAAAAAAAAGGAAATATTTATGTGTAGAGATAATGTTTGGCAGGAAGAGAAAAATGACACGTACAGAAAATCTTAACTCAACGTGGATAACATAAAATTTGAAAACAATGCTATTATCCAAAGAATTTAATTAATTTTTTGGATAATACAAAAATATTCCTTTAACACAAATAATGAACATTTTACGACAATGGCGATTGATAATAACGGGCTATTATCAGATCACCTCACTAGATACTTAATTAAGACAATTCGTGTTTTGACACGAATTGCCACTTTATTAAGTATGTATCATCTCTCTCTAAATGCATGGGTAAGAAAGCAGTGTAACTTGACCCAGGTTCCTAGAAGTGTTTTGTACACAATCAAGGACACTAAGTTTTAGGGTTGTTTCACACGTGTCCAGTCGCCTTGTATGTGTGTAGGCATTATTACGATATATTATTAGTGTAGGTTTATTACAAGAGAATTACACTTCCCCTTCTATTTCGGTCATCTGTTAGTTTTAATTTCAGTCGTCCTACGTCTTTTAACAGGTAACCTTAAAGTACCGTGTCACAGAATGCGTAAAATAAGCTCAAAAAGATCAATTGATCTTTCTACTTAACAGCTAATTTTAGAGGACGTCATTAGTGACAAGTTGACCAAAATAAAAATTTCTGAAAAATGCAACATTCCAAAATCGATCTGATCTACAATAATTATTAAAAACAAAGATACAATTTATGTTGCAGTTATGTCTAGATCAGCTGTAGATCTTCGAAACGCATCTGTCTTCACACTAAGACATACATTGGATTAAAACCGAGAGAATTCTGGAAGTTTGTTAAAAAAAAAGGCTTAAAAAAGAAATAAGTGAATTAATCTGCTGGAAAAGTTTGAATGTTCAGACGGATGGCTATGGGGATTCCAAAAAAGACCTAAAAAAAAATCAGTATAAGACATAATAAAATATTTTAAGAAAACTATCTACCTAATAGTTATATATTTTTAAAATAGATAATAAACAAAAGTTAATGTTCTGAACAGGATTTTGAGGAACATGAACATGAATAAAACTCAATGAGTATAAATTACCAGTTCATTGTACACAAAAATATCAAATATATATCTAGAGTTCTACTTACTACGATTATAAACAAACATGGATGGGAAAGTGTAGTGCTAATTCAATGAAGTTAAAATTAAAGATCTTATTCATTAAAAAAAATTGTTTTTGAAACACTCTACTTTACGTTTAAACGATTGATTTGGGTCGTTTAAAAATTAATATGACAACATAAATTAACAATGGAATTCAATTATACTACAGGTCAACCGAGAAGTAACAAAAGAAAGTAACAAAAGAAGTAAGGTGCATTTTGAATGACAACTAAACTACCGACAGCTTTTGTTAATTGTAGTAAAATTTCAGTTGGTTTAGCGATGGAATTCAGTCATATAGCTTTGTTTATTTGTATTAAGATTTCAGTCAGGTTTAGTGATTGATTTCAGTCGTTTAACTTTATTTTTTTGTTGTAAAATTTCAGTTGGTTTGGCGATCAATCAGGGCAGTAAAAATAATATGGTTGTAAGAAAACAACCTCTCAAACCAAGCCATTTCAATTTTATAACCTTGTTGACTGCTTCCTTCAATCGAACTCATTTGACAACAAGAATAATTGAAGCCGCCATGTCACTAATCACAACAAACAGCTAGTCGACTGGTTAGGCTTCCAAACACACTGTAGCAGGGAATCTCTTACTTATTAACTCATTAAATGGTAAATTCCTCAAAATTTTGGCTTATCTACAATCAAAGGGTAGGATCCCATCTTGCACTACGAACGGGCCAACCCACAAAACAGGCTGAGTGGTCCTTACACTTGGTTTTAGCTTATATTTGAGTGCCATAGTGGTCTATATTAAGTTATCTTATTTTTCAACAGATAGCAGCATGAGTTGGGTTGGTTCCAGCTGCTTAAAGAGTTGTAAATCTACAACCAGAACGGGCCATGAGTCTTGGCCCGCAAAGGTATCTCAGGTCAGGACTCTAGAGGGATGGCCCGTTCTGGTTTTGAACACCTCAATTCAGAATATTTAGGCTTAACCCATTAGATCCCAGCGACCCTTATACAATTCATACACATATCTACTATTGAAATAAGATGAGATAGAAGCTTCTTTGAGCTTATTCTGTGAATAATCACAATTCATTAAGTATTCTAATACATAGGTACGTTATTAACTAATTTGGTGTTACAATCAACTGTATATTTAACCACATTTCATTTAGTTAATTCACAATAACAAGATACATTTTCGGTTTAAAAGAAATGACAATCGTTTAAAAAAAGATCAGGGATAACACAAATTCCATAAAAGCATTTAAACTTAAGTCATAATAAAAGATAGTACTTCTCCAATCATTTTATTCACTTTAATTCGTATAGACCAATTTATATCTCAAGAAACGTTTTAATGACATCAAATAGCCCACTTAAGACGTGATAATTAAAAGAGTAAACCAACCACTTGATATAACTTCGAAGAATTTAGTAAATTAACTCCGCTTTCCATATTTTTATCACTTTTTCATTATGTTTACCTACATAATTTAGTTCAGAGAAAGGTAATGAAAGAAGTAACAAATGAGAATATAATCTTTATTTTTTTTAATCCTACCTTAATTTTCTGGCTCAAAACTCCGTGAGGGGGCAACAACAAGTAACCTTCTTTGAAAGGCTTTTCCATTTCCACAGCCATTCTTCATTATTTTATTGAAAATATCAAAGCTGCAATAATTATTTTTGTTTTAAGTATTCGGAGTTTTAAAAAATACAAACACTCAAGATTAAAAACAAAATAAAAACTTTAAAGTTACATTTTACTAGCCAATAACAACACTTTTAATAACAAAAGTAAACATAATACAGTAGAAGACAACAAATTAGTGAGACTAAATCACTAGAAATTCAATAAGATAATAACTAGTGAAACTTAAGTAACAGGGAAAACAGAACAGCGCCTTAGAAATTGAACACAAAAAATAAAAATTAAAAAAAAAAAACAACCCAATTCGAGCGTAGCCCCCGGGACGGAAATTCCAGAATACCGACCAGGGATAATTCTGATTGGCTTATATACTGAAAGTTGGACAACACCCACCTGAGCATTTGAAGGACACGGATTGTCAACAGTTTTACCAACATCAACAATATATTTTTCGCTATTTAATATCAAAATTAATTTTTATTTCTCTTTACAAACGAATTAAAATATACTTAAATTGTTGAAATGATCGTAAAAAATGAAATAATTTAATATCCTCTTCAAATAACATGGGAAGTATTAATTATTACCAAAAACTACATTATTTTTTAACAAAAAGAATAAATAAAAAATACAGAGTCGAAGCCTCAACAAGTGTAATTCCAAGAAAATACTTTCTCCTAGCTTTCATTAAAACTAAAACCAGACTGGACTAATACAGCTTTATGGAATATTTTTTACTGTAAATATATCCATTGCGTAAATCTTAGATACATAAGATTATTTGTAAATATAAAATTCTTCTTTTTTTTAACTTTTTAAACGGATTCACCAACTTTGATATAAAACCTCACATTTCTCTTCTTTATTTTAATTGTTCAGTCTAACTTAGTTTTGTCTTCTACAGAGTATTTACTATTACTGTCAGCGCCGGTGCTACACTTTTGGCCGCCACAGGCAAGACGGTTTTTGGCCGCCCCATTGAAATAGGCTTTCTTTAACCGAAGGGGGGGGGGGAGAAGGGTTATTTTTGGGGGCTTTCCTACATTTATGTGTTTGGGTTATTACACAAAAAATAACTGGGAAGTTTCAAGTCTTTGTGTTGGGTTCTTTCGGGAATAAAGAACCTGTAACGACCTCCAGGCAAAGTCAGACAAACGCAAGAAATTATAATTGTCCTCGGTTTGGTTTCGCCTACGGACCCTAAAAATGGATATATCTAGATATTATGCAAATTCAATAAAAGTTGGCCTATAAGTTGTTAAGTTTAATATTTTACTATTTAATCTAAAATATTCATATTTTAAGTTGGTAATAATAGTATTGATATTATAAAAAATAGGCCTAAACTGTCACTGGGACATGACTATATAACTAAATTTTTGGATGTCAAAAATTTTATAATATTAATATCATCTGAGGAAAAAATGGCCAGAAATTTTCTATGGCCATATTTTTAATATTATTCTTAGTGGACATTATATTGTGAATTGTAATGAAACACGCCTCCTCTGATTTTATTTTAGATTTGATTAAAAAGTAAATTTTTACTAATAAGCCAACTTTTATTAACTTCGGACAGTCTCGGCTTTTTTTGTTCTTGGGGTATAACAACTTAAATTATTTTCAACTTTTTAAAATCAAATAATTTTTCCACTATCAACCGCCCTTACAGAGACAGAGGGCTGAAAAAAGTTTATTTAATATAACCTGACTGCTTTTTAAAATAGTGCATGTCCCTATTATTTAGCTATGATAGTTTTTAAGTAATAAAGTAAAGAAGGCTATTATTAAAAACTCAATATTAGAGGAAGGGTACTTCTTTAGATAGTTACTCCCCTATGCTGCTTTAGAATAAAAGTGACTTTGACTAAATAACTATTAAGAAAAAGAGATGTTTAGTCCAATGATGTTTGGGACCAAGGAATATCCCATTTCTGTTTTTATAAGGGGAGTACCAGTCTAAAGAAGGACATTCCGTACACCTTTAGATTGTTACTCCCCTCTGCTTCTTTTTATAAGGGGAGTAACAATTTAAAGAAGTGCCAGAGGAAGAAACCTATAACAGTAAAATATTTAACAAGTAAAAATATTTGTGATGAGAAGCAAAAATTCGATCTTGAGATTTGGATGAATTTACACGTTTTGAGGTCCCCTGAGTCCAAAAAAGCGGGTTTTAAAAAAAAGTCTGTCTGTCGTCTGTGGATACGCCTGGAGCCTAAACTACTGGGCCAATTTTCACAAAATTTGGCATATACATGTTCAGAAAAATCATACCCCGAAATGAATTTTTCCCCAAACACTCTGAAAAAACATGAAAAAAATTATTTCCCGAAAACGGTTCCCACGATTTTGATTAAAAAATTCTAAAATGTAGCCCATTTAAATACGAATCTAACGATATAAGCCGTTTTCCCTGGGAAAATCTAGTTCCTGGGAAAATAGCTTTGACCGTGGACGGAGAGAGGCCAGGATCGATTCCCCGCCGAGGAGAAGTTATTTTTAAATTTTGATGAAAATATTCAATAATAATTAAATGTACCTACTATTTATTTTATTTTTTTCCTTTATTTGGCATTGGCTTTACACCATACAACCATAATTGTAAATGTACCTACTAAAACTAATAAATTGAAAACACTGGGCTAAGTAATTATGAACTCGTATATCAAAAACTTTGTCTGATTTGTCTCGGACCGATTTTTATTTTATTAGGACTAGGAGAGATATAACAATTATTAAAAAATTAAGGGAAGAAAATATAACAGTTATAAAGGGGTAAGAAAAGAGTTAAGTGAATAAATAAAAAAATGATATGAGCTTTAATAAAAAAGATTTAAGGAGGGTCACGATAGAAAGAAAAATACATACATAACAAAGACAGCCGATAGTTTTTTTTAGGAAAAAAAAAAAGAAATAACACCGGTGTTACCAAGAAAACCCGAAATGCGATTAGCTCGGCTAGATAACTAAAACAGCACCTGATAAGGTAGGTATTGTCTAGTGGTGTTATTACTAGGGTTCCATCTCTAACTTGCCTACTCAGACTCAGTACGGGGGTTACGCACATTATTATCGTTTTGCTACTACAGATTTTGTTTTTCAATTTATAAAATAAAACAAATTGAGGGCGTCATCGGCCGCCCCCTGAGTTTGGCCGCCACAGGCGGCCGCCTGCCCCGCCTGTGCGTAGCGCCGGCGCTGATTACTGTATTATCTTTACACATGTAATTTAAAGTTTTATAATTTGGTAGAAAAAAGAAATTTTATAGTTTTCTCTCTTAAAATAAAAATCTTGTTCCTCCTTCAAATTCTTAAAATTTAAAATAAACTATCAAAATGATAAGGATTAGAGAGTTGATGAAGATCGTCTGAATGAATTCAAAGAAACTCTCACTCCACTTAAAATAACAATTGGTTATATCTCATATCGAAGCAGCTTAATTTCGGCCTTTTTGAGGCCCGGATGATAGGTCAATGGTCTTATTATTCAGCAACGTAAATAGGGGGCCAACACTTGCCCCTCTCTCTCCCCCCCCCCCCCCCCCCCAAATGATATAAACTCTAAAAGACGTTCTGGAGCCTAAACGGTGTTTTTTAATCGGCTCTTCACTTCAAGCCTCGCAAGCAAAATAAGCTTTGTTTCAAACCAATTTATTTTTTGCAATTGTGGATTGCAAATGGATCTTTCTTCATTCCCTAAATATTCCTTAATATTCTCTATCAATTAGCTATTGGGCTAATGGGGGGGGGGGGGGGGGGGGTAGTTTTTAATGCAAACAAAGAAAAGTTGTGCCATATATTTTTCTGTTTCTTCCCCCTCCACAACTCATTTTTGACTATCGATTTTGACATTGAAGGTTAGTTTAGAATGACAGTATAGCATTCCCAGGCTACTCAGGGAAAAACAGAACAAATCCTGCAGCGTGCAGGAACATCACCAACGATAGTACACCCCCTCCCTACTAGTTGGATGGGGCTGGAACCTCCTATAATCCACTGACAAAGCAGAAAAGTCCTGCAAAAGTACTTCTAGCCTTTGGCATAGTCAATGAATGAAAAACAAACTTACAACAAAATTTAAACTTACTGAGGAAAGGTTACAAGACTAGAGGAATAATCATTAACAACCATCTGGAATGATACTGGGCAGGTATCAGACTCAGGTTGGCCTGCAGACTTACCTGATGATACTGTTAGAAACAAAATAAAATAAAACAAAAATAACCAAAATAAAAAACTACATTTCTAAAGGAGAAGTCATTTCCTAAACCATTCCATATTACTACGAATGTGCCTATGATTATCCTCTAGCGCTAGCGCCTTATCATTGGCATTGCCCTTGACACTACCTGCATGTTTGTTCTCAGATTATTTGCTACATGGCTTTAAAAGTGTGTTTTCTTGCCTTAGAATTTCTATATAATTAAAATATTCCACAATATTCTCAAATAAGTAAAATATGTGAAGAAATTCTATGAAGAATATCCTTTTCAATAAATATGCTTTTTTATGACCTTATATATTTTGAAGAAGGGGAGAGGGGCAGAAACATAAAAAAAAAAAAAAAAAATAGGAATTTTATTTAATTGATATTCATGCAAAGGAAAAAATATGCTTTTATGTCAATTCCTAACCCTGGTCATAACCTATGCAAATTTTCTGGTCATATTTTGTCAACCTTGAAGAGGCCAACTCTGAGCCCACTCTGAAATTCTATTCCTTTCTTTACTATTGGCCCCAAAAAACTTTTCTTAGGGCATTTAAAAAAAGAAGTTTTTTTTGTATTTTGCCTATCTCCGAGTTTCTCCACTTTTTATTTTTTCTACAAAATATGACTCATTTTGATAGGCTCGAACGACTGGATCTGAATAATCAATCTTTCTTTGCTCTCCTTTTGGAAGCCTTTAACCTCCAATCTGTGAGATAAGGAGACTACGTTTTTGTCTACCAAGGCTCTGTGTTTCACAGAGATGGCACGGCTTTTTTGGTTAACTAATCTGTCAGGTGAATTACACATGACTGTCTTCTTCTCATTTTTACAAGCTCTTATTTAACTTGTAATGTTTGTATGTATGTCTGGGTCAAATCTTGCAACTGAATTTTAAAGCAGTTATCCTCAACCGATATAATTGAAATTTTGCACACACGTTTAGTTTGGATGATAATGTATTGCTAATTTACTAAACTGGAGTGTTTTAAGACATTTCTTCCAGTAAAAAAATTGTATTTAATTTAAAAATTAAGTGACAAATATTTCTCATTTTGTTGGTCTTGGAAAACTAATTATTACAACGCAAAATTGAAAGAAAACATTCAAATAAGACCCAAAAAGGGTTTCTCTCTATTTTGCCTACATAAGAAGAATGAATCCTAGAAAGGTAAGAGATGTTTCTCAGAGTTGATCAGATCAACTGGATGTGCCAGGTGCCCGATACCCTCCCATATTGAAGTAACCTGATATTGTGTTGATCAAGATGTGACCTGGGTTTGTTCAATGGAACCAACAAACCATCCAAACCAATACCCTCCCATATTGAATTAACCTGATATTGCGTTGATCAAGATGTGGCCTGGGTTTGTTCAATGGACCCAACAATTTCAAAAAACCATCCAAACCAATACTCTCCCCAATTAACCTGATATTGTGTTGATCAATATGTGACCTGGGCTTGTTCAATGGACCCAACAAATTCAACAAACCATTCAAATTTCGTAAAAGTCAGATGAGTACTTTAAAAGATATAGGCGTAAATAAATGTGTGTTTGTGCACATGTGAAAGATAAACAAATGGGCGCAGAAGGTTGAAACTTATATGGGACTAACAATGGCCTAAGTACGATCTACCATCCGGATTTCATTATAATCCAAAAAGTTGTTTTCAAGATAAGTTGGTTCTCAAAAATTGAACGACAGAAAGACACAGAGCCAATAATGTTCCATGATGTCTAAAAGAGATTTCCATCTTGGATTATTTTTAAAAATCAGAGAGATAACATTTTTTAGATCTTCAGATCGATCACAGAGCTTCCGTTACCTTCGGTAAGCTCGGAAGCAATTAAATAGTTCTACTGTTAATTTTTTTGAGAGGCAAAAAGCTCATGGTTGGATGAGAATAGCCCAAGATCGAAAAACAATCTAGGCTCAATTCTCAGAGAATGGTAAAATTATCTTGTTATTCTCTGGACAAAACGAAAATGGCTGATAGGATGGTGTGAGGAACAGTAGACAGTAATGTGTGTGTCTCTCTTCTATCATTATGTTTGTCCAAATTAATAATAAAAAATGAAAGGTATAAATAAAAACAACTCAAAATCAAAATATAGTTTACACATTTTAATTTCTCAAACACATTTACTTTTTTAAATTTTAATTTATTTATTTTGTTTTTTTTACCTAGGTTTTTTTTATATAATTATTTTTCTTTTTTTCTGTTTGAACAGAATAAGAAATTGTTCTTACATACAAAAAAAAAAAAGAAACATACTAAAAACAGACTGGCATTAATCAAAAGCCAAGCCAATTTAAAAGCTCTTAGATTTGTCTGAAACAAAAAAGAATTGTTAATAAATCTGTAATTATAATTCCAGATTTTTTTTAAAAATCTTTTTTATTTCATTAGAAATCTTTTTTCTTTCAACCTGTAAATTTGTTTGATTTGTGCCACATGGACTACACAATTTCATTTTTTTAACTTTTTTTTTTAATATATAACTTTAAAATTATTTAATAAACAATTTTTCTAGAACATTAAAATCTAAGGTTTTTCTCTTTTTTTTTCTTATATGTTCATGAATATATATATATATATTATATTATTAATGTTATTTTATTATTTTGTTTCTTATTTAAATATAATAGTTTCTTATTTTTTTTCTTGTTTACTAAAGATTTAAGAATTCACTTGTTATGGGGGCACATTTTATGATATGTTTCGATTGTGGTGTTCATATTTCCTTTACTAATTCTACAACCCTTAATAATAAATCATAAAAATCTATGTATACACATAAAAAAAACAATATATACTTAAAGTATTTTGGTTTTTTTTTTTCCAATTCATTTTTGGGGTTATAGCAGTAAAAGAAAAACACCATTCAAGCAATAAAAGTTGACTACAGATCAAAAAATTAGTCAACCAACAATTTGATTACATTATTTAAAAATTATTTTTTCCATAGTTATTAAACTATCTTTACATCTAATTAAGGCATTACATAATTTTTTTTTTTTTTTTTTTTTTATAAAAAAAATTTGTTATCGCAATATTAATTTAATTTTAAAAAAATTAACAAAGAAGAAAAGAAAGAAATAAAAAAATTAACATGTTCTTTTTTTTAAAAAGTTACAAAGTAAGGCATAAAAAATATATATTACATTTTGTATTAATAAATTATTAAAATATTCTAATATATTACAAATAAATTAATTAGAGATTCACTTAAAATGAGGAAAAAAAAAATTAAAAATAATAATAAAAAATAATTTGCATATTTGAGTGATCTAGATAACATTTTTATGTCGGATTATAATAATAAATAAATTATTTTATAATTAAGGTACCATTGAAAAAATATAGAAGATTATACAGTAATCTTATATTGAAACTAGTGGGATGACAAAAATAATACTAGTCCATAAAAACAAAGTTTTTATCATAAAGCCTTTATATTTATGAATATTAGTTGTGTGAGTCATCGGCAAGCTAAGTTGTTAATTAATAAATTGATTCGTTCATTAACTTAATGTTTTATATAGGTAATAATTCATTCATTCATCATTTGATAGGATATTTTTGAATTGGTAGAGTCTAAGTTCCAAGTTTCAGCTCGATTGGAAGAGGATTAATAGGCCCTCCAAAGATTTTGACGACCCAAACAAAATCGAAGTTAATATAAAGGATTTAAAAAAGTACAATTTTTTTGTACAAAAATAAAAAAAATATTTACAAGTTAATTTTCTATTAATAAATACTTCTTTATTTGGTGTAATTTGTTAATGATATTTAACTAATTTTGACTCTTATATTAAGATAAAAAAAAGAAGCCAATTAAGGATATTTGGGGTTCCTTTGACAATATTTTTCATTCCTCCAGTTTCAACTAATGCTACAAGTACAATATCTTTTATATTTTAATTTGTTCTTATCTAGTGGAACCTTAAAACATTTAATGTAAACATGAAACATTTTTTTTTAATAAATAAAGTATTTATAAAAAAAAAGTTTACATTTTTGTGAAACAGTTTGAAATTTATGGAAAATTATCAATTATAATTTAAAGGACTAGTTCTACAATTTGGGTAAACTTTTTTTTGTATTTCTGGACTAGTACTATAAATTTATTTTTTTTATTAGAAAAATTAACAAAATACGCAGGAAAAACTCGTTTTTGTTCAAATATAATGATCTGTAGCCAATTATTGTATTTATTTATTTTTAAATAACTATAATACAAGACACATTGAATCCTATTATACTATAACATATGAGATATAATTTTTTTCTCTTTTTTTTTATAAATTAAAAAACCAAAAAAAGTAATATACATATAGAAATAAATGAAGACACAGAACCCTCAAAATAGAATGAGAAACAGAAATTAAAAAAATAAAAAATGAAAGGAACAATAAAAAAAAGGAAATAGAGATTCAATAATCACAAGGGAATATTAGGGAGAAAAAATTCAACACAATAAAAGTTGGAATACATAACAAAATTACATTTAATTTTTTTAATTGAGGGTGTGTCAGATTATAATTTTTCCTTATTAACTGCATTATATTATTAATTTTTTACAATTAGTATTACATTGATCTATATAGACATTTACTTTTCTATTCTATTTTTTTATTTTATTTTATTATTTTCATTTTATTTTGATATGTATGGTTTGTTTGTATAATGCGTCTTACCCCTTACAAAAAGCAAAACTAAAAAAAAATAAAATAAAATTAAAAAATGGGGTAAGACCCCCCTGTAGAGGTTGAGCTGAATTTTTTTTCTCCCATTTAATTATTTTTTTTTAATAAATATAATTCATTATATAATATATATTTTCAGAATTATTTTTATTTTTTTTTTTTCTTAAATTTAGTAAGTTTTCGCACGATAACAGTCATGCAATAAATATGGACGGAAAAATTCCACAAGGTGCGAATGCTATTTTTTATATAAAAAAAACATCTAAAGGACATCAGACTAGTATTAGTGAGAATAATATTTCTCTCTTCTATCTAATACGATGATTGTCTTGGTGAAAATGAATCAATATTAATGCAATAATAATGTTATAGAAAATTACTATATTTTTTTGAGATTAAACTATATCATAATGAATAGTTAAAGCATGGTATTCTCGAAAGTTCATCTCAATAGAGGTTTTATAATGAGGATTATGAAGCTCAAATACGTTTAAATTACAAACATTCAAGACAGTTTTAACTTGAAGTTAACATCACAAACATTCCTATTTTCAAGGATTTCCGAGTATCACGATGTTAACTCAAAGCAATAACACATTAAAATGTTATTAAAACAAGCATTTAAGATAGTTTTTACTTAAAGTTAACATCACGATCAATATTATTTCTATTTTCAAGGATTGTGATAAGGATCAAAGGTTCAATAGCATCACAATATTAACTCAAGTCAACAACCTTTTGATCTCTAACTTAACACAAATTAGTTTTTTTTTCTAAATTAGCATCACCATGTTTAACATCCTATTACTTACAATAAGGATTGTGAATGATGTTATAGCATTGTTATGTTAACTCAAAAGGACTTAATGATGAATTTAATTCTTCTGTTTGAAGTTAACATTAAGATTATCATCACTTCAAATCCTTCCGATAGAAAATAATCTTAAGGCAATTACAATCTTTCATTAGGCAGCCTATATTGTTATACCATAATTTATATTTCTCTAATTATTCCTACTTTTCTGACTGCCACTTTCAGAGTTCTACAATTTAATACACACCCTAAAAAAAAATAAAGATACACATAACAGTGGCAATACAAACGACAACTATCAAAATCCAATTTGATTCTATCTAAAATTTTAATCACACAAGAATACACCAATTAAATATTTGATGTCCAACAATAAGCAAATCCTACAAACTTAATTGTGTCCTCGTTTAAGGAAAGTAAAAAAGTTTTAAACTTTTTTAAATTTTAAAACTTGATTCGTTGTAATTCTATATTTAAGAAAATTAAATTTTCTTAATATATTTCCAGAAGATTTGTTGAATGACAAACACAATCTTTTCCTTCAATGACAATAATTATCGGATCACAACTAACAAATATATTTATTTTTTTTCAATTAACTTTACACTACTTACTTCATGTATTAATAACTATTAAATATAAATATATATTTTATAAAGCTGCTAACTACCAAATATGCTTAAAAAACTAAAGCATTATTAATTTTGTTTTTCTTTAAATAATTGGATTAGAGGTCAGATAGAACAATTTATTCTGACTGAATTTCTTTGCACTAGTTAAAAAATAATGTATATTACAAATTAATAAGTACTAAAGAAAAAAAAAAATATATGAATATATTAAATTGCTTGAAAAAAAGGTATCTTTATTATAGATCCATATTTGAGGATCTATTTTTACCCAATTTGTTTTATTTTCCTCACAGTGAATATTTTTTAAATAACTTTAAAAGGGATTATTTTTGTGGAACCTTAAATTTGAATTCTTTAAAGTATCCTTTTTCCACTTTTTAAATTAACATTGTTGGGGGATGCTTTATTTACTTTGTTACAAATTCAATTATTCTCAAATACTAGCAGACAGTCCAAGATACAACTGTAAAACACACTGATAAAATAGCAATCACACCTGTGTACACATCAATATTAATACAATTATTCTTAAATAACAAGAAATAAAGTTTTTTTTTCTAGTGATGTAAGCTTCATTTTTTTTAATAATCTTAAAATATTAAATAAATTAATGAATAATAAATCATTTTTTTAAAAAAGGAAGAGAAATTAATTATGAAAACAAAATAAATAAATTATACTACAAACAAAATTTTAAATTAATTAGTATACAATTATAAAATTTAAAAAAGAACATAATTAAACTATTATTAGAGTAAAAAATGTGGTCTTTTTTTAGAAAATGATTATTTTATTTAGCAATTTTTTTATTTAATAAATAAATAAAATGCAGCAACGATAAAAAAAACTTTTAAAGGGAAATATGCAGCAGTTACATATATTTAAATAAAACTATGGAGGTATACATCTTGGTTAAATTATACAAAGACAACACACAAGAAAGTAATCTGTTTAAAGTAATCCTAAAATTACTCTTTAGAATTGTAATTAAACATTTATTTATATCTAAGTAAGAATTATTTTCTAGTTTAGTTGATTCAAATCATATCGGGTGAGAAACTCTGAATGAAACTTATAAAATTTTGTTTCATTTCAATAGCATAATACGTTTAATAAGGAATAATGATTTATATTCTTTAATAAACTAATTATTTTGCTATAATTATAATATTAACATGGGGAACAACGGCCCTTTATGGGCTTGGGCCAGCCAAAAAGCTTATACAACTATAATATGTAACAGATGACATAGAGTTGGCATGTCACTCTAAGCTTATACAACTATAATAATATGTAACAGATGACATAGAGTTGGCATGTCTAAGCTTATACAACTATAATATGTAACAGATGACATAGAGTAGGTACGTCACTTTATCAGCTGTATAAGCTGTAGTTTTGGCTTCTGCAACTAAAGGGATGCCACTTTACTTAAGTAGCTACACATTGATATAGCAATGCTGGTTGACACCGAGCTAGGGGAGGCCTTAGGAGGAAACACCTTAGCTAGGGGACATCTTTCAAGAGTCAGGAATTGAACCCTTTACCTCCAGAGTCTAAAGCTACGATGATTGCAATGAGCTACTAGGACTCACTTATGTAAACTTAATCAAAATTAGTTTTAACCATCGTTTTAATAGTCATTAATATATAATCCAAAAATTAACTGAAAAAGTTAACTATTTAATTTTATTCGGAATGAGTCAATTCTAAATTATATAACTAACAATGATATCACAGGATAAATCCCTTGTATCACAAACAGAATGTAACACTGCATACATACCTTTAAAAGTTAGCCAAATAAAAAATAATGATACATATTATTATACGTAATAACAAAAATAATACCAACTTCTTTTTAAAAATGAACAACAAATTAATTGAACATAATAATAATAATTATTAATCAAATCATTTTAAAAAAACAATACAAACAATATTTAATGGAAAGGAAATAAGAAAGAAAAAAACTTAAATATATCACATCAATCAGACAAAGATGCACACAAAGCAATTTATTAAATTTTTTTTACACTTTTTAAACTATTATCACTACATTACTAAATGCTACAATTAATATAATTTTTTATTTAATTTTTTTTATTCATTTTTTTTTTCTTTTTCTTTTTTCTTTTTGGTTAACATCGTTCACAAGAAAACATTACTAGTAAAAAAACAAAACTAAGGCATAAAGAGAGGTAAATAGGGTCTTTTTCGATTTTAAAAACAAAAGAACCTTTTTTAAATAAATTTAACCGAGAATCTTTGGTATTTTATTTATCAAGTTAAATAAATAAATAAATTAAAAAAATTGTATTCTTAAAATTATTCTCATAATTAGTTAATTGCATTTATTTTTAAAATCATTCAACTAGTATTTTGTTTGACTAAAAGACTTATTAAATTTAATAAAAATTAAAAACTTACAAGATATGAAGTCCAATCATTTTAAATTATTTTAGATGTTAAAAAATTAATTACAGCGCAAATATAAAATTTTAAACACCATACATCCTCCCCTTTTTTTTGTAAAATCACAAGGTAAATGTGAGGAAATACTTCTTCATTGATATGGATAAAAAGCATTTCCTGTCATTTGTCAAACTACACCGATGTGTAGTGCAGCAAATAGGGGAGCTGTTGTCTCCTTTAGCTACGCCAATTGTAAATAATGTACTATTTATGATTTCAACAATATATTCTTTATTTAATCAAGAATGTTTCAGATAAAATTACCAGACTTCCAAATCTTTTAAGATAAATGATTAAATGATAATTATGATGATACACAATAGAACGTCGTTAATCCAAACTAATTGGGACTAGGGGTTCGGAATATCAAATCGTTCGGATTATCAAATATGATGTTTTTAAATCATATTAATGGCCATTGTGTGTGGTAAAAAGGAGAAATATTATTATTAAAATAAAATGTCCATTACCTGTTAATAAAAGTCTATTATCTATTGTAATATTTATTAGAAATTAATTTTAAAAAATCCCTATTTTTCTTTTGCGATATTGATGGCATGCATTTTTGCAAGGTACTCAGTACCTTGGTGGCATTCAGATTAGCAGATGTTTAGATTAACGATGTTCTACTATATTAACTATTTTAAGATATGCTATGTTTATAGCAGGATTAGATTAAAAAAAAAGCCAGGGGAAAAATAAACAAAAAAAAAAATCAAATTGGAATGTTAAAATATTTTTTAAAATTTGGTCTTTTTTAACACATTTTAATTAGGAATAATCTTTTTTTTTTTTAAAAAAAAGAAAAAAATAAATCAATCAAATAATATAAAGATGAATCACGACAATATAGGAAAATTGGTCATTGAAAGTTAAATGGTATTGTTAAAATTATTTATAGAGTTCTTGTACCCAAATGTTTTGTTACATTTTAGAGTAGAGGATAACTTTTAAACTTCTTAATATTCAAAGTTATAAAATTAATAACTAAAGAAATATTTGGAACTTTACTTGAATATGCACTCAAAAACAAAGTCAAGTTAATAAGTTGAATAAGAAATATTAATCCCAATCCACGCTTTGAGAATAAAAAGAAAGGGTGGCTTCCTCTATTTGATTACAATTTACAGAGATGTTAATAAAATGATTCAATTTATTTTATTATTCTTATTTTATCCTTTAGCATCTATTTGTTTTCAATATTAGGGATATATAAAGAACTCTATTCTAACTATTTTTATTTTATTATAATATTTATATATTTTTAATTTAAATCAAATTATAATTATTATTAACTACGGGAAACAGACAGAGAAAAATAGACTCCAGCGCTGGAGTCTATTTTTCTCTGTCTTTTTCCCGTAGTTAATAATAATTATAATTTGATTTAAATTAAAAATTTAATCGTTCCGTAGTATGAATACTACCAAAATATATATTTAAAAATATATACTTCTATTACCACTAACTTCCAAGAAAAAACGATTTTTGGAATATTTTTTTTATTTTATCTACTTTTTTTTGGGAATGGCAAAATGACGTTTACTTTCATACTCCTAAAAAAAAAAATTTAAATAATAATAAATCTAGTAAAATAAATAATTTAAATGACATGGAAAGGAAAAAGGTAAATAGAGAGAGAGAAGAAAAGGAAATAAGATAATTGTACAAATAAGATTAGTTAATTCTAAATAAAGAAGAATCAATAAGATTTTAAACATAAGCGAAAAAAAAATTAGAAAATGAATAAATTTCCTTAACATCACTTTCCAAGTGTTATTAAAAACTTTGGTTTAGCTGCATATTTGACATCAAGGAACTTTAAGTCCCGTTAAAAAAAAATCAATAAATAAATAATAAAAACAAAATCAATAAATACACAAATTAAATAAATAAAGAAGAAATATAAATTACATATTACCTTAGACCTAGAGCAGTGTTAACTTCTATTAATCATACGTTATTTTGGTGTTACGTTTCTTTAAATTTATGATTAAAAATGTATTTAGTAATTTTGTTTCATTTAAAAATATAACATAATGAAATAATAAGAATGATTAAACTGTTTGTATATGATGCTTGCAAGTAGGGGAATATATCAGTTTAATTCTATTTTTTTGTGTACTTTAAAACATTTATACATATGAAGTTTATTTAAAACCTTTACTATTAGACTTAACAGAACTGGAAAAATATATTGTTTTAGGCGGAGTATTGGCAGTTTGGCCTAAATATGATGTAATTTTCTTATGCAAAATTAAAAAAATTCATCACTTTAAATTATTAAATTTATGATGAAAAAAATATGAATGAATTAATATGATAATTTAAAAAAAAAAGAATGAATGAGTATAATGTAAAAAAGAATAAATGCAGACTACGTAAAAAAAATAATGAATGAATGATGATGGTTGAAAAAAAAAAAAATGTTATAAAAAATGAACAAATAATCATGTCAATTTTTTTTTTAAAAAACAATCTAATAATTATGATGAAAAAAAGCTTATCAATAGGAACACACTTTTACCAATTATCAAAGCTAAGTTCGGTTACCTAACTAAATGATAAAGAAAAAAAAGTTGTGTCTTACACTCCCTGTATACATCCTTAGATGTGTTCAGAGCATTGAAAACACGATTGTAAAATGGGTTTTAAATAATTTGGAATATGAATAATATAAAATAATTTTAATTACCTAATGGTAATTAAAATGTTTAGTTATAGTAAAGAGAAACAAAATCTCAAGTTTTATGGGAAAAGAACAAAACGATATAATATAATTCATTACCTACAACGTATTCATCTTTAGACAACAATATTGCAGTATTTTTTGGCTGATTCCTCCCCAACAAAATAATAATTTCACTTTTTTTAAATTTTCATTAAATTAAATAAAACTGCATAGTACGTACTTGTTATATATAAAAAAAAAAAAACACTTCACTAGTAACACAAACAATGTTTATACAACAGCCATAAGCAAAATCTTCATATCCATAGGTACTTGTAAAAAATAAATTAATAATTCCTTTATTTTAATGATTAATAGAAGATAAAACACTGCTTAAACATTTATTTATCTACCACCTCTTTCATTAATTTAATCTACACAAATCACCATTATATTTTTTTTATCTTTGATTATAAACAAAAAAAAAATACATCCTAGTCAATAATTATAATTAAATTAGTATTAAAACTATAAAAAAAAAAAAATAATAATAAAGAAATTGTTATACTCAATTTTACTTTATTAACAAGAAGTATTATAAAATTTACACAAGATAAAGCAAAAAAAGAAATAAATCATACCGTTAACACTGGTCTTTTGAGAGCTTTTTAATATATAATGCCCTCTATATTTTACTATTATACTTAAGTACATTATTTAAAAACATATTAAAAATTATATAATTTTTTTCTTTATTTATTTCTTTTTTACAGATTATAAATATAATGTATAGGGTTTAAATATTTTTTTTCTTCATTTATTTGATATGAATTGATATGTAATAGCTTGATATCCCATTAATATAGGTTTATTTTATTTTTTTCCCAATATTTTAAAAAATATTCAATTTATTGCTTTTAGATTTTTTTTTCCATTTGTTAAAAATTATTTAATTAATATTATAAATCTTTAGACAACGTCTAATAATGAATATATATTTTATTTATTTATATAATTTTCCTAAAACATAACTAGACTAATATATTAATTATTATATATACTTTTCTTATTATTTTATCCTAAAAACAAAATTTGGTTATTACATTTTTTTTTTTTATTTATTTAAATATATAAACAAGCTGCCTTTTTTTTTTTTAAATAATTTTTTCTTTGTTAAAAAATACAGTATTAACAATTTTTCTTTTTGTTCTTTATAAATTATAATATTTTAGGGCACTGTGAAGAAGATGCGATAATAATCAGAGCACTAAAGAATAAAAACACAGTCCGCACAACATTTTTTTTTTTTTTTTTTAACAAGAAATTAACAGAAATAAGTTCACAAAAGCTTCTTTTTAAATAATTTAATTACAGTTTCTTTTAATTTTAGTATTAATTATT
Source organism: Gerris lacustris (assembly GCA_951217055.1). Classification (NCBI taxonomy): domain Eukaryota; kingdom Metazoa; phylum Arthropoda; class Insecta; order Hemiptera; family Gerridae; genus Gerris; species Gerris lacustris. The sequence goes on from OX578280.1 coordinate 53,777,869, forward strand.
AATATATATATTCTTTAAATTACGATATAGAATGGGCTATGACTAATTTTTTTTTTTTTTTTTTAATTTTTTTTTATTACGCTGCAAATCTATATTCTTTTTTTTAATGTATACAATATTTTAAATATTTAAATAAATAACACACTCGATAAATATGTTATTTTTGTTTTGATTTTTTTAATAATTAATATATTTAATTAAATCAATATTATAATTATATTTATTTATACAGGCCTTTATTATTATTTTTTTTTTTTTCGATTGTTTATCATACATTTCTTGTATATTCATAAAAAAATTGGTTTTTTTTTATAGCCTTATAAATATATATTATTTTCTTTTAATCATATAAGCCTATAATGTATTCCAAATAATTTAGGGCACCTTTGGTTAGTTACATTATATATATAAATTTCAATTTTTTTAAATGTATAATTTTTTATTTAAGGGCACAAACACAGCTACAACAATCATGGATTACCTCAAAAAGGGGTTGACCTATATATATATATATATATATATATATATATATATATATATATATATATATATATATATATATATATATATATATATATGTGTGTATATATTAAAAAAGAGATCACAAAAAGGAAAAAGGAAATATATATATGTTATTATTATAGTAAAATGAAATTTTTGTATGAATCATAAAATAAAATTAAATTGAAATAAATATATGTTTTTTTGTTGTTTTGTTATCTATAAATTTAAAAATAAAATAAAATAAATTGGCCAGTTTAGAGCACTAGAGGTGTTTTTCTTATTGCATCTTAAACTTTAAAAGTTATGTCAAATTTTAATATCATAAGTCCCTTTAAACCATGTAAAAACTATTTACCAAATTCAAATGAGTAAGGTAGTCCTATTCCAGACCTATAGAATTCATTTATAACTGATACATCAAAATTTATTTATTTTTCAATCAGTTAATAAATGTATGAAATTCTAAAGGAACTGTACATGATGTTTTATTTATTTACTTCTTAAACACTTTACTTGGAGAATGATTTCAATAATATGTTCCAAAAGTTATTTAATATCAGACAAAAGGGATATTGTAAATATATTTAAAAAGTTGTCAATGCTAAAAATATTATATAAAAATTTGAATTTAGTTGTCATAAAATATTATGAAATACAAGAGTTCTTTTATGAATTTACTGCTTTAGCTTGGAAATCTAGATAACTCGAATTCTAGATCCTGGAAAAATGGTTTTGAAGCCATTAATTTTTTTGTTTTTCATTAAAAAAAAAAACTGTAAATTACAATATTCATTTTTGTTTTAGTAAATTAACAAACACCTCTTAATTTATTTGGCCTTAAAAAATAAAAGTAAAAACATTGAGAGAACATTAAAACATTAATTGTTAGTGTAAAAAGAAAAGTTGAAAATTATAAAAGGTACTTCAGAAAGAAGGAGGAAAAAAGAAACAAAAGAATCTAGTCAGGTTTAAATAAGCCCGAACCCATCCAAAATTATTGTCCATATTATTTGGTCCGACAACTCGCAAAAAGTAGGTCACTTAGAGGAGAAAAATTAAAATATTAAATCAAAAATTCAAATAAATTATAAAAAGTATACAAATCGTTATTTTTTTTCTTCATTAGGCTTGTCATTACAAAGAAAGAAATCAATAAAAAAATAAAACTATGTTTGTTCTTTAGGTATTATTTATATCTAACTTTTTTTTAATCGTTTTAAAAAAATGATTTTTTAAATATATATTTTATAAAGACAGAAAGATGAAATTTTAAGCATGAAGATTTTTTTTTTTTTTTTTTTTTTTTTTTAATGCTTCGGCGATACTGAAAGAATAGAAAAATGGAGGGTTTTTTTTAAATATGAAGATGAAGAAGCAGAGATTTTTTTTTTTTTTTGACATGATGAAAGCTTGTTTTTTTTTATAAGGTCCGGTAGTCCATGCTTGTACGGGTGGGTTAGGCCCTTACAGTCTCCTGTACCCACTCCCTCTCCCAGGGTCAGGTGCTCAGGTGCTGGGGGTGTGTGCCTCCACCTCCACCACCCGCTGCTGATAAGTAGTTGTAATTAGCAGTGTCCATTTTCTTCGATCCGATAGGATCCCTATACCACCAAGAATAAACAAAAAGACTTTAGATTAGTCCAATGTTTTTTTTTTGTTTTTTTAACTTTATAAAAAAGTATATTTAATTGAAAATTTGAGAAAAAATATATTCAAGGATACTTTTAATTTACATCGAGAAACTCATGTTGAGTAAGATAAACAGATTGAGTTTGATTTTTTTAGAAAATGAACTTTGATTTTGATATTTTTATTCGGTTTAATTTAACTAAATTGTAGTTTCATAAACTTTATTAATTTGGTTGTATAGAAAGGCGGAGGAGCTTTTAGAATGAAAAATTACACAGTTGGGATTAAGTAAAACCTCAAAGTATAAATTTTGTATTTTCCAGAAAGTAAAGACTGTTTGAGCCAATTTGCCGCACAGGTAAAATTGTTTTTCTAATTTAGGGGTTATATGTATTTTTTTAGTGAAGCAAGAGTACTAATATTTGTTCAAATAAATCCAATATGTTTGGCCCAATGAAATAGCTAGAGCCTAAGTTTTATAATGTAGTTTGTGTAGGCGGTATTTAATCATCCGCCCTTTATTATTCCTAGCTTAAAAAGCAGAAGAAAAAACGAGGCAGTTTGTACTTAAAATTTGGCTAAATTGAATAGCCGTAAACAGATTAACAGGATTAAAAAACTTGCAAATAATTTTCATAAATTAATGAACGAGGTAAAAATATGTAGGGAATAGAAAGAGTATGATAAACTAAGAAAGAAAAAAAATTCTTAATATTTTTAAAATCAAACAGTCTTTACTTCTTTTACCTTTATCATTTTGATTATTGTATAAATAGGTTTTACTTTATTTGAGTAAGCTATAATTGATGTTAAAGGTGCAAATTGACAATTGTTAGATTCCATAGAGAAGACACTCTCAACATAAAACCAGTCAATCTGATAACCCCCCAAAAAAAACACGAAAAATATTGTTCAGCTCATTTGCTCATCTTCTAATAAACAAAAAATGAAATGGATTTGGGATGGTCTTTAAAAGTTTATCAAAAAGAAAACATAATTTTTCTTGTAGCTCTGACATGCAATGTGATTGTATTGCAAACCTATACTGACAGTTGCAGGAAATCTGTTTGCAATATCAATTGCACTTTCAAGATGTAGAATTTAATTTAATTATATTTATGAACTAGATGTATTTGGGTTTGATTTTAAGCTTTTAATTTTTCCTTTCTCCATCTGACCTAAAAAAAAAAATCCTACTTGAAATAAATTGAACTTAAATATTTTTATTTTATTTTATAATGTAAAGCAGTATTTAAGGCACTTAAATTTGTATTTGATTAACTTTTGATTAGCTTAGCCCTACAAAGAGTAAGGTACAAGCTAGTCAATTAAATAATAGAAATAAAATAAGATAATTTTAAATGCTTAAAAATTATAATCATTTAACGCAATTGTTTCTCGATATAAATTAAAATTTGTAAAATAAACAAGGTTGGTAATTTAACAAATATATATGGATTGAGTATTTGGGGATGCAAAGGACAGCTAACATTTTTGTTTATATACAACTGATAATATTATTATTTTTTAATGTCATAAATAAAAAAATGTAAATACATATAGGTAGAGATATAGAAATATAATAAAACACCCATTCTTATAACAAGCAAATAAAAATATATAATATAGTAAAATTAGTAATTACATCATGCAAAGATGTTAGTGATAGAAAAATTGTGAAGTCTACTTTTCATGCATCTACCTATATTAATAGAAAAAAAAAAAAAAAAAAAAAAAAAAAAAAAAAAAAAAAAAAAAAAAAAAAAAATTAAAAAATTAAGCTCTGGATTTTTTGTATTCCTCCTCTTTAATGTAAAACGCTAAAAATTGGGAATAAATATTTTTAAAAAATCACATAAAATCAGTGATAGAAGGGAGGAAAAATTGTACACCTTGGAATATTCTGAATGATGTTCTGTGATTTCAATCTTTCGACTGAACGATTGACTAATATCATTTACAATTTAGAAATGGACCATTTCATACCAAAAATATTAATTTATGATATACCACTGTTTTCACTAGGCAATTAATTTATTTTAATATAAATAAACTGGGGGGCTTTTGATATCGATGGAAAACTGGGGAAAGTACCCCAATTAACAAATGGGACGAGCGCTGTAGCCTTCTTCATAACGAGCAGCGTGTTTTTCATAAAATTAAAAAGAACAAAAAGAGATTATTTAAATGGATAATTATCTGGGTACAAGTTGAAAACAAAGAATGGTTGACTTCCTAGGTCATACCAATGTTTGATCACTTGCTCTTCATAAAATAATTCAACAAAATTTGTCAAACTTGTAAATGTAATGATATAATTCATAAACTAATGGTGATTATTTGGTTGGAGGAGTCTATTTTTACGTGTTGAAATGGGACATAATTCCCCTGAATTTAATTCAGGTAACAGTATTTAGGTTTGTTCAGTCCCACAATACATGCACGGTGTGCGATGTAGTAGTCGCAATGACACGTAATTCTTTTTATATACCCGATGCCCCATAGACTACTCCAACTGATTAATTTTAGTAGGCTAACAATACTTAACATGTTTGAAACAATCTTTTAAAAAGGTTTCCTATAAGGTCCAAAACTTAAACAGGAACTAAAAGATAAAAAATATATCAGGCCAAATATCAACAATTGTTTGAAAGAAATCTGATTTTAATTTAGTTTGGGCAAACAATTAAATTAAGAAACTGGCTTAGATTACATTTAAAAGTTATTAGCATTACCTATGAAATAAAGATATTTCGTGCAAGTGCATTTCATGCAAAAATAAATAATTAAATTAAATTAAAGAAAACATTTTTCTTCAAACATTCTACAAGTGCAAATGTGAATTTTTACTTCACAATATGCTGTAAATAAAGTAACAGGAAATTTTCGGTACATGTACATCAGAGAAACTTGGATAAAAAGGAATAAATCAACCTAATACTTAAAAATTTAAAATTAATATTATTTTTATACCCTGAATAATAAAGAGTAGAAAGATTAATGAACTAAAAAGATAATAAAAAAATCCAACAAGTTTTTAAAACGCAGAAAAAATAATAGAAGAACTTAATAAATTAATTTAATTAGTAACAGAACACAAAAAAAAATCAGCATAATGTCCTATCTAATAAAATAATAAAAAAGAGGATAATAATTAATTAAATACAGGCATCAATATAAAAAAAAATGAAAAATGTTTTTGTTGTTTTTTCCGTGCAAGCATGAATAAAAGTAAAAATATTGACAAATGATATGAAAATATTAAAATTATTTTCAAACAATGAAACAATGTACACAGCCTTGAAATAAATTACCTATGATAAAAATAAATTGATCTTAACATTGAAAAAAAAAAAAGAATCAAACATATTTCATTCAAATTATTATTAAATAGATATTTTGACTGAGATTCTGCTTATTACATTTATTTAAAATTCAAATGATAAAATTAATTAGTTTGTAGTCAATTAGCAATAAAAATTTATCTCAAGACACGGATGTGGTGTTTTGACAGTATACAAATAAATTTTACTCCGTGATTTTTATTTAGAATAGAGCCTTGTTTATGTTAAAGTATATCTCTTATAACCACTAAGAAAATGTATATATTTTTTTTAATTTAAATGAATATTCACCTATTAGGTGTTCACTTTATTTTGTTTTATATATTTATATTCTGCAATATGTTCATCAATAGATAATTACGGTAACTTAAATAAAAATACAAAATACCTTTTATTGACACTATTTCTCATTATCCATATAGTTTGACCACTTAGAGCATCTTTTTGATGTCTCTTAACACCCACTAAACGGAGTTGGCAAACAACTAAAATTAACACTTTAAAGCATTTCCTTCAATGGTCATCTCATACTCAGATATAAAACCAGTGTAGAAAGATACAGAACCAGCTGGAAAAATTGAATGGTCTCATAACTTAATTATTTCCATATTTTGATACTTTAAATATTTATAAAAGCTCTAAATAGAATTTAAGTTTTAATAATAAATATTTCCTAAATAAGTAATTTATGTGTTTTTTTTTTTAGAGAAACGAAATCAGGAAATAAATTAGGTAGATTCTCTAAAGCAAAATGAGATGCATGGCTCTCCATTTAAAGTTTCCGGTGCAGGAGCACAATCAATTTTCTAGTTATAGTGTTTATTTCAAAGGCATTTCTTATTAAATATATTTCCCTGCCAAGAAAAGGTCTCAATGCCCTACAAAAGGTCCATTAATACATCAAAAGTCATTATTAAATTTAGGTGTAGGAACATTGTTCTTAAAGAATGACCACAGCACGAAGAACATTTTTCTCAAAGAATTAAATTGGATTCTGATTTATTTTTAATTTAATATTGAAGGGGTTGAAGTCCGATGTTTCGCTTCCACTACTGGAAGCATCTTCAGGGATTTGGTGCATCGTGATGTTTACTTGAAGCAACCAGTATGTCTCTTTGTTGCTTCAAGTAAACATCACTATCCACCCCACCCCTGAAGATGTTTCCAGTAGTGGAAGCCAAACACCGGACTTAAACCTCTTTGTGACACGGATTTCACCGGAAAACCAAGCTGTTTATTTTCCTATACTTTATTTAAAATTCACACTAAATTATTTTTTTAAGTAAAAATTAAACATAATATGATATTAAAACAAAAAAAAAGACACCAATTATTTTATATATTAAAGTATCCTTTAAACATTCTATATAAATAAGTAAGACTGGTTATTATTTTCAATAAAATCCATACTGACACATCATAACACTACTTTTGTTAACATAAAGCCACATAACAAACACACCCATTGATTTGCCGACGAATTTACCTCATGTTTAGATGTGCAATTCACATCTAGGATTGTTTTCATTCCAAGATGCCGTCATCTCACTACCGTTCTTAAGATGATTGAAAGAACGATAAGACATAGCATCACTGTAATCAACTTCGAGCCCGACATGTGTGTCCATTTGTTTGCAAGTCTGTAAACCAGTTTATAAAAATAGAATTTTTTCCCCCAATTTATTTTCTGTTGTTCAGAGTGATATAAAAATGGTACACTCTTTTACTATGTTACTTCAAAACCACCAAATTTGTCAACCCTCAGTAGACTATAATACTTTAAAAAATAGAACAGCGAATTTAACAAAATAAACATTTTATATAAAACTACTAATTATTATTTATAAAAAAGTTGATTATTTGAATTTAAAAAGAAAATCTATTACGGTATATTAACCGCTTAATACTATCAAAAAATGTGGGACCTAAATCATCTGACAACCCACTACTAAGTTATGCAGACAATCTCGTCGGCTAGGTGAAACTTTATTTCAGAAGAGGTCATTGAATATTTTTTAAAATAAAGTGTTAATGATAAATCAATTATCAATAGTTATTTAAAGTTTAAACTTCCTGGTATTATATGACATCATCACTTGCATTACACTTGAAATAATTAAAGCTAAAACTGAAGTAAGAAATAAAGATATAATAAATGGATACCTAAACTTTCCCAGTTTTTGTTTCTACATTCACCCCACACTGCTATTTCTTTTCTTTTAAATTTTGATTAACTTAAATGTTATCACAAGAATATCAATGAACGTGTCAAAACTTGCAATTTATTATGATTCTCCTAATAATTTTTCAAAATTGGAATAGATTAAATAAGCATTCATTTTCTTTTTTTTTTTTGCTCTATCAACAAATGATAACATTATTAGGCTTTCATTTCACGAGAGGATTTACCATTCTTCAGATTCAATATTTGATTTTAGGCAGCTTTCACACCAAAAAGACAGGGGGACAGAAGATAGGCAACAAGAGACACAGATAAATAGCAAATGGTTTGAGAAACAGGCTGATGAGACAATGTTTTGTCACATACTTTTAAAAAGACAAGAGACAAAGAAAAAACCAACCAGCCGGTTCCTAAGAGACACGGTCTTCTGTCTCCAGTCATGTCTCATGTCATTGTCTTTAGGTTATCTATTAACTGACTTTTCATAAATTAAGATGTTAATTTAGGTAATATTAAGTAACTACTTACAAAAGGTTGACTTAATTAATTTCCTAAAGTTGACTTCACGATCAAAGTTAGTTCTATTCATATTATTACACATCTGAATACTTAGGTACACATTTAGAACTTAGGTAGTAAAGAAGTAGGTAGTAGAAACCAATGTAGCCTTTGTAACCCTCATAATTTATTTCATATAAATGTAGTCTAGAACCTAGAACCCTTTAAAATAATCTGTAGATATTATTTACAGTCTTTTCCTTCACACCTTTCATAAAAAAAATCTCCCTAAATTTGTTTAAAACATGCAAGTATAATAAAATCCAATAAGATAAGATAAAATAAGATCATCATTCTTGATAATTTCAAGCAAAACCTTAACAGCCGTAAGATTTATCTTATAGGCAATTTAAATATATATAAAAAAAATAATGCATCCAGCAATTTATTTTGTACATTTCTTATTTTGTTTGAAAAAAAAAAAAAAAAAAAATCAAATTAGCAGAGATTAAATTTGCAGGTGTCGAGAATTTGAATTATAGCTGTTATTCGAGCTCTATCGATAATTTACACTTAAGATAATTACATTTTGAGTTATTTAAATATGATTTTGGATCATTTAATACCTCGGACATCTTGGTTTTAGCATATTCAATGCGTATGGCACCACGGTCAGAGGATAGTAGATAGGTGCCCTGAAGTGAAGACATGGCCTGAGAGGCACATGTCACATCCTGATATTCAGCGAAAGCCACCGGCGAACCTCCCTTAGAGTGAAGACGCAGGCGGCAGAATCCAGGCAGACTATCCATGTCAGTCACAATAATAACATTGATTTTTGTTTAGTAACTAAACTACAAACTATCTATAACTCTGTTTCCACTCTCTGTGAAATCGGTATATAAGTTTTTTTATATTTTTAATTCTTATAAGAAACAAAATTATAAGAATAATTTTTTAATGATAAAAAAGTCAATTTCTTTAAAAATTAATTAAATAAGAAGCATTGATCCGTACAAGGATTTACTATAATTTTTATTTTATAGTCTGGTTTTTACTCTCTTATGTTTCAAACACCCAAAAACAAGTTATATATTACAACATAAACTTATAACAACAAGCTAAACTAGAAACAAAGGAAATCTAATTGTAAACTCAACATTGGAATTCATAGCTTTTATAATGGCTACTAGGTAAGGTTGCTCTTTCTGACACAAGAAATGATGAAAGAGAGTATACATTTTCTACTTCCCTGCTTTTAACTTCTAACAATGACAATTTGATTCGCATTTTAAGTAAAACTACTTTTTGTTTTTAAGTTGAGTAATGGTCTTTAAGGTACACACAAATTTTTACTTTTGGTAGCATTCCAAGTAGATGTATTTTAATTTTATAGAAAGAGGATAATGTTTAATGTTAATGATTCAATTTTATATTAATTATATTCAATAAGAAAATATTTTAACCAGATGCAATCAGCCAGAAAACCAATCTTGGTTCTACTAGACAAGACAGTTTCATGTATGATGACTTTGCTTCCACTACTGGAAGCATCTTCAGGGATGTTGAATGTCATGATCTTGAATTGAAGCAACAACAAAATGAACTAACTATTGTAGTTAAGCAGGGTATTTATATTCTCATTATATTCTCCCTCTAGGATTTGTAAATCCCTTGTTATCAACTCTATCAAAGGAAAGGAATAATACCATATACACTAATGAATCAGAATATACTATAATAAGCTGTCCAAATATAGCTATAATAAGCTATCCAATTACAGCTTATATACATTTCAGTTTGTAATTTCTTTGAGTTAATGTCAACCTCCACATCTCCCAATACACGGTGCAAACCAGAAACATATTGATTTTATAATGAATTCAGTCTAAATTGAGGGACCACTTAAAGTGGGAAACATATTTCACTCTATAAGACAGAGATATATTTTAACCATATAAAAAGAAGTAAGTTGGTAAGAAATTGACATTTTTAAAATGTTTCTTTTATTATAAAAATTAAAAAACAAGAAAACTTTATACAATACACTTGACTCCTTTCACCAGCCCCGAAACTCCCAGGCCCTCCCTTACAAAGAAGAACTTCAAAAACCCTTATGTTATCTTTAAGTATTTTATATGTTACCTAAAAAAAATAAAGTACCGAAAATTTCTTTTGATTTTTTTATTAGTAATGGTGTAAAAATAAAAAAATTGCTTAACTAAAGTGACGGCATTGTGTAAATTTCAATGTATTACCAAACACAAGTGCTTCTAAAGATTAATTTAAAAATAAAAATTACTCAAGTCACATTTAAATGAAATGTCACATTATAGGTCACCATTTTTAGTTCCAATATTAATTTGGTGAAAATAAATAAATAAAATAAAAATACATATGTTCTGTAACAATGTATAATGAGGAGAGTACCGAGAAATGTCGGATAATAAAACAAAACAAAAATGGTATATTTTCTTTTTTGTTAAATTTGGTTTTAAAATATTATTTTATACACAGTTCAACAAAGAATTTCTTAATTATTAATACTAAATATAAATAAATAAAATTTAATCTTTCTGTTTTATATGTTGTTTTTTTTATCATTATTTTTAGTTATTTGAGGCCCTTTATCCAGATTTGATTTAATAATTTATTTTTATTTTTTTAATAGCAAATTAAAAAAAATATTGATTTTACAAAATAGAAGTAATTTTACAGGATCAAAATTTCTATTTTGATTTCATGGAAATTTAAAAAAGAAGTTAAACAAAAAATTAAAACTTTTTAACCAATTGAAAATAGTTAAAATTAATTTTGTTCATATGACATAAAATTTTATATGTATTAATATACTAATGATGTAATTTGTTTTATGTGTTTCATTATTAACATTATACTTTTTAAATTGACAGAATAAGTTGTTACATTAGTTTATTGTTTTTATGTAACACAATTCTCGATTTAGTACGTATACAGACGGCTGTGTTTAAGTGTGCTGATACTCTTTAAGTGGGGTGCTAGAAAAAATAAAAATTCCAATCATGGTGCTACGGAGATTCGAGTGATGATATATTTAAAAAAAAAAATAATACAACTCATTTGTTTCAAATAAAATAAAGTGAGGTTGAATAATTTCAAATTAAGTGCTCAGTTCTTTCCACTTTTATTAATATATATATATTTTATTTTAAGTGTTTTTGTGCTTAGTTATATTTTTCATTGGGTGCTCTGGGAGTTGGTGCACAGTGAGAGTGAGACAATGAGAGAAAAAAAAATGTACCAAAAAACAATAAGAAAAAAGCATGCAAGTCAGTTTATAAATAGAAAATCAACTTAAACAATTTATTGCAACTCATATGAAAAAAAATATATATATTGTGTTAAAATCATAATAGCAGAGATGTTACAACTAGGAATGAATAAAGTTTGAATGTAAGAGTAAAAAGTTTTAATTGAAGAATCAGTTTAAAAAAAAAAAAAAGATCATATGATCGTTATTACGAGTAAGTTACACAAAAAACTAATTAACTGAACTTTATTGCAAGAACTTTAAGAAAACCTTCAAAATAGTTTTTGACTGCGATTGGAACACAGAAATATGATAAGCACACATAATGCAACTTGCAGACAGTTATCTTCCCAAATATAGGAAAGTCTTAGAAATAAAAATATAGTTTTAAAAGCTTTTATCAAGATTCTTACTTTTACAGATTTTTTAAAAAAAAAAAATCCTCACTTCCATTACATTTTATTTGAATTTTAAACAAATTAATACACAAAAGTATTTTAGCATAAAAACAAAAACTTTTAACTTATGATTTCAAACACAAGTAACCTTTAGCAGAATTAGTTTTGTTTTCATAAAAATGCATGCTTTTATTATTCAGCTGAACAAAATAAGGATCTTTTCTTAAATCAATTTATAGTTAATGCAGTTACATTTTATAGCCACTCTGTGTTCAGAACCTAATTATATAAAATCAAATTTAGTTGCAATAAAATGTTTATTATCCCTTAAATCATACATCATAGGACAACCACCATAAAAAAACAATGGTTAGTTTAGTAAGTGGTTTTGTTAGTATACTACTTATATCCCTTCAAAAATATAAACAAATAAAAATGTAAAATATTTACTTCCAAAGTTTTAGAAATAAAATACTAATTTCTATTATGATTATCTTATTTTGTTTGTAAAAAAATATAATATATATTCACAGTACTAAAGTTGTCATTAAAATAATAAAAAAAAAATCATTTCAAAAAATAAACATGTATATTATTTTAATTTTACTCAATCAATAATTAACAATAAATCAAGAGGATATTTTCCTCAAAGGAAAAATTATAAAAAAAATAAAAAAAAAAAATAAATAAAATACGTTTCAAATAAACCAAATATTTCCAAAAGGAAAAAAAAAATTAATTATAAAAATATTTCTTTGTATATTTCTATTTGGTAACCCTAAAATATAAGGCAGACACTCCCCACATTTTATTTTTCCTTCTTACAAGGTATTCCCCATGTTATAACTTGATATTATTATAAAAATTATGATTTTGATATTTTAGTTTTACTGCCTTTCCTAAACTCATTTAGTTTTATATAATCATGTTTTTCACCCTATATAATGATACATAAATAAATAAAATATATGTTGTAAAACAGAAGTTTTAAATTACACACAGTATATAAGGTTTTTTTTTAGGAAATTAAGGGGTAGTACAAAAGTTTTTGAGAAGTTGGGAGTTCATAAATGGTATGAGATAGAAAGGAGTAGAAAGGCATTAGTAAAAAGAACTAGAACTTTTCACAGGTTTGAAAAATGAAGAATGTGAATCATTTTAAGAAGTTTGTATTCTCATATATTTGTACTTTTGTTCTTATTTGACTTCGTAAAATTAAATTTAACTAATCCTCATTTCAACAGAAATGTATCGTTATAGTTTACACAAGAAACTCAAGTGTATATTTGAGGAACACCTTATAAAAAAAAAGACAATTTCTTTTTTCAATGATGTGTTGAGGGATTGTGTGAGTAGGCATGCATGATGTTTGAATACCTGCTAAATATCTCCTTGAGTTCGTGCTCCGATACAAACTGTCCCAAGTTAGCTACAAATAGCGTAGAGCAGGGAGGAGCTTGCTGAGGTGGCGAAACTCCCTGCTGAGAAGTTGGCGATGATGCCACTGGCGACGCCAAAGTAGGACTAGGCAGGAATGGAGGCATTGAGGCTCCCATAGAATTCAACGCCGCATTATGGTGACCCATTGACACGGCCTAGAAATAAAGCAACAACTATTAAATATTTTGATAAATATCAAATCATAATAAATGACAAGTTCTAAATGTATAGAAAAAATTATAATAGCTATATTCAGATCTTTCCTAAATAAGCAAAACAAAACAGTGATGGTGAACTCACAACAAGTGCAAAATTGACAGTTCATTGTCAAATCAAACAAATCAGTTTTTTTAACAGTAGGGTTTTGACCATCATTAGTATACTAGATGGTTTCATCCCACAACAATAAATACAATGCTTTCAAAAGAGAGAGGTATAATTAGATGCTTTATATGGTTTCATGGCACTTCTTTAGATTGTTACTCCCCTTATAAAAAAAACAGAAAGGAGTAACAATCTAAAGAAGGTGTACAGAATGTTCTTCTATAGACTGTTACTCCCCTAATCAAAATATAAGTGGGACATTCCTTTGTCTCAAAGTACATTGGACTAAATATCCCTTTGTCTTTATAGTTATTTAGTCTAAGTCATTTTTATACAAAAACATCATAGGGGAGTAACAATATAAAGAAGTACCGGTTTCATTTGACCATTGGTATAATGCTAAGCGTACAAACAATATCAAAAAAGATAACAAGTTAATTAGTTGAAAATATGGTAAAAATCATTAGTTGCTTGTTGGCTGTATGATATTCAAACCAATGCCAAAAAAACTAAGTTGTTTGCTGAGTTATTACATGAGCTGATTTGGCAATATTTATCTTGCTAATATTTTTAAAGTATGAGCAACTTGTAAATACTGGTAAAAACCAACTCAAAATCAAATATAATATATTTGGAGAAAGTGGAACACTTCACTGCTCTTTCAAGCTAATTTGTAACTTTTTGGCTCTTTGCCTAACTTGGACTGGGGCCCTAAGCTTTTGTCCTATTTCTTTCTTCCATTAATTCTTGTCCTGATAACTAGTAAAATATCTCAGTTATCTGTAACCACGATCAAAAAGGAAATAAACTGGAGCGTTAAAATAAACAAATTACTTCTGATGATGGTAACGTGTCCTTACAAATAAATAACCACAAGGATAATTTTACTTTGCAAAATTATTCACATAAAGATACTGGATGATTATAAAGGACACTTTTATTATACCAATTTAAATTTAAAAGAACAGGGTAACAAATTTCACTTGATGGATATTAAACCAAATAACAGATGTGGTTAGATTGGCGATGACAAGTATAGACTCTATAGTGTCAGTTATCTTGAAATGGTATACAATGGAGATCCCTCAACCCATCACAATGAATGGATTACCCTCAGAAGAGTTGATTTCAATTGGAAAGTTCCCCCAACAGGCTAGAACAATATAGCCGATGAAACAATCTCTTTTAATTGCCTATATTGATTATTTTCAGACAAAACACATATTTGATTAAGTATGTACAATAAATGTCAGGAATTAGAAATATTTAGATGCTTTGACATCTTTTATTTAAAATAGATTTTTAATAAATTTATCCATTAAAAAGTGTTAATTCGAACATTTTGCAGTAAAGAATCAATCATAACTGATCTTCTTCTATGAGCTAATGAAGAAACTCAAACATGGACAGACATCTTCAAAATATCTTATCAATTCATTGATGCCAAGAAATTAAAGTAGGCAGCAGCAATCAAAGTTTGGTTCATAAACACATATTTTCCTAGTAACTTCTTTAAATAATAAGAAGTTCTAAATGCTAATAAAACTCGCTAGAGTAAAAATAAATAGTAGATTCTTTAACAAGGGCCCCAGTTAGGAACTTAAGAAGGCATCTCTATCCTAACTTTCTCTTTATTATGTTTTTAAAACATATAATTTCCAGTAGATTAAATAAAATATTAAAAAAAGCTTGCTTTGTAACCTAGGATTTGCAGGATTAGAATGATAAATTATTTGAGCAAGAGCGCAGCATAAAGGTGAATTAAAAGGTAAATAAATCTCTTAGATCTGGATGTGATACATTTTGATATTGCGTGAATCCCAATGTTTTACTCACTGAAAGGATCATTTTTATGAAATAAAACTCTTATCATGAGCAATTGCCTTAAAAATTATCCTTGCTTTCCCTCCAAAAGATTTAGGTTTATTAGACTCAGGTAACTGAAGCTTACTTCATAGAATAGGAATACAAGGATAATTATCTAAAAAAAAATAAAATGGGATATGCTAACATTCTGTTAAAAGTAACAAATATAAAATAAGAATCAATGGTAATTTACAAAATTCACCTGTCTGAAAATTAAGATTATTACATTAATTTGAACTTTAAGTTCAACCTATGAACATATCATTATATATATATATATATATATATATATATATATATATATATATATATATATATATATATATATATATATATATATATATATATATATATATATATAAAACAAACAATGAATTAGTAAAAGAAATAGAATTAATTGCACATAAAAAAAAATGTTTACAAAAACAAAAATAGAAAAAAATAAATAAAAAGAGAAGAAGGAGACAAGCCAGGGGTAAATGTAGCAGGTTTAGGAAAAATATCATCTTTTTTTTATTCTTGTGCAGCATTTCAAACAGATAGCAGGGCCCAAGGCTGGGTTGAATACAAGATGAAGCTAAAGGTGAATTTAGAATAATATTATTGGGTATACTGAAGAAAACAGTGGGAGAG
Source organism: Gerris lacustris (assembly GCA_951217055.1). Classification (NCBI taxonomy): domain Eukaryota; kingdom Metazoa; phylum Arthropoda; class Insecta; order Hemiptera; family Gerridae; genus Gerris; species Gerris lacustris. The sequence continues at coordinate 53,793,976 of OX578280.1, forward strand.
GTATGACTTGAACAGACAACTAGGGTTCTCTTCAAATCCACCGCAGTTATATAAATGATAAAATATATACATGCAATAACCATAAGTGTACGCAAATTGTTTGGAATAAAGTGGAGGCGAAATAAAATAGTTGAAACTAAGCAAGAAATGAAGTTTGTTAGTTAGAAAATAAAATATAAAATGTTTTATTTTACTTAAATACTTTTATAAATCATATAATGTATTGAAAAAAACAACAAAATAGATGTTAAGTAAACCATTTCGTTTACACTACTGGACATTTTTTCAAAAACATCTTACATCATTTGAAAAAAAGTGGAAAAAGTGACTTACTAGGAAGCACATCAAAGCTATAAATACTACAACTTTTTTTTTTACGTCAAATGTTGCTTCAAACATCAAATTCTCAATAGATGGTACCTGAGATAAATATTTATCATCATAATGTAAGAAGTAGCATTAAAACAAGTAATTAGAAAAATGATAACACAAGTTGTATAGGCAAAACACAACCCTTTTTTTAGTTAAAATGTTAGTTTGCCTTCTAGGTTTCAAGCAAGTTCTGGATATGTAGGGTGCCAGCTAACATGGTACAGCGAAATATCTCCGGAACCATGATAGATAGAAAAAAAAAACGGTTTTCAGGGTTTGATAATGGCTATAAATGCGATGCCAGAACAAATGCTGAACATTTTCTTAGTTCAGCAAAAGTGTGTGCATTTTACATAATTTAAAAAAAAGTGAATAAGAAGCCATATTTTTTTAGATTAGATGGCTACCAATCTGGCAAAATGGGTAAAAAAAAGAATTTTTTTACTCTTGGAAATTTTTCAAAAAAAAAAAATCTTGAATCTTTTATCCTAAATCCATTAGTTTAGCTGTAAAATGGACTTAAAGTTTCAATTTTAGCAATTTCTCCAGACGGCAAACTAATGCCATTATCAGACCCTGAAAACCGCATCTTTCTATCTATCACGGTTGCGGAGATATTTCACTGATCCATGTTAGCTGGCACTCTGTATCTATGCCACTTAGATATTATCACATAAGTATCATAATGGATAGTACCTCATATTCAGCAGATTATTTTCATTACTTTTTTAGAGTTGAATAAGCTGGGAAAAGGATTAAACTCTTCTTTTCTATAAAATTTTCATTCTGCTTAAAATTTTTAAAAATTATTTCTACGTCCTGCTTCAGAACCAATTGCTTAAGGCAAATATTATTATTATATTGTCAAAATGCCCAAGATCTGTTCCTCATAGTGTGCTGTAGATGACCTTTGCTTATTGTTGATGTTGAGACTAGAATGTTTTTCAAAGGTATTAGAGCTTAATTCAATGTCTTGTTATGGTTTACACGGCTAATTTTTGAAGTAAAGACGGTTTTTGTCTTTTATCTCAGTGGTTAAATTTGCGTCTAGCATTCTTTAAGAGCTTAAGTCACTATACTCATTGTTAAACCTCTTCAAAGAATTATTTCAGTTGTTAAAGCAAAATTTAAAAAAACTTTATTCACATTTTATAAAAAGCGGTACATTGTAAGACTATGTTAGACTGCTGTATTCACAGAAATGGAAAGTCTACAGCCTATGAATCAAATTAAATTAAATAGGATCTAAAATAAATTGTATTTCTACAAGAAATATCTAAGGAAATAAAAAAATAAATATTATTGAATGTATATATTACACGTATATATTGCAAGTGCAAAACTAATTATTATAAAATAAATAAAAAGATGTTAGTGCAAAACAATATCTGTGAGTGTATAAAAAAGTTATCTAACAAAAGATGTTGCTTGTGAGTGAGGTGTGAATCAAAAGTAGATCTAAGAAAATTATTGTCTTAAATTTGCATTTATTTTGAAGGACACGTTATGCTAGCCATGAAACAAGGCAATAATTCATTGACTAGGTAAATGAATATATAGCTTGTTGTAAACTTCAATTCATATGAACAAATATTCGAAAATTTATTGAGAAGTATTGATTTTTTGTCCTTAAATTTTTTTAAAGTTTTTCTTTCGATAATTTCAATACAAAAGTGATGGAAAACCAATTAATTGAGCTATTCAAAATATGTATTCCAAATAACAAATAAATTACAGCATTTTCAGCATTTACTAATCCTAGTTACAACGCCATTTTGGTTTATTCAATAATAAACTAATTCTGAGAGGTACTTTATATTACAGTAGCTTTTATCTATGATTGATTCAAAATATAAACATTATATCTCTGTAAGTAGAAATTAGATGTCTATTTATTTATATCTTATTTTTAGGTAAAACCTAAAAATAAATTATATCTCAGTTTAGATGCGTAGAAAGTGATTCTTTTCATAGCAATATTCATTGCACATGTGCATTGTGCATTCATAATTTTTCTTTTTTTTCCGCACTAAGGCGGAAAAAAAGAAAATTTAAAAAAAAATGAATTCTACACCTTAACACACGATTAGCGAGTTCGTTTACATTTAACAAAACTAATTTGCTGCTTGTTTAATTAAAGTAACTGTTTACATCAAGTTTTTAGAGAAAAACAATGAGTGATTTAAGTGATTACGACGAAAATAAGGAGAATAATATGCCTACCGAAATAATTAATTCGGCACAAAATACAACTAATGAATTAATGTCATCTTTATCAAAAGATAAATACAAACTTACATACAGGAAGTTTATTTTTTTATTTTTCAGTATTTATTATTAAAATCCACAATTGTAGATAAAGTATGGTACGCAACTCGTGCGAAAACTGCATTTTGCTTTGCTCGTTTGGGTTTACTATCCTCGCAGTCGCTCGGGTGCAAACTCCACACTCGCATGCAAAATGCTACTTTCCGCACTAGATTCGTAATGTACTATTACTGAACTGGTTATATATTGAATTAGAGAGGGTAGAAAACTAAACTAACAAGCTAACACATTTAATAGTGTAAAACTTAATCATAATATACATTTTAGTTTAGATTATTTTGTACTGAAAGAAAAAATTAAGGTAAACAATGGATGATTAGCTAGAGAGGGTCTATTACTGATAATACAGCATTACAAAGGCTTGGGCAGTTCTATTGTTGAGACCTACTAATTAGCTATTGAGCGTACTCAGTGGTTCTCGAAAATTTAAAATCATTAATACTCAGGATTCTCATAAATCCCACACTTACTTTGGCTTTGGTCTACAGTTAACTTATAATAATATATAATAGTAATTTAGAAATATTTCTTTGGCGATTAAAGTACCTATCTTAAGAAAATTTTATCAAGTTTAATTTTCACACCTGGAATGGAAATACCAAAAAAAAAAAAAAAAAAAAACTCAAGCGCACTTTTGGAGAAAATGTATGCCTTTTATATGAGGTATATTATAAGAAAAAAAGTGTAAAAAAGTGAGTGTGAAGCCTAAAGAGGTAGTGTTTTTTGATGGAACAAGGGGAATGAAACAACTAAGCATTTTAGACGAGCCGTGCGATGTGTTTTCTCTCTGTCAGTTTGGTTATTATCAGGTTTGTTAAGATTTACATGATGGTATGAGGGAGGGGCCTGTTGCGCCGCTTGTTCCTGCTTGTCTCCGGATAGTCAAAGATAGGAACGAACAGTGGGCACCTGGGGATGAAGGGCCGGGTGAACTAAGGCAGCGTGCTGAAGTGCTGCGCCGGGTAGTTCAGCTGCGTAGGCAAGATGGTGCGGCCACAATTCCGGACCCCCTGCGAAGAAAGGGCCGCCCAGATCTGTAACAAACAGCCAGCAATGATTAAAAAAAAAAATGTTCATAATGGGAAACATCAATAATACAAATAATGAATCAGTTACATAAGTCGTAAATTATTTAAGCAAAGAAAAAAAGTATGCATAAGAAAATGGTTAATACACATGCCATACATAAAAGTATAAAAAATAGAAAGGATTCCACTGTCTTTAAAACTTAATTCTAATAAAAGCAAATGTTACAGCATCTAAAAAGGCCTTTTGCCTATGTATTGCCTTTACTATCTCTTTTTAAAATATCCAACCAACAATACTTTCAACTATAACGTTATCAGATTAAAACAATTATTTAATCAGATCATGAAACCACAAAGGTATTTTTTCAAGCAGCCAAAAGAAAATTTATAACTAACGACCAATAAAATTAAATTTGGTATATGATAGATTAAGACATCTTATTCATAAAACTTACGAAAATTTATAATAATTCTTTGATTAAGAAATCTATTCTCTCGCCGCATTGTTATAAGTATAGTTATTTTGGGTACCTGTTCGAAATTAGTCTGTGAATTTGACAAATCAAATGTTGACGAGAAAATATATGCAGAAAAAAAAGGTCAAAGGATTTGGTTATTTAAAAGTTGAACATTTTGCAATTCACTAAAATGATTCTTAAAATGACTGCATTTGATAAATAAATTAATCGAATAATAGTTATAATCTGTAAATGTAAGCTAAACAAGCTTGTCCTCCGTGTTTTACTATCCAAAATTAAAAATTTTCCCAGTGGAAAAACTCCCACCCCAAAAGAAACATTATTATTATTATTTTGTTTTACAAATAGTTTTTAAATGAAACTACCCATAGAGGTTTCTAGCGTAGAGGATTTTTTAAAAGCCGCTCAGTAAACATAATTTAAACAAAAACCATGTGATAAAATTTTGAACGAGTTCCGGGGGTGGGAAAATAAGAGTTGCTTGGTAAGGCAAGTTTTCAACGAGCTTTCTTCCAACTGGTCTACCATGAAATATTCATAAACTCAAAACCAAGGAAAAAAAACTGGTTGAAGAAAGAGGGAGGAGCGCCATCTTTACACTCAAACCATGAATTTCATTAACATACTTGCCATCGATCTTTTATACATTAATTAATAACCGCCTTCGGTTTTGTTGCAGCCGCTAAAAAAGAAGCGATTTCCATTCTGATATCCTATATTCAAGTACTTGGACAAAAAGAACATTTCCTACTCATTTTAAAATTAATCAGAAATGGATAAAGAGTTGATTCAACAACGCCCTCAAATTAAAAAGTTAAAACTACACAGCAATTATTAATTTTAATTCTTCCAATTTTACTAATACAAAGGTATTAATTAGGTAGGGTTAGGTAGGTTTTTAATTTGTAATATTTTATCTCTCTAACTTTTCATAACAAACGGGTTGCGTTTTGTTTTAATAATTTCGGGGATAAGATGGCCGCAATTTTGGAAACGCTCTATATATTTGTAATTTACATTTCAAAACCTTTGAAATAATACCCCACTACAAAATTACAAAAAAATGTAAAATATTGCGATCAGTTCGCGATTGCTCGCTGCTCTAAGAAATTTTTAATGTTTAAGTTCGCAATGATTTTTTTTCTTTTTTGGGCCAAAAAAATTAACTTGTATACCAAATTTCAAATCTCTAGCAACAGTAGGTTGGGAGATATGCTCCAAGATACGACGGACGGACGGACGAACAACCAAAACCAGTGCGTTCAACCAGTGGCGTGTCCAGGGGGGCACAGGGGGCACGTGCCCCCCCCCCCCCCCCCCCCAGACACAATAGAGTAAAAAAAAACCGCAGTAATTTTTTTTACATTCACCTCATATATGCATAAAAGCGCTGTTTTAAGAGGTAATATTTTCAAAATTTTCCAGGGGGAGAACCATAAATCGCCCCCCAATATTTAACTGCAGACGACGCCCATGACTAACAGTAAGATGTGTACTGCAGTAAGCATCAGCATAATATTTTCTAACGAATGCGTTCTAAAACAGTTTTAGTTACTTGGGCGCGGAGATTTTTTTTTTGTACATTCTTTTTTTCTTTTTTTTTGGGGGAAGGGGGGGGGGGCAGCTGCTTTGTTGAATAAGTAGTTCCCTTTTTTTATTACCACTACAAATACCCCCTCCCCCCAATCTAAACTGAGTCAGGATGTGCCCCTTCTATCTTAATTGGGTGACTTGTTATTGTTATCAAGCTATCATGAATCTTGGGTGTAGAGGACATGTTTATGGAGACTATTAAATTTCACAGACCAAGAGATCCCTTTTAATAATTACACATATTTCCTATTAATAAACAGATTTGTTCTAATATATTTTAATTGTTTCTTTTTTAATAATATGCCTATATAATATCTTAAGCCTTCTACTTTGGGATTAAAGGTCGGAAAATAGTGTTGGACTAACTCTAAAAGGAGAGTAAACATGTTTATTAAAAACCTTTAAATTAATATGTTCCATTTCACTCTCTACAGCTCCTTTTCCTTCCTTTAAGTCTAGATTATAGATATAAACCTAACATGTAGGTTAGTCAGGGGTAATACACAGGGAGAGCGCAAAGAGAGATTAGGAAAAGGTTAGGAAGAAGACATTATCCTTACTACAGTATTAAGGTTTGAAGTTAAGAAGGGTGTGAGGGTTCTACTATAGATCAATTAGTAAGGGCCAGTGTACTCATAGAAGGGATGAAAGGACTTTAAACCTCCCTACTACTAGGAATAGCAGTTGAGAAGGGATAAACTTCAGACTAACCACAGCCGCATGTGTAAACTCATAAACAAACTTTATATTAGGGCAGAGGAAGAGAGAGAGAGGTGAGGCCCAGTGTTAACACGGGAAAACACTTTGAGCTTTACACAACAACTAGAGGATACTAGGGAAATTTATCTTCTCTTAACAAAAACTATTTACAAAACTGGAAATTAAAAACAAATATTAAAGAATAAACATTATATAGCTGACAAACAAATAATCTTAATCTTAATAATAAAAATATATTTCAAAGATAAACTGCTAGAAAGACTATCATAATCTAAGTTCAGCATAAAAAAAAGAAATACAAACATTTTAAAAGTTTTCTCTTTGACGTTTTCTGGTAGACAAAACAAGATAATGCTTAACTTTAGTTGTTTAATTTTTGTTAACATTAGACATATAAAAAACATTAAAATAAATGGATATTGTTCAAGGAATTTAGTGTTATGCTGGTTGTCTGAATGCCTAATATCTTTTTGGCTTTATAAACTAATGATTGACCTATATAATTTTATTTAGATTGATCGTAACACTTAAGGGTATATGGAAAAATATAATCCACCGGAATTAAATTAGAGCTTAGAATCCGAATTACAGTTAAAACCCTTGAAGAGAAGATAAGATTGCCGTTCTTTCCCTCAATCCATTAAAATGGTAGATTTCAATTAAGGGACTTCCCCCCCCCCCCCAGTACTCCTCCTAAATCTCACGATATTTTACAGTTAATCCAAATAATTTTCGAGTTGAAGTTTTTCTCTAACTGCTAAAGCCCACTTCAGTTACCAAGACAAGAGAAGGTGTATATAGCTTGCTCAAGGAGGGAGGAGGGGGAGGTTTTTCATTCTAAAAACGTGGTTGGAAAAATACCCGCTCCCAGGATTTTACTACTTGGCCAAGGAAGTTTTGTTACAGATTAATCGACTTTTACCTTTCCTTTTCCTCCTTTTTTGCGTAAAATTAACGAGGATTTAGTGGGGAGAAGAGAAAAAGGATTACTTCGTACAGAATAATTCCTACTTCTGAGAGGTAAAGGGTTAGTTTTAAAACAGGGCAGCGAGATATACAACAAGAGTAAGGGATTAAACGGAGAAGGATTTAAAGGGTAGAGTATAGAACAACAAGTTTCCCTTCACAATTTTCTCAGAGAACAGACTTAAAACAGGGCCTACGTTGGAAGAGGTGGAAAAAGGATGGTACAACATCTTAATCACCTGGGTCTGCTTAAAACCTTCAGTAAGGGAAGTTTTTAGGTTTAGGGTTTCACTCTCAACCTTACCCTTAAAAAACAATTAATAGTCTTTATTTTTTTATATCCTTAAAGGTAAGTGAAGGAAATACCAGAGACTACGAGAAGCTTTCCTAGCCTCGAGGATCTTCACGATTTGAAAGCAAGAGGTTTTTTTCAACCTTCGTCAGAAAGAGCAGGAGAAGAGTGAAGAGTTGGAACAGAGACTGAGGGGGTAGAATTTTCAATTTCCTGTCGTTAATCGCGGCTTCGGATACAGGAAAGGCTTTTCCAAACTAAATCAACTTTCCAGCTTTTTCCTATGTTTTTATACCATCCTTGGTTTTTTTTTTCTCCCCATGCTTTTTTTGGGGTGGAGTTTCATTCCGTCATCGTTTTGCTCGAGAGTTATGAACATCGGAGAGAAAAGTGCTCTTTTTTTGGAGTAGAGAAAAATATAAAAGAGTATATAACAAACAAAATATATATATAAAATTTCACAAAGATGAGTGAGAAAACCGTTCCATCAATCTTTTCAACTCTCCCTGCTTCACCATCGCGGACTTTTTTGAAGTCATTTATTATCTGGGGAGAGTTGGGAAATATAAAATATTAATCTGTTAAAAAAAAGGACTCAACAACGAGGATCCGAGAGGTGTTAAACACAAAATGTAATATTTCTTTGTATCATGATCTTTTTGCCTCCCTCCCAATCAACGCGTTGTCAAAAACAGAACTCCGTAATTACTGTGAATACTATATTTTTGTTTGTAATTTTTAACTCTTGAATCGGAAATATTTATTTATTTGTAAAAGAAACAAATTTTTTATAACAATGTTTGGTGCAAAATAAAAACGGAGTCGAAATTGCTTTATTTATTTACATTTTGGTATTTATGAAACTTACTTGAATTATACTTTCTGTCAAAGGTAAAAGTTAGAAAAACCTTTAACTATCGTACATAATAACGTAAGAAAACTGATTATGGGAGGACTTCAGAATAACTGTTTACATTTTGGGAAGATTGGCTAATTAGTAATTAGAGTTTTAGATATATTTATTAATCGGCGTGAAAGATATTCCAGAATGCACAGCCTTTATATTTTCTTGTTACAATGACAATCACTATTTTCAGATGTCAACGTTGTTACAATATTGATAATAAACAAATGTCTTTGTATGAATATGAACGCTGCAAGTAGGCATACATTTTATAAAATTATTTACTTCCTAATTAAAAACAGTATTACATCATTATTATTTACGGGGCCAGGGCTCAGCTACTTGATACATCTATGAACGCGATCACTAGGGTAATGAAACCTTAACTCACCTCTCAGGGAATCAAACCCAGATTAATGTTAGAGGGGCAAAGGATAGGGCTTTAAGACGAGAAATAGCTTTAGCAAGCCCAAAGCCACTCAAGGCAGCGTTAGCTAGAGCAATACACATTGAAGCAATTGATAAAGCACTTCATCAAAGAGACAACACATTTGAAGATGTACCTGACAAGAGAATAGATTCACCAAGCTCAAGAGACATTGAATGGAGACTTCTATCCAGGTGCCATAACAGGTGCCGCGACGAAGACTCAGAATATGCCGTTGAGAATATGATGTTATAGTTAAGTTAGCCGGCCATTTCAAAAGGAGGTCTCCCGGAGCAGATAATAGAAGAGGCTACAAGGAGAATTTAAGAGGGGAACAGGCAACTTCTGGAATTAAGGGTCCCAGGGAAACACCAAATCGTCAGATGCAAAGGGCGACATCTGATTTTAGAGATTATATATGATTTTAGATATTATACATGATACCCAAAAAGAATATACCGTAGGGATAACTGCAAATTGTCTCTATGTAGCTGGTAAGGTAGAAACTAAAAGTAGCAAGTTACTGGTAGATGCTGGTGCGGCCGTTACACTAACTTGTCAGATGTTACACTATCCTAACGCATAGTGTGGAAAAATTCAGCCAAACAAGGGAGTAAGAATAAAATCACTGTTAGGTGAGATATCAAATATGTATTACTTAGCTTTATGATTGGTGACCTGAAATTGAATCATGACGTGTTTGTGACAAATGTCACGGATTTTTTCTTCATTGATATTGGGAATCACTTTTCAGACTCATTACAATTGTGCCTTGAACAATAGAAAAGAAGCGTTTTCAATCTAGGGTGTCATCAAGATTCTAGAATTTACTGCTCCGAGTAATGAAAAATTAACTTTTGGAGAAGAGCACGTCAAGAATCACTGGTCTATATAGTATAGAAGCAGGAAAACTGCCGGGACATCTCAGGAAGCTGTATGAGGATACAGTAAAATAACTGAGGAAAGAGGAGGCAGCACAGGTTAATTCCTTGATTATGAAGTCCCAGTATTATTTTTCAAAGGACGACAGTAGCATTGGGAGACGGGAGAACTCATTTCACTCAGCACGAGATTCACCTTACAGAAGATCACCCAATCAAACAACCACCACACAGGGTTCTGTTTGCCAGAGAAAAAGAGGTCAGTGGGATAATCCAAAACATGCCTCTAATATGGTGGAAACCAAAATTATAGAGCCCTCGCAAGGCCCTTGAGGCTTGGTCATCACCTACATAACTCGTAAAGATGAAGGATGGGTCAACGCCTCTAAGGCACGAATTCGGCCCTAAAACGCTTCTAAGCGTTATAAGGGTGAATTCGCGTAAGAGCGTCGGCGGGACTGGGACGACCATCATCCTTTCTCATGCTGTCGTTCCAATCTGCCATCGGGAGCAGAGTAGGGTTACCGAGTCGTCATCAGCTGAGGACGGAGTAAAATAACGAGCCAACATTTTGTGACAGTGTATCGATGCCATTGTTATGTTTATAGTTATCTGACATGTGATAAAGGATGAAATATACAAGATTTTTAACCTCCTTGTATTTTAAATACTTACAAAGAAGCCAATAAAATTATACAATACATTTTTTTAACTATTAAAAAAAATATATATATGAACGTAAATAATAAAATGTTAAATCATACAAAACAGAATAAACTTACATACTGCTACTCCAGAATCATTCTAAATCTTACCTATATGGTGCTTAGCTATATAGAACGATAAAAGAAAGGTACAAATAATTGAATTGTTAGTATGTATAAAGTAAAGAAGAGAAAAAAATGTGCATTGGTGATAAGGGTGTGAAGTATGGAGCATTTCCTTACTCAAGCGAATGACTTCATTGTGCAATAGATTAGTCATGAATGTTTCAAGATAAAGTAAGGGATAGTAAATACAACTAGGATTTGTAATTTTAATAGTGCATCATTTCATCGAATAGTATTCAACAAATGTATGTTACTGCGACCATTTCTCTGGGAAATTTATAAAAATTTAACTTGAATATTCCAAGTGAAGGGCAGTTTTGGATCAACACACACCAAGATCCCAAGTTTAAATACTCAAAGATCAAGTTTATTTATGAATAAATTCAAGGGCTTGGATTTATACCCAAATTTAGTAACCTACTTACAAAATATATTAGCGGTTTAAAGTCAACGATAAGGGGGAAATAGAAGGATGAATGATGTAAGTTTTTTATTCCCCCAAGGATTTGGAACTCTGAACCTAAAAGTAGATAAGTATGCATTTCCAAACAAAGCTACTTCTGCTTTATATATATTTTTTTAGAATTACAACAAATTATTTATTTGGTGGTGGTGCGTCCAAAAAGGTTTACTTGGAAGCTATAATATAATTTTGATTTATAAAGATAGTATTAAGATGCACACTAACAAATCGATACGGTTGTTATTAACGACCACTACGCAGCACTGGGCTGCCTGGGTAATGGTACTCAAACAAAGGAAAGCTCAATTTATGCTTTGATCCGATTATGAAAGAGGAATTTCAACGTTCCGACGAAAAGCTTGAAACGGTAAGAGACGTGTTTCACAGTGAAATAGGGATTGAAGCATAGCAATCAAGCGTTAAGTGTCCACTCAAAAGTATCTCCACAAAGGATCATTTATACAGAGGTCATTCGCAGTGAGAAAATGCTCCGCTATGCAGATAAAACTTACGTTGTGTGAGCGGGTGCATGAGGGTCGGGTGTGCCGATGTTGGTAGTCCGGCGGCGGCGGCGGCGGCGGCAGCTGCGGCGGCCGCCGCCGCGGCTGAGGCCGGCTGTTTAGGCTTGCTCACCTTGGTGTTGCTCTTGGCGAACTCTAGCCTGATGGTCTGAGGCATGTCCGGGTCGAAACGTACCCCCTGCTGTACCATCATACCCCAACAACCGAACCGACAAAAACAGATGGTAACTCAGGATCAGAGATAATGAGGACTTAAGAAGGTTAAGCCCAAAAGTACAAAAAACAACCAGGGTCGCTTTATTTCAACGAGTATCACAACAAATTAAATTTGAAAAACTAAGTTACTTTCAGATGCTCAATGAAAATGAATATAAATTCAGATATTTTGGCTTAAGATATGCAATATAGATATATACAACAAGATATGCTTAAATATGCTTCTTAAGAAGAATTTGTCTTGATAATTAATGGTAAAACATGGTATTTAAGATAAGGCAAAACATTTTTCTCCGAAGAAGTTTTAAGCCATATAATTCAAAACGGATTTTTTAAGTACAGCAACTCTAGTTACTTACATGGCAAGCGTTCATTTAATTGCCTCTATAAAAAGTTGTCTAATAATTTAGACAATGACATTAAATGTTTTGAAGGGGACATTAATAAATTGAGTTTTAATAGAATTCATATGAATTATTCTTAGTTTACTTTAAAAAAAAGTTGTTGATCAACATAAAATGCACATTTACATAAAAAATGTTTCATGAGATTCGATTTTTTATTACCAAGGACATTTCGTGATAAACGATATTATTTAAATCCGTATAAAAAAAAGTATATCGTTTCTTACTTCATAGAAAAAGAGAAAAACACTTTAGACACAAAATGACACTAAAAGTTTTATTACATAATTATTTATTTATTCTCGCTAGACTGTATTTTGTCCAACATGCGAGTATCGTATTGATTTTCTTTGGCATTGTATGTATTTACGGTAGTTATGACTACCGGGAAGAAAAAGGGGGTGGAGGAATAGAACGAAGTGGAAACTAATGCCTTAAATAAATAAATAAATAAACCAATAATGTAAAAAATGGTTTCCAAGTGATTGATACCTCATTTTAAAAGCAGACCCTGGATTTAAATATTTATTTTTTCCCCTCTAACCACCTCTAACTGTTTTTATATTCTTTTTCTTCGTCTATTATTTATTATTTTTTATTCAACTTCTTTTTTGTTACATTATTTTATTATTTAAATCAACCGTAATAGTTAATCTCGTATTTATTGGATAATAATTTTAATCTTTATATCTATCTATATCAATTTTATTTTAAAATAATTCCTCTAAATAAACAACTGGAATTTAATCAAGAAAAACTATTTATTGATTTAATTAATCAATTATAATATATATTTTTCCGATATGGAAAAATAAGAACTTGATGGACTCTACTATGGTAAAAATGTTAGCACTATTTTATGTCAAGATTACTTTTTTGGTATTGTTCGAAAATAATTATGCAACAAATAAAAGCCATTAAAAAAGGGGGAAAATTATAGCGAAAAAAACAAACAAACTTGCTGGACTCGTACACTTTTTGTTTAGATAAAAAAATTGATAAAAACTTGTAATTTAAACTTATACTTTACTATAAACGTAATATGTTATACAGAAAAAAGACTAACGTTATAAATCTTAGTTCTTAAAATTAAAAATTAGTTTTATGTGCCTACGTTTATCTTTAAATATAAAACCATCTGGATAGAACCATGATAAAATTATATTTCATTTAAATAAGACGAGAAAAGAAAAAAAAGAAAAATCAGGAAATTCAAAAGAATTAACTAAGTACGAATGAAAAGGAAATTAAGAACTAAAATTACTAAAGAGAAGAAAATAGGCTAGGCAGTTGAAAAAAAAAAAAATGTCGGTGTAATTTAAAAGAACAAAAAATTTGAACAAAAAGGAATCAAAAATAATATGAAACTCGGGCATGGCTAAAGCCGCCATATTAATATAGGCTTTTAGAAGACAATCGCGTTTTGAAAGACAATGATTCACTTCCTTAATAAAAGAGAAATGTTCTTCAAATTTCCCAAAACGCAGAACCTAAAAAATTTCCTATCTACTGCCGGTACTTCTTTAGAGTGTTACTCCCCTATGTTTTTTTTTATAATATAAATTACTTTGTCTAAATAACTATTAAGACAAAGGGGTGTTAAGTCGAATGTACTTTAGGACAAAGGAATATTATACTTCTGTTTTAATAAAAAGAGTAACAGTCAAAAGAAGAACATTCAGTACATCTTCTTTAGATTGTTACTCCCCTTTGTTTAATTATAAGGGGAGGAACACTGTAAAGAAGTGTCCACGAGCCATTATGTAGAAATTTGAAGGTTAACTTAAATTATTTATTTATTATTTTGACTTTTTCCAGTCTATACAATCAATCAAAACAAAAACAAAAATAAGAATATAATTTTAGTATTCAATATTAAACATCATAAAATATATATAATAATGAAACTCAGATAAAGACGTTTTATTGGTATTGTAAACTTTTTATTTTGTATATGTATATTTTATATTTTTATTTTTCGTAGCGCACTTTGTTTTATTATTATTATTAAACTTAGTTTTTCGTTTTTGTTGAAAAATAAGAACAAAACTTTTTTAGTTTATATACATAAATATGAAATAAAATTGCTATATTTATTTTTCGCGTGTGAAGCCGTAGTAAGGTTTGGTCTTATTTCGAGTTGGAGTATAAACGAATAAACACAACTCAAGCCTCCGCGATTCTTATTCGCCATCTCTAGACACAAAACTCATACGAGAACGCTTAAGTTTATTTTTTACTTCGTCTTTCTAAGTGAGGGTTTCTATTTTCTTGACTAAAAGTTTCAAGTTTGCACAAGTATATAACATATATATAAGTTTGTCCGGCCTCAAAAACTTTTATTTTATACTACATCCTACGTATAAACAAGAAAGGAATCGAAAGAAGAAGAAACAAATAAATAAATTTACCAGGAAAGAAAATTAATTAATAACATGTTTTGTTTCTCGGAAAAAAATCTTCTTTTATTATATATATTTTATGATTAATGGCAAGAAATAAATAAAATTTAAGAAATCAAGATAATAGTAAAAGTAAATGAAATAAAATTTAAAAAAATATAAATAAACAACCAAAATTGGTTTAAAAATAACAGCATTTGCTGAAATGTTGATTTCTCATGTAATTTCGGATATTTTTTTTAAATAGTTTCGAGAAATAAATAATATTAGAACGATGAAAAACCAGTATCTTGTATATTTAATTATTTTACTTGTGAAGTCATTTATACTTCCAATTAACTGTAGCACTTCAATCTTGTTATACCTACATAATTGTAAAAAAAAAAAAAAAAAAAAAAAAAAAAAAGCAATTCTATTTCTAGTTTAACCAAATCAATTACTTTTAATTTATAAACTTTTGAAGGGAACCGCTTATTTGGTTAATTTTCATTTAATTAGAAAAAATCGGTCCGATTAATCGAACAAATCTTTCTCACATAGGTTATAAATATTGATACTGCATTTAAATCCTATAATATCTCATTCAATTGATTTATTTTTAAACATATTTAAAAAGATCGATACATGATTTGTTTATTTTTGATTTGTATTTTTAACTAAATAAGATTCGTCAATATCTCGGAAACTAGATTTTTTTCGGGGAAAAAAACGTACATGGTTAAATTCATAATTAATTGTACTTTCTCTTTAATTTTTCAATCAAAATTGAAACAGATTTAGAGAAATATTCTATCCCCGATATTCATCGTTTTTGGGCGCAAAGCTACCGAATTTGGAGCTAAAATATATTTCTATATTTCGCCTTGGAGTGTGCGTTTTCTGATGATGTTTGCCAAATTTCATCGTAATCGGTCCAGTAGTTTAGGCTCCACGCGTCTGCATAGACGACAGACAACAGACAATTTTTAAAATCACTTTTTTTGGCTTAAGAGGCCTCAAAACGTGTAAATCCGTCAAGATCATAAAATTTAATTTTCGCGCCATCACTATACCTACTCCTTATAAATAATGCGTAAATTATGAGAAAGTTAATCCTGGTTGCTTAATAATTATAAATTGAACAACTCGGTATATTTTGCATAATTAATAACGGAAACTTTTTTTTTTAATTACTATAGCTAGTAATGAATAATTAAACAATAAAAAAAGAATTTGATTATTTTATTAGTTTCAAATAGTTCGTCATATAGGATGATAACTTGGTTTTTATTTATAAAAAAAAAATGAATTTTGTAACGCGCACTTATTGTATATTGCCTTATTGCTTATTGTAAATTCCTACCATACCTTCAAGATGCTTGCTGTGTTTATTTTAACATTACGGCCAGAAATTAATTTCTTAGATTTTGAACTATCAAACCAGGACATTTATAATCTAATAACGGTGAATTTAATTCTAGAATTTGGTTCTAAAATGTCTTAAGAAAATCCAAGGGTGACATTGTATCGATGAAATTAAGATACGTACTTAATTATTGACACATTGAAATCGTTAGTTGAATAATCATTCCTGTATTTATCAGCTACAATTAATAATTAATAAACAATTAATAATTAATTCCCAAAACACGAACATAGATTTATTCTGAAGAATGAGTGCTTTAAGTAAAGATGTGCGTTCATTTTCAGGTACAACCACTAAGTGCTTTAAGGTGATTCGGCTCCATTGTAAAGTGTAATTTTGTGATGTGAAACTTCATTCAATTTTATAATAAATAATGTAAAAAAGTTGTTTAAATTATGAAATAAGTATTGATATTGGCCTCATTCCATAAGCAAATTTTGGATTGTCGTATTCAAAATAAGTACTGGTAGTAAGTAGCTTAGATAAGGAAGTTGGTAGAAAAAGGTATTTTCAGAGGTAAATTTAAACGTTAAACAATTTGAGTAAATAACTAACATTGTATTTCGCGAAGATGGATTGGAGACGAATTGTCTTTGTAAGTAATCTTTCGCAAAGCTCGATGCTGGTAGGGCGAAGAAGTATTGAAAGGGAAATCCATTCGCTTACGTTACTCCAATTTTGAATGAAGCCACCGACAATGTTTTTAACCTTTATCTAAATTTATCAGTATTGTATAAGAAGTGTGACAAAATTTTGTCATCTCAGCGAAAATTCTCTTGGGTCTACTTTTATTTTAAATCTTAGATACTATTATAGATTAAATTTTTGATATTACTTTTACTTTAACTTAAGTTATCTATAGGCTTCTCGAACATTTTTTTCAAGTATCTTACTGCTAGGCTACATTCTTCAAAAGTATTGGATGAATTCCTTCGAACATTTTGTTCGAGAACCAAAAACTATAAATTACTCTACTAACGGAATATATTAGAGGCAAAATACTGTTTTTAAAAATATGGAGCTGAAACACCCAAGTGCAGTCTAGCGGTTAATTCGATAAAACACATCTTTATTTACTACAATCTTTTGCGATACCGTAAAAAACGGGGGGTCATAAGGTGAGACACCGTAATCAATGTGTATGTGGTTAAAAAGTGAGCAATGTTGATTGATTTTCTTTAAGTGATAAGTGCTGTTTTTTTAGTTCATGTTCATGAAAAGTCAAAGAAAGGTTTCCATATTGAATTTGATTAAATTTTGTATTTTAGTGATTGAGAAAAAAAAATAATAAAGAGAGCCAAGGGGTTATTGATCTCATTAGATTGTAAAATTCTATTATATTTAATGATATATGACGCCATTATATTATTTTTCTTGACATTTTCTTATAATGATTCTTAAAATAGATCATTTTATATACGAACATTAAAGCCAACCTAAAGAGATCATAACCTTTTACAGTGAATGTAAGAGGGAAGGGGTGAAATAGTGGTCTTTTTTGGCTACGGCAAGCAAGCGTTTTATGCCAAACCATCCATATATCGATTGTTTTATAACAAAAAAAAAAAAACAGAGCATAAATAACATAAAAAGTGAAATATATTGTTTTCCTAATCTTTTTATTATTTTTAAACATAAGGTGAACATAAAACCATCTTCATTAAGGATTGAAATTGGTGATTTCAGTAAGAGGAATAAAAAATAATAATACATGGTGGTGTAAGAATTAAATTTAAAAAAAAAAATCCCAAACAAGAAGTGAAAAATCGATCATCCCAAGTGATAATCCCTCTTCAAAAATGTTTCTACCGAGAGTTTTAAATCCTCGTCATTACGTCAATTACAAAAAAAAAACAATTACTAAATAAATTAAATAAACGAAGAGGGACTATTTAAAATAAATAATAAAGGTGTTGTTGTTCAAAAAAGAGTCCAAAAAAACTACAAGTAATTAAATAGGTGAGTTATTTTTAAAAATATATATTTTTAAAAAAAGTTCTTTCAATTGAAAAAGTTTGAGTGCTAATTTTTCGAGTCCATCTAGTTTTTTTTTAAAGTGCTATACTTTTAATCTGCGAAAATACATTAAATTCAAATGTGGTATTAATATAATTAAATCGACGATATTATCCAAATACGATATATTAAAAATTTGTATTCAAACTTTTTTTCATATATGTGAGTGATATAAATAAGTGATATTTTTTTCTCAAAAATTATGGATATATAAAAAAAGTATTCACTTTTAAGAAAGAAGTAGAGTGGTTAGAGGGGAAGTGTCATTAAAGAGTGATTAAGTATTTGTAGGTAATAAAAGGAATAATAATTATGTTTCAAAATACACTTTTATTACACACATATACTTTATTAAATAAATAAGAATTTGGGTGAATCATAAAACTAAGTATAGTTGATAATGTATCTAAAGACAGATAAAGAGATATTATAATCATACCATTGGTTGCTTTCTTCTTGAAATTCTATTTAGAGTCGTTTAAAGTCAGCTTGAATAAAACTTGTAACTATATTATACAGTTTAAATTTAATAAGACTCTAAAGAGAGCTTTCATGAAGAAATCAACGACAGAGCTAGAAAGCTTTTTGTGGATAGAAGGCCTTAGCGAGTGCTTAAAGGCAATTAAGAGAGTAGAATGAATACCCAAACAAGATTACCTCATAAAATATTCATTTTATAATCAACATTATTATAAATTACACATCAATATAGTTTGTACTTGTTTAAAATCCTAGGAATGTTATAATAAAAAATCTTGCAAGTAGTTATATAATTACACTTAAATGATGTTTTTTGAGAAAATGGCATCAACAATTAACCACTTTCCACGAGTGTTATATATATTTTTGTAATATACTCTTCAACACCTTTTATTGAATACACACTAAAAATTTAAAAAAAGAAAATGAATTACCCGCCATTTTGGATTTGAACAACTTATAATTTTGAGTTTGCTATATTTTTCTTGTGTGCGCTTCAAAATGATCTATAATAATGCAAAGTTTTATGTTTGTACCTCTTTTGATTCAAAAGTTATTGGAACCGTACAGAGTAACAAACAGACACAAAAAGTGTTTTGAAGTCAGGGTGCCCATAGGCAAAAAAGTCAATTATACATACTCTTTCTAAACCTTTTTGTATGGCTTGATTAGGCCAAGTCTGACACCTTTTTCCTCTGTGACTTTTTTTTTTGGTTTTGGTTGTTTTTCATTATTTGGGCCCTATAACATAGACGCCTCAGACTGGAAAATCGAAAAAAATTCTGCGTCAGACAATATTAAAATGTTGAGTTATAGGGTTCAAATAATGTATCTTGAGAAAATCAGCTGGTTATTAATCATTAATTAATAGTAATTAATAATAATTAATATTACTTACTATTAATTATTATTAATTAATATTAATTAATATTAATTAATATTAATTACTATCCAACTGATTTTCTCAAGACACATTATTTGAACCCTATAATTCAATATTTTAATATTGTCTGACGCAGAACCTTTTCCGATTTTCCAGTCTGGGGCGTCAACGTTATAGGGCCCAAATAATGAAAAGCGCCCCAAAACCAAAAAAAGTCACAGAGGAAAACGGTGTCAGACTTAGCCTAAACAAGCCATACTAAAAGGTTTGGCAATAGTATGTATAATTGACTTTTTTGCCTATGGGCACCCTGACTATAAAATGGGTTATTCAGTTTAGGAAAGGCTATGTTTAAGTTAAGTAAATAAATGTTTCCATGAAGTGATATTATTTCGAAGCATAGAAAGACTATATTTTTGTGAAGTTGTGTTACAATAAGATAAATGCAATTATTATATCCCTGAAAAGTTATTAAATTCTACTTAAGTAAAGGTTATGTTTACGCAAGTATAGTTTACGATCAAAGAAATATTATAATATTGCGGTTAATAAAATGAATAAATATGTAAAGATAGATATGTTATGATTAGAAAAGGCAACGTTTAACCATGTTTAGATTATGTTGCTGCTTAGAATTTGGAATATATTAGATTTTCTAGAGGAAGGTTACATTTAATTTAGAATAGGATATATTTTTAGGAAGATTAATATTGTTTTTGTAAAGTAAGATTACTTTTATAGTCAGGTAATTTTTGCCTAAGGCGAGGTTATGTTTACGTAAGGGGATTACTTTTGTTTTCGAAGTTTTCATTCTACTCTCTTATTTCATTTTTTAATTCCACATTCTTATTATATTTTTAATAATTACACGAACATAGCAACAATATTTAATTTATTTAAAAAATAAATAAACCTATAGATATAGACAACATATGAAATACAAAGGGGATGATTTTTAAAAATACAAAGAATAAAATAAAATAATTGTTAATATTAAACCACAGACAATTACATTCTGTTTAAAAATACACTTAAAGCAAATATATTTACTTAAGACTGTATTATATAGAAATTTAAATAGATAAATAAAATGATTTTAAATAAATCACTAAATAAATAAACTATTAATAGGGGATAGGAGAGTATATTTATTAATTTAATTAAAAAAGAAAACTTGCAGAATATTTGAATACTTCTAGAGAAAATATATATTTAAAATAGAATTTTTTTTTAAAAAAAGATAAATATCCATATTTCATATAATATAATATATATATATATATATATATATATATATATATATATATATATATATATATATATATATATATATATCTTTTATTTTTTAAATACATGAATATTAGAATTTCTAGAACAAATTTTCCATTTTTCAAAAATTAAAATTTGTTGAATATATTTCCATAAATTAACCAATTGATACTGCCTTTAAATGTTTAAAAAATAAATTGTTATCAAATATTTAACTAATTATATGAATATCACTATTAAAATAAATATTGATATAATAAATGACAAAACATTAAGTTTCTTTTTTTTAGGATTATTTCTATAAAATCAATATCTGACATATTATATTATAATTTTGACACAAGCTATATTTTTGAACTCCGAGTTTTAATCAAAATATATTATTTTTTAATATTAATATTGTGCTTTTATAAACAAAGATAAAATTTTCTACCAATTATAAATTAAAATGATTATTTATCATTTAAAGGCGGCATTCTAAGAAAAGATATTGAAAAGAAAAATTAGTTAGACTTATGAAATTTGTTAATTATTAATAGTTATGAAAATAGTGGAAAAGTCGTCACTAGTGTTTAGATTTAAGAAAGAAAAAAGAATACACACCTGTAAATCTTGTTTAGCTGCTTCTGCCCCAGCCCGAGTGTTGAACGTTACAAAACCAACCGGCTGTAAACATTAAAAAATATTTACTCATAAAATATGCTAATAAGGTCTTAAATTAGAATTATTAAAGCTTATATTTTTAACATTTGAAATTATGTTACTTCTATTCTAGTCAATTTTTTAATTGTTTCTATTTTATTTAGAAAAGAAAATTTGAAAAATATTTCAAAAAGCATTTATAAAATTAGTTTTGTTTGTTATAAAGTAAATGATTTTATCTACGATTGATACGTTAACATTTTATCTCTATTTAGATGCGTAGAAAGGGTTTCTTTTCGTAGTTGTATTCATTGCGCTTAAGCGTTTCATAATCGTGCGATAATGTGAAGAATTCTTCACCTCATTGCACGATTTGCGTGTTTTTTACTGGTCTTATATTACTTTGCTTTTTAAGTTTCATCGCACACCTATTACCCCAATTTTGAACCACTTATCGTCATTCAATCTTCCCCAAATTTTGTAGATAGATACAAATAAGGCGAAGAATACAGAAACCAAAAAAAAAAAAAAAAAAAAAAAAAATGGCGTCAAATTTATTTGCTTTTTAAATTTCATCGCACACCTATTACCCCAATTTTGAACCCCTTCCCGTCGTTCAATCTTCCCCAAATTTTGAACATAGATACAACTAAGGTGAAGAATACAGAAAAAAAAAGTTTGAAAATATGACCAGTTTTGTAAAATTTCATTTTTATATTAATTATTTACATTTAGCAAAACTAATTTGCTCTTTGTTAAATTGAAGTAATTGTTTTTATCAAGTTTTTAGAGATAAACAATGTATATTTAATGACTTTCTGTGTTTATTATTAAAATCCAACAATCGTAGATAAATGATTTTAATCAATTTAATAAGCTCCTTTATTATTTCCTTATTTATTAGCTTAGCTTATTTATTATTTCCTTTATTTTACAAATCGTTAAGCCCGTGGCAACGGGATTTATTTTATGTTTAGAAAAAAAGTAAATTAATTTAGTTATCTATTCAGATAAGTTATTATATCTATTTGAAGACCAACAAATCAAAACAAAAAAATATTTTTATTGGAATAAATGTGGTTGCCTTAGCTTAGCAATAAAAAATCTTATGAGTCGACGCCGTCGTCGGCACACTTCTCGATTATAATATAAATGATTGTTGACTTTTGTTTGTGAAGAGCTAAGGCTATATATATACTATAATATTATATATATACTATATATTATATATATATACATATATATATATATATATATATATATATATATATATATATATATATATATATATATATATATATAATACATAACAAATGAGCTTTATAATTCCATTTCGACCCTACTACTTAAGATTTTTTTAATCCTTCTATAATTAATCAAAGAAGTCAAAACCGAAACGTTTTATGAAATTTGACAATCATTTAAAAAAAAAAAAAAAAAAAAAATCCATCCTTTGTTGTCATCAAAATACCGAAAAATCCATTTCAATTTAACGCTAGACTACATAAATCATTTAAGTTATAATCCTTAAACATCAAACGAAATGGAAAATGCATTATTTCTTCTAACTCACTCAGTTTAGAAATCTCTCCCTTTCGGGCTTTATTAAAAACGAGACGAAAATGCAACAAATTGGCTCCGGCTTTTCTCTCATTTTCTTGTTCGAAGAGGGAAAATTGAAAGAGGGCGAGAAAGAGAGTGAGCCCCCCCCCCTCGTTGAGGGGGTTTTTAATCTCTGAAGAATAAGAATAGGAAAACTTGAAGAGAATGTTTTTCTCTCAACTCCTTTCAATTAGACTTGTGAATATTCCATCAAGTCTAAAGCGAAAGAGAACCAAGTAACAAAAACAAGTTTTTTCATTCCAAATATTTCATACCCTATCATGGAAAATTTTAAGAGCAAAAAGAAACCGGAAAAAATTAATAATAATTAAAGAAATAGTAAGAAGCAACTTAATAAATCTCTGTTAAATTATATTATCTACTTAAAAAACAGAAAAGTCAATGATTGAACGAAAAATAAGTTCTCATATACATTAAATAAATATTTATATTTATAAATATGTATAAATATAAACATGCAGGCTAACTTATACATTCTTTACTATAAAAAAGTTTAGTTTAGTTAGTCAGCCTGTTTTCATAAAATTTTCCAAATTTAAAAATATAAAAATGAAAATACGAGCTTATACAAGAAAACATTCTTTCTGAGAATGAAAACGTAAAAAAGTAATTGGAATAATAATAAAAAATGTTATGGTTATTTTACTTACTGAAGCAGTCTTTCCGTTTTTACTCGTTACTTTTAAAAGTGATCCTTCGTAACCCTGGAAAAATATAAGATTAAGTCAATTAGTGATTTAAAAATAAAAACATTTTTGGTAATCCTAATGGTAAATACAACACTAATAGTTAAAAAATAAGAAAAAAAGTTTTACGATTACTACAGCAATAAGATGTCAGAAATTTATAAATACGTGGAATTGATTGATTGCAGATACTTAGAAAAACCCATTGTGTCTAGATACAATTTATTTAAAAAAGATTTTATGCATGAAAAACATCTATTAAAATATTAATAAAACTAGGTATCGCGTGGCTCTATCATTGAAGCGAGCATAGTGCAATAAATATTGAATAATAGGTAAGATAAATGTTTATATCGAATAGATGAAGGTAGAATATACTTTCCTACCCTAAAATTTCTATGTTAACTTCAAAGTTAGGGGGGGGGGGGGGGGGGTCCGCTGGCGTTTATATATAAGTTAGGATTAGTTTCAATTTCCAGCAGGGTCAATTTTTTTTATTAAATGTTCGTAGAGGGTTAATTTTGACGTACCATCTAAATTTCATTACAATTGGGCAAGTTCAAATAAATCTGCGTATTATTGGCTTATTAATATAGGAAAATTTTGGTTTAGAATTTGGATGGGTGAAAAAAAAAATGGTACACAGGGGTACGGGGTACAAAAGTCAAAATAGTATAAATCCTTTAAGATACATGTCGTTGGAAAGCTCTTTAAGAGTACAGTAAATGTTGTTATGTACACTTTTGTCATATTTTCATATAAGAGGGGGGTAAAATGGAAAAAACATGTTTCTATGCTATTTTTGACCCTAAATGGTCTCCAAAAATTCTGGCCAACCAATTCATCCATCATTCATTTCTTTTGATATTATTGACATTTTAAAATTTTTAAGTGCATCCTAAGGGGATATCGTCTGGAGTGACACATACATAATGTGATATATACATACATATATACATTAAAAAATGTGTTGAATTTTAGGAATCGATTCAGAATGGTCTAAAACGGATTTCCATGGAGAAAATTTTCAAAAATTCGCATTATTTTGAAGCCATTGCAATAGCTTAATTTTCTTCGAAAATTCGCTAAAAATTGTTCCCTGATATTTGACACGAGTTTCTGCCAAGGAAATTTTGAATTTAAAGACATTAAATAAATGACGTACTTTAGAATAATCGAAATGCTTCCATTACCTTCTATAAGCTCGGAAAGAAGCCTTTCCTAAGGCTACGATCAAAATTTGACTTTCTTACAATGATGTATACGCGGTCTACGATAACAGTTCCTTAGTCCTTTAGTTTAAAGAAGATCTAATCAACATGTGTTCTCAACATGAGTACATACATATAAACTTACAACTTGGTTTTTGCAGAGAGAAAAGAAGTAGAAATCACAGTTATAATGTCTCAGGTTTGAACAGAACATAATAATAAAGATTTGATTTTATGTTCAATTTTTTATATTTTGACTCTTTATGCCAGATGAAAGCTCTAAATTTTTATTGTGTAACATTAATTGAACAAATTTTAACTTTTTATAAAATAAATTAAGACGTAGGCAACGCATGGTAGGGGGCAGTTTATTTGAACCACAGAAGTAATATGTGGCTGTCTGAATTGAGACGCAGAGCAGGGTAATGCAGTTCTGCGCCATACGTGTCCAGCCCAACACTTGTCGATCTGGCGTTTTAATTCACGTGGTTTGGATATATTTCTCATATTCGGTTAACAAAAACTGCCCTGTCCTGCGTTCCAATTTGCAACTAGCCATATCATATATAAAACTACCAAAAACATTTACTTATATATATAATAAAATACGATTAAATAGTATAATTAGTATTAACTCACCTCATACGCTCGGAAAAGAAGGTAAAGTTCTCGAGGTTTTGCATCCATTGGTAGGCCGCTTACGAATAACGTCCTCACCTGAAACATTGGATAAATAATGAAATTAGAAATTTGGTAAATAAAAAAAAAAATAATAATAATAATCAATGGTTATCTAAAATTAAATTGCATAATAAAAATAAGAAGGAATGCCTCCGATGTTGATTTCTTTTAAAAAATATATACTTTTAAAAGTTAGTGTATATAACTTAAAAAAATATACTAGTATTATATAAATTTAGTAAGGTATTATTTTGTAGCAATACTTTAAGACTATTATCCCCCTATTTAATCAAATTTCTATATAAGGCATCTTAAGGATTAAATAAATGAGTGAATCATAACACACGACGCATAATGAAATTCACGAAAAGGATTGGATTTTGATACTAATTAAAACCAAACAAAATTTAAAATTAATTACTTTTAGTTTAGCTACAAGTAAACTTAAAAAAAGAAATTCTAAGTAATATTATACAAAATAAACTTATATAATACCACTATTATAAGAACACAAACAACAATAACAGTTTTTCAACAAAAAGTAAAAAGGCAAAATGTTTATAATGTCAAAGCATATTACAACTTAGATAATAGTAGAACACAGAACTAAATATGGTTAAAAGTTTAAGACTAAGCCAAAGTTTAAAGTTAATTTTGGATTGTAGAGTTCAGCAAGACAGAGGACGAGTTTGCGTTCTAAATTAAGGTGTTTCCTCCAAGCCTTACCATTTCCAAGTATTAAAGCTAATATAGCTCTAATTAAATGAGTGGTTTCTTCAGTAAAGTCAATATTGTAATGCGGCAGTGATAAAATAAATTTAACTTAACATGATAAAGCAAGAGTTAAGTTAGTAGAAGTTTAATATTAATGACAATGTTCTGATAATGGTTTAATGACAAAAAATGTTTGATCGGAAATCCTACTCCATATGGATTTGAACAATAAAATTATAAGATGTAATAACTGAGTACAAAATAGCTTAAAAAGAAGAGTATTGTACATAAGTGAATTTAAGTTAGCAAGCGTTAAAGTATAAATAGGAGAAAGTTAGTGAGGAACAAACATTGTTTACCAACTAGTTTCGTAATAGTTAGTTTCAATAGTTAGTGGCACTTTGCCACTGCACTCGAGAGAAATATTTACGCACGAGCCGCAGGCGAGGGCGGAAAGGTTTTTCGAGTCCAGCAAAGACACTTTATTTTTCCTACAGTTAGTTTTTAATCTGTAAATAAAATATAAAATAATAGAGTGTTCATCAACATGTAAAAAGTTTTACAATATCAACTAAACCAGCTGTTCTGTTTATAGCCAGTGTTGCCTTTTTTTTGCCTGATTCAGCAAACCTGACCAAGCGCTGTTATTATTTGTCATCATAACACTTACTCTTCACATTTGATTTTTTTTTTTCGATTGTCTATCGTTACTTTTTTATATTTGATAAATAGAGTTTAAATCATGTAGTTAGTTAAAAAATAATCATTAGTTGTCATCGCTATTATTATTATAATTTGGATTATTTAATCTTTGTTTAGATTAAAGTTCTTTATGTTCGTAAGTTGGAACACTGGAGTGCGATAAAGTAGTAAGTGCACGAATCTGCTGTTTTGCGTACTATTTTGAGTGCGATAACAACCACTTTATCGGTAAACTGTCGAAAAATATATTTAAATCATATTAACATATAAGGACAAAATACGAGACTACAATATAAGGTTCATAGTAAAGTTTGGAATATAACTCCAGTTTTATTTTATATAATATTACTTGAAATTTCTTTATTTTAAGTTTACTTGGAGCTAAACTAAAAGAAACTAATTTTAAATTTTGTTTCGTGGTAATTAGTATAAAAAAAATCCAATCTTTTTCGTGAATTTAATTTTGCGTCGTGTGTGTCATAAAGAAATTTTGTCCTTATATAGTAACCCTGATGATGTAAATATATTTTATCTACGATTGATACGAAATATAAACATTATATCTCTGTTTAGATGCGTAGAAAGTGATTATTTAAGTACTTGTATTTCATTGCGCATGCGCGTCTCATGGTTCTGAATAATTCCTCTTCTTTACCACGCTAGCGCGGTAAAGAAGAGGAATTCTTCAGCTTTACGCACGATTAGCGAGTTTGTTTACATTTAACAAAACTAATTTGCTGTTCTTTTATTAAAGTAACTGTTTATATCGAGTATTTAGTGAAAAACAATGAGTGAATCAAGTGACTTTGACGATAATGTGGAGAATAATACTCCTCTAGAAATAATTAATTCGGCAAAAAATACTACTCAAGAATTAATGCCATCTTTATCAAGAGAGAGATACTAACTTACATACAGCAAGTTTATTTTTTCCTTTATTTATTATTTAAATCTAACAATCGTAGATAAAGTACGGTACGCAACTCGTGGGAAAACGGCCTCGTGGGGTTTTACTACCCTCGCTATCGCTCGGGTGCAAACTCCACACTCGCATGCAAAATGCTACTTTCCACACTCGACGCGTAATGTACTATTACGAAACTAGTTAGTAAACAATGTTTTTTCTTTTGACCGTACCTCACTAACTTTCTCCTAATTATACATAAGGTAGCTCATATGACAATAATTCTATTAATATTGTGCATTTTTATATTTAACTTTAATATTTCGGGACCAAATTCTTTGAAAGTACAAATCAGATTTAGAAGAAATAATTTGGATAGTTTGTTGAAAGTAGCCAACAGATGGTCCCAAATAAATTTCAACCTCCTAAGAATTTTAATATTGAATAAAATAAATTTGACCCCACTGGGTATTGAAATAGATCTAAACACCCAACCTATCACTTTTATTTCCCAGTGGAATCAAAATATTATGACGCGAGGAAGCTAAATGCCAGACTAATTGGCAGATTATTTTCAATTGGTAAGTTATAATTGGGGGGGGGGGGGGACTTCAAATATCTCTATATAAATTTGATTATTTCTGTACATGCCATCCAATTAAAATACATAAATTAATGTTTGTTTTATAAACTTTATAATATACAAATGTTTTGTAATTGTTGGTGGCTTCGTTATTATTATTATTATTATTATTTTTATTTTTTAAGGCTTAACACTTTTTTTTGTCCTTTTAATAGATAATTAATTTTTCAAGTGATCTTTTATTTCGAAAGGGAGTGAGCATAATCTCTCTTTTTGCGTTAGAATGAGGCTCGAACAAAAAAAGGGTGTAAAAAATTGGAGTTTTTTTTGTATTTGAACCTCTCTGGGTTTTATAACTCCAGAACTCTCTTTTTTATTCAACTCTACTTTTTAACCCTCCTCTCAAAAAAATATGGTTCCAGTCTGTCTGTCCCAAGCGGGTGATAAGCCAGCGGATTAATTAAAACCTAGACAATCGAAAACCCGGAGGACAGAGAGGGTTAGGGTTAGGGACTCTTCAAACCTAACACACGGTTAATTTACATCCTACTCCAGGACCCTTACCCGTCTGAAAGCAAAATGAACCTGGGTTTTACGAATCAATTTTAAACTTTATAAAATTATTCATAACAAAAAAGTCACCTAACACAGTCTAAAAAATATTCGTTCTTTTTACTCTTCAACATTTTTCTAAAAAATTTATTTATTTATAAAAAAGAGAGGGATTTAGTAAAAGCAAAATTCCCCAGTAATTAAATTCAACATTATTTTTTTTACAGCAGGGAAATTCGAGTGTCAGAAAAATTGTAGGTGTTAATAAAAGATGAAGTCGGATTGTTATCGACAGCTTAGTAAAAAATCCACGAAAAATACGAAATAAGGATTTTTAATTTATTTTCATTCGAATGAATATATCGTTTGAGGATTTTCGTACGATATGACATGAAATAAAAATGTCACTCAATCATAGTATAGTATCTTGATTCTTGATAATGTTAAATGTCACTGGATATGTTGCCACTTACAAGGTTTTAAGTTGGTTTTTTATACTTTACCACTCAATGTAACTGTGGAATCCCAAAAAGGTATCATTACGTAAACCCAGAGCGTCTTTCTAAGTCTTTTTTTTTTTTTAAAAAATGTAAAGCGTTAATTTTAAAACGATTGCAACTAGTTTAATAAAGTTAAAGACTCTTAGATACAATTTTGGTCCATAGTGAAACCTATGTCCAACATAAATGATTACCTAATGCTAAATGTTGTTTATATATGCAAGACTTAAACATTGCATTTTGTTCTTAAGCCTCAAGTAAGGTACAATCCGGCTTTTTTTCAAGCAGCTCGTAAACTAGCTCAGTCTACTCGATGCACTCGCTCCATTAGCTGCTACTAAAAAAGCTCTGGCAAAAATTGACTCTGCCGGCGACTTATACGCCACTCACCAACTTTTCACAACACAAGCAGGGAAATGTCACAGCACCACATGGTTTCTACACGCTAGCTAGCTTGGCTTCCTTGGTCGAGTGGAAAGTTTCGTGTGGCTTGACAACTAGCGCACTCGCCGACTGGCCAGCTTGTAGCTTGTAAACTCGCCCTGTGTACTTGAACCTTTAATCTATGATTAAGGTCTATGAATCAAGTCCTACAATTCTACAGTATTGATGATCAACTAACTGTATTTTCTCAAAATAGATCCTAAAAAAGAAGAACAAATAAAGTAGCACTACTTAAATAACAATAGGTTTCTTAGTACTTACATGGGGGATATTTGTTAACTTAGAAACGACTATTTCAATACTAAAACTCCTTGCTAAGTGATAATGTAATTTAACTAGATAAAGTGGGATCAAGAAGGTTGGGAAAACAAGTGGAGTAAACAAGAAGAGAGTAAATCAGTGGTAAGTGCAGGTTCTCTCCGGCTCATTTAGTTTAGTTCGGAGCTGTTCCAAGGCTCGACATTACACTCAACGTTGCAAACTACTGCCGCCCCACCTCCTTCACCTCCATTACTCCATTCTTTTCTCACTTTTCTCCTCCGGAAAAACTGGTCCATAATGTCTTTTCCAGTTGTTTTAAACCTTTTCTCTATTGTCAATTTTGGGAACATTTCTTACTTGAAGTTAAGTCAGTACTGACTTGTAACACTTAGCTAGGATTCGACAAGTAATATTTAGTTTAACTTAAACAACTCTTTTTCAGGATGCCCGAACAACGTGATTTAAGTTTTAAAATGCTAGATTCTCCATAAAATTCGGGCGCTGAGGATTAGAAAGAAGATGACCTTGAAATTTGTACCCATTTATTTTAATGATAAACTTATTTTAAATAGCTGCAATGTTGCACTCATTTTTGTTAACTTATGCCAATAAATAATTTGGTTAAAAAATAATACATTATATACCCATTCTCTTCCCATTCTTTCAGGTCTTTTGAATTCAAAATCAGAAGTCCAAAATGTACAAAATTTAAAGTAACTATACTTTAATAGTTATTTATGGTACTAGGCAACAAAATGGAATTTTGCTGACATGTTTTTAAGCTTTAGTTCCGAGCCGAAGGCGAGGATAGGCTAAACAAATTTATTGCAAAGGCGAAGCCGAGGCAGGAAAATTATCTGCAGTTATTCTTTAAACGATTCAGGAATGTTTCCTTTGATGCATAGTTACATACAATATTATATACATATTTTATCTACTAACTGCAGAACAATTACACTAATTATTATATTCCCTTTTTAATATATAACAAATATAAGAAATGAAAGTTGTAAAAAAAACTATAGTTTGAGTCATCAAGAAAACAAAACAAAGGCAAAACGAATTCAGAGTTGCCACTTTTTTTTCACTTTAGCGATTTTTTTTTTAATAATCACAGTAAAATAACAAAATTTGTTTTATTACTATATTTATTAAAGTTATTTTCAAAAAAAGATATAAATATTTCGTTAAAATATATAAAAATGAACAATGTGGGAGAGTTCATAGCCTGCGATGTAGAAACCTTTTTGTAATAATTTTTTGTATAATTTTTGCAGCCTGTTTGTTATTTTGCTGACACTTTATTATTTTTCTGTGTGATTTTTTGACTTGTTACAAAAGAATCAAGAAAAATTACATTTTGCAGATTGAAAACAGTACAACATTGCTTAATTTTGCTACTGTGAGTAGATAGAATAATTTGCTATCGTTATTTATCAATAAAATTAACAAAATTACTCTTTAAGTTTTATTCTATATAAATAAACTCCAGAAAAACCTGGTACATATTTTCTCATCTTTGTTCGAACATTGAATATTGTTTAATAAAAGTTTATGATTTATAAAATTTATTTATAAATAGAGTAAACGAAAATTTAATTAAAATCCTAATCGCATCAGCTCAGAGTTTAGATGGTTTTAAACAGAAAAACAACAAATTAAACTCTTTTTAAAACAATTGATTAATTAATGTTGGATAAAACCGATATTTTGATCATGAGACTCCTTTGTCTTTAATAGTACAGCTTTATTCTAGTATTGTTGATGACAGTGGGGCCAAACGCCACAAATAAAACTTTAAAATTAAAGTTATTATACTAATAACAATACTAAAGTTGTTATTCTTTCATTAAAAGCAGTTTTAAATTGTCAAGCTAACCCAATTGCTGTCACATGAATTCCAATTTTTTAATTTAGCGTAAGTTGCAAACAACCATTCGGAGTTTATGCTTGAAAAAGAAAAAAATAATAATATAATAACTCTCAAAAGTCTTTGTTTCTGTTTGTTGACAATGAATATATTAGTTTTGCCTTTGAAGTTTTATATATTATATTACCCTGCCAACATCTCAAGCGAAGATGGATCAGAGAAAATCGATTCCATAAAATATGAGTATACCTAAATATCTATGTAAGTAATTGAATTTTCGATTTTTTTATTTTTTTATATATTTATTTATTTTTTTTTTTTATTCTTTTTTTTATGTACGTGATTATTAATATTTGTATATAAAAAAAAGAAAATAATAAATGTGCTGTAATTTACTTATGTAATCAATTTAATTAAATTATAATGTTATTTTGGCTTCCATTTTGGAAGATATTCCATTAGGAATATCTCCGCTTATTCATTGCCTTTTACGAAACATTTGCTTGTTATTGTATATAGATTTTATAGACTAATAGTTGTAAATAAAGATAGCAATTTAATATATATATATATATATATATATATATATATATATATATATATATATATATATATATATATAAATACATTTCATGAAAAGGAAATTAATCATTTATCAAAATTTAAGCAAAGTAAAAAAAAAATACACTTTGCTATTTTATCCCTAATGTAGATGGTCGATATGATAAGAAAATTCACAATCCATTAATCAGTATAAAACCTTTTTACTATTTGTCAACCCAATTCTTTTATTCAAAAGTACCAAACCTTTCAATCTTTCCACTAAAATCAAATGACAGTAACGAACCACTAAGGGTATGCAAATAGAATAGATAAATACATTAGGTATACAAGTTTTGTTCATATAAATGAACGAATCAAAAGATTAATGTCAAGAAATTTATTTTGAAGGTTTGAGGTCAGTGAGCATTTTGCGTGCTTAGTTTTGTTTTATACATTTTTTCTTTGGTATACTATTATATTATGTATACAATATATAAAAAAAACACTAATTGCTTATGTATGAAACGAGAAAGGGTTGACGTGCTTAAAGCTTCCGTGCAATATTTGTCCAGTAATGTTTGAAATAGCCCTGAGGGTTATTAGCACAGAATTTCATATTATTATTTCCATTTCAAAGATAACAAAATGGCGGAAGAAAATGGAGTAGGAGAGAGGGGAGCATTGATAACAGAGGTGACGTGCACCATTAAAATTTTTTCAAACATCACGAATAGGGCTTTTTTAGTAAACCCTACTAAATAAACACTATATATATATATATATATATATATATATATATATATATATATATATATATATATATATATATATATATATATATTAGTTGTTTAAATGTTATTTGTTAAAAAAATTTGGATATTATAATATACTGTGCTTGAGGCACGCAAAAAAAAAGATTGTTAAAATGCAGAAAATAAAAGGCTAAAATACTATTAAAATAATATGTTGTCACATCAAAGTAGAAAAGTAGTGAACAATAATTACAAACGTTAAAAACAAAAGTTTTTTATATAAATAGTACCTCGATTTGTTTAAATAATAAGCCCTGCATGCTTGTGAAAGAAAGAAACAATAATGTTGAATACAAAACAAGTATTTTTATCCAGCTATTTTGTATAGCTAATCATTAAAGAGATTTTATCCTACTCTTAGTCAATAATACACATTAATATGCATATAAAATAGAGCAGTAGATCCTTGCGAAAAAGGCGCTCCGCCAAAAAGCCGAGTCAAAATAGTACGATTTTCAATAAGGTGAAACATGTTCACACTATTATCGAATACATTCTACAGTCATATCGAATAAATATGTTAAGTGGACAATCATTTAGGCATTTAATGTCATGACATTAAAGCCATTTGAGGCACAAACAAAACAAAAATGTGGTTCAAACATGATGAAAATAAGAAATATATCCAAATAGAATTTTTGCATGTAATAATGTAGTTGAAATAGTGAGGTATAAATTACATTTTCATAATCAAAAAAATATTAGGTGCTTTAAAAAAGCGAGAACGTCACATAATCTGTTTGTATAAGTATACATATGGTTAATTAGGAACAATAATTTTTTTTTTTTTTAAAAAAAGGTGTTTTTACGACTCGGCTATGTGTATTAGAGAGTAGTGCAGGACGAATTCACGGGCCTCAGAGGGCTGTTAAATTTTCCTGCGGGCTTGTAGAAGGGTGGCCATATCAAACATTCAGACCTTTTCTGCCCCCTGTCTGCCTCAGGGCCCCTCGGAAAATATTCATGGTTATTCCTCAAATATACACCGGTAATCCTGGAAGCTCGGCGGAGCGAAGCAACTCCATTCTCCCTGTCGTGGGACCTTCCAAGGCTCCCGACATAAAAATAAATTTTTAAATCCTTTAACTGCCTTACACAGGGAATGGAAACCTTTGTTTTAGAACAGGTATACAGGAGATCTAACCCTCCATCTGTAGTGAAATTAACTTAGTGATAAAAAAGAGCACGAATTGACTCCAGGGGGGAAAAATTGTAACGAATTGAAGATTGAATAATAAGAATTAACTAACTCACAGACACAAAAAAAGTTTTTACCTTAAAAAAAGACAAAGCTAAACTAATCCTTTGATATGTTAGAAACATCTCCAATTCCAACTAAATCTTTCATGAAATATTTGATAAGAAACTTACATAGTAGTAGTAGTAGTCTAGTACTTTCTACTAGAACGGGTAGGACGAACCACTTGTTCGAACCTTGCAATTAGGCCATCACTTAGGCCCTTTTTACGCCCCGCGGTAGAGAGTTCCAGCCACTTCACACATCATACCTCTGTACATAGTACCGCCGAAGCGAGTATGATGTGATCAATAGTGAGCCATACAAATCAGAGCGTCAAGGCGAGGAATCGAACCCTGTCTCATTCCACTCATGATTCAGTGTTGGCCGAGCAGACGTGGTTTAACCCACACGGCCACGCTGGCTCTCAGAAACTTACATAACTATTATAACAGGTGAAGAAATAAGACTTCTCTCAACAAAACGACTGGGCCAAAAATGATAATCTTAATAGCTTCCGCACATCATCATGAAGAGTAAGAACTAAAGACTGCATTAAATATGACAAACGATGATTATAACCACAACGATGATTATATTTATATTAAAAGAATATACCAGGCAAGCAAACCATGTTGCAATCAGATAATTAAGTGCACCAGATTTAACCCATAAGAACCAAAGGAAGTATTCACAGAGTAATAAAATTCGACAAAATTCTATTTAATATATTATATTTATGCAAGAAAGAAGCAAACATTTGAGAGTTAAATGCCGAATAATTACACCCAAAACCAAATAAATAAATCATAGATCAGCTATGAACCTAAAACATAAAAGAGTTTATTATATAAAATGTAAAGGTAAGGGGAAGAATAGGAAAAAAGTTTTTTGTGGGGTAAGTACCTCATACCTGCCAATAATTTTGAAATTTTGAATTTGGGGAAGATAAAGTGATTTCGAATGCTTTCATAACATTCGGAAAGTTCGAAAGCAAATAATGTATTATCACCTTTAAAGGGTTATCTCAGCTCAGTAATCTAGCTCTCTTTGAAATATATTTTAACTATTTTATCCAGCAAGAGCTGGTGCTACAGCAGTTGTTGGGGGTCGAGTAGTAGTTGATGTGGTTGTAGTTGTTTTCGGAGTAGTAGTTGTTGTCGGTATAGTAGTTGTAGAAATAGGAGTAGTGGTACTTGAAGTTGCCCGATTTTTAATTCTACATTAAATCTATTAAAATTTATTAAAGAACCAATTTAATAACTCCAAATACGTTTTTCATAATTTTGTAATTTCCAACTAACTCATTTAGAATTTTTGCTGTGATTTTAAAAATAATAAGACCGAAAATAAAATTTAATGAATGCTGTAAGTTAAGCAATAAAAATATAAAGTTTCTATTCTACATTTTAACAACAATATTCATAGTCATTTATGCTTTTAGAGGTGTAAAAACAATGATTTATGATGGTAATTTATTCAGGTTTCATTCAAGGTATATAATTGTGTAACAAAGTTCGCTTTAAAGGTAAATATTAAAAGTTAAGCTAATTGATCGTCTGTAGTGATAATAAACTGTTGGAATTTCGCACTTACATTGAAAAAAATCAATGTAAGTCTTAAACATTGGTATTTAGACTGTTATACAATCATGTTAAGTTAGTATTTTAATGTATGAGGTGTAAAATATCACTGACGCGTCAGCCCTTGTATGGTTTTCCTATTCTCTTTTTGAGGGTATCTTTTAAAGCATTATTTGTTTATTCTACTTTTTAAATTAGTCAATGTTAAGTATATGTAGATTATCCAAAGATCAATGCAAACTAAAATGTATGCTTTGCTTTACTAAGGCTTCTTTGGCTTGATTCTGATACATCTATATACTATTAACAGGTCTTAACCAAAACTGGGTGGATCCAGGTAAATCACTGTGCAGGGATTACTTTCAAGGGATCTTTTTATGATGTAAATGAGTAAATCGAGTTACTATCAAGCATTGACAGAAGTGTTAATAATTACTAGTATAAAGGTACGTTTTCCTAGACGTGACTCCAGCTATAGACGCTGAGCAATAGTCCCTGAGCGTTAGTTGCTGGCACAAAATTATAAGAGTTTGCATGTTAAGAGTCGCTCAGCGATAGTTGCTGGGCGATATTCGCTTGAGCGTCTATCTCTGGAGTCTAGGAAAACGTCTAGCACCTTATGAGTTTAGTTCACAATAGTTTTGAATTGGTTAAAATTATTGCTCTGGATAAGGAATGGTTTGATTTACTGCAGTTTGTTTGAGGTAACTAAAAAAGGTTGAAATCACTGCCTGCAATGGTTTCAGATGATTCTAAACAATTAATCATTGTTATAGGTTTAAGGTGGTAGTAAGATTAACAGTGAATCGCCTAGATTTGATAAGTCAAGGATTTACAATTGTAAATATGATACTAAACACACAAAAAATATCATCCTACTGTCACAAAGAAAAAGAAGAATAGGTCCACTTAAGTCGGTAAATATCCCCTAAATCTAAGACAAAAAACTGATACGACTATACTAGAGCCACTTATAATTTGTATTGGCTTTCTTCTGTTTTAAAGGTTAGTATGTACCATTACAATAAAGCGTTCATGTAAGCCTTTGCACCTACTTTATTCAACTGGTAAAAGGAATATGAGAATCGAGACTTATTTAAGGAATCTTTTTATAAAGGCCACTTTACACTATGTGATTTTGTCTTATGACTTTCCGTGTGACTAAATCATACACAAAACTCATATTGTAAATCATATGTTTTTTTTCTTTTATGTTTACACTTTTTGACTTGAGTCATATTATGATTTGGCGGTGATACTTTTGTTTTAAAGAAAACAAAAAACAAATTTTAAAGCCTTGTCCAGACTGCCAAATCGAACAAAGAAAAAATGCCGAGCATTGGCCTCTGCGCATGCTCAGTCTAAGATTCGCAGGCACACTTTAGACTAGGCATGCGCAAAGACCAATGCTAGGTTCATTTCCTCTGTTCGGTTCGGCAGTCTGGACGAGGCTTAAAAATAAAACAAACACGTGAAGTATAATCTTTACTTTGTAAAAATAGCCTAAAAAAAATTGCTTGCATACGAGTCTGCAAGAAAGTGAGACATTTTTAAAAATACTTTGTAAAAATAGCCTAAAAAAAATTGCTTGCATACGAGTCTGCAAGAAAGTGAGACATTTTTATGTAACGCTTTTTGGTGTCGTTTTTTGGTAATGTTTGTATAAGGCTTATTGGTGTCGTTTTTTGGTAAAGCTTATCGAGTGTATGTGCCAAAGTAAAGACATGAAAATGTAAAAAATTCGACCGTGCAGATTCTTGCGTTTGTAAATTAGGAATTTAATCGAACATTATGTTGTGCACGATGAAAGTACTTTTCTTCTTTTCCAATTTATTAAGAAGTAACCTTTTAGCTTCGTCACCCATATTTTTATAATAAATGCAAAAAATTATAGTACCTATAACAAAAATAAAATATAATAAAGGAAAAAATAAATTTAAAAAAATTGTATTAAAGGGCTAAGGGTCAGACGGAATGATGGACGGAGTCTATATTGTATATAATATATTCTATATCTATATACAGTATATTCTACACATCTTGGGTCGGAGTGTGATAGGGATGGAGGAGAGGGTGTCCTTGAACGAACCAATAAATACATTCATAATCATAAGTCAGCCGAAATCTAAGCGGCGATGTAAACGAGTGCAGTTAGCTTCTACCTTTTTCTATTCTCCTAGTACAGTGTACAGCGTTTTAGAATCGCTTGGGGAGGGGAAGCCTTAGCGACAGCGGTACCAAGCGCGGTAGTGGGAGACACTATCCCTACCAAGAGCGGACAGACTCGATTGAACACCTCCTATATACCTTCCTAACCCTTGATCCTATATCTTCCCCACTCCTGTAACGTAACGCTTTTCGAGGTTAATGTGCCACAGCCAAAACATAAAAATGTCAAAACACCTACCATATTTTGATTTTGATAAATCAATTGAACAAATCACAATAATTTCACTTTATATGTATTACGAATATTTGTAAAAAAAAAAAAAAATGAATATATTCATTAAAGAAATAAGAAAATAAAGCACAATTAAATTTATAGAAACTCGTACATGATTAAATAAACCGAATAGATACACTTTAAATGCTAATAAATAGATAAAAAACAAGGGAGAAAAGCGTCGTAAGGCAATATTTTATTCTTTCTTTCCGAGTTATAATGGATTTTCTTTATAATAAATATAGTCTTAGTAAACTTGGCGTGCTGCTACATTTGATCCCTCATCACGACGAGCTTTAAAAAATGTAATTTTTTAAACCTTTTCCTTTATTTCTCTCTCCATTAAAAGGATAAAGCAGGGTTGAACGGTTGATTATATTCTACCTGAGTTTTTTCCCCTCAATTTTAAAGGGAAAATAAATCCTTTAACTACATTTCCTACAAAAGTTTTTAAATTAAAAGTAAAAATATTGAACAGATTGTAATATTAAATATACGTCATTAAATTGAAATAACTATTTTTTTATTAAATTATTTCTATTAACTTTATTATGTAATTTGTAGAAACTATCTATTTAATGGATAACAATTTAAATTGAATCAGATTCTAAATCCAATAAATTATAAAACATTCAAATTAAATCGGAGTTATACAATTGTGAATCTAACAATAAAAATGAAATCACAGGTTTTCATTTAGACAGTTATAAACTCTTCTCATTTAAAGATTGTTGAAATGACTTTAGATAGGCACAAACTAATATTGAAATAGACTTATTAGTAGTAAATTTATTATTTAAAGAAGAATATAATTAGTTCTAGGTCTTCCGGTGGTGACCGCGTCTCAAAGGGTGGACGTCCCAACGTTTCACTCCTAATGCTAGAAGCATCTTCAGGGGTGTTCATGTCTTAAACTAAGGACACCATGAACACCCCTGAAGATGCTTCTAGCATAAGGAGCGAAACGTCG
Source organism: Gerris lacustris (assembly GCA_951217055.1). Lineage (NCBI taxonomy): Eukaryota > Metazoa > Arthropoda > Insecta > Hemiptera > Gerridae > Gerris > Gerris lacustris. The sequence continues at coordinate 53,833,816 of OX578280.1, forward strand.
GGACGTACACTAGGGTGGGTCGAAAAAAACTTTTTTTGGAAATCTAAAAATATGTAGTGATAAAAACTTGTTACTATGCTAGAAACGAAAGATCCCCAAAATTTGGGCTCATTTGAACAAGTGCTAGGTCGCGCCCCGTCGCTTTGAAGTTTGATGTATGTGAAGTTCTTATAAAATAGCGATGTTGTGGTGTTTCGTATTATTTTTTTGTGTTAAAATATATTCCGAGTGTAGTTTTACTGTTAAATATATTTTATAGACATTTAGTGCTTGTTGTTACTTCATAGTTTAAATAATTAAGTTGTTTAGTTTAGCCAGTAAGTGATGACATATATAATTTTATTTAAAAATTAGAAAAAAATAAATTCCACAGAAGTTAAATTCTAAGTTTAGGTAACAGAAACTTAATATTTTCTCCATTTTTAGTTTATTTCGTAATCGGGATATGTATAGCTTATAAAGAAATTAAAAAATTTAATTGAAATTGTGATATTAGTATTTTTTATGAAATTATATACATAGTCATTCAGTGGAAGAAAGCAGTACGTAATAGACTGCCTTAATGCTAAACCACTACCCGTTTACTTATTATTTTTATTTTATAAAAATATTTTATAAACTAGTAACATGTTTTCACTAATCATTTTAAAGAGTGTATTTTATACCCCTCCCATCACTTTGGGGGAGGGAGGGGGGGGGGGGGGGGGGTTGGAGCCATACTCAGTAAGGTGCCTAAATCTGATCTTGAGTAATTTTTTGTGAAGAAGTTAAAAACAGCAAAATTTTTTCTATACTATTTCGCTTACCTCTGCATAATATTTTATGTGAAATATTATGTGCAGGTAGAAAGAAAAACCGCTTAAATGAGAACTGCTAATGAATTCCCAAACTAAATTATGGTACCTTGAACCATACTATTGTCCCTTGCCCTGTCTACTATCTTACCTTTTAGCCTTTAGGAATTTTAAAGTAGTGAGCTCCACGTTTTGGATCCAATAATATTTTTTAAGTAAACACTATACAAGGAAAATAAGTTGTAGATGACGTATTTATTTAATAGTGAAGCAAAAGAATATAATCAATCCACTTCGCACTTGACTTTGTTCCACATATATGAAACAATAAGTATAAATGATTTTTAGTTTATTTTCTTAAATAACCTAATCAATAACTTTAATAATTATATAAACGTTTTAAGTCAACTTAATTCCTTGGAGTGAGTTTTGTTCGAAAATTTAAAATTCAACTTGCGTTCCAAAAACGTAGTAAGATTATGAAAGCAAGACACAAAGCACACAGTCAAAGCATCGATGCATAGGATATGAATTAATGTGCACAAAATGTTACACAAGTTATCGATTTTAATAGCTAAACCCGAAAACGAAAATTAATACGAAGTTATTAGGTTAAAAATTCACAAGTTTATAGATTTTCTACGAATTAAAGGTCGCTTATTTTTTAAGGAATGGAGAACAATCTAATTCTTCTTAATTTTTTAGAACTTTCAATACAGCAAAACAATTACCGATAAGAATAAAAACAAGTTGATAGGTAAGGTTGAGATGCTTAAGATCAATGTTCATAAAGAAAATGTAAATCAAAGTTCATGAGCTTATAACAACAACAGATATGGGGATTAGTGTATCTGGGATGCTAGAAGAATCTTCTCTGATAAGTAGGGGTAAATTAGTAAATTCCAACTACCAACAATAGAGTACTCTTTCTGATAAGTAGGGGTAAATAAGTAAATTCCAACTACCAACAATAGAGTACTCTTTCTGATAAGTAGGGGTAAATAAGTAAATTCCAACTACCAACAATAGAGTACTCTTTCTGATAAGTAGGGGTAAATAAGTAAATTCCAACTACCAACAATAGAGTACTCTTTCTCATAAGTAGGGGTAAATAAGTAAATTCCAACTACCAACAATAGAGTACTCTTTCTGATAAGTAGGGGTAAATAAGTAAATTCAAACTACCAACAATAGATTACTCTTTCTGATAAGTAGGGATAAATAAGTAAATACCAACTATCAACATTAAAGAACCCTCTCTAATAAGTGGGAGTACATTTATAAATAAACTTTAAATATCCAACATATTAAACATCTTAAAATGGAGGGCGGTGATGTTTTATTGTAAAGATATTATTTTGTACCCTTAGAAACAGATTTAGAATAATTATATTTAATACAAGCTACACTTGCCAACGAACTAAAAAACTTGTGATTTAAAAGTTTTTTTTATTTTATTTATTTAATTAAATTCCAGGTGTGTTTTTTTTTATTAATTCACCAAAAATTAAGAATATTTCGAATAGATTTGTTTACCAAAAAGAGAAGAGGTACCTCAAGTTTACATTTATGTTAAATTTTGAAACAATATCTCTCTGATGTTATGATATAACGTTAAATAAAAGCTATATTAGTCTGACTATATGTATGACATAACACATAATTCTTTTATTCTTTTATAATTTTAACTTATAGTAGTAATATATAATATATATATATATATATATATATATATATATATATATATATATATATATATATATATATATATGTATATATATATATTTTATCTTTCTCTGTCATTTAGAAGAACCGACAAGCAATTTTACTGTAGTGGGTAAACCAACTAACTAATAGTAAAACTCCAACTCTGCGAAAGTTAAAAAAAATAATAAAACTTCACTTATATTTCCTCTCTTTAAAAAAAGAGATATCACCTCTTTTATGGCATCGATAAAAATTTAATGCAACGGTGTAAAATTTAACAACCCCGGAACAGTTTGGATACACTGTCAAATTAACAGTGTAGAGAAAGAGGTGGAGCAACTTTTTCGAACGATTACTTCCAATCCAAATAATTTTTTATTGGCCAGAGAATTGACGTTATTTTTCATTTCGTAAATTGACTTGGAAGTAGCCACACAACTGGACGAAAAAAACAATCCTGTTGGTAAAGTATCAGTAAAAATAATAAATAAAATGGACTTGAATAATAAATTTCACTCTAGTATTTTGACAAGATTGTTTTTCTAACAGCAATTCTCTTTATCAAAAAGATACATTTTTAAAAATAGAGGCAGATAGTTATTTGTACGATAAAAAGTATCTTAGATTTCCCAAAAAATTGTGTATTATTTGGAGATAATGTTCTTTTATTTCTAGCGAATATCGATAGAGACCAGATTAATGTTTGATTGATTAAAGATTTAACTAAAATAATCAGCGAGTAGCATAGGGTACGTTGATTGGTAACCACAATAATAAACTTGTCACTAATAACATTGTATAGTTCACCTTTAACCTTTATTTAGCAGTCCATTTTAATCTTTATGTAACTTTTAAACTTAAAAAGTCTTGAAGATTGGTTGATAATAGTATATTATGTTACAAGGCTGTGAAGTGAGTTTTTTCTGTACCGCGGCAATTACATTTACTGTCGAGCGAAGCGAGACAGTAAATATTGCCAAGGTAAAGAAAAAACACTTCAAAGTCGCGTAGCATATGCTATTTTTTCCGAGGTAGCAGACAATGAAAAAACATTAAATATTAATCACTAATCAATATATAATAATAACAAATATTAGTACATACTTAAGACAAAAAAAGAAACCTTAAAATGAGGTTACACTATAAAAAAGATAAATAAAACGCATTGACATCTAGCGGATTTTTATCGTACTAGAAGCATTTCTACAAAGACTGCAGCATTACTAACGGAAGTTTTGACAACTACCCGCCGTAAAGAAAAAATCTTTTAGTGCCTAGGACGTAAAAGATTTTTTCTTTACAGCTAGGAGTAATGAAAAGATTTTTTAAGTCCACGTAATGAAAAAATGGATTTTAGCTATGTTTTTTAGGCTCTAAAGTTACTATTTCACAGCCTACCACGGAAAAAAATTATTATTCTACCTCTTTCTTCCGCAATGCATTAAACATGTGTAAATTGATTTTAGCAGTTATTGGTTTTTTAGATAGAAGGAAGTGTCTATTTCTTTTTTTAGTGTTCATATCTATTGTTAATGATGCGGTACGAAAAAATCTTAAAATATATGTATATATATATATATATATATATATATATATATATATATATATATATATATGTATAGTAAGTACAGTACTTACTATACAACTAAACAAGTGAATTACTACCACCAGTACATAGTTACAACTGTTTCGGCGTTTTTCTATTAATATATATATATATATATATATAAATATATATATATATATATATATATATATATATATATATATATATATATATATATATATATATATATATATATATATATATATATATTAGCGTTAAGGAGTATTTTGATAAAAATATTTATGCTTCTCTTGAATTCGTGGTGGATCTCTTTATTTCGCTCAATCAAGATCTCTCAATTTCATCTTTCACTCCATTTAGCACTTATTATTCCACATTATTAATTGAATTGAATATATTTTGGTAAACCATTACAAAAGAAAAATACTTTTAAAAAAAAATGCAATCATAATTTAAGTGATTGATTCAGTAGAAGGCGAAAATATATTATTTTTCTTAAAAAAAAGAATGCTACTACAATTTCAAAAGTGATTGAGTTAAAAAAGAAATAAAATTCCCAAAGGACTGTACGAAAAAACTAAAAGAAAAATAGGAAAGAGAGGACCAGGAATAAAACAGCAATCGGGGAAATGGTGCCTTGTAGAACTCTAGCTTTACAAAGGTGACTTCTTTAAGGACTTCCATGTTGATTTTACTCTAGACACTCAAGTAAAGATTTTTACAATTTTCCTTCAGTTTGACTTTTTATCTCCTATCAAGATTTTATTCTTTTACAAATTTTTCGAAGTGATTTTACACCATGTTGTTCTTCTTTGATGGAAATTCGAGTTGACTTAAAAGCTCTGCTAAGTATTTGTTAAGTAAAAATACTTGCTGTGATTTGTGATTAAACTAAGTTTTAACAAATAGACTACTAATGGATTAATACTTATACAAACAACATTTTTATATTTTATACAGAGAATGTTTTCCAAAAGGTTATAATGTTGAATAATACAACTAATAAGAGGAGGTCCCAAAGTTTAATCTGAATAAAAAAATAAAAAAATAGTTTCATGTTGTCAACATTCTTAAGAACGCTCATGTTTTACAATTATGTCAAAATTAGACAGTAGATTATCGATGATTACACATTTTTTTCAAACCTTGCTTTCTCCCAAGGGTCAGCCAATTGTTTTTAGACATTTGGGATCTACCTCATTATACTGCACGAGCCGTTAAGCCCGTGGCGGCGGGCTTAATTTATATTTAGGAAAAAAAAGTAAATTAATTAAAATATCTATTTCGATAAGTTATTACCTATATCTATTTGAAGACCAACAAATCAAAACTAACATTTATTTTTATTGGAATAAATGTGGTTGCCTTGGCTTAGCAATAACAAATTATTTCGAGGTGGTTCATCGTCGATGTCGTCAGGACACATAAAAGATCATTTGATATTTATGTAACTAACTATTGTTCTAAGGATAAAACGCACTCAATGGCAGATATTTAAATTTAAAAAACTAAATACACTCACAAATCTAAAGATAGTAATAATAGTAGTAAAAACTACAAAGAAAAAAAAAAAAAATAGTAATAAAATAGATGTTTTTTGTGTTTGGTGAAAAATATATCGTATTTTGTAAATGAAACTAAAACTTTTAATCGATTAGAACGAAATAGTAAACGTTTTAATACAATTTCATTTGTTCAGTGAGAATGTAGCTTTGAAAACTTATGTTCAACTTGTTAATTTTGAAAAAAAAACTTATCCCAGGGAAAGGATATTTTTAAAAATCTAAATAAAATATGATGAAAAAATAAGTAATATCAGCTAGCAGATTCCACAAAATCTCGGCTGAAAATTAGTCCGAACTTACTTCATGTGGCGCCCCTAGCGGATATAAAGGGAAAAATTGCAATCCTCTTTACCCTCTTCATTAATATGAAGAGAGGACCCAAGCGTATTTCCTTGATTTTATATTCCCCCTCAGGGCAACGCCCATTGCAGGCGTCCAGTTCGTTACCCTCTTGTTATAACTCAGAGGAAATGGCAGCAACTCTGGTGGAGGAAAACAGTCTGCATTGACCATTTCTCTGTTCCTTTTTGAAAATTGAAAAATAAACTATGTTTGTCAATCTGTAAGAATGAATAGCTGGCGCATTAAACAAAAATATATTCCAATCAGGTCAAGACGGATATATCATCCGCTAAACACATGTTTACATCAATGTAAGCATACATGTGGAACATGGTCCAATTAAACCTCCATTATTGTTGGTATTAGGAATTAATGCCATAAGTTGTTTAACAAAATGCTCCCATCAACTACATAGTAAAAAAAGTCCAGTCATGCACCATGACTTAATGAGCGAATTTTCAAAGAAATCTGCGTTTTATTGGCTTATGATAATATAGGAAAATTTTGGTTTAGAATTTGCTCGGGTGAAAAAAAAAATTGGTACACAGGGGTACGGGGTACAAAAGTCAAATTAGTATTTACCCTTCAAGATGCATGTCGTTGGAAAGCTCTTTAAAAGTACAGTAATTGTTGTTATTTACACTTTTATCATATTTTCACATAATAGGGGGGTAAAATGGAAAAAACACGTTTTTTGACCCTATATGGTCAAAATTTGACCCCTAAATGGACTCCAAAAATTCTGGCCAACGAACTCATCCTTTCTTTTGATATTATTGACATTTTAAAATTTGTTTGAAATTTTTAAGTGCATTCTAAGGGGAGATATCGTCTGGAGTGACACATATATACATATATACATACATATATACATACATACATAAAAAAAAGTGTTAAATTTTAGGAATCGATTCAGAATGGTCTAAAACGGATTTCCATGGAAACATTTTTCAAAAATTCGCATTACAAAAATTTTGAAGCCATTGCAATAGCGTAATTTTCTTTGAAAATTCGCTAATAAGGATAAGTTTGTAGTTTTCTTGCATTTAATTAACTTACAATGTACCTACTGTGAAAATTAGGCACACTCTTTTTTATTAATTGATCATTTTTATTGTAGTGTGGGATATTTAAGATCAATATAATTGTTCTTGCTAAAAGGTATTTCTGTGTTTCGTACAACTTTCTTAACAAAAATGCACTAGCATTTGGGCATTTTATAGGATGGCTTAAATGTCGCTGTTCTCAATAATCTTGCTTGAGCTTCAGGCCTCGTTTGCACGGTGGTACTAATGCCACGAGATTAGTGTCACCTGGTGTCGTCATTTGAACGGTAGATGTCATTACACTAACGGTAGATGTCATGGCACTATAGTGCCATGACATCTAATTCCAAGAATCAAAACTTTTTGATATTTCGACACTAGATGCCACCGCACTGCCTGCTGAATACGTAGAATAATCTTTTTTTGGTAAAACAAACTAATAAAATAAACTGAAATAAAATTGTAAGTAAACCATTAATATTTAAATTAAATAAACGATTATATTGCTTTAAACTGGTTTGCTACTTTGAAGAACCGTGACAACTGTCAGTGTGGAGAGAGGGTGTGAACAGCACATCACATTCAGTGTCATGACGGTGAGTGTCATGCAGTTAATTAAATGTCACATTAGTACCACTGTGTGAACGAGGCTTAATTCTTTACTTTGATGACACCAATTGCAATGGTTTCTTTCTTCCAGGAAAGTTGTTATTCTTAACAATGGCGCGGTTAACCATTTTAAAAATTTGTATTTATTTATTATAATATAGTATTACTTCGGAAAATGGTAATAGCAATGATAAAAAAAAAAATAAAATAAAATAAAATTTGGGATCAGGGTAAAGATATTCTACCAACAGCTCCAAAAAAACCCCATTTTTTTTTGTTTTTTACCAGTTGGTAAAAAACCCCATGCGGACCTAATAAAATATTGAGTTTAGCAAGGTGTTATTACAATAGTAGTTAAAACTTAATATTAAGGAAAATATAGAATAATACTAACTGAAGAAGTAAACTGGAGAGGAGTTTTAACCCTAGACCCCGTGTATAGAAGCTTTAATATTAAATAAGCTTATCTAATGCATATTACAACCTCTACCACTAACTTTACCAACTGACCCGGACTTCATGAAATAATACCAAAAAGCCTTTTACTCCTCCAACCACATTTACATCTAGAGAGACCCATATTAGTGGGTGAACAACCCTCGAAACTTAAAGGAAGAGCAGTTCCGTGTAAACATTATTTTAACTTGAAATTAAACAATTTATAACAATTATTAAGCCTCGTTCACACGGTAGCACTAATGTCACGACATTTAATGCCGCGAAACTGCTTGACACTCGCCGTGATGACACTGAATGTCATGTGCTGTTCACACGCTCTCTTCACTTTGTTGAGACAGTTCTTTAAAGTAGCAAACCAGAACAAAGCAATATAATCGTTTAAGAAATGTAAATAGTCATACTTTACTTACAATTGTATTTCAATTTATTTTATTAGTTTGTTTTTTCCAAAAAAAAGTTATTCTACATATTCACCAGGCAGTGCCGTGACATCTAGTGTCAAAATATCAAAAAGTTTTTATGTTTAAGCCTCGTCCAAACTGCCGAACTGAAAAGAGAAAACGAGCCGAGCATTGGTCTTTACGCATGCCTAGTCTGAGATGCGCAGGCGCACTTTAGACGGAGCATGCGCAGAGACCAATGCTCGGCTCGTTTCCTCTATTCAGTTCGGCAGTCTGGACGAGGCTTTAAAAATATATATGTCACATCTACTGAAATATATATATGACATCTACTGTTCAAAAGACGGCACCATGTGACACTAATTTCACAGCGTTGAATGTCACCACCTTGTGAACAAGGCTTAAAGCCACAACTAAATGTAAAAAAAAGGAATACAATAGTGTAAAACAAATTAGATATTTATTTTACTTAATCATGTGATAAATGCCCATTTAGCATACAATTAGGGGAATTTACGGGACTGTAATAAGAATCAAGTTTTAATGTAGTATCATAGAAACCTTAATTGGTCCCTAGGGCCGGATTTTTAATTCTAAATTAAAATATTTTTGTATTGTCACTTTCCATGGAAGCATCTTTTACATTGCTTTTACAGCGTTAATAACACATGCATTACTTTGGAAATAAAACTCGGTCTTCCCCCAAATGTAAAACGTTCGTAGCAAAAACAAAGTGATATCTATTTACTATTTAATTTTCATTATTACATTTAAAATACCTTTTTGAGTTTAAGGAAAAGGTTGAATATAAGGAAGAGAAATAGCGAAACAAAAGTATGAAGGGATAAGGGAGAAGGGCGTCAACTTCCAGAAATGCGAAGTGCCACAAAAACTTTCTCTACTCACATAGATAGGGGACATGGAAGCCAAATATTAAAACAATATAGGACTCCGTGGGGCCATTTACGTCGTTCCAGAAGCCATAAAGAGAAGAAATATCACGTGACTACTGATTTTATTCTTATATAGAGCACCTTTAGAAGAAAAAAAAATTGAAAAACTTTGAAACAGTTTTGGCAGAATAGATATTACTGGATTAAACTTAAGATCATTGGGAACTTGACACATATTTCAAGGGGATAAGTAAATATATATATTTTTTTAAATTATTACTACAGAAAGTATTAACTAAATTGTTATTATATCCAATTCTTTAAGTCAATATATTTTAAGCTAGCGGGTATATAGCTAGGGGGGGGGGGGGGAGAATAATAATTATAAATGATTACATATTTTATGAATTTAATTTGTATTATTTAGACGAACTTCCAAGGAAAATTATAGGTAGAACAAACAGGAAAATTATAGGTAGCCCGTAGCCCCAAAAAATATCCTTAAAAAACTAAGGGTTGAAGTTTAAGTTAAACGATTGAAATTTTTTTTAACATAAATTCTACGCGTGGGGTTTAAATAAGGATTTAGGACGCTCTGAGTAAAGATATATATACATATTTGAATTAGTTTATGTACCGTATAGCACTTCTTAGATTGTTGGAACTTCTTTACAATGTTACTCCCCTTATAAATTAAACAGAGGGGAGTAAAAATCTAAAGAAGGTGTATAGGAAATATTGTCACCAAAATACACATTTATTATCTTAAGAAAGGAAGAAGGGCTAGACCCGAAGTAGTTTCATTGCGTTTTGACGATAAAAATGCATCAAAAGGCATTTGTTTTACGGCATTATTATATAAATGGTTCATCAGTTATAGCTAAAACAAATTTAAATCCCCGCTATCTTGATACGATTTGGCCGATTATGCTGGTAAACGAACTCGTCCTGTTTGTTAAACTGCCTAAAGACCATTTGTGTGTGTTTAAAGCTCACTTTTGGCCAATTTATTTTAAAAAAATAACTAAAAAACATGATATTTTTTTTTTTTTTAATGAAAAGGTGAATTTGACGATAAATAAATAGGACTTAGTCAGCTTTGCAACAAGAAAAACTCGTTTTTTTTAGAAACCAAAACAAACGGTGGCATGATCTTTCTACCTCTCCTTCCTATAAAGTAGCATAGTCTTTCATCCTTTAGTTCGATTTAATAATACCGTCCCCTTTTTGACTGTGAAAAAAAATTGCTTCAGGGCATTTTTGTGGACTCTCCATTGTGGAGACAAAAAGCTTTAACTGAAGTTGCCTTTAATCCTAAACTTTCATCTTCTTCTTTGTGTCTATCTTTAGTGATTATATAATATCCAAGAACACGCAACCTTAAAATAAGATCAAAGAATTGCCCAGAGGGGAATATTTTGCTTTAATTTACCTATATTAAGTAGTTTTGAATCTTCTTCCTTTTACTATAGGCTAGATTTAGTTTTATTATGAATATTTTATCTCTGGATTTACTAGGTGTGCAATGCAGTTTTCTGCTTGCAATATTGAGCTGAGCGTGCATTTTAATCTTAAATAATAAGCATTTTTATTTATATAAATAGCAGAATTCAATCAAAAATAGCCATATTTCTAATTTTAAATCAAACAGCATTTTTTTCTGTTTTTATATTTTACCCCCCTCTTAATTGAAAATATGACAAAAGTGAACATTAAAACAATAACTGCACTCTTAAGGAGCTTTTCAACGACATGCATCATGAAGGACACATACTATTTTAACTTATGTACCCCGTACCCCTATATACCAATTATGACCATTTCAGATTTATACCTTCCTGTGGTTGGTCACATTGACCGCGCCGAATTTTGTGCGGATCGATTAAGGGGTTCAGGAGGAGTATGCGTCGAAACAAATGCAAAGTGTAGTATAAGAGCTTCGCTTCGCTCAGCTCAATAATTCTCCGTTGATCTGAAACTTTAATTATACCATTTGCCAGCTTATGAAAACAGAAGTTTTTCCTGAAAACGCCACACTTCTATATCTTCTGTCGATTAAGAGTAATAAGCTCATGAATTTCGTGGTTGAATTTTAAAAAATACAAATTTTCAAATGTAACAGAACTTAAAATATGCTTAGCAGCTGATAATTTGAAAATAAATTAATGATTCTGAAAGGCTTTTTTATGCTCTTTAAAATTGGTCCTTAGCCCAATATCTCATTTAGTTTTGGAGATATTAGGCATTTTTTGAAAATTATCGTGAAGCACTTTAAAAAAGAAATAAATCGAAATCTCGAGAACTATTGAGATATGGGCATATGCTTAATCGACATTTTTTGTTGCATTTGACCCATAGAATCCGCCAGTTTCTTTATGACATTTTATCGCGGGTCACCCTGTATGTAAATAATATAATTAGTTATTAGGTATATTTGATGTATTAATTATATTGCTACTTGCTGAATACTAGATCTGCTATGCATCTTACTTTGAGACCCAGGTTCATTCATCCACCAATAGTCCTGGAAGGAAGTTTTGAACCAGAAAGTTTGTTGATTCAGAGTTTATTTACCCATCTATGTTCAAGCTCTTTCTTAAAGTTATTCGCTAGTGATTGCAGCCCTCTAGCTTATTTGTCCGTCTTCCAGGCACATCCCCACTCATCGAAATTTATATATACAGTCTATTTATTAATTGTTTAATGTATTTACGTATAGTTTTATTTAATTAGATTTTATAGAGGAGCCGGGCCTATTATTTAAAGCCTTAACTTATGAATACATACCAAGACCTCAACAAAATAAATGTAAAAGTCCATAAAATTAAAAAACGTGGGTTACAAAAATGCATTTATTTTTTTAAATATACTTTTTTATTTTTATAATTGTTTAAAAAATTAATTAATTAATTTAAGAATTTTCTAAAGTAAAGAAGTGTCAAAGTAATGTGGCGTTTCATAAATTAGAATTTATATTATTTATATATTTACACATTTTAAAAGACCTAATTTTCTTTTGGATAAGACACTAATAAATAAATAATTTGTACGAAAACAATGGAAGGTTATTTTCCAGAGGTGATTTGTCAGAAATTAACCTCTGCTTTCCCTCTTCTATTCCAAGGCACGTCCAAGTTTATACACACAAATTGAAATTGGCTGTGAAACTGCGATTGTGACAGTTGAGAAGGAGGGAGGACCCTCGTCTCGGTAAGACTGACAACTCGGGGCGGAATGAGTGAAAGCTTAATGCTTTGCCAACTCAGAAGGGATAAGACGGGTAAGAAGAAGATTCTAGAGAGAAGATCCCTTAACTAGTTGTTAATATGTAATAGACTAATTAATACTGATGAGGCCGCGTCCTTCTCCTTTCTCCCTCAAGAAACTGTTCAATAATGCAAAAGGGATAGAAATCCTACGGAAAGCGAATGAGGGTAAGACGGGGCCCAGACCTAGCTCTGATGTCTTAGTTTCGTGTCCCCTTAACTCCTTCAATAAACTCTTCCTTAACATTTAGAAGGGCCTTCATCTAGTAAAAGGGCCACCTCCCCCACTCCACTCACACCCACACCAACTAGGATTTTCAATCTAACTTTAAAAGATTTGTTTCAAAAGATTTCAAGATTATTTAGATAAATTAAAAACTTTTAGGGTTGCATTAAAAAATAGTTTATTTTTTTTAAAGAATGCTCAATAGACTGTCCTTAGAATATACATTAGTTATTTCTTTTTAAGTAAATTAAAATGGGACATTAGGTAAATTTCCGTAATAAATTTTATTTTTTGTAAGCTCTACTAGAACCCCTACTAGTCGTAAAGAGGGAAGAATTTAGTAATAAAATAACTTTTTGTACTAGTAATCGCTATAGGATTTATTATAGACAACTGACATAATTTTATCGCTGTTTACTGTTTACTGTGGTGTACGTATACTAGCTCTTATAATTCCAGAATCTTGTAATAATTAAAAGTAAGACTTATTCCACATGAGGCTTCATCTTTTATCATATCTGTAGGTTAACATGTTTTGGGCATTAGTCTACAACAAAGATAAAATGTTAAATAGAATAAAACAAACACTATAACAGAAATGAACAATGATCCTTTGTGTCCTTGACACAACTAAGAAAAATAGTACGCTAAAAAATGTTTTATGGAAAATTATATTTCGCTAAAAAAGCAGAAGAAAACAGCGTTAACAAACTAACCTAAAAACCATCAAATTATTTTCCTGTATAAAACCGAAAAAAAGGAGGCAAGATTTTCCGCCGCTTGTTTGTTTCTTTTTTTTTAAAGCAGTTATTCTTACTGAGAAGCCGACCAGTCCTGTTTATTTTTCATCAAGAGTTCACCCTCCTGCTTCCTTACGACAAATCCCAGAGACTTGCTTTCGAGAAAAAAACAACTAGATGGAATTAAAAAATTAGAAAAAGAGAAGAAATAAGAGAGAATTTAAAATAAAATAAAAATTTGAATATTTCTCTCTCTCTCTCTTTCTCTCTCCATCTCTCTCTCTCTTTCTCTCTCCATCTCTCTCTCTCTCTCTCTCTCCATCTCTCTTTCTCTCTCTCCATCTCTCTCTCTCTCTCTCTCTCTCTCTCTCTCTCTCTCTTTTTACAATTAATATTTGCTTTTGATGTTGGGGTTTATTTGCTAAGTTATATTCCAAATAGTAAGACGAAAAATAAATAAATAATAACCTCTGATTAAAAAATGACTCGAATACAAAAATTCAGATATTAAATTAAGTATATTAATGAATATTCTCTTTTAGTTTTACTTAATAATTACAATAAAGAAAATAGTTTAAAAAAAAATACAAAGAATCTAGAAAACAATATACATCTAAGTTCGAATTCAAACGTATCTTCGAATTCGGTATTAAAATATGAATAAAAACAACGACAGAGTGTACCAAAATAAAAAAATAAAATCATAAGAATATATTTTGTTTGGAATTAGGCTCTACAAAATCGATTTGCCTATAGAAAACAAGACAAAATTCTGCATATTGCATAAAAAGATTTTTTGAATAACACAAACAAAAAAAAATCCCTAAATAAAGTAACATTCCTTTTTGATTGAAAGGTACCATAATACCTTCAACTTTGTGGATAAAAAATGAAACAAATCTTATTTCAGATACAACAAAAATAGATCTTTCTTCTTACTCTTAAAACAAAAAAAAGTAATATCGATGACTTCAAGTTTTATTTTCTCAATGTATATTGTTTTCTTTCGTATTGAAACTTCGCCTAGAGCGTTCTTTTTTTTCTCTCTCTCTGGGTAGACATATTGCAAGGAAGGGTGTAACCAGAAAGAGTATTTTTGAGTAGCTGGTTTTTACTCGGCAGCAAGGGGGGATCCAAGACCCGAATTTATGTCGGTAAGGAAAAAACCACAAAATACCTCGAAAAAGGCAGCTGGAACCAAGAACTATAAAAATTTTATGGGTAAAAAAAATAGGGTCAATGTAAGGGGCCCCCTAAGGTTTGAGGAAAAACCTGGGAAAAGCTAATTTGAAAACAGCTTTTTTTTCTTACCTCTAACTGAAAAACCACATATTTTAAGAATAACAATATTACGAAAAGGCATTTTTTGTACATTTCACATTAAAAAGAAATGTTAATAATTTTATTTTTTTATTTAATTTTATATCATTCATATAAAATGTTACCTATTTTTTAAAAAAATATTATTTACACTTAGTTTTTTAAGTAGATATAAAAATTAAATACAGTTTTTTTAAAATAAAAAAAACATGTTTTCTAAAATAAATTGAATAATAAAGTTAGTTTGTTATAGATCTTCAATATAATTCACGAATAAACTAAATAGATGGTTATAAGTAAGTAGTACTAAGTAGTAGTAAGGTCCTAGAAATAAGTACTAGACGGGTAGGACAAGTTTGAACCTATCAATTAGGCCATATAATACAACATATCAATGGTAGGCCTATTTTAATACCCCCATGAACGAGTTTCAACCACTTTACACATCATACTTCTGTACAATGTACCACCGAATGAAAGTATGGAGTGATCATAAGTGAGCCATATGAATCAGAGCATCACAGTGAGGGATCGAACCCACGATCTTGTGCCGCTCTTGATTCATTGATGGCCGAACAGACGCAGGCGTGGAAAGTAATTTAATCTACACGGCTCTCTTATAAGTAAGTAAGTAATCCATTTATTGGAATTGTTTAAAATAAAATTGCATACTCAATATACAAAGATGAAACACCCTATTTCTTCTTTCAAATCAAGCGCTGGCTGTGGATAGAGATGAAGCAGATTGAAAATAAAAGTATGCTCAATAATTTCTTTTGAAAATTCGGTAATCAAATAGACAGTAAACAAAAAAAAATCAAAATGAGTACAATAAATTAATTATAAATGCTTACAGATTAAGGGCAAAATGGCAGAGCTGTGCAGCTCTTATACTGATGGTAGCTGTGTTTTAGGACAATAAAACCAAATATATATTTACTAGTTTAGTCATTTGGTATTCCATTTATATTAATCATATAAATGTAAAATTATTATTTAACACAGGGAACTCGTAGCATGAACTTATTTCTTACACTTTACTTCTACTGTAACATCATAATATGTGTGATCAGATCACACATATTATATAACTAATTATGTACACATATATGTGATCATATTATGATGAACATAATACTATGTTTCCGTAATAAATTCTATGCAACTATATCTAGAAGTATTTTACACTTTGTGCTATTTTTATCAGCACTTTCCGAGTGCTTCATTTTCAGAGCTTGTATCTCAAGCTTGAGGTCTTGGAATCAGAGGTTTTTTTCAATGTCGAGTGAGATCTGCAGAATAGTAAAATTACTTTTATTATGACTGAATTTAATTTAATACAGAGTTAATTGATATTAATCATTAATCTAGTTGTCAGAACATTCATTTAGACTTAATTTCCTACATACGACCCAACTTTGACTTAGCTGAATTGTAAATGAATTCCAGTGGAAATAAATGCAGTATTTCGATCATTATGTCTTAGTTAACGAACAAAAGCATTATCCGTGTTATAATACAACTGTATAAATTTATTTTCAATTGGAATTAATTCTTATAAATCAGGAAAAATAAAACAAAAAATACATATATTTTGCATCAATATATAAGAGGAAAAAGCCATTATTTGATAAAAGAAACGACAACTGAATACAGTAGGACCCCGTTATTCGGACACGCGGTAATCCGGACGGTCCTCAGTCCTCAATGGAGAATGCAAGTTTGCATCAATGAATATTTATATGACTCAGTGCACAGTGCAATCTTGGAAAATAAACTAAACAATTTTAATTTAATAGATGTGTTCAATATAGCTAACTGTTGGAAACTGATAGCAATGTACATTAACACGTATGTTCATTCACATATTCACATACATTTGATATTACGTATAATGTTCATGTTGTACATTTAATTTATCCATGCATATGTTAAATGCAAATACTTTATATATACATCCAATTTTTTTACGTAATTTTTTAAACCCTTCACTAATCCGGAAATCCGGATTAGTGGGATTACCTGAATTCGTCCGCATAAATGGGGTCCTACTGCATTATGGGTGAATATTATGAACACTATTGTACATGTAAGTGTCTATATAAGTGCTTCATATAATTAAATGATAAAATATAATAAATGAAGTAATATAAATGTATTCAAGAGCTTATCTTTTGAAAGAATTTAAAAAAAACTTAATCAAATTAATTAAGAAACAAAGTAATAAAAATAAAAAAAAGGGATAAGGTTCTCTAGTTACACCTATCAGAAGATAAACCACTTTCTCAGTATTAGTTTCGAACAAGTCTAATAATGATATTCCATACACCCAAACAAAAAACACCCTTTTTAATGAAGCTACCTTAAAAAAAGAAAAAATCTTATCACAAAAATCTGTGAGAAGGGTAAAAAAAAATCTGGATGAAACAAGTCTTTTATTTTAGTAAGGCTAAAAAGAAAGGTGTGATGGTACACGATACCCCTTAATAATAGAGCTCTAATAATAGAGATAAGAAGCTTCAAACAAAGTTAGAGTGACTCCACGCCTTATCACTAGATACTTATCAGCATGTGCTTTTCCTTGATCAAGTGTTTCTTCACTTCAGGATGAAAGGGTTTCATCACAATATCTTAACACAAAAGAAAAACTTTCAACGTAATTATAAATCCTTCCTAAACCTCAAGGTTTACTTTATCGTCATTTTTATTTTTATAATTATTGAAGGTTAGCACTGTATTAAATTAATGGATCAGCAGGATTAGATTAAAAAAAGAACACCATAAGGTTTTTTAAAGAGTTAAAAAAAAGTAGGATGAATTTAAAAATTGCTATGCGAAGCAACATCACTTTTAACGTCACTTCATAAAGCCATGCGTTCTATTGCAGTATACAAAACAACTAAAGGATTAGACCACATGTTGACAAATGTTTGACTTTTGGTTTGCCAATTCAGATACAAACCAATGTTAGACAATACGCATGATTGGCCAATCGCATCAACAAAGTTAGTCTTGTTATTGGCAAACATTCACCAGTCATGCAATATTGTCGTATGCACAACTCACAACTCACAACTCACAACTCACAACTCATGCATATTGTCTGGCAACCAGCTATACAATTTGATTGTTGTGAAGTTTAATTTGTAACAAAGAGCAAATGGAAATGAATGAATGATCATAATATTATATTTGTACTAAAGTATAATTTTCTCCATACCTACTAAATATTAAATATTTTAAAATGAAAATGAGCAAAAATATAAAATTAGGTAAAAACAAATTCGAATTTTTAATTGTAGTACATCGGATACCTTAAAGTATAATACTAACTTAAATTAAATAAAGGCAACTGTTGCCAATGTAGGCAATCAATTTACTCAAAGTTTAGATTTATGTTCCCACAATACGTATGTTTTAAATAAATATGTATATTGTATATCAAATACGCAGAAGCCCCGAGGCAAATACCCTATGACCTTTTCCTTAACCCTCTGAAATCCATACTTCTGGCGTCCTTTTTCAGCAACTCTATAATAAAAATATTTGCAAGCAATAAAAATGTATATATTCTATATTTTATTAAATCTAATATTTTAACTAATTACGATTTTATTTAGGTATTTTAAATCTATTAGGAATTTTGCTTTTGTTCTTTTAAAATGAATAAAAGGGTCGATATAAAAAGATTATAGTGCAGGCTAGAGAGACAGAACTGAGCTTAGAGGTTTGAAAGTTCATTTAAGACTCAAGATGGTGTTTCGTAAAAATGTTGATCGATACGCAAACACAAAACCAAAAATGTTCCTTGATGCCTTCGTTCTTCAGAATAAAAATGTCACAATACGAATGACGATCAGAACAATTTAGCTATACTTTTTTAGAAATATATTCAGAAGATTACTTTCTCTTTAAAAGGCTCCCAGGTTTGCGCAAACCTGATGTCAGGCAAATTTAGGCCATACACGTCAAACATCGTGTTGGCGCAAACATCTAACAGCCCCATACACGGTCAAAATGATTGCGCAAACATGATGTTTGCTCAAACATTTTGACCGTGTACGGGGGCCTTCACTATACGAACTATATAAATATAAAATAAACACATGTTTATTTTATCCTCCCCGAATGAGGAGTAACTTTCTTTTTCTTACTCCCAAGAATTGCGTGTTTTTAATATAGAGAGTTACAAAATAAGTTATGTAATAAGTAAACTTTATTTATAGGAATAAATTTATAGTATTAAAATAAGTTAAATGGTGTAAAAGAAAATTGAGCAATTTACCAAAACACATACGATTACGGAATAAACATAATTCAATAGTTTTACGGTACTACAATGTTTAATACAACGTTTCAACATTATTTTATGTACGTAAAAGTAGAAAGAAGAATATTCTATGTAAATTTTTATCCTATTCAACCCTTATTACACTATAATTTATTATGTTCGTCGTTCAAGTAAAACGATAAAAGTAAGGAAAGAGGAAAAGGCAATATCACTTTGAATATTATTTCAGTGACCTAATATCCGTTGATAAAGTGAGGGCATATTCGTCGGAAATAGTCTTATAAGTTAGAAAAATTCTCGAGGAATAAGATTGACTTAAGAGAGAAAAAAGAGTTAGAGTGGTAGGAGAGAAGGCCCATCTGCCTAACATGATTGTCCCTTCTTTATTCTTCGGGTCTGAATATCTTTTGTTTCTATTGGTAGAAGAGAGAGTTGCCAGGAGTCCCTAGGTCCCATACTACATCCCCGCTTGGTCCCACGGGTTCTCTTCCGTCCGGTCCTATATAAATTTGTCACTTTATTTATGCATACGTTACCCCCTATACTCTCTCTCTCGGGGTAGCCCCTTTTTTTACCCTCTCTGCACTCCCACTGGTTCCCTGTTTCCCTAAATTAAACAAATATATTTTATAAAGATGGATCAATATTTGCTCTTTTTTCACCATGAGAGTGTTTAACTCTTTTTATTTATTTTTCCCAAGATTATTATTTAAATAGTGAGTTAAAAAAATGCTTATATAAGAGGAAAATTTAACCTAAACAAATACAATGATATACTTTGATTCAATGTTATGTGTGGAAAATAAAGAAAAGTCGAGTGTACTAATTTATTATTGTTTAAAATTAGATATTTCCAAAAATAAAAATTGTGTATAACATTCTTGGTTACTTAAATATCCCATTACCTAAATTTACCTATCAAGCAAAAATAAAATTAATAATTGATGGCAACACGTTTACGCGTCCGACGATAACTTGAGTAAAAGTTGACTGATTTAGTTGAAATTTTGGATACATGGTCCTATTACTAATGCTTAACAGCGACATCGCTATGAAGTGATAAAGAATATTAAAAAATATTATGTAAAGCGGACCTAAAAAATAGATTTTATCTACGATTGATAAGAAATATAAACATTGTATATCTGTTTAGATGCGTAGAAAGTGATTCTTTACGTACTTGTATTATTCATTGCGCATGCGCGTTTCATAATTCCTCTTTTTTCCGCACTAGTGCGGTAAAAAAGAAGAATTCTTCACCTTAACGCACGATTAGCGAGGTTGTTTACATTTAACAAAACTAATTTACTGTTTAATTAAAGTAACTGTTAATATAGAGTTTTTAGTGAAAAACAATGATTGATTTATGTCGTTATGACGAAAATAAGGAGAATAATACGCCTCCCGAAATGATTAATTCGGCACAAAATTCAACTAATGAATTAATATCATCTTTATCAAAAGAGAAATATGATAACTTACATGCAGGAAGTTAATGAAATGTTGTTTCTGTATTTATTATTAAAATCCAACAATCGTAGATAAAGTACGGTACGCAACTCGTGCGAAAACTGCATTTTGCTTTGCTCGTGTGGTTTTACTACCCTTTGCAGTCGCTCGGGTGTAAACTCCACACTCGCATGCAAAATGCTACTTTCCGCACTAGACTCGTAATGTACTATTAAAGTAGAGAATTAATAAAACGTTTTTACCAATATCTTACGTTCAAACGTAACGATTTCATTGAAACTCTATATACACCGTCTAAAGTACAATTTAAACAGGCATGTAAAATTTCAACTTGATAGAAGCAGACGTTTTTGTGTAGTGAAGTGATACATGATACATTTTATAATACAGAGAGGTAAAGGAGATGTGTGGTTAGTGGAATAGTAAGAATGCAGGGGAGCTCCCTGACTACTAGACTCTCTATTACAATCATACTCTTTAACTATCAGCTCATCATGATTATCCATTTTCTTAATATTTAATACGTATTTATTACTATACGCTCGCTTCAATTATAGAACCACGCGATGCATAGTATATGTATATATATCATACAAATAATCTTAAGAGTTGTCGATGGGGGTTAAGATTAAGGTAAACGTTTTTTACATGTTTCTATAGTAATTGTTAAACAGAATTATCTCAGGAAATCTTTATTAAACGATTAAAACTGATATACAAAATGTATTGAGTTACACTTTGATCATGATATTATGGTCAATTGGTGAATTGAAGATGTCAATTTGTGTTAAGCTAATTGTTATTAACCATGATTAGGGACGAATAATCCACAAGATTAATACAGCTAAAATGAAGACGCTTTATTTAACGTTCGAGTTAACATAATTAGATCAAATCTCAACATCCTTGAAGATTTGAATGATCATCACATATTCCAACATGATTTGTGCAAGTGAAGGGAAATAACATAATTAGGAGTCAAATCAATGAGATAAGTTATAATATTTCGGCTTCCCTTTACGTTAGTGTTGATATTGACCGTTTGAAATTGAAAGCAGGTTATACCTTAACGAAGAGACTGTTGAGTTTCTTACTTCTTTCCAAAATCTTCAGATTGCAACACTGCTCATTTCAAAAATGTATTGATGATTTGATCTTTGTTAAGAAATCTTGTAGTATTAAAAGGGCAAACCTAACTATGATGCATGGCAGTTTGATTAACAAGACTCTTTAGACAAAAGAGGTACCTGAGATTAGGTGTTCAAGAGTACTTCACTTAGCCATAGTGGGAAGATGAAAGGAAAAAACTGAATATGATGAGTTTGCCTGATTAAGGTCTGACAAATTAAAATCAGATGTAAAAAAGCGTTGTGTATGGCATTCACCAATAAAGGACACCCTTAATTTTGCCAATGCTGCGAAGAGAATCAAAATTATTCCCGATGGATAAATAAGATTCCAAAAAGATAAATTATCAATCAATCAACATGGAAACTGAGTTATATACTCCTTTGCTAGCAATATTATTTGTATTATATATTCAAAATTAGAGGCAATAATACACTAGTATTGGCAGAATTTTGAAAGAAGAAATTCAGATATTAAAACGACTTTTACGAGGAAAAAACCCTCAGTTTAGCACGAATTCTAATAATAAGAGTAATAACCCGCGTGGTTGGCAAACATGCAATTTTAAAATCAAGGTCCGAATACGGAAAAATCTGGTGGTTGTTCGAATTCTAAACAGGTATGGATGTATAACGTATCGATTCACCTTCCTGAAATAATCAAATGTGTTGATCAGACCGTCAGAGAACAATAATATTTTTCGAATTATGAATATAAAATGCAAATTTTGAATTAAGAAATATTATTCAAAGGCAAAATTTTAAAACCAATATTTTGTTTATGAGTCCATATGAAAACCGTATTTCAAAACAGTACTAATAATGAACTGGAAAATTCCGGTAATTCATTAAAAGCGATGAGACGAAATGTAAACATTTAATTTGATCAAAGGGAAAGAGGATTTCTCTTGGGGAAGAGCCGTTTATCTACACGGAGAGAGAAACATGGTCAAGGTAAGGTACATTAGTGAAACATTTAGCTGGACAATGGCTGAGTGAGTGGAGCCTTAGGTCCGACAGGGTTAATTTAGCGGAATCAGGCATCCAGGCGTGATGTTATCAGGGGGTGAGTTTGAGGTGGAACAAACTCAGGCACAGACGCATGAGAGGGAACTACAGACAGTAAGCACAGAAAATCCTTCCTCAACAGACGCCACCTTTACTTGGAAATACATACAGAAAGGGACCGAATTTGAAGTCCATTTAATACTGACACACTACAAAAGGAAAATAAAAAGCTCTTCTCTCTAAGGGTTTATAAGTATATATACGAATTTAGTCCAACACAATTGTGTAGAGTAAATCTATCAATGTTTACACAAAAAATACAAACTTTCCTATATGTTCATATTGATGATTTATAAATAAGGTTGAGACCACAAACAGAAACTTTTTTCAATACCATTAACGAACTTAAGAACATTCCAAAAAATAATGATATATTTTATACCCAATATTAGATTTATAGGTATAAGAACATTTAATAATTTAATATTACAATATATAAATAGTCTTTATCTACGATTGATACGAAATATAAACATTGTATCTCTGTTTGGATGCGTAAAAAGTGATTATTTACGTACTTGTATTCATCGCGCATGCGCGATTCATAATTTCTCTTTTTTCCGCCCTAGTGCGGTAAAAAAGAAGAATTCTTCACCTAAAAGCACGATTAGCGAGTTTGTTTACATTTAACAAAACTAATTTTCTGTTTGTTTAATTAAAGTAACTGTTTATATAGAGATTTTAGTGAAAAACAATGAGTGATTTATGTCATTATGCCCAGGGCGCTAGATTAAGGGGGCGCAAAATTGTCGAAGACAACTTTTTTACAAGCAATAAATAAAAAAATATTGTCATGTATAATATATTGCAGTAGGGCGACACAATACTTTGTTTTAAACTCTCAAGGCAAATTTCAAAAATTAAATCTCAATATCAACAGACAACAGTAGTTTTACACAAGAACTCAATAATTTTTTCACTGTTACATATATTATGGTATAAACAATACACATTTTTAATTTTTTTTTTAAAGTTGACCAATATAGGTCCATGAAAATGATATTTACCGTTTACGTTCCTTAATGATTTCTCTCTTGCTTAAATTTTACGTATGTTAGTAAATTTAAGTATTTTGGCGTAAATTTAAGAGTTATTCTTAAAAAAGATATTCTTTAAAGTATGGCCCTCATACAACAATGGATAATTTATCAAATGGGAACATTTAATGTTGTTAAGTCCAAGGAAGATGTCAGATATAGTCTGCGTTTAAATTGGTTTTTCCTTATATTAAAACTTTCTTGACATGATGTAACAGATAATATAGGAAGTAATGAAGTTTAAAAAATTCTATATTAAAAATTATCTAGAAAAAAAAATCCCTTAGAAAAGAAAACTTGTAGGTTTATGTGATGAAAGTTAACCTAATTTGCGCATAAACAGAGAAAGAGAATAAACTCTTAAGATACCTAAAGATACGTAATGTTTTGTAATGATTATGCTACACTTAAAATAAACGTATGTTTTTTATTTGTGTTGTTTAAGATACTATACATTTAAATAAATAACAACACGGTTTGTGGTGACAAAATTGTTCGTTTAATGTTATGTGTATGAATATATTATACGTGTATGTACAAAAAAAAAAAAAAATAAATAAAAATAAAAAAGGATTTAGCCAATCTTAAATTAAAATTGTATAAATAACTTTCATTATTTCGATATTTATGAAAATAAACATTAAAATAGACTGTCACATAAAACAAGTTTACAATTTATGAAATAGGATTTGAAAATTTCGAGCCTCATTGCATGTAATATAATTTTATAAAGCTCTTTATCTAATTGGAAGAGTTAACCCCCCCCCCCCCCCCCCACTCTACTCTAACCTCCCCCTTGCCCAAAAATCTTCTCCTGCAGATTACTACTACGCTAACGGTAAGTTACTATACCAAACCGTTATAACGAGGACAATACGATAATAATCACATAAATGTGGTCTTACCGTGATATTATAGGGTAGTATAATTTATGTAAGGCTATTTTAAACCATAATACCAAACGGCATTTAAATGCATCTAATACCGTAATATTTTAAGGACTTCTATAAACTTTAAACGATTCCAAAGGATTACTTTTAATAATTATATAAAATACAGTTAGTAATTTTGATTTTATCTCCCCTTTCTCAATATTTAAATGGGGTAGGTTTAAAGTTGGAAATTGATATCTAAGAAATTAAAATCTTTTGTGGGTACCGAATTCACTTATGTATTATTAATGTAAGCTAACCTGCTTTACATTTCTCTCTGCTCTTCGCAATATAACTTAAAATACACCCTTTGTAACAATCTAGAAATTAACTTCACTTTTATTTTTATTTTTTTAAATTAGTATCGTATTTACTTTTAATTTTATAAAATTAAACAAAATTTCCTCACTAAATAATTAGTAAATCGGGGTAGCTACGAGTATTTCAAATATGGTAATACGAGTATTTGTACAACATTAATTAAAATTAAACATTTTACAGACTTATTTTTAAGTATAGAAAATAATTTAAAAGGCATTAAATGGCGATGGATAATCATTCATTTAAATTGAAATTTTATTATATTGGCAGGAAAAAGAAGAATGTGGCATATTTCATTTTACGACAAATATTGTTATTAGAAAATTGAAACAAACTTTATAATATCAAAGAAAAATAATTAACTTTTGTATAAAATTATTTTGTTTTTTTCGCCAACTATTTACTCAATTAATTCAGTATAGTCTTCCTTTGTAAAAGAAAGGGGGAAAAAAGCAATACTTTTTAATTTGTTATATTATAAACTATATAGTCTAAAGCTATAGTATTGCAAAACCTACCCGCTTTGTAAAATATTAAAAAAAAAATCTAAGAACGAGATTAGAGCCACGCTATAATATTTAAATCCCAGAGGCTGTCAAGTGTACAAAACTTTGTTTTAGCTTTTAATGAGATTCAGACCATCAACTTCGTTTTAAATTTCAGTAAAAGACAGGTTAAAAAATATTGTAATACTATCTACGCTTACGTGTAAAATATTTTAACGGGAGTATATTCTTTTATTTAAGGTTTTGTCTGTACATTGATCAGAATTGGAAAATTTTTCATTTCTTACACTACAAAAACCAAATCTGGCCATAACTTTTTTTCTGTCCGTCTGAATGTAACTTGGACTACATGATATTAGAAAACAGCCACTGATTCCAAGCATAAGCCCCGCGAGCGCTGGAAAAAAAATATGTAAGAAAAAAAAAAAGAAAAAAAAAGTATATGACCAATTTAAATAATAACAAATAAGTAAAATATTTTTACAAATTTTAATTTTTAAAATGGATTTTACCTAGAATTTCTTTATTGGAAAACGTATTTTCTAATAAACCGACGTTTATACGTCGGTTCATAAGAAAATTGTATTAAAATAATCCAAGTCAAGTATTATAGTGCCAAGAGAACGAAGTTTTCTTTAGAGAATGGTATGATTGAACCAACTCAAGCTTTAGATTTTGACAGTGTGCCAAACATCGCTCTATCCCACGTCCAATAAACCTCACAAAGACTCAATCTCTTGCTTCTCACATATCATCCAATATTTTTCTAAAGAATCTTCCATTTTTTACTATCCAATACAAAAGGAAATAAAATAAGAAAAAAAACTATAAAACTGACAGATTTAATTTTACAATAAATATTTCTATTTAATATAAGGATTCAAGGCATTATGATTATCGAAGGATTTATATATCTTAAATAAAGCAACTATCGATAAGATTACCATTTTCTTAAAAGGTGCTCTTCACAACTAACATCAGTTGTAAATTATTGTACTTAGACAATATTCGGCACTTATTTACTCCAGCCCCCCCCCCCCCCTCCCCTTGTTTATTTATATAAACAAGTGTGATATTCCTTTATCCCAAGGTACATTGGACTAAATATCCCTTTTTCTTAATTGTAATTTAGACTAAGGAATATATATACTACTCTGTATATATGTTCTTTTGTCAAAATTACTATTAAGACAAAGGGATATAGGGGGGTGCTTAAGTAAAAAAGGAACCAATATTCTTGAATATAGAAATTTTCTGGCATTTTATTAAGTCCTCATCTACAAGATAACAACCCAGGAGAAAACAAGATAAATAAACTCATACTCGCTGATTCTGTCATTTGAATAATTAATTAATTATATCAATACAGTATAATATGTTCAAACACCACGTAAATCAGTTTGATAACTCACTAAATTAATTTGTGACAGAATTATATATAATATATTGAACTTATAAAAGCTAGCTGACTTCGACAGTTTACATTATAACTAAAACATGTCAATTGTTTCAACCGAGAACTGAGAAATATAGGAGTTTATTATTCTGTAATCAATATCGTAATACTTTGAATCGCAGCAATGTAACATAATTCTTTTATAATATTAATCTAAAAGATATAACATTTTTTTTAAAAAAAATATGGAAAATATAAATTAAATTAAATCAGAGAAACTTAGGCTTTAAAAATTCTGTTATTAATACCATAATACAACTAATCCCAGCAGTGTAATTTAATCCTCTTTAGATCTCAATTTAAAATAAATAAAAAAATAACAATATTACTAGTCCCTAAAAACTAAGTTTTTATCATAAACCCTTTACATATTATGCATTTGAACAAAAACAAAACGTTTCAACAAGCAGTGTTATAAAATTACTTTCAAAATGGAATTAAACTAAGAAGACAAAACGGACTACTCGACCAGATCGAAAACTCAAGGCAAAATATTGACTCCATTCTGTAAAACTAACAAAAAACAGAAACATTCTTCATATACTAGGAAAAGATAATGCAGGTAATGCTGAGGTTCTAATGTGTTACAGTATAATCCTGTATCATTGGTGCCAGAGGGCACTTCTCCACCAGAGACTACGAGACTGCTTCGTGGCCAATGCGGCTGTTATAGCCTTTCCACAGGCCCACACAATGTAGCCGACATGCTGATGCAATCGCTTCATATCGAAGAAACAGATCAAGAGGAGGGAGAACTGCTAAAGCGCTGGAGTTGCCTTCATTATGTTATTAGATATATTATGTTGGCTTAAAGATAACAAAAAAACATGCTATCAACAACCTAAATAGAACCTAATGTACTTAAAATTGCTAGAGCAAATGTCGAACTTTAACTTTCAAGCCGCGATTTTCATCCGAAAACATAAGATAGTATTTCTAGATAAGTACTATTATCAATCAGCAACATAATTACTTAGAATAATTAATTATAGGATGTTATTAAGAGTAAACTTATGTTGAGACCAAAATTTAAACAATAGGGATACAAGCAGGAATTTTGGAATTCTCTCAAGAGCTCGTTTGTGAGTAAAATCTAATCTAGTCGGACTTTACATGTAACAATAGATGCTACTTGAGTTCAAAGTTAAAGAGTTAAATTCGCTAAGATTAGGAAGCGCTTAGAGGGGTTTTCTCGTTTAATTGCCCGGGAGATAATGGCATAAGAGAAGGCTCCAAGAAAGCCAACAATTATTTCACCCAGTTAGCTTCTGACCAGAAGGCCCTTTAAATGTACATCAAATAACAATTAACTCACCCCACAAAGGCAACTTTAGTAGTAAACTAGGTGAAATCACAACAAAAGACTCGGTACCTGAAACAGAGAAAATAAATACAATTAGAACAAATTAACAAGTAACATTGAATTAGACACATGAAAAGGAAACAACTCAAAGATAATCTTATTCAAGGAAATAACCACTAAAAGGCTACTACTAAATTTAATCAAACGCATCAGATTGTAAAAAAAAATCGTTAAACCCTTAACTTATCAGAGAACTTTAAAAACCAATATACTTATGTGTTTTTGCTTATCAGGCAGTATTGAGGTTTTAAAAATATAGAGGGAATAGTTATTTACGCACCAAAGGAGTAAAGTTAGTTATTGCATCTTGAGTGATGACGTTCACTCCTGAGGCGGAGCCGAGGATCTCGAGGGTGCAAGTGATTTTTACACCTGAGGTACGTACAAGATTTTACCTCCAGAAAGGAGAAGAAAATATGGAAAGATTTTAATTTTAAATTATTATACTCAACAAAAAAATACATATTTTTATATTTATTTAAAACAAAAAATAGTTAGATATAATATTATGAATTCTCTAAATAAGTTTAATCACGTTAAAATTAAATTGTAGATAGTAATTATTTGAATTTCAATGCTAACATTAAATGGGAGAATCAGCTGAAAGCTGAGCCGTGTATTGAATGGTATTGACAACTGATGTATTTACACATGGATTAGTTTATCTACATTTAGAAATTATGATTTAACTTTTAACTTGTTTGTTTGTTTTACCGATGAATCACTATGGCAACATAGTGGAGGTTACATAACATGTGTGAAGATGACATTATAGATTTAAGCAGTAAACAAAAGTTAGTGAATAAAATGTGTATTAGCACCAACCTTATTTACTTTTGCTTTATCTAGGGCAACACTGGAGGGAATCATGAAAGTTCATGATTCCCTTATTT
The DNA here is from genome assembly GCA_951217055.1 of Gerris lacustris. Classification (NCBI taxonomy): domain Eukaryota; kingdom Metazoa; phylum Arthropoda; class Insecta; order Hemiptera; family Gerridae; genus Gerris; species Gerris lacustris. The sequence goes on from OX578280.1 coordinate 53,863,215, forward strand.
TTCATTACTCCCTGTTTAACCCGACCGGGTGAAATGAGTAACTTACACCCTGAAAACTAGGGAGGAATGTTTACATCTTCTCCTTGCTGGAGGTAAAATTATTATCCGCCTATTTACGTGGTACTACGTTTCCATGATGTTTGAATACGGGTTGAAAACAGTATTTGAATTCAAAGTGTCCTTGGAGACCTAGATTCAATACGGATTGAATACGATAAGTTCAGATACGATACACTAACTTCTAGGATCGAATGTGGATCGAGTTTCAAGAAAACAGGTCCGTCCTGACATGCGCAGTGTGTGAGTGTGAGCGCCCCTATCGTGTTTCCGTAGAAAATAATCAAATCTGTCAAAACACCACCCTTCACTCAACGAAAAAACATAACCTTATTTGTCATTTTCAGTTTTGATTTTAAAAACCAACAACAAACCTTGTTATAAAAGGAGAAGGTTACAAAATGATTTATTATTATGACTGGTGTATTGGAAACGTATTAAATACCCCTACTATTCAATACTACTTATGGATCCAAAATTAGGATTCAATCCGTATTTAAACATCATGGAAACGAAGTAATTGTAACCTCTAAATGAAGTATAGGCTTGACTGCGTTGGATTTTCTAATATCTAATTAATTATGTCATCTCAATAGGTTTAGGCTACTATTCGTGACGAATGTGAAGAGGAAATATAATTAGTTTTGATAAAAAAGAACTCAAAACAACTAACTTAAAATGTTTGCTGTGTATGTAAAACAATTCTGTGGCTTTGTGAAAAATGTCTTTCAATATTAGTTCTAAGAGATAACGCATTTAACGTAACTTAACTAATAAAGTAAGATTATTTATTTATTTGACAGAATAGCAAATACCACAATGCTTGCATCTTTAATATATTTGCTTTAAAATGCAAAATTATACAAATTAACAACCATTTTAATAAGTACTGCGCAAAGTGATGTGAAGGAAGACGATTTTAGCTTTGGGGGTCATAATGGATAATACAAATGAGATTTCTCTCAATAAAATGTTTATCTCACAACTACAAGATCAAACCCCTTTCAAAGAGTGCAAAGCTATTAACGTTAGAGTATTATTGGAGATAAGTAGGGGCTGTAATAGTAAGACTAGATTCCATCAGGAGTGTAACACTGGATAGGAAGGTTTTTTTACAGGCTACTAAGTCTCAAAACGAGGGAGAAAACGTTACAAACCTTACAGGAAAAGGGTATTAGGAGGGACACAGGTTGTTGGATTTAAGCAGCCGCTTTAACCCCTGAGGATTGGGGAAGGATTGTCTGCGGTATTTCGACTCTATACTGGAAGGGCTCGAGCTTCCTACGCTGCGGAACAGGAATTGTAGATAGGAGAGAAAAAGGATGAGCCCCTTTTACTTCTACCATCATGTCCTTGCCAATAAGAGAAGATTCCTTTCCTAAACCCACAAACCCACACAGGCACCACCGACGGTGTACAACTTGTTTAATTCCTTTCCCTTAATACCCAATATACTGAAAGGGCCAGACTTATTATCCCTATTTCCAAGTGTTGGTAAAGTCTGTCGGTTTCTTCCTCTCTCTCCCAATAGAACCAATTGTCCTTCGTCAAACACTTCCAAGGAGCGGGAAGTGTTCCTCCTTCCTCTCTCATCCTTAGAGTTCGACCTCGACTCTTCTCAATTACTCTTAGCCTCAAGTCGTACGACAAGCACACCGCCTAGTGAGAGGCACTGTGGCCGGGTGAAACTGTCTTTTCACCCCAAGTATTGGCTCCCTTATGAAATTGTGTTCCCTTCCATTGTGGAAACTCCTTTTCTTCAAACACTTGTCACCCGCATGTGTAAACCCTTTTATCACCTCCACCACCATTCTGTAGAACTTTTTAACAGAGAACGGTCTCAAACGACCCTCTCCCCTTTTTTTCACTCATTCCCCATGTCTTATATACTTTTTTCTTTTTAGTAAATGTATCTGACATGTTTACTTATATGAGCTCTATCTGTATCCAAGCAGAAAATAATAATACATTATCATTATCCAATCTATTTTAACCCTTCAATCAACAATAACAATTAAAGTAAAGTATTGCAAAGCCGAAATTTTAATGTAAGATAGTAAAATTAGTTGTTTTATAACTATACAAATAAATATTATGGTAGCATTAATTAAAAATTGTTACATTAATATTTTACAGAAAATCTATAAACTATACAATGTTTATGAACTAGTAATTTTATGATGAAATTTCATAAAATGGCTACCCCATTTTTATCCAACAATAACTTCAAAATAGGAACTTTTTAGAATTATTTTCACCAAATTTTTATTTTATAAAATTTAATTCTTGAACTTAGGGGGTTATTTATAGTTTAAAGCAGACTCTAAAGAACTTAGCAGCAACATATTTAACTTTTTGTTGAAGATATTACGATGTATTATTTCTATTTGCCAGTGGCATAATCTTTTGCCGCAACACTCAAGTAGTTATTTACTTTTTTTTCGTAATTTCTTATAGGGAAATTATAAAGAATGACCAACTTAGTTATGCATTGCTGCTTTAAAAATTACAAATATTTATTTTTACATAACAAAATATCACATTATTTCATAATTTTTTTTTTTTTATAAATATTGTAATTAACTTTTTATATAATTTATTTTATAATATTTATTATGGTATAGTTTTCCTTTCAAGAAGAAAAAGGAAATTCACAGTAAAGAAGAAAGGTTGAAATATTCATAAGTTGAAGGGGAGATTGAGCTAGGAAAAAGAGAAAAGCCAATGAATTAAATACATTAAGTCATAATTAATACACATTGAGAGGAAAGTGCAAAGGGACCAGAATTAGATTTACTAGTTTAGTCGGAGGGTTTTGCCCTAGCTCGGTCATACCTATCCCTAGCTAGTGCTACCAGAAATTTACTACTTCTTCATCCAAACCAATCCTTTCCTAACAGATGCAAAGAGAAAAACTTCATGTAGATCCAACGTGAAAATCTTCACAACTATTGGCAGGGCTAACTTTCAACAATGTTATTGATGAATAAGTTCTAGAAATAACCACGTTCTACGACTGTAGGTCCCAACTCGCATGATTCTTCGTTACATCAGTAACATAAAAGATAAATAAACTAGATTAAGTAGACTTCGGCTATTGGTATTATACTGTATTTATAATTCTTCCAAAGGTAACCGCGTTCGATAGGTGTTGGCCATAGGGTCTGACACCCATGATACATTGTTGATAATATCCTTATCAGTAGCATAAAATATACTATTAAGTAGATTTCTGCGATTCTTCTAGTGGAAAACGCTTTCGATTGGTGTAGATCCTGATGCACGCAGTGCTGCCAGAACTTTTTCCACCCTAAGCACAAGTAGCACACAAAAATTCTCTATAGATGCTACCAAACAAATTGAAAGATGCAAAAACGTGGTTACAGCTAGACTTCATTATGATACCAATTGCTATAACCTGCTTAATAATATTATTAAGCCTTGTCCACACTAGTAGACATGTTGCGCGATTTTGGTCTCAGAGACAATGTCTAGCGATTTGTCTATAGACATCAGCTAGACAATCGGCATCTACGGTCTCGTTGCTAGACCAAAAATCGCATGTCTATGGTTTTCCATTCTAAATGGTAGACACGGTGCAACGGTAGTTATGTTACGCAACGTGTCTACAAGTGTGGACGCTAGACCTAGACAATAGACGGCCTCAAAAGGCGTCTATAGACACGTTGCTTAACGTGTCTACAGGTGTGGATTAGGCTTTATGTATGAAAATATGATATTGAAATCGATATTGCAAACGACGAAAAGACAAAGCAAACAGGACTAGAACAGCTACAAAGGACACCTAACGTTAAGGTAAAATTATATTTCAGTAAATAGATGTATAAACGTTATTATATAACAGGCAAGATAATACTCCTTTTTATTCAATAATATTTTCTTATTTTCATACGGAATAGTTTAAACCACTTTAAATTGGTGATTGTCAATTTAAAGTTGTTTTAATCCGTTTTAACTTGAACTATGAAGTGATTCTATAGATTACTAGTGATTATCATTTATCAGTGATCTATGAAATTGAGGGTACCGCGCTTATTATTATAAATTTTAAGACTCTTTTACGACGGCACAAGAACAAGATATATATTTGATTTGATTATTTATGACAAGAAAAAACTATTTGTAAAAAATAAACAAAAGTTACTAAAAATTAAATGTATTTGCAACTGACGTTGCAAATGCATCTTCGCCACAAAATCATGTCAAGGAATGACGTTATTAAAATATAATAAATCAAGGTAGCACAAACTCACAACTTTACAAGCTTATAAACTCTCAATAAGTCGAACTACAGAAATATCAAATATAATATAAATTTAGGAAAAATGCCATGCATTTAAAAGCAGAGGGAGATAATGTAAAAGAAAGAAAAAATAAAGCAAACAGACATTTAGCCTTAAGCCGTAATTTTGAAAAGATTAATATTCATTTCTTTTACAAAAATAATTGTTTTCTCACTGGCTTCTACTCGCAATTTGTTAAATTGCTAAAAAAAAAACTCCAAAAACTTTGAACGCTGTTTGTGAAAGGTTAAGTATTTTTGTAGGTAAAAGTTTTGCAGATCTGGACTTCCCGAACTCCTTTCTGAAATAAAATGATGCGGTGAATTGTTTACATCCTTCTTCTTTTATTCATTCATCCAAAAGAATGTTTTATTCATGCTATTCAAAGTAAAAATCTTTACGGAAGCATCCCCCTATTTCTCTTTAGCAGTATCTTTAACATCTATTTTTACTTTTGGTTTCCTTTATTTAATAATAACAGATAAGTTTCCGCTGACTTTGAAATAAAAAATTCTAATAATTCTCTTAGTTAGAATTATGTATTTTTTTTTTTTTTTTTTACATCCAAATCAACATTTTTAGTATATTGAAGGATGGGGGATACAACCACGTTACTCATCAGTGTACTACTATACTGGGTGTGATCATCAGTGGGAAACATGCCTCACCAATCTGGGATTTGAACTCACTAGATATTTCGGTGTTTTGACCTTGCTTGATTTGAAATTATTGTGTAATAATTTTAAATATTAAATAGTCAATTAGTGTGGCACATACATTTTTCGCGTTCAATCGCGTACTTTACTTTTGGTTTTCTTTTACGACCCATTATTGTCTAACTTATATTATTTTAATATCCATTTTAATCTGTCAAAATTGTTTAGTTTTTTAACATGAATAAAAGAATGTATTAATTTAGCAAAGTTTAATGAGTGCAGACCGCTAAAATTATTAAGACACCATCTACGGGCTACACTCGAAGGACCATCCACATTTCTTAAAAAACCAGACGAGTAATTTTAAAAATACATATATCTATATAAATGTTCATACAAAACTTATTGTAGGCCGTGGTACAGAAAAAAAATGGGAGCAGAAGGTTGAAACTTATATGGGACCAACAATGAAGTAAATATGACCTACTATTAAAATAGGACCGAGTAGTTTTTAAGATATGCTGGTTCGTAAAAATGATGGACAAACCAACAGAACGTCAAACATACAGACAGACACGGGAACAAAATAGTTCACTGTACCTATATACTGAAATCTGTATAGGAATTTAATTTAGAGACAGCACAGAGCTTCCATTACGTTCGGTAAGCAAGGAAGCAATAGTTATTTATTTAACTAGACAGCAAAATGGAATTTTACTGACAAGTGATAGACCTTTAAGTCGGAGACGAGGACAGGCTATGAAAATTAACTGCCCCGGCAGGTAATAAACCAAATAAATACACGAATCAGAAATGATTCCATTGCTCCTTGTTGCATACAATATTTTATCCACGGGCGGCAGAAAAATAAAAATTGCTAAAATACCATCTTTATTTATTAACTATTAAATAAGATAATAACATAGTAACTAAAATTAATTATTAAAAAAAAAATAAATAAAAATAAGAAGCTTTGGTATAATAACAATAAGTGAATAGCAAACTGAATCTATAAAAACAATGAATCAACAACAAAATACAAAACACGTATTTATAACAAACAAAATTTCTGAATGAAGAATGCATAAAACAATATTAATAGTCCAGGCAAATTAGTAAAAAAAACAGCAAATTATTCAGCCCTATTATTCCTTATTTTCCTGGACTATAACCCTTTTTATTACTAACAGATTACTAAAACTATTGAAGATATCTTGCAAATATCTTCTTTTTTTGTTTTGGGTTAACAAGGCTTATTTTATACCTTTTATCACTGCGACCAAATATCTTAATAAATTAAAAAAAAAAAGTAATTAAGATATATCAAGAAAAGCAACTGATCTAATCAAGAATGATTTCATTAAGTAAGAAAATTCCATGAAAAGCATAAAAAATAAAACTCAAGTACTACAGAAAAGGACAGTCTGTCACCACAGAAGAAAACATATCTGTGAGCGAGTTAGGGAGTACTTAATGCTTACTAATAACGATTACCATAACATTAATTTAACTTTTAATGCATTGTAACACCTCGAAAAGTAATTAAGCGCTAAAACTGATTAAAATTCAAACGGTAAATATTGACTAATTGATTAGATAACTCAAATAATTGCTTATTGCGTTTAAAAAGACCACCTTAAACCACTGGTCATAGTCAATTAAAAGTAATTTAATTATTTAAAAAAAGTAGAAGATACAAAAATTATTTATTTATTTAATCATCAATATTAAGTATTTTGTTCTATAATATAAATGATTAAAGTCGGATTATTAACAAATATATATTATTAAAATTAAGTTTTTAACATGGTCTCCTTTCAACAAATTTTCACAGAATTGACTAACTTTTTCTTTGTTAATAATTTTTTTTCCTTATGAAATGGAAATAAGTTCTAATTCTTCTTTTTTGGGTCTTTACTAATTTATTTTATTTTTATTTTTTTAATCCTTTAATTACTTTTTTTTGTAGAGAGAGAATGATTAAGCTAAGTCTCTAGTTGGAATGGAAGTTTAGAGTTGAGATCTCGGAGAGGAAAAGTTAAAAGTCTAAATTATTCAAGAAGTAAAGGAAAGCTGAGAGCAGGGTAAGATGAAGTAAGGTTTGCTCCGACAGTAAAGCGGCCCCTGTCCAAAATTCGTCTAAAGCCTGTTGCACAACTCCCACACGCTTTTCTACTCTAGAATTCCAGGGGAAAAACAGTTTTTTTCAAACAAACTTATTCTTTCACATTGTAAATTGAATTTAAACTATTTCTTTGATAGCCTAGTAGTGTAGGCGTTTAAGTGACACGCTATCCAGACAAGTCACACAATATGTTTTACGTGATTATCGAATAAGTTAAAGCTGATATATATAAAACGCTCTTATGATCTACACTTCATATTCATTTTAAAAATCTATATCTTAGATGTAAGTTATATTGTAGAAATATTTTATACAATATAAAATTACAGGAGAGCTATTTTCGACTCGGAAAATTGAGCAGGCATTCATCAAAATCAACATTTTTACATTGATTATCTCTTAATAACAAAGTAGTTACGATATTTTCCCACAATTATTTGGCAATGAAGTGCACATTAATTTACCTTGGAGGTACAAAAATGTTGTCACACCGGCTTAGACTTGATTATAAAATACTAACATTCCATATTTAGGTAAATCACTTGACAATTTATAAAATAATAATTCATTGAATGTATCGAATAGTTTCCTTTATTTTAAAATAAATGGGTGGTAATAATAACGTGACTGTATGACATTCACTTTCATTTTTGAGATTTTGATTGTTCTACTAGTTTTTTATGTCCTGGGTTCAAAACAATTATTTATCTTTATAGCCTTCACAGACGCAAAGGGCCTTTACCGATGTCGATTAAATTTAATTTACAAGGTCAGAACCATAATTCAGGGTAAAATTAAAATATTCATTTTAACTTTAAATTAGATGACACTGCTCCTTAAAACATAAAGAACGGCTCGAACGATCTCCAATTATTATTTTTTTTTTTAAATTGTAGTCTTAATTAATATTCAATATTCCGTAATATTGATAAAAATAAATAATTTACTTAATATTAGTGGTTCGTGTTTCCTTGTGAGATGATTTGCTACTGACTATTAAATTATGAACTAAAACCTCAGAAAACTTACATATTCTATTTCTTTCTAGAATTCAATCATTTACTCTACCGTTGTAGCACCCAAGAAGAATTTGAAGAATTTTTTTTGAAGAATTTGATTATAAATTAATAATTAAAATATAATTATAATCAAAGTTTAAATTAAATTTCGTGCGAAAACTATAACTAAAATATTGTTAAGGGTATAATAGGGGGGGGGGGGGGGGGGATTATTATAGTTTTCATATCCAAACTATAATAATTAAGTTTTAATCAATATTTTGCAGTAGTAAAGCTTCAAGTTAAAATTATCAATAATTTAGCGGTAGTCAAGGAGGAAGACGATGAGTATCTATAGAAGTAAGTAAAGAGCATTCTGTGCCTCAACTACCTCACTAACCACAAGGATTAACTTAACTCCCTCGAATAATATCGGTCAAGCAGAACAAGGGAGAGAGAGTTGAAACTCAAATAAACCTGCTAAATTAACCCAACTATAATATACCTGCAGTTTGTACAATGCTAAAATTTATGATAATCCTAACAGGAGAAGAACATCTCAATTATATTCTGCACCTTGCAATTAAAACGATCAATATCAATTTAAGGTGAAAATGAGTTAGGCATTTCATGGATTGTACTTATTCGATGTCAGTTTATTATTGCAAGAACCACCTATCTTCGACGGCTTTCCCTTATGCCAGAATTTACACAGGCTTTTAGAAGATATTTTTTCCCTGTTATACGTTTTTTGGAGGGGCAGCGACCACAAATTTGAAACTACAATTAATTCTTTGATTTCATCTCGAGATATGATTTTTATGAATATCGTCTAAAGTTGGTTCGAGTGTCATTTAAGTGTCGATTCACACAATACCACTGACCGACCCGTGATCTCAAATTGATTTATTCAAATTTTTAAGTTTTAGTAGTATTCGTACTGCGGAAATATTAAATTTTACTTTAAATCAAATTATAATTTGGGTTGGTAAGAGCACCTGTAACGGATTAATAAGAGGACCCGTGGTTCAAGTCCAGGTGCGGGGGTCTATTTTTCTCTGTATGTCTCCCGTAGTTGTTGATAATTATAATTTGATTTAAATTGATTTATATTCACAAAGGTCAGCGTTTCATCCGTGGTGTGGCGAAGTGTTCAGACGATGACCACTTGATGATTTCTCTGTTTTTGAATGAAGAAGAGGAAGGGCAAGTGAAAAAACGGAAGTGGGCCCACCAGGCATAAAAAAACAGAGTGACAGTGGGGGATTTGCCACTCTCTCTGCCAAAATATATTAGGAAATTCGTTCAGTTACTTTTGAGCAAATTAGAAGTTCGTCTGAAAAATCAATGTACACACAAGAGAAAAGCCATCAACCCAGGATAACAGCTCACCGCTTTCAACTTAGTTAGTTTATAATTAACACACATGGATAGATATTATAAATCTTTGACTATCAATTGGTAGTCAAATATCTTAAATCATAACTGGTCAACCCATCTAATCAAAGAAGAAATGTACGATTTGCTACATACATATAAGAAAACGCCTCCTTTTTTTTTTTAAACCTGTAAATCCATAAATATCTCAAAATGGAATTACAATACTGTCTCTCTATATCATTATGTTTCAAATACTTTGTATTTTAGAACATAATAAGTCGCAACTCGAAACAATTAAGTAAAGCCGTTCTACAGTTCTTAAGCTAAATAAATAAATGTATTGAACTGCAGAAAAAACCATAAGCTATTGGTTAAAATACTAGGGCTAGGGCAAATAAATATAAAGATTAACCCTGTGTCAGAGACAATAGGTTCAAGGTGCAATTCCAGTGGAAACCTCTAAGGGCATAATTAACAGAGAAACACCGACCCTACCATTCCAAAGCCCTTCGACCTATAAAAAATAAAAACCACTAAAACTTTTAACAAGAAAAGGAGTTTTTCAGGCGAAAGGGGCTCAAGCTAACGTTAACATAACGGCCACCTGAGAATTCCTAAACCGGAGTTCAACTTCTCAAACTCAAGCTAGCAACCAATTTCATAAAACAAACAAAAAAACCTTCGCGCTATACAATTGGGATAAAAAGTTAGAAAAATAAATATTAAAAAAAAAACATACACTCCTCTATTGCCAAAAAAAACTTTATAAATTTAATATAATCCACCTTCACTTAAATACTTAATACATGCAGGCATATTATTAAAATAAACAGTAATATGGGCACTGGAGGTAAATAGGTTAAACAATTAAAAGAAATAAACAGGTCAAGTGTGTGCTAGTCAGCACAGAGCGAGGTTCCGTAGGCCACCACACTGTATAGTTTAAGTAGTACCCTATTGATGGTGTTTTTTAAAATGCTAAATAGCTTACTTTGAACTATCCTATGGGTCTGATATTCTCAAAACACACCAAACTTCCGATAAAGTATTTTTTTTTTATATAGATCTATCTCCTATATATATAAATTTTCTTCATTACTGACCAACAACATAAAACCCGACGAAGTTTGTAAGGCGGTTTTCTAAATAGTTACACCTTTTCCCCTGTATATTTCACCCGCTTTTTCCATATACTAAATACAGACACATAACAGCCCATATTTTAATAGCTATATTTGGTAAATACTACCAAAAAAAAAGAAAAGTTTAGTGTTTACTGAAAAACATCAATTTACTTAAAATCAGTGTGTCTGACACAAAACTTTCTCAAATACATAGTAAGAATGTATTTAAATCCAATAATATCTAATTTAATACATCTATTACTTCCGTTACCTTCGGTATCTCGGAACCAATCAAAGAAAATCTAATGGACAAGAAAATGTAAAGAACGAAAAATTATTGTATCTCTGATTTCAAAAAAATGCATGATAATTAGCCCATTGTTGGTCCGATATAAGTTTTAACTTTCTACGCTCAAACAATCTAAATTTCATACATTTATTTACACCTATATCTTTAAAATTATTCATCTATTTTTTTTAAAAATTTGGATAGTTTGTCGAAAGTAGACCGCAAATAGAACCAGATTAATTTCAACAGTCTGCGCACTTTAAATTTTGCTAAATGGATACTTTAGCACACGTAAAAAATCAAAACAATTTTGATAGATTTAAAAAACAAAAATAGATTTTGATAGAGGAAAAAATAAATAAATTGGGTAATGATAGGGTTTAAAAGCATAAAATCATTAAAGTATACGAAATAGAATCGAGGAAGCAATGTGCCACACAAATTGGCAGACTATTTTTTTTTTCTCGTATCGTACTTTATCTACGATAGTTAGATTTAAATTATAAATACAGAAAAAAATAAACTTGCTGTATGAAAGTTCGTATCTCTCTCTTGATAAAGATGGCATTAATTCTTGAGTACCTAGTATTTTTTGCCAAATTAATTATTTCTGGAGGAGTATTATTCTCCACATTTTCGTCTGAGTCACTTGATTCACTCATTATTTTTCACTAAAAACTCGATATATACAATTACTTTAATAAAAAACAGAAAATTAGTTTTGTCAAATGTAAACAAACTCACAAATCGTGCGTAAAGGTAAAGAATTCCTCTTCTTTACCGCCCTAGGGTGGTAAAGAAGAGGAATTCTTCAGAACTATGAGACGTGCATGCGCAATGAATTCAAGTACGTAAAGTATCTCTTTCTACGCATCTAAACAGAGATACAATTTTTATATTTCGTATCAATCGTAGATAAAAATCATTATATTTTATGAAATAGGACGCGAGGAAGCTACGTGAATGAGGAAAACTAATTGGTAATTGTATACACCTAACTAATCTGGAAATCACGCAATCCGGACGACTCTGTGCATGAATTCCTCTAGACAAACGGGGTCAGTAGGATACGGTCCTACTGTATTACGGGTATAGTTCGAGATGACCACTATTCTGTCCGATTTTAATGGTATTTGGATGATACGTCATGATTAGGCCATTATTGTTTCCATATATTATATTTCAACTTTCTGCGCTTGTTGTTTTCCCCATTTTTTTAAAAAATCTTACAACTTTAAAATTAAATTAAAATCAAAGAGTAGTTTTGAGGATATGTTGGTTCGTAAAAAGTTATCAACCGACAGATTTGAGATTAAAAATGTTACCTCATGTCTGAAACGGATTTTTATCTTGGAATTTTTTAAATATAAGACATAAAATTTGTTCTTTCTTTAGGATGATCACATAGCTTCTGTTACCTTCGGTAAGTTCGGAAGCAAAAAGTGGGAAAAATTAAATAAATTACACAATGATGGTCGTATAAGCAATACATCATAAAAATAGGCTATAAGACGCGAGGAAGCTAGGTGCCACTAATGGATAAGACTGTATTAAAAAAAAACATTAAGGACTAGATAAATTAAAATATAAATCTTGATGTTTTAAAACATAAGGTTCAATTCCATTTAAATACAATTAGAGTGTCCATGGCATATTTATACGCAATAATACACAACTGTCAAATGTTCCACTCTGGTTTTGATATTTGTACTAAAATATTATATGAATAAAAGATAAAAGATAAAAAAACGAAATAATAAATTACGTGAGTCAAGTGGCTTTCACCATGTAATACCCGAAACTACATATTTTTACCCTCACTTGGATTTACATCAAAGAATTATTAGTCGGGATAAATAAATTATACCTGTGGTATTTTTCGAAAATAATAAAAAGAATAAATAAATAAATAAACGAGGAAAAATAAACTGCTCTTATAACAAGATAAAAAATAATCCATTAAAAGAAGAGAAATACCCCAGTTTATTAATTAGAAATTGCGGTATAGTGTCTGGGTACAAAAAAGTTGAACGCCAGGGTGAAAGTAATATTTTTTATATATTTTTTCAGTTAAAAAAAAGTTTTAGGTGTAATAAATAACTTTTTGTTCGTGTTATGTATTTTATCTCTCTTTACATGTATGCTTGTACACAGTAGTTGCTTTAGCCTACTATACACACAATATTACCCTTACAACTATAAATCTTTCGTCCCACGATTCGTAAAAGGAAATAATTTTTCGAGTAAAACTGATAAAAGTGGTCAGAGAGAAGGGGGAAAGGCACAGCTACGAAAATGGAAGGGAGGTGGAACGTGAGGCGTTTGTCTAAGCAGATCTAAAGCAAGGGGGAATGCAAGGGTTCTGGGCTCGTGGGGGCTAGAGTCTAGGGGCATTTCTGCCTCACACCCCTGAAATAAATAAGTGGGTTGGTATACTGGTCAGAAGAGGCAATTTGTCGGAACCTTCGCGGAGGTTTTCACCCAAAACTCGAAGGGTGAGTGTTAGGGTTATTTATTGTTCTAGGGGCTTTTTGTGTTGCGGCAACACTGACGTATAGTAAAATCTACTGAGGAAGGAAGATGCTTTACAGACAATGTGACACTAGGTTCATAAATGGGGTGAAACATGATTCTATGATCATTTATCATACTTTGGTCAGAAAGATTTTTCATTATAATTTGCCTATTTTGAAGTACATACATAAATATATTTGAAGTATTGTCTTTCAATTTAAAATTGATAGAACTGTCAAATCCAATTACACAGTTATCAAGCAAGACCTTGCCAATTAATAATTTTCCAAATAGTAAAGCGAATTAGGGGATCTATGTATCCAAGAATCCAAGCGGTAAAGAAAACACCAAAAACCACTATTTAAACACTAAGATATAACGGCAAAAGGGATAGTCACAGGATTATTACCTTTTCATACCATAAAAACCAAAAAACAATATTAACGTGAACACTCATAACATGTAAATTGTAGTTGTGTAATACAATAAAGATAGAAATAAAAATATAAGGTTCGATTCCAAGAGAGTTGAGAAATGTTCTTCATAAATGAACAAAATAAATATACGTGGGAGGTCGATTTTACCTTCGACCAATCCACCATATGGTCCGATTCACTCAAGAAGACATTTTTGGCGCATATTGATGCCAAAGACCCTAGCATTCACACTGGGAGATGGTTCCTTTTTACTGGTCTTATATTACTTTGCTTTATAAGTTTCATCGCACACCAATTACCCCAATTTTGAACCACTTCCCGTCTTTCAATCTTCCCCAAATTTTGCACATGGAAACAATTAAGGTGTAGATTACAGAAACCAAAAAAAAAAAAAAAAGTTGAAAATAAGACCAGTTTTCAAAAATGGTATTTTTATATTAATTATTATCTACAAAAAGTAAATACAAAACCAAAAAGAGCTCGAGAGCGGGAAACGTTTTCAGCTAGTTGCTAAGATTTAGTTAAGGATTTAAGTCGCCAAATTCGGCGACATCGCTCCTTAGCTTCTGGAGCAGGCAACGGAACTTCTCTCACATGAGTAAAGGTTCTCATTGAAAGCTCTATGTTTCGGTCTTCGGTGTCACATAAAAAAGTCGCCATCTCCCTGAGTGAAACGGGCCTAAGGAAGGAAAAGAGCGAATATTAAAAAGAAAATGTAGCGAATGTTACTAAGTACTTAATTCCTAATTCTTAGCTGACTAGTAAAGACTAACATAAGTCCTATTTTATTCAAAGAAACCTTATTACTTTGGTAAGGAAAGTTTCACTGTCTCATCCCAGAGCTTTGTATGTTAAGCAGTACTAAGGATGGCCACTATTGGGATAGAGAAATGCAGCATGGCAAGACAGGTCCTAGACTGAAACCTCCAGGTATCTCGCCACCCTGGACGGCACAGGGAAACCTGGATGAGCACCGTAGACAAGATATGAGACAGCTGTGGTTGTCTGGACGTGGGACCAGGTTAAAGATGTTATCTGAGATCAAGTTATGGAGAATGCTTTGCTGCCCTTAGTTCTACCAAACAAATTAACAGAACTAAAGTCAAGTCAAGTAAGTCATTATGAAGGGTGATCGACAGCTAATCGTATGAACTTAAAACATCCATGACTCAAATAAGACGAAGTCGCCCTCTAGGAAGTAGAATAATCCAGATTATGACACTTGTAAAACTCAGTAATATGTTAGGCGGATGACCCAAAAAACCCATGTGGTGGTTGACTAAAAATAGTTGAGTGTTGTTCAAAATTTTACTAAGAGGTAAATTCAAGTAAAGCTAAGTTCAGAAATGTTTTTATAAATATTTCATTCTTAGAATTGAAGACAAAAGTACTTAAAATTCATGAGAATAGATTTGGAAATAGATAAGTTGGATATTCTATTAATGGCACACACCAACTATAAAATACAGCCATTGTTCCAAACAATACTATATATTGTGTGGATTGTACATAATAATATAAATTTTGAATCAGTTGTAGTACAACACTTGAAGACAAGATATAGGGAGTGAG
The DNA here is from genome assembly GCA_951217055.1 of Gerris lacustris. Classification (NCBI taxonomy): domain Eukaryota; kingdom Metazoa; phylum Arthropoda; class Insecta; order Hemiptera; family Gerridae; genus Gerris; species Gerris lacustris. The sequence continues at coordinate 53,878,671 of OX578280.1, forward strand.
CCAAATAGACTAAACTCTCCAGACAGCACTTCTGTGCGGGTCGACTTTACGATCCAATTGAATCTCACCTCCCGAACATACTGTACTTACTATACAACTAAACAAGTGAATTACTACCACCAGTACATAGTTACAACTGTTTCGGTGTTTTTCTTTTAAATAAAAATAGACTGCCAATTAGTGAGGCACATAGCTTCCTCGCATCCTATCATATACATATTGTTATAATATTTATTGTGTAAAAACAATTAATAGTTTTAGCGATCTTTAACACTTCATAGCGGTGTCGCTGTTGGTTTTACTGAAAAATTGTATTTGTAAAAAATGCTTGTCTCATTGAATAGATGAAGTTAAATTTTTTTCCCGACCTAAAATTCCAATTTTAAATTTGATGTTCACGTTTACGCGAGCGTTTCTCGTGAACGCTTGGACGGATAATGTTGTCCAACAAACTCGTCCTGGGCATTGGTAAAATGAACATGTCTACCAAATTTCATCAAAATCGGTTGACATTTACTCAAGTTATCGTCGCACGTTTCAAAATTCGCGGACACACAGACCGACAGACAGACAGACAGACAGACAGACAGACAGACAGACAGACAGACACGAGACCAAAAATGTTCCCTGATGTCTGAAACGGATTTCTGTCTTGGAATTTTTAAAATCGGAGGCATAAAAGTTTTTCCTTCTTAAAAGTGAACACAATGCTTCCGTTACCTTCGGTAACCTCGGAAGCAAAAAATATATATAGTAAGTATTTTCGTATAGCTGAGCAGAGTTGCTTTTCTCTAATAGTATAGTACAATGCAATAAAGACATGACTTTGTTTATGAAAAAAGGTAAATTGAAAGAGTACAGACCCTAGTTCAATTAAATAGAAGTTATCCTGTTGAAAGTCCTTCTAACTTAGGATTTATTTATTATTTACACTTAAAGTATAAACAATTTTCTACACTTAATTTAAATGGACCCTTTCAACGTGCTAAACATTGAAGTTTCGATTCTCAAATAAGCAATAACATAAACAAAATGTTAAAAATAATTAACCCGAGAACGCTCATTAACATAAGAAAAAAGTAATTTTACACAAGAATCGTTTTTTTTTTTCACGGCCGTGCTTATAATATAAGGTACCCTGCAATTTTAATCCTCCTTCACTTTATTAGTATTGAAGAAAAAAATCTGTTTACTAAATTTGAATTTAAAAAATCCTTTACTAAAAATAGTTTATAAATCTTTATTATTTTACGTATCAATTAAAACAACATTAGGTCATAACACAAAGGGGAATCGGTCAATTTACTCATCCATTTGTCAGTGTTTGGACATTTGGTCATATCTAGGGTTTAGATTTTAGATGGATGCAAGTCACAAACCGCTCGCCAAGCTCTAACTTTACTTTTGTACAACACAAAAGGATAAATGTATTCTGGTTTTTAAAACATAGTGTTTATAAAACAAAAAACTGTCTGGAAAGTATAATACAAAATAGCTCTCATATAATAATCTCCTGCAACTTTACATCCATCCTATTTTTTTAATTATATTTACTCTTTAATATTACAGGTATAATTATTAAAAGACACATTCAGCAAGCATAACAGAGTAAGAGATGGTTTTAAGGAAACGCCAACTAAATGTTTAAACAACAGTAACAGATAGAAATTTTCCCTTGTGTAAATCATTCCGGTGCGGTTTTAAGAAAACACGAAGATATTTTAAAAGCAGAGCGAGGTGGTTTACGAGGAACACGGAGCAGTTTTGAACTTGCAAACAAGGCCTTGGGATGATTTACCGTTCGTAAGGAATAATTAAGGCGTGCCTCAGGGAGATATACTGGCACCCACGCTGTTCGTCGTTTAATTTCTCACCTCTGAAACTTAATGAGACATTATTAGGACATCAACACCCTTTATAGCGCGGCTTCCAGAATATACCAAGGAGTTTTCTTACCAATGAATCCATCAAATTGAATAAAATGGTATTAATGCCTCGCGTAAAGTGTAATTTGGGAAAACTTTCACTATTTTCCCAACTTAACTTTCTCCATCAAATGTATATCTAGGAATAAACTTTTAATGTTAAATACTAAATAACAATGTGATGTACAGACTTAGGAGTAATGACAGTGGGTGTCCATAATCGTGTTAAATACATATATGTATATTACAAATATAAAATAATTTAAAGTAATAAAATAAATTAATACATATTTTAATTACTTCTAAACTGTTTATACACGCTAGTATTTGTTGTCATAATTTTTATTCTTTGATTGAAATTATAACACCATCATTAAAATTGAGATTACAAAGTCAAATAAAATATAATTTAAATTATTATATGTATGTATATATTACCGACAGGGCTAATATTGTTAATCCAACTTAAAACAGCTGAATGTATATTATATCAATAAGTTCCATTAAGGGTTACTTTATTTACTTCCCCAACGTTGATATTTAATATCAGGAAATTCTAAACTCAACTAAGTACAATTAAAATATCCGCTTATTATTATAATTTATAATCTAGATAGAGCCTCATTGTAAAAAACAAAAATATCCAAACCTTTTACTTTTCGATTAAATTTTTATCATAAAAAAATCAAGAAATCATCAGAGAGAATATTAGAAAGAATAAAAAAAGAGGTCAACGAATAAAATATAAAATGAACGGGAAAATGAGCCGATCCGAAACTGCTGAGCTGAAAATTACGTTTGAAATCCTGACCACGCTGGTTTTTTTTTTTAATTTTTGAACCCTTTCATGTTTATTCACGAGTCAGTTATTTACAGTCGATCAGTGTGATAATATAAAATACAATAAGTTCCTTTTTTTTAAACTTTATTATTTGCTAAACCAGAACTGGTAAAAACTACAGACAAAATGTGCTAAAACTACGTACGAAACCTTTTGTATAGTAGGATTAATCATTATTATTGTTACGATATAGTTGTTAAAAAATACTAAGATTAATGAACTCACTTTTGTATTTCTTGCTATCGGTCTCAAAAATAAATAATGTTTTAAATATTTTTGAGATTGTACAGGGTCTTTTACAGGGGGTTTTTATATATTTTAAATTGGTGTCGTAATGGTCTTTTCAAACGAATTTCACAGTGAGGTTTGAAAATAAGCTCCCAAAAATGAATTATATGCTGAAAAGTAGTTTAAAAGATCGGTTTCACTAAAGGCCAAAAGACTGTTAATTTTAACGGGTTATTGTTTACATAATATAACAGGTATCATGATTAATAAAATTAGTAAATAATTTTATTTCAAAACTATTTTAGCAAAGGAAAAACGGCATTAATCGTTTTTTTCTATTTAATGGGCGAAGGTGAAGATAAGAGTTTATCGGAAGTTAGTTTACGAGTGTCTCAGGGAGGTAAAGCTTAGGCTTTCTGCTGGAGCATCACCTCAGCTACCGAAATAAGGTTATCTTGGCTCTTAAAGCTTCCGAGTTACCTCCAGTACCTTTAGTGTTCCTGGGTGCGGGCTAATCGAGTTTAGGAGCGAAGGTTTGGGACTGCGGCGGGGAAGCTGCAACTCTTCACGGGCCATCATCTACACCCAGCCTGCGGGGGCCTTCCTACTAACCTTAACCAAAACCTTCTGCAGGGTGGTAGTTTTGAAGGAGGAAGGTGTCGGAATAGCTTTGGGCTTTTAGCTTTTCGGGGGAGGACCCGTCTCTTATGATTAAACCAGACTTCATCTCCGGTACACTTATCCCAGGAAATAATTCGGAAGGACAGGGACCTTAGACTACAGACCATGGCTCTACTAACCCAACAGAACCTCCGTACAGCAAAGCCTTGAAATATCACAAGAGAACCAAAAATATTTTGATTATAGAGCGAGAGCAAAATGCGAGGAAAATTCACTTAGACATAAGTGAATTACAGGAGAACGAAGGAAGAAACTTTTAACGAATAACCTCGTCAAAAAATAATTCTACTTAAATGTCTAAACGGATGAAGTAACTAAATTTGAACTAAAACTGACTTCTCTTCCTAACATCTAATTAATCTTCTTCGACCTTGTCTTAGCGTTTTGCAGCAAAATTTTACTGGTTATTTTACTGGTTTTACTGGCTTCTTTCCGTCCTGTTTTTGACTATATGTATGTTTTTTTTGTTTTTTTAAATAAGAATGTAAACTTATATTGAGAATGTACTTATATTTAAAAAAGTTTCCCAAGTACGAGTATGATGCAGAGAGTAACTTCTATTTCTACCATGACCGATTTATTTATATAGATTATAGATGATAAATTATACTATTATAATTTATTATTATACTAACTTATTCATTATTCCTATCACGCGTAGAAATTGTTTACTTAATTAAATTACTTGAACTCTAGGGGGCATCATGAGGGGGGGGGGCTAAATTTAGAGCTAAAATTCATTTCTTAATTTCGCCATAGGGTATGATTTTTCTGAGTTTGTATGACAAAATTCATTGAAATTAGCCCATTAAGCTAACCTGCACATGTAAACCGTAGCGTGTGTGCTACCAAATTATGACATAATTGCACAGTTACGATACAGGTTTACCTGTCAGGTATACTGCAACGTGTAAGGCCGGCTTTAGTCTCCTCGCGTCTGTACAGACTGCAGACGACAGATGTCCGACTGACATTTTTTTAAATCCACTTATTGGACTCAGAGGAGCTCAAAACGTGTAAATCATCATCAAGATACTTTCTCTATACATACTGCGTATAAAAGAAAGCCAGAATTAACATTTAATTATTTGCATAATGTTCCATAAATAATTACAGTAGAATTAAAAAGACTTACGTTATTAAGAAACAGGAAATTTTGAGAAAATATAGATCATGACATACCTGAAACAAAAATTACGACAAATTAGATAAAAAAAAACAATAATTCTCAATATAAACATACATGCATATATAAACATATATGCTACATATATTTTTTTTTTTAAATTTAAATACGATTAGAGTAACCTTAATGCTTTCAGGAACGTTCTCTCATATTTTATAGGTATTGCTTAGTAAAACGGAAGATGGTAATGTTAAAGGAATAGATAAAAAATATAGAATGAAGCCGTGGTCTCTAAAAGAAATAGATATTTTTAGTAGTCTAAAAATAAATATAAAAATACTGGAAATGTTTCTTGAAAAATATCTTTCACTTAACACACGAAGCAGTGTATACATTAAGTTTAGTGAAATGAAAATTTCAAGTGTGAATTAGTATTCTAAAATGTTTTTCTTTTTCAAATCGTTCTCTATATTATGTGACCCGAATATTTGTAAGCAACAAAAAAGAGATTCTTTCAGAACTGGACAATAATCGGAGAGTAAAAAAAAACCCGTGTCAGTAAAATTAATGATGTATCTTTCCCTTGGGATAAATTACTTAGAAAAAGATATAAATGTGCTTATATGTTACATAGGAGAGAAGGGCTTATGGATTATATCCTAGAATTCTACACTTAAAAAATGTACGTTTATACATTGATACGTGTGAGTATAGGAAGGGAAGAGAGAGAGAGAAGGAGGGGGTAAACGAGAAACAGGAGAGCTGCATGGCCGAGATAATAAATTGAGCACATAAAGGTTTGGACGACAGAAACTAGACGATGTTTGCCAACTGTTGGTCAGCAAAGCGAGGCAATATCAAGACAAACAAACGGCACAGTTTACCCAAATATTATCATCACTCATTTTCTTCCATTCTCATTCATTAAATTAAACCAAACAAAAACTCCACCCTTTAGTTATCTTGTTTTTCACAAAATCCGATTTAAAAATAATGTAATAATGTAATTGCTTGGTGATAAAAATCCATGAACTGAAACCAAAACATAAATCGTTTTATCGATTCCAATTCAGTCTAGATATATGAAAAAAGGCATTGGTTAATATTAAATTATTTACAAGCTCTGAAGTTTTTTTTAATTCATAAAGCACATGGGAATGGCAAATGTGTGACATAACTTGATAATACAACGATGGCACCTGAAGCAGTATTAATTTATTATTAAAGCTGTTGGATATCTGAGAGATACCTTTAGTAAAATAACATTTATTATCAATATTAGCCTGCTGTGTAAAAAAAAATTTGGATTTCTATCCAACAAATTTTATGTCTCAATATAAAAAAGACTCGCCGGTCTCGACTGGCCTACGACCAACCCGCGACCTTCGAAAGGCCAGGTACATATATCCCAGATAATTGAATGGTTTTATGTATAAGTTAATATTTTGGTCAGGTGGAGAGCGGTCACCCACCCATTGATGTGATTTTTAATGACCCTGAGTACAAAATTAGTTGTTAGACCAAAAATTAAGTTGATATTAGTCTTCACTTGATAGTTTAGTTATTCAAATATTTCTCCAAATCAAAGTGTTCACCTATTTAGTGACAGAAACTAATTTTTAGTCTGCTAACTAATTTTGTTCTCAGGATCATGAAAATCACATTGTCCACCAAAATCGGCGGGACATGGCCGCTCTTCACCGGTCTGTTACTTTTAACAGCTTATGGCTGTTAACAAGCTATGTCCCGCAGACGATCAATTATGCTTAAAATGCACCAAGAGATTAACTTATATACAAAATTCTAGCTTGATGTTAGTCAAACACTTATTTTGTGTTCCATGGCATTCATACCAAGTTCTATTCAAATCTGATTAAAATTAATGACAGCTCTTTTTTGATATCAAAGCATTTTATCTTATTATTATTATTTTTTTTTTTTAAATGATAATTTATAAATAATTTTAAGATGGCGAAAATTAGATAAAAAATCTATGTATAATTTCATTTTAAGACTTATCAAGCTTAAGATATGCTCGATCAAAGTTGGCAAATTTTGAAATTTTCCAACTTTGATTTAATTTTTTCTCAGAAACTATAATCTAAAAAAATATAAATATTTTTTTTATCTAGTAATTTAGCCATTTAAATGCATGATACATTTCATAAAGAGCAGAAGAAATTTTATATTTTCTAAAATTTCACCAAGCACAATTCCCTGTAAAATGTTCGTCAGAGACTAACTTTAACTGAAACTTTTTTCGTCGGAAATTTATGAATATTTTACTGGATTTTGCAGTTAAATAATTTTCATTGAGATTTTTATTTTTCTGGCTTTATTTCACAACCCTGTAAAAATATTTAGTTAGCTTACCCTGTCGGTATGACAGTGACGGTACTCTAAGCTGAGTGTGGCCTAACCTGACTAAATCATAATTTATAAAAGTAAACTTAATCCTTAGTGGGGGTAAAGATGGAAGTTTCATCTTGTTTCTTCTCTAAGCTTAAGGAATTATTTTCTAGAGACTTACTGCTGAAATTTAAGCTACTTGAAGAAAATAGAGATAGAAGAGTATTTTTACCTTCATCTATGTTTCAAATGAAAGTCATCTCCTTCTAAAAAATCTAGACCTTGTCAGAAACTCGAGCAACAAATCCTCTTCTAACCCTTCTCCAAGAATAAACAAGAAAACTTGTCTATTATTCAAAAAAGGTGAAGCTAAAGCAAACAACGGAGTAAAAAATGGGGAAAACTGCCGCTAAAATGCGGGAACAAGGGTTGACATTAGAAGTTTTTCCGGAGTAAGTTTAAGAATGTCAGAGTTCTAGGAGAGGTCTTTTCTTTCAGAATCAAATCTCTCTTTGTCAATGCTTCTTCCTATTCACTTCTGTTTTTAAGTCACGATTTAGCGATAAGACATCTTTCCCACCCCCTCCGAGAGAATACTTCTGTTCTTAGTCTCATTCTCCTTTAATGCCACTCTTCTTCACGTTTTAATTCCCTTTTCCCTAATTATTTTCTACCATTTAAGAAGTTTTCCGGCTTCTTCCCGCCTCTTGCGAAGAATGTTATATTTTCCTCGGTTTGAGAGTTTTATTGTTATTTTTAAAATAGCTTCTATTATTATTATTTTTTATATTCCTTTGCTATTTTTTTCTCTCATAAATGTAACTATTTATAAAATTGATATTTAAAAGTTCTGTCTGTAAATTAGTCAGAATTACAAATGTTGGATACTTTTTTATTTCATACATTCCGAAAACCGGCCTTCACTTTGTGTGTGTCTGTCTCCTCCAGTCCAACATTAGGCGCAAAACTGGCTAAACGAAATCAATTAATATTTTTTCAAAAGTGAGCACGAACCGAACATGTTGCGTTTGTTGTAGGCTTAGTTTCATAAAAAAAATATTGAGTAGAACCAAAGTTATTAACAATTTTATTAAAAAAAATTAGGTTGACTAAGTACATATATTTAGTGACAAACCCCACTGACTCGTTAAAGAATTTTTTTTTGATATTTCTAAATGACCTGGAGACTCGCGGTTTTTTGCGTTTGGTAGAAAATTGGCCCAAACCGACTGGAAAAATTCGAAAAGTTAAAAAAAAGTTTACCCCCTTAAAAAATTTTAAAAATGGCGGACGCAGCTTTAAAGTTTATTTGGAGGCTTATTGCGGCTAAGGGGTAAGTCGTATCGAAAAGCATATTGTACCAACGGCAAATGATTTTAAAAAGGTTTACAACTCTGGTCCTATGATTTTTTGTCGTCTTCATCTGTTTTACCTTAAATAAACCTAATGTTTGACTGTGCTGTTATGGCGTCTGCAATTGGTAGTATTATTTGGAGTAGTACGATTTGGAGAGTATTATATTCTTAGTAATGGAATGAATTATGTTTAATATATAGTCCTGATTCTATTCCTAGAAGGCTTTGGAAACTAAACTATTCAGGAATTTCATTTAATTGCAAGGCCTATAATATGATAATAGGAAACATAGCCAGTAATACATAGCATGAGCGCAGGGTAAAGGCTAGTATTCTAAATGATTCATTGTTACTCAATGTCATTTTATAAATCTAAAAATCTGATGTTATACACGTATAAAAATAGTTTTATTAATTGTATAAAATTTGCTCAAAAATATAATAGTTAGGTATATATAAATATTATAAAGTATATTTTTTTTAAAGAAACTTTTAACATTAATATAATTTTATAACCGAGTTATATTTTAATCACATTATATAGATGAGCAAAGGGTCAGATTAAAATATAAAACATAACAAAGAAAAAACAAAAACTTAAAAATATATACATATATAAGAAAAATGCCGACCTTAGATCCGTCCTAATTATTCGGATAATAAGGCGACCATTAATAACAAAACAGGGTAAAAGTTGATGAGGGCAGCTAAGCTTAAAAATATTATATGGGCTCTTTTCAACTTCCTATTCTCATCACAATTAATTATACTTAAAATTAATTATGATTCACACAATAAAAAGAAAAACTTGGAGAAGTACAGAACGGGGAGGCAGCCACGAGAAAGAGTCAACCGGTTTCAGTAATCAAACTTTTGTAACGAGGGCAAGTTAAAATTTTTGCAAGAGGCGTGAAGAAGCCGAGAAAACTTCCTAAAGGGAAGAAGGGTGGAAAATAATTAGGGCGAAGAGAAGTTAAAAAAGTAAAAGGGGGCGTGTTGGAGCAACGAAGTAAGTTATTTATTGAGGAGAAGAAAAGTGGCATTGAGAGAGAAAGAGACTGAGAGTAGGAGTACCACCTCCGAGAGGATGGGAAACGATGTCTTATCGCTAAATCGTGACTTAGAAACAGAAGTGAAAAGAAAGAAGCATTGGCAAAGAGGGGTTTGATTCTGAGAGACAAGGCCTCTCCTAGAACCCTGACAGTTTTAAACTTACATTCCAAAGAAATTTCTACTGTCAACGGTGCGGTTTTCCCGCATTTTGGAGGCAGTTTTTTCCCCTCCATCTCAGTGTCGATGTTTCTATGTGGTGGAGCTTCACATTTTTGAATAATAGAAAAGATTTTTTTTCCTCTAAGCAGGGTTGGAGGGTTAGAAGTGGATTTGTTGCTCGAGTTTCGGGCAAGGCATAGGCTTTTGGCAGAAGAAGGAGATGACTTCCATTTGAAACATAGATGAAGGTAAAAACACTCTTCTACCTCTATCCTCTTCAAGAATTTCACCAACGACAGTAAACCTAAGGAAAGTAGATTCGTATCTCAGTCAAGCAAGAGGTTGCTATATCTTCACCTTGTCGAGGACCTGGGTACTTCTCTTTTTAAACTATGAATAATTAGCTAGCATGAGACACCGGCTTTCAACACCACACTCAACTAGAGTGGCAACACCAGCATAGTGACAAACTAAGGGTGAGTGAAGTGAGAAAGAAGACCTGTAAGAAGCTAAAAAAATTAAAAAAAAAAAAAAACTAATAACCACAGAAAAAAATATAACAACCTGCGAAAAACAACTGAAAGCTACAGTATGATTTTTAAGAAAAAATCTTAAAGCCATGTGACACAAGCAGACACATATTCGATACCATTATATCAAACAGACGAATTTAAAGCTTATTAGATACAAGTATAATAGAGAAATTATTTTTCATTATCTACTAAAATTATATTGAATGTAGGATGTAAGCTATTAAAATGTGCAAACTTGAAGATGACCCAAAGAGGTCGAAATATCGCAAATGTGGCCTTTTTATTTTCCTTGACACCAAATCATCCCTAAGTAGAATATAAGTTTGGATCCTCAAAATATCCAAGGTTGAACATCAGTGAAACATTCTAAATTAATTTTTAAATTCTGTAAGTTTTACAATATACTAACATTTGTGTGTAACATTTATCCTTTAGAAAACTAAAACTAAACAAATAATCCGTTATGAAATATCGCAGTAATATTCTTTCATAGCCAGTTTCAAATAATTATTATAAAAATAATATTTTGAGACTTAGTATAAGTCCAAATTTGGTTTAACTATAATGGTACTAGTACGATAAGAAAGGGTTAGGCTGAAAGGCAAAGATGGGAAAGGCAGTAATAAGGGCTGACAGAACCCGTCCCTAGAGGTCTAGAGAGCCTTAGGGAGGGACAGCCACTCAATATACTATGACCGTGGTAACCCTTCCACCCATTGTACCAATAATACAATTTATCCTTATAGGCTAACCAATATAACCAATATTATAGAAACCTTCTCTACCACTACTTTTCCATATCAGAGAACCACTCATCATTTCCTAGAGTAAAATCACCTAAATCTAGATACAAATATTTGACAAACCCTAAATAAGTTTGCGCTAGAACTTGAACAACAAAAAAGGATCATGGACCAGTGAAAAGAGAAAGTCAATTCCTCCAAATTGTATTTCTTTTGTATTTTTAGTATTCTATAATAACGAATAAAAATTATACACTGGCTTAATTATAGGGCGAAATAGTAACATTATTAGGCAACACTAAATTTGCTTCTTTCCTTCCAAACCTAATGTTTATAGGCTAGTTCAAATTAAGGTATGATGAAACGATGGGAGATGTCAGAGTAAAACCTAAGTTGGCTCATCTTTTGCTGACTTATCTTCATCAAAATCACTAAATATTAAGGTTCTACATTCTGCAGTACCTATATGGGTGATTCTAATTCAAAGTGAAATTTTCATGTCCTAGATGAATAACTGTAGCGTTTTTCACATATATGACAGGATTTTTCTTCATGGTGACTCAGTTAAGCTTACAGAACTACAACCAAGCAAAAAAAATACTGCGCCGCTTAATTTTAATAGCTACAAAAATTGTCAAAAGGCGATTTTGAAACAACCGTGGCTGTCCTTAAGTCAGGTGTTCTTATTCACACATACATTAATAATTTTATTCAAAAACTTATTGGATAATTTTGAAGTAGGATCCTACCAGAATTAAATGATGTGTTAGTTATTAGAAATAATAAATTATAACTAAACGTAACTTCAAGTTAAAGTTCGTCCTTTACCGTGGCATTATATAAATGTGACCCTACACTGGTTGTGGCAGGGAGATTTTAAGTGGCGAGAGATTTTTGCAATGCCGCAACACTGGTTTTCTAGCAACGGTCGAGTTGGAGCTAGCGCTAATTCCGAGTGTTCTTCCAGTTATGTACCCTTTTAAACGTAATTACCGTGCATGTTATTAAAGTCTATTTTCAAAAACTTTTTAGGTTAAGTTATAGTTCATTGTGTAGGCTTTTAAGAGTGCTATTTAATGGTGTATTAAAATTGGGGTTTTATTTTTAACTACTGACCAAAATATTTTCTTAAAGTGTGAAATGTTACAACCGTGCACGAAAAAGTGTAATTCACGTGGCTTCATTACCATGTTTTAAAAAAACTTAATTCCAGCCTTAAAATTTGAAAAATTATTTTCCATCTGTCCCTCATAGTGCAATATGTCTGAAATTTGTCCGAGAACATTTCATAATTGTTTCTGAATTTATTTACGAAGTCAAAATTTACAAATGTTAGGTTCCTAAAATAGCACTTTAAATGAGATTCACCCATATGTGTTTTAACAAGTCAATGAGTATCAACTTAAGTATGCAGTTAAAACACAACTTATAGAGAGGAGGGGGAGGGGAGACACAAGCGAAGAATACGATTATGAACACCAACTAGGAATGTGAAAAAATAATAAAGAAGGACAGATATAAAAACAAAATACGAGTTAATAAATATTGTTTAGTTACTTTTTATAAATTAATAGCATTTAGTTGTATTTGTGTAATATTTTATGAACAAGTGGGAAATTGCGTAATAAGGAATATATATACAGAATTATTCAATGTGTTAATTTTGTACATATTTATTGTATAAAATATTAGAAGAGGTGGTTGTGTTTTTTAAGTTTAAAATGGTTATGAAACAAGTTTAAGTATGTTTCAATCTATTATTAACAAAATCTAACAGCAATAAAGCACATGTTTAAAGCTAGTAAGTCAACAAGTTCGGTCGTTCCCAAATAATACATATTTATTTACAACGATGAATTTTCACAATTCTAATACGTAATATTGTAATACTTAATATAGATAAAAATTGTAAGAGGGAGGAGAGTAAAAAAAGAAATAAGAAGATTTTTACGTCAACAATAAATCATCTGAAGAAGGGAAGTAAAGTCGGGTCAGGGGAAGAAAAGAATGTACAAGTTCGTACAAAATATCACTTTGAAGGTGGGATGGTACGACTTAAGGGTAAAAGTATAAAAACCTAAAGGGAGACCCTACTTATAACACGGGAGAGACTTTGCGGCAGTTTTACCCTGAACCGGTCTCCTTTCTCATTGCCATAACACCTCCTCCCCTCTTCAACTTTTTATATTTACACCGACTGTGGTTTGGTGGAGGTAAAAGTCGTACAACACTTTTTTCACTCTTTCTTTTTACCGCACCTACACACTAGAATAAAATGATAAGTAATAACGAAAAGAGAACCGTACGTATAAAAAAATTTAAAAAAAAGAATAGGATAAAAAGTTTTGAAAAGAACCGGAAGGAAATGAGAGATTTAAAGAGGAAGTCAGTCTAAGGGTAGAAGCACAAAAACCGGATAGGGAAAGAGGATATACTGGTAGAGACGTCCTGTCCTAGTGAAGGTGAAGAGAAGACTGGGCTAGAACGTGAAAAAAGGGCACGGGTCAGTGGGATGACCCACAACGCGTAGGGATAAAGGATTTTAGATACCCCAAGAGAAACCGGACAACCTGAGCCCTGGCTTGGCTAAACATCTACCTCGCTTTGAAATTCTCACAAGCAGAAAAAAGCAATATAAAATAAAGTGTTTATATTCAATAGGATCAAAGAAAAACCACTAACAAACATTTAATTGGTAAAACTCTATTGACATACAATAAATTAAAAAAAACAACTTCATTTAACCATAAAAACAAATTTTTATCAATAAATGAACTAATAAATTATTACTACTTTATTAAATTTACATATTAAATAGATAATACAATAAAACAATGACTTTTGTGTTTACATGATTAATATCTTCTTATAATTAAAAAAAGGCTGACTTTAAAAAGAAAACCTTATAGAACTAATAAGGATTATTTTTCAGTTCAACTAAGAGATGTTTGAACCAAGATTAAAAGAACATTACACTAAATTAATATTCAAAAAGGGTTGAATAAGATAAGGTCACCATAATCTATTAACTAGGCATCGCGTGGCTCTATCATTGAAGCGAGCGTATTGCAATGAAATACTGAATATTGAAATTTATTAATCATGATGAATGTCATAGTTGAAGATAAGTGGAAGAAGGTAGTGTGGGGAAGAGGGGGGGTACTCGGTACAAAGCTTTACTTCCTAAACAAACCTATACACTATACGACTATAACAATCTTCACCACCCGCGGTAGCTTTTAAACAATTATTATAAATGTATCTTAGCCTGAGTATTAGTAAGAGGATCATGTATACCAAATTTCAACTAAATCGGTCAACTTTTACTCAAGTTATCGTCACACGCGTGAACGTTACTGACAGACAGACAGACAGACAGACAGACAGACAGACAGACAGACAGACAGACAGACACGGAGCATATTTCGTTGAATGTAGGAAGCTCGCTACGCTCGCTTCAATTAGATGGCCATAAGTAAAAGATTTTGGTACTTCTTTAGATTGTTACTCCTCTTATAAAAAAAAGAAACAGACGGGAGTAACAACCTAAAAAAAGTGTACGGAATATTCTTCTTTAGACTGTTACTCCCCTTATAAAAAAGTAAATTGGACTAAACATCCCTTTTTCTTTAAAGTTATTTAGTAAAAGTCATTTATATTCTAAAACGACATAGGGAGAAACAATTAAGAAGTACCAAGATATAAAGGCAGAATTAATATATATTTTTAATATATATATATAATAATATATATATATATATATATATATATATATATATATATATATATATATATATATATATATATATATTATTTAAAGAAAATATTTTTTTACTATTCAGAAATAAGAACTAAAATAAAATCTAAAACAGAGGTCAGACTTCTATAAATTCTTCTCATAGTATATTCTTTTTTAAACTTTTGAAAATCCTTAGAGGAATGAAATAAAAAGTTAAGATTTCACTTGGTAGTATTATATTAAACTGAAGGCCTTAAGGAAAATAAGAATTGAACTATTTTTTTTCCTCAGGAAAGGACTAAACAATTATAAAAAAATGTTAAGTAGATCAAAGTATCATATTTATATTTATTTAATTCAAGTTTATAACATGCTTGAGAAAATAAAGAAAAGGAAAGAATTTATATTTTTTTATTTTGAAGATTAGTTTTGTAGGATATCTTTTACTTTCAACCAAAAATGCAATATTTGACGAGTTATTTGATACGAAAATTGAAAAAGTAGGAATTGTGCTGTCTCGGATATCAGGTTTTGTAAGTTATAAGAATGTTATTTCTCTTGAGAATTATATTAAAAACGTTGTCGGGGAACAGCTGTGAGATCTTTCTTTAACTTACGTACTTTTTCATCCATCATTCTATTCAACTGTTTGTTTTATTAGTATTAGTTTAGTTTTCTTTATTAAGTTTTTCAAAATTGAAAGAAATTTTGTTTTTAAATTAAATAAATTACCTACAATTGCGGATAGTACAAAAATTATATCTTTGCCGCAATTGTTACTTTAAATTAAAATAAGAAACGAAGATAAAACACAAAATATGAAGAGTAAAATTAAATTTTGATGTAGATTAAACCACAAAGCAAATTAAAGAAACTACAAAGAAAATTAAACAACTACAGAGAGCGAAACGTCGAACTTTGTAGGTACTGTATTTTTTTACAATCTAGAGTGAATCTGCAGGAAAGTTGAACTCCTTGATAAGAGTCTAAAAAAACTGAAGAAACAGGCTCAATAACAAGCAATGAGTGCAAAAGGTCGAACATAATATATATGCTGCAATTTTCTCCGCTCTAGGAAGTTAAAGGTCGTGGCATAGACGTTAGGAAAGTCAAAATTTGCAGGTAATGGGAGCGAAATGTCTAACTTATTATCAACGTGAAACTTGATTCTTCGCTCTGCGATGATTATCACTCTGGTGTAAATGTTAGTAACAACAAATTAATAACAATTTTAATAAAAGGGAACGAGAGCAAAACGCTAAACTTTATTACTAATGTAACATTCTTTAGTATGGGAAGTCAGAGAAATTGATTGAGAACTTGATTTATGTGGAATAGATATGTAAAAAAAATGTTTTAGGAAGGAAACAAACTGCAAAAACAAAATACATG
Source organism: Gerris lacustris (assembly GCA_951217055.1). Lineage (NCBI taxonomy): Eukaryota > Metazoa > Arthropoda > Insecta > Hemiptera > Gerridae > Gerris > Gerris lacustris. Next base: position 53,894,795 of record OX578280.1, read on the forward strand.
CTAAGTCGTCGACGAATTATGTATTTTTTTAGTTAATTCATAAATAATCTATAGAATGAATGGTGTATGTAGGTTTGAAAGGAAGCACTATCTAGAATGAAGCCATTTCAAAATAGGAGGAAGGAACTGCGTAGTTATTGCAATTGATGTTGAAGAAGGAGTGACAGGAAGTTACATGGTAGGGGAGAGTGGAGGTACAGTGTCATGTTCAGGTGAATTGTTAGGGACGGGACCTGGTGGCCGGACACAGGAAGGGACCTAGGCACTTCCAGGCCATAGAATCTCACTCACCTGGAAACCAAACTCCTACCATGGAACAGATCTATCCAACCGACTACCCTACAACGAGGATGTAATCAGTCTACGACAACTTGACCGTAGAGCCTCATCATTGCTTTTGCTTTTGGCTCCTACATCACCACTAGGACCCAGATAATCCTTAAAAACACGAATATCATAATTCCAAAGAATTAAATACTATTGGTTAAAGAATACAATTAGGAAATATCCTAATACATTAGTGGATAATCGTATTCACAGTGCATCAAACTACGAGGCATCTAATTCTTAATTTAATTTTAACGTAATGCGATAGATGAAAATAAGTTTTATAACCGCTAGAACTATTCAAATAGGGAATTATAAGATTATTCTACTGGTATAAATGAATGATTACCTACAATAGGATTAACAATGGAATTGAGCTGACGCTCAGCTCAATATTGCAAGCTGACAACTGCATTGCTCACCTAGTATAAATATATATAATTTATTAAATTCTTCCAGTCTTTCGGGGTAAATAATTATTCATTTTTTAAATTGATTAAAAGGCGATATTTCATCCCTAATTTTGGGATCTTCTAAACTTATTAAAGGTCATAAAATATTCCATTATAGAGATGTATAGAGGACCTCTTTAGAATTTAAAACTAAGACGAAGGAACTTATTTGGAATAAAAGTCCTGTTGTTATTCTTCAGCAACAGGACTTTTATTCCAAATCGTTAATTAGTTTAATCTTTGAATCGTCTTAAAATAAAATTAAGTCATATGCATAGTTGACACCAAGTCACTGACTTAATAAGGTTTGAAGATGTCCCAAAATTAGGAATGAAATATCACCATTTAAGCAATTAAAAATTAGTAACTATTTACCCCGAAAGACAGGAAAAATTTAATAAATTAGGATGAATATCAAAATTGTATGAAAACATTGTTTCAATTATTAATTGACAGTTCTTCTTCAAAAATTGAAGTGGTTTAGTAAAATACTGTGCATCCACAATTGCTTAATTGAGAGAGGAACCAGCCATTCAACCGCAAGCAGTAATCATCAGCGTTGGGGAGATGGAGTCAGGTAAACTAGGATAATTGACTGAACTTTAAGTCGTGTGATTGGCGAATTGGTCAAATTAGAATCTGTAGAAACAATAATTAGGAGTATTTTCTGGAACAAATAACTATCATTTGTTAAATGGTGGATTGGTTTAAAGGATTTAGTAAATCATTTATAAAATCGAGTAGTGTCCCAACGGTGACGACTGACCTTGAAATTATTTGTTATTGTTAAGCTAAAGCAAACTTATTTATTCCAATAAAAATTAATGTTCGTTTCGATTTGTCGGTCTTCAAATAAATATAATAACATCTAAATAGAAAACTAAATGAATTTACTTGATTTTACTTTTCTTTCTAAATATAAAATAAAAGCACGTGGCCGGTCTTAGAGGCTCGTATAAATTAGACAATTTCTTTTTAACAAATTGACAATATCCATATTTGAGTGTATGGTTATTATCACAAATATTAAGCACACGGTCTCATTAAAATATTTGTAATAATGTTATCTTAACTCTTTATTAGCTTTATAAACTTATTGATCATTTGTGTGTGTAATCGTAATAATAAAATATGGTTATCTGTGATTACGTATAGGGAACAATCTACAAAACTGAAAATCGTTTAAATGATTTTTATTTTAATATATGTCTTGGAAAAAAATGTATATTAACATTAAGTTTATGAACACATTCTTATATTTTATGACGATTTTTGTGTTGGTGGATATTGTGAGGTCTAGAATAGGCTTATAATTTTCATTTAATCGTAAATTTCTACGTCTGATAAACTAATTATGATCAAATTGACGAAGGTGTGAAAAGGCAGTTAATTTAATAAAGCGACCTTAATTCTTAATTCCAGATGAAGTGCCATTCTTGCTTTTATCTATAGAAAATTCAACCATACTATATATATATGTGTATATATATATATATATATATATATATATATATATATATATATATATATATATATATATATATATATAATATATATATATATATATACATACATATATAAACACGAGTAAATTTGATAGAAATCAGGTTTACTGTAAAGTGTGAAGGTTCAGATTAGAACTTGATTGTCTTAATAAAGAACACAATATTGAAAGCTTAAGCACTTATTACATTACTTATTGAATCTTTAATCTTAACATTAGATATCCTGAAGAATGCTCTGTACAAAGAATTTTATTTGAATTAAAAATATGCTTTCTGCGATCAAAACAGTAATTGGACAAAAAGTTGTCTATAAGAAGGAAAACAATTCAATTATATAATTAATACAATTTTTGATTCCGAGCTTACTAAAGGTAACGGAAGCTATGTGATCGTTCTGAAGAACGAAACTATTTTATGTCTCCGATTTAAAAAATACTCGTACCAAGACAGAAATCCTTATCAGACATCAGGGAACATATATGGTTCCGTGTCTGACGCTCATTGCTTGCGAACCAATATATCTTAAAAACGTCCAGTTTTAATGAAATTTGGATGGTAGGTCTTAATCTTAAGCCCACTGTTGGTCCCATTTAAGTTTCAACATTCTTCGCCCATTTGTTTCTCTCTTCACAAGCACACAAACATACATTTATTACACCTATACAATCTTCTTATGACCTCATCAAATAATTATGAAATTAGGAGGCTTTGTCGAAAGTAGCCCGGAGATGGCCCTAGATTAATTTCTACCGTTTCAAATTTTGCTAAATAATTGATACTTCAATTCATGTAAAAATTCAAAACAGTTTTGACAGATTTTAAAAACGGGGGGAAAGGTAAATACATTTGGTCACTTTTTTTCTTTAGCACCCTCCTTGGTACATTGGACTAAATATCCCTTCGACTAAATAGTAATTTAGTCTAAGGAATATATGCTACTCAGTATATTATGTTCCTTTGTCTAAATAACTATTAACACAAAGAGATATAAAGGTGGGGGGGGGGGGGGAGGTGCAAAAGTAAAAATGTACCTAAATTTGACAAAAACACATTGTAAAAGCATAAAACTATTTAAGTATACGAAATAGGACACGAAAAAGCAATGTGCCACACTAATTAGGTTAGTTACTTTAAAAACATTTACTCATGGGTCGGACAACGCCTTGGCAAACTACGGCGACAGTAGTATGCAAAACTTCGTTCTATTTACTTTAAACTCATTAACGTCAATATGTCAAATTTATTCTATATTTTACACTTTATGCCTATATACCACACAATATACCTTTACTATATTATTTTATTAATTTATTTTAATTAAACTTTTCAATGTCAACTTTTTAAATACATATCACTTTTTGTACATCACTGTATTTCTTTATTATACTTTTTTTTATTATTAGATTTAATTTTAACTCATTGTACAGGTCAAACACGTGTTTATTTCTCTATATCCTTTTAATTATTATTAGATTTAATTTTAACTTAAAAGAGCTGTATTCTCGTGTTAAGGTCCAGGGCTTAGAAACGAGTCTAATTTGCTCCTAATATCCCTTACTTTATATATTTTACCTTATATATCTTATCCTATATCCTTTACTTTTTTACTCTTCGTGAGCGCTTAACCCGTGGCATTATTTTGCTGTTTAAGGCTCCAATTAAAAAAAAATACTCTTTTTCTACAACACAATATACCTTTATATTAGGTATTATAATTTTAATTTAATTTTTTCTAATATTTAATTAAGGTAATGTAAACTCGTCATTGCTAATTCTTCATATCCCTATAATCCTTAATTGTCATCCTTGTCTTTGTGTTCATTTTATTTAATTATTCCATTTAATTTAAACACGCGATAAACACATATAGTAGGGGACCTGGGTGGCTCGGAGGCTAGAGCGCTCGCCTTGCGATAAGGCAAGTTAAGCAGCCTCGAGCAGGGTCAGAAGATGGATGGGTGACCACTTCTGACCACAGCTCTGGGTTCAATTCCCGGACAGGGCCCCCCACTCAGGTTCCACCCAGCATTGTTTAAACAAATGGGAAGCTCCTCGAAAGAGTAGCGCCACCAGGTTTCGGCAGGACAACCATGATGATGACACTCTTGGTCGTAATACAACTAGGAGGGGAGTCATGCTTAACGACCACATCTTCACACGAGTGTGTGAAGATTTCGGTCCCTAACCCGGATTTGTTCTATGGGCCCACCTAAGTGGCCTGCGTCATCGGGTGTAAAAGCCCCCCGGAATTAAAAAAAAAAAAAAAAAAAAAAAAAAAAAAAACATATATAGTAACCGAGTAAACAAAAATGATTGGGGGATTTACAAATAGAACATGTTAAGACAAAGATAATCACTTAGAACAATAACAAACAATCGAAAAGATAACACAAACCAATTTAAACTCATAAACTTATACATAACTTTCCTATATAACACAACTCAAACAAAAGTGTTGTTACTACTCGTAAGAAACCAATATTAACCTATTATTAGATTTCCTCTTGTTATATCTTATAAAATAGTCTAAGACTTCTCAGGCTGGTAATTAGAGTAAAACGTTGTCTCCTCTATGGAAACTGGAGGGAGCTTTCCGCTCCCTCACTCCATCGTTACAAATTACCAAAGTTTATTGTATTGAGTTTAATTTCTGGTTGGGAATAATAATAGTAGCTAGAACTGTCTTGCAAGCTTCTAAACACTAACAAGTTATGAAGGTAGCTCTTATTGCGGTTAGTCAAAGTCCCTTCCTCTTCTCCCCTCCTTACTTTAAACTTAAGGTTTCGTGACTTCCAACTTATTTCCCCCACCCCTCTTCTGACAACAAAAGCAAAAAGGGGACTTAGCTTCAAATATTTCGCCAATCTATTCCTTCATTTTAATTCCAGCTGAGTTTACTCAACCACCGTGATAATATTATATTAGAGAATAAACTACCTTCAAAGAAATAGTAAATACCAAATATTATAACCTTAAAGTCACTTTAACAATAAGATTAAAATGAAATAAATAATTTAAAAAAATCGATCCGAGACAACCTACTCCAAACCTCCCAAAAGTTTATCACAGTTCATGATTGCTTAGCCCAGTGCTTTCCATTTAGTATTTTCGATTTTACGTAGGTACGAGTACATTTAATTATTATTGAACATTTTATAAAAATGTATCATAAAAATAACTTCTCCTCCGTGGGAAATCAAACTCGGCCAGCTCTTCGTCTTTAGGCCCAGTAGTTTCGGCCCCAGGAGTCTGCACAGACAGACGACAGACGGCAGGCAGACATTTATTAAAAACCACTTTTTGGACTCAGGGGACCTCAAAACAAGTAAATCAATCTAGCAAAATCTCTTTGGCAGGTAGGTGATCGATATCCGGCCTCAAAAATAGGCTGTAGCAGATTGTATATAAATTATGATTTAAAAATGTATGAGTTAGGAATCAAATAAAATACTCTTAAAGCGTTGATAAAGAATATACAGAGTTTTTAAATAATTTAAATATTGGCGTATGCAAATTCCCATCTAGATATAAAATGTGAGAGTTCCCACTAGAATGTTTGTTTTTTCTATCTCAAAACAAACTAACAAAGCATTTCAGTTAATAACTACTTGAAAAAATAGCGTACAGTAATTGGAAAAAAAACTGGCGAATCAATTTAATTGGAAAATTGGCGAATCAATTTCAGAGAAAGCAAAATGGTTTTGATGTAAATGTCGTGTAGGAGAAGCAGGTCAACATTATACATCTTTCATTTCTATTTAATTTGTATGAATTCAATTGTCAAAAAACCAGCACATGGGGTGTTCATGGTTTCAACCTCTATTAAAATGTATGAGGTCATTTTGCTGCCATAAAAATAAAAAATGCGAGCAGATTTTTATGGAAACACAACCAACCCCACATACAACATTTAAAAAAGAAAAATGATTTATTCAAAACTTAATAATAAACTATGAACAAAAATAATCGTAAAATTATGAAAAACAATAACTGGGTATAAACGTTTCTTTTTAGTAAACTAGGAGGCTCCTGCGCCTCCTTGCTTTTCTCGTAAACCCCTGGAAGGCGGAAGATGCATGGCTGCAGCCTAGGGACTTCCCTGGTCATGGTCACTATTGGCTTGCTTTTGAACATATATTGTTTCAATAACTTTGAGAATTTTAACCTGATTTAAAAGACTTTTTTCCAATTCGACTCTTCTTTGTGGTTTTGAACATGAAAAAACTATAAACCATCGCAAAAATTTGTTTCTCAATTAAAGACAAAACAAAAATTAAAGAAAAAAAGGCAAAGTCAAATAACTTTTGAAAACGATTAGGTAGAAAAACACTGTCACTCTTATCTTGTAGGTCAAATATTCCTGTTTTCCAAAAAATATAATAATTCGAGAGGATAAAGTTAAAGCCTAGGCAAGTGGGAAAGTCAACAAAATTTGAAATGTTCACTCTAAGGCCCAGGTAAAAAATAGTACATTACGCGTCTAGTGCGGAAAATAGCATTTTGCATGTGATTGTGGAGTTTGCACTCGAGCGATAGCGAGGGAAGTAAAACCAGACTAGTAAAGCAAAATGCAGTTTTCACGATTTGCGTACCATACTTTATCTACGATTGTTGGATTTTAATAATAAATACAGAAAATAAATATTTAAAAATCATTAAATATACATTGTTTATCACTAAAAATTTGATAAAAACAGTTACTTTAATTAAACAAACAGCAAATTAGTTTTGTTAAATTTAAACAAACACGCTAATCGTGCGATAAGGTGAAGAATTCTTCTTTATTTTCGCACTAGAGCGGGAATAAAGAAGAATTATGAAACGCGCATGCGCAATGAATACAACTACGAAAAGAATCGCTTTATACGCAGCTAATCAGAGATAAAATGTTTTCGTATCAATAGTAGATAAAAATATTTACGAATATAATTAATTAGATTGTAATGTTCTTTCCTTTTATATACTGATACTAATAAATATTTATCGGTATTAATAAGTAAATAGGTATATTTAGTTTAGAGTTATAAATTCTATTTTATTTATACTTAAATAATTAATGTTTTTATAAACTTGTAAGATCATTTGGTGTAGCCATTGGCTAAGACACTTCCCGACTAGAAAAAAATATTTAAAAAAACCCTGAACCTTCAAGCGATGATTTTCTATTATTAGAGACAACAAGATATTATAGTTTTAGTAACAAGAATTATTCATTCTTCTGAAAAAATTGTTAAAAGAAAAATGCTATAGAAGTCTGAAGAATAATTACAAGCTAAGACAACAGAGTATAATTGACAATAATAATTATAAGTTTGTACATTTGTAAGAGTAGGGAAGAAAGAAAAAGGCTACGTATGTATTATTTATTTAATTTAGTACTCTATAAAGAGGATGAAGTTGTAACAAGGAACAAAAGTAAACTTTAAAAGTTTATCTTTTGGCTTCCTTAACAGTGAAGGGTATAGGTAAACCACCTGAAACTTACCGGAGGGAGGGCACTAACTCTAACTTATACTGTTTGCGAATCGTTGGTCTAATGTAAAACATTGAGGTGGAGTTCTAAAGAGAAGGAAATTAACTTGGAATTTCAAATTCAACTGCAGATGGCCCCCTACCAACTCTCTCTTCCTAAACGCGAAACATTTAAAAAAAGGAAACTTTTCTCAAGGAAAAAACTGGGACCCTTAAACGAGAGGTAAATGTCTCAATAAAAAGAAAAATAGAAAGACGAAACGACCTATCTCAATAGAAAAGAAAGAGAAAAACATACAAATACTGTATGAAGAAGAGACGAATAGAGGACAGAAAGTAGGGGAAGAAACCAGTGAAACGGCATTGGCATAAAAAACAAGTTTATAGTTAGAGGCAAGCAAGTGAAACGAGGCATTGGGTAGTTTCGTTTCAGTACCACCTTTACTTAGCTTATATAGCCAGCAGACTTTGTCGTTAACATGTGCAGGCAAAATAATAATATTTATTTAATTTATTTTACGAGATATTTAATGGTAACAGGCATAGACGAAGCAGTTCAATTACGAATTGACAATATACAAACTTTAATCTGGGATGCGACTCTACCAATTAATACTAGAAAAGACTACGTATAACTCAAGAAAGATGTATTAGAGTTCAATGGAAACAAACTCGATACCTACACCATCAAGGATAAAAGATGCTACTCAGCTGTCCCGTTCCTGAACGAAGCGTAAGCATTTGATATGGTTTGGCATACCAGGCTGCTATGGAAACTCAAAGGCATCCTACCCTGCAAAATATAAACCCATAATATTTCATTCTTAAACCCTCACACCGATAGATATTATCGTGAACGTTTAGGGTCCTGTTTTTCATCCACCAGTTAGGACTGGAGTACCTCCCATTAGTATCGAAAGACCTTTCCAATATTGCTTTTATCCTTCCTCGGTACATGCCACATCTGCAGATATCAAGGCTATCTGTCCACGAAAATCCTTAAATTTCATCCAAAACACTCAAATCCACTTTCTCCTTCTGGAACCTTGGTTAAGAAAATGGAGGATACGGATTAATTAACAGAAAATTGCTCAAGTAACTTTTACTCTTAGTCATAGCACCTGTCCTCCAGTAATTATTAACCAAGTTTTTATTGCTAAATCCAATATCAGTCCGTCACCTTGGGGTTCCCTTCGATAAACGACTAACATAGCAACATCTTACAAAAACTGGCGTATCACAAGACTATACAAGTTTCTACTTAACCCTCTGGATCGTGGTTCCAGTCTTGTAATGTAATCTTAAAACCAGGTCGAACTTACAACCTACCCGATTTTTTCTATTAAGAAAAGTGTCCATACAAAATGTATGGATCATTTGATAAGATGCAAATCTAAAGTAAAAATTAGTCCGAGACTACTCTGACCAACTTTCTCATATAAGAGTTCATAATTACTTAGCCCAGTGTTTTCCATATTAGTCTTCGAGCTTTCATAGGTACATTTAATTTTCTTTGAACATTTTATCAAAAATTTATCATAAAAATAACTTCTCCTAGGCGGGAAATCGAACTGGGCTCTCTCTCTCCGTCCATGTTTAAAGCTATTTTCTCAGCTACTAGATTTTCGCGGGAAAACGGCTTATATCGTTAGATTCTTATTTAAATGGACTACACTTTGACTATGAATTTTTTAATCAAAATCAACGGAACCGTTTTCAAGATTTTTTGTTTACGTTTCTTCTGAGTTTTAAGGAGTACCGTGCCAAAATTTGGTGCTAAAATTCATTTCACCTTGGGGTATGATTTTTCTGAACATGTAGGTATACTAAATTTCGTCAAAATAGGTCCAGTAGTTTTATGCTCCACGCGCCTGTACGACGACAGACAGACATTTTTTAAAAACACTGTTTTGGATTCAGGGGACCTCATAACGGGTAAATTCATCAACATCTCAATATCGAATTTTCGCGCCATAACAATACTTTCTGTTGATTTGAGAATGTAAAAAGGATATAGCTTTGCTTTTATACCAACTCTCGTAGAGAACATTATTGATTAAATTCATCAAGCTAGATTAATGTGGTTAATTATTAAAAAAATATTTCTAATTTTCTAACTTATAACAAGTTTTCATAATAAAATTGTATCAGAGAGTCGTAACTTTAATCTTGTCTATATGTATTTAAGTTTTAATCAAATTAACTTCCAAGTTATTTACATGTTGAGAATAAAAGAGGGTGTCAGTCAGATGAGTAAATTCAAAACATAAATATTGGATTTGATAAATAAAGAAGAAGAAAATAGAGGTCTCAATATTTTTCCAGACATTTTCTCTCTGTTTAAGACAAACGTTTTTATGCCTCGAGGACAGGAACACTCCTAAAAGAAATAATGTAAAGAAAGGAAGGTTGGAAAGGGGTGGAAAAAATAGAAAAGAGCAAACTCCTAGGGCATCAACCCCTTCTTTTGATGTAAAAAGGAAGATGAACGTAAATACTTCGATACACGAAAACACGTAAACACATAAGAGAGAAAAACTTATAAGTACGTAGAGGATACATCAACACATGGAAACACTGTAATCCGGACGAAGGGTTAGTAACAGTGTTAGTAGCAGAGGCTTTCCCCAACGTGAGCAGAGTAAATATAGAAGGACGCCCTTCTGCAGCATCCACCTCCGACCTCCTCTACATCCCTTAGCTTATAACGTATCCGTCATTCTGACACTTCTCTCATTTCACAGCAAAATGTTTCCTCTCGAGTTATTTAAAAGGAGAAGTAAACCGGAGGGGGCTGTATAATAAACCTCCTCACACATACAAATCCTTGGCACAGGCTGGAGGGGGCAACAGACTTCAACCTTCTTGAATTCGTAAAGAATCTTGTAGTACCCGAGGCAATCTCCAGCCAGAAAAAAACATACGGAACATGCAGTATACATTTATCTTACATACGTCTAAATTTTTATTAGAATTTAACTCAAGTTGTAGTTTAGACGGAGAAAAAGATGAGTAAGCTAACATTATATTATAAAGTATCATTCGTTTTTAATAAAAATATATAGAAAAGTACTTATAAAAATGATTATAAAGCAAATAATATATTATACTAAACAACACAACCCACTTTTTTCATTATAGAAGAATAGTCTGCCAAATAGTGTGGCACATAGCTTCCTCGTATCGTATCGCGTTATGCTTTTACAACCCATTACTGTCTAATTCATTTAATTTTCCCTCTATTTTTTAAATCTGTCAAAATTGTTGTATTTTTTTGTATTTTTACGCATACAGATAAACGTATCTAATATGCACAGGGAAAAATTAATAACTCTACCCTACTTTAAACAAACAGTCCAAATTTATTAAAAGTCAGATGAAACTTTTGAAGATATAGGTGTACATAAATGTATGTTTGTGCGCATGCGGAAGAGAGATAACTGAGCAAAGAATAAACTATACATAAAACGGTAATTCCCTAGACTCCTGCTTCCGTTTTTTTTTTTTTTTTTTTTTTTTTTTTTTGTATTTCAGGCTGATATTCGCTCTTTAAAGATGATGACTGTTTGCGGCTGAAAGTCAATTTTACTTTAATAAAGCTTTGTCTTTTATTTATCTTAATTAAAGTTAAACATTGTGGTATGTTTTGATTTACGTTAATTAAAAAAGTTCAGACCTTTCAAGACTACTGCGGAAGTAAATGGGAACACAGGAATTCTATTATATGATCACAGTAGAGATACGATAATGGTCAATTTTAGGTAAATCCATAAATTTATTGGTTTCCCGTAATACCCTTGTAGTGTCTCTTCCCTAGATACTTTCATTTATTAGTTGAAGCGAGCGTAGCGAGCTTCCTACATTCAACGAAATATGCTCCGTGTCTGTCTGTCTGTCTGTCTGTCTGTCTGTCTGTCTGTCTGTCTGTCTGTCTGTCTGTCTGTCAGTAACGTTCACGCGTGTGACGATAACTTGAGTAAAAGTTGACCGATTTAGTTGAAATTTGGTATACATGATCCTCTTACTAATACTCAGGCTAAGTTCGTTGGACAGCGTGATCCGTCCAAGAGTTCGCGCGCAACGCTCGCGTAAACGAGAGGTTCAAAAATTAAATTGGAATTTCAGGACGGGAAAAGATTCTATCATCATCTATTCGATGAGACGAACATTTTTTTCAATTAACATTTTTTAGTAAAACCAACAACGATACAAGCAGTATTATTTGAGTAATGAAGTGATACATTTATAATATTAGTTTAAAAGCTATGACGGGTGGTTAAGATTCTTATAGTCGTACTGTGTGTAGGTTTGTTTAGGAAGTAAACATTTTTTTCAAATAACATTTTTTAGTAAAACCAACAGCGACACCGCTATGAATTAATAAAGATCGCTAAAACTATTAAAGCGGGCCTAAACGTTTAAAATAGAGAAAACAACCTTTTTACCGATATCTTACGTTCGAACGTAACGATTTTAATAAAACTTCATAGACACCATCTGATGCACAATTGAAACAGGCATGCAAAATTTCAATTTGATACATGCAGTAGTTTGTTTGTAGCAAAGAGATACAAATTATAAATATTGAAATAGAGATGTGTGGTTAGTGGAAAAGTAAGAATGCGGGGTGGTTCCCTTACTACTAGCCGCTGCACTACTACCAGACCCATTATCTATCAACTCATCATGATTCACAATAATCTTTTTTTTCAATATTCAATACATATTTATTACTATACGCTCGCTTCAATGATAGAGCCACGCGATGCCTAGTTATATTACTACATTGTAAACTTAACCGAGCCATTTCATAATTGAAAATTGAGAAGTAGAACCAAGATGGACAAAAAATAGACTACCAATTGATGTGGCACATAGCTTCCTCGCATCTTATCACGTACTTTTCATAATTGAAAAGCCATTTCATAATTGAAAATTGAGAAGTAGAACCAAGATGGACAAAAAAATAGACTGCCAATTGATGTGGCACATAGCTTCATCGCATCTTATCACGTACTTTATTGCTTTTATGCTTTTACAAGCCAATATTGCATAATTTATTTAATTATTTCCCCCATTTTTTTAATACGTCAGAATTGTCTTAATTACCAACTTTTTTCTCACATAAATTAAAGTATCAATCAAGCAATAGTTAAAGAGCGCAGACGGTTGAAATTAATCTGGTGTTACCTGCGGTCTACTTTCGTCAAACTATCTTAATTTCATAAAAATCAGATGAGTAACTTTTGAAGATATAGGTGTATATAAATGTAAGTTTGTGCGCATGTTGAAGAGAAATAAATGAGCGCAGAAGGTTGAAACTTATATGGGAGCAACAATGGGGTAATTATGACCTACCATACAAATTTCATTAAAATCGGACGTTTAGTTTTTTAGATATGTTGGTTAGCAAAAAACAGACAATCCGACATACACGGAACCATAAATATGTTCCCTGATGTCTGAAACGGATTTCTGTCTTGGAATCTTAGGAATCGGAGACATAAAATATTTTTGATCTTCAAAACAATCACATAGCTTTCGTTCCCTTCGGTAAGCTCGGAAGCAATATGATTACTGTGAACACTTTCATGCCTGACCATGTTGAGCGAGGTCTCAGTTTCAACTTGACACTAAACTGAAATTTCGGATATTTGTCTGTCAATTTGTTTGTTCACAGCAAAACGCGCTGTTCGATTTTCTTCAAATTTGGTATGGATCTTTCTTGAAGTCATTAAAAACGACGAATATAGATTCTTTTGACGCGAGGTCTACTGTCTACTGTTTACATAACTAGTATTATATTGTGCAATGTTACACGTAGAATATATTACGATAGAGTTCTAATAACATATTTAGAGTCAATTACTAAAAGTATGCTTATCAATTAAACATATCAAGGCTTTCGTGCTTATTTTTAAATAGAAAGTCTGGGAATGAAACATACAATTGCGTGCTGCTTATACGGAACATGCTAATATGTTTCAGTTTAGCTAGATCCTACATATAGATAATATTAATTATTCTCCTACTAATTCTCACGGAAGGGTTGATAGTTGAGTGAGTGCAGCTTGCTAGATTGATGAGGTGAAATAAAGTAATAATATTGTTAATGACATTAAACCAGTACTTAGTAATTGGTAACACAACACTGCTTCCAAAGCAACTATTGCAAGAAACGTTTGTTAACGTTAAAAATAGAAAAGTAATAACATAAAAAATATTTGTGTCATGTTTTAAATATATGATCTATTTCGCATCTTCAATAGAAAGGCTGGTTTCATATAAGTTGTGTACACAAGTTGAATGATTTGTTAGACAGGAAGAGTTATGTCCTTTTCCAAATTAAACTTGCCGTTTCCATAGATTGAACAAAGTTTGAAAAAACGATGACATCTTTCTACATGACTATCATGGTAAAAGAGGATTACATGATATTAATCTATGTACAGTATAAGACTCCGTATAGAAAAGAGGTCCTAAGGAAATTCCTTATCACTGTTTGTTATCACCGACTACCCACGGTATTATCATACATGTCAGCATTATTGCGTGATTAAAACATGTGGCTGTATGTCACCTTAGCTTTATCAAAGGTTCCTATAGGGACGTGTAGAGTAGGGAGTGATAAAGGACGGCAGTAGAAGGGTTGGAAATTCTCGAGTGACAAGGCTACCGGTCTCAAGTGGCATGGCAACCCTCTCTAAGAACTCAAGAGTACCTCCGAGTCTTTCCCTTCTAACAAGGGAGTAGGTACCCAGAAAATAATTGACACCACTTGAGAGAAAAGAGGAGGAGGGAGGACCCAAGGACCCTAAAACCTTCCCTACTCCTTATCTTTTAATCAGAGACACCCAACTTGTGCCACGGAGTTCCGCCAACCAGATTCTCTCAAAACCGAAAAGTAGATTCCGGATCGAGGACAGCGACCATGATCCGGTGGTTTTCTTCCGAGACACGTCTGACAAAATGAACATCATCCAATTTTTTTTTTTTCTCTCTCCCTTTTTCAATGGTCTCACTTCAAACGATTGTATAATGATGTCAGATGTCGAGTTGAAGACCGAGTCAATTTAGAGTCGACTCCGTAGTACCCTCCTCCACTCCGAAAACCTTTACCCTCCCTATAAAATCATCATTAGCATATTTTTTTCCTTTTTCCAACAATGCCCTTTTTTCCTCCCGTAGCGACAAAAGGAAACAGAGCCATTATAAAGGATTTTCCAAATTGATACAAATCTTACAAGTAGCTCGTTATTCGTCATTTATTCATCCAGGAGAATTCTATAAAATACCAAATATAAGGTTAATAACGAAAAGTATTAGTTAGTGAAGTCAATACAAAATCATTTAAAATTCAGCGGATTCATCAGTTGAACTACCTTTTTTAGAAATATACATTGAAGTAATTCTGCACACAAAGCTCTTCTGATAGTCTTATCTAGAAGCTTTCTTATCACTGTCATCAGTAACACGTATGCATACTCTAATATAATAATTAGCTAAACAGTGTAATGAAAACTTATTAAAATTGATCGAAATAGCTTGAAAAAAATATAAGTAATTAAGTCGACTTACGACAAAATAATCCAAATAATCCTGGAAATGAGAAATCTTAACTCACCTGAAACAAAACCAAAATTAAATAATTAGAAAAATAAGATATATAGGGTATGTGCGACAACACTCTAAATTATAGCCATCAAGGTTAACTAAAATAATAAGATAAGAAGAAATATTGTGGATCAAGCTTGGACTGTTTGAAGGATAAGCAAGCCTTGTTATATAGGTACTACGTTTCCATGAGTTTTCAAATCGTTTTGAAAACAGTTTTGGTATTCAAAACCCTATGGAAAAGGTGAATTCAAAGCATTTTGAGTTTAAGGTCACAACAGCAAATTTTTGGTTTTGTATTGAAACAGTTTTGAAAAAAATAGCATGGAAACGGGTATTTAATTAAAAATAAAATTAAGACATACGCAGTAGGTATGATAAGCAGAGATATTATAACTTGACTGAACTATAACTAATCTGGGAGTTTATAGTTTTCAAAATTGTTGTGAAAACTGTTTTGGAAACTTCTCATGGAAAAACTTTTGGTTTGAAACCAGAACAGTTTTCAAAAAAGTTTTGAAAAATCATGAAAACGTATCAATTAAATCGCTTACATTTGGAGAAAACTTCGCGTTAAAATAATTTGAATAATGTTTTGGGCTTCAAAACTGTTAATAATTTTAAATAGGAAACCCTAAAACTGCTCTAACAGGATTTTAACATATTCTTTTTATCTGCAAATAATTTTATTTCGTATACTTATTATTATATTTACTAATGTGTTTTGTCATTTTGTTAATTTTGATTTTTACTTATTATATGATAGATATACGTGTACATGAGTTTCTCATTTCTTTAACCATTATTAAAATATTCATTGTCTACATTAAAATCTTTTATTTATAATGAAGGCTCGTTCAAAAACCAGAGAATCTCGTGATAGTACGTATATTTAAATATTTGATTCTCCCCAGGTGCTGCTTTTGAAATATTTCAAACGGAACACAAAAACTAAGTTATACCTAAATAAAGTTAACAATATTTAGATATAATTATAATTCACTGGGGTACCAGGGTTATAAAATACTGGGGAGAGAATTATAACGTCGGAATAAAGTAAACTCAATAGGTTTCACTTTAAAATCTGTGGTGCGGAAAACTCCACAACTCTATGGTGTAAGTATGCTTTCCTCCATCTCGCTCTTTTCTCCCCTTCCCCCTAATTAAACTTTTTCCACTTCTGCCTTTTCCTAACCACTTGTTTTTCTTCAACTACCCGAAAACTGCGTTCATAAAGAACAGCGAGCAAACTAGAGGGGGGGGGGGGGGAGGGGGGAGAGTAACTGGAGTGGGGGCTAAAATGAGCAATTCAAAGCCAACCGGAGTAAAACAAAACAAGTATTTCCAACCGAAAACTCTCACACAACACTTGAAAACACACACCAAGACAACATTGTATTGTACTGAATTCTGTCTAAGAGAATGTGTGTTACATTATGTATAGTCTCAGATTCTTCCTCACTCAATATTTTTTCAGGTTTAACATTTTAAAGGAGCTTTCATAATGCCCGAATGGAGTTAAAATTTGATAACATTCAAAAATATTATAAAAGTCGGAGTTACGAATATTATTTAAATTTTAAAATAATAAAATAGCTTGTAAGTTTTAAGTATAATTAGACATCTCTAAAGGCTAGTATATACTGAGGAATTTTGTTCCAAAACAATTCGGAAACTGTTCTAAAATGTTACGGGAATGTTTCGATACAAAGTAAATATTTCTATTCTATTCAGAAACACCTTTTTTTGTTTTCTAACCATATGAAAAATATGATATAAAGTTGCGCAACATTCGCTATTAGGGGCCGTGCATCAAGACAGTTCGAAAAAGATATACTCGTCTAAAATTATCTTCTGTAATGCGGAGCAATGAGAAAAACCTTTAGAAAATTGAAGAATTATATTCTAATGTTCCATTCAGGGATATTGAAACTGCAGAGTTCAATCCTCTAAAGAGAAACCCTCAAATTTAGGCGGAAACCCGAGCCATCCTCCTGCCAAAAAAAGTCCAATATATTTTTTGTGTGCATATTTCCGACAACAGAAGTTCTTCTTGTCCACCATCTTATCTTTTCCACCAGATCAATTAAGAGGAACGTACAAAGGGAGGCTTCAACTACTGCTAGTGAAAACATGTTAGATTGGTTGATTTCAGCTCCAATTGGAATATTGTATCGGAACAAACTATTTCGAAACAATATCTCGAAAATTGTCTCGAAACACTGTTCCAGAACAAAATT
Source organism: Gerris lacustris (assembly GCA_951217055.1). NCBI lineage: Eukaryota > Metazoa > Arthropoda > Insecta > Hemiptera > Gerridae > Gerris > Gerris lacustris. The sequence continues at coordinate 53,912,405 of OX578280.1, forward strand.
CCTCAGTGTATACTTGCCTTAATAATAAAAAAGTATATTGGTGGAAATATGTGAACTTTAAATTTATCAGCTTTCTTATACACCTCAATATAATATATTTATGTTAAGATGACTACACAATCTTAATTTCACCGGTTAGTTTTTATATTTATATTAGTTAATATGTTTATTTTCGATTGTTTACTATTAGTTATGTTAAATATAAAATTAAATAAAGGTGTTCTAATTTTGTTGAAAGCTTAGACCCTTACATAATTTATTCTTTCTGCTAAATTTTTTGGACTTTTCTATTTGTTATAGGCCTGGCATACTTCAACTGGTCATTCTTACTTATTTTTTAAATTAATATTACTAGTAATAATAATAAGTTAAGTAAGGACCGGAGTTGCCAAATGGTTATCGTACTTTAATCTCCACCTGAAACGCAGGTGGTAAATACCGATATATCTGGTGAGTTCGAATCTCAAAGAGGTGAGATATTTTTCACACTGATAATCATATCGAGGAAAGTGGTCGGATCCCCTGTCCTGTAATAACCTAATGATGCGTTGATCGGGGATCGGGTCATAAATGAAAACGAAAAAGGTACGTCTTTAGATTGTTACTCTCCTATTTTTTTTTTTTTTTTACAATATAAATGGATATAATTATTTATACATTCCTCTGTCTAAATAACTATCAATACAAATTAATATAAAACTTCTGTTTTTATAAGGGGAGTAACAGTCATTGAAGAATATTCTGTAAACCTTCTTTACATTGTTACTCCCTTCTGTTTTTTTTTATAAGGGGAGTATCATTCTAAAGAAGTACCGAGCAAAATAAAATTTAATTTTAAATTAATTAAGTAAAATAGTAATCCGAATACTAAACTTATATGTTAAATAGTTTATATTAGTAATAAAATTAATATTAAGCTGAATTATTACATAAAAATAATAATAATAATAATAATAATTCAAGAAAAACCACGGATACTTCTATCACACTTATTTTACTTAAATCTAGAAAATAATTGGGATTCTATTTGTCTTACAAATTACTAATGATTTATTTATAGTAAATAAAATTGAACTAAGTCAAAATATATAAAGAAAAAAAAATATATATAAAAAAGTGAGAACATATATAGAAAAAGGAAAAAAGTTGGTGGAATTTTGCATAAACTGTGATTTGTTTAGCTCTTGGCTAATACCAACATTTTTCCCTTTTGACCTTATCTATAGGATTACACCGGCTTATATAAGCGACAAAATCCCACGATATTTCGTATTTTTTAAAAAAAATAAACATACCTTCAGCTGTTGTTGACATTTTAAATATTATACTGGTGAATTTTAGGTTTTATTTTGTTTTATGGTAAAATTTTACTTTCTTTCTTTACTTATTATTATTTTTAAAAATCCTATATACATAAACCATATAGTGTATACTAATATAAAATCGCATTTACGACCTAATTGTAGTTTACTTGTAGTTTTGTAGATATGTAGTTTACATTTTAAGCGTTTCCTCAAAAAATAGTAAATATATGTCATTTGTTTTTTTTTAAATATCAAATTAATGGTAATCTATGTGTACGCCACAATGTCTGGACTAATAAGATGCGTCAGAGGATTCTTTCGTCGCATCCTATCACAAAATGTTCATTTAACAACAGTTAGTTATGTTCATATTTAATTTATGTTTAATGTTATTATGTCAAAGGTATTTATTAAGATTGCATACAAATTATTTATGGAACAAATTAGGTAATTGGCGCAATAGTATTTGTTGTTTATAAATAATTAAGTATAGATAGATATTAAGCATTAACTTTATGTATTATCTTTAAAAAAATCGAAGTTTGTTAACTTATTTATTATTTTAATGATTTAAAGAACGACATTTAAGTTACTGAGATCTTGAACTCTGTATGAGAAATAAATGTATTGATAGTGAAAAAGTAACATAAAAAGTTCAGTCCTTAAACATTTGTATAGCTTAACTCAAGAAGTTTTTTAAAAAAAAATACGAAAAGAATATGAGGACGCAAGCCTCAAAAGGATCTGTAGGGTGGTATTTATTCGTATTTGAAGGTCGTTGTTCGGATATAGCCGTATTTACTCGGGAGAGATCGTGTCGTTGTAGAAAGGGGTGGTGGTGAAAAGAGAGGGAACGATTAAAATGGTCCGATAGTATAAAGAGAAGAGAAGGAATGAGATAGAGTTTGTATAAAGGAAAGAGTTGGAGGCAGTCTAGCCTCAGTCTGGGTGAGGACTTATCCGATTATCCTCACACCAACCTATCTCTCCTCCATATTACCTCCATGAACCAAAATTTAACACAATATCCACATAATATATACATTACATATGTTGTGACACTTGTGTATAACAATAAACAAACACTAATTCCAACATAATATATACATCTTGCTGAATACACGTCAATTCCATACTCAATGTTACCAGTTCAATGATACTGCTACAAAACTGAAAATGTAACTTGAATGCATGCTATATATATTTGATATTTACTAACAAGTTATATCAACTAACAAGTTGATTTTATGTAAAAGTCAACTAGCTAGGATATACGTGAAAAAATACTCTTCACTAGAAGAGTAAATTTAGCTTAGTGCCAGTGTATTTGTTCAAAAAGATCCCTTAAGATAATGAAGCGTCGTAAAATATCCGAGATAATTTTGCATGTTGTTTGAAAATCACTGAATACACAACTATGTAGCAACTGATAAAAACAGTTCGCTTTATTTCAACTTAGGTGCCTTTTTCAACTTGAAATTTCTTTTAACCTTCTACCCCAATAACAAAGGAACAGTTTAAAGAAAATAAAGTTTATCAGAGGTAAACCAAAGTACAATAACATTTATTTAAACAATGTCGTTAGTTCTTGATGGATAAATACTCACCTCCTACCTTAGTACAAATATAAATGGAACTCTTGGAATATTATATCTTTAGCTCAGTGCACAATCAATGAACTGTTTCCAAACTTTGGCAGAGAGGAGTTCTATTTCAATGTTAAATATTTGACTTTGAAGGGTTCTATGATAACTGAACCTAAAACAAACTACTCAACTACCTAACTCTTAAAATAAACTTTTGTACCAAGTTATTTGATGAAAACACAAGTGCACATGTATGTTAACATTTGTATTTGAGAGTAAAACGATTCGAGACTAAAACTAAAACATTAACCTTTACATTTTTCGAAAATTATATATTACAGGAAAACGTAGATTGATTTCAGGAAGTGTACAAGGAATTTGGAATTAAGTTTATGTTAAGCTTATTCAATACAAATTACTATGTCAGTTAGATTATACCAGTATATGTATATATTGCTTCCGAGCTTACCGAAGGGAACGAAAGCTATGTGGTTGTTTTGAAGATCAAAAATATTTTATGTCTCCGATTCCTAAAATTCCAAGACAGAAATCCGTTTCAGACATCAGGGAACATTTTTGGTTCCGTGTCTGTCTGTCGGTCTGCCGGTCGGTCTATCGTTCAATTTTTGCGAACCAGCATATCTTAAAAACTACACATCCAATATTAATGAAATTTGGGTGGTTGGTCATGAGTAAGCCCATTGTTGGTCCCATAAGTTTCAACCTTTTGCGCTCATTTGTTTCTCTTCCACATGCGCACAAACATACATTTATTTACACCTATAGCTTCAAAAGTACTTATCTGATTTGTATGAAACTTTTATAGTTTATCGAAAGTAGCCTGCAGATAGCCCTAGATTAATTTTAACCGTCTGCGCTCTTTAAATTTTGCTTAATTGATACTTTAATCCAAGTAGAAAATCAAAACAATTTTGACACATTAAAAAAACGGGGGAAACAATTAAACAATAATGGCTTGTAAAAGCATAAAGTCAATAAAGTAGGTGATAGAATTCGAGGAAGCTATCTGCCACACCAATTGGCAGTCTATTTTTTTAATTACATTTAATGGAGAAATTCTAACAACAAATAAGTTAATCGAATTGTCGCAACACAATTAAAAATACTAGTGTGACTTGGCATAAGTTTCTACCAATTTCGTGATATTATTTAAATTTAAAACATAAGAATGTTTAACAAAAACAATTGTCATATTTTTCCTCGTTATTAAATTATAATTTTATTGAGAGATATAAACGTATAATAACCTATCAGATATCATAATAATAAAATCTTTTATAAAAATAGTATTATAAACTTTCAAAATTATCCTCCATTGAAAGATATTTAAAAAGGAGAAAGAGAATTTTCAAAAAAGAAAAAATGTGATCATAATTTTTACACATTTATTCGGAGAGACACATCAAGATAATATACCCGCAGTAAAGTTACCAACCCTGGTTTAGGGAAGTTGTGAATTTACTGAGAAGGAAAATAACCAGAGTGAAATTATTTGGAAAATGCCGCGGGACAGGGTAGGAGGGGGGTGGCAATAAGAAGAGAGGTAATAAACCAATTAGGGCAGGCCAAGGGGGAGCTGTTATTTATTGGAATTTTTTTTATCTTCTCCTTTTTTTTCACCTTCTTCTTCTGTCTTCTGGTCTTTTTTCACGGGTTTAAAGGAAAGGAGGCTTCTAAAGATTCACCCTCCCTCCCTTTAGAAGGTCGGAGTGACGTTAAAAAGAAACCCTTGTAATAAAACAAGGAAGAGTGAAAATGGCTGTTATTTCGCTAGAGGTGAATTAATCCAACCACAGTTATTTATTTGGTATACTTGTCAATTACAATGATTGTTACTCAGTACAGGTAAGACTATAAAAATATAGCTTGATGAAAATTAAACAAAAAAGAAATTAAAATTAAAAAAAGGTACATACAAAAAAGGGAAATATAATTAAAACAATGAAAAAGAAAGAAAGAAAATTGGCTCAAGGTTGGCTGCTTACAGAATGACAGGACGCTGCTTATAGAATGACAGGTCGTTGCTTACTGAATGACAGGACGCTGCTAACAGATTGACAGGACTTTGCTCACGGAATGACATGTCGCTGCTTACGGAATGACAGTGTAGCTGCTTATATAATAAAAGGGGTGCTGTATTCAGAATGACTATAGTTGGTTACTCATTAAGTACAATACTGGCTTGTATTTTTAATACTTTGAAATAAGCTTTAATTTTAGTAATAATAAAACATTTATACGAGTATAAAGGAGATTTACTCACAGATTTATGTTTGTCATTTTTAAAGCAAATATAGAAGATAGTGTATCAAATAGTGTGGCACATAGCTTTCTTGCATCCTATCACTTGCTTCATTGATTTTATGCTTTTTCATCCCATTATTGTCTAATTTATTCAATTGTTTCGCCTTTGTTTAGGGTCCGTAGGCAAAACCAAGGACCCTTATATTTTCCTGCGTGTGTCTGTCCGTCCGTCCTGTCGCCTGCTCTCACAACTACACCTTTCGTCCAATCACTTTGAAATTTGGCATGTATGTGTCTTGTACCTACCCACATATTTTAAAAATATAGGGCCTTAAAAAAAATATTTTTCAAAAAAAAATAGGGTAAAAAAACGTAAGGGTTAAAATTTTTTTATTTTTTTCGACTCCGTGAGGGGTATCATATGAAAGGGTGCGTCGAGCTGATTCCAAAAATTTATAATTCTTTGGTTATAACTTTGAACTGGGCGAGCGTAGGCGAGTTTGAAGCGACAGTGAAACGTGTCCTCCCCCCCCCCCCCTCTATCTCGCTTATGTGAAGTGAAATAAATCTGAAATAATTCCTGAACATTCTTCGACCAAAAGTAAAGATACCACTTTATGGAAATTTCGAAAAAAATATTATTATATTTTTTATTAACAAAATACGTTTTTTTATAATTATGTATTTATATGGTTGTAGTCCGGTTGGTGGCAAACCAATACTTTATCGGAAGTTAGTTTATATGTTTTGAGAATATCAGACCCATAGGATAGTTCAAAGAAGCTTTTTGGCATTTTAAAAAACACCATCAATAGGGAAATACTTAATCTATACAGTGTGGCCTACGGACCCTCGCTGTGTGCTGACTAGCACACACTTGACCTGTTTATTTAAATAGCCAAATTGTATGGTTTTTTAACAAAAAAAAGTATCAATTTAGCCATATTAAATTTGTGCAGGCGGGTTGAAATTTATCTGGGCTATTAGCGAGCTAATTTCAACTAAACATACACATTTTAGTTACCTTCGGAAGCAAAACAAAGATGGACAAGATCAAGATCATGAGGCAGCTCAACATAATAGGGTAAATTAAAGTTATTAGTGGTTGAGAACAAGTAATTTTAACGTAACTTAGGGTATGATCCCTTGTGGTCCTAAGCAGTAAACTTTATTGCAAGGAATAATTTACTAAGTTTACAATACAGCAGCAAAAGTAAAAGTAACGATAGGCCTATTTAGTTCATTAAACAATAACGCCAAGAAAAAACTAGATCAAATTATTTACATCTGAAGAATTAGTTGCAACAAATGAGGTAAAAATCAAGCAAAGTTCTTTATTACGAGTAATTTATGAATTATAAAAAATTTTCTTAAAACTTATCATATTGCTGTTCTTCAGTAAGGATTACTATATGATAAAATTAAATATTAAAGTTACAGACAGGAAAAAATTAGAACATAACATTAAGACATTTTTTTTAAGAAGTCATGCAATGTTAACTAACAAATATGTTAGGGTTAGGTTTACATGCATTTATTGGAACATAAAAGTTTTACAAGCCAGTGTATTCCTGATAGTAATATATTATTAAAATCTATACCACAAATGCGTAAATGGAGATATAAAGTCTACGTATGTAGAACTTGAAAAAATATATATTTATTAAAAAAGCTTATTTAGATAAAGGTTTCATTCTGACTTGTGTATGATATTACAAACATTTTGAATTAAATTTTATTTAGTTCTATAGAGATTATTATAAAAGAAACTTATTTCAAACAATATAAAAAATAAACATAATACCACTGATGTAATCGAGTAGTGTCCCGAAGGCGACGACTCCCTTCGAAATTATTTGATAATTATAAGCTAAGGCAACCACATTTATTCCAATAAAAATAAACGTTTGTTTTGATTTGTTGGTCTTCAAATAGATATAATAACTTATCTAAATTAATTTACTTAATTCTACTTTTTTCTAAATATAGAATTAAACCCATTACCACGGGCTTTACGTTTTCAGCAAAGAAAAGAACAAAAAATGAAATTATTCTTTAATTTGATTTTAAATTCATTCTTTAATATTACATACAATGTCATCGCTGTAACAATGTGGGGCATAAAATTGTCAAAAACCAATAATAATCAATTAAATTTGAAACATTATTGAATGACTTAAAAATATTCTATAAGAGGAAGCAGTTTCTTGAAATCTTTAACCATTTGCTAACAAAATATCGTTCATTTAAATTACATGCAGAACGAAGAATAATTAAAAGTACGGGATTAGAGGATGGTTAATTTAATTCAGAGTAATTACAGTGGTATAATGCGTTTCTATTGTCGTTTTACGTTTCCATTGAAATGTGGCGAGCCGGAAGAGCTTATCGTGGGTTTTAGATTCAAAGTGCGGTGGGTTGTCTGTAATTTTAACACTTAGCCCTCAGTTGCACACCCTGACAGAGATAAACCCTTCTCTCACTTCAGCAATGCATTGTTTTCCTCTTAGTCGTAAAAAAAATTTCTACATTTATACGGATCAAATGTTTCTCTCAACAGCAACACCCAATTGGAATATAACGAGATATTTTCACTTTGTTATCTAGATGAAAATAATCGTTATTGGTTTCAATTAAAAAACCAACATAAATAACATAGGTTTATTTTTTTTAATAAATGAAGTTAAGCGGCATCCCACGTGGTTAAGACTGGTAACACTAATCACTTCAACACAAATATTATAGCATCAACAGTGCACTTGATTAGAAATAAAGAAAGTCATTACTTACTAAAATAGTGCATTACGCGTCTAGTACGGAAAGTAGTATTTTGCATGAGAGTGTGGAGTTTGCACCTGAGCGAGGGTAGTAAAACCACTCGAGCAAAGCAAAATGCAGTTTTCACACGAGTTGCGTACCGTACTTTATCTACGATTTTTGTATTTTAATAATAAATACAGAAAAAAAATTAATAAGCTTCCTGTATGTATTAGTAGACTAGTACTTCCTACAAGAACGGGTAGGACGAACCACTTGTTCGAACCTTGCAATTAGGCCATCACTTAGGCCCTTTTTACGCCCCGCGGTAGAGAGTTCCAGCCACTTCACACATCATACATATGTAAATTGTACCGCCGAAGCGAGTATGATGTGATCAATAGTGAGCCATATAAATCAGAGAGTCACGGCGAGGAATCGAACCCCATCTCGTTCCACTCATGATTCAGTGATGGCCGAGCAGACGTGGTTTAACCCACACGGCCACGCTGGCTCCCGACAACGCCCCCGACACGCTGGCCCCCTGTATGTAAGTTGGTATTTCTCTTTTAATAAAGATGACATTAATTCATTAGGTGTATTTTGTGCCAAATTAATTATTTCGGGAGGCGTATTATTCTCCTCATTTTCGTCATAATAACTTAACTCACTCATTGTTTTTCACTGAAAACTCGATATAAACAGTTACTTTAATTAAACAAACAGCAAATTAGTTTTGGTAAATGTAAAGAAACAAGCTAATCGTGCGATAAGGTGAAGAATTCTGAAACTCGTATGCGCAATGAAGACAACTAAGAAAAGAATAACTTTCTACCGATCTAAAACAGAGATAAAATGTTTATTTAGGAACGCAGCAGCGTTCCGCCCCGCCAAGTCAAAAAGTTAAAATTTCACAAAAGCTGCCAGTGTATATATACTGTAGGTGACGAACTAGGGTTTTTGTGGGTCTGCAGCGTGGAATACATACAAGCTACCTAAATAATTTTTTAATATCTGTGAAGGCCGTGTCCTGTAGATCAAAATTAAAAAAAAAAAAATGTCGAAATCGGTAAAGTAGAAGTAGAGAAAAATAGGTTTGAAAATGGTAGTTTTGATGACTTCTTATTCTTATTCTTATTCTTATTCTTATTCTTATTCTTCCTTCATTTTACGTTGACGCACCTACAGCCTAAACTGCTGAACCGATTTTAATGAATGAGGGCTTTTTGGATTTGTCTAGGGCCCTAGTGCATTCCTAGATCAAAAAAATGTAGATAACTCATCCCTACGCTGAACGCGGAGCGAGAAACCAAGCTAGCGAACAGTCACTTTAACGTTGACGCACCTACACAGCCTAAACTACTGAACCGATTTTAATAAATGAGGGCTTTTTGGATTTGTCTAGAGCCCTAGTGCATCCCCCCCCCCCCTAACTCATCCTCCCCCCCCCCTACAATCAATCAACTTATTCCTATGCTGAATGTGGAGCGAGAAACCAAGTAAGCGTCATGCGAAGTAGTGAGCCTATATTATATTATTACGTATAAAAAATAATTATTACATATATATATATATATATATATATATATATATATATATATATATATATATATATATATATATATATATATATATATATATATATATAATGATAATAATAATAATAATCAACAATATATGTAATAATAATATATATTATTGTAATTATACCTTTAACATATACTTAACATATATACTTTATAATTAAGGTATATAATTAAGACAATATTAAGGGGTCACTTCGTTACTTATATAAGGTCAGGATCCAGCTGGATATGCGCAAATGATAGCAACGTTAGTGTATCTAGGTGGCCAAATGCCGCTAAAAATCTTTATTATACTGCTACTATAAGAATGTTAAGTTCTTTCAATGTCATAGGTCTCGTAGTTCTCCAATCTCCATAGGCCTTGTCCAGCTCTTAACTTCACTTTTATTTGACTCTAATGTGTGGGAATAAACAGTTTAGAGAATCCTTCCTTAGGGACCGTACAAAAAGTCATGAAATCTGACCAAAAACCACTTGTGTGGTAAAAAAACACCCCGCCTAGCCTGTGGTCCAAAAAAGTTGTGAAATCAACTTTCTGTCCCGCCAAGTGATGTTGGTACTTTCTCCTGACCCAACACTGTCAACTTAGATATTTATCAGCTTCTTCTCCTTGGCGGTGTGAGGAAAGCCTTTTAACAGTGTTGTTGAAGGCTCTTCTCGATGCCACAATAATCATTGCTGTAAATCTTTCCCATTATCAAAAAGCAAATAAAATAGAAATAAGTAATATACAAATTAAGCTTTCAAGGAATGACCCCATGCAACTACTACTTTCTTTGCAGAGGATGCGAGGGGTACAACCAGTTAACTTTAGGAAGTACTGCAGGAACACCGCCAAGGAGAAGAAGCTGATAAATATCTAAGTTGACAGTGTTGGGTCAGGAGAAAGTACCAACATCACTTGGCGGGACAGAAAGTTGATTTCACAACTTTTTTGGACCACAGGCTAGGCGGGGTGTTTTTTTACCACACAAGTGGTTTTTGGTCAGATATTTCGTACCAATCGTAGATAAAAACATTTTTGTTAGCTATTGTCAGATCTAAACTTCTATTTTGAACTCCTAAACTTACTCTTTCTCTTCCTAGTTTCTCCTAGACGTCGTTGCCACAGAACAACAGAGCAGTTGGGAATAAAGAAAGACGTCTCTTCACTGAAGTAACTTGATTACTTGATTGTTCAAAGTTCAACCACTAGAGGAACGACACTATAAGGGTTTCTTTTTTTTTGTTTTTAAAGTCGCTATATTTTAGGGCTACCCGTATTATATGGGGGAATCAATAAACCGTCCATTAATAGCGTCGTAAAAATAAATGTTGTGGAGATATTGATGATAAAAGTTGTCTATATTTATACTGGTTGTTCAAGGTTTCCTTTTTATACGGTTAAATAAATTTGATAAATTAATAAATGCTTTGCTTCGTATGGTATTTTCAAATTTTATCTTAGTGATCGATAAATAATATTTATAATAAATAGCATATAAATTATTCTACTAAAATTTTAAAAATCCAAATTATTTAAAGGTTATTTTGGTGATAAAAATGTATCTTTTAGAAAACCTTTTAGGTAAAGCTTTATTATAGTATTTTATGGTCGACCGGTTTTAAAGTCCTGAAAACCAAAAAAAGGATCGAAAGGGTGATATATTAAGGAGAAAAAAGTTGATTGAATAAGGTGTGAAGAGAGAGGGGTAGGTTAACGCTAAGATAAGGCAAGGGAGGACGGTAGAGCCCCGGAGGCTATTATCAGCGGGGCCACGCATGTGCTGCTCTCTATTGTATTGGTCCAGCTCAGAGCGCTTTGTCCCGTGTCACCCAGAGGCCATAGGGGGTATTGTCTACTGCCAGCGGTTCTTCAGGGGGAGGGTATTGTGTACCAAGCCTTTCAGACCTCTAGACTCCCCCCCCCCCCTTCCCCTTCCACCTCTCTACATCTCATTGTTATAAGGTTCACACTCAATACATGTAGTTTGGCATGAGGGGGGTTACTTCGTACTCTGTCAGAAGCAATGGGGGTTAAATGTTACGGACAAAAGTTAATTTGATTACTTATAATCAGGAAACAGCATCTTATAACACCCACTCATAATCTACGTTAATATATATATATATATTATATATATATATATATATATATATATATATATATATATATATAATCAATACACAATAAAGCCACTTTTATACACTATGAATAAAACATTATATACATGAACATGTCGGTATAAACTCCAAATGATTAAAAGCCAATAGTACGCTCCTGACAGCTAACCTAGTTTACAGATACGTTTCTTAAGCCAAACGCCACTCCAGAAATTTGAATATCAAAGCCTACATTCGATCTCTCAATCACCTTTCAGTGCAAGTCGAAGATAAAGGAATGAAACCATTAAGCCATATGATAAACAAAAATCATATTTCAATTTTTATATTTTAGGCACGGATTATGGCTGAAGGTGGCTTGGAAATTAAAATTTAATATGTGGAGATACATTCACTTTTATGCCACCGATACAATACAACCTGATCACATATATTCTACAAAATAGTCTTTTTAATGACGTCAGATTATCTTGAACTACTATGAAGAAATGATAGAAGTCGTATTTTTTAAAAGAAATGATCTCTTCTAGTGTTGTTTTATTTTAATTATGGTTTTATCTATCGATTAAAAATAATTATAGTACGTGAGAAACAAATATAAATTATTGCCAGGATCTCTCTAAAAAAAAGTATGTATAAAAATTTGGTTGAACAATGTGGCTGAGTAAGGAGAAATGTGCTTGTTGTCAGTAAACTATAAACAAGAATAATGTTAACAACCTTCTAACCACAATACAGACGAGGGCATCGTAAATTAACAATAACTACCGGGGAGCACGGTGGATTTTAAACCCCTAGCATTGTAGTAACACTGCGAGGTGAAGGGTGAACAGAGTGGGAGGACCATCGATTCAAAAACTCAACAATACACTGTTCACCGGTGAAATATCAACATAACGCTACTGATAAATAATAACTCATACAACACATAACCGTTATCCATTCTTACTCTTACGCTTACATTACAAACCAACTTTTATTGGTCCATCCCTCAAGATATAAATTTACGTACTTATATTGTAAACATAGATTTGGATAAAATAATCTTGTATACGATTATTTCATTGCAAACTTAAGCTGTCTTCACTGCTAATTCAAACAGAAAATAGTTAATATTAAGTAAATGTACAAAGATCTTTCTCATTTAACTAATTGTTAGACGAAACCATAATTAATTTCCCCTACTCTCTTAATATTATGCAATACATAATATCTTGATGAACAAAAAAATAAGTCATTACTAATGAACACATTTATTAAATCACACATACGTGTCTAATGTCACTAAGAATTGGATCAGATATGTTGGTGTTCAAGGAGAAGTCAAGGTGATTTCACTATAAGGTGATTACCTCGAACACTTTGTAAACTTTTATGATACATCATTGTCTTAAACCGCAACGCACATAAGATCATTCATATATTATCACTCATCAAATTTAGATGAATGTTCAAATAATATGTTATATACTATAGTGGCCTAACAGTTAAATGAAGTGAATTATAGACATTGACCTAAGCCTTTCAAATCTTCATAATTATCATGGATACTTAAATTGTAATGTTATTTCAATGAATCGATAATCCATAAAAACAATTAGTTTGGTCTAGATTGTTTTCTTTCCAAGACACAAAAATAAAAAGTATTTTAAAAGAGAGTTATCATATTAAATCGTTTGGATTTAAGCATTTGATCAAACATAAGTCTTCACTATCTTTCAACCAACGAGGGTTTTACAGTCCGACAGCTACAATAATTCCAGCAGTAAATCGAACGTGAAATGTCCTCCCATTTCCCAAGGGTGTAAATAGGTCGGCATAAATTGTAATAAGAGAGAGCAAACTGTTCGGCGGCCTGAATCGGTATAAATGTTTGCTGATATTACACGTTTGAGTGTGTATAATACGAGACGGAGTAAGCGTGATAAATGTGCGAGTGTCGGTGGAAAACATGTTATATAGTATACCGGTGTTATGAGGTCCAAAGTGTCAACAAGTATGGGAGGGTGTCTGACGGTCTCCAACCGTGTGTGTAATACGTGTAATGTGGTACCCAAGGTAGGACTAGGGGGGGAGGGTTATGTTCGGAATTTATGTTCCCTTCTACCCCTTGCAACATAGTGGGAGGTCTAGACCGCGGTCCTGCGGTCCCATACCTTCCTCCCTATGTCCCTCGCAAGAGTTTCAGACTTGTTGATATAAACTGCAGACTGTTGTCATCCTATAAGAGAGGAGATTTCTATGAGCGGACAACTATAGTTCTCTGACTTGAATCTACAACCTTAAGTTTCAACCGAAATTCGACACCTCTACACAATACAAATTAAACACAACTCTTAAATAAATCTTTTGCTTTTGTAATTAAGAATCATCAGTGGAGTATCTCATCTCTGAGTACTTAAGTAGAAATTCGAGATGACATTTTGTTTAATGTTAGAACCTAATTGGAGAAGAAGAAGGTATAACAAATAAAAATTATAGCGTGGGCTTCCGCGTTAAAAAATATCCGCTTCTTTTCAAATGGTTTATCTAACTGCATAAAAACAATACAATTATTTCACATACTCCTATACCTTTAATTTAATACCTACGTAAAATAAAACATTCTTACCTAAGAGGAATTTATGGTCACAACCAATAACTAGACTGCCAATTGGGGTGGCACATAGCTTCCTTAGATCCAATCACGTACTTAATTGATTTTATGCTTCTACAAGACATTATTGTCTAATTGGTTTAATTGTTTCTCCCTTTTATAATCTGACAAAGTTGTTTTGATTATTTACCTACATGAATTTAAATATCAATTTAGCAAAAGTTAAAGAGCGCAGACGGTTCAAATTAATCAGGAGCTATCTGCGGGTTACTTTCGATAAGCTATAAAAGTTTCATACAAATCAGATAAGTACTTTTGAAGATATAGGTGTAAATAAATGTATGTTTGTGCGCATGTGGAAGAGAAATAGAAGGGCGCAGAAGGTTGAAACTTACATGAGACGAACAATGAGCTAATTATAACCTACCATACAAATTTCATCAAAATCGGAAATGTAGTATTTAAGATTTGTTGGATTCTAAAAATTGAGCGACAGACTGGCAGACAGACAGACACGAAACCAAAACTGTTCCCTGATGTCCGGAGTCCGGTTCCCTGTCTTGGAGTTTTTTAAATCGGAGACATACAATATATTCGTTCTTCAGAACGACCACATAGCTTCGTTAACTTCGGTAAACTCGGAAGCAATATTATTATTTTGGTATATTGGTTATAACGTTGTAGAGTGTGATTGGGTGTTAAAAGATGCTGTTTCCTGATTATAAGTGCAACGCCATACAATAACATTTAAAACCAACGCCATACAATAATATGAAACAAATAAATTAAAAATTAAGTCATTAATAGATTATCACTTTCGTGAAATGAATCGGTAAAATAAATCAATGAAGCAAGACAAAAAAGAGCTACAATGAGACAACATAAACTTCCTTCATTAGAAGTCAACAAAAACATTCGCTATAATGAAAGACTCAAACTCTAATAAATCAGATTACGCTGAAAAGCTGAAGTGAATTTGTGATCATACAAGGCTTCTCTTGTGACTTATGAGTCACGACTTCATGCTTCTCCTATTGTCTTTAACTCTCATCTGTTAACAATCGGCTTTAATACAAACTATCGATTTCACATCAGTTTAACTAATGTCAAAGAAGGTTTATTTGAAGTGAATATGTCCGAGTAAATCAACTATGGGAAAAGATCGAAGAAAAACTGGAGTAGCTGCCTACCGATGTTATATAAGCTATACTAGAACTTCATAGCGAGTTAGAAACACTGGTTTAGCAAACTTCATGCGCCGTGTTCACTAAATACAGACGAAAGCATTAAACATAATTATATTAGTATAATAATGTAGCATTTAGCATTAGATCGATCGCTTGTACAATTAAGATACAACTATATAAAATTAAATTATACATAATTTACTTATATACTATGTGAATAATTGAATTGTGCAAATTTAAAATTAACTTTGTCCATTAAAGTATCATTAAATGGCACCCCGTGCTGAATGTTCCATAAGTTTAACGATTATTTTGTTTTCTTTTTCTAAAAACCAAAAAGCAAGATATCAAGGTGAACAGGATAGTTGGTGGTGTGAGTGTCATTAAGGTGAAAGAGGGAAGCATGCTCTAACCTTATTGACTAAACTCCACACCAGACCAAATGTTTGAGGGGTGAACTCGGTTGAAAAAGCCAACCCAATCATTATTAGAGTGCTTCGGTCAGGGAATGAGTCAGTATCCATTAAAAATTAACGCGTCCAATAATCGATATGGAAAGGGAAGGGTGGACTGGAAGGTGGGTCGGAAGGGCGTAGACTTGAAGGTTCGTTATCGGCACGAAGGCGCCCAACAGAGGGCGTCCTACAAGATAGGGGCGTCTCCCCATAATCTATATGAGGTATACACAACCTCAGGTATAGACTATATAGACATAGGGTTCCAAGGGCCTTTTATACACCTTGGCTAAGAGAAAAGGGCCGCTCGCTCCTTTTAGTTTATACTTGGGCCCTGAACATTAGCCTTTATGAAATATCGGAAAGCTTTTCGCCCGTACATTAAACCCTGCCTAATTTTAAAACAAGCTAATATTGCAATCACGACCACCTCGTTTTAATCAAAGCTCAAATTCACTGAGAGCCTTTTTATTAAACCTTCAACCTTTAGGATTCTTTCATAAGATATCCCTGAAAAAGATCAAAAGATTAGATTATTCTACGAATTGTGAAGAGACGCTGGTAATAGCCTTTTTGATTTAATGTATTGAAGGTTTAATGAAATTCCCAGAATGGTGTCTATCATCACAAGCTTGAGGTAAATTTACAATTATAAGGAAATGTATATGTTTATTCAATCCTAGTCAAACAAAGTCCAAATAAATAAATCTAAAATATTATGTGTGTTAAAATTATTTTTGATTTTCACGTTCAAAATAAATTTACTAACTAAGCTAAAAGGAGAGTGCAAGGTTTGATTCCCGGTAATTTCGATGTATTATTATCAGTTTATTTTCTTCCCAACATATAGTAAATATTTTATTAATGTAACTCTTTTATATCCTCATTTATTAATTACATATTTATTTTTAACCACATTCTTATGCATTAAAATTACATAAATTTTAAAAAAAAAAATCTAAGTGTAATATTCCGAAATACAATTAACTAGATATTAAACTATAATATTTATTAATAACAATGTTTACATCACAAGGAAAACAATTTAAAGGAAACAATACTAACATTTTGAAACAATGAAACCATGAAAAGACTAATTTCACAATAACTCGCTAACTCGCTACAGCCTTTCAACAAAGATAATCCTTTGCATAACAATAAGTATACTTTGTATTATTATCACTCATTTAACCTTATAAATAAACAATATATAAGACAAAAAATAATATGCTGGAATTTTTAGATACCTTAACTTAATTTAATAATGATCATAAATTCTATATATATAGTAGTTTGGTTTGTCCCTTTATTTAATCTTCGTTTTTATGTGGGTCGATCCTTGATCGACCCACATAAAAACGATTAAATTCTATAATTTAATTTTTCTTTTTTTAGGTATTATTTAATATGAATTACAAATATATAATTTATAATATAATTTATGCAAATTAAAAGTTAAAATACTCTTTTAAAACGGTTCATCATTAAAATTAATTTATTTTATAAAACAAATAAACATATAATATAAGAGCTTTAAGTAATAAAACATAAATTTTTTAAATACTTCAAGGAAGATAATGCCAAATTTCAAGGAAAACAAAAATAAGATATTTTAATTTTTCTTTTTTAAGAATTAAAAAAAAAAAAAATGAAATTAATAAAAAATAATCCATGCATGTCGATTATTATGATATCATGAAACATCCAAGATAAATTTTAAGAAAAGTGTCTGGTCGTAACTGCAAAACCAACATTTGCACACGAAATGCAAAACGGTCTAGTCCTAAGAAGGAAAGTTAAAACATTGACCTCACTCTTGTTGGTCAATAAATTAATTATATTTTTGATATTTTACTAGGCATCGCGTGGCTCTATCATTGAAGCGAGCGTATTGCAATAAAATACTGAATATTAAAATTTGTTATTCATGATGAATGTCATAGTTGAAGATGAGTGGAAGAGGGTAGTGTGAGGTAGAGTGGGGGGTACTCAGTACAAAGCTTTACTTCCTAAACAAACCTACACACAGTACGACTATAAGAATCTTAACCACCAGTCATAGCTTTTAAACTAATATTATAAATGTATCACTTCATTACTCAAATACTACTGCTTGTATCGTTGTTGGTTTTACTAAAAAATGTTATTTGAAATAAATGTTCGTCTCATCGAATAGGTGATGATAGAATTTTTTCCTGTCCTGAAATTACAATTTTAAATTTGAAGCTCACGTTTACGCGAGCATTGCGCGCGAACTGTTGGACGGATCACGCTGTCCAACAAACTTAGCCTGAGTATTAGTTAAAGGATCATGTATACCAAATTTCAACTAAATCGGTAATTTTTTACTCAAGTTATCGTCACACGCGTAAACGTTACTGACAGACAGACAGAGACAGACAAGATGCATATTTCGTTGAATGTAAGAAGCTCGCTTACGCTCGCTTCAATAATATGTAAACGAGAAAGCAATATTTGAGATTGTTCGAACGATTTCTTTTAAGGCAAAAAAAGCAAATAACTTAATCAACCAATAAACATTTGACTTATTTTTCCATCAAAATTTAAGAAATCAAACAACTGACTTAAACAAATGAGTCTTAATATAAACAATTTTTTGTAGAACTTAGAAATATATTTACATATACTTATAAAAATAAAAACGAATAATTTTTATTGTAATCCAAAATTCTTATTATCAACAATAAAAAAAAAGTTTGAAGCTTTGGACCAATAAATTCATTCAAAACTCGTAAGCAAGCTGAAAATTCGAGAGAGGGTTTTAGCCGGGTTTATCCTTCAAAGTATAAAACTTCATCTTTCTATAGAAGGTTTCACAATAACAGAGCAAAGAACGATACAGCAACCTCTGGCTAAAAAGGAACGCTCCAACTAAAAAGTTCTAACTAAAAAGGAACGCTATTATCTGTATTATTAGCGATCCAGGCCACCGAACTTCCTTTTACTCCTTCATTTTGAAGTCAAAATTAAAATTTTCTTCTCATTTAAGTAGGAGGAATTCGTTACGGAGGGACCACCATTAAAAAAATTAATAATACTCATTTTACAATTATTATTATAATTATTAAAATTAAATTTGGACATTCAGATTGGCCAACCTATATAAGGAAAAAAATAAAGCCACTAGGCCTGTGGGAGGGGTGGGGGCCAGTGACATTTTTATTTGCCTAGTTGGCCCGACCTTCTCAAATTCAAAATCCTGTGTTCTCATTGGCTCCCCTCCACTTTTGTTAATTTTCCCGAGCTGTCAAAAGTTAAAACTAATAGTAAGAAGAGTATAACAGTTGTTTCAATAAAACTGTAAAGGCTACAAAAAATATGCTTAACATTAGTTAAAATTATTAGAAACTAAAAGAAATAATATTCAGGCTTAAGAACACAATTATAATCAAACAGGCACGACATAATTTAGAAAATACTATTAATTATTATTATTTTATTACATATTATTATTATTATTATTATTATTATTATTATTATTATTATTATTATTAAAGTGATTAATAATCTATAATTCAATTTTATAAATTTAACATTTATTACATAGGAAAATAAAGAGCAAAAATAAATTTATTTTATTAGTTATTATTGTTTTATATATCTTGTTTGTATTGTAAGATGGAAAAAGATAAAATATGAAATATTATTAAATTATAAAAGAAGAAGAAAAGAAGCGAGATAAAAAAAAATGAAAGAAAATTGAAAGGGAATTTCCTTGTTAGTATTTATGAAAATCGGATTATTCAGTTGATTTCCTTTTTTTTTATGATTCTTTTTAAGTCCAGACAAATAAAATATTAAGAAGAAAAAGAAAAAAAAAAGAAAAAGAAAATATTTAGTTTTAATTGGATGGGGGAAATAACAAGAGGATATTATATTTTATACTTGCTTTCGTCTTACTGCAATATAAAAGTAGCATTATAACACCTTAGTTATTGACATTAAAGGATTTTTATAAGAGTAAAATTCATATTATGATATCAAAATTTGAAATTATGCTTCGCACTAAAAGAAGGTACATTTCCATCCAAAAATACAATTAAAATAATTAATATATTAAAAATATAAAAAATATTTTAATCGAACTTGATTTTTCTGGTGAAGAATAAGTAAATGTCTTACAAGAAGATATCTCATAACTTAGAGACAGGAGAATAAATTAAAGATACTCTTACACGAAGATATCACATACCTTAGGCACACCTATATCTTAAACGCTATTGAAAGATAATAAAATTCACAAAACTTTCTTGATAATGTATTTTAATTCCATAACTCATTTAATTAATTATTTTATAAAATATATAAAAAGAGTTTAAGAGGAGGTTGTTCTCAATAAAATCAGATTTATTTTCATCAATATCTCGGGAACTAAATTTTCCCGGGGAAACAACTTATATGGTTAAATTCGTAAATAAATGGACTACCTTTTATAAATTGTAAATCAAAATCGTCGGAAAAAAGTTTTCACGATATTTTTTTTCAGTTTTTGGTACGGAGCAACTCAAATTATGAGCTAAAACTCATTTCTCAAATTCGCCTTCGAGTAAGATTTTTCTACATCAGCACCCCAGAGGTAAACTGTGTTAAGTCACAAAAAACAAATTTTTCAGTAGATACATTTTAAGATTTTTTTGTAATAAAAAAAATTACAAACAGACCAAGGATAGTGTTTCAAGTAATAAAATAAATTACTATCATTAAGATAGAAATTATCCTTGGTCTGTTTGTAATTATTTTATTACAAAACAAATTCTTAAAATGTCTCTACTGAAAAATTTGCTTTTGTGACTTAACACAGTTTACCCCTGGGGTGCTGATATATATATGTATGCCATATTTCATTTAAATCAGTCCATGGTTTAGGCCCCATGCGTCCACAGACGACAAACGAACATTTTTTTAAAACCACGTAAGACCCAGAGGAGCTCATGGAAAAATCTATAACATTCTTAAAATCGAATTTTTCACTCAGTCGAAATAATTTATCTTCATATAAAGTAAGATTACGAGAATGCAATATTATAAAACACGGTAAGATTCGTAGAGTATCCAAGAGGAAGATATTTCTTATTTTTGGTTATATTCGAAAAAAATTAGTTTATTATAAAAACTTCCATCCCCATACAACTGGGTTGTTACTAACTAAACAAAAAAAATATTCCAACTGGAATATAAAAAGAAGTTTTAAGTAAATTTTTAAATACATAAATGATTCTGAAATTATGTTTGTTACAATATCAATTTAACCTTGATAATACAAACGTCAAATTGTATTAAATTTCAAGTGTTTTCTAAATTTATAAGAAAGTCATGGCATTGTTATTTAGTTAGGTTATTATAAATCAGATTGAAAGGTAATCCGAGATATTACATGTGCAATTCCAGGGTATTGGATGTGTATAGTTACAACTAGGGGGTAGATAGAGAAGGAGTTATGTATTATGGATCTTAACTTAGTACAGGTAATGACGAGGCCGTATTTAAGGCTTAAAATCAGCTAAGTCTACTGTCTGGGGCTCAGTCTATATGAAGTCAGTCGTTTGAAACGACATGCAGCCAATATCATGTTTCCTTCTTATTATATAACAACAACCTCTCCCTTCATCTCTAAATCGTATTTCCTCTCAAAGTAAAAGAAATAAATACAAAAAAATACGATAGCAACAGGAAATTGTAAGTATCATATACTAGGCATCGCGTGGCTCTATCATTGAAGCGAGCGTATAGTAATAAATATGTATTGAATATTGAAAAAAAAAATTATTGTGAATCATGATGAGTTGATAGATAATGGGTCTGGTAGTAGTGCAGCGGCTAGTAGTAAGGGAACCACCCCGCATTCTTACTATTCCACTAACCATACATCTCTATTTCAATATTTATAATTTGTATCTCTTTGCTACAAACAAACTACTGCATGTATCAAATTGAAATTTTGCATGCCTGTTTCAATTGTGCATCAGATGGTGTCTATGAAGTTTTATTAAAATCGTTACGTTAGAACGTAAGATATCGGTAAAAAGGTTGTTTTCTCTATTTTAAACGTTTAGGCCCGCTTTAATAGTTTTAGCGATCTTTATTAATTCATAGCGGTGTCGCTGTTGGTTTTACTAAAAAATGTTATTTGAAAAAAATGTTCGTCTCATCGAATAGATGATGATAGAATCTTTTCCCGTCCTGAAATTCCAATTTAATTTTTAAACCTCTCGTTTACGCGAGCGTTGCGCGCGAACTCTTGGACGGATCACGCTGTCCAACGAACTTAGCCTGAGTATTAGTAAGAGGATCATGTATACCAAATTTCAACTAAATCGGTCAACTTTTACTCAAGTTATCGTCACACGCGTGAACGTTACTGACAGACAGACAGACAGACAGACAGACAGACAGACAGACACGGAGCATATTTCGTTGAATGTAGGAAGCTCGCTACGCTCGCTTCAATAACATTTTAATCTTAATAGAAAAACATTAACAAGAATTTTACAATACAAAAGAATAATTATACAATATGAAAAAAATTGCTTTAAAAAAGGTTTCTGCAAAAAGAAGCGAAAGGGGGTTTTTTTATCAAGAAAGATTCAAAGTATGCAAGTAAAGCATAAAGTAGCAAGCATAAAGTACGTATAACAAGGGTTAATTCTTACTGCGTATGTAACGACTCTATACGGACCTCCGTGATAAACAATGTCACCACGTCTTCATTTACAACCTCCATCTCCGAGCTTAACATAATATCGTTTGCACGTTCTTAAAAGAAAGGCACAGTATTTGTGATTAATTCTTTTGATAAGACAACATTGTCTTATATAGCTTTTATGCTCTGGAATATATCAAAGCATAAAAGCCAGAGATAGTTTAAAAGAAAGTATTACAGTAAAAATGTTTCATTTTTTAATAATATGTAGAACATAACTTTATTAATTGCACAGCGCTTTATATGATGTTGTTTTTGGAAATTAAAAACTTATTCATTTAAAACGCTTCTTCGCGTCTTATCTCTAGATAATTGGTTATATGAGTATAATTTGATAGATTTTAAAATGTGAGTGTTACTAAAAAATTAGGTTGAACGCTTAAAGGGGCGTCCACACTATGCGCAATGCCAGATGGCAAGGCCAAGCGGCAAAGCCGTCTGGCCGACTTACGACTTCTTGCCATCTGGCTTTCTTTGATCCGAACCGACAATCGTCGGGTTCGGCTTGGCATGTCAAGTGGCACGTTTTGTGCCAAGCTTGGCAAATAGCAAATGCCAAGGGAGACGTCCACATTACACTTGGCAATGCCATTTGGCCTTGCCATTCCTTGCCGCTTGGCATAGTGTGGAGCGCCTTAAGGGAGAGTAAGAAATTAGCGTAAAATTTTGAAATTAATAGAGAACCATAGGACCTTATGGGAGTTGGCAAAAAACAATACAACGCACAGACTAATAGACTGACACAAAAACAAAAAGTTTCCCTAATGTCTGAAAAGCATTTTGATTAAGAAGATTTGGAGACTTGTCAAATTCAAAACTGTTACATAAAATAATTTGAACTAAAAAACAGTCATCAAAATCGAGTGTTTTCGCGATCATAATACTATCTGCTTATGTATACTTGATAAATGTGGAAGTAAAAATCGGAATGCTCATAGTATAGGTTAAAAATACCCATTTCAGCCAAGCGAATGATATTTTTGTCACTTTTAATTCTAATTTATGAGAATTAAAAGCTTGGTGATTCACAAAACCCACAGACAATTGCTCAGTGTTTTTTTACACGTATAATGCATATACCTAGTTATAAAGAAAGAAACTATTGGACATGAAACATTAAAATAATAAACTGTTTTGATGACTACTCAGTGTAAGCAATTATAATTTGTAATGGGCAAAGATCCAAAAACATCGAATAAATGGGAATTTGGCAAGATAAAACTGAAGGGAATTTTCGGTGAGACATAAAAAAAACTTTTTTTCTCCCATATACATAACAAAGTTAGGATTTTGAACCGGATGTTATAATTGCCTATATTGATTGGTTAGGAGTAACAAGCAAACTGTTTCGTAGCACGCTTCTTCGCTCACCTTCCAGAAAATAACCTGTTAAAACTCATGAGAGGAGAAACCTTCTTATAACCTTATACGTAGTTATTATACACATATGTATATATGTATGTATATGTGTAATACCAATTACCCAGGGTTGAAGGGAGATATCAAGGAGTTAGAACCTCCCCTACGTATACGAAGCTAAAAGCGTATATCTGAATATGTATATACGTCTTGCGCCCCTTTAGGAAAAGCATGGGAAAACGTTATAAAATGAATTATAAAATCATCTTCCGAGGTGAAAGATAACCTTCTAGGCTAGAGGCAAAATGTAAGGTTTTTAAGGCACTTGACATGTTATACGTCTTTTACGGAAAGCAATTGCTCTTCAGATTATAACTCTGCGTTCTACCGGGAGCATTAGCGTAAAACCATATACGACCTAGATTTTAATTAGAGCCTCTAATACAATGTGCAGTCTAATCTTTTGTAGTAAGTATTTATAACACTGAGATAAACCAATTGTGTAATTAAATATTACGGCATTAGTTAAATTACACGGATCTTTACATTCGAAAAAGCTTATATGGATTAATATCAAGGTTATATTTCAGAGTTTTTAATTAAATATTATTAATAGAGTGGTTTTCAAGAAAGAATAAAAGAATAATTGTAAAGCTAAAGGATGGCAAATGGAGATTAATTTTACAAGCGAATTCGGTGGGTTATGATTTGTTGGTAGATGAATGCGTCTACACCTTACATTCTCCTTTTACAACCCTCGTACACCTCGGAACTAGGTATCTAAATATAATTATTTATAAGAAAAAAAGAAAAGTTAATGAAGTCATAAGTCAAAGATTGAATATCTTGATGTATTTAGATATACAGAAGTTAGAATTCGTTTATTAATCAAATCAGCTTTCGGCTTTCATAAAGCTATCATCATTGCCTATGAAGAAATATTAAGCGATAAAACTTACAACCGTACAAATAACTGAAATTGATAGAAAACGAAAAAAAAAGCTTATAACAAAATCTACAAAAATACGAGACAAATATATAATAACTAATACGCTACGAAAAATATTAACAAGAAACTAAAAACGAAGATATGTAATCAAATAAGAGTTAAAGAAATAACAAGTCAAATAACAATTAAAAAACCTAAAGAAACAGTTAAAAATTACAACAAAATGATAGATAAAAGCAAAAATGGAGATAAAATTAAAAATGAAAACTAAAGATAGAATTAAATTCTATTTATTGAGCTGAGCGAAGCAAAGCTCTTATACTACATTTTGCATTTGTTTGGACGCATACTCCTCCTGAACGCCTTGACCGATCCGCACAAAATTCGGCACGGTCATAGTGACCAACCGCAGGAAAGTATAAATCTGAAATGGTCCAAATTGGTTCACAGGGGTACGGGGTACAAAAGTTAAATTAAATTAAATAGTATATGGCCTTCATGATGCATATATCGTTGGAAAGCTCTTTAAGGTACAGTTATTGTTGTTATGTTCACTTTTGTCATATTTTTATTTAAGAAGGGGGTAAAATATAAAAACAGAAAAAATGCTGTTTAATTAAAAATTAGAAATATTACTATTTTTGATCCGATTCCTGCTGTTTATAAATAAAAATGTTTATTGTTTAAGATTAAAATACACGCTCAGCTCAATATTGCAAGCAGACAACTGCATTGCACACATAGTTATATATTTATTCTAGTTATTATATATTTGTCTTGTATTTTTGTAGATTTTGTTATTACCTTTTTTTCGTTTTCTATTAATTTGCTGCTTTGAAATAAACGAATTTTACCTTTTTTGGAGAGACTGTTTCTTTTTACTTATTAAGATGACCTTTATTAACGCTCTTACTTCCCAAATGATATATCTAGATCTAGAGCAACCATGATAATATCCATGAGCTTAAAGAATTAACAAGCTAAAGACTGAAATATAAAGCAGACCAGGTATCTGAAAAGCATTTCACTAACGACGATAATTATAAAAAGAGAATTTGAAGAATGCCAAACCAAAGGATAAATTGGTAAGCGCCCAAAACAAAAATGATTTCAAGAATGATGATAACTATAAAAACAAATTAAAGTAATACCAACGTATACAATGGATATATATCTGGTAACGTCTAGATTACAGTTGAGTAGCAAAGCAACAAAAGATCTATTCCAGGCTACATCTAAAATCCAGAGTACATCTAACGCTTGGGTTAAGAATTACATATCCTTATCTACAATTATTGAGACAACTAGTTACCTATGGAGATAATTGTTTCATTTCTCTTTAATTACATTATTACCACTTAATACTATGATTACTTTGGGGTGATCTCAAAACTTTACTGCAGAAACATATGGGTTTTGCTCAGGTATGCGATGGCAGTGGACAGATAAAACTTAATTCAATAGTGATATCTATTGGTGTAAGCGTTGAAGAATATATATTGATAAGAAATGTAGGTAAAGAGATTGAAACACGTAGTAAAGTGAAACAGTTTCTAAATAATGGGTACGGAATGGAATCGTTTATTTGTGACATAGTACCGTCACTCCAAGGCACACTGTATTGAACTGAATCTTGGATTTAGATAAACAGCTCAAAGCCTACAGAAACCACTTTCTGTTGGAAATTGAAACCAAACATTTAAAATCTT
The DNA here is from genome assembly GCA_951217055.1 of Gerris lacustris. Classification (NCBI taxonomy): domain Eukaryota; kingdom Metazoa; phylum Arthropoda; class Insecta; order Hemiptera; family Gerridae; genus Gerris; species Gerris lacustris. Next base: position 53,938,982 of record OX578280.1, read on the forward strand.
CTGAAAAAGCAATTGTTTTTAGAAATAAAGGGAGAGAAAGGTAACAAACAAATTACGCCTACGGTAAAAACGGTATCACTAAACTGGCACTAAAGCTAATGTATGTTTTATTTTAACCACTTACAATATATCTTAGAGAATGTATAAATAAGCTAAATCAAGCTAATAAATTAGTTAACAAGGAGTAGCTAAGCAATAATTTTTTGTCTACACAATAGTTGGTTGGATACAAATTTTCTAATTACAGCTTTCACTAATTGCTTCTTTTTTATGAAAACCCATTACAAGATGAATGATAGGTAACACATTTAACCTATTTTCACCAATAGTGTTTTTTTGTCAAGATTTATTTTGACGAAAGAGAGCCAAATGAACGCTCGATAGAATAGAGCTTGTTGTGCAGGCCTGGAAAAACAATAAAGGCCCTTTTATGAACCTTGATTATGTCTCGCGCTTCCTGTTTCAATTTTCTTCCTCCATAAATGTCTTCTAAATTGTAAAACATTGCACAATATGTAGCAATTTCATTCCATTCCTCCAATAAAATACCTCATGTTATCCAGGTGGAAATTTATCAATGAAATCGCAGGAGATTTTACTACAGAAATTCTGGATTAAGATTATGGGATGGAATCTCAAGATGATATGATGGAATCATTAGAGTCCTTTTCCAAAATTTAAATGGACCTTCGGTTCGGCCAGTAATGCGAGTGGCGGTTGAATGGCTGCTTCTTTCAAAGAGGCAGTTGCGACATTCTCCGCATTTTACCAATGAGCTCGTAGCATGTCGAGAATAGTTTGTATGTGCTGGTTGGGTTTGATCATGTCGAGTTTTTTCATTTGAAATTAATTTACTATGGGTCCCAATATAGTGCAATAAATTGCAAGTAATGCTTCTCATACAATAAATTTAGATCTGCACACCAATGCATGAATTTGTTAAGAATTTTTTCTTGTTGTTGCATTTCCCTCTACAACAAATGTCTCAATTGCATTAAAATCTCCGCATTTTCCCAATGAACTCGCAGCATGTCGAGAATAGTTTGCATGTGCTGGTTAGGTTTGATCATGTCGAGTGATTTAATTTGCTATGGGTCCCAATATAGCGGAATACATAGCAATTAATCCTACTGACACAGTATATGTAGACCAGTACACCATTGCATGAGTTTGTTAAACATTTTTTTTCTTGTTGTTGCATTTCCCTCTTCAACAAATGTCTTTATTGCATTAACAATATCAACGAAGTGATCCTCTAGTTTCTCTAACCAACTAGTCTCACTCAATTCAGGAATGCTAGCAATATGCTTGCGATTGTGGAACTAGTGTGGGCGTTTAGACTCCAGTCACGTTTGCTCAGCCATCAATAATGAATCGAGGACAGCAGGAGGTCGTGGGTTCGCTTCCGCGCTATGATGCTCTGATTCACATCTATTTGTACCTATAAGTTGAGGGTGGTACAAGATCGTAGTTATGACCCCATGCCTTAATGCTCTGATTTACATAGCTGAATGAACACACCATATTTACAAAAGGGTATGATGAGTGAAGGGGCAGGAACTTTTTTCGAACAAGAGGTTCGTCCTACCCATCTAGTACCAGTACTAACTACTACTACAGCGAAAAATTTTGAAATTTGGAGTTGAATGGACTACATCAGATATTACAGATTGTACTTCTTACTCCCCATCTCCCCAGATGGAGCGAGTGTCCGTCTCCCCAGATGGAGCGAGTGTCTGTTTTTTTGTAATTACTTTCCTTCAAAATGTGGTTTAATTTGAAATTTTTCAAAAAATTTCCATTTATATTTTTGATCTTAGAAGGGGGGAGGGGCATCTGCCTCTCTTTCCCCCTCTGGAAAAATATTATTCAAATAAAAGCATAACCAATGCTGAGACGCAGCCAAATGTTCCCAATTTAATATAGTTTTAGACCATTTTTGCATAAAAAACACGATTAAGCACAAAAAAATGAAAAAAACAAACTGGATTTAATAATTAATCGGTCAAATAATTAGCATCTTAATTAATATTTGTAGAAATTAATTATTCAATCAATGCTACACATAGCAATCATTAATTACTATTGACATACTAGGGACTCAGGTAATTACCGGATGAACTTTAAACAGTGTATGTCAATTAATATTAACTTTTCGTCTTTCAGTTAATTCCAGCTTTAAGTATTAGCTTTTAAACAGCAACTAATGCAACAATAAAAAAAGGCAATTACATTTAAAAAAAAAAAAAAAAAATAATGGAATTTAATTACTTATTCAGTTAGTATGTATACGAGTCGGTAAAAATAAGAATAATATATGTATCTACGATAAATAATATCTTTTTTCCAGCATATTAATATTTATCTTATTTTAACTAAACCGAAATAACTCAAACAACTTTAGGAAATCAGTCAAAAAATCTCATATTTCAGTTAATTAATATAAATTATTAGATTTATTTGGTTAATTTAAAATTTCAATTTTTTAAATGCAGGGAGGTATCTATTGAACGGGCGAAGGTTTTAAAAAAGGAAGGGCTAGGTTATTGTTTGATACTTGTAATCTGATATGGAGTAGGATATGATAATGCTGTAAACAGAAGGACAAGGGCCGTAGGAAGGGTCAAAGAGATCAATAACCAGGAGTATATAGGGAGCTAGGGATGACAACGTCTTAACCATATGAATATGGATGAGTTCTAACAAACCATTGTGTCACCATAATAATATACCATTAAACCTTACATGTCTAACTTCTATACGTGCCCCATGTATATCTCATGCAGACAAAATATACTTCAATTATAAAGTCTCGTATATTTGACTCTCAAAAGGGACTTTATTTAACAAAAGTGTTAAATTTAATAAACCAAGCATTAAATTTCGGATGTAGCGTTAGTATAAACGTTTAAAATGCATAGATCAAATCAATCCGTAACGAAATGCGTCACATCTCTGAGAAAGTAAATCTTCATCTAAACTCAGCATTGCATATATTTATCTTAAGTGAAAAGTGGTTGTAGTTCTTTTTGAGCATCTGACTAGAACTGATAATTTCATAGCAATTTATGTTACCTAAATAGTTGACTAAGTTTACTATATTAAATTTAAATAACGTTTATGTACTCAACAGTATAAATCTAAATGTTCTACTAGGATACTAAGTAGTAGAAAATGTCATAATGTACATGAAGCTGAAGTATAGTTAAAACTTTTATAGTGTTAAAAGATAAAATTTTATCATAAAAATATTATCCTAGAGGCGGAGGTACTTATTTCAACCGTTACTTAAGAATATACGTGGTAATTTGAATTATCGATAGGAAGAGGAAGGTTGGTTATATGCAGACCAGTGTTTCGACAATTCTGATTAAAACGAGTGTGTAGGAGATCTTTACACTATATTGACGAGACTTACTATTTAATCTTTACTTAGTATACTCTCTTAAGCATTATGTAAAGTATGACATTTTCTTTTACTTAATATCCTAGTAGAATAAATAGAATTTGACTGTAGATGAATACTGTTAAGTACATGAACGTAATTTAGACTTAACCCACTGTACTTATTCAATTATTATTTAGGTACTTTTTTCTAGAGGTAATTTTTTTTTAGAGGGGCCTGGGTGGCTCGGAGGCTAGAGCGCTCGCCTTGCGATAAGGCAAGTTAAGCAGCCTCGAGTAGGGCCAGAAGATGGATGGATGACCGCTTCTGACCACAGCTCTAGGTTTGATTCCCGGACCGGGCCCCCCTCTCAATGTCCACCCAGCATTGTTTAAACAAATGGGAAGCTCCTCGAAAGAGTGGCGCCACCAGGTTTCGGCCAGGAAACCATGATGATGACACTCTTGGTTGTAAAACAACTAGGAGGGGAGTCATGGTTAATCGAGTATGTGAAGATTTCGGTCCCTAACCCGGGTTTGTTCAATAGGCCCACCTAAGTGGCCTGCGTCTTCAAATAAACAAATTGGTACTTACTTCAGCATATATATTTACTTATAAGTGAAGGTAATTACTGGTCTATTAACATTGCGCTGGTCTGGAACTATTGAAGATAGTTCCATGATGCATTACATATTTACTTCAGCAGAATTTCTAGATATAAACACCAATTTATTCGAAAATTGCCTATGCAATTTACTTTAATTTATCACTCATATTCATAATTGATAACTTATTACTCTTTATTTTAAATTGATTATTAATCGGTTAATATTTGAAACATTATCGAGGTAAGTAATTATACTAAAGATAACAATAACCCTTTTTCCGCCTTAGAGTAAAAAAATGGAATAAGGGGAAGAGCTTAAGTGAATTGGAAAATTTGAATTGTATTGAATGAGAGCTCGGTTAAGAGAAGGATGAGAGGTAGAGGGTAGGATGAGGTAGAGGGTGGAGGTGGGATGGAAGAAAAGGAAATACAAGGTGGGGAGGTAAGAAAATCTAGGGAGCAATTAGAGCTGAGGGGATAAAGAGAAGAAAGAAGGTATATAAATGTATAAGCAAGGTTTTTAATGGTTAGGTTTTTTTTTTATTATTATTCAGGGGTTTATAATAGGTATCGGTTCAGGTTTTCAGGGGGTTTAGCCCCCCTCTTTAAAAAACCTTTATCCATTAAGGCTGCTAGGCAGGGGGGACACCAGCCCTCTTTCCAATAACTCCTCCTACCACACTCTTTTTTTTAACTAAAAAAAGTTAAATGGAGTAAATTCAAAAAAAGTATACCTCTTCCTTTCCCTTTCTCTTTCTCTCTCTTACTCTCTCACAATAATTATACATATATAAATATATATTTAAAAGGAGTTAAAAAAAAGGAGAAAGAAAATACACCCGGAAAGTTGTAATCTTTAAAAATATATACCCCCCCCCCCCCCCCCCCCCCCCTATACTTTATAAATTGATAAAAAAAAGAGATGTTAATAAAGAGGCAGCGTGGAAAAAAGCTAAAATAAAATATAAGGATAAATATATATGTTCAACATTTTTAAAATAATTAAAAATTGAAAATAGAACCAAACTTTTATTTAATCTAAAATATTGTTATTTATGTTATTAACAATTTAATTATTTTAAACTATGGCAGACTTTTAAATATTTTTAAACCTTTAGGGAAGCGTTATCCTTACCTGAGGGGTATGACTATATGATCCGATGCTTTGGCAGATCGGATTCAGGAAAATAGGGAGTTCACTAAATTTGACTTTCTATGAGTGATTTTTCTCTATAGTAAATTAGAAAAAAAGGTAGGAAAGATCAAAACTCCCCGAATCTTATCATATAAACGACTATTGCATGTGATATGATAATACATCCAGTGCGTTTCATCACATTTTTTCTCTACCATATCCGAAATCCTTGAAATCGGATGCTTATCTACGACACTTCATCGTCGGCTTTAACTTTAAACCAATAAAGGTCACCCTTGTCTTCGTTCCCGATATTCGTTATGGATTTTTTTGGGGGTCCGATACATCGATGTTTGACCAAGAAAAAAAAGGTCGTCAACTTTTCGATGTTTCAGGAAAACATCGATGTTGGCCGATACATGAAAGATCAACATCGATGTTTTTAAGTCCGACACATTGACATCGATGTCCCAATCCTATTATGGAATAAAGCCGATTTTGTACAATAAAGACTTTAATATTAAGAAATAAATCAACACAATAATTACATAATAATTGATATAATCTCTAAATAATAGATTTTAATTAAATTTAAATACAATATACCTTCACATTTTTTTTTTAATTTAAATTTATTCATAACAGAAATAATGATAAAGTGTCAATATCAGACACGGCTTAGCGCTTAATTCACATAATTCAAATATACATATATTATAATTTTGTTATTTAAAAAATACGGAATTTAAAATGTTTTAATTTAATGTACCTATTGTAAAAAATAATAATTTAAGTAAATAAAATATGGATATTTTCGTTTAAAATAAAAATTATATTTAAACGTAAAAAGGATTCGTTTTTCCATTAAAAGTTTGGTAATAAAGGTAAAATTTTATATTTTTCGTCGACTTTATGAATATTAATACAACGGTAAAAAATTATAAATGTATGAAAGTGAAGTAGAAACGTATGTTAGGTTTCCGAGTTATATTATGAAATATTTAATTATTTATTTTATGGGAGGGTATAGAGATAGAAGTAAAGGTCAGAACAAAAAAGTTTATTTTATATATTGACAAGAGAAGTGGCATATTGTGTAGCGCGGTTTGCTTATGGGTAAGGGGGATGATATTTTCAGTTAGAGGGCTTTCCCAGGTTTTGAATAATTGAACGGTCCGAATGTCAATTAGGTTCGTAGTAGCGGCAGCGTAGCGCGACAGGAAAGGTCGGCCGTGTCAGTTACCGGGGAAGCGCGTCACTTACATAATTAATATGGGACTCCCGAGGACGGTTCCCAGAGAGAGTGTTCGAGTTGGGAGGGGGTAGTCTGATGGGAAATGTGTGTCCTCCGTCGGGGAACAGGGAAACTGTATTTGGGTTTCGAGGTAGAGGTAGCACTAGCCTGTCTGTCTGTCCGTTCGTTACCTGGATTATTCAAGGGGATTAGGATAGGGAGTACTGAAACTGCGAGGTGAGGTTACCTAAGTTTAGGATCCTCTTGCATACGTCAGTGCAGTCACCCACCCTATTCCCAACACTACAGTGAAGACCCATTAAGCAATTAAGCTTCGAGAATCCTTTATCCAAGAGGATAATGTCAGAAATAGCGAAGCCCACCTAAAATATCTAAATCTCGTAATATTCAACGAAACGTCACTATTATCTCGAGGCCAAATCCAATGTAACAAAGATGATGCAAGACATGTCCGTAAAAATCATACATGAACTTAGAGATACGAGGGCATTAAGTCCGACAATGACTTAAATAAAGCAAAGGAAGCTTAATATAGTTTCTTGCCTTGTAAATCAGTTGCCCCCAAATTCAACATTTTCAAACTGGCTAGAAAGAAAAGTATACTACTACGTTCAACAAATAAAAGCTTATTAAAATTAATCGAGCAAAAGACTTGGATAAACTTCAATTGATATTTTTACTAAACAATAAATTTTTACAGATACATGTCAATGCATTTATCCAAGCCACTTGATTAATAATTTTATTTTATACACAATAAAGACAGAACCACCAAAGATATTAAGATTTTACTTCTAACAATTGTTGAGTTAACTGTTATTGAAAATAGACAGAACTAATTTAAGTTTGAAATGGCACAAATAAGAAAATGATAGAATATTTCAAACTCATGTTATGAGAAATTACAGATTAATATTGCACCTCCTTTAAAGCTCAGATTACAAGCATAAGTAGGTTCCAACTAAAAGTTAAGCACAGTGGGAGTTAACTACCGGGAATAATGCTGGTTCTGCTAATTGGCATTACGTCAAAATGTGTGTTCTGTTATAATGCTAAAAAGTTACATATGAACAACTTTAAAAGCCTCACTGTGGTGTCGGCTGTTAGACTATATTAGATAAGGAATTAGAGGGCTTGAAAAGTCATTTATGCAGAGGTTTGTGGCAACATGACAGTTGATTTACTTAGTAGCCACGCCCTTTGTTGATAAAGAGTTTAACTCCACAGAAGTGGGATTTTGAGCTTTGAGCTAATTTTGACTGCAGGACATCAATAGACTAATGAGCAAGGCCACATAATTGAATTTCAACTTGAAATAGCCAGGGTTCACATACAACAAATTATCAACGCTAACTCTTCCATATTGTCTCTAGAATTCATTAATGCAAGTACCTTAGACCATAGATAAAATATTGGTAAAAGTTTAAAAAAATAGACTGCCAATAGCTGGAATAGCTGGAAGCACATAGCTTCCTCGCATCCTATTACGTACTATATTGATTTCATGCTTCTAAAAGCCATTATTGTCAATTTTGTTTAATTGTTTTCCCCGTTTTTTTTTTTTTAATCTGGCAAAATTATTTTGATTTTTTACATGAATTAAAGTATCAATTTAGTAAAAGTTAAATAGCGCAGACAGTTCAAATTAATCTGGGACTATCTGCAGGTTACTTTCGATAAACTATAAACATTTCATACAAATAGTACTTTTGAAGCTATAGGTGTAAATAAATGTATGTTTGTGGGCATGTGAAAGAGAAACAAGTAGGCGTAGAAGGTTGAATCATATATGGGACCAGCAATAGGCTAATTATGACCTACCATCCAATTTTCATCAAAATTGGGCGTGTAGTTTTTAAGATATAGTGGTTCACGAAACTGTTGATAGACTAACAGACCTGCAGAAAGGCACGAGACCAAAGTAAAGTAAATTAAATATATTTGTCAACAAAGCATATTGCTTTATACAAAGGGGTGTACAAATAAGTAACAAAAAAATATAAATAATTCTCCATCTTATATCTAAATATACATTATAAATCAATGCAAAAATCACAAATTTTTCTTTTTTTTTTCTTTATTTATTTTCTTAAATTATATGTATCTATTATTTAAATATTTGTTTATTTAATATTATTATTATTATTCATTAATTATAAATGATCTTATTTTCAGTACATTGACTATAAAATAACTAATAACTGTCTGTTTATTACTAGTAATTGGAGTTAATATTGATGCTAGGTTTGTGTTTACTAACCATACCTCACAGAAAAAATTAAGAGGTAAGTAAGCTTCCCTGAGCGACTTATATGTATATCGGGCATCTTACCATGATGTGGTCCAGAGTTTCCACTTTTTGCATATTACAAATTGTACATAGTTGATCTGTGTGTATTATGTATTCCCCTTTAGAACAATTTTGATAGAGTTTCCTCCACTCAAACGTAATTGTGCTATCAACCACTATTGTGCAAAATTTAATTTAAAGTTATTGTTTAGGTAATTATCCTCTCTATTGTTACAGGCATATATAATTTTATATAAACAAGTAAAGCTCGAGTTTTGAACGCGGGTAAAATCTTCCGTCGTTAATTTAGTATAGTAAGCGTTAATTATATTCCTGATCACTGCTAGTTTAAACTTGGCTTCGAAAATGCCGTCGGTGTCTACCTCAATATTTGCGATGATTTGTTTAACCTGTGAGACCCAGTTATATTTTATAGTATTTCCTTCAACTCGGTCCAAGTAAAGCAGCCTCTTAAAACAACTTTAACTAGATTGTTTTCCTCGAGAGAATGTATATTGTTTAAATAATTGAACGCTTGCTTAAGAACTGTATATGAGTAACTGCTAAATGAGGGAAATAAAATTCTTGCATAAGTAAGTAATGTGGGGTGCTATTCTTAAGGGAAAAGTAGGATTTGAAGAAGTAACTTTGTGCCGATTCCATTTTTGATCCAAATACCTTAATGATCACACAGGCGCTGCATATACCATCCAATTTTCATCAAAATCTGAGGAGTAGTTTTTTAAGATATTGTGGTTCACGAAACTGATGACAGACAGACAGACCTGCAGACAGACAGACCTGCAGACAGACTGACCTGCAGAAAGACACGAGACCAAAAGTGTTCTCAGTTGTCAGAAACTTTTCTAACCAGCAAATATTTGAAATCGGAAAACATAAAAAGAAATCGTTTTTAAAAATGATCATAATACTTTCGTTGTTAGCTTGGAAGCAAACTAAAACTCTTCAAATTAATGTACATTAAAAGTTATTACACTAGGGGGCAAAATAAAAAAAAAGTAAAATAACAAACATAATTAAACTATCGACATTTTTGAGTTAGTTAAACATGTAACATAAAAAAAAGTAACTTCGGGTCATGGTTCTTTTTAAATTTTTTTTTACGACTCTGCATATAAAGGAATATGAATACATCATACAACAGACAGCATAAAAATGAGAATAATGAGCAAGGGAAGAGAGAATTAGAGATGTCTGCTACTAGAGTTGTGTAATCAACCAGACACTCGGCAACTCCCTACTTAGCTAATGACATTGTTATAGCTTTAAAACAACTCATCTCTTGCCTACCTTCAATCATATACATTACTCTTATTATTCTATCTACACTAATTAATAGAATACTTCGAGTTACATACTTCCTCATATGTATAGATTAATCCATTTTTTTTTTTTTTTTGCTTTTAATTACATCAGTTTATCATCATGCTTATTTATAATTTCCATAATGGAAATTAAAGACATTTTAGTTTCAAATTAAATTTATTTGCACCTTATTTCAGGCAAATCCACATCATTATTCGATACAAGGTTTACACCACGGTTTTTTGATTATTAGAATGAAGGGATCGTGATTAAAAATGTTGACAATTTAAATTGGTTTCTATTGAATGCAAGCTAGTACATCTGTTCTAAGAATAAACTACATTTTTAAACTTTACTTAACATTAATTAATCAAATAATGTTTAATGGAGCATGTCAACCATTAACCAAGATTGACGTTCAATCGATGTTTCAAATGTTGAATGGAACATGTCAGTATTAGACCATTTAATTTAAATAATAAAATATTTCCATAAACAAGTCCCATTTCTAAAAGTTATAAAGAGTCATTTAGTCTAGCACAGCGTTTCCCAACCCTATCGTCGCGACCCAAAATAGGGTCGCGGTAAAATATTTTAGGGTCACGAAAAATCTTTGAAAATGTACAGACATCAATTTAAAAAAAAAAAAAAACCATTATGTTTAAATAAGTTCAATGGAATTCAAATATATAAATTCATTTTAATGAAGTAAAAATAATACAATAAAATAACGATAAATTCTTAAGAATAAAGGAATTTTATTAGGAAAAGATAAAATCACAAACTTAAAAGGTTGATAAAAATGGCAAAATAAGAGGTATTTCATTCCAACGAGGAGTATACTAAAACTATGAGCTCGAATCTTCTTTCTTTAAACTTCCGTCAAAGGGCCATCGTCATCAGCCCACCAACATGAGTTTAGGAATTAGTAGGTGCTCTATATAATACAAAACTGATATAATTCAAAGCAGACATAATAAAATAATAAACAAATCAAACAATTCCATTAACCGCATTAAGTTTATCAGAGTGTTTTTTTTAGTTAAATCTGCAGTCCCTCCATCCTAATCTAGTAATGATTTCTAGTAGAATTCAGATTCTTGGGGCCAGGTATGCCCTGCAATACTTAGGGTATGCTATATGCAGTACACTATATTCATGGTAGGGTATGGCGAAAATGTTAAAGAGAAATTTATAGGGTCGTGGTAACAAAAAGGTTGGGAAACGCTGGTCTAGCACATAGCTTCGTCGGGTCTAATTATTGGGCGAATGGTTAGATAGAAATTGAAACAATATCAAATAAAGGATATAATTAGATTGACACGTGTTCAAAAATCTTTCCTGATGTCTGAAAAGGCTATTTTTCCAGGTATTTTCGAATGCGAAGATATAACAAATTGTGTTCTTTAGAATGATCATATGCTTTCGTTACCTTCGGCAAACTCGGAATGAAAACTAAAATTTAAATTTTCATCAATATTAATTTACGTCTTGACCAACTTCAATATCGATCGCACACTATCAACAGTATTATTACTATTTTTCTGTATAATATTTACAAAATTATTGGTCGTGTGCGGTTATGGCTCGCTTTACAGTTGTAGGTTCAATCTTTTCTTTTAAAAAAATATAATTTCCATTTTTGTTGCTATTATTTTATTTTAAGAGATATTAAAGCATAGGTAGGATTATTTTTATTAATTATAGCAATACTTTATATATATATATACTCGCCGGGTCGTCGTTCGGCCTACGGCCGAACTCCGCCCGACGAGTGGCCAGGTACTTGTATAGGTCTGGTACTTATAAGAGTTAGTACTTGTATAGGGTTTGGTTTAAAAAAAAAGGAAAATATTTTTTTTTTTGCGGATGGAGAAAGGCCGGGTTCGATTCCCCACCGAGGAGAAGTCAATTTTATGATATATTTTAATCAAATAATCAATAGTAATTGAATGTATCCACCAAAAGTAGTAAATGGTTAAACACTGGGCTTAGTAATTATGAAATTATGGAAATTTCAACAACGGAGATCAATAGAAATAGGGAGTACAAAGGGGTTACCTAGTGATGGTGTAATAAGAAATGATAGAAGAGGGAGGGGGGGAATAGAGCTAACAATATGTTACTACTTATAAGTAAGACATAGGGAGTACAAAGGGGATCCTAGTGATGGTGTAATAAGAAATGATACAAGAGGGGAGGGGGGGGGGGGGGAATAGAGCTAACAATATGTTACTACTTATAATTGTTGGTAGAGGGTTAAAGAAAATCAAAAATGGATATGGGAGTTTACAATTCCAATGAAGGGGGGGGGGGGGAGTATGAGGAGGAGTGTCTAGGAATATGAGCAGGAGAAAATTTAATGATCTTAAGTAAAGGTTCTACGACATTCTAAGATGTTATAAATTGCTTTAAAGAAAAAAGAAAATATTTTAATTACGGATGGAGAGAGGCCGGGTTCGATTCCCCGCCGAGGAGAAGTCAATTTTATGATATATTTTAATCAAATAATCAATAGTAATTGAATGTATCCACCAAAAGTTGTAAATGGAAAACACTGGGCTTAGTAATTATGAAATTATGGAAATTTCAACAACGGAGTTCAATAGAAATAGGGAGTACTAAGGGGTTTCCTAGTGATGGTGTAATAAGAAATGAGAGGAGAGGGGAGGGGGAATATAGCTAACAATATGTTACTACTTATAAGTAAGAAATAGGGAGTACAAATGGGTTTCCTAGTGATGGTGTAATAAGAAATGATAGAAGAAGGGGGGGGGGGATAATAGAGCTAACAATATGTTACTATTTATAAGTAAGAAATTGGGAGTACAAAGGGGTTTCCTAGTGATGGTGTAATAAGAAATTATAGGAGAGGGGGGGGGGGATAGAGCTAACAATATGTTACAACTTATATGTAAGAAATAGGGAGTACAAAGGGGTTTCCTAGTGATGGTGTAATTAGAAATAATAGAAGAGGGGGGGGGGAGAATTGAGCTAACAATATGTTACTACTTATAATTGTTGGTAGAGGGTTAAAGAAAATCATAAAAGATATGGGAGTTTACTAATTCCAATGAAGCCGGGGGGGGGAGTGTGTCTAGGAATATGAGCAGAATTGCTAGAGAGGGGGTGTTCAGAGGGGGGGGGGGTGTTCATCCATTTAAACCATAACCTAATTAAAGAAATCCGAAAAAACACTAAAGAAAACAGTTTTTTCAATTTATCTCAAGAAAAAAGAACTAACACAATTCAGTACATAACAATATTTACTACACTTTTCAAGAGCTTTTCTACGATATACATCATTATTTAAAATATTAATTTTGGCATTTGTACCATTGTACCCGGGGGTACCAAAATTATATTTCAATAAACAAACAATTCAAAAAGGCTATAAATAACCAAATAAAGAATAATAAACCACTTTTAAAATTTAAAAAATATTATATAACAACAAACATACAAATCGGTACAAAAGTACGTGTACCAATTTTTTTAAAAATAAATAAATAATATAGTTTAAATGTACAAATCAAGGGCTTTCAAATTATATACGAACCAATACTTAAATCGGATAAAAGTGGTCACTTGGTATAGGGTTTAAGAAAATTATAAATGATAGGTGAGTTCACGATTCCAATGAAGGGGGGGAGAGCATCTAAGTATATGAGCAGGATTGCTAGAGAGGGGTTGTGCAGGGGGGGGGGGGGGGGTCATTCATTTGAAACCATAAACTAACAGAAAGAAAACCATAAACCCTAAAGAAAACAGTTTTTTTCAATTTATTTCAAGAAAAAATATTAATAAAACAATTGAGTACACGCCAAGATGTTCAGGGGGGGGGGGGGGGAGGGTTGTTCATCCATTTAAACCATAAACTAATCTAGCAAATCCAAGAAATAACTAAAAAATAATTATTTTCAATTTATCTCGATAAAAAATAAAAATGACACAATTGACAATTATACAAATCGGTACAAAAGTACATGTACCAATTTTTTTAAAAATAAACAAATAAAAGAGCTTTAATGTACAAGTCAAGAGCTTTCAAATGATATGCGAACGAATATTTTTATCGAAAAAAAGTTGTCTCGTGACGTCACGTAACCACGGCACAGTCGGGAAAAAGTTTACTCTCAATTTCTCAGCAAATAGGAAGAATTGTAAACATATCAAGGTCTTGTTTTAAAGGGCATTAGTGTGAGATTTGAACCTAAAAATCAGAATTTAAATCGGTCAATTATTACCAAAGATATGAGAGCTCAAAGACAAAAATTGAAAAAAACAAAACCAAAATAGCTCCATTTAGACTACAACCAATAAAGGTACGACAAAATGACCTATAAACAAAAATGTAGATCTTGCAAAATCAGTACATGTTTGTTAAATCAGTTTTTCGCTACAATTAACCGTTAATTTTTAAAAAATTCCAACACAGCTACGACGGTTTTTCTCATCTTAGGGGGGGAAGACGAAGGAAAAGTAAACTTTTGGCAATTTTTCGAGTTCACAATGCGGACATTGCGCATCGAATGGCGAAAACCCCAACTCTCTAGCTATAGCGGAAGTGGGTAAACATTTGTATACATGAGTGAGTCAGTCAGTGAGTCAGTGAGTTTCACAGGGGGTTGTATATATGTTAGACTCGCCGGGTCGTCGTTCGGCCTACGGCCGAACTCCGCCCGACGAGTGGCCAGGTACTTGTATAGGTCTGGTACTTATAAGAGTTGGTACTTGTATAGGGTTTGGTACTTGTATAGGAGCTGGTACAAAATTAAGGTAAAACATTTCATGTGCACTCTAACAGAGAACTTGAATAATTCCTATTGATTGGAACGGGTGGGGGGGGGGGAGGGGGGAGGCGGGAGGGTTACATAGTGTCTAGGAATATGCTCTGAGGTTATTAAGAATATGATATGATATAATATATAAGTTAAGTGCACTCTTACAGAGAACTTGAATAATTCATATTGATTAGAAGGGGGGGGGGGGGGGGTTACATAGATTAGCTTCTAGAAATATGCTCTGAGGTGTGGTGTACGGGAAAGCTAAGAAGATCTAAGGCTGAGTAGGGTTGAGCAAGTAAAAATATGAATTATGTCTGTATTTTTGCTAGGGAGAAAATTTAATGATCTTAAGTAAAGGTTCTACGACATTCTAAGATGTTATAAATTGCTTTAAAGAAAAAGTAAAATATTTTTTATTGCGGATGGAGAAAGGCCGGGTTCGATTCCCCGCCGAGGAGAAGTCAATTTTATGATATATTTTAATCAAATAATCAATAGTAATTGAATGTATCCACCAAAAGTAGTAAATGGAAAACACTGGGGGTAGTAATTATGAAATTATGGAAATTTCAACAACGGAGTTCAATAGAAATAGAGAGTATAGATTGCTTTAAAAAAAAAAGGAAAATATTTTTTATTGCGGATGGAGAAAGGCCGGGTTCGATTCCCCACCGAGGAGAAGTCAATTTTATGATATATTTTAATCAAATAATCAATAGTAATTGAATGTATCCACCAAAAGTAGTAAATGGTAAAACACTGGGCTTAGTAATTTTGAAATTATGGAAATTTCAACAACGGAGTTCAATAGAAATAGAGAGTATAGATTGCTTTAAAAAAAAAGGAAAATATTTTTTATTGCGGATGGAGAAAGGCCGGGTTCGATTCCCCGCCGAGGAGAAGTCAATTTTATGATATATTTTAATCAAATAATCAATAGTAATTGAATGAAATCACCAAAAGTAGTTAATGGAAAACACTGGGGGTAGTAATTATGAAATTATGGATATTTCAACAACGGAGATCAATAGAAATAGGGAGTACAAAAGGGTTTCGTAGTGATGGTGTAGTAAGAAATTATAGGAGAGGGGGGGGGGGGAATATAGCTAACAATATGTTACTACTTATATGTAAGAAATAGGGAGTACAAAGGGGTTACCTAGTGATGGTGTAATAAGAAATAATAGAAGAGGGAGGGGGGGAATATAGCTAACAATATGTTACTACTTATAAGTAAGAAATAGGGAGTACAAAGGGGTTTCCTAGTGATGGTGTAATAAGAAATTATAGGGGAGGGGGGGGGGGGCTAATAGAGCTAACAATATATTGCGTCTAGGAATATGAGCAGAATTGCCAGAGAGGGGGTGTTCAGAGGGGGGGGGGGGTGTTCATCCATTTAAACCATAACACAATCAAAGAAATCCGAAAAAACACTAAAGAAAACAGTTTTTTCAATTTATCTCAAGAAAAAAGAACTAACACAATTCAGTACATAACAATATTTACTACACTTTTCAAGAGCTTTTCTACGATATACATCATTATTTCAAATATTAATTTTGGCATTTGTACCATTGTACCCGGGGGTACCAAAATTTTATTTCAATAAACAAACAATTCAAAAAGGCTTTAAATAACCAAATAAAGAATAATAAACCACTTTTAAAATTTAAAAAATATTATTTAACAACAAACATACAAATCGGTACAAAAGTACGTGTACCAATTTTTTTAAAAATAAATAAATAATATAGTTTAAATGTACAAATCAAGGGCTTTCAAATTATATACGAACCAATATTTAAATCGGATAAAAGTGGTCACTTGGTATAGGGTTTAAGAAAATTATAAATGATATGTGAGTTCACGATTCCAATGAAGGGGGGGAGAGCATCTAAGTATATGAGCAGGATTGCTAGAGAGGGGTTGTGCAGGGGGGGGTCATTCATTTGAAACCATAAACTAACAGAAAGAAAACCATAAACCCTAAAGAAAACAGTTTTTTCAATTTATTTCAAGAAAAAATATTAATAAAACAATTGAGTACACACCAAGATGTTCAGGGGGGGGGGGGGGGGGGGAGGGAGGGTTGTTAATCCATTTAAACCATAAACTAATCTAGCAAATCCAAGAAATAACTAAAAAATAATTATTTTCAATTTATCTCGATAAAAAATAAAAATGACACAATTGACAATTATACAAATCAGTACAAAAGTACATGTACCAATTTTTTTAAAAATAAACAAATGAAAGAACTTCAATGTACAAGTCAAGAGCTTTTAAATGATATGCGAACGAATATTTAAATCGAAAAAAAGTTGTCTCGTGACGTCACGTAACCACGGCAAGGTCGGGAAAAAGTTTACTCTCAATTTCTCAGCAAATAGGACGAATTATAAACAT
Source organism: Gerris lacustris (assembly GCA_951217055.1). Lineage (NCBI taxonomy): Eukaryota > Metazoa > Arthropoda > Insecta > Hemiptera > Gerridae > Gerris > Gerris lacustris. Next base: position 53,956,173 of record OX578280.1, read on the forward strand.
ATCAAGGTCTTGTTTTAAAGGGCATTAGTGTGAGATTTGAACCTAAAAATCAGAATTTAAATCGGTCAATTATTACCAAAGATATGAGCGTTCAAAGACAAAAATGGAAAATTAAAAAACCAAAATAGCCCCATTTAGACTACAACCAACAGAGATACGACAAAATGACCTATGAACAAAAATGTAGATCTTGCAAAATCAGTACATGTTTGTTAAATCAGTTTTTCGCTACAACAAACTGTTAATTTTTAAAAAATTCCAACACAGCTACGACGGTTTTTCTCATCTTAGGGGGGGAAGACGAAGGAAAAGTAAACTTTTGGCAATTTTTCGAGTTCACAATGCGGACATTGCGCATCGAATGGCGAAAACCCCAACTCTCTAGCTATAGCGGAAGTGGGTAAACATTTGTATACATGAGTCAGTGAGTCAGTCAGTGAGTTTCACATGGGGTTGTATATATAATTAGATAGATATATATATATATATATATATATATATATATATATATATATATATATATATATATATATATATATATATATATATATATATATATATATATATATTATTTTCATCCTTACTTTTTCTTCTTCTTTTTAGCATGGGAACCTTTTTTAAAAAATGTAGAAACGAATAAACTGGGAAGAAAACTTTAGGACTTACTACTAGGAAAAGAAAAAGAAAATAGTACATTTTAGGGAATTATTTTGCATTTTCCTGCCCCAAGCATAGGGATGTCTAAGAAAGTCAGTAAAGTTTAATAGATAGAGCTATAATGCAGTCAAACGTACTTACTATTTTACAACGCTTTGTGTAAAAGTAACTTTTTTAAGCAAAGAGAAAAACTTATCAAATTATTATATGCATAAACATGATTTTAAAGAAAAGAGTTTTGAATTGTAGGATCTGAATTTCTTACAAAAGTTTAGAAAAAGGATTAAATTCCCATTTATTTTTCCATATTGTTCTTAACCCATTTTTGAATTAATTTAAGATATTTTTTATTTTATATACTAATTATAGTAACTGAAATATAAATATTTAAACTCATGATTAATATAAATAAATGTTTGACTTACGAATAATTTGGTATGGATAATAGAAGGAAAAAGTAATAGATGTTTCTCTTACCTGAAACAAAAAATAAATAATTTTATTAGTAAACATAATTTTCATTCTTTTATGCTAAATAAAAATAAACTATGCCGCAAGAGAAGTTAATTTTCAAATAATTGTCGCTTCTACAAAAGAAAATATCAGTAGAAGTGTGGAGTATTTATCTAACTAAATTTAAAGTTTTGTCACTACATTGATCAGAATTGCAAAATTTTAGGATACTTGTACAGTAGAATCAAAGTTATTGAATGAAAGTTTCTTAAATACACACATTGAAAAAATTCATAACAATCGCGGTAATTGGTCTTCTTTTTGAAGAGAACAAAAATGCTTTTTTATCTATTAATTTTTTTTTTTAAATTAATTTAATTTAGCTCTTGCGACGTAGATCAAGAATGAGTCATTATTTGGATAGATCTCGGAAGCAAATATGATAACACTTTCACAGACAAGAGAATTTTGAAATCTCAGTGATTTATTTAAACGAATAGACAAATAGATGCATTAAAAAGACAAGGTAAATTAATTATGATTTATTTCCATCTTAGTTCAATATTCTACACATAATCAACTCTAAAAAGTTAACGAACTTTTAAGGAAATTAGTTTTCAAGGGAAAAAGCCAAGAGACAAAATTACCTAATTGCGAAGGAGGGTTAAAAACCAGCAAAAACAAATAAAACAACCGAGGGTAAAAACAAGAAAACAACAAGATAAACTTAAAAGATAAACATGCTTGAAAAACTTTAAATATAAAAGTGAGCTTAGTGGACTTACACTTCCAACTTCACATCAACTTTTCAACATATATATCTCATAAAGTAAAAGTAAAGGGTAAAAGTTTCTTATTTTTAAAAAAAAGTTAGACTTAAGTAGTGAGGCAAATTGAATAATTAAAGAGCGTTACTGAATTGAAGAGGTTTTAGAGCTCTAAAATTCAATGAATACACCCGAGAGGTTTTATTTTCTTAAATTATAATGTAAATTAAGTTAACAAATCAACCTGGATGAAGATTAGAGAACTTTAACTGTGTTCTATATGGAAATCCAACATAATTAACTTAATTGAAAACCCATAAAGAGTGAAGCAAGGACTAATCAAGGTGGATAAAGTTCAGGGAAAGATTTTACAACTAACATGATATTTATTCACTTGGATTTACCTTAAAAATATATTAATTTGCTCTAAAAATCTATATATGGTCAATAATAGTGAATTAAGTTCTTTACTTCTGCATTGAGAAAGCCACAAGATATATTTACTGATATGTGATAAATGGCAACAGCTAACAATAACAGCTATTAAATAAAACAATGTTCGAATTAAGAAGATTATTGAAAATTACTAAAAAATCGAGTGTTTCGAATAATTAATTATCATCGGGATAAATACTGAGAGAAATAAATACAGCAAGAACCCTAATTAGATTTATTAATAATTAAAAATGCTGTAATCCGAAAAAAAACATTCCGTTGTATATATGCGTATTTTTTTCCTACCGATCTTATATTAGTAATAAATGTTTGTACTAAAGTTAGATTGGCAATGCATCCATATCAGCGGCATAAATCAGGGACATGTTCTTTTCTTCCGGAAAATCTAAATCAAAACATTTATTACTTGGACTTTGATTTGAATGGGAAGAGGACTCTCAGGGATTTTAAGACTGGCAGAAAATAATTTTATCTACGATTGATACGAAATATAAACATTATACTATATCTGTTTAGATGCATAGAATAGTACATTACGCGTCGAGTGCGGAAAGTAGCATTTTGCATACGAGTGTGGAGTTTGCACCCGAGCGATAGCGAGGGTGGTAAAACCACACGAGCAATGCAAAATGCCGTTTTCGCACCAGTTGCGTACCGTACTTTATCTACGATTGTTATATTTAAATAATAAATACAGAAACAAATAAACTTGTTGTATGTAAGTTCGTATCTCTCTCTTGATAAAGATGGCATTAATTCATTAGTTGTATTTTTTGCCGAATTAATTATTTCTGGAGGATTATTATTCTCCACATTTTCGTCAAAGTCACTTGATTCACTCATTGTTTTTCACTAAAAACTCGATATAAACAGTTACTTTAATAAAAGAACACCAAATTAGTTTTGTTAAATGTAAACAAACTCACTAATCGTGCGTAAAGCTGAAGAATTCCTCTTCTTTACCGCACTAGTGCGGTAAAGAAGAGGAATTATTCAGATCTATGAGACCCGCATGCGCAATGAATACAAGTACGTAAATAATCACTTTCTACGCATCTAAACAAAGATTTAATGTTTATATTTCGTATCAATCGTAGATAAAATTATTATTTTCGTAGTTGTATTCATTGCGCATGCGCGTTCATAATGAGTTGAAGAATTCCTCTTTTTTCCGACCTAGGGCGGAAATTCTTCACCTTAACGCACGATTAGCGAGTTTGTTTGCTTTCTAATCTGCTGTCAATTAATTAAAGCAACTATTTATATAGAGTTTTTAGAGAAAAACAATGTGATTTAAGTGATTATGACGAAAATGAGGAAAATTATACGCCTCCCGAAATAATTTATTCGGCACAAAATACAACTAATGAATTAATGTCATCTTTATTAAAAGAGAAATACCAACTTACATACAGGAAGTTTATTAAATTTTTTTTCTGTATTTATTATAAAAATCCAAAAATCGTAGATAAAGTACGGTATGCAACTCGTGTGAAAACTGCATTTTGCTTTGCTTGTGTGGTTTTACTACCCTCGCTGTCACTCGGGTGCAAACTCCACACTCGCATGCAAAATGCTACTTTCCGCACTAGACGCGTAATTTAAAATTCATTAATATACATTACTGTATCTGAGAGTTACAGACACCTGAGTTATATTAATATACCTTAGGTCTCCATAACTCTCAGATAAAAGTAATTCCCAGCTCCGGCGAAAAGCATATCAAAGAAAATGAAGGAAGACCATTTGAGATTGTCTACCTTTGAACTCTGAACTGATTAATTTATTTGATGTTACACTTATTAGGGTAAGGTTCTTATTTAATACAGTAGACACCTAATTAAATTTATTTATAAAGAAATAAAAATGCCTTTTAGTGAAAGAGTAAATTTAATTTGCTAAGCTTCTAAAGATAAAACGATTAACAGTAAAATTTTAAGTAAGGCTACCAGACATTTATGTATTTTATAGTGGAGAATGCCACAAAATTTTAATCAAAGCAAGCAGCTCTAGAATTAAACAAAAGATCTATTTAATATTGAAGCCCAATATTTAACTATTTATTGATCATCCGCAAGATATTCTTAAATCAATTATCATGATTTAACCCACTGTTTTAGTTATGTAATATCTGTTGTTGTTCTAACCAAAGCCATTAAAAATTCATATTAGCATCTTAATTAAAAATGAGCTGCTAATTTGTAATTGTTGTATTGCTGTAACCTTACTTACTTTTACTTTAAGTACCTATTAAGTTTTACATTTACTTATTGTTACACTTCTTCTATTGATGAGTAGGTGTATTATTTGGACCAACCTTTTCTTATAAATCTTTAATAAATATTGCGATACTAAAATTAATTAATTTATTAGCAATAATTTTATCGAAATTATTTTCCTACTCAATGAAAAGTAAAGTTAGGGTAATGTTTATTCCATATAAAATAGTCCGCCAATTTGTATGGCACATAGCTTTCGCGTGTACTTTAAAAACCTTTTGAAAATCAGGATATTTAACGTAAACTTAAATTTTACGTATTACAAGTAGGACTAGAAATATGATAAACTTAAATATTGAAGTATACAACAATACTGATCTAGCAATTATTATGTAAATGCTTAATAAAAATTTCCTTATTTCTCATTCATATGTGTTATTATTTAAAAAATAGTCTGACAAATAATGTGGCACAACTTGCTCGAGTCCTATCGCGTAAACTTTAATAATGTTATGCTATTATAGCCCATTATTGTCTAACACCCTTTTTTTAAAAAAATCTGTCAAAATTGTTTTGATTCTTTTACATGAATTAAAGTATCAATTTAGCAAAATTTAATGAGCGGGGATGGTTGAAATTATTATTATTACCTGTGGCCTATATTGGACAAACCATACCAATTTCTCAAAAATTAAATGAGTACTTTTAAAGTTATACTTTTTATAGCTCAAAATACTTCGAAGAGAAATACGTCGAAGAGAACCATTGGGCACAAAATGATGCAACTTATTTAGGACGAATAATGGACTAATTATGACCAACCAACCAAATAAACATAAAAATTTGGACGAGTATAAAATTGAACGACAGACTAAATTTGTTTCGAGACAGCTCAGACTTACTTTCTCAGACAGACAACGGGACCAAACATGTTCACAGATGCCGTTACCTTCAGTGAGTACGAAAGCAAAAACATTTAGTGCGCTTATGTATGAGGAAGCAATGGGCGTAGAAAGTTGAAATTATCATGGCACATACAATGCTCATTGATCAAAATCGAACGAATAGTTTTATGAATATGTTCATTCGCTACAAATAGACATAAGAAAAAATTTTGATTGTAACTGATTTTTTTTTTAATTCGGAGACATAAAAATATTTCCTTCAGCATAATCACACTGCTTATTGGTGAGTTTATCTTCGGTAAACTCAGAAGCAAAAGAGTTGAATTTTCAACTTTCCTCTTAAAGTGAAGTAAATAAAATAGTGAGAAAAGAATATGAAAAATGTATGTGTGTATAAATACATATTTTATTGTACATTTAAAAAAAATAAAAATAAGGGTTTACATTTTACTCCGAGAGAAAAAAAAGACTACATTATTTCATTTTATTCGGTCCAAGACCGAAAAGAGTTCTCGTTTTATACATAAAGTTAAATATTCATTTATAAAAGAAATAAGGAATATAAAAAAAGATGGTAGAGAATAAAAATTAGCTGAAATTGTTTTCCTCCTTTCCAAAATAATAAATGAAATAATAGAGTGAGCAATTAATTATTTAAAATTAAAGTTAACAGGAAATATTAATTATTATTCTATAACTTTTATTTCAATCTTTACCCTCTTTAAAAAAATACGAAATTAGATAACTTTTTCATTAAAGAGTGTCAAAATATTAATAATTAAGAGATCAGCAAATAATAAAAAATAAAACATTTTTAAAAGCATTAATTTTAGGGAAAAATTAGATAGATACCCGACCACATAGATCACCTAATTCTATATTACACTACATATAAATTGGATCAACGTCACACTCAACAATAATTCTCAACATACTATGTGATATCTGGTACTTCTTTAGATTGTTACTCCCCTATGTTTTTTTTAGGATATAAATTACTTTGACTATACAACTATTACGACAAAGGGATGTTAAGTCCGATGTACTTTGGGACAAAGGAATATCACACATTAGTTTTTATAAGGGGAGTAACAGTCTAAAGAAGAACATTCCGTACACCTTCTTTATATTGTTACTCCCCTCTGTTGTTTCTATAAAGAGAGTAACCATCTAAAGAAGTGCCTGATATCTAATATGTTTTAACCAAAGTTTTCTTGAGTATATGATAACTGTTAGTTTGAAAAAGAATTATTTCTTTAATAATTCTCGGCTTAATAAATGAAAATTATAAACTAAAATGATGAACTAAATAAAACTAATTTTACAATCGTCGACTTTTAATTTATTACTCTTTAAATTAAATTTCGACAACACTTTATAACAAATTACTGTAGGTTTAGAATATACTTTATTATATAAGACTAGTTATCTTTATATTTTTTATAAAGATAACTTTTTTATAAAGAGCTGATGATTTTAACAAAATCATCAGCATACTTTCAATGAAAGATGTAAATAATATTATTTCAACTGATGATTCCATAAATTACGGCTATCAACAGGATATCCTTAGATTTAGCTTACTTCCTGTTCTCGAGAATATTAATTACATAATGAAACCAAGCAAGATTGATAGGACATTAGCAAAGCCATTGCTATTAATGTATCATCACGTCACCAATATCCACATCGCCAACATTGAAAGTTTCGAACACATACATTCGTATCCTCTTAAAAGCTAATATCAAAACATAATGGTTTATATAATACCGTGCCTTTTTTTTCATTCGGTTGTTAGATTTTTAGTATCTCTATTTATATATTTTAAATTGGTAAGCGTTGGTAGTGTAATACAAAAGGCGGAGAGGAAGTGAGATGCTCGAGGTGCAGGCAGCGCCCTCATGTAGGGAGGAGCCGATCCCCATTGTTATGTTGGGATGTCGAGGAAATGGAGCTAGATTAAAGCGTTCCGGCCTGTTGATTCGCGCCTCTCAAACACACGGCAAATTACTAAAACCTTTTTCATAAACACTGATGCAAGAGTACACGCTCAGTAATCCAAATAACAAGTCAGGACTAGCAAGAAAAGAACCGAGATGTCAAATGGACAATGTTAAGGTTAGAAGTAATCTTTACTTTAAATAAATCTAAGGTACCAATAACCAGTCAAAATTGATTGGAATAACTTAAGATTTTTATTAAATTTGCAGAAGTCTGTTTAATCTATGTTTCTTCCTATCCACGACAACTGAGGACAATTAAACTGTGTTCCATACTCAACCTGTAGGCTCTAGCCTATCCCCTCCCCATAACTCGTTGAACTTGATTGCATTAATTCTAGAATTGATCAAATTAGTGAGAGGTTGAGAATTTTGTACTCCCTTGATTTATTATTTTATATTTACGACGACAAAAAACCATATTCAATCTCATATCCCTATCTCAACATAAATCAACACATGAGCTACCATCAAGTCTCATGTAATGGTCTAGGCATTATAATATTTTTAATTTAATACATATTGTTAAAATAACTTTGTATTACAATTCTCCAATCAACCGTTCACTATAAAAAGTTATTTTATAAAAAATCATTTTTCATACAATACACATTCATTAGTTCACTTGGAAATATATGTAGAAACAAATTCCAAATAACACATTTTTTGATAAAATAGAAAGTAACTTTAAGAGTGGCTTCAACACTGTTAACTATTTCCACTAATAATTCGATGAATTTATTTATGAATAAACATGAGATGAGATAGTGCTCTGAGTTAGCAGGTTCAAACTGTTCAATGGCCGTAGTTTCTAAGTCTAGAATTCAGTTGTTTGACTACTATTTGAATAATCAAACATCAAGTAAAAGGAATTAATTAATGGGAAACCGTTAACTTTCTGTTGGTAAACTTCAGACTAAATGAAGAGGGCTTGAGAAACAAGAACTAATTTGCAAGAACAGATTAAATCCCAAATTTAAATAATAATAATAAAAAAAAAAAATACTGAATATCAAATTTTTTGCTTCCGAGCTTACCAAAGGTAAAGGATGCTATGTGATCGTTCTAAGAACGAAACTATTTTGTGTCTCTGATCAGGGAATATTTTTGGTTCCATGTATGCCTGTCAGTCTGTCGATCAGTCGCTCAATTTTTGCGAACCAACATATCTTAAAAACTACACGTCTGATTTTAATGAAATTTGTATGTAGGTATTAATTAGCTATTGTTGGTCCCATAAAATTTTCAACCTTCTACGCTCATTTGTTTGTCTTCCACGTGCGCACAAACATACACTTATTTACTCCTATAGCTTCAAATGTACTTACCTGATTTGTATGAAACGTTTATAGTTTATCGAAAGTAACCCGCAGATAACCCAGATTAATTTGAACCGTCTGCGCTCTTTAACTTTTGCTAAATTGATACTTCAATTCAACATTGTAAACAATCAAAACAATTTTGACAGATTAAAAAAAATACGAGGGAAACAATTAAACAAATTAGACAATAGTGGCTTGTAAAAGCATATAATCAATAAAGTACGTGATAGGATGCGAGGAAACTATGTGCAACACCAATTGGCAGTCTATATGAATAAAAAGCTTTTAATTAATTTCATCGAAGCTTTTTTAATACATAAAAATTGTCAAATTTAATTCAATAATCCTTAAAAACTAAGATTTTATAATAAATCCTTCATATATATATTAGATATAGATCGCGAATTCTATGAAAAGTAAAAAATGCGTAACAGATAAGTGTGGGTAAGGTCGATACAAATTGCTTAAATCTTTGATGCTAAGTAGCATCAGGTTTGGTTAGAACTTTTGGTACATTAAAAAAAAATATCAAAATGTATACGCAAATATCAAAGCAGATGGGGATTAAGTAAAAAATCACAGGGAAGTACTTGCGTCCAAGTACTTTTTAGGGTTTTGTAGAAGATTAAGCATGCCCGTTATGTAATTATGATTTTATTCTTCGATCTCAAGGGTCCGGGTTCGATCCCCCGGGGGGTCACAATGTTTTCATCGGTAATAACGACTAGAAAAAATTCATTTTTTCAGACCATTTCCATCGCTTCACCATAAGGTATAACCATGAATTATTTCGAAATTTTAGGACCACCCGTTATATAGTGGTTGGGGAGGGGGGAAATTTTTGGGGTATATTTTGACTTATAAAATTAATAAAGAATGAAAAATTTAAAAAAGCAAATATATATTTGAATCCTACTCTCCACCAGCTTTCATATGATACCCAACTCAAAATTTAAAAAAAATAAAATTTTTGGCGCACTTCAAATTTTCGTGCCCAAAATTGGCAATTTTTTAAAATTTGGGATGAACTCCCGGAATTTTCATCGCCCCACAATAAGGCATTAGCATGAATTATTTCGAAATTTTAGGACCAGCCGAAGTATAGTGGTTGGGGGGGGGAAATTTTTTTTTTGGGTATATTTTGATTTTTTTACCCAATAAGGGATGCAAAATTTAAAAATGTATATATATCTTTGCGTCCTACTCTTCAGCAGCTTTCATTTGATACCCAACTCAAAATTTTAAAAAAATAAAATTTTTGGCGCACTTCAAATTTTCGCGCCAAAAATTGGCAATTTTTTAAAATTTGTGATGAACTCCCGGAATTTTCATCGCCCCACAATAAGGCATTAGCATGAATTATTTCAAAATTTTAGGACCAGCCGAAGTATAGTGGTTGGGGGGGGGGGAAATTTTTTTTGGGTATATTTTGATTTTTTTACCCAATAAGGAATGCAAATTTTACAAAAGCATATATATATTTGCGTCCTACTCTTCAGCAGCTTTCATTTGATACCCCACTCGAAAATTAAAAAAAATATAAATTTCTGAGTTTACAACATTTTTGCGAATTGCGCATGCGCACATTTAATTTTGAACTTCTGTATATTTTTCCTGTGGTTGGGTCAAAAAGTTACACCAGTATTTCAAATTTCAGCTCTATAGCTTAAACGGTTCGGGCCCTATGAACCAAAGAGCGACGGACAGACGGACACATCACCCTCGGCATAAGGGTTTTGAGAAGAATCTACAAAACCCTAAAAACAATACATATATATGTATATTATATTACATCAAAAATTCGCTTTGATCCTTCAATAATAAGATCAATATTTCTTAAATTACATTAAAACAAACAAATCTTCTTTTTTAATAATTGTTGTTATTATGCATGCTCAACAAAAGTTATTAAGGTAGAAGCTTGGATAAAAATAACTAACATTCTAATATAAAATCTGTTTGGGACAATCAGTCTCTATTAAGATATTTTTGTTTTCTTTTCTCAATATACCAATCAACATCGTTCACTATGAGTTAAGATGTAGAAAATATCAGTAGGAACAACGAACTTAATCTTTAGGGAAATGTTATAAACCCAACAAAATCTATTTTAATATACTAGAAGATGTCAGTACATTCTACGAAGTATGTAAATGTATATAAATGTGTTTTTTCTTTATGTCTAGAAGTATTTAGTTGATTTAAATGGATTGGTTGACGTGCCCTTTAATAAAAAGGTAGTGTGGAGGAGGTTAAAGGGACCCCCTGTACATTATAGATGCATTATGGAACAGGCGAGGCTATATATCTATAGGTTAATAATATCCTCTAAAGCCAAGAGTAAGGGGGAGGAAAGCTATAGGTTGACTGGAATATGCAGCCCCCGGTCATGCACGGCTTACCTCCTATAGCCAAGGACATTGCAACACGAAGTATACATACATACAACATGTAACAATACTGAATCAATACTCGAGCTTACAATCGACAAGGGCTTGCCTCCAATACTAACACTATGCAACTACCATTCTATGCTCAACCGATAAATCACTCAGAACAATAAGATGCCAAAACCAATCTACCATTATTTTGTTGTATGGAAAAAAGACCCATAGCAAAATATATTCAAAAAGGCAATAGTAAAGAGCCAAGAGAACAAACACATTTCAAAATGTAGAAAATAAGCAAATGAACAAAAAACCCTAAATATAAATATTACAATTCAAGCAATATAATTAAATGTATAACTGAATCCATTTTTATATATATATATATATATATATATATATATATATATATATATATATATATATATATATATATATATATATATATAGAGCAATAGAAAATATATGTTTAAAAAAATATTTTAATCAATATGAAAATTTAATAAAGTATATCAATTTCAAATATGGTGAAAATATTTCAGTGTTATATTACTTAGATATAAAATATTTAACGGTACGTTAGCGTCTTTTTTTGTGAAACCTCATGTTAGTTTTATAAAATTTTGTACGGATCTACTATTATTTCTTCCTACTTTCTATTTAATATGTAGTGTAGATACTCAGGCTTCATCAACGAAAGCTCTTTAATCTCTAAAACTAAGAAATACTGAATTTGTCAGCCAATAAAAAGAATGAAACTAAGAAAAGATAGGGTAGACGTAGAACATAAAGGTGATAAGCTAGGACACAACAAGATATTACGCTAGGGCGTGAATGCGTTGCTAGGGGTGTCTTTGTCACAATGGTAAAAGGTCAAGACATTACAATATGAAAAGGAAACAGAAAGGGAGTTGTGACGAGCGGCAGGAGGAATTCTAAATTCAAACTGGAGGGTGAAGTACAGCTTCGTACTTTCGCCCTTTCTTTTCTTCACACTCTTGAAATACACCAGAATGAAGCCGGGATGAAATACAAGCAGGAAACGCCTTGGCCCCTTTACGTTATTCTTGCCAAAAGTAAAAAGAACGAGGGATGGAAAGGATAAAGAAAAAAAAAATCTCTGATCTTATTGTAAAGAAATAGAGGGGGAGTCAGAGAAAGGAAAAGCAAAACATACATTCAAGTGCGATAAAGCAACCAGAGATATCCCAGACTGTGTAAAGGTTTAGACAAGTTTCTAAGAAGGTCTAGTACGGAGTCCCTACCCAAGGAAAAGGACCAACTTCCCCACCAAGGAAAAACCTTTTTTTTTAATATAATAAGATAATATATAATATATTTTTCTTATTAATAAATTTCATGCATTTTATATTATTTCACAACCTGTCAGTACATTTTAATCATGAAACATAATTTGCAATTTACTTTTATTTACCATTTATATAGTGGAACGGCAGGACCAGGGATGAGAATTACCCTAAAACAACCGCATGGGGATACTCCAAAAAATAATATATTCCATCCACTTTAAAGAAAAATCATGGTAAGATAATACAATAGCCAGAATAAAAATTGGCGATCTTTTGGAAAATCTTGCCGAACAAGTTTTTTTTTGTAAATAAAATTGCTTTATTTTCTTCGAATCGATTTCCAACTACAAGAACAATTCTTTTTCTCCAAGGATCTAAAAGGTTGAAAGTTTCAATTTCCAACAGTAGCTGGTTGCTGTTGGTTTGAAGCCGTTTGTCTAAATCCAAGCTTGAGTTCAACATCACAATGTGCCTTGGTGTGAGGATACTATGTCACAAACAAACGATTCCATTCTGTCTCCATTATTTAGAAACTGTTTCACTTGACTTCTCGCTTCTATCTTCTTACCTACCAATCTTATCAATTTATACCTTTCAACACTTAACTAAATAGATAAATCTGAACTTTGTTAAATTATTGTATGTCCACTGTCTACTGAAATTTAATTGAGAATCTTATTAATTAAAAATCGATTTTTAGAAATATATATAGAGAGTTAAGAAGAATAAGTTAAAAGCTAAAATATTTCTTCGCTGCCTAAATAAATACTTATTGTTTATATCTAATCGAAGAGAAAAGACCATACAAGGATCTCATAGAAAGTTAAAATAATGTATAAAATATATATATATACATATAGCCATTTTCTTATTTCAAAACTAAATATAATAGAAAAATATAAGATTATATTTTTCAGGTTGCTATACGAGTTACACAAATTTATCAATTAGTGCCCACGAAAAAAATGAAATTTCAAATGAAAAACAGTAAATTTAGATATAATATGGTGCATAAATGTTATAAATATCAATACTGACAGATAACGTTATAAAATAAATCGCCTTAAACATTGCACTATCACAGTTTATGGAATGACGAACTATTATAAATTAACTTAACGTCAAATAATAATGATATTAATTTATACCGAGGAGATTCGACAATTTAGTTAATTTATAGAAGTGAATAAATGAAGGATGGACTTGGTCTATGACAAAACCATTTTCGTATATAAATGGAATCTTTCACATAAACGTTTCTCTCTGAATAAATATCTGTGCTAATTTTTCAATCGCATTTGATAAAAAATGTTGGTCAAAAACTTTGTTAAAAATAGCAATAATATAGCCTCCTCAAGAGTTGCACCAACAGAAAAAGCTTGCGAAATCGAATAAAGAACCTACATGAACCTGGGACAAGTCTCATTGTTATAGTAGATTCCCATAACAAACAATCGGTCCGAGACTACTCGGAAAAACTTTCTCATATAGGAGTTTATAATTACTAAGCCCAGTGTTTTTCATTTATTAGTTTTCGTAGTTTCATAGGTACATTTATTAATTATTGACAGTTTCATCAAAATTTATCATAAAAATAACTTCTCCTCGGTGGGGAATCGAACCCGGCCTCTCTCCGTACGCGTTTCACCTTTTTTCCCCATGAAGAAGGCTTATATCTTAAGATCCGTATTTAAATGGACTACAATTTAGATCTTTTTTAATCAAAATCGTCAGCAGACCGTTTTCGAGAAATAATTTGTTTCACTATTTTTGTGTCTTTGGGAGGTAGCGCCCCCAAATTTGGAGCTAAATTTAATTTCTTGTTTTCGCCTCGGGGTATGATTTTTCTGAACATGTATGTCAAATCTGGTCAAAATCGGGCCAGCAGTTTAGGCGCCATGCGTCTGACAAGACGACAGACTCAGGGGGACCTCAAAACACATAAATCAATCAAAATCTTAAAATCGAATATTAGCGCCAGAACAATACTTTATACGAGAAAATAAAAATATTCCAACACATAGATCGTTGGAAACGTTTTTGAGGGAAATAAAAATAATATTTTTAAAAGGTTTTTCAAAAGGAAAATTTCGCTAACCTATCAAATTATAAAATTTCTTTGTTATCCACTAAAACAAAAGAACATGGTTTGTATTCCTAAAACAAAAAAACTAAGTCTTCTATGAACAGAAGTGATAAAATAAACGTTTATGGTTACCAAAGACAAGGAAACGTTAGGATAATAAACAAAAATATGACCTCTTCTGGAAACGTTATCTTTGAGCGTGTAATTGTTTCAAAGAGAGGAGTCAGTGTGACGCTTCTTGTGCCTAACTCAAATTAAACTTCATAAAACTGTTATGATACTTTGAGAGTTTTAGTGCCACAACCTTTTTACTGCTCTTTAATGCTTTTTCTTTCTTAGAGCAAAGCTTTACCCAGTTCCATGTTCTTTTCTCAAGGGCTGAGCTAAGGAAAAACCAACAAACAAGCTTTATGAATCTTAAGGGTACATCCCTATCTATGTCTACAAGATTATAACACATAACTTTATTTTTCCTATCGAATAATACGATTTAAGAGAGAAATATTAATAAAGTATTCTATAAGGAAAATTAGATTTTTATTTCAACAAAAAAAAGAGTATTAAAAATTAATTTCTTCAAATGGTAACAAAAAATGTATTAAAATATATAATTTATTTTTTTTTTTATGATAGAGAAAATATAAGACAAAAAATAAATTAGAATAATAATCTTAAGAAATAATTAATTAGATAAAATAATTAGTGGTGAAACTATAGAACTGTACCTAAAGTCCAAAATTCTTCTTACAGTAATACCTACATTTGCCTTTTTTCAGTAGGGGCACATTTATTATTACAAAAATATCTCTGATACGTTTCCCGGCATGGTCACTTAAAGATTTAATTGGTATTTAAATTTAAAAAATCTAATTTTTGCACGATGACAATACTTCCTACATGAGAAAGTTAAAAGTAAACAGTGCCATTTGTCTGTAATATTAAATGAATAAGTCTCCAGTAAACTGATTATGTATTCTACTCGGATGAGACATTAGTGGGAATAACGAAGTACCTCATTTAGAGACCTGGCTTGCCGCCATTTTGAATTTATAATAATTTCAAGATAAAAAAAAGTTTTATTCACTACGTTTTTAAATTTTCTGTTGAATCGTATGTAATGTTGATAATATAATTGTTACTGT
Organism: Gerris lacustris; assembly: GCA_951217055.1. Taxonomy (NCBI): domain Eukaryota; kingdom Metazoa; phylum Arthropoda; class Insecta; order Hemiptera; family Gerridae; genus Gerris; species Gerris lacustris. Next base: position 53,971,877 of record OX578280.1, read on the forward strand.
TATATAATAAATATAATGTTAGTGAAAAAAAAAAAATAGTTCCGAATTTATTTACTTCACATAAATGACAACCATCTAGAGAGCTGATCTTAAACCTATAAAAGGACAAATCTTTGTACAACGGATCTCCCCAACACCAAATCTAAACCGTGCCATCGATATATTTGAAGTAATATAATCGATGTATTTACTGTTTTGCTGTCATTCAATGTTTATCTCTTATTTATAAAAATCACAAATTTGGAACCCGTCAAAATGAAGATTGTAAATACGGGATATGGCAAAACAAATAATATAACTTGCGGATTTTTTCCGAACAGCAAAATTTGCTGAAAACCAATTAAATTCTGCTGAAACATGGCTAAAAGTATTAAAATAATGCATTGTCATCGTGTTCTGAGCTATGCTAAAAGTTTCAAATGTCAAGCTATTCGAGAAGTTAGTTAGAAATCGTTTGCCAGATTTGTACCGGACAAACAAACAAACAAACAAACAAACAAGAAAGCAAGCTAATAAAAACGTAGTAAAAAAAAATAACAGTTCTCTTTAGAAGTTAGGAGCTATCCAAAGATATAATATAATGGCATTTTTCGAACCATACACGTAAGGTGTAATGTCACCCTTCCTATGATCCAAAAACACGTAAAGTATTATACCTTTCGAAAAATTCAAAATGAAGATGTCATAGTCTATGTCGAAGCTGTCGTCCCTAAAATAACGAAACTATATTTTTTATTGTACGATCTACAATGTTTTTGAGGGTAGCGCCCCCAAATTAGGAGATAAAATTCATTTCTTGATTTCGCCTCGGGGCATGATTTGTCTCAACATGTATGCCAAATTTCTTCGGCCCAGTAGTATCAATTTTTAAAAACCACTTGTTCGGACTCAGGAGACTCAAAAACGTGTAAATCCATCAAAATCTCAAAATCGATTTTCGCACTATCACACTACTTTGTCTTTTATATTTTAAAGTAAAAATTACATACATCTTATAAATGTAAAATACTTCGTTAAATTAATGCCAAAGAAAAAAAAATAAGAAGAAAAAGAAAAAAACACAAAAAAAAACCAGATGATTAAATTAATGAGTTAATAGATAAAAAGCAAGATGAGTGACCGCGAGGGAGAAACTTTTCTAATTAAGAAAATTGAGTAAAAGCTTTCCTGAAACTCTACTCTAAAAAACATCTTACTCAAATTTAAATTGAATTCTCATTAAATTCAGGGCGATGCTAAAGGAATTCCATTAGAGTAAATTAAAATGTGTTAAATTAAGAAAATAACGTTTAAAAAAAAATTCTTTAACAATTTTTACATAATGTTAATTTGTAGTTATATTTATGTAAGAATTTAAAAAGTTGTTAAACTAAATTTAAAGGAACATAAAACTAAAATTAAAATAAGTTAATATAAATGTAAACAATATTAATATAGTAATATTTCTTATCAATAAATACCAAAAATAAAATATAATATTAATTCATATATAATTCACTTTTAATACTTTAAAAAAAAAAAAAAAAAAAAATATACATTGATGAATTAATAAACGAAATTAGGTTAAAATATTAAGTTGTTTTTCATTCTCCGCACAAAGTTTCAAAATGCCTCTATTAGTCCAACTTTTGTCTCCCCCACTTCCAGTTAGTCAATTGACCCAATTACTTTAATCGTCTTGGCTTTTTTCCACTCAAAAATGTCCTTTGAATTTGTTCGTCCAACTCTCTCGGCAAATATTTATTTTTCTATCTCTTGGTTTTTCTTTAATAAGGGTTTTTTTTTTTTTTTTGTTACATCTCTCTCACCTTTAAGTAAAAACGAAGAAAAATAACATTTCTCACTTTCCTGGTGTGATATTCGTGGAATGGTCTTTATAGCAAAACATTAACACTTTACAAGGTTCATACATGGTTTGTTTTATTTTGCTCCTTCGTTCTTTAAAGAAAATACATAATTTTAAAAAATAATTAAGATATATTACTCCTCTGTATTTAAATATTTACTTAAAATATCTAAAGGCAGTATCACTTAAAATCGTATTCGTTGTTCTATATAACCATTCTTTAATAAATACAAAAATTATCTTTATCTACGATTCATACGCATTTTATCTCAGTTTAGAAGCGTAGAAAGTCATTCTTTTCATAATTGTATTCATTGCGCATGCGTGTTTCATAATTCTTCACCTCATCGCACGACTAGCGTGTTTTGCTTACATTTAACAAAACTAATTTGCTCTTTGTTTAATTAAAGTAACTGTTTTTTCTGTATTTAATACTTAAATTAGATAAAATACGGTACCGCTACTCGTGTGGTTTTACTACCCTCGCTGTTGCTCGGGTGCAAACTCCACACTCGCATGCAAAATGCTACATTCCGCAATAGACGCGTAATGTACTTTTCAAAAATCATTCTTTTGCTATTTCCTTAAGTTAAAAGATACCTTCAAAAAAATTGAGTAGTAATTCTACTTTATCACACCAGAACCTGAGTGAGATGATGAAATTCCTATAACTTCAATATATTTTGTAATCTTTTATAATAATTCATAAGAAAAGTCATTTATGTCTTAATGCCATTTTAACGAAGTTTCATCTTTTTTCTCTTCTGTCCCACCTACGTATCTTAGTAAAATGCCTTAAGAACTTTAATACACGTTTAAATAACATTTACAAACATTAGTACGAAAAATAAGATTATTTTAAATCGTGGCTTCATGCATTGATGGTATCATGTAATTATAGCAATAAGATTATTTTATAATATTGCTTCCGAGCTTACAGAACATAGAGGAAGCTATGTAATCGTTTGAAGAATGTATTAAGTTATGTATTAAGTTAAGTTTGAAGTATATATTAAGTTAAAGAATGTATGTTTGAAGAATGTTGAATGTAATCGTTTTGAAGAACATTTTATAAGTCTCCGATTTCAAAAATTCCAAGACATCAGGTAACATTTTTGATTAATATCTGTCTGTCGCTCAATTTCGCGAACCTACATATCTTAAAAACTATTGTCCGATTTTAATGAAATGTGGATGGTAGATCATAATTAGCCTATTCTTGGTTCCATATGTTTTCAATATTTTGAGCCCATTGGTTTCTCTTACGCAAAAAGTATTTTACCTACGACCTACAGCTTTAAAAGTGCTCATTTAAGAAATTAGGATGGTTGTTTGAATATATCCCACAGATGGTCCCAGATAAATGTCAACCGTCTATGCTCGTTAAAGTTTGCTATATTGGTACTTTAATTCATGTAAAAATCAAAACAAGTTTGACAGATTTAAAAATAAGGGGGGAAATTTAATACATTTGACAATAATAGCTTGTAAAAGCATAAAATCATTAAAATGAGAAAGCAATGTGCTACATTAATTGGTAGAATAGTTTTAAATAATAACAAATAATTAAATTTGTATAAGTAATTTATATTATAATTGCTAGATCATTATTGTTACATACTTCTAAGTTGTATCATATTTTAGTCTTACTTTTTAAACCAGATTCACTTCAATAAAATACCTAAAATTTTCGTTTACGTTATATTATCCTGACTTTCAAACAGTAAAGATTTAATTTGATTTATTTAAGTGTTATGATTTGGGTTGTAGGAGAGATAATAATTTGACGAGAAAGCTTGACATAAACAATACAGATTATTTATTTATATATATATATATATATATATATATATATATATATATATATATATATATATATATATAGAACGGAAGAAAATATTAAATAAGGAGCCAAAAAGAAATGCTGGAACAAGAGAGGTTTAAAAAAAGGGATTCTCCCAAAATGAGAAAATGAGATGATAAGAAGATCTTAGATAGAATAAAGAGTAAAAAATATAAAAAAAGCAGAAGAAAACGACACAGAAAAGTGAAAAACTGTAGTGAGGAATCAGGTTGAGGAATCGGGTCTAAAGAGAAGAAGGAGGAAGAAGGGATGAGAAATGATTGGATGGGTAAAGGGAGGAGGTTTTCCAGCAGAGTTTTCCCATTCCTTTGTGATTTCGTGCTAGGACTGTTACACCTCTCCCTCCTAGCTGAGTGATCAATGTCTTCTAACTCCCCTTGCTACAGTTTGGTACCGTCGTACCAGCCGGCGCCGTAATGCCGTACCAAGGCACGGGCTTGAGCCAAACCCGCCCTAACTCAAACTCACTAGAATCCCATTCCCCTTTTTTTCCCCTAAAAACTAACTGCATCCAGACATAACACGAATACAACCCGTAGGATAAAAACCTGAGGGAAAACGTGAAAAGGTTATTTCACTTCTAAAATGGAATCATACAGAACTAAAAACCTTTTTGCCTAGAAAACAAAATAGCGTTTTGAGTATTCTCTCTCCCCCAACCATTCAACCTATTCTGTTACAAAATATCCAAAACGACTTTTCACCCCTTCATTTCTCTCCAAAACTGATGTAAAAGACACCCCTTCTCTCTTTCGGTAAAGCCGCTAGGTAAAATAAATGGTGATAAATTATAGGTACAGACTTTTTTTACAGCTAGGTGATATCTCCCCTCCTTTCTGGAAACCTTAACACGAAAAACCATTAAACATTATTCCTAGAGATAGCATCGTAACAAACGAATCAAACTAAAAGATTAAACGGTGAGGAAATCATAATGTTTAGTACCGCAACAGGAAACTAAAAGATGATTACATATTCTAGCGTAATGGATCAGATTAGGATATGACTCATAGTTAAATCATACTAATTAGTGAATAAATCAATAAGTTAAGCAACTATTTTAACAATTATAAGCTCGTTAAATCCCTTAAAAAATAATGCTTAAAGTACTAAATAACGCTATATTCGTACTACAAATTAAATAATTCTAACCCATAAAGTTTTTAAAACCCAGTTCTTTTGAACGGTTGAAATTGCATCGTAATCAAGTAAGTATTAAAGTATGTATAATGTATTCTGTACCAATTTTTGTTCGAAATAAAATGTGTATTCGACATTTTGAGCCACTTTGATTACACATACTTCTAGTACACAAATATTGTACCTAATGTACATACGACTAGGTACTATAAAAGGGGAAAAAGTGTTTATTGTCATCTAAGAGAAATTATTAGAAAGGCCAAAAATTACAAGGAAAGACAATTTTTATTTTACCTTCATAACCTATACTAAAAAATTTAAAATACACACAGTGAAAATACAATACTAATTTGTGTGCGTTTGTATAATCATATATATAAATATTTAATAGCTTGCCAAAAAGATCTTACCTAATTATTTTACAAATATTATTAAATATAAATATACAAACTAACACAATAAAACTAAATGCACAAGAACTTCTTTTCTCCTAACCTAAGTAGATTCTAATCTAATATTTCAATAATAAAAGAGAGATAGAGAGAAAAAAAAATGTAAGAAAAGAGACATATACAAAAAAACTTCATACGTAACAAATATAAAAAACTTATGAAAGGTTTTTAAGAATATTTCTAAAGAAACGAAAAAAAAACACCCTCTTAAAAAAAGTAACCCGAAGTTAAATTTAGCGAAAAAAAGTATAGATCTACCTACGAGTTTTTGGGGAGTTCAACAAAAAGAAAAAAAAATGTCTCATGTTTCACGAACAAGACGCTTTTGACGAGGTAGGTTGGGGTTAAAATATGTAATGTAGGGGGATGCGAGAAAAGTATTTTCCAGCTGTGTAGCTGAAGTATGAGAGCTTTCCCTACCTAAATTTTAATACGATGAGATCCATTTTCACTTTCCATTCTGAGAAAAGCCTTCGCGTATTCTTCGTTCCATTTTCCACGGTGTTAAAAACAGATGGAAACCAACAGCAGTCTTGTTTTTCCAATTATTTCCAAAACTTTTCTTTCTGGATCTGAGAAGGAGGAAGTTTCTTGTTTCTTAATTTATAAAAACCCCCAATTTTCCTTTCTTTTTCTCCTCTTTAACCATTTACTAAGGGTGCGTGTTTCTTTCTTTGTTTCTTCAGTCTGTACTTAAAGAAATGTAAACAGAATGTCGAATGACTTTTGATTTCGAATCCGGGACTAATTTAATAAAATATTAATGAGAAATTAGTACTTAGCTTTTCAAAAAAAAAAAAAAATGTTTTCCTTAAAATATTTATTTTTGAAAGCACGGTTATACTAACAATATTGTACTCGCTGTTTCTAATTTTTTAAATAATAAAACAGGTTTAAAAATAGAAAACTAAATGAATTATTATTGAGACCATAATTTATTTTAAAACAAATAGCTGTTCATCTATTAATGTATATTAATAAAGTAATTAATTTGCATCGCATTCGTCTAAAGCAACTAGGTTCAAATCCTACAAAGGTACGACATGATTTACACAAATCTCACCGATTAGCCGAATAAATGGGCTGATCCTCATTACTTGAGTCACTTGGTTAGCTAACCCCTCTCATCAGGATTTCACTCATCCTCCTAGGAGTGAATAGGAACTAAGTCTAACTAACTGAGATAATATCAATTTGTCTATATTTTTTTTTTATCCTTATAATCTTTTCATACAAAAATGGTTATGTTTTTATCGTTTTCCATTTATAAACGTAACTTTCACTTTTTTGCTTCCAAGCTTACCGAAGGTAACGGAAGCTATGTGATCGTTCTGAAGAACTAAAAATTTTTAGGTCTCCGATTTCAAAAATTCCAAGACAGAAATCCGTTTCAGACATCAGGAATCATTTTTGGTTCCGTGTCTGTCTGTCGGTCGGTCTGTCGTTTAATTTTTGCGAACCAACGTATCTTAAAAACTACACGTCCACTTTAAATGAAATTTGGGTGGTAGGTCATGAGTAGCCCATTGTTGGTCCCATATAAGTTTTAACCTTCTGCGCTTATTTGTTTCTCTTCCACATGCGCACAAACATACATTAATTTACACCTATAGCTTCAAAAGTACTTATCTGATTTAAATGAAACTTTTCGAAAAAATCTGATCGAAAGTAGCCCGCAGATAGCCCCAGATTACTTTGAATCGTCTGCGCTCTTTAACTATTGCTTAATTGATACTTTAATTCAAGTATAAAATCAAAACAATTTTGACAGATTAAAAAAACGGAGGAAACAATTAAACAAATTAAACAATAATGGCTTGTAAATGCATAAAATATCAAATTAATAATGTACGTGATAGGATGCGAGGAAGCTATGGGCCATACCAATTGGCAGTCTATTTAAAATGGATTAACCGAAATAATTATTTAATTTTGATTTTAGGACGTATTGTCGACGGATTACAAAATAAGAGTTGGTTTCTATTCACCCACTCCGTAAGTACTAAATTGCAAAAGAAGTATTAGGATGTACAAGAAAAACATTCTGTGTCAATTAAGATGTGCTAGATGTTATCTAAGAATGTAAAAGAGGTAAAATATAATATTAAGACTGCTTACAAATCATCGCACTCGAGAGAATCCAATTCAATTTTATATTTAATGTAGCATATTTAACTCCTTTAATTCTTAAGTTTACTGTAAGGAGTACTTGTTTTTTTTTTTCAGAATTTGTAATTCTCTAATTTTAATGTATTAGTAAAAAGCCTTAATATGTAAATTTTGGATAATAGTAATTTTTAAATTTGTACAGAAATTTATCGAGAAGTTATTTGTTACAATGAGTATTTTGTTATGTTTTGTTATAAAAATTATAAGGGCTAACGATTTTACTAATATTAAATAAATTAGCCTTTACCCCGCGCGAGGAACAGGCTAGGAATCAGTTGGTTTTGTTTCCTATTATCATGTAGGCCATCAGGTAATGGTAAAGGTATCAGGTAAAAGTTCCGAAGCCTTCATAAAAAAATAATCAGGACAATATTATACACCATTCATTCCATTATTTTTTAATAATTTAAGTTTTATGTAACATAATAATTTCAATCAAACCAATTCTAACTAATAATTCAAATAAATCTAGGTAATAATTCTTAAATAACTAATACCTAGTTAAAAGGAAGATCTCGGGTCACAGTTATGCACTTGGGAACCCACAATACTCTTATGCATATTGTGCATAAGCAATAAATTAAACATTTCTATACATAAATCTCAGAATTGAAAATTAGTTAGATACTTTTTTATTACATACATATGATAACCTAATTCTATATAATATAAAATATAATACGCAGGTTACTTTATTTTTAAAAAATACCCTGCGAATTGCTATTCGAAGCCAATTTTAAAAATAAAGTAAATGCAATCAAATTAGTTCATAATTAATTATTAAAGAAAAACCCATAAAAAAGTAAACAGTATGTATACATAATATGATGGTATTAATAATACAAACGTAAACAAAGCAAGTGACCGAAAAGAGTAGTTTTAAATCACATTTTCGTTTTTAAGTTAAAATATTAATAACCCAGATTGTCGAGGAAAATTTGTAAAACGTGTTCTTTAACTTAATAACTTTGCTGGTTCTACTCAATATTTTCCGATGAATCTAAGCCTATAACATGCGCTACATATAAGTGCATGTCACTGCATAAAAATTAATGGAATTCGTTCAGCCATAACATGGCATCAAACATACATACATACATATAGAAAGACAGGGTTATGGTTAGTGTAATGTATGAAAGCTTAATTTACTTTTGAGCGGTAGTGGAATAATGTTCTTATTTTGAAGATCAATGAAAACCCCATATACAATGTTTAATATCACAGTTAATTGAATCGGTAGTCTCGGCTGTGAAATGTAACAGTTTAAACTGCATTTATTCAACCTCAAATAAATTAAGGTTAGTTGAATAATCAAAGTCTAACGCAAGATATCTCATATTAACGGTATATTGCATTTAGATTTGTACTGATTCATCCCACATTTTTATTTCTATTTGACTATAAAGGTTTCGAATCCGTAAAGTGATTAATCGGTTAAACTGCTCGACAAAGCTATTACATTTTAATATAGCTGTTTAAGTTCAAAAGCACTTACATGTTAGCTTTTGTAGTTGAAAATCGAAGGATAATTTTAAAGGAAATTGCACGTTATAATGGTAATTCACTAAAAGAGAAAACAAAATTTTGGCAATAGTTTTAGTTGAGGAAAATTGCTATGTATTGAGAACATTTCAATCAGCCTACAAAGAGATTAATAAAGCTTTTTAATTATTTTGCAATAAAATGTTGTACACTAAAAAGTTATAAGTTACTCCCACGAAACAAAGACGGAATGCGACAATGGATTGATGACAATTTAAAAGTACCAAGCAATAACTAACCCCTTTTGCTTACCATATAATACCTAATCAATACTGTGAGAAAAGTTTGCTGCTAGTTGAATTGACCGTTTGTCTGTAAATAAACTTGTTTCGCAGTTACGACCAAAAGCGTAGTTCAATTTTCTTTGCATTTAACAAGGATGTTCCTTGAAGTCATAAAATTTTATGACTATACGGTTTATTTAAATTAAATTATTATTTTTTTGTTTTTGGAAGCGAGGTCTACTGATCACAGAACTACTACTTTTAACAATTAGAAGTAACTAGGAGTGAGAAAATACCAATTCTAGAAGCAATTTTAAATGGATTGTGAGAAGCAATCTAGGGGTTAAAGATTCTGTTAAGATTGGCCAGTTTTAAGATGAAAATGAGAATTGGGAGGAGAAAAGGAGAGAAGCCCTTAAAAGGCGTACGGAGAAAGGATCTCTTCAAGTACCTTAGAACTACAAAAGGGACGAATTCTTGATGTTGAGGGAAAATAAGGGAGAAATAGGGCTAAGGTTGAGTTTTAATTAGCAGTAATTAGGGATGTGATTAGACGTGAGGGAAGAGATGCTATGTTGAGAAGAGAAGGCCTTGTCTTTGTACTGTGGAGCCAGTGCCTTCGGCTTCCACGGCCTAACGAGCCACTAGGAATTGCCTTCATTTGCATTCTATCTGCTTTTAGTCCTTACCCAGCCTAGGATAGCATGCTGAGCAACTCCACTCTAAGGGTGATAGAGGAGAACCCCTAGACTACAGTAGAGGACCTGGATGAAAAGAGAGAGGCGAAACCCTTCAAACACTGAAACCAAGTAATGATTCAACTCTAACAGATGAATGGAGACCTACATCTCCCTTTGTTTTGTCCTATCATTAGAATTGTAGAAAGAAGCAAGGCAACACGTTTTTAAACTATTGTTAATCTCGCTGAAATTGTATCGACAATTTCCTGAGAAGTGCGAAGTTCTTAAGGAGGCATTCACTGTTAAATGTTATTAAATCAAAGCTGATGTCAAGATTATAAAACTTAGCCAATTACAAATATTACTTCCAATGTAGAAGGAAAATAAAACCAATTAGACACTTTAACACTGATTTATTAACGAAGTGGAACAAGAAGAATATTAATTTATCCTGACTAATTTAACCAGGATTTACATAGAAAATGCGCGTAATCTCTCAAGCAATATCAAAGCCCTCGTGCAGTAAGTGCCTCTGACACCAGTTACAATTTAATTACCAAGCAAGGACAAAATCAGGGTTAAATACCGCCGTGGTTTCTATTAAATAGGCATTTACGACATTATTAATAATACGCAACCTATAAAAACTAAAATCTAATAAAGTATAATTCCCAACAAAAACCAAACCGTGAAAAAAGAGCCCCTACGTTCCAAAATCCCTACCAAAAAAGTCACCCTATCAAAGGAGTGATAACTATATTGTGGCCAAGTCAGCTCTTTTAAGTCCATAATCTCTCTTCACTCTTACTTACAGCCAGACTGCTCATTTTTTTAATTGCTTATCACTTGGCCAATTTCTGAATGAGGCATAAAACAGACGGATCGGATTTAGATATTTGAAAAAGAATTGATAAATTTTAAAATAAATTAAAACAACAAAATAATTTAAATATAAGAGAAGAAAAGACTTATTTAAAGCTGCGAAGTCGATACTTTTAATCAAATCCCCCTTCTCTTTAATTTCGGGCACTATTTAATTTGCTTAAGTGGATTTATCTGAAAAAAAAAAAAAAAAACAGCTCCTGCGATTAAAAAACAAAATATATATTCCCCGAATAAAAAAAGCTAAATTAGTTTTAAAGTTATAAAAAAAACATTTTTACTCCGTTAAGAAAACGTTCATTCTTTAATTGTAGACTCAGAATAGCTTGAGGATTTAAAGAGGGCGAAGAACGGGTAAGAAAATTTAATACTTTACAAAATAAAAAAGACTAGGACTTTTGGGGAAGAATGGCGAGAATTAAATTGACATTTTTATATTTATTTTTAATTTAAGATTTAAAACTAGTTTTATAGAGTAAGTCAAATTAATACTACTTTTCATTATGATATCACAACTTGACATCTTTGCATTACCTCTTAGTAATTGATTAGCGAACAATTAAGTAATAAATTTGTAAACTTTATCCGGTTTTAGTATTAATAAAATATTGGTGTCATAAGTAACAAAAGCTAAACTGTTTCTTCATTTGATAGAGCGCTATGGAGACATTCTATAGTAATTTAATAGATAATAATTCACACTAAAGTATTTAGTTAGATATCAAGATGGCGACGTGACGTCCGCAGAGAGCGTTTATAGAATACAATATTAAGATGATGATTCATGGTAGGAAAGAGAGCAGAGACTAACGTTAAGAGATGAAGATAAAGCATCGATGAGGGAGTTAGGAAAAAGCATCTGACTCTAGATGAAGTAAGAGGGAAAAATAAAGAATCGTAAGGAATAAAAAGATAAAGGTAGGAAGATTATTGGAATTTATGGCTCCTGTAATGGCTCATGAATAAGTGAGGTGAGGAAAAAAAATGTGTATGTAGTTTGTGAGCTTGGTTTCCAATATTTCTTCAGAGTTGTAAAAGTCGTCTAAACTCGGTCCGTTTTCCGATTCGGATATAGATCTGGTGGTGTTTTGACGGTTTCGTCTAGTCAAGAGTTAGTGAGTGATGTCTGTGCGTGACTAATTCCATATAACCTCTTGGAAAGGTGCGTATAATATTGGGCCGTGTCGCCAACTCACTCAGAAGGAGGTGGAGTCGAGGAGAGAGAGAGAGTCAACGTGACTTCCTGGGACGTGGAATAATTACGGAACATCCGAAGGAAAGCAAGCACTAAACAAGACCAAGAAGCAGACCGCAGACTCCGTAGGATTTCGAGGGTTCTGGTAATAGATAGGATTATGGAATTTCTCCTGATATACAGAAGCTTTTAGAATCAAACAATGCATTCTTGATTTTTGTTGGATTTTCGACAGAGGTCTCCTTACAAATCTCAGAAAAGAATAGCACATTACCCAAGCGTAAAGGTCTAAAAAAAAAGGTTTTATTCCATTCTTTACTTAAGTCAAAACGAAACCTATAAGTTAAAACAAAAATAATACATTTTGTGAATATAATTAATAAATATTGAGTAGATAATGAGGAATACTTATAAACTTGTTTAATTCTTAATTATAAGAAAGTTTACAAAGTATTTTAAGTATTCTTTAACTCTGTTATCAATTTATTCAATAGCATTACCTCAAAAATTCATTAAGCTAAAGCTATTTAATCGTCTACCCTAATAATTAAAATCTTTCGAACTGTTTAAAGTACCGTAGAATTATTCCTATATAACGCTAATCTCTTTCATTTTGAGTCATTTCTTGAAGAAAACTACAAAAGTAATAGTGAAGAAAGGCAGGAATTCATTAGACTCGTGAAGACTATATTCAAAGTCAACGTATGTCCCCCCTCCTAGTGATAATAATAAGTTTGAACGAGATGACAAGCTGCTTTTGACACAAGATGAAGTCATCTGGTACCGACTGAAGTTAATGTCATACATTATTAATCTTCACTTTGACAACTTTACTCTGTCTAACTTATAGACATGTCTTAGGTAATGTGAATATGTTTGAACAGTTATTAACGAAGACCTTCAACTAGCAAGTCAATTATCAAGTATAATTTTAAAATAACTTAAATAACTTAACTTCTACTTTTTAAGTATTTATATTAATTCAATAATTGTCTTTAATCTAAAGTGTCATCTTGGTTCTAAAATTGAATTATTTTATAGGTAATAGGTAATTAGTCAAATTAAAGATAATTATATTACGTAGATATTTAATTATTTCTACTATTTCCTTGTGATTGTATTTAATATATGCTTAAGGATTATTAAAGTTCAAATCTAATTATTTTATCCTAGGCTTAATTCTCACTAGAGATTCCGGAATCCGATTCGCGAATGAATAAGATTAATAAGACGCGCAAATGGCACCCCGTTCAGAATACGGTTCCGGTAGGCGATTCGTAAGAGATTCTGAAGTCCAGCCGTATTAATTACCGTATAAATGTAATTATAGTATCATATTTTCTAATAAATATATTATGTACCTTAAATAAAATATTTTAATTTTAAATATTATAATAACTAATATAATAAATTATTTAATTATAAATATAATATTTTATATATATAAAAATATTAATTCACGTTAAATTAAATTCAGTTCAAAACTTTACATTTGAGGTAAATGAGATGCACTCACAGTTTCCGGTAGCATTTCTTGACTTTTTTAATTAAATACCACATTGCAAAACATTGCCGCCCATTTTTTAATTGAAATAAAATACGAAGTTCAACTGACTATGAGGATAAAGTACAGTGGTGAGTGAGTGAGAGCAGAGGTAGGAAAAGTGAATGGTTCTTTGATCTCAAGTTGATTTATTAAATCTCATTCACGGATCGTATTAGCGAATCAGATTCCGGAATCCCAGTGTAAATAGCAAGCATACGAGAAATTTAAAAGAGAACGCAGATTAAAAGCATTTTATATTCTGGTTAGCTATAACAATGGAGATTATTCAGAAGGTATCTTCAACTCTATTTGTACCAAATTCAAAATTCAACCTAATTCATGTAAGTGTACACTGTACATCGTAAGTAGATGAAATCGTAGCGTGAGGATATAAATACTTACCTAAACTTATAATCTACCCTAAACTTATAATCTAAATACACCTTTTACATTTAAAAATTATGTTTAATTATTAAAGCGTATTTAAAATAAATTAATTGAGATCTGAATCAATATTATTGTTACTAACCAATATACATAAATCACAACATTAAATTTGAAAAAGTATAAAAAATAATCTAATCATACCCCAGAAGAACTTAAAAAGATGTTAGTAATTCTCTTACCTGAAACAATAAAATATAAATAACAATTAATAAAAATAATAAAGCTGAAATTATTTACAACATAAATAAATTGATAAATAATTCGTAAAAAATTATAGATATATGATCCTAAAATCCCAAGCACCTCTCTTGAAAAATGTGATCTATTTTCCTCAAATGATCGCAATGTTAGAGGTGGACAATAGATGATGATTTAGTCTATACTAATGACCGAATACTGTTGCCAAATAAAAAGAAAGTTAAATCCCAAAATTATAAGATAAATGAACTTTTTATATACTACGTTTTTAAATTTTCTGTCATAAATCATAAATTTGAAACACGTCAAAATGAAGATCGTAAATATGGGATATGTCGAAAGAAATAAAATAACTTGCGGATTTTTTCCGAACTAACTTTCCATACAGCAAATTTGCTGAAAACTAATCTGCTGAAAGATGGCTAAAAGTATTAAAATTTCAGCATCAAAGTGATAATTGTTTTAAATTCTTTATTAATTTTGCATCGCCGGTTTTTCTATTAGCCTTGAGAGGGCAAAGAAACAATTTTTTTCGGATTTTTTTTTTCCTTTATTCGTACATTAAACTCTACAAATACACAAAATTTCAAGTTTCCTGGATTGCTAGAAGTTCCTCAGAATTATGATGAGTCAGCCAATCCAGTTACAAAATAACAAAACGTTAGACTCATATATCTTATGAACTAATATGGGTAGAGGTGCGACATTTTTATACCAGGTCCAGTTTGTAATGAACTCTAACTTATAATTTTACAAATCTAAGTATCTTTTACGACTTTTGAGTTGGTTCCAGAAAAAGATGGTACGGCTTTGCTCGACTTGGCCGGGGCTCTGGCGTGTCCCCATGTAAAAGACTGCGTGCGTTTTATAAGATACATAAATACAGAATATGAACGAAAGAAACACTAAATTTTATAACTGGCTGTCCTATTCAGGTTGGTTGTATGTCAGTATGATTTTGTATACAAGTGTGGAGGAGCAAGGATAATTAACCCACGAGGTTTTTTTCCAGTTATTAGAAACCACCCTATCCTCTCTAGTCTACTCAAAGTCTTTTGATAACAACCTCTCCCCTAGGTTGGCTTTGTGTCACTCAAGTCAAAAGAGTTATTAGGGGTAAAAGAAAAGAGAGAAAGAGCCAGTCTCGGCACTGGTAAAATTAAAGTTGCAGACTCAAAAACACACAGAAAAATGAGATACTCTTAAAAAAAAGTTGCTAACTAGAAAAAAAGAAAAATAGTTTTTACGTATAAAAGGAGTTTATACGTCGAAATACTGCTCATAGCTTTTTCACCCCCACCTTTTTATTTGCTATCTCTTTTCACCTAAAAAACTCAGATAAGAGATATATACAATACATGTCTGGTAGTTTTGGTCTTGTATGTAATATCACTCGACTTTTAGTTGTCTCAAATTACAAACCGAGTTAGGTTCTGGGAAATTCATGTGAGAACAGTTTTTCTTTTGAGTTATTTAAAAAGATACATTTATATAATAAAAGAAAGAAAAACTATATACATCTTTTTTCATCTACAGTTAAAATAAATTAAAATAACAAATAAATAAATATGAACTATACATATTGTTGTAAATTTTAATTATATCACTGAGTTTAAGCACAAGCAAGAAATATAACTCTAAGAAGCAAAATGATCAGTTTATTGTCAAACTAACGGGTATCTATAACAGTATATTACAGACATGAAACCGATCTTTATTAAATTATTATTCTCTGAAAAAAATATATTTTGCAGTTTAAAATAACACAGATTGATTTATCGCCGGTTTTCACCAATGTGACAGATACATTTTGTTTAATTATTAATTAACATAGCCCTAGAACTTAGTTTTCGCCTTCTATGAATGCAGTCAGAAAGTTAAATAAAAGCGTGTGAAAACATATAATTTCTTTTTGGTTTCTTTTGTAATAGAAGGTTACAAAAAGGTTATACATTAAAAAAAAAGAAAATAGAAAGGTTACGCCAAATCAAATTATACCTAAAACAATATAAATTTCTATGATTTAACTCTGAGTAAAGTTTTCTCTTTGTCTTCAAACCTAGAGTCCTAAACCTTTGTCTACCTTATGGAGAAAGGGGAATTTAACCTACAAGACTAGGAAATATCATGATAAGTGAAAGATATATATTTTTAAATTAAGACTTACTAACCATCTTCGTTAAAAGTCAACTAAATTTTAATACCTACTGTCACAATACAAATTTAATATAATCTGCCAATTAGTGGGGCACATAGCTTCCTCGTATTCTATCACGTACTTTAAGATGTAATGCTTTTTATTTTTACATTTATTTAATTGCTACCCCCCCCCCCCCTTCTTTTTAAGTAAAATTTAGCAATATTTTAAGTGTACAGGCGGTTCAAATTAATCTGAGGCTTTCTTCGGAATTTTTAACACGTGTTAAGAACAAAAGATTGACCGACGGACCAACCTTCAGACCAACCAAAAAACCGACGGACAGACACGGGACCAAAAGCGGATTTTTATCTTTGAATTTGTGAATTGGAGAATTTTCGTTCTTCAGAACGATCTTTATGGCTACTTAAAATGTGCATTTAAAGCGTGCAAAAAGTTACTTTATAACACCAATCTAGATTTTTATATATAAGTTAACCTTTTGGCACCATTTAACAATATTTGGTGGACTAAGTTCGTCTGCGGGACATGGCTTGGTCATAGACTTTAAAAAAACAGACAGGTGGAGAGCGGCCATGTACCATCTATTTTGACGTACATTTGTCATTTTCATAATATTAGTTTGTCAAAATGGGCGGGATATTGCCTTTCACCACCGGTCTGTTTTTTTAACAGGCTTTGTCCCCCAAAACGAACTTAGCTGACCACATATTCTGAAAGTGCACCCTAAAGTTTACCTTATACACAAAATTGCATCGATATCGGCCCAGTAGTTTAGGGTTCACACGTCTGCACAGACAACAGACAGACATTTTTTTAAAACCACTTTTTTGGACTGAGGGGTTTAAAACGTATAAATACATTAAAAACCTCAAAACTGAATTTTCGCACCGATTTTTAACTCCATTGTCGATTTAATTAAAAACATATACTGTCAAGTGGTGTGGTACATAGCTTCCTCGCATCCTATCACGTACTTAATCGATTTTATGCTTTACCAAGCTATTATTGTCTAATTTATTAAATTGTTTCCCCGTTCTTTTAATCTGCATGTCAAAATTGTTTTGATTTATTACATGAATTAAAGTATCAATTTAGCAAAAGTTAAACAGCGCAGACGGTTCCAATCAATCTGTAGCTATCTACAGCAAAAGTTAAACAGCGCAGACGGTTCCAATTAATATGTAGCTATCTGCGGGTTACTTTCGTAAACTATAAACGTTTCATGCAAAACAGATAAGTACTTTTGAAGCTATAGATGTAAATAAATGTATGTTTGTGCGCATGTGGAAGAAAAACAAATGAGCGTAGAAGGTTGAAACTTATATCGGACAAACAATGAGCTAGTTATGAACTACCATACAAATTTCATTAAAATCGGACGTGTAGTTTTTAAGATATGTTGGTTCGCAAAAATTGAGCGACAGGCCGACATACAGACACGGAACCAAAAATTATTATTATATTTATTTATTTATTTGTATTGAGAATAAAAATAGAGCTATTATAACTTTTCTTCCTTTTGAATTTTGATTTTAAAAATGTAATCAACTATTCAGGATAAACTTTATTTGACACTTTACGGGCTTTGCCGGATATAATTCAATGCAGATTAATAAATCTCTTTCTATTAAGCAACTTATTAGTTAAATAAACTAAAATGTCTAATCAATATATTACTAAGGTTTGACTTTTTTGAATATAATTAATTATTATTATTACATTTTACATTTGTTAGAAATCCATCTCACACAAATTGATCAGCTTAAAACTGTTAAATAGTTGGCGCAACGAATAGCTGATAATTAATTTGTAAGTATATATATTAATTTATTAGAATTAATTTAAATGTAAGTCACACATTTATTTTTCTCAGTATTTTTTTACATCTTTAAATTGCTTGGATTTTTAATTGGAAAGATTTGAATGTAGTTTATTTCAAGTGAAGCTTTACTCTAGAAGATGTCACGCTTAATAAACTATATTTAATGAGTTTTTATATTAGTTTTTATAATTATATCATTTATATTTAAACATTGGCCGTAGGGTATAGCGAGGCACCTTATCCGACTTTCATAATAAAGATAGATGTAGATAAACAAATTAGCCTAAGCAAGTTATCAAATTGAAACTTAGATAAATATAAAAACAAAATTATCATGAACTACAATCATTTTAAATAGTTATAACATTTCTGCCATTAAGTTTATATATATATAGTGTATGTATAT
This sequence comes from Gerris lacustris, assembly GCA_951217055.1. Classification (NCBI taxonomy): domain Eukaryota; kingdom Metazoa; phylum Arthropoda; class Insecta; order Hemiptera; family Gerridae; genus Gerris; species Gerris lacustris. Next base: position 53,990,451 of record OX578280.1, read on the forward strand.
TTTAATATTTTATTAATTTAAACTTAATGGCGCAATAAAAATGGTGAGAATTAATAAAAATAAGAAGTGAATCTAAGAAATGAAGAAATAAAAAAAATCTAATTTTATTTATATTGATTTTGATTTTTTTTTAAAGTTTTATCGAAGTTGAAGAGGGAAAAATGTAATAACCCAAATTAACGAAGAAGAAGAGGAATAAAACTTGCCTCTTAGAAAGGCAGAAAAAAAGAAAAACCAAGAGATAAAAAAAAGAATCTCGGGGAATTGCCGAAAAGAGCGAGAGGAACAAATTCAAAGGACATTTTTTCAGTGGAAAAGAGCCAAGAAGATTAAAGTAATTGGGTCAATTGACTAAGTAATAGTGGGAAGAACAAAAACTGGACTAATAGAGGCATTTTCAGAGTTTAAAGGAAAATTAAAAACAACTTAATTTATTGTGGAGGAAATTGGTCCATTAAAATCGTTTTTGATCAGATTTTCACAGGAAATTTTATGTGCGAACAAGTGTAGCTTAATAAGAGGCGACAACATATTTATTAATTATATAAAGACGTGACAAATAAAAACATGATTCAATTAAATAAGTAGGAAAATTAAGTTTCAAAGGAAATTCGTAATTACTTCCGAAGACAAACAATACTGTTTTCACAAATATTTAAAGCATTTTTTATTTGCTATTTGGATGTTAAAGTTAAAACCATGTGAATGGACTTCAATCGGGTAACAAATATTATAACATATATTTTTGTCTATCATGCGACTCCTCTACGGATATTTCCTATACCTTTTACAAGCACTATCGATTGCCGAGAGGCAGAACCTGGCTTTAACATTTTAAATTGGAAAGGCATCTGTTAATATTATATACTACCGAAAACCATCGGTCTGATTGTTGTCTCTTGTGTGACTCTACGATAGGTCTTTTCTTTATCATTTACTAGCACTGATGATGGCAGAGAGGCAGAAACTGGCTTTTTGACTCATATTTTCAAATAACATTTGAACATTTATCTACTTGCGGCAGCAAAATGAGGCATTATTGAACTGATTTCGGACAGAGAAATGTGATTTTACTGCCTACGCCGTAAAATGAGGAAAAATTATGCGCTACCTAGGGCACAAAATTTTTATTGTTATAATGTTGCAATAACAGTTTATACTATTATCTCTATCTTATAACAATATATATTATAGTTCAATAAGTAATATTTAACAAATAAACGTTTTAATAATAAAATAATTTGTTTATATTAATTTGTTAATTCTGTTAAATAGGTTCAATGAATAGTAGATCTTTAATTAAAAAAATAGCGGTGTCACTGACTACACTGCAGCTTCATGCAAACATCCAAAATCCATATTATTACTTCTTAGTTACTTCTTTTCTTCTAAGAACCTTGGTGTAGAAGATATCTTTAATACTTTTAGTAATTTGTTAGTAAAATGTAAATAAATATTTTATATTGCGTGCATTATTCATTCAGAAGTTTAGTGTGTTATAAACGTGTGTTTTGTATTTTGTTGTTATAGATTCAGTTAGCTATTCACTTATTGTTATTATTCCCAAGCTTCATATTTGATTTCTTTATGAACATTAATTATAGTTAATACATATGTTATTATCTTATTAATATAACATAGTAATTAACTATTTTATATTAATAAGATAGAATTTTAGCAGTTTCATTTTTCTGCCGCCCAAAGATAAAATATTGTATGCAACAAGGCAGCAAAGGAAAATCTTTGGCTGGGAAGCTAATCACTCGTCACTAAAATTCCATTTTGCTGCCTAGTTACATAAATAATTATTATTAATAATCGATTATTTTTACTCTAAAAGGAATACTAAATTTTTAGATACACACATATATTATTTTAGTTCTTCCTTATAATCTATTTATAAATATTATTTAAAATAGAAGCTATAATTTAATTTGTATATAGTTAAGCGCCTATCGTTAAAACAGGAAGAAAATGATGCAAAGTTGTTGGAGATGCCTAACGAGAAGGAGGCAGCGAAGAAAGTTGGCAACTCGAACACGTCCTGGAAATGACTGAGATAGTGATATCAAAGTCTTCACTAAGTGTAAACGAGTGAGTAAATCTGATGGATTTGTAATTAGGGCTAATGGCCTCTTGGTTATCTAGTCATGAGATAAGACTTCGCCTCATCTCCCATCCCTACAGGACTTTGCTCTCCTTATTATCCCTTTCTCCTTTTTTGGCATTGAGACAAATCTTTACTACCATTTCGACTATTTCTTTTTCTTTTACAATCCCTTTTGAATTTTTCAGTCTAGTTTTTAAACTGAAAGCAATGGCAATAATTTTCTCTCTTTTTCACTTCTTAACTCTCAAACATACCTGTGGATTTTTTTTTTATCTATCCTTTGGAAAAGAGAAACATAATTTTAACGCAAGATTTTTCCCCTTTTTCTTATTGTTTATTTGATAAAAAGAGTAACATTTCTGTTTTACAATAAGGGGTTTGAATTTTCATTTAAACCCCTATTTAACACAGCCCCATTCTTTATAATGGATTCAAATACAACCGATCCACAAAGCTTTTAACTTAATAATAGAATGTTATCATTGCCTTCAACAAATAAAAGTAAAAACAAATCCTTAAATAATTAAATTACAAAGGATTTTCAATAAATGAAATTGTTGAAATTATTGCAATAACACTCATATATATGATAATTCATATTAAAATTCCCGCTTACGATATTAGATGTAAGAGTGTGTAAAGAAGTCATCATAAAGGATTAAAAAAAATTGACTATCCACGGAATAGTAACATAACAATTTATGTTATATGACAACTTACTTAATGTTTTTACAATACACCTTAATGCTTTTGAACTTCACAAATGAGATTTTTTTTTTATATACAGGGTGTTTGGCGATATATGTACAAAAATAAATAGGGTGATTATAAACATCAATTTCGACAAAAACGTCATTATTCATTACAAACCATGGGTCTATTCTCAACCGTTTTCTCACCAGGTCAAATTTTATGATTTTTTTTAAGATCGCATACCTTTGCTCATAAAAACACTTACTGCTCCTAAAGTATGATAGTTAAAACAAATTTTTGGTTTCGTTGTAAAGCTGACAAAATTTCTTACAAGAAAAGTGTAATATTAATTTTCATGCCTTCAAATTACAAGACAAAAAAAGTATATAAATTTATTTTTTTTAAACTAAAAAAAAAATTTTTTTGATCCATAACTTGCTAAAGAACAGAGCTTAAACTGGCGGACTTCAGGAAAAACTTCCTTATCTACTAAAGTTTCGTTCAATATTAATATTATTACCCATTCATAAGGCGGAATTTATAGTTAACTTAGCTGAAAGTAAAAAAGAAACGTGTTTTCCTTAATCAAGGTTCCAGAAGGAGGAGATTTTAGGGATTGTTGGGTGCAATTTGAGGGTCTTGGTAGACAGACAGGACAGCCATCAGCAAAGGTGGCAAGGAATGAGGAAGGGTGTTGAGGGATTTCGTGAGAGTTAAAGGAATACATGAGGTTCTGAGGTACTCCAGAATTCACAGAGTAGATAGTTGAAAAATAGGATCCTAAACCTGTACAGAAATGTCTCTAGGTGAGAAAGGACGACTTAAGGATAAAGTAATATGTGAAGAGGGGGAAGGATGTCCTTGAGTTTCAAAAGCAGCCCAGCATGTCAAATCCTACCAAAAGCTTGCGCCTTGTCCAGGAAGATAGCTAAGTAGTAACTTTTATTCTCAAGGGTGGACGCAATGACATCGACAATGCGAATCACCCAGCTTGCTGGGAGAGTACCATTAGAAAAAAAAAAAAAACACATTTTGGATGATATTCTGGCTTCTTCTAACAATTCTCTGACTCCTTAACGCCAAATGCCTGGAGTTTTTATTTTATAATTTCGGGAAACGTAGTGTGGCGTAAATGTCTTATTAAGACTCTGTAAGCTTTTTCCTCTTTAAGCTGATCCGAATGAAAATTTACGTTATCAGACTTCAAAAATTAAAGTTGTTTTTGTAGCCTTCCATATTTGCATTAAATTGCAACGTCGTTTGACCTAAATTGACATGTAAAGTCATTGATTTCTAGTAAATTTCTGAGTTTTTGAACAAATGAGGATAAATTTGTAACATTCTTAACACATGGAAGGTTTGGAGAGATTAGGTTGTGGAAACAGTTTTGTCAGTTTCCTCTCTTTGTGACAAAACGCCAAAAGGATTAGACGTTGAAAAGCTATTTCTATAGTGTTAAGAAGTAATGCCTGGCTTACAAGACTTCCTTGTACTGAGGGTTTTATGGTAGGGCGCCTGACGAAGGAAGTCGTGAAGTGATGGGGGATATTTGGCCTTGGCTCATAAGTAGACGGAGAATGAGCTCGAGTTGCGAGCGGCCGTCTGTAACAGCGGTCGTTATAGGTCTTCCGCAGTCTTATTCATGTTTAGATAAGCTTTTGTTTGTTAATATTGTGGTGGATGTGCGACCTTGTTAATAAGAGGCCGTCCCAACAACCTATATTGAAACAGATTCTTTTATTTTATATAAAATTATAGCCTATAATACAGTCTTTTTGGTTCCACAAAATCTTTTCCCACCATATTAACACACATTTTATACCTGACCTTTAATTTCACTGCAGAAAAAATTGAGTAAGAAAATATTCGACGCAATTCTACAAAAAGGCGAAAATTCTAATGATCAAACTAATGAGTTTCAGGATAAAAAACTGATAAGTGTCCGCAAGGCAAGAACTTTTCTAATACAAAAAAATAATTTAAACCTTTTTATAACATTAAAAAAAATATTTTCGAACTCCAGTTGAATCTCATTATTCTCATTAAATTCCACGATACTAAGGTATTTTTATTTACTAAAACAAAGCTCGTGATAAGGAAAAGAAAGTAAAAATTCATTTTTAATTTATTATTTTCAGGCAGCTGACAGTGATATAATGTTTATTTGAAAGGTACGTATTTTTATGTTATATGAAAACTTAGACTAGCATTCTCAGTACATAATTGTTTTTGGAATTACTCCATATATAATACCTCTAGTATAGTTTTTGCTATTGTAGCGTCGCGAACGTATATTATATATTATTAAGAAATCCGGCTAACTGCAAGAAGTCTAAATCTTTTATTAACTCAAGTCAAAAACAATAAACTAATGTCAAACAATCAATGTCACAAATAAATACACTACACTCTTCCCTCCTTATTAAGTAGTCGCTCTCGCATGATATGGTTTTAGGCGATTGATGTGCACGACAATTCTTCGCCTGCGATTCCGGCAATCCTGAACTCGGAATGTCACATCCGATATTTTAGTGAGGACTGTGTAAGGACCCACCCAAGGCTTGTGGAACTTAGCACTTCTGCCTGGCTTTGTATGAGGAAACCATACCCACACCTTATCACCCACATTAAATTCCCGAGTTTTCGTCCCGCGGTCGTAATAATCTTTCTGCCGGTTTTGGTTCTTACCCTGCTCCTCTCGCATAAAACGGTCCGCATCTTCCATACCCTTTGCCCTGCTTTGAACATACTGATGTAACATCGCCCGCTTCTACACGCCCGTACATAACGTCCAAAGGCAGATTTATTTCTCGCCCGAAGATGGCGTAGTAGGGAGTCACGTGCGTTGTTTCGTGCACACTGGACCGATAGGCCATCATTATCAGGGGGAGCTCTTTGTCCCAGTTGTCCTGCTTTTCGTTGACGTACTGCCGTAGCATGGAGCCTAACGTGCGGTTAAATCGTTCTACCAAACCGTCCGACTGGGGGTGATATGGAGTCGTTCGTGTTTTGTCCACTCCCAGGCGCTCAACTAGCTCTTTAAAAAGTGTACTTTCGAACTGGGTTCCCTGATCGGAGTGGATTTCATAAGGGGCCCCGTATCGTGATATGAACTCTTCAACCAAAACCTCTGCGACAGTTACAGCCTCTATGTTTTTCAACGGGAAAGCCTCAACCCACTTAGTGAAATAATCCGCAATCACTAAGATATATTTGTTTCCTCGTGGGGTCAATGGGAGTGGTCCAAGGAAAGTCTAAATCTTTTATTAACTCAAGTCAAAAACAATAAACTAATGTCAAACAATCAATGTCACAAATAAATACACTACACTATTATCTCAAAAACTAGATTATTTTATGGGAGAGTGACCTATATAGTTTTATTGGCATATAAAGGGAAAGACCAATTGTAGTCCAGTCACTCGGGCGAAAAATAGAGCCTTACCTCCGAATTCTGTCGGACTGCATGGATTTGGCTGAAAATTTGGATTTAAGCTTGTCTTACCCTCCTTTTCAAAAGTTATATATGGGCGAGATGTGCTTTTTGATTTTAAGGGGTTAAAACTACCCCTAAGTGAAAATAATAGGAAAACACGTATTTAAGCATTGTATGCATTAAAATGTGATTGAATTAAGTAAAATAAACATATTCAATGATAATTTGTACATTAATACAAATTTTCAACCCTTAGAAACCACCCCTTATGACGAAAATAACTTTTTTTTACGCTTTGAAATGCTTAACTTGTGAATTAAAATCAATAAAAATGCAATAATCGTTTGTGAAATTATGTTTCATTGGTTTCAAATTTTCAACCCCTAGAAAGCACCCCTTCATGCAAAAAAAAAAATACTAAAAAAGCCTATTTATAGTTTAAAATGTTTTAATTTTCCATTTAGATCACTAAAAATGCATTCCCCGCTTATGAAACTATATTTCTTTAGTTTCAATTTTTCAACCCCTAAAGGCGACTACAACGTTAAATATAGCTTTTTACACTTTAAAATTCTTAACTTATGTATTTAAATCAATAAAAATTTGTTCCTTGCTTAGGAAACGTTATTTCTTTGGTTGCAACTTTTTTATCCCTTAGAAACTACTCCCTATGCTAATAACAGTACAATGCACTCAATATTATTTGAATTTTGGTTTTATTAATTATAAGATATAAAAAATACGTAAAAATGTTGGTAAATTATGTAAAAAATAGTGCAAAAAATCAGGAACCATCACAATCACTTGATATAATATCTTCATCGACTTTATCTTCTTCTTCATTAATTGAAGGGCAGTTTTGACAATTATCTCCCGAGCAGGTCGCACACGTGGCATTTCAAAATAAACCTAGCCTCCAACAACCACACGAAGATCCGCAACCTTTTTTACTATTGCAAAAAATCATCTTCAACAGCTCCTCTGGTGCAGGCAAACTTTGCATTCTACTGGTTGTAGAGATTCTGCATCTTTGAGCCATCCCCAATCAATTATTTTTATGTTCTTATTTCCTAGCCATAACTGGGTTTGTAAAAATACTCTTTTTATGTGCTCATTGAGAGCACCAACTGTTGGCACAAGGGAAGATAATTTAACCGCAGTATCCTTTGTAGTTGACTTTTATAAATGACTTGTACCTCATTTGCTGTAGAAACGATGAGTAATCTTCAATTTTATTTAATTTATTCACGTGAGCAACCTTAGCAAGTCCATACAATAAAATGGTGCAGTACCTGCCAGCTTCCAAAATGTGGTCAATCTAGGAAGTGATATCATAAAATTCATCTACAAAACTATTATACGTACTTTAGATATCTGAGAGCTCCAAAATACGTATATTTTTCACGCTCCAAAATTATCTCCTAAACTATCATTGGTTTTTCTTCAATAAATTAGTTAATTTTCGAGCTTTGATATATGTATACATAGCCATTTGAAAGGTAATTTCAAGGGCTACAAGGCTAGGTTCATTAGAAAGTCAAACTACCCCTCAATTTTCAAAAATTAAGGGTTGAAGCACTCGAAACAGGGGGTGTTCACAGCAAGACCCACACTTTAATCAGTGATATCTCCATTGATTTTCATGCTGCAGAAGTTTATAAAAAATGAAAATATTCATTGAAAAAAGAGCTACATTTTTGTATTCTATCATTTTAAATGTATGTATTATAGTTTTTAAGTTATTTTGAAAAAAGGGAATGTTTTAGAAATTTTCAAAATAGGCGATATAATTTAATCGAACTTATTTTTCAAAAATAATGCATTTTAAACCAGTCAAACTCCTGGATCTAATAAAGAACACTAAAATAAAATGTATTATAGAGGGAAAACGATTAATTTTGATTCTGGTGGATATTAGGTTGATTATACTGCCCTTTTTTCCTTAAAATATTCGAGGAGTCCATCTTTTACGAGCTGTAACTCACTCAGTTTACATGCAAATGACTTTTAGCAGTACTCATTTTAAAGGTCTTTTCATGGACTATAAAAAACTTCCCTATCATTATCCCCGAAAAATCAACCCTTTTCTTGCAATTTAACGTTGAATACATTGATCCAAGTATTCGCAAAAAAAAATGTCTTCTTTCACCGACCATATCTCCCTTTGTATTGCACCTAGAATATCTTATAAAAAATTAATCTCTTTGTTTTTTTATAAGCTTCATTTTTGTTTCTTATACTTTTTTCGATCAGAGGCATATTTTTTAGTTATTCGTGAAAAACCGTTAAAAAACGTGACTTTTTTCAATGAAAATTCGCTGTTTTCAACCACGAATAACACAAAAAGTATTGACTCTCGGAAAAAACTCTATAGAACAAAAGTTGCTTAGAATTTGATCCTCTATCGATTCCCGTGGTTATTTTGAGCATAAGAATTTCCACCCCCGAGAAGGGGTGGCAACCACCCCTGGGGTGGAAGCACACATCGGCACTATATAACTTTTGTTGTTTGAGCACTTTCCCATCAACTCACCAAATTTCAAGTGAATCGGTTCAGTCCGACAGAATTCGGAGGGGAATAGCCCGAGTGACTGGACTATTGGGAAATAATTAAATTACACAAATACATTATTTAGGAATCAGCTTCCTGTTAGAGCTCAACTTGGTCTCAGACTTATATTTTTGGGCCTCCGCAAAATCTAAGAAAAAATATGATAATCATAATTTTTTTAAAAAAAACATACTCTATAAATTTTTATTGAATTAAAATAATTAGGCCATCATATTATAAGCCAATAAAACTACATATATAGTTTACTATCTGAGGAAAATATAGTTTCGAAATAAAAGCAAAAAGAGATACGGCGTTATGGAGCAATAACAATTTTTAGTAAGTTATCATACAACGTAGCAAGTGACTGAAGATAATAATAAAAAAAAATACAATAAAAAGCAGTTCTTTCTTTTCCTTAGGATAAGCCTTGTTTTAGTAAATAAAACTACCGTAGTATCATAGAATTTAATGAGAATTCAATTAGAGCTTGAAAAGTTTTTTTTTTTTAATTTTAGAAAAAGCTTTCACTCAATTTTCTTAATTAGAAAAGTTGCTACCTTGCGGACACTTATCAGCTTTGTATCCTGAAACTCATTAGTTTGATCATTAGCATTTTCCACCTTTTAGTAGAATGGCCTCGTATTTTCTTTGTAAGATTGTTATTTATTAGTTGGAAATTATACTTTTTTCTTATTAAGTACTCAAATTTATCTGCTGTGAAATTAGAGGTGAAATATAATTTTTTGTTATTACTTGTATAATATATGTAAGAAGAGATTTTAGACAGTTTAAGACTTGGTGGAACAAAAAAAAAGGCTGTGATATGTTTAATTATTAGCTTATAGTACAAATTATGACATTTTATAACAAGTAACAAAATCAAAAACTATAACAATCTGTAGATGCATTATCTCGTTCGAGTATAAAAGTTAAAAAACATTATTAAGATAAATAGTTTAAAAAAATATTTCTGTAAAACTATAAAATTGTAAGAATTTTACGAAAGACATAAACCTGTTAATTTATTACAAAAAAAAGTTATAAATGATCTAGATTTTGTCTTGAAGTAATTTAAGATTCAAAGTCTCATATGTAAATGATTAATTCTAATAATATTTCAAATGATTAAGTATGTACCAGGTGGACATTGGCTTAGCTAAGGGACAGGGTTTTAGTAGGGAGAACCTCTGGCTAACACGACCCATGATTAATGTACATCAAATGAAGCGGTTATATGTGACATAATAAACTAAGACACCTGCCACCTCCGCGCATATAAATATGTATTCTGAGTGTACATCACACTACATTAACCATTACTTACATCTTCATACTAATTCCTAGTAAGATATCAGCAACAGTTTTAAATAATATGCACACATTCGTGAATGCAGCTTACTGTTCATAATTTCAAACATTTATTTTATTTATGTCTTAAATATTAAAAAATGTTAGAGAAAAGAAAGAATAGACGATATTTTAGTATAATTATTATTTAACACGCATTAAATTCAAAACCTACAATGTATGACGTGTTTTTCTCTTTAAGAAATAACAAATTTATTTATGCGAATAGACTGAGTTTTGGGTCATTGAACTTGGCCCTTCCACTTACCCAATTAATATACATACTTCAGTTATTTATTCATTAAGGAAGTATATATATTATATTAACATACATTTACCCGTACATACGTGTATTAGGGTAGTTGCCAATTTTCCTGCAGACGGCAAGTAGTATAAATACTAATATACTCATTATGTTTGAAAAGTATTTTGCTTCCAAGCTTACCAAAGGTAACGGAAGCAATGTAATAGTTCTAAACAACAAAATATTTGCATTTCTTTTATTTAAAATTTCCAAGACAGAAATCCGTTTCAGACATTAGGACCGACCATTTTTGGTGCCGTGACTGTGACTGTCAGGCTGTCACTCTCCATTGCTCTCCACTGCTTCCACACTCCTTGGCGCCGAGGAAAGATGATTTGTAGCTTCCTCCTTCCACCTCCGTCCTATATGCTTTCTAAGGAGGCTCTTAAGTTTTTCCACATTCATATATCAAGTAAAGAGACCATTTTCAACTCTGATAAGCTCCTTTTTCTCCTCCTTTTCCTTAACATGCCATCCTCATAACAATCTTTTCAGGAGGAAAAAGGAAATAAAGTATTGGGTAATTAATTTTATCAGTAAAGTATGTTATTGATCATTAACCATAAATTCAAATTTCTTCTTTTGTATTAACACAATCCTTGTTTTCTTCTGTGTATATCCAAATTGAAAATGTCTGGCCTTGTTACTCACTTGTAGATTTGCATTGAACACCGCTAATTATTTACTAATTATTTTTCTTCCGAGCTTACCGAAGGTAAGTCTTGTGTCAGTGTCTGGCTTTGCATGATTCACCCCGCCTATGTGCACTTCTAGTTAATTTACCTTTCCAAATCTTTCGTCACTGAAGATGGACTTATAAAGGCCGAAAGCTGCTTTGATTTTGAAAAAATATTTAAGTTGAGAGACTTATGCTCTTCTACTTTCAACAAAAAGTCATTCTTTGTTGATAATAATCGTTGTTGGCAAATTTCCTCGCAAGAATTATATAAGAATTCTAACTTTATATACAAATCTAAATATTCATCGTACTCAAAATTGATTAAGAAAGACAGAAAAATATTAAACATTTGTTTTTAAGAAACAGACTAGTTTTATTGATGAATTATTACTTTTAACATCCTTGGTTGTAGGTTTTATAAAATGAAGTATGACTATGTCAGGAATCGAATTTACCTGAATGGAAAAATAGCTTAGCTAAGATAATAATTGGTTCAAATAAGCCAAGCAATAAAGAATATTGATAATTCAAACAAATTTTTGAATTATGTTATTGAATTTATACAAAGGTTTTATTTCAGTAATAACGAATTCGGACCTTAAGATCCTTGGTATATTTAGTGGAAAAAATAGACTTTTACACTCAGTAAAGCAAATTAAAATAAAGTAAACACAAGATAAAATTAAAACTCTGTGTCAGGGATACAACTAACAACAATATTTTTTTCTCAGATTATTGTGTTAAAATATTCGTAAAAAGAAAAATTAATATTATTTAGGTGAACATTAAAACCGTAGAAAAACACTTAATACCATGTCAATTTAAATTTTATTTTAAATATGTATATCATGTTCCGTTCTCAGAATAAATAAACTTTTTTTATATTTTTCATATATCCGGGGGTTTATGTAGGTATTATATATAAAATATATGCCTCACACATCCAATCAACTAAGCCTTGAGATCAAACAAAATGAGGAGGGAAAAAAAAATATATATATAGATGAAAGCATTAATTAACATCACCGATGCAAAAAAAAAAAAATCCAAACATGACAGCAATATAAGGGATAAAACATTTAGTATTAAAAAAAAATAGAATCCATTTTTTTTAATTAAAGAACATAACATGGCGGCAAGGCTCAGATGCAAAATACTAAAAACGATTTAAAAACTTGACTATAAAGAAAATAAAGAAGTGCGCGCTCAAAACATTAATTAATCGAGAGAATTAAATATTGATTTTTTTTTTTTTTTTAATAAATTGTTTTTAATTATTTTTCTTTTTAATAAAAAGTGTTCACATACTATATAAGGACGGTACGAGGATTCAGGTAAAAACGAAGAGGGAAACATTTCCCTAAGCAATACTGTGTATTTCGACTAGGGATTACAGCTATAAGCAGAGTATACTTCTATAATTCAAATTTGAAACATAAGCTCTAAGAAACTAAACATAAAGTGGTAAGAAACGTGTCGAAATAAGTGTCAACCCAACTATATTACTTTATGAGTACCTTCAAAAATAAGGAAAATTACATCTAACGCTAATGATTCCACCGGTGTTTATTTATGTCAGTAATAATATTTTATATAAAACTACTAATATCTAAATTATGGAAATTTAAAATGAGGTAGAAGCGCCTAATTCATCTAGTAACTCTAGTGATCTAGCCTGAAATGATTTCAGAGAACGGTGAAGCAAGGCAACTATGTATTAAATGCCCCTACCGAAAATTATGATTGAAAGCTCGCGGCTTAACCAAAGAAACTCGTTGCCAGTTTCGTTAGAGATAAAAAGAAATTAGAAACCTTAATTTTATTAAATACAAAAATATTAATTAAAGCACTACGCCTATGAGTTAGTTTATACTTGCTAGGCGCTTTAACTTAAGACGCCGCGATAGATGCACAAAGTAGCTAATCTTTTCGGTGATTTCCATAGTACTAATGTCGATCGGAACATTGTGAATAAATGGGATCTTAGAACTAACTATTATTTTTAATCTGATTATTCGTAATTCGAGTTAAAATAAATTAATTCAATATTACAATATTAAATAGTTCATCATTTTCATCTTTACTATATCCCCATATTTATAGGATATTTTTCAGAAACATTTTTAATTCTTTTTCAAGAAAACGATTTAAAATGTTTGGGCAACATTGACTTTTTGATAAAAACTAGAAAACCAAATTGAGATTTTCTTGTAAACGAAATTTCTTGTTCAGACCGGAGACATTATTTCTTGTAGAAAAGATTTCTATTTAGAGCGGAGACTTAAGAGACATTATTTCCTTTCTAGAGCAGGGACATTGTTACTTGTAGTTCAGTTGAACCGTTTCTTTTCTTAAGAACTTTTGGTAAGGTCTTATGTTACCTTTTGATTTAACTACTGACAGACTTGTTTTGTTTTCTGACGTATGGCTCATGCGAAGGAAGTAGTAACTCAAGAGGTCCTGTATAGAAGCTAAGCCAATACATGGACTTGAGTTAACAGGAAAAGGATGCGAAGCCCTTTTATACCTTACTCGATTATAAAGGACAATGAATCTCTTGACTCACCCTCTGTAGATACTTGATCTCTTTACCCTACCGAAAAATAAAACTTCTCTTAACGATATTATAAGAAACAATGATAATATAATCTTATATTGAATAGGATTATAAGAGAGATACTAAATTGGCTGTTTCGACCAAGATTAGACGGAGCTTTTTACTTTTAAAAAATAAACTTCTGACAACTTCAAAAAAGCATATCAGAGTCATGTCAAACCCACAAAATCGATCCGAGACAACTCAGACTAATTTTCTCATATAATCTCGGTCCCAGATCCAAGAAAACATGAATATATTGTTATCTATAAAGACGGATACGCGTGTCGATCTGCTAGCTGTGACCGTCAACCCACATTTAGTAGGGTTACTATAGAACCTTCCAAGTGAGGTGAGAGTCCCGGCACTACCGTCAACTCTAATCATCCTTTTAAACTTTAAACTCATCACGATTAACTTATAAATTTTCTCACTATTAAATAATTATTGCATTAAGCTAGCTACAATGATAAACCTTCGCGATGCTTAATTAATATTATATTATTTAAAATGCATTCAACATCAACAGGTAGTTGTTTACTTTTTGCTTTCGATTTTCAACAAAATCAGATTTATTTTCATCAATATCTCGGAAAATAGATTTTTCCCGGGAAAACGGCTTATATATCGTTAGATTCGCATTTGAATGGACTACATTATAGAATATTTAATCAAAATCGTTGGAGCCGTTTTCGAGAAATAATTTTTTTCACGTTATTTTCAGATTTTTTGGGGGTTAGCGGCCCCGAATGATTTTTCTGAACCAAAATTTCAAAGAATGTCAAAACAAAATTGTAAAATTAGCCCCGTGGTTTAGGCTCCACGCGTCTGCACAGACGACAGACAGACATTTTTTAAAAACCTTTTTTTGGACTCAGGGGACCTCAAAACGTTAAAATCCATCAAAATCTCAAAATCAAATTTTCAACAAAATAACTACACAATACTTTCTCTTTATATAAGAAAGTAAAAAGTAACATGCGAAATTTAACATTTCTAATAGAAAATTAGTTAATCGATGCTCATAAATAGGTTAATTTATTCACACATTTCACGCGTTTAATGTGATGTACACTACACAATCAATGCCAATTTCAAGATCGTATAGAATATATGAATAATCAAAGCGCTCTAGAATTTCAAATAGAAGAAATAAACTCAGTTTTTATACTACATGGTAACCATCAGACATCATTAAAACAGAAATGTTTAATGTGTAATAATTACTTTTAATTTAAAACGACAAGAAAACAAAAAAAAAAACTCCCTTGTCGAGAAGTCAAACTCATTAATTTAATGCATAATCAAAGTGAATTAAAACGGAGGAAAAATAATTAAAAAGTGAGGATTAATGAGGGTAAAAAATTTTATAGTAACAAATGTAAATTAGAAAAAAAAATGTACAAGAGAAAAAACAAAACAAAAAACATACCATTAAAAATCAAACGAGATGTACTTGAAATATAACAAAATGCCTCACCTAAAACAGAAAAAAACAATATTAATTAGCAAATTATTCAAAATTTTGATAAATAGGAATCTAGTATTAAATAATAAAAAATAGGACAGGGGCGTCTCGGAACTTTTCCTTATTAAATAATTTCGAAATAGACTTATCTTATCTTATAGAAAGCTGTAATTGGTACGAATTTCAGCCCCTTTCGAAAAATAGTTCCGAAATTATTTAGCGTTCAATTTGTTAAGTTCAAAAGACAATATTTCCAAAACAGCGGCAATTTTAAAATGAAATTCAGTGGAAATACTTGTCTTATACGTGCAAATTTTAGTGCAATCGGCAAATTTTTCGATTTGCTCTTTCGATTGGATTTTTTTTTCAATTTTTTTTGAATCAGCAAAATGGGTAAATGACGTCACATCTATAAGGCAGCACAACTACAAGTAAGGACTGATTTTTGTACCAACTCCTGTAGCTTAAAAAATGTGGGAGTTATGTGTCACACAGACCCAGCTAAAAACCACTCAAATCGTCTTGAAAAAAAAAACAACAAAACGGATGATTCCGTTAAAATCTCTGTTTTGGAGTGAAACAATACTTACCCTGTCAGGTCTTGGAATTCCTTAGATTCCACTAGTAAGTAATTTTTATGGTAAATTTTGATGAAATATTTAATAACAGCCTTAGCCTCCTTGTCTAAATCATTTAATTATTAAGACTAAAGCAAACGTAACAAGCGCATGTACTAAAGCTACAGAACATATACGGCACCAAAGGTTACGGATAAATTTATTTGTTATGTTACACAGTACGACCAAACCCGTTGTTGGATTTTCTTGGAAATTGACGTGAACTTGAAGTCTTTAGGATCTACGTATATGGTAAATTTAAAATATATTTTTAATTTTTAATCTTTCAAATTTAGCATTAATGTTCCTTGAAATCAATTAAATCGATAAATATGGTTTATTAATTTATTTATTAAAATTACTATTGTTAACATAACTACTTGTAAATATGCAGCTTATTTTTCCCATCAGTTTAATATGTTACTTAGTAAAACCCATGATGCTCAACATCCCGGAAAATGACTGCGCTGGGATATGCGGAATTCGGACTACACATACCTCTTAAAAGCTGTCACCACCTGAAAATCTGGAGGGGGATAACTAGGTGGCTAGTTATCCAGTGGATAACAGTTACGCAGAAAACTGCGTAAGATTAACTATAAAATAATTATAATATACAAATGTATTAATTTATTTAAGAAAAAAATAAAAAAAAGCAAGACGGATAGGGAAAGTTAAAAAAAGGAATACTAAACAGATAAATTCAACGGATAATCAAGATGAGTATTTGTCTTTCTTTTTTTATCCCTCAAGAAAATCCTCCAGGAAAATGTAATAGAAAGGAAATGGCTTTCAAGATTTTTTTTTTTGTATTTTTTCCCCCTTTAGAAAATCTTATTGAATGAAACAGGACTTCACATTTGAATGCTAATGAAGGAAACGAGTAAGGAAAAGAAAAGGGACCGAATGAAACCAGGAAATATAAATCCCTGTCAAGTATGATTTAAGTAAAGGTAAGAAATGTTTACTTTTGTTGCGAACTTGAACATAATATTTAGATCCTACTTCTAACATATTTTCATAGTACAATGTTTTGCGGATCTGAACACAGCTAATTTTAAATTACTGCCTCTAAGAAATAAGAATAACAAATTTAAAAGTAATTATTTGATCCAGTTTATTTAATTCCCTTTACTTTAAATCTATTGTTCTCTTGTCAATAATTTTGATATTATATGAGTATTTTGTCATATGTTTATTCTATTAAATTCCCTTTAATTAATAATTATAACTATTATTTTTTGAATAACCAAAAATAATTGATTCCGTTTAAATCATTTTTACACGTGAGTGTAATAGTTATTTTTACATTCTCATTTACATAATATATATATAAAGGGAAAGTATTGTGATGGCGCAAAAATTTGATTTTGACATTTTTGATAAATTGACACGAGGGCAACCTGACTCCAAAATCTGGTTTTTAAAAAATTCTGTAGTCTAGTCTGTGAAGAGGAGAGGAGCCTAAACTTGGCCGGTGTTAAGAAAATTTGGTAGAAATAAAATGAATAAAAAAAAAAAAAAATGCAATTACACAAAAATAATCTCACAAATTAAAAAAAAGAATATAAGTAAATAAAAAATCCAGAAATTTTTTTTTCTAATCTATGTTTCTATACATCAATTAGGTAATCGAGATTTAAAGGCCTAAAGAGAGATTTGCAAAAAAGAAGGACCACCCTGCTTTTATTCAACCTTTCTAGATATTTCAAAATAGACCTTCTTGAAAAAGGTACGAAGAAAGAAAAAAACCTGATTTTGGCACCCAACTACGTTAAGAGAGGAAGGATTTCCTACTTTAATTACGCCAAGCTACCTTAAGGCTTCTGTCTGTTTTTTAAAAAAAAAAAAAAAAAAAAACTACAAAAAAAGGACAAACGAAAAAGAAAAAAAAGAAAAGCCTGCGATTTGGCCCAAGTTTTACCTTCTTGTCTCCTTTCTTTCCACTCTCTTTCTTTAACCGAGATTAACAAAAAATATATACACAACGAAATCCCTCTTGAAAAGCGAGAAGAAAAAAGTAAGTAAAAAAAGAGAAAAATACGAGGATTTTTCTGAAAAAAATTAAGGAGAAGGAAGGATTAAGTGGTTAAAAAAATGGCGTAGAAAAAGAGACAAAAAATAACTTAGGAGCAATCAACTGAGAAAATTGTCGCTTGGATGAATTTTGAAGTGCTTTTTACGATAATGGGAATTACCCTTATTGACACATAAAAAATCATCTACATTTTGGTAACTTGAAAGTAAAAATCTAATTTCCATCTTCTTAAGGAAAAAATAATTTAATTAGAACAACAAATACAATAATTATTGGTATTTAAACTATTTTTGAGCCACATTAAGTTATTATGATTAATAATACATTAACAACTAAGAATATTGAATAAAAAAAATAAAATAAAAAATGCCTGATTCTTACGAGAATTTTAGATAAAATTTTTTAAAATAAAATAAGTAAATTGTGCGTAAAATGCTAACTAGAAATGTGATTAAGTTATTTTATCTACGATTGATACGAAATATAAACATTATATCTCTGTTTAGATGCGTAGAAAGTGATTCTTTACTTACTTGTATTGATTGCGCATGCGCGTCTCATAGTTCTGAAGAATTCCTCTTCTTTTCCACCCTTGGGCGGTAAAAAAAAAGGAATTCTTCAGCTTTACGCACGATTAGCGCGTTTGTTTACATTTAACAAAACTAATTTGCTGTTCTTTTATTAAAGTAACTGTTTATATCGTTGTGGGGAATAATACTCCTCCAGAAATAATTAATTAGCAAAAAATACAACTCAAAATTTAATGCCATCTTCATCAAGAGAGAGATACAAACTTACATACAGCAAGTTTATTTTTTTCTATATTTATTATTTAAATCTAACAATCGTAGATAAAGTAATAGCCGATTTGTTATGTTTACTTGTACAAGCTGCCTATAGGTAAAATATTTTATTTTTTCTGTTAAAACACAAGTATTCCTTTCAATTAATGGATTATTTATTTATTTTTATAACAATCGTAGACAAAGTACGGTACGCAACTCGTGCGAAAACGGCATTTTGCATTGCTCGTGTGGTTTTACTACCCTCGCTGTCGCTCGGGTGCAAACTCCCAACTCGCATGCAAAATGCTACTTTCCGCACTCGACGCGTAATGTACTATAATGCTTGGAATTAATGAAATATCTGTATAAAGCTTGAAAATGACCCAAAGGAATAATAGCACATTGGTTTAACATGTTTTGTTTTAATATGTAAGGACAAGGAGAAATCCTCAGTTTACAAATATATATATATATATATATATATATATATATATATATATATATATATATATATATATATATATATATATATATATATATATATATACATATATATAAAATGCTTCATATATTTTAAGAATTCGTTCTGTGACCGAATTCTTCCGAAGAATATGTGCTTGGATAAATACAGTAACAATAATGAACACAAATAATGCTATTATAGGCCTTGAAATATAGCTTAACAAGTCTTAAAGGTAAGTGAAAAATATCGATACCTAGCTCTTATATTACTCGTGCTATAGGAAGAAACATTAATGATAAAATAATTTAAAATAATTCAAAATAGTTCTATATAATTAAAACAATATGATAATTATAATAAGGCAATATTGATAACAAATATAATAATTAATCAAGAAAGATAATTGATTAACATAGCATTTCTCTGGACGCAATGCATTTTTAGTTTTACAAAGTAAAAATAGTATATTATATATATATATATATATAATGCTTCATATATTTTAAGAATTCTTTCTGTGACCTAATCTGAGGAAGAATATGTGCTTGGATAAATACCGTAACAATAATGAACACAAATAATGCTATTATAGGCCTTGAAATATAGCTTAACAAGTCTTAAAGGTAAGTGAAAAAATCCTGAATGGACTAGAGTAGAATACATAATTATTTTTATCCAAGATTAAAAAAAAAAGTTTTCTTTACTTTTATTCAGACAATAGACGTTTCATTTCTAAATTAATCTTAGAATTTTTTTTTTTCACTCATCGTTGAAAGGCTGTACCATCGACTGCGGCGTAATGGAAATGCCAACAACTGAAACTTGGAAAATAATCAAGATAGAGGCGAGACGGTGGTTGGAATGGCAGTATCCCAGGGGACGACTCTCTGCAAGGAAGGCACCAAAGACGGAGTTTCTAAGATGTCAGGAAAGCAGGAAGAGAGCGAGAGAGCGTTTACCTCTGTATGTTCCCTGAAGACGGCACTCCCTAGCGAGTAAAGCCCGCAGTGCAACGTGGTTTTGCCCGGTTTGGCTTACACACCGCTACGTGACGTCACCCAGGGACCGAGAGAACCTTTCCTGACGTCGTCAAAACACCCTTTCCACCTCTTTACACTTCGAATTAAATGTCAACAAAGGCCAAGGTATTGAGTTTACTCTAAGAAAACCCTTCTTATCAATACAAAAACAGGTGCCAATCTAAAACTTTCATCTAAAATCCCACCTATAGTTCCAGAAGAAATGCTTAATGTTGTCACTCTGTCAGACAAAGTCAATACAACTCAAATACAACTTATACAAAAACTCAATACTACTTATCATTTTGAAAAAGGAAAAAAATAAAAATATAACACATCGAAGAAGCAAATAGTTGATAATCAATACTACTTGAATCTTTCAATTTATTTTCTAGGATCCTCTTTCTAGTATACATCGAGGTATTATTATGTATTAATAAAATACTTTGGGCTAAAGTTGACGTTCTTTTATCCATCAACAAAACTAAGCACAACAATATAATAATTTTAAAATATCTTATAATATAACAGTGGCTTGATATTATAATATTTTTCTTTATCTACTGGAGCATGCTGTGTACAGTACATTCACTGCAGGAGTTTATATAGTGAAGTGTTTGCTAAAAATTTCTTCTTGTCTACATGAATTCAGCGTGCATTGTGTTATAAGAAGGAAGGGGGGACCGGGGGCAGCATATTGAGATTCGGGGGCCCTAAGCTTTAGACCTTCTGACACCAGCTCAACACGCTCTGCTGCCCTTTCCTTTATCATAATCAACCACTTTCTTTATTCTTATAGCCCTTCAAAACCCTTTCGAAACCCTTATATTATTTTCTCCACTGACCTTTTTTCTTAATACATTCAAAAACTCGTTTAGGTGTAAACAGTTTCCGACTTTTTTTTATAGATATATATTGTTTTTAATTTTACATAAGAACCACTTTTTAATATTGAGGCGGAATAAGAAAAACGATACTTTTTTTATTTATATTAACTTTACCTTTTTGTTTAAAATATGGAAAAAAAGATCAAATAAAATAATGCAAAGTGAAAAACTTTGAATTATTGCGGAAGTTTTTATTTGCTAAAAATAAACGACTGAAAAAAATGTTATTATAAGAACTTTAATAAAAGAAGATTGATATTTTAGGATGGATAAAGACAATTGAAAAAATATTTACATTTTTTATTTATATATTGTAATACTGAATATAAATTCAATGGAACTTCTTACAGGTGAGTCAGCAAAATTAAGTTACAACTGTTATATAATAGATAATATATATTATTATATACTTGAATATAATTAAAGGTATACTACAGGATAAAGACAAATAGGTACATAAATTCACCTATTATAAAAGTTTATCTTAAAAAATAAATATCCAGAGAAAGGAAAAAAAATAGTAAATTACTTACTTTATTGTATTAATAAGCTACAGGCAATTCTCTTTAAATAATATCATGCATCGTTCATGTCATACGAGCTACAAACCACGCAAAATAGTTATAAGATAGTCGAGGCATGGCTAAAGATAAAAATGAGGATAAATGACATCTAATGATAAAGAGAAGCATATAATATATCTAGATAGACAACTGTGAATAAATCAGATGATAATCAGATTAAGACTTAGCAGAGTTGGAAATAATTCCATTTACGCTATTTTTTTTTAGAAACGAAGAGTATAATGATTAAACCTACTCGTTAAATAAAAAGACCCCTTTCAAGAGATTCTTGAAAGGGTAAAAGAAGGTATTTTCGGGTAAGTTGAGAAGGGTATTTTCAAGGTAACTCAAAACCCACTTTCTACTACTTATTTAATGGTATAACACGGAAATATTATACAAAAAAATTTGCTATCTGTATTATTAGATCTCAAGTAAGATATTTGAAAGAGATTTAATGAAAGTAAAATATGCATTAGCAGTCAAGTAGAAAGAGGTAATTTCAGAAGAATAAAAGGCCTCGGTATAATACACTATTACTAAGACAAGAGGTGAGAAAACCTATTTCAAAGAGAACTCTTAACAACAAAAAATCGCTTTAAGTATAAACTTTAAACAACAATATCAGCGAGAAGATGAGAACTGAGGTATTGTAATCGAGTGTTTGAGAAGGAGTTCTTCAAAGCTTCTGAAAAACCAGGCCTGAACCCGCTGTTAAAGAACACGAGGGAATTGATTTTGATTTCAAAAAGGAAGCTAGGTTTTCTTCTAAAGTTTTAACACAGAGGAAGGATTTATTGTTGTTTTTAAAAAGAATGAGAAGAGAAGGGGTGTCTGGCTGTCGGATAGAGATTCGAGAAAGAGATAACGAAGAAGAGAAGAAGAAGAAGAAGGGGCTAAAAAACTTTAAGTAGAACAGAGCGTGGTAGAGGATACAAGGAGTAGAAGCTGTAAGGGAGGTTCTTTGTGGTGCCAGACTAAGACACTACGGGCCAGGGAAAATCTTCCTCAGGTGTTGTAAGATAAGTTAAGCAAGGGTTTTAAAGGTTTTTGGAACGGGAAGAAAAGGCCGAGGGAAGAAATCTTCAAACTCTATTTTAGTATTCAAAAGACGAGGCAAGGGGTTGTTCCAAGTCATAAAGAGGATAAGACGAAGCTCGGGGGATCCTGCTTGAGAAAACTTAGTCCTTTCCCTAGCCAAGCATAAACCAAAGGAGCCATTAAACAATAAAGAAAATAACCGAGGACCTCCAACGAAAAATAATGGCACGAACTCGGACCGGATGCAGATAGATGGGCTTGACGAGACTCCGGCATCACCGCTTTTTTCTACTCCCATCTACATCCTCCCGGCTTAAAAACCATCTGGCGCTTTCCGACCTTATACAAGCCATACGAGATAATGCATTAAAAAACTTCGGCTTACCCTTCAAGTTCTATTTTTTAACTTTAAAATATATGGGAGCTTAAAGCTTTCTCCTTACTTTAAATAGGGGAAGACGTTTGAAAAGATCCTTGAGACACAAAAAGAAAACCCGGGTCGAGGAGAAAATAAGCTATAAGAGCGGGGGAAGGGGTAGGGGGTTTATATTCTGAATATCTATTCAACATTTCCTCAAGAATGCATAAGTTATACGTTTAGGATACCATCTCAGATTTCAACAACAAATGTACACAAAAACCAAACAAAATAAAACTCTTATTTGCGATATACTGCGTAAGATAACTTTCACAAACTTGGCATTAATGCACTTCAATCAGTGTTTTTAAAAAGCTACTAAAAATCGTTTAGAAAGCTACTGCTACTGGTTCCTAGCTTTAAGTATAATTTCTTTTACTCCAACTAAATAGACTAATATAAAAAATGAAAGGCCGATACTAATGCGACAGAAAGGAAAATTGACAAAATTTTATGAGAACATATATTTTTTATAAGTAGCTTTCCCAACATTTGTTTTTAATTTTATTTTTGAGTTTATGCAGTATATACATATATCCAATTTAAAAAAAAAAATAATAAAGTACTAATAAGTAAAAAAGTCTCGACAAACTAAAAACTGAAATAATTAGATAAAAAGAAACTATAGAAGCGTTTTATATTGAGTGAGGGGTATTTAAGTTTTTTCAGGGCCCATTAATTCTAATTTTGAACATTTAACTTGAAGAAATATGTTTGTGAAAGTGGGAAGGGAAAGTCTACGAAGGGAAAAATAACTAGAGGTAATATTTTCAACTTAGTCCCTATCTGAAAACTTTGCTAATCCATCACATTAGCACCGAACCAAGTCCCGCTTGCTTATGTGCTCCTTCCCAAGCTAACAAAGTTAATAACTGTAAACTTTAATGGTAATTGCGAGTACATTTTTTTAAAAATGATTTAAATTAACTAACAAAATAAAAAGTAAGAATAAATTAAACGACCTGGAAAAAAATAAATGGATGAAATATAAACAGTATACGTATACGCATAATTTTTCCAGTCAAGATTATTATATTATACCTAAATTTTATATACAATTTTAAAGCTCGTTCTGTGGAAAGCATATATATATAATATATATATATATATATATATATATATATATATATATATATATATATATATATATATATATATATATATATATATATATATATAATTAAAATTAGAGGAGGGAGACATTGGAGAGCATTGGATTTACATTCTAATGCGGTACCAAATTAGCTACATTGGAGGAAGAGCCGTGGACACCTTTTAGATCAATATCAAAAGAACCGTGGTTTTACTTCACAATGACATGAAAGGAGAGCAAATCTAGGTAACTTTTACTTGAATGTTTGTATAATAAAGTGCAATTGCAAATAGTTAGTTATAATTTGTATTTGTAAACAACTGCTATATAAGGCATCTGATACTTGTTTAGATCTTCTATGAGAATAATTTAGGTACCGGATTGGATGTTCTTTTCCTGTTGGATTCCCACGGAAGCGTCACAACCTTTATCAGGAAACAGGGTGTGGTACTTTACAACAATTTCTGGAACAATAAAGGAGCCCAGAGGAGACGGAAGAGGACAGACGGAAGCACAACTTCGCACCCAGGCGACAAGGGAATCAATCAATGAAAACTGTAAACCCTTTACAAAAGGCAGCTACAGTCTCTGGTAAACACCCAGATAGTGGACAGAAGGATTTCTCCAACAATGAATTCAGGAAGAGCTAGATTAATGGTTCAATGAGTTAACTCGAGGGTGAAGTAAAATGGAAGCATATAATTTAAATGTCCCATAGTTAGGACATTTTTAACTAATAAGGGAAAAGGTAATTGAATTGGTCGAATAACAATACGTTTTTACCATTTATTCTAGTAAAGTAGAGAAAAATAAGTTTCAACCCTGCGGTAATAAAGCAAAGCTTGGCAAACAAACCATACTAACCTCTAACTCAAAACTATTAATATCTACAACTAAAAATTTTAGAGATTAAACTAGGTGTGCAATGCAGTTGTCTGCTTGCAATATTGAGCTGACCGTGCATTTTATTCTTAAACAATAAACATTTTTATTTATAAACAGCTTAAATCGGATCAAAAATTGTAATATTTCTCATTTTTTTTCCTGTTTTGCTATTTGACCTTCCTCTTAAATGAAATTATGACCAAAGTACATAACCAAAGAACATAACAACAATAACTGTACTCTTAAAGAGCTTTCCAACGACATGCATCATGAAGGGCATATACTATTTTAACTTTTGTACCCCGTACCCCTGGGTACCAATTTGGACCATTACAGATTTATACCTTCCTGTGGTTGGTTACTAAGACCGTGCTAAATTTTGTGCGGATCTGTTCAGCCGTTCAGGAGTATGTGTCCAACCAAATGCAAAGTGTAGTATAAGAGCTTCGCTTTGCAAGAGCTCAATTAAAATACAAAAAAATAAAAACATTCCAAATCCTAGCTTGAAAACAAGGACGGGGTTTATCGGTGAGATAACCGACCTCTTAGGAATCAAATTAGTGTGAAATTGAGTGACTAAAAGAGCATTCCTCTAAACTAAATCCTAAATATTAAATATATTGTTATTTTACATATTAAAATAACACTGGGAATATGAGAAAGTAAAATTATGAATCTCGATAAAAAATCTTTTGTAAATAGGAATAAAATTCAAATAATTTGTAAGGAATTGATGTATTTTCCTTTCATCCATTCCTTCCTATTCAATTATTCCTTCCTTCTCAAACCCTTCAGTACATCTCTTCTTTCAAATTCAATTTATCGCTTGAATAAATTTAAGTGACACCCCCCCCCTCCCCACTTCTCTCCCATTATCATAACATTGATCAACTCAAAGTGGTCGGTTTTATATTTTTTTTCATTCTTTCTTTTTAAATCGAGACGTTTTGAATAATTGAGGTCAACCTTAAAAGAGATCCGAAATGTAAAGGAAAAAATCATCAATAAAAATAATGTTAATGAAGTGTTTTTCAATAATAATGATTTTCATCATTGGACAGTTTTCTAGGGTGCACTAAAAGGTGGGTTAAATGGGGCAGAGAAATCTTGATATGAAAATACAAGGTTTCCAGGACAGGGGAGTTTCAAATGGTATACTATTTGAGGGGATGGGAAGATAAGGCAAACTGAATGACAGCTGTCTATACCAAAATCCATTTGCCTAATGAGAATAGGTAATAGCTCAACAGCATTGCCTGTCCACCTTCAATCAAGCTAACATTCACCTGGGCCCTTTACCAAATTGATTTAATGTTTTTTATTTTACATTTTTAGTTTTAAAAAATGATCGTTAACTCATGAAGATAAGATTTGTTATAAAAAGAAATACTAACACTACATGGTTTCGATAAACAATTTTTATCAATAATTTTGTAACTATTATTGCTGTTAAAAAATAGTGTAATATTTACACTTATATGTGTTAATATTGTTAAAGAAAAAACACAATTTTATAGAAGTCATGAAAAAAATAAAACAATAAAAAAATAATTAACAACACAAAATTGTACTGATTAGTAGATGTGGAATAAATATTATAAATACACAAAACTAAAATCAACAAAATTAATATTAAAATAATGTTTTAAATCAAGACAATAAATTATTTTATGAAAAAAAAAAAATTAATTAATTAAAATTGCAAAATACGAGTTTGCAAGTTTCAGCAGAATTAAAATAAATTTAAATTTCATTCGCAATATTTATACAGTTTTGAATTTATTAGAGCAGGTTGAGTCATTTGATTCAATGAAACATTGGAAAGGATCATGTTATTGCAAGAAATTATACATATATATATATATATATATATATATATATATATATATATATATATATATATATAAATGAACTGTAGCAGAATAGAGAGTAGCAGAATGACGAAATCCCCGGGAGCAATTTCACTAGTACCATAAAATTTGGAAATTAGCTTTCTTCTATGCTTGAAAAAAAATCTTATTAAAAAAATGGCTTTTTTAATCGATCAATTCGATGCAAGATATAAAACTAAAAAAACAAATAATAATACCTTAAACATAACATATTCTGCAGCAATGAACTTGAATTAGGCTAGTTATAAATAAATCTTAACCACAAAAACACAGATTTTTGTACTCGAACGAACATCGAAATATACAAATGAATGTTTTAAAATTAAGATAAAACACATTTAAAGTAACTTGAATTGCTTTTATGTTTTAGATTGAAACAAAAATGAAATAGGATAGAGTTTTAGATGAAAATAGAATATGATTAAAACAAGAGACGAACAACAGTAAAATTAAGTTAACCAAATTAAAGATAGGAATGTTAACAATAATATAGAGGGGATTTGACTTGGTGCCGGTACTATTAGCATGTTAAGCTAGTTAGATGCCACGCCATGCTATATTGCTTTATTGCCTTTCCAACCGGTTCAAAAGCCTGAAGGGGATTTCATTGCTAGCTTGACGTTGTATCGTGAAATTATTGGTTTGTGAGGGAGTGCGGATCGCAGTATATCTGACATGTTTGTGTCATACCCACAAGCTTTAATAGTGGGGGAATTCACTTTATACTTTTAAAACCTATCAAATTAAGTAAATGGAGCCTAAAATCTATTGCTAAACAGAAAAGGGTATATTTTGACCCTATTTTAGGATATATTCGGAACCAGACAGATATTACTCTGAGAATTTAATCCAAATAAGACTAACAAATTTCAGTTCAGCGATTTTAAAGTATAGAATTAGTTTGTCGGTTAAATCATTATATGCTTGTTATATGTACAGAGATTTCTAAAGATATATAGTAATTGAACTTATACTAGACCCCGACCAAGAAGTGATGACACGGGAAAACTGTAAAATTGACTGAAAACTGTAAACGGAACTTTCGAGAATTGCCGAAGTTGATACAATCTGGTGCTAACATTTTCATTTTCTAAAAAAGCTTTTCATGAAAAGTAATCAAAATGTATACAAAATCAACAACACTAGAGCACTCCTCACATTGACATAAGTTCTTGGTCGAGGCTTAGACAAAGAATTACAGAAGTATTCTTCTATTACTGGAGCCACTATAACTGGATACTTACTATCAGTGCAAATGTAAGTTATGACTTAAAGGCTTATATTAGTTATCTTTAAACAAACAAAGTATAATATTTAATACAGTCCACTCTTATTGTAGTCTTACAAACTGAAGTGGTAAAATCTGTCCTTGAGAATTTACTATGAAAACTATTACAATTATTCACATTGATAACTATTACAGTCCCGCTTTAATCACATTAGTCATGGTAACAAACTTAAATGGATATAAATTAACTTTGAATTTGATACAGTAAGTTATTTTATTATTATCAATCCAATTAAACCACTTTAATTATGTTTTACAGACTTAAATAGTAAAAGTTAACTGAATGGTACTATCATTACACACCGGTTTCAACCACTTTAGTTATGAAATAACATAAACTGCCTCTCCACGTAAATTCAAACTTTTCAAAGGTTTGAACCGGTTTCAACCACTTTAACTTACTCTATGTTAGATGCACTACGATATTTATTAAAGACCGGTTTCGAAGACTTTCACAAAGGTGTTACAAACTTAAATAAAAAAAAAACAGGGGGAAAACCTGCGGTATTTCCCCTAAATTTTATCAAATACAAGTTAATAAAAAAAATGTAAATTGTGGATCAAATTACAAAACTTTATGTATTTATTTATTTTTTCACAAAACATATTTTAAAAGGGTTAAATAAATATAATATATTTCAATATAATAAAAAAATATACAACCCCTCCGTAAATAAAAAGCAATTGCAAAAGGTTTGACTCAATTTAATATATAATATACATACACACACACACACATTATATATATATATATATATATATATATATATATATATATATATATATATATATATATATATATATATATATATATATATATATATACATAGTGCTTCCAAATGTTTAAAAGGGGTGAAACTCCTGTCTTAATTATTAACGTATATTTACTTAATTAAGTTTAAATTTTCAAAAAGTTGATTATTTTAAAGATTAAAGTAAGAAAATCAAGTTCTAAAAGTTAAGAAATTTAAAGTTACACAAGGTGTCGCAAGTTGCCTTTACATCAAGAAACCGAGAGAAAGAGAGGGGAGGAGTGGGGAGTTATTTAATAATTTCAAGCCAAAGAGGTAGCTCCTTATAGGATGTTGTTTTAATAAAAGGCTTTTAGAAGCTTTGGAAACAACCCTCTAACCCCTCTGAGTTTTCATGTTGAAGGATGATGCTATGTTTCATACCCTGCTGATATGATGGGAGGGACACGATACCCTCTGAAACTTCTTATTCTATGATCAAGTTAGCATTAGTGAGTGTTTAATTAACACGTTATTGAGAATGTTTCATTATATGGATTAGGTCGAGTTTCAGTATCCAATATTCATTAAAATTATACGACACTATAAACTACACTATATTTCTTTTTTAGTACTAACCCCAAATATATTTTTATAATGTTTCATAACTTTAAGATAACGATTTATAGTGCCATTTGTATTTCATGATAAAATTTAGAAGTAGAAAAATGTTCATATGTATAGAAATATTATAAAAAATATTCACGGTGGCCTTTTAAGATGTTTAAAGAATACATTTTGATTTGTCACAACTAAAAAGAAATTTTAAAATGTACTCTACTATAAAATTATGGAAACTTGATATACTATGTTGTTCTTAGTGGGTCATAAGGGATGTAGGTAATAAAGAAAACTCTCCTATCTCATTATGCTGTAATATTTCGACTTCAACTCGTCTATAACACATTAATTTAAACAATATCAACATATTATTCCTCTAATAGTCTTTACAACTATTACTTACGATTCATAATGAAAATAACAATTATTACCTATTTCATGAGCTAAAATAAGTATTTTTTTCATATAAAAAAATCGTCAATAATTAAAAGTGCTTATACAGCTACTCTCGTCAATACATAAAGGAAGAACCCCTCTACTCCAAACCTACAAACACAAATTATAATCATGGTTTAACTGTAACCTTTATATAAACCTAAAATCGTTATACAACCATGCTATACCGATGTATATTACTTACATTCATATCCATATAATTCTTCACCATTTTAAACTATATCTTCCACATTATATAAACAAAAACCCCTTCTCTTTAAACTCAATATCAGTAGCATTAACAAATTATAGAAGCATAATAAGAAGGAGAGTTTTGTTTATTACCTACATCCCTTATGGCGTGTGGCGCCACCTCGTGTGGTAGGTTGCATTCTATTCTCATTGGTGATTGGGTAGCACCACTCGAGTGGCGCTACCCGAATGACGAAGTGTGTCACTACACTAAGATAGGAATCCACGTCACTTGGGGAATCCTCAGCCCCTTGGAATCCTGCCCTGCAAGGGCGTATCTTACCTGGTTTTATGGGTAGCAGAACCCCTTAGAATATTAGAATATTTCTATTTTTTTCTCAGAACTTGGCCCAAATAAGGCAAAGTGTGGCATTTTACCGAAAATCGGCAAAATGTGGCTTTTTACCGAAAAATAGGCAAAATGTGGCATTTTAGTATGGCGCCATGGCAAAAAGGCATTTGAAGGTCTCTGCTTATGACCCACTAAGAACAACAAAATTACTATTGAGGGATCACCATTCATCTAATAATTGGATATACTCGTATTATGTTCAGCCATCTAACCACACACAGTTGGAAAAAGAGAGAGAAAGTGCTGATGGACCTACTTTTCCTAAAATTTTAGGAGGTAAGAAAGGTATCCACTTTTGCTGGTTTTAGTTAACTTTAGATTTAGGCGTAGAGGGGGTGGACTGTAAGGATATATAATATATGTTTCTAAATAGATATACAAGATATAATAAGATAGAAAAGATATAAGTAAGCGGGTAAGAATGGTCTAACCTGATACTGCAGCGGTGTGTCGGGTGTCAGGGAAGAGCTGGAAACTGCCGGTAGTTGGTGATACACACATATAATAATAAACTAAAAAACGAATAATGAGATTTATGCGGGTATTAAAAGCGGGTGGTTTAGCGGGTTAACAATTGCGGTACGGCAGACGATCCGACTCAGGCAACGTCTGGAAGCGGAAGGGGTGAAGGTATAGATGCTCCAGTCGCATCCAAGCCGTACTTCCCAATTCCTCCACAGGATAGCAGCACGCACCAGACCCGGGCTGAGTAGGAGGAACATCCAGCTTCACACACTTACTTTTATAGAATAATATTTAAATAGTTCTATAAGAAAAGATAGAATAAAATTAGATATAAGATAAATATTGTCCATACCCGCCCCCTTGCATGTCCTCAGGACATCAACAGAAAAGGAAAGAAACTTCAGAAAAAATAAACAAACTTCAGAAGACATGATGAAGGCAGGAAATGTAGACAGCGGTGATTCACAATTAAAAAATAAACCGAAAAGAAAAATGATACAAGTCAGCACCACTTATGACTTTACAAGTGGAACAAAAATATAACTAAAAAAATGGCTTATAGTTGAGCGGAAAACAAACAATAATTGACCAAAACTGGATCACAAACTTCTATGAAAAAATAAAAAAAATCTTCTAAACAGAAAAGAAAATTAAGAGACCGGTAAAGGGGCAACTTTGCGGGCTGGTCGGCGATATGTACCAGTGGCGGTCTTCACTGAAACGGCACGAACAACGCCATCTTTACCAGGGTATAACTCAGTAATGCGTCCCATTGGATAAGAAAGGGGAGATGTGTTATCCTCATGCAACCACACTAATTGACCTAAGGAGATATTCGAAGAAGGTAGGAACCATTTACCTTTACACTGAAGCGTATATAAATACTCTTTTTTCCACCGACGCCATAGGCATTGTGAAATTTGCGATACAAGTTGCCAACGAGATAATCGGGGTATCGGAACATCTTCTAAATTTATTTCAGGCATTGATACGAGAGGAGAGCCGATCAAAAAATGTCCGGGAGTTAGTACGTCGTAATCATCAGGGGAGTCGTTTAAGGCACACAGAGGACGTGAGTTGAGGATAGCTTCAACCCTAGCGGTAATAGTACTGAACTCTTCTAAAGTTAAAACTTGGGACCCTATAGCACGAGTCAAGTGAAACTTGACATTTTTCACATTAGACTCCGCTAAACCTGCCATGAAAGGGGCTCGTGGACAATTGAACTGAAATTCAATGCCCTGAGTAGCCAGGTATGAAGATAAAATTTTATGAGTATTTTCAGATCTAAGATATTCAATTATTTCTGAAAGCTGGCGGGCTGCTCCTTTGAAATTGGTGCCCTAATCACAGTAAATATGACTAGGTAAACCTCGACGTGACGTAAAACGAGATAAAGCAGCGATAAAACAATCGGAGCTAAGACTAGTCAAAATTTCAACGTGAACAGCTTTGATGGCAAAACACACAAACAAAGCAAAATATGCTTTATAGGTCTTAGCGTTACGGCGTAGACTTTCTTTTACTATATAAGGGCCAGCGAGATCAACGCTACAGTTAGAAAAGGGTCGACTCGGCGTGACTCTTGCTGCGGGTAAATCACCCATCGGTGGATTAGCGGTTGTGTTTTGTCTAAAGCGGGAGCAGCGGACACATTTATAAATAATACTTTTAATAGTCTGACGACCATTAATAATCCAATATGTGTTGAAAAATAAAGCTTGGAGTGTGCGAAGACCTGCATGAAGATACGATGTGTGAAAATAAACAATAATAAGGTGAGTCAAATAACTTTTACTATGCAATAATATTTGATGTTTTGACGAGTAAGATAAAGAACTATTTATGAGGCGACCTCCGACTCTAATTACACCAGTCTTATCTATAAACGGAGACAATTTTTGAATTTTTATAGAACACGGAAGATTATTAGATAAACAAGACAATTCTTCACTGAAGTAAAATCGTTGATCAAGTTTAATACACAAATTAAGACCATTACTCAATTCATGTATGGTTAAATGACCACAACGGCGGTTCTGCGGGTTACGGAGGTTGTAGATAAAACGTAAAACGTAGGCGGCGATTTTTCGAAGTTGAGAAAAACTAGAACAACGAGTGACCCAATCTGGAATGGGTACAGGCGGGGCTTTCAACGCGGTCAACAAAACGCTAGGTTTAAGTTCTGGAAGATTTATCGATTCTACAGGCTCAAAACAAGTAATAGGCCAACTTTCGGGTTCGTTGTAGGTCCATGAGGGGCCCTGAAACCAGGAAGAGTTATCAAGAAGACCTTTAGGAGTGAGACCTCTAGACGCGCAATCGGCGATGTTATGTTCTGTAGGCACATAATACCAATCAGACGGGTTGGAGTTTTCAACTATAGCGGCGATTCTATTTGAAACAAACAATTTTAATAAATGAGGCGGTTTTCTTATCCATGATAAGACTATAGTGGAATCACAAAACAAAAAGGTAGTGTAATGCGATACAGGTAATTTATTTAAAAAATGTTCAATTGATTTAATAAGTTTAGTTAAGAGTAAGGCACCGATTAATTCTAAGCGAGGTATAGTATGACCTTTAGACGGGGCTACTTTAGTTTTTGACTTTAAAAGGAAAACTTTTACAGTGTTGTCTGAGTACCTAACACGTAGATATAACACACAAGATGAACCTAACGATGAAGCATCGCTGAAGCCAAGTAAGTGGCAGCTAACAGGATCAGATGGAAACAAACATCTAGGTATTCGAATAGTACAGAGAAGTGGTAACTCAGATAGACACTGACTCCATTGAGAACAAAGAGAGGGAGGAATCGGATCATCCCAATCGCAGTGTGAAAGCCAAATATCTTTCAATAAACACTTAAATAAAAATATAGTAGGTGAGCCATAACCATTAGGATCAAATATACGACTTACGGCACTTAAGACTTGTCGCTTTGTATAATTATCTTGAAGAGACGGCGGATCTAAAGCAAAAAAGAAAGCATCAAGTTGCGGGTCCCAGCCAACACCTAAAACTTTGACTGAGTTATCATCGACGTTTCTTATTACTAACGAGCTAGAAGTGTCTGAGTCTTTTATGGATTTAATAAATTCAGGACTATTTGAAAGCCATTTATTGAGTGGGAATCCACCGGCGGCTAACAGCGAACATAATTGAGATTTAATATCGAGCAAAGTTTCAAGGGACTTTGCACCTGCAAATAAATCGTCTACCACAGAGTTATTTAAAATAATAGGGACAGCCAGAGGATATTTTTCTCCTTCGTCTCTAGTTAATTGAATTAAACAACGTTGAGAAACAAAAGCGGACGGAGACAAGCCGTAAGTAACCGTACGTAGCTCGTACTCCTCGAGCGGTTTACTAGGATCGTCACGAAACAAAATATGTTGATAAACACACTGATCATCTAGTACTTTTATCTGGCGGTACATTTTAGATATGTCACAACAGAACACTAGCGGATGTATTCTAAAATTGAGCAAAACTTCAGGGACTTTATGTTGCAACTTAGGTCCTGCAAACAATATTTCGTTTAAAGAAATATGTGATTTCTTAGCCGAACCGTCGAAAACTACACGGGTGGGTGTAGTAGGTGAGTTTGGATTATGAATACAAAAGTAGGGAATAAAATACTTGCCAGGACGAGTGGCTTTAATCATATGCCCTAAGTCCAAATATTGATTCAAAAATGAAGTACAGTCATTTTTTAAAGTTTTATTTCGGCGGAATCGATTTTCAAGAGATTGAAATCGTTGTTGGGCTATATCTTTGGATTGAATAAAATTAACAGAAGCGGGGTCTTTATTGAAAGGCATTTCGATGATATAACGTCCCGTGACGTCACGACGGTGAGTACTAATAAAATGATTTTCACAATAATCATCAGCGGGGTCTGTGGTGGGTGAGCAAGATATATTTTCAGTCTCCCAGAATCTTTCTACAGACTTATGAAGTTCATCTTCAGACTTAAGCGGACTACGAAGCGGATTAGTTACTAGAGATGGAATTGAGTGCAACGGATTTGAACGAGAGTCGATAGTGAGAGGACCTATGATCACATGACCAAACACAGTACAGAGAACACCCAATTTAGAACTAAGAGATGGAGCGGGGTGCGGAACTAAAATGCGAGGAAGAACGTCACAACCTATCAACAAATCAATTGGTGATGAACGATAAAATTCAGGGTCAGCAAGATGTAAGCCCTGAACAAGATCTTTACAACTGTCCGGTAAACTAATTTGCGGTACGTGACTCAATATAGTGTTGACAATAAAAGCAGTAGCGGTTATGTGCGGGTGATTCGTAGAAACGGGCTTCAATAAACATTTTATTAAACCTGAACTGAATCCTACAGAGGTATCTGATAAACCTGAAAACTGTTGATCTGTAGGTTCAATAGGTAAGTCTAATAACTTAGCGAGTGACTTGGTTATAAATGACGTAGCGGAAGCACAATCAATCATTAAGCGGCAAGTAATAAATTTGCCCTTTTTATTTTTAATTAAGGCTTGTGCCGTGCCCAATAATACAACAGACGTACGACTAGAACAAGGTAAATTAAAGGATGTAGTAGCAACCGTAGAGGCGGTTTGAGGCGGGTTAACTTTATTTATTTCTACGGGGGTACTAGCGGGTTTATCTCTAGATTCGAGGTGCAGCAAACGATGATGTCGGCGGTTACAATGACAATTATGATATGACCTACATTTCGAGACTTGGTGATTCCCCAAACAATTGAAACATAAGGAATGTTTTTTAACGAAGGCATGGCGGTCGGTAACACTAAGTTCTAAGAATTTAGGACACCGGTACAAATGATGAAAAGGAGAATCATGGCAAAATAAACAATTGGATTTATAATTAGACTCACTCTTATCTGATTTTTCGGATGTACCAGGTTGGGTAGCAAACACTGACTTTCTAACTGAAATTTTATTAGAAGCGGGCTTTCGAGTTTCAGGCGTAAGTTGGCGGTTTGTAACATTGTTTGAAGCGGGATGTACGGCAGCGGTTATCTCTAACAATCTACATTCGGATTTGACAAATGTTAAAAGAGATTCAAATGTCGGTATGGACTTAACACCTTGAATTTTTGTTTCAAACTCTTTAAGAGTGATTTGATCAAGTTGGCGGACGGACAAACTAAAAAATAAAAAATCAGACAAATCCTCAAGTTTCATATCTTTTAAACCCTTCACATTAGTTTGAAATTTAGATATGAACGATTGTAAAAACTCTATAGAATGTTTTGCGGGAATATTAAGTGGCTTTATTATCTCTTCAAAATAGTGTGTTGCTAAAACTCTATGACTCTGGTATCTGTCTTGTAAGCTTTGCCAACATGGTATAAAATTATCTTCTGAGAGGGAATACATTTTAACTATATCAGCTGGTCTACCAGTAACCGTACTAATTAAATAATGAAGCCTTTCTACGTTGGTTAGTCTCGAATTATTTACTATGACAGCGGTAAAAATATCGCGGTAACGACACCAATCTTTTATATCTCCTGTAAAAGGTTTTATTTCTAAAGCGGGAAGATTAGTGTGGTTTCTAAAACCATTACAGGAAGTTGAACATGTATCAGTGGAAGGATTTTTAGAAGTAGAGGGTTGACTTTTAGAATCGGTACCTTGCAACACTTTAATTTTATCTAGGGCGGTTAATATGTTTCCATAAAGATCGTCAAATGCGGATAGCGGTTCATAATTAGGCAAATAATCAGGATTGAGTTCTAATTCTAAGTCCTGAATATTGTCTATAATTGACTCAAAAGCACTTCGATCTAAAGTGCGAGCACTAATTATAAAATTGTTTTGAATTTTCTCATTACCGAGACCAGAAATCATATCGTTGAGCGTTTGTGCTCTTCGAAAGTAACTTTCTTTTTTGGCATGAAGCTTTTTTAAAGATTGTACCATTTTAATATTAGCAGCAGCGGTAGAATCTGAAGACGACATGTTAAATTAAAAGTTAGAACAGCTGTTTCAAGGTTAATGACCTGTTAGGTGAAGATAAGATATGAACTAGTGTAAAAATAGAATGGAGCTTGGGAGTCAAGACGAAATAAAGAATGACCTTTGACAACCTAGTGAACCCAATGTCGAAGATTAAAACATATGACCTCTGAATAATTTTAATAAAAATTAATATTTGAAAAAATAAAAATAGACTGCCAATTAGTGTGGCACATAGCTTCCTCGCATCCTATCATGTACTATAACAATTATTGTTATATTACTTTATTGTTATATTGTTTGTTTTGTAAAGACTATTAATAGTTTTAGCAATCTATAACACTTCATAGCGGTGTCGCTGTTGGTTTTACTAAAAAATTGTATTGGAAAAAAATGTTTGTCTCATTGAATAGATGAAGTTAGATTTTTTCCCCGACCTAAAATTCCAATTTTAAATTTAAAGTTCACGCTTACGCGAGCGTTGCTCGTGAACGCTTGGACGGATAACGTTGTCCAACGAACTCGTCCTGGGCATTGGTAAAATGAACATGTCTACCAAATTTCATCAAAATTGGTCGACATTTACTCAAGTTATCGTCGCACGTTTCATAATTCGCGGACACACAGACCGACAGACAGACAGACAGACAGACAGACAGACAGACAGACAGACAGACACGAGACCAAAAATGATCCCTGATGTCTGAAACGGATTTCTGTCTTGGAATTTTTGAAATCGGAGGCATAAAAGTTTTTCGTTCTCAAAAGTGAACACAATGCTTCCGTTACCTTCGGTAAGCTCGGAAGCAAAATGAATAAAATGAGGTATACGAATCGGATTTTGATGCGGTAAACGGCGGAATGACGAGAAAAATTAGGGAATTTTACTCACAACAAGGAACACTACAAAAATTGATTCGGACCACAGGACCACTAATATGGACCTACTTTTCCTAAAATTTTAGGAGGTAAGAAAGGTATCCACTTTTGCTGGTTTTAGTTAACTTTAGATTTAGGCGTAGAGGGGGTGGACTGTAAGGATATATAATATATGTTTCTAAATAGATATACAAGATATAATAAGATAGAAAAGATATAAGTAAGCGGGTAAGAATGGTCTAACCTGATACTGCAGCGGTGTGTCGGGTGTCAGGGAAGAGCTGGAAACTGCCGGTAGTTGGTGATACACACATATAATAATAAACTAAAAAACGAATAATGAGATTTATGCGGGTATTAAAAGCGGGTGGTTTAGCGGGTTAACAATTGCGGTACGGCAGACGATCCGACTCAGGCAACGTCTGGAAGCGGAAGGGGTGAAGGTATAGATGCTCCAGTCGCATCCAAGCCGTACTTCCCAATTCCTCCACAGGATAGCAGCACGCACCAGACCCGGGCTGAGTAGGAGGAACATCCAGCTTCACACACTTACTTTTATAGAATAATATTTAAATAGTTCTATAAGAAAAGATAGAATAAAATTAGATATAAGATAAATATTGTCCAGCTGATGATTGATGGATTTAAACTTTATACATCCCAAGTCCCAAATAAGGTGGCTTGAGCCTTTTTTTATAGTACTGATATTGTTAAAATTTTAGATTCCCATTTAGAGTAGGCGTCGACGCATTCGAAGGACGAGCCTTGGTCCTTAACAAGATACGTTCCTTCATAAAATAAACCCATATAAATATATACCATACTTAATATATTTTAAAATAGAAATGATTTATTTTGTTTCTAATGCTGCAACGTAAGAGAACTAAAAAACGATCTACAGTAAAAGTGAAAACAAAGTAGAAGAAGCTATAAAATGTGACCTATACGATAAGTTACAAAGTAGAAAGTAGAATACATTGCTTTTATTTTACCAAGTATAATAAGCGAGCTATCAAGTATAATTTTTCAATATAACATTATTCATAGCTAAATAAAAAGAGGAAATGATCAAAATAATAAAGACGCCAAGCACCTACATGCATCTAAACTCAACCCACAATGACTCCTAGAGTTAGAAATATTTTCTTTCTAAATGGAGCATGATGTGTAAAGTTTTCAAGTCTATATTCTAGGTAGTTACCGTCGGAGTTTTATTGTTGTTGGAAGCCAAGTCTCTATAGAAGGATACTTCACGAAGGTTGGAACACGCGATGAGTTGAAAGAACCATAGTTTCTGACAATGCAAGGCCAACACGAATTCTACTAAATCGAAATAAGGTGAGCTATCAAATTTTCTAGGCATTATAAACAAGCTAAAATCTCAGAGGTTAATCCAATTTTTTAATGAAATTGAATATTTGTGAACACTGGCAGACGGCAGATAATTATGGTAAATTATGATAACTCCTTTTTTAATAATAATAATAATTAAAGAGAAATGCAAAGTAAAAATGTTGTATATTTGGAAAAAATAAGTTTTAGTGAATAAAAAAATAGCTACAATATGATTTACAATAATTTACCTCTGAGATAAAGATTACAAATTATAACCTGCAATGCTACTTAGAATGCGCATGTAGGTAAATCCTCTTAATTTCATTCAATTTACGTAATTGGCGAAATTTTTACCTATCCGGTAGTTATCAAGCCTGAAAACGATTTATTTAATTAAGAATAACATAAAATAATATAACAATTTTTATACTAGTGCAATGTTAATTGCAGTACAATTAATAACATAAAAATTACTAAAAATGGTAAAAGTGATTGATAAAAGTTTTCCCTAATCTCTTATCAGTAGGGTATAAGGAATACTGTTATCAATCACTTTTACCATTGCTAGAAACTTTTTTTAGAATGGAGATGACGTATACTTATTCATATGTATATATAATATGACAACGAAGAATAGGTTCCGGCAAAAAAGTAAGATCAGCATAACTTATCCCTCCTTCAAAGGTATATTGTTTTAAAATTATAACATTCTTCCTTTTATACTAGTGCAATGATATGTTATATTTAATGTAATGATTGAATGACCAAATTGTTTTCAGGCCTGATAATGATAGGATATAGGTCGAAATGTCACTAATTACGTAATTTATTGTAATTATTTACTCTTAAGAGGATCTACCTATACATACGTACGTACATTAGAAATAAAAGGGTACATACTACCACTGACAATCTGAATTATTTACAATAATATCCACTTGGTTCACAAGATTACAGCTGTATGTTAATTTTGTATGTAAATTTTGGAAATGGTTTTTTAATACATGATGTACTTAAAATATATGAGCGACGAATTCTAGATGAGGTTTTATTGTTCATGAGCAAATGGGAATTATTAGAAGCTGCTAAGATAGCTAAACGTTTGATCCTTTAATGGCTGAGGGAACAAAATAGTCTAAGGCAAATACAAAATCGATGTTTTCTAAAAGAAATGTAAATTCTGAAATTTAAATTAATACAAGCTCAAGGAGAGATAACTCTTTTCGACCAGGACTGGATAAAAGGACGTTGTGAAACAAATTTAATAAAAAAATATATCATTTATAAATAAAACTAGTTTAAATAGGATAAACACATCGCTTTTAAATTAAAAGAGAATTGATAATTGAGAAATATAAATCAAGAGCTCAAACGAAATTATATTTTCATCACAGAAATTATATTTTCTTAAATATAATTTGATTATATCATAAAGAAAGACGAAAAACTCTCTTAATTAGAGTAGTTTATATAAACTTTGAATAATCTAGCGACTAATAAAATGTAATTTAATTAGTAATAAGTAATTAACTCATCTTTGACGATACATAGCTAAAATCCGAGTAAATTCTTTCATTCTAAATTCAACTTTTAAGTTAAATTAATGTTTATTCAGAATAGTCATTTTTATCTCTTTATTTAGTAGGAATAAATATTATTTAATACTGAAGTTAGTTTTTTAAATTGAGTGAAATTTTATGAATTTAATTCAATTAAAATAATAAATTAAAAGTAATAAGTTTCAGGGAACATTTTTTGGTATCTTGCCGGCCTGTCATCATTTTTGGTAACGCCTATATTTTTAAAACTGCTAGTTTAATTTAGATAAAATCCTGATCCAATGTTAGCCAAATATTTACACAGTATAATATGCGGATTTACCGGAAGATAGTCTTATATTAATATCAACCATTTACTTAAAATGCTTCCTCCCCCAAATAAGTTTAACCTCAATTTTTACTAACAGTAATATTTAAAAATTATATGTATATACACATTTTTTCTATGTCACCATTCATTCTGTTAAAGAAGGCAAGGAAGCTATGTGCCACACTAATTTACAAGCTTTCTATCTCCTCTCTTTTTACTTTTTCACATAAAGAGAAGTATTGTGATGGCGTGAAAATTCAATTTTGATATTTTGATAGAGTAAAACGTTTTTAGGTCTAAATGTTTGTCAGTTGTCTTTGCAGACGCGTAGAACCTAAACTACTAGGCAGATTTAGACGAAATTTGGCACACATATTCAGAAAAATCATACCCCGAGGTAAAATCAAGAAATAAATTTTAGCTTCAAATTTGAGGGCACTACCCCAAAAACTTCGAAAAAAAACTTAAATTATTTCTCGAATACGGTACCAACGATTTTGATTAATAAATTCTAAAATGTAGTCTATTTATACGGATCTAACGGTATAAACCGTATTCCCGGGAAAGCTCTCCAAGATATTGAAGAAAATAAATCTGATTTTATTTCGTTGAAAATCAAAAACAAAAAGTAAACAACTACCTGTTAAACGCTTTTTAAATATTTTTTTTTCTTTCTTAAAAAATCAATCAAATGAGATATTATAGAATTTAAATACAGTTTCAAAAATATAAGAATGTTTACGGACCGATTTTTTTTTAAATTTTATTATTTGACAACTGATTAATTGTTATCATATAAACTGATCACGTTCAGTTTTAGTTTTATTCAGCATGAAAGTGGTGTATTATATTTAGAGAGGAGGCTATGCTAGACGTGCAGCCAAATCATATTTAGACCAAGTGTCATGTGTCTATACCTACTAATCCATCATTTGTTAAACGATAAACTGCTATTTATAGAACCCTTTGATACACTTCCAGTTATATAGATACAAGAATGATAAATAGAATAAAGAAGATCTTCAAACAGATTTTAACACTAATTCTACCATCATATTTGAAATAATTAAGTAAAAGAGTGTACTCTCATATATTGCATTCACATCTAAATATAAATATTTGTACACAAATACCCATAAAAAAAATTAAAAAAATTATTTCATAGGGATTTGAAATTAAGGATTCACCAAGCTCTATGAGA
This sequence comes from Gerris lacustris, assembly GCA_951217055.1. Classification (NCBI taxonomy): domain Eukaryota; kingdom Metazoa; phylum Arthropoda; class Insecta; order Hemiptera; family Gerridae; genus Gerris; species Gerris lacustris. The sequence continues at coordinate 54,032,739 of OX578280.1, forward strand.
TTAAAAAAAGTTTTTTTAACTGCATAATGTAAAATATATAATTCGCATGAAATCTTTAATTGGTGACATTTTTTATCATCTCATATAAAGAGTGTACTATCATGATGACACAAAAACTAGACTTGATAGATGAGAAAAAAAGTTGTATATTATATTTGAAATAAGTCTGTCAAGTATAATTAACAAATGTACAGAAAATTAGATTTTATATACGTAATGTTATATACGTTTGTGGGCTATGTCTACCGAACATTTTAATTTTTTAATCACGCTTTATTTAATCACCAGAATTTAACGCTGTAAGTCGTTTTACGGGGAAATCCAGTTTCTGAGAAATTAAAAAAACATTTATAAAATAAATAGTCAATAAAGGATTATTTTTACAGTATTTATACTGATAAACTGTTTAATAATAATTAAATTTAACCATGAAACCCCAATAACAATAAACAAAAATAGACAAAAATGTGTAAGAACATGGGAATGTTTTGTAGTAGCCTCGTAAATAATCGCTTAAAATTGAAATAATATTTCACTAAAATATAAACAATGTTACATGAAGACCTCGGCAAAGCCTAGAAATAAGTAAAGCAAATTAGGTATAAAGCTAAAAGGAAGGTTTCTAATTAAGAAGGATATTAGGTCTGATAATACACATTTATAGTGATAAGGAAGACTCGAGCTCATTTCCTTTTCTTTGATAACGGCAAAGCTGCGTCACAGGGCGCCCCTAATGACTTGACATTCAATTTTAATTAGGAATACAACTATTAATGTCACAAGCCACCCGTTCAATAAATAATAATTTTTGGACTATCTTATTATATAAATCCATCTTATTATTCTTTTTTTTATATATGTAAAATGAAGAATAAGCATTATTATTATCTTTTTTAATGAGCTTTATCTTTAATATTAATTACTTTTCATATTTTTAATTAAGCTATAAATAGGGAGACTTTTAGAACAATATCTGGTTATATTTTGAAAAATAAATAAATAATTATTAGAATTTACTACATAAAAATCTAAAATAACATGAATTTAATAACAAATATATCATTGTAGCTAATTTACATGTACAGCAATTCTCATAAGTCAAATAATTTTTTTTTTTTTTTTTTAAATATATTTTTAAATAAATATGTAAATTATTTAAATTGCTCATAATACTGAATAGCGAAATGTATCACATAACTTGGTATAATTACTTTTACAAACTGATTTTGTAATTTGGGAAAACCTGTTGAGTTCTAAGACAAACTTGGATAAGTCAAAAGGTAGCGTTTAACCGTACATAAATATATTTTAAGATATTTCATAATAGTTAAGACATTTGAATTAAAATATTTAGAGAAGTAAATCAGAGGATACACAACTAAACTTTAACTGAAGGTTACTTAAACTAAAAACTAATAAATACAATCTAGTAGACATATATTTTAATTTTAAAAAAACTCCTTTTAATATCAATGCTGATAATATGTTTAGTAAAGTAATATCCTAAGTACTGAAATACATTTTCTTTTGACTCAGTGGTAAAATAATTGGTGTTTTGAGGTACTTAATGATAAAGAACAAATTTTGCCCATATATCAAAGAAACCAGCACATTAAGAAATTATTATAATACAATAATGAAAATTTAGTACAATTTTTTAAATTTATTTTATTAATGAAAATTTACTTCAATTTGATTATAATAATTTGTTTATATAACTTCAAGTAAGCCAAATTTAAGAGCAAATAAGACAAATGATTATATAAAATGTTATAAATTTAATAATAAATTAAAAATATTAAAAAATGACGAGGATACAGCTCTTTAATTTTAAATGTAACTCAGTGGCACACCCTTAAAAATTCGATGGTTGTTTTAGCCATCTAAAAGTTAATTTTTTAACGGGATGTTTGATAAGATGTATCACTTAGCATTCTAACCGTTTCTCGTAAAAAAAGTCTGCCAATTGGTGTTGCACATAGCTTTCTCGTATTCTATTTCGTATACTTTAATAATATTATGCAATTACAACCTACACTTGTCAAATTTAATTTAAAACTCAATTTTTTTGCTTCCGAGCTTACCGAAGGTATCGGAAGCTATGTGATCGTTCTGAAGAACGAAAAAATTTTAGGTCTCCGATTTCAAAAATTCCAAGACAGAAATCCGTTTCAGACATCAGGGAACATTTTTGGTTCCATGTCTGTCTGTCGGTCTGTCGTTCAATTTTTGCGAACCACCATATCTTGTAGTTTGCACCATTCGACGCGCAACGTCCATATTGTGGACCAAAATAATTATAAAAAGTTCACTTTTCCTCCTCCTTCTCCCCTTAAAAAAATAAAAATGGGTGACTTGATTTTTAAGCTGGTTTGGGGGTAATTGCGGCTAAACGGTAAGTCGTATTAGAAAATGGATAGTACAAGCGGTGACTGATTTTAAAAGATCTACAACTTTAGTCCTATGAGATTTTGTCGTATCATCATCGGTTGTACCCTAGATGGGGATAATTTTGTTTTTTTTGGTTTTATTTTTTTCCATTTTTGTCTTTGAATGGCCATAGTTTCTATAATAGTTGGCCGATTTTATTTCTGATTGCGGCGATTGAATCTCACACTAATGCTCTTTAAATTGAGTATATTTTATTTCATTAGTTCATCCTACTTACTGAGAACATGAGAGTAAACTTTTTCCCGTCAGCCGTGTCACGTGACCACTTTTTTTTGTTTTTTATATTGTGTCGTATATCATTTTAAAGGCCTTGATATGTACATTAAAGCTATTTTATTTGTTGATTTTTTAAAAATTTTGTACATATACTTTTGTGCCGATTTATAATTTTGTTGTAGGTTAAAGGGTTTAAATACTTTTTTGATATTAGGTTTTTTATTTATATGTATTTATTAGCCCTTTTGTATTGTTTGTTTTATAAAAATATAACTTTGGTACCTCAGAGTACAGGGGTACAAATGTTAAAGTTAATCTTTTATAATATGATGTATATCGTTGAAAAGCTCTTGCATAGTTGATTAATTTTTGTTATATTCTATTATGTGTTATTTTTAGTTTTGAGGGGGGTAAAATAAAAAAAAAAACCTTTTTATACAGCGGTTTCTACGATTAGGTTGCAGTTTTATATTTGTTTATTTTATATGTGCGCTAACTTTTGGTGCTTGTTGGAGGCTTTGTTTCTCCAACAAATGTTTAAATTTCTTCAACTTTATTAAATATTTACTGGAACAGTGCCGCGCCGTTCCAACTTTTTGATTATGTTTATCGAGGTATTTTTCTTAATTTGTTTTTTTCTTTGCGAGGAAGCTATGTGCCACATTAATTGGCAGAGTATTTTTATTATTCTTTACATGAATAAAAGTATCAAAATTTTGTAGCAAAATTTAGAGATCGCAGACGGTTGAAATTAACCTAAAGCTATCTGCAGGCTTCTTTCGATAGACCATCCAAATTTCTTAAAACACTCAGATAAGTACTTTTGAAGATATAAAAGTGTAAATAAATGTATGTTTGTCCACATGTGGAAGAGAAACAAATGGGCACAGAAGGGAAAAACTTATATGGGACTAACAATCGGCTAATTATGACCCACCATCTGAATTTCATTAAAATAGGACGAGTAGTTTTTATGAAATGTTGGTTCGCTAAAATTGAGCAACAGACCGACAGACAGATCACATAGCTTCCGTTACCTTCGGTAAGCTCGGGAGCAAAATAGTCAGTTAAATGACACATCATATGTGGTTCAATGCAAATCTTCAAGTAAGTTATAACAAGGCTAGACATTTTCAATTAGGATATATACTGGAGAAAACAAGGATTGTGTTAATACAAAAGAAGGGATTTAAATTTATGGTTAACGATCAATAACATACTTTACTGATAACACCAATTACCCACTAGTTTATTTCCTTTTTCCTCCTGAAAAGATTGTTATGAGGATGGCATGGTAAGGAAAAGGAGGAGAAAAAGGAGCTTATCAGAGTTGAAAATGGTCTCTTTACTTGATATATGAATGTGGACAAACTTAAGAGCCTCCTTAGAAACCATATAGGACGGAGGTGGAAGGAGGAAGCTACAAATCATCTTTCCTCGGCGCCAAGGGGTGTGGAAGCAATGGAGAGAATTCTACGAGGTAAGGGAAGAAGAAAACTGGCTACAAGCTAATACTGGAATAAGATTTCTCAGGATTTTTTTTTTCTCTAGTAAATATAAAACCTGAAGAAAAACATATATCCTCCTATAAGACAAAAAAAAAAGGTAAGAAGAAACAAGAATGAGAAAGAAAATGAAAAAAGCAAAAGACAAATAAGACTAACCCAAAGTTCACAAAGAAACACAAATCCTTAAAGGACTAACGTATAAAATAAAACATATCCAGAGAGCAAGAGAAAAAGGAATAGAATTTAAAAGGAGGGCCAAAACTGAGAAATTAATATATGAGAAAAGGAAAACGGAGAAAATAAAAAAATAGGGGAAAAAATGGATACCACAAGAAATAAAATCCAAGAGGAAAACATAACCTGCATATGGGTTTTGAGAGAAAAGCCCAGGAGAAAAGAAAAAAAAACCCTAAAGACCGGGGGTTTAAAAAGGGGGTCCAAGAAAACTAAATCATGAAAAATACATGTATATTTTCCCTAACCCTCTAAGGACATAACTTGGACAACAAACACCCTAAGAATAACACACAAACACCGACCTGAACAAAACTTATATCCAATCCTTTCGGCCAAAAGGAAAAGCTAAATCCTACTGCATAGCCTCGACAAAAACAACACATTGAAAATGTTTGGCAGAGGAAAATACAAGTTGGAAACGCACTGAGGTGTGAGACCCAAATAGGCTCATTTTCTATTCTGATTCCAAACAATGGATTTATGCCAAGGAGTAAAAAACAAAAATTTTAGGTTAGAAAAATGGTCAGTATTAAAGCTGTTTAAGAAATGTATAAGGTTCGCCCCAATATCTTATTCGTTAATTAAACACTCGTAGCGGTTTTTTAGAAACTATTTTTTAAGTGAACAAACAGTTAATTAATTTAATTAGGAAGAAAGTCTGAAGCCACATAATCAACTAGATTTGCCTAACAATACAAAACTGCTCTGATTAATGTTTAAACTATAATGAGTATTTTTGTAAATGCATAAATTTGGTAATAGTAATAGTAATGATTTTTGTATACATTTATAAGAGTACACACCTGGATCCATAAAAACAATTTAGTCTTGGCTATGAAGACTTATATTAAAAGATTATATTACTTCTTTTTTTTTCAATCATATCTTGTTTCTTTGTTTGCTGGGAAAACGAATATATTTAATGTAAAACCATATATTTTTCCAAACGAATAGAATACATCTAATTTCATTCATTAGAAACTCAATTATTAAATAACCACAATTATATTTCCCTTGATATTCTGAATTTTATTTAAGCTACAAGGTAGATTAATTTTGTTTGAATAAAAATAACCTAGATTTTACCAAATCGTTTTTCTATATAAGTTAACTTTTGACTTAAGAAACTCTATCTTCTTCTTTTTTTCTAGAAAACCCTTAAGTGGAGCTAAAAGGGTCTTTAACGCTAATGACACCCTAGCAAGATGAACACGCCTTCGGGATGAAAAGCGAGGATGTTCCATCAGCAAAAGAACAAGTTTTTAAGGAAGCAAGAAATGACTACACGGGTAAGATACCGCCACCCTTGAAACACAGTGGTTTTTTTGTGTCCCTCAGCCTTCGTTCATATCCCTTATGATAATGAGTTCGGATGAATGTCATTAAACAAGCGGAGGCTGCTTCAACAAGAGAAGACGGCTGGATATTTGTCGTAATAAGGCGAAAACGACGTTTCATGACATCATACAATGTTTATAGTGTGTTTTTTTCTACTTAATGTCGTCTTTCTCTTTCTCGTCATACTATGAATGATAATGATACGACACGACATTATGTCCAAAGGAAGGGGGATGCGGCGAGTAACCTTATATAGCCAAAGCTCTTACAAAGATGCTCCTTTTTTATCCATATAAGTAAAATCTTTAAGAGGGAACGACAAAAGAAATGAAGATCGCAAGAAAAACTCGACTATGGGATAACCCGAGAGAGTGGAAGTTAATGGCGAGTGAAAAACGCCAAACTTCAGTCAAAAAAGAAAATTATGTTTAAAGAAAAATCAAAATGTTAGATAGAGAAAATAAAAATATAAATAAGTAATATGTGTACTTTCACTTAAAAAAAAGAAAAACATTGTCGAACACAATCGGAAATATATTTTTATTCAAAAGGCATTCAACGAGTTGCTGGAGTGTAGAGCAATTCTATTTAGTCTTTTTTCCTCATTTGATTCTTTTGTAGAAAAAAAACAGGTACAAAAAAGTTTTATAAGTTCGTTTTTTAAAAAAAAAAAAAATCATTTTATTTTATTTTTGAAGTTACTCTTCCATTCTAAAAATCTCAAACTGTAGGGGAACAGGACCAATTGTTCAAAAAAAGTCCAGTCATGCACCATGACTTAATGAGCGAATTTTCAAAGAAATCTGCGTTTTATTGGCTTATGATAATATAGGAAAATTTTGGTTTAGAATTTGCTCGGGTGAAAAAAAAATTGGTACACAGGGGTACGGGGTACAAAAGTCAAAATAGTATTTACCCTTCAAGATGCATGTCGTTGGAAAGCTCTTTAAGAGTACAGTAATTGTTGTTATTTACACTTTTATCATATTTTCACATAAAAGGGGGGTAAAATGGAAAAAACACGTTTTTTGACCCTATATGGTCAAAATTTGACCCCTAAATGGACTCCAAAAATTCTGGCCAACGAACTCATCCTTTCTTTTGATATTATTGACATTTTAAAATTTGTTTGAAATTTTTAAGTGCATTCTAAGGGGAGATATCGTCTGGAGTGACACATATATACATATATACATACATATATACATACATATATACATACATATATACATACATATATACATACATATATACATATATATACATATGTATATATATACATATATACATACATATATACATACATATATACATACATATATACATACATATATACATACATACATAAAAAAAAGTTAAATTTTAGGAATCGATTCAGAATGGTCTAAAACGGATTTCCATGGAAAATTTTTTCAAAAATTCGCATTACAAAAATTTTGAAGCCATTGCAATAGCGTAATTTTCTTTGAAAATTCGCTAAAAGAAACTTTCCGCGACTTTAATTAAAATCATCGGATCCCATTTTTAAGAAATAACAATAAAAACGTATCCCCCAAATTTAAAGCTATAATTTATTTCTCGATTAAACTTTGGGGTATGGTTTGTCTAAACATATATATAACAAAAATGTATAACATAGACAGACATTTTTTACCATCACTATTATGAACACAAGGAACTTTATTCATCAAGTTTTAGCGCCGTCGCAATACTTTTAGGGTGTTCCAAGTCTATAGAGGTCTTGGAGTTTCAAGTCTAGAAATTCAATGAATGTAGGTAATTAGGTCAAAACTGATTTTTTGTTGTTTTTTTATTTTGGTCTAATATGATAGCCTCGTGTGATTTCGTTATCGAATTTTACCGATGTTTTAGATTTTATCGATTTTAAGCCAATAAAGATAGAATGGTGCGGCACAACAACTGTTTCCGCTTCCCAATCGAGAGTAACTGCATCCAGTGCAGGCACTAACGTCGGACAACATCGGATCAGACAATCGTTCTATAGCGGATTGGGAGAAATATGGATCCAATGTAGGTTCAGCCTTACTCTCCTCATTTGACTTCTTTTCGTTTCCTAGTCGGAAAATTCATGTAGGGAACGTAGAGACCTTAAATGGCCGCTGAAAGACTTTACTTTAGAAACTTCCACGAATGCTTCCAACAGTGCAAATGGAGGTGGCAAAAGTGCATAGCACCAGGGTATTGCAATCATGTATCTTAAACTGTAAAATAATAAGTATATTTAACTTTGGCTCGTATTCTTGAGACAGTCTTGAGAAACTAAAAAATTAAACATTTAAATCTAAGAATTGATTCATTATAAATCAAATTTGATACAATAACAATGTAGTTTTTTCGATTGTAATCATTTCATGATATCAATTCATTTCAAAATCATTGCAAAATAAGAATATTAAAAGAATGAAGTAGTGATTGTAGTACTCTTTTACTTTTTTACCCACCACTTTCGGTTCTTTTATGATGGGAAACATGAAATAAAAGAAAGTGGGGGGAGGGGGGTAACAAAGTAAAAGAGGCGCCCCCGCCCCCATACGCCTCTTTTACTTTGTTAACCACTTATTTAGATGTCCATAAAATGTTAAAAAGTAGGATGGGACAAAGTTAATGACTATTACAATGGGATATTTAGTCCAATGTCTTTGGCACAAAGTAATATCACACTTTTGTATACATAATTTCAAAATAAATAAAGTGGGTAACAAAGTAAAAGAATGCCGTGCTGGTATACACTAAAGTTTTTAAGAGTAAGATACTTTCTTCTAATATCAACTATATTTATATATTATTATTTACTAATACCAAAGCAGAATTTCAGTACTAATTTTCATTATACTTAAACAGCATCATATTAAAAAAATAAAATAATAGGTTTAGCTATACGCTTACTTAAACGATTAATTAGCATGATGAACATACGACCACGATGCTTAATGTCGACTTAATAAATAATTTTCGTTAAAGCTATGACCTTACATGTGAACATCTTCAAGAACAAAAAATTGTGACAAAAAATCAATTTTGTAGACTTGAGGATACAAGAACTTAAATTATTTCAATTTGCAAACTTTTTTTTTAATTTCTTATTAGTAATATATATGTTTTTGAGCGGCGTCTTATGTGGAAAAAACTGCAAAACTTAGCATTTTTTTAATATTAGGTTATATGAATATAAAGCACCCATATAGAGGATGTATAACAACAAATAGACATAACCGAATAGTAGACAAGCAGAAAGCAAAAGGAGATAATTATTAATAGTTGTGATGGGTTAGACGAGAACCTTGCAAGGACATACAGATGTTACCAGGCATCGTATTATTATTAAAGAAAGTTTCGAAGATGGTGTAAGTATTGGTGACCCTGACAATGGAGCCCAACAGCTGTTCTGCAACATCTGACAAGTCAACCACCTCGTAACTAACACCAACCAGCATGGATACGGGTCCACCAAACACCTTGCCATGATAATAATACTTATAAACAACTCCATTATATTAACTCCAACGACAAACATAATTGTACTGGTATATAATAAAATTACTTAGGATGGCAGCTATGAAAAAGGTTTTTTGGCAGCTCCCAACATCGATTTTATGCTAAAATTAATTTTTGAATTTCACCAAGAGGAAGAATTCAACTTAATGTAATGTATCAAAAAATAGTGTGAATTATGTAGAACCCAAATTTGGGGTCATATGAAAAGGTCAGTAATAATTAAATTGTAACTGAATTAAGTTTTATCTTAATTTGTATTTAGCCTTTAATATGGGCACCCCAAATCAAGAAAATATCAAGTTTTTTTTAATAGAATGAATTTATTAAAATTACATTTTTAAAGGCTTCTACCAGTAAAAATTTCCATTAAAAAAACTTAATCGTCCCTCCCCATATCATTTTCAACCCTCCCCTCAACAAAAAATTGAATGAATGAACCCCTAAACATAAAAAAAACTTTAAAATCACTCAATTTTGAAGGCTTATAACTCCACTTGGAAAGGTTCGGATCGAAAAAAGTTCATAGTTGGGTACCATCTCGTAATAGCCCTAATGCAAGGGATACTTTCCATTCGGTCTTGGGTTAGGTCTCGTGATAACAGGTTACACTATCAAAAACACCTTAGAGCACCTTAACACCTTAACAGCTTTAAAGGGCGCTGAGAGGTTTAACATTTTGGAAAACCAGTGTTGTAATTTTCGCAATATTTAATTTCACGAAGAATTAACCTCACTATTCGTGACTTAAACCATTTATGAATTGTTCTTTATTAATTTGTCTATTTTACTACGTTTTTATTAGCTTGCTTTCTTGTTTGTTTGTTTGTTTATCCAGTACCAATCTTGCAATCGATTTTTAACTAACTTCCGGAGTAGCTAGACATTTGAAACTTTTAGAATTGCTCAGAAAACGATGAAAATGCATTATTTTACACTTTTAGCCATCTTTCAGCAGAATTTAATTCGTTTTCAGCAAATTTTGCTGTATGGAAAGTTAGTTCGAAAATATCCGCAAGTTATTTTATTTGTTTTGACATGACCCATATTTACCATTATTTTCTTAATTTTGACAGGTTTCAAATTTATGATTTATGCCAGAAAACAATTCAACGCAAAAATTAACAATCACACAAAAGCAAAACTAATATAAAGTTAATATAAACTAATATAAAGTTTTATTTCATCACTTAATATAAAAGATTTAAAAATAAATAAACTGGTAGTAAGATGGCAGTTCGCAGGATTATTCGAAAATACTAGTTATAATAAAAATTTAAACGATAATAACAAAAATCCATGGATTAAATATGGAATAAAATAAGCAAATAAAACGAAAACAATTCAAATTAATTGCAATAAATAAAATTTTCTATTAAAATTGCTTTTTGTTTATAATACTATCTTTAATAACTTATAGTGGATACATTATACAACGCTAACTTAAACGGTTTTCTAAAATAAATCTTTTTCTATTAAACATAAAGATTTACGTGGTACTTAAATAAAGACGGCCACTAGATTTTTTTTCCTAGAATTAATAAAATTCTAAATTTTATTAAAATAATAATACAGTTAACTACATTACCAAATGAAGCCTTCATAAGTTTAGTTAGTTATTAATCAAATTACCTGTAACAGAATAAAATTAAGAATAAATTAAAATTTTAATTATTAATATATAAAAACATTAGTTATTCTTATAGTCAATTCGTTGAGCTCTATTCAAATTTATAATACTAAAAAAGCCCACCGCTCATCTAGGAAAATAATAAATCAGTTTATTTTAGATATTTAAGTTCATTATTTGAAAGGCCAGAGTTTTTATATTCCTATTATTTAATTTCATAAAAATGTACAACACTATTACATTATAACCAATATAACTTTAACCATTTATGAATTTCTCTTGCTTAATTTGTTTATTTTTAACCTTTTTGTTTATTAAAATCATTTAAACAATGAAATATATGACTTTTTATCATTATTAACAAAAGACAAAGAAATAGCGAAAAACCAAGCTAAATTATATGCAAAATAAAAATATAAAAAAGACACTATAACTATAACCGCCTGAGAATAAAGGTATTTTTCCCCTTAATTATATTCTGGGGGCTCTGTCCCTTACTTGCTTCGCTCGCCGACCCACAAAAGCAACACAGTGAATTTACTACTTGGGGTGCTACGCTTCTCTTCATGAGTGTCCCACGACAGCCCTACATGGAGGTCAAGGGTTTGGGCCTTATGGACTAAAAGGCAATTAAAAAAAGTACGGCGACCCTATACCAACTCTCAAAAAAATTCACTAACTCTCAAAAACAATTCACTAACTCTCAAAAACAATTCACTAACTCTCAAAAATCAATTCTATAATTTACAACATCGTAGAATACAGAGTTATATAAATAACAACAGCTATTAAAGACGAATATAATGAGGAAAACAAATGGTGCAAACCGGAATAAAAAGTCCAAAGTTTAATTTCTTTTGGATAAAAAGTATGATTTAGTCACATATATTCGATCTAGAGACCTTGATATTTGTAGTCTAATACTCTACCACTGAGCTAGAGAAGTGATAGCCATATGAAGGCACAATTAAATAGTTTGAAATAAATCATACTACTTTTCATTTTAAAGAAAAAAATATTATTTATTTAATTCGTCTATAAATTTGAGAATTTCAATTCGAGTTACAAGATTTATTTCTATATCAAACTTGCCTTTGATAGTTGTTAAAAAAGATACAAAAAACCAACTATCCGCGCTGAAAATGTTTTACAATTGAAGAAAAACAAGAAATAAAAAATGCAAAATTTGAAATTTAAATAACTTTTGAACGCAATACTGCCGAAAAACGCGGTTAGTCTTATCTTTTAGGTAAAATCTTCTTGTTTTTAAAAACATATAATATGTCAAGAAAATCAGAAGCATATACAAAAAAAAAAAAAAATCACGGGTGCATTGTGAGATATTATCACTTTCCTCTTCCAACAAGCTCTACTATATTAGCACTCTCAAGAACTCAGTTCTCCCACTTTAAGGGAAGAACATATTTCTACCTCTATCTACAGATGTAGTTTAGTCTATCCTTCTCTTTTTAACTCAATGTACTTGCCTTAGTTTACAAAACTTTTTAATAATATAGAAAGATATAACTTATACATAAAAATAGGTATTTTTCATTTTTAAAAAGTTATAAATGGGTATTGTAGAGAGTGCAGTTTTGCCGCGAGGAATTTACCAACATGTTCCCAGCAGGTGCAAAACATTTGAGAAGTTTCCCACACTCAGCAGAGCCGGGGCTATACAACTTCGTATCGGCTTTAAACACCTTCAATATTCGAGGAAATATTACATATAAGTACCTACGGCATGTTTTCAAAATTACTTATATTTGTTATTCTGTATTATAACTTTTTCTTGAAAATTTATATCGATGTTAAACTTGGTCATATATAGTCAATAAATATAAATTATTTGTATCATTGCAATGCTTGTTGATATGATGTGTTTATATATTATATATATTCCAGAGCATAATATCTTTATCCCCTTGATTACTACTGAGTCTCTAACTAATTGTTTATATTAAATTAGTATAATTTATAAATATATTTTTATCAATAAAGGTTAATTGCAATGTACTTTTATTTATATATTAATAATAATAAAAATAGTCTGCCATTTAGTGTGACACACAGCTTTCTCGCGTCCTATTACTTATAGTTTAATGAGTTTATGCTTTTACATCCTATTAAGGTCAAATTTATTTAATCCCCCCCTCCTCCCCCCTTTTTGTAAATCTGACAAAATTGTTTTGACTTTTTACATGAATTAAAGTATCAATTTAAAAAAATTCAAAGAGCGCAGACAGTTGAAATTAATCTGGTGCAATTTGCGAGCTACTTTCGACCAAACCATCCAAATTTCATAAAAATCAGATGAGTACTTTTGAAGATTTAGGATAAAAAAAAATAAATGTATGTTTGTGCGCATGTGGAAGACAAACAATTTGACGAAGAAGGTTAAAACTTATATAGGACCAACAATGGGCTAATTATAACCAACCATCTAAATTTCATTTAAATCGGATAAGTAGTTTTTTAAGATAATTATTTGAGCGACAGATAGTCACGGAATCCAAAACGTATTTCTATCTTGGAATTTTCGAAATCGGTGACATAAAAATGTTCGTTCTTCAGAACGATCACATAGCTTCCGTTATTTTCGGTAAGCTCGGAAGCATAATGAATTGAAATATATTTTATTAATAAATGTGGATTGTCGTAACCAAGTGGTTAGGTCCGAACGCTGAAACATATGAAAAATATAGATTTAATTGAATCTCGCTAAGTTCGAAAAGGTGGGTTAGGATAAGATAGGTTGATGTTCATGCAGAGCGGGCCAAGCTACAGGACATAAGGTATAGGGTGATACATCCCGGTAAGCAGATGATCCGGTTAGCAGGTGAGGAACCTAACTCTGGCACGTGGCAATCCACCTGTCATTATCCACCTGCTGTCTTTAAACCTGCTTGCACTTCCCGCCACTTTATCTACCCGTCTTCTACTTTAAACTCGTAACAAACCACGCAAACAAAGATTATAGGTTAAAACAAATGGGATTATACTATTGGTAAAGAATTACTCTCATTTTGTCTATTATGTTGTCACCTTTAAACATTCAATTATATTATAATTGAAAACAAATAAGCGATACCATTTTCTATTCAGAATCGCAGTAGCTAAAATATATGACATAAAATGACACCAACAAATTTTTACATTTCCTACAAATCAATTCGCTGAGCTTGTTTACTTTAAAAAAAATTAAATTATTCATCAGTTGCAAATTACAATACGACGTTTACCATGCTAAAAACAATATATTTTTTAAAAAAATCGCAAAAAAAAAAAAATATAACTCTATGGACCAATACAACAATAAATTTTACTCTTTAATAAAAAGCACCAGCATCAGTTTCTAAACTAAATTATTCAACATGTTTTAAAAGTATTTTTAAGTTAATAAAATAGTAGCTGAAAATAACAAAAAAGAAATTCTAAATTAAAAAACAAAAAAAACTATTATTCTAAATGAATTGCTTTTATCTCTTAAGTATTCTTATTTTTCACAGGATTTTGTTTTTAATTATTTATTTGCGAAAATGTTAGCGCAAAATTCACCTAGTGAATTCCAGTGTTTGTTAAGGTTAAACCATAAAATAGTGGAATATAGAATACACTTAAAAAGAACTAAAATTGCAACTTAGATTAACTATCTTGATAATTACATATATTTTTAGTTATTTTTCGGAATTTTTGTGAGCTAATATCTCTGAAACTAAATAAAATGATTGGTATTTGAAAAGACTACAATAACATTAACCAATGCAGCACCAATTAACTTGGTTCAAGTTTTGTACTAAAACAAATATTTCAATCGACAATACAGTACAAGTCAATAAAATGGGCAAAGGAGCGATTACGGAATTATGCTTGTATGATTTAAAAGAGTAGTGCTGCTTTGTGTTTGTATATTTACTGTATGATTCAAATATATATTACAACAAAAATAAAATATTATAAATTGTTAAGATCTCACCGTAAATTAAAGATACGTTTGTCTAATATATATTTTAGTTTTAATATATAGTTTTAGTATACATTTTATCTCTTGCCTAGCTATAAAATCTGAAGTACTAATTAACTTTTCTACAAAAAAAAATATACATCATTCAGTTATATTAATTAGTAGCTTTTAGATTGATAAACTTTAAAATAATAATTAATATTATATTCTTTGTATATGACTATGGAACGTCTTAAGCCATTAGGAGTAGAAATATGTATTCTTTAGATAAAGTATCTATTTTTTTTTTTTTAAATTTTGAAAGCGAACAAATTAAAAAGAAAGAAAGAATAATAAAATAAAACAAAAAAAAACTATTTTTCTTATCTCCGATTTTTTTTCTTTATAGAAGTGCAAATAACAATTAAAAATATAAAAAAAGAGAAACATTATAGAGGGAGCGAGAAAAATAAAAATGGAGCACTCTGTGAGAAAAACAAGCCAGAAAATGGAATAAGAACTTCGGATAGAAAACAATGCTGGGAAGAGACGCCATTGTAAGCGAGGCTTAAAGAATTTGCCACCAAGACTCCACTCACTCTATCGGCTTCATCGAAAACAACTCGGCATCCGGCTTAAAAACTTCTCTAGAATAGTTTGCCTTAAAAAGTACAAGAGATTCCTCTTTAAATAGTCCATTTTTACTTTGAAAAAACTAAGAAACGGTCTAGGATAAACTGAAAATGATAGAATTTGTATTAAACACCAAGTCAAACTTGAAGGGAATAACATTTTTTTTAAAAAAAACCAATCGCTATACTAAACTACTAGCTTGCAGTGACATATTTAAGATATTTCACTTTATAACAAACGAGCTCCTAGAACCGTAGTAAAGGGCTTAATTTTATATTTAGAAAACAAGTAAAATTAAGGAAATTAATTTAGATAAGTTATTCTACCTTTTTAAAGACCAAGAAATCAAAACAAACATATATTTTTAATGGAATAAATGTGGTTGCCTTAGCTTCGCAATAATAAATCATTTCAAGGTGATACACTATTCAGGACACTTACAGGTGGCGTCGGGACACTATTCTATTATATAGAGGATAAGATTAAAAATTAAATTAATCAGGTTATAATCAAAAAGCACACATTTTATTAGGTTGGGACCAGATTAAACTCAGTATCATTAAAATGATTATCTGTAAATTTGAGTCAGTTCTCTAATCCATTTGTGAAAACCTGATTAGAAGCTGTTAAGATTTAGTTAAATTAGATTTGTAATAGCTAATAATTTAATAAATAAATTTAAAATATGAAATAAGTAAATAAAATAATTTTAAAAAAAAGTGCAACAGTTTTTAGTGCAGTTTCAAAAGCTAGCATTTATTTTCAGAAATATGTATTAAATTTAAAATGTCACTGCACTGCAAGCAAATATGTAATTCATAATGAATTTAGAAACAAAATTCAAATTGTAGTTCCTTGTCCTCTACTATTGCTACTAGTAGTAGCATGAAATTGTCAGTAAATAGTTAAAGATGGTTAGTGAAAACACTAATATTTCAAAATCAATAACAAGACATTTTATGCCCTTTATCACGAGTATATTATTTTTATACTTGATATTTATTCTTAGTACATTTATTTATTTGATATAATTTTTATTTTTTTCCTCTCCACGTTTTAAATAATGATGTTTCAAATATTCCAAAAAAATAATAAAAATATATACATACTTAATGGATTGTAATACCCCTTTTTTTATTCTGAATATTTTATTAAGTAAATATTAGGTAAAACATAAAACATTACGCCTGAAAGTAACGTTTCAGAAAGTAGTGAATAAGAGAGAAGTTTTAGAGGAGGTTGAACCGCGTGTTACTTAGTAAAAATGAGGCCCGGGGCCAGGAGGCCCTTCGCCCTTCAAATGCATCTCTGTAATATTGCAATGAATTTTTTATTGAAGCTTACCCTCCTACCAGTACCAAACCCCTCTAAAATTATTTATAGGTATATCTATAACGCAGAATTTGAGTCTATTCCTTTACTTCTTACTTCTTACATCATACCCAAAAAAACAAAAAAACTACTTGCTTAATATTTTTTGTTATATTAATAATAATTAGATTTTAGTCAGTACTAAATCTTCAAAATTATAATAATAGTAAAACATTAACCCGATAAACTCAAAACGCAAAATTATCTCATACACAAAGTAATCCTAAATTTAAATTTTAAGGAATTATGATACATAAATATAATATTATCATAATATCTAATGATAATATTATTATAATTTATTACTTAATTAATAAATAATTAAACATATTTAAAAAGTGTTAAACAGGTGTAGTCCAGTCGACAAGTACATTTTACCTTGCAAAAGGTCATAAAAACTTTTTTTCTTTTTTTTTTTATTGTATGTACCTAGACATTAGTTAAAAACCCAAGTTTTCGACCTCCTAGACCCTGTGCTAACCCAGAGGGGGGCCAAAATACGCGAAAAATTAGTGTTTCTTTTAGTTTTTTCTTTATAACTCTTTACCTATATGTCCTGAAAAAAAAAGTGATCGTATCTTTCTTGTAGAGCACTAAAGTTGCAACAATTTTTATATACCACATTTTTTCCTAAACCCTATACTTTCCTAAATATAGAGCTTCAAAGATGCAATATTGTTTAGAAAATATAAAAAATAACATCTTTTTTGAGGACGAAAGGGGTCTATTTGTGTTTTCCCACCCCTCCCAGTTAGATATTTTGGGTATATTCTACCTATGGAAGTACAAATAACCACCACTAACTACAACTACTAACCACTAGTAACCAATACTAACCGCCACCTACCTACAATAAACTAAATTTTCGGGATTTTTTGTTTATCCTTTCTTTTAGAGCACTAAATTGGGAACAATTTTTATACCTCACATTTTTTTCTAAACCCTATACTTTCCGAAATATAGAGCTTCAAAGATGCAATATTTTATTTTAATAACTGTAAAACCCAAGTTGCGGAGGTTAGTTGTGGTTATTTGGACTTCCATAGGTAGGATATACCAAAAAACCACTGTGTAGGGAGGGATAACAAACATAGACCCCTTTCGTACTCAGAAAAGATGTTATTTTTGATATTTTCAAAAAAATATTGCATCTTTGAAGCTTTATATTTTGGAAAGTATAGGGTTTAGGGCAAAATGTGGTATATAAAAACTGTTGCAAATTTAGTGCTCTACAAAAAAGATACGATTACTTTTTTTCAGGACATATAGGTAAAGAGTTATAAAGAAAAAACTAGAAGAAACACTAAAATGTCGCGTATTTTGGCCCCCCTCTGGGTTAGCACAGGGTCTAGGAGGTAGAAAACTTGGGTTTTTAACTAATGTCTAGGTACATACAATATAAAAAAAAAAAAAAAAAAAATTATGACCTTTTGCAAGGTAGACCCTTATTTTTAATACCTGTCGACTGGACTAGTGATAATTAGCGAATTTTCAAAGAAAATTACGCTATTGCAATGGCTTCAAAATTTTTGTAATGCGAATTTTTGAAAATTTTTTACATGGAAATCCGTTTTAGACCATTCTGAATCGATTCCTAAAATTTAACACTTTTTTTTATGTATGTATGTATATATGTATGTATATATGTATGTATATATGTGTCACTCCAGACGATATCTCCCCTTAGGATGCACTTAAAAATTTCAAACAAATTTTAAAATGTCAATAATATCAAAAGAAAGGATGAGTTCGTTGACCAGAATTTTTGGAGTCCATTTAGGGGTCAAATTTTGACCATTTAGGGTCAAAAAACGTGTTTTTTCCATTTTACCCCCCTTTTATGTGAAAATATGATAAAAGTGTACATAACAACAATTATTGTACTCTTAAAGAGCTTTCCAACGACATGCATCTTAAAAGGTAAATACGATTTTGACTTTTGTACCTCGTACCCCTATGTACCAAATTTTTTTTTCACCCATGCAAATTCTAAACCAAAATTTTCCTATATTATCATAAGCCAATAATCCGCAGATTTCTTTGAAAATTCGCTCATTAAGTCATGGTGCATGACTGGACTTTTTTATTTATATATTAGTTTTTCGGGTAAAACAAATTTATTTGTATTGAAATCTCAGAAACTATATTTTTCTCTTGATAATAACTTACATAGTATAATTTGTATTTAAATGGACTTCATTTTAGGACCTTTTAAAAAAGAACGTCGGAAACAGTCGGAGAAATATATTAAAACCTATCTAAGCTGGAAAGTCACGTTTCCAAAAAAATAATTCCACCTAAACAAATTTTCAGCTTACGCAGGTTCTAGCTTAGGCAGGGTTTACAGTAATTCCACTAATATTTGCGGTAAAGTCAAATCTTGAAGGATAGGATTTATCGAGTTCCCTTTCTACACCTCAAGTTTATAAAGACGTTCCAACAAAAGTAGGAAATAAGTTCTTATTTATTATATACTCATCAGGCCTAACAAGATCGAGTCCTATAATACCCTAGTATGAACTTAATATACCAGTAATTTATATTCCTAGAACTTTAGTAGTATGAGATACAGTTCCAAAATTAAGGATGAGTCCAATCTATGAATAACGGGATCTCAATATGTTCTATTCAAAATCCCTGAATTATAGAGGTCTCCCAATAAATAAAATCTACTTCAACCAAATCTAATTGATCTAAATCCAATTTGTTTCTTCATTAATCAATCATATTATGGAAACTAAATAAAAATATATTATAAATTTATAAGTGTGGAATTTTATTTGGCTTATAATATACTCAAAGGACTGCAATAACTAATACCTACCCATTTTGTGGAAAATTTAAAAAAAAACCTTAAGTGATGGCCCATGTAAAAATTACATTTAAGGTGTTAATTTTAACAAGACTTTCTACTTTAAATAAGCTTTTAGACTGTCTATTTGGTTTAAAAGTTACTTGTAGTCTTCGGTACAAACAGGTCAAAAATGTTATTACAATACTTGTCAAAGTTGTCGCGATAATTGTGACAGGGGCTATAGATTGTACGATTAGAATATGGGAGTTTATGTTAAGTAAATTCAGAAGAAAATTTCAACCCAATATTGTTAGAGAAGTTAATCAAATAATCAGGTTTGCTTATCATAGTTCGAAAGTTTATTAATAAATATTTAAAATAAAACATTGCCAGTTATTAACTAAGACAATCTTATACTTTACAACCACAAGCTTAAAAATGAAGTTTTTCCCGGGGTTTTACCCAATTTCGAACAAATGTAAAAGGAATTAAACTTTTTATTTAATATTTTTCTGGCTGTTTCGAAGCCTCCAGGCATAGAGCTTGGAGTAAGGAAAAGTTTAGTTAGACCAAGTTTTTCTCAGAAAAAGTTTAAAGTATTAACTTAACTTTGAGTTAGGTAACTGCCTGGACATTAAAGAAGAAAAAAAGAATTAGGAGAATTTACATTGTAAAATAATATTCATGTATTTAAGACCAGCGCTATTTTTAAACTATGAAAAAATGTAAACTTATCATCATAATTTGAGGTAAAAAGTCTTTGTTTATTCTCTCAGTAAAAGTTATATACTTTAAATTTGTCTTTTAATTCAGTAACTTTAAGTTACTTGATTATAATATGCATATTTTATTTCTATGTACATCAAAATATAATTTTCTTTCCGAAATTGATGTGGGATTTATGTTTATTCACGAGCTGTTACAATTTATAATAAATTCAAACTAAAGTAGAAGGTGGAAAATTGGACACCAGTGGAGCCTCTCAAAAATAAGTCTTTCAAAGAGAACGTATAAAAATATTATAAAATATACACTTAAAAATAAAAAATTAAAATACAACCTTGAAAATAACCTTATACCTTAAAACATACTTCCATATCTTAAAAAATAACTTACATTGTCGCATAAGTTTATTAGTTAATATTTTGCAGATACATTCATTTGGAAAATAAATATGTGGTATTTAAACCAGTTAATTTAAAAAAAAAAAAAAAAAAAAAAAAAAACCTTTTTCCGTATACTAAAATCATTTCTCATTGTTATGAATTTATCTACTTAAAAGCTTTATATCAGTATAAAAGTTTTTAAAAAGGAATTAACAATAATCCTAATCATATCCTTAATAGGTTTAAAGGATTGGCTGAAATTTAAATGCGATATAAAATAGCTTAATCTATGGTACAGTTATCGTTAGAGCACAAGAAAAAAAAATAACAGAGTGAACTCGACCACACCCTTGAAAAATTAAAATCAAACAAAACTAGGACCTATATAAGCAAACACGTTAAAATAGAAACGAAAATGAGGCGGGGAAATGGTAGGAAACGGTAAACGTAAACAAACACTTTGGTACTGTGGAAATACTGCAGGTGAAAATGGAATGAAAATCCCACTTAAAAAACTGACACTCATTTTGAAGGTGGAAGGTATGGTGAAAAAAAAGGTAATAAATGTGTGAGATAAAAACAAGAGAAACTTGGGCTTAGAACACAAGAGAAATGTATACTAATTTTTACTTTTATTGCCTGAAAAGTTTTTACCTTACTTATTCTTTGTAAGAGATAGATTATATTAGCGAGTTTATGTATTTAACTATTAATTAGGATAAATTATAAGAGTTATAGTTAAAAAAGGAAAATATCTTCTTTATATTTAATAATTGTTGAGAATGTTTAAAAATAAAATAATTAAATAATGCGAGGAATAAATGCACTATTTGTTTAAAGTGATGGTTATATTTAATTAATCTGAGAGCATAGCAGGTCACAAGCCCAAGATCAAGTAAGCATGCAGTGTATCTTTACTTGAACCAAATCACCAGGTTCTTCTCCCCCTCATATCTCTGCTCCCTCTAAGATGGGCTTTTAAAATTTGAAACAAAGGTTAATACCAAGTAGCTTAGGACTTTGTAATAAAATGAGCCCCTAATATTTAGCCTTACTCGAAAGGGGATAGTTTTTTTTTAATTTTTGTTACTGACGATTCACTAACACATCATCAAAATTATAAGTGACTTCTAGAATAGCTAGAAATTTGGAATTTGGCACACTTGTAGCTTAATACTACGGGTAAAAGTATGAGCAGCTAATATAATAATAGTACAAGTGATAAAACTATATATTAGTAATCAAATTGTAAAATTATTAAAATATTAAGTAAGTAAATGATTGAGTTTATGGGAAAATTATTAATATAAATAATATACAAATATAATTAAAACCATATAAAATATAGTTTAATAAAATTGTTCAATAATTATATGATTTTTTTTTTTAAATAGCATGCTTCTGATTAAATGGGGTTTGATGAGATTCTACACTAATGAGCGGTTCAATTAGTGAGCTCTTCAAGGTCAGTGATTCTAAAGCATTTCGTGTAATTCCCTCTCATTAGTAATTTTGATGAGAAGGGTTGTTTTCCAACTTAAGTGAAAGAGTAAATAGACTGAGGCCTGTGTCGAGGAAGCTTGACTTTGATATATCTCAATCATGGGTATTCATGGGATCCATTGTTTGTTTTATATGCATCAAAACGTATTAAAATCACGATTAATATAAACTTTTAATCAAGATATTACATACATGAGGAGATGATCAACGTAGCCTACTGATTATGTGTTATCGCAACTCGCCTGAAAACTAGGTCAGAATACCGAATTATCTAGTTCAAACCCCAGAAAGAAGAGACATGTTTCACACTGATGATCACATCAAAGCAGTAAAGTTGGAAGATTGAAGTTATACCAAATGCTCAAAAGAATCTTAAACCTGGCTGATGACGTTGACTAAAGAGAAGACTGTTTGATACTATACAGTATATAGAACATTTTGTAAGCACCGTGCCTTAACACTTACGCTGATGCATCAGCAAGATAACTTAAGGTTCCTAAAGATCACTCAAGAGTTATTAAGGTGAAGTGTTAATGCGACGATTGAAGCGACTCTATAACCGACCAGCTGTAGCCTCACGGCTAGAGCCGTACGGCATTAGCCGCGCGGCTCGTAAAACTTCCGACTCCGAGCCACTTGTATTACTTGAAATCCGATTTGGAGTAGCTTCCGTAACGACATAGACATGGAGGAAACATCTAAGTCATTATCGTCTCTTCTTGAAGAAGAGGAAGACGAAGGGCTAATCATTTTACTGCTACAGCAGATAAAAGAATTAATCACATTTGATGAACTCGTCGAGAGACACGGAGGGATTTTAAAACATCCTTATACAGAGTACATTTATTGAAGGATGATTCTGTGCTTAGAAACGATTTTCCGTTTAAATATTGATCACTTCAATTACATTTTGCCACTCATTGAAAGTGAACTCATAAGACAGTCTTGTGGTAAAGTGAAGCAGCCTATCAGTCCTGCTGAAAAACTGGGACTTACACTCAGATAAGCAATTTAATCGTAATGATAATTATTAATATATATCCTTTTAAAAATAGTGCAAAGCTTTTTTTCTCTTATTTGAAATATCAAATATATAGTACAAAATTGGAAGAAGATAAACACTTGCGGTCGCGACGACTGTTGCTCGAGTAGGCATTCGAGTCGTAAAACTCTGATCCACCTTACTATATCCACTTTAGTTGCGCGGCTACAACCGCATCATTGGAAAGGGCCCATTCATTTACCTAAAAGGAATCCTATTTATGAGCAAGAGTCGTTTCAGTCGCTGCATTGATATTCCACCTTTGCTTTGATGTTACACCAAACCTTAATGATAATAAAAGCAGAAGGTGACGAACAAGTAAATTTTCATCTCGTTAAAACACTACACAAGTTACAAACGCATATTGGTGGAAATTGTTTTCATTTGTGCAGAGGATCAAATTTAGTTTAATTTTTAATCTAACCTTCTATCAGTCGTAATGCGGTCTGGCATAAATATATTTTTCTTTTTTTATACTAATAACAGATTCGAATAGATAGATATGAAAGTACCTCTATCCAGCTCGAATATGTTATGTCTTCAAATTCTCCTTATTTTAACTATCGCAGGATAGCCAGAGGGTACATGAAGATCAGAGAATTATTTATATTAGCATTACAGGAATTAAGAGTTATCAATAGAAAGAGCAGAAGGAAAGAATAATAGTGTATATTATAATTGAACTTTGTAATAAAGAATCTTTTATTGAACAAAAGCGGAAACAACAACTTAGAGAGAAACCAGAAAGCTGACCCTCGAACTGAAAGAGGGAATGGAATGTGTCACAACCAAATCTAGAAAGCTATTATTCAGCTTCGTTTTCCCCAACTATATTAACTGGACAATTATTCTCATTTAGTTTCTAGTTAGGAACTAAATGAGTTGATAAGGGTTTAAGGTTTAGTTTGCTAGGCCCCAGCAGGCGTCTATGACCCGGTCATCGACATAGAATGGCTCCAAGAGAGCGGAACATAGCAGCGCCCTCTCGTCATATTCCCTACAAACAGGTTCACCTTACCATGAAGCGTAACTATTCTCTGCCTTTTGCACATTACAAACTAATAACTTCAAACAATTTCAGAACTACCATTACTTTATAAGATGCATAATAATTAATATAATGATAGCTTAACATATAAAAACCGTCATAAGATAAACATATAAAATAAAAAATGGGTAATACATTTATTCTTTATTAATTAATTGTTGTATTAATATTTTTTTAAATAATCCAAAATAAATATTACTTGAATTATTTTTAGTGATTGATAACGTAATAAGTTATTTTGTAAATAGAATAAACGTTTGGCGAAAAGGTATTTAAGGTCAATCGTTCGACCATCACCGGTTAAATAAAAATAAAAAAAGAAGTAAACTTTAAATATAAAACACACCTAGTTCAGAATTATTGCTTTGTAAAATAAACTATAATCATTATAATGTAGTTAAGGTCCATAGAATTTAAAATTAATTTAATAATTTAACAAGAACAATAAGAGTTTATTATGAAAGCATGTACAATATATTTAAAATTAATAACTAAACAACAATAGGAAACAAATGAAAGTACAACTTTGAACAGTCTAAAAATTCCTCTTTCAGAAACCAAGTAATGTTGTAAGAAAAAGGATTCTGATAAAAAAAAAATAGATTACCTGAAGAGCAATTTATTTACTTCTAACTGCTACTACTTACTTATTATTCCCCTGATTTCTTTTAAAATCATTGATGGTATAAAAGCCTATAAAGAATTATGGACTTAATAAAAAATAGAATATAAATAAATTTCAAACTATAAATTGCTTTATAAAACTTGTAAATAAAACATCATCAAGCTTTGAAAATAAACATTATTTTAATTAAAATAAATTAGAAATTAAAAACAAATGCTAATGAAAAAAGCAGAGAAAAAAAAGTCTTGGTTATAATGAAGATTTAACTCATAAAAATATCGAACATTATGTTAGAAAAAAGTAAAATTTACAGGCAGAATTATGGACGAAATCGTAAAAAAACGTGCTTCCAACATAAACAGAGCTTACCTACAACAAAACAACGTATAAATGTACTTATGAAAAAAATCTATAACAATTATATATATATACATATATATATATATATATATATATATATATATATATATATATATATATATATATATATATATATATATATATATATATATATTAAAAAAATGATGAAAGAAGAAGAGAAAAAATAAGCAAAGCGAAAACGAGGTATTAAATGATGAATAGGAGGATTTCGAAGAAAGACGTAAAAAGCTTTATAAGGTGTTATAAAAAAAGTATGAGATAAGCTATAAACGTAAATTTTTTACTCTTTAAACATTTTAACTAAGCTATGCTGTAAGTAAGCAAAGTCTTTTACTCGGAAAATATGTATATTTTTAAGGTTTTTTTTACTGTGTAAAAAGGTTTTATTTTAATATAAAATTAATTTACTGAAAAAGCATATTTAAAGGTAAATAAATATGTATATGAAATCAGTAAACAGATCTTGAAGGTATGCACTTAGGTAGATAATTAGTCTAAAAGGAGGGTATGTGTTATTAATATTATTATATTAAAAAAAATAATAAAACATGCTTTTATAAAGCAATGCACTAAAAAGCGCATGTATACTGTAATCGCTTGTAGTGCTGTGCCAGTTAAACAAAAAAATATTTTTTCCTACTTAGTGCATTGTTTTATAAAAGCGTGTTTTTATTAGTTTTTAAAAAATATAATATTAATAACACATACACCTTTTAGACTAAAAGGAATTTCTTAAATATTAATAATTTAAATAGAGTACTATTGTTTCATCTAATACTACATTTTTTTCGGCTCGAAATCCTAAGCTAGTAAGTAATTTGTTACAAATAATTGCGCAGTAACCGTGAGTCAATTGAACGTGTAATCATTTAATTAGCTATTGTCTCAATTCAAACACAGAAGTCAAGAAATGTTAAGTATATACACATATACTTGTTTACTTGTCAAGAATGAATAATTTAAAAAAAAAAAAAAAAAAAATATATATATATATATATATATATATATATATATATATATATATATGTAAATTAAAAAAAGATAAAGAAGAATTGAAACTGAGTGTGAATGATTTTAAAGTAGCAAATGTTATTCAAAAAGAACCAAGAATTGCGCTATATCTGTTAAAGCAGTAATTCACCATGTCACCAGTCACCAACTAAGCGATGAAAATATCTTTTAAAAAAGGGTTAAAAGTTAGTAAACATATCCATTTTTTTTTTTTCTCTCAGACAAGAAAAATATCGTTTAATATCAAAGAGGAGGGAGAAACGGTATATTAGCCGATTGTTTACGTCCAAAAGGGTAATATCTGGGGATGTGGGTCGTATATTTTCTAGGGTGGGTCTGCTTGTGAAGTCTTCCCAACCCTTCCTAACTTGTTGTCTCTCTAATTCCCATGGACCACCCAACAGTAGAGGGCAAGGGACCGGGATTCGGTTAATTGAATGAAGGCTAGAAGGAGATCCCCCAAGCTAGGACCTCGTACTGGATTTGCTCCGGCCAACTCTTGGTAATTAAGAAGGAGTTTTAGGGGCCAAGGATACGGAGGAAATTTGGGGGATCGGAGGTCTGGGGACTGGCGATGGGAAGGGGTCAGTAAAGTACAGGAACAAACATACGCCCTTTGTCAACAACCCTATAGCTAGAAAGGTTCAAGATTAATTGGTAAGAACGCTTCTATAAATACCCTCCCCCTCCTTCTATTCTACGGGAGAAGCATAAACGAAATATTAACTGAACCTAAAAAGTAAATTAGATAAATTACAAAAAAAAAGGTTAAAAGGTTAAAAGGTGACACAAATAATTAGATACAAACAAAGACCTTTTAAAGTCTAATTACATTAAAAAATCCGAAGTTTGTCCGAGACAACTCTGACAAACTTTCTCATATACAAGTTCATAATTACTTAGCCCGGTGTTTTCTATTATTTATTTATTTTAGGTTCATTTAATTATTATTGAACATATTTATCATAAAAATAACTTCTCGTCCACGGGGAATCGTACCCGGCATCTCTCTGACCACGTTTAAAGCTATTTTCTCAGGAACTAGATTTTTCCCGGGAAAAAGGCTTATATCGTTAGATTATTATTTAAATGGACTACATTGTAAAAATTTTAATCAAATTCGTCAGAACTGTTTCCGATTTTTTTTTTTTTTCACGTATATTCAGAGTTTTTAGGTGATTGCGCCCCCAAATTCGAAGCTTCCAAATTAATTTCTCGATTTCGCCTCGGGTTATGATTTTTCTGAACATGTATGTCTAATTTCGTCAAAATCGGCCCAGTAGTTTATAGGTTCCACGCGTCTGCACAGACGTCAGACGACAGACAAACTCATGGACAGACGTCAGACGACAGACAAACACCTAAAAACGTGTAAATCCATCAAAATCGAATTTTCGCGCAATCACGATACTTTTTCTTTATATGAGAAAGTAAAAATGGGTCAGGGTGTAATGATCTTTTACTGCGAAGAACCAGTTAATTAATGATTAAATAAAGTCGGGCTGAACTTCAAAAACCTAAAATTAAATATTTAACATTAGTTTATGGCAAATATCGATATTACCTGACTCCATGCAAACTAGATAACGACTGTAGAGGAGAACAAACTTCCCCTTTAATATATACGCAATATGCATGCATTGTTATTAATTAAATGCTTTCATGATGTAATGCTCTTACTTTACGCATATTATTTAAAGATTTAATAAAGGATTCTGCTATCATTAAATAGTTAATTTTAGCATACATATTTTACAAAATCTTCTTTCCTCCAAATCAATGGAATATTTATCATGGAAATCATCATTTCATAACAAAATATGAACAATCTTATAAAACAGAAACTGTTCATGATTCAGACCCTCTACAGTTGGAAGAGTACAAATGAATATTTAAATATGCATACCAAACTGTGTGATATCTCTGTTTCTGCAGTAATTCTTTCTCATTGTTATATAATAATAAAGCCCTTATGACAGGACAAGATATAGCAGAAAGAATTTTGTTATTGAAAAATAACAACATGAACACAAAGAGAAGCAACAAGACATTGTGCGGCGGCCAAGGAGAAGAAAGCAGAAGGAGAGGGAAGGAGCCCAATGTTTGCCTACCATTAGTTCATCCTGTCCGAGGACCAGGGTGTGGGGCAGGGCGAGTGTTGTCGCTACCATCATTAAACTTTCCTCCTTAATTGTTTTCCTCACCCTGGGGGCTGCCCTGTGTGAGAGGCCCGGGCTCTACTCTCTGCAAATATTTATTTTCTTTCCCCCACCCACCAGACCTCTACCCCCACCACCTTTACCCGTAGCCTCGGTGGGGTAGTGGGGGTCGTCCCGAAGTATATAAGGCCCCTTATCCTTTTACACTGCTCTAAAACGCCTCCGGGCCAAAATCCAACAACTCTCTTTATCTTACGCTCTTATAGTAAATCGCTATAGTTCGAGGAAACCCACGGCTGTTTTCCTCTCATCGCACTTTTGTTTTACTGCTCCCCCCCCCCCCCTTCCCAACAGACTCGAAACTTACCACTTAACAATTACAACTTAACAACCGCTTCAAACTTCATGTATAAACGATCATTCTTCGCTTCTTCTCCCCACCCTTGTAAGCTACTAGTTTCAGAAAATCCCATATTATGATTAAGGGGGAGGAAGAAGCAAGTTTGTGCACCTGTTTCACAACGGTATACCGTTCTTCAGAAGGTAGGAAGAGAAATACCTACTCCTGGAAACTTTGAGCCGAGCAAACAAACATCAACTAGAACAGCTGTGTACCGCTTACTAACACAACATTATACGCTTTTCCATCCATTATGATCCCACCATAATAATAAAACTCTATTTAGAGGTAAGGATCTCAAGATATACAAGTTCAACCCTGGCATCATATCGTAGCAATTTATTGTATTAAAACTGATCGCATTAAAAGAATTTCCCTGTAGTATTTCAGTAATTAGTGTTAAATGAAACTGGTTCATAAATTCAACCCGGTTTATCATAAGGGAATTAATTATTAGCTTTTATTCTTATTTCGTTATTATAACATCTTTCAAAACGTTTGTGTACCTTCGGGAAAAGGAAACTCTTTTGATAAAGCATCTTATTTAAGAGTATAAGCTCTGGGAGAGTGGAGAATCTCGACAAAGTCTTTCTTAGAAAATCTTTCGAGATAGGGATCAAGGAGAAACGAGTCTGATGCTATTGGAGGGAGTAAAGTCGCAGGGAATCCTTCGTGTAATGGGACCCGGGCGTAATTTCTAGGCTTGATTGCGTCATTGTGCTCTTTAAACGTTTATTGCTGATGAGTAGAAGGGGCTTTAAGTCGGAGGACGAAGCCTGGAGGAGACCGCAGTCTCCAAGTCGACGAGGAAACTTCAACCAAATAAAGATGAACATGATACTGTAAAGGAAGAGACTTTTCTTACCCTATCACAATTTACCAGTCACACAAGCTGCTTAAGGAACGATAAAAACAAGTCAGCAATTCCACAGAAATAATAAAAGCCCTTTTTTCAAATAACAGCACTAAAGATAAAATCACCTAATGATGTCTTCTTCTTAAGGAAAAAATTACACGCCCTTTTATCTTCTTGTAACACGTTTATTCGAAAATTTAACTATTCAATTTTACCTACCTTTGGTACACATAGAAAAGATATCTGAAGACTAGAATAGAAGGATAATAATATAGAGCTTACAGCGCTCAGTATTGAGAAAAAAAGTTAAAGAAATCGTAAGGCATTACTTAAATTGTACTTTTTTGTTAAGAGAAAAATTGATTTTTGTTTTGAATTAAGTACAACTTTATAAGTTTGTGGAAAATAAAGAGGCAAAAAGTACGTTTATTAATGGAAAAAAGCAAAAAGTGCTTTACTCCAAATAAAATAATTGATCAATGATGACCTAATTAATATTAATCCAATAACAGATGGCTTAAATTGGTGAAACAATAGTGAAGAGAGGCTTTGTAATCATTGCAAAGACTAGGAGGAGGTCGATACTGATAGGATGCCGATGATGAGTTGATAATGATGGCATAGCCCTCCTCGTTCCTTCCCAAATCAAGATAAACAATAGAACACTGATTCAGGTCATTACACAGCCCACAGACCCTCTCGGCATCTAGACATTATCTCTCTCAATCTACCCAATACCAACTGACTCTAGAATAATTACTATAGCTATCAGGAAATCTAACAGATTATACAATAAGAGAAATTAACACAGAACCTTAAGGGTCAATCTGATTCAACCCATTTTAGACATTAAATAGGCATGAAGAACCACGCATTCACTGACCTACAAAAAAAAAGAAATAACACCACTTTTGATAGTGCAACGTACAAACATTAGTCAGAATAATATTGATCAATTTAACTGATAATTTATGGTTATATGTAATTAGTGGCTAATGATTGATCGTAATTAAAGTTCGTTATTTGTTTTTTTGACCAAAAATAGATGAATTATACTCTTCGAGTTTTATTAACTATTAATCAGTTCCACAAAACTTACTGAATTTGACTTAAATCAGCTATTGTTATCGCGGGGTAATTTTTAAAATAAAGTAAGGTAAGTAGACTTATACGTAAGCATCTCAAAGTAATATTTTTTATATGATAGGTAAGATTGAAGGTGAAGTAATAAAGTGACGCAACAAGAAAGTAGGAGTTTAATATTAACATTTGCTTAGAGTCACACGGCAGAGAAAACGGTTTTACATGTATGAAGCAGTTTGAAGTAAAGCCGGGGTTGCTTGGCTTGTTATTCAAAGGAGAACTTGGGAGGCTTTACTTGTGGCGGGGGACGGAGGATATTGGTTTGTTCGAAGCCGAGCCGCGTAGCAGAGGCACGAACAAGAAAACAAGATGAGACATGTTGTGTCTCTCGAGGCGAAATAAGGAAATGAGAGAATTCAGGGCCCCACTCACGGTGAGGGAAGAATAGGTATTCTAAGTAGGGAAAACAAAACAAACCACAGCATCAGGCCCGTTCTGAAAAAAAGCAATCGGAGAGAAGAGAGTCCACATCGGAGAGAAAAATACATCTTATTGCAGAGGTGGCTCTATTATATCACGCAAGAGAAAAAAAATTGCTAATGCAGCCAGATTTGTTTTCAAACATCGACTCAAGAGAAATATATTTATTCGACAGTGATTTATGAATCTAACTGGTGATCCGTTTTTGATAAACAAATAACAATAAAGAAAGACGTTCCTTCACTAAAAGTATCTTTACTGTACAAAGGCGGTTTCAACCACTAATGGTCATCTTCAGAGCCGGTGAGATGAGTTTAAATATATTAGGAGAAATAATCAGTGTATAAGAGTCAAGAGAGGTTTGAATCTGGCTATAAAAAAAAATTAATAACCAATTGAAAATGTAACAATATGTAGATAGGGAATGAGATAAATAGAACTAAGTAAAAAATATCAAGAATCTTATGATAATTTAGTATCTTTATCGATAGGAGTCCAACAAACTTCAAAAGTGAAGTCATCCTTTTTAGGGTCCGTAGGCAAAACCAAGGACCCTTATATTTTCCTGCGTGTGTCTGTCCGTCCGTCCTCTCGCGTGCTCTCACGGCTACACCTTTCGTCCGATCACTTTGAAATTTGGCATGTATGTGTCTTGTACCTGCCCACATATTTTAAAAATATAGCGACTTAAAAAAAATATTTTTCAAAAAAATTAGGGTAAAAAAACTTAAGGGTTAAAATTTTTTTATTTTTTTTCGACACCGTGAGGGGTATCATATGAAAGGGTACGTCGAGCT
This sequence comes from Gerris lacustris, assembly GCA_951217055.1. Lineage (NCBI taxonomy): Eukaryota > Metazoa > Arthropoda > Insecta > Hemiptera > Gerridae > Gerris > Gerris lacustris. The sequence goes on from OX578280.1 coordinate 54,064,864, forward strand.
GATTACAAAAATATATAATTCTTTGGTTATAACTTTGATAGGGCGAGCGTAGGCGAGTTTGAAACGTGTCCCCACCCCCTCTATCTCGCTTATGTGAAGTGCAAAAAATCTTAAAAAATTCCTGAACATTCTTCGACCAAAAGTAAAGATACCACTTTTTGGAAATTTCGAAAAAATTTTATTTTATTTTTTATTGACAAAATACTTTTTTTTATAATTATGGTCTTTTCGATGTATTTATATGGTTGTAGTCCGGTTCAGTGGCAAAAAAATACTTTATCATGTTACTTTATACTTACTTACTTTATCATATACTTTGTCTTGTTTTGAGAATATCAGACCCTTAGAATGGTTCAAAGTAAGCTTTTTAGCATTTAAAAAAAAAAAATACTGTTTATACACTTTACAGTAAAACACTATATAGTGTGGCCAACGGACCCTCGCTGTGTGCTGACTAACACACACTTGACCTGTTTATTTTACTGCAAGTTAAGTTGAAACAAGTTAACCTTTAAAAACAAAGAGACAAAACAGCATAGACAACAAATTAAAAATAGAATAAAATTTGAAAAAAAAAAAAAAAAAAATCTATTAGAATTTGGTGATAGATTACTACTAATAAGTGTTATTGTACTATTGAAAATAGTAAAGGTGAAGTTTTGTCTGTTCTTTTTTTTAGAATAAAACAAAAATCACAAGAAATGTAGTAAAAACAATCATTTTAATTACTCGTAGTTCTATAATAATGAATTATTTGAGATATCTCATTGTTTATGTAAGATTTAAAATAACAATCAAAACTTGAAAACTAAAATAGTAAATAAATAAATTTGGTAGAAAGATAATTTTAGATGTTAGTTTGCATCACAGTGAATTTAGAAATTTAAGGATTTATTCATACTTTAGTTTATATAACTTTTTGTTGTTTTTTTCCTCATTTTCTTTAATCTTGATCAATTCTAGTTTAGATTTACCTTGGGTATTTCATTTACTTTTCAGAGACCCCCCTTGGTAAATCTTCTAGGGTGTTTTTAGCGGGCAGCCTTAGGTTTTTCGTGATTCGTTTTTTTTCTTAGCTGACAGAATTTTCCACAAACTTTTTTTTTCTCTTCTGTTCCGAGGGATGAGTTAGGCAGAGAGGTTGCTCTTTATTCTCCCGGTTTGTTTTCTTTAAATTATCCAAGTTGCCGTTGTAGAGGGAGGGAGGGAGTTGGATAAAAAAAAGGGAGGAAAATTTAATCTTAACAACCCTATCTTTTCTCTTTAATTTTAGATTCTTTTTCCTCATACTTTCTTTATAAGCTCACACTGTATCATGTTATTTTTATATTTGAAAAATAGTCTGCTTTATAAGATTAAGGTAAAGAATGTAGAGTCCTTTACTTTAAAAAATATGTTATTTGTTAATTTTTTTTACTATTAACTTAATCCACAATTTTAACAATATACCAAATAGTTGGTTTCTTTGACTGAGATTTTGTGGTACCACTCCATAATAATTATGACTAGAGAGATGTTAAAAAAAAAAAAAACACAACAATATTGTCACCACAATTTTTTTATAATTAAATAGACGAATAGATTTGTGGTAAAGTTTACCATAAAAATGTAAAATAGTTAGCATAGTACAGCATTCACTCTTACTAAGTTAACAAGCATACTGAAGATGACACTGAAAGTCGAAACGCGTCTATTTAATTATAAAAAATTGTGGTGACAATATTGTTGTGATTCTTTTTTTGTTTTTTTAACCTCTTTAGTCATAATAAACAATATACCAATCAAGATTGCTCTGAGTCTTTAAGTCAGGATATTAAAATCAATTTAGTTTACAAACAGTTAGAAAAATCTTGATATACATGGTCAATTTGGTTTATTATTGTTAAAAAATCGATATGAGAATGCAATTAAAGAGATCTACAGCTATTCCTGTAGAGTAAAAACATTTAATTAGTCAGATATTGTAAATAATATATAATTATTTAATTTATTTTAAATATTTTCTATTATATTCCTTCAATAAAATATAGGAATGGACAACTTATTGTTAGATAAGAATATTGATTGATAAACAAACTGGACCACATGATTCCGGAGTAAATGAATGTGAGTAATTAACGAATGAAAAGTGTGAGTGGATGCTATTCTTTTTACACAAATCTAAAGAGTTAATTAAACAGTAACCAATGAATAAGCGCAAATCATGACAAAGAACATTACCCCACATTTTCACTTACCCGAGTTCTTTTTTCTTTTGTTTCCCTTTAAATTTTAATAAAATTCAATTCAGTTTAAAATACGATTCTTTCATTGTTAGCATAAATGGGCATTCACTCTCGGCATATTTTTATACTCTACCTTAATTTCACCTGATTTTCGGACAGAAAAAAACATTTGTTTATTAATAATCAAATATTAACCGGGCGCTTCAATGAGATTTAATTAAAGCTTTTAATTTTATCCAAGAGAGACCAAAAAAAAAGGGTCCACTTTTTAATTCTTGGGTTTTTTCACCTCGCTCTTTATATATATGTTATGTACATTTTTTTTACACTCTATCAAAGAAAACTTTATATAATTTTGTCGGTCTAAAGTCAATATTTAATACTTTAAGATTTGTTTAAATTCTCACTCATTTCCATCTTTAGAAGTTTTTTCTTTTTCATAATTTTAAGTTATTTTTGAATGAATGAAAGGAGGGGTAAAAGTAATATCGCATCGCAGTCAGTACTTTCAGCTTACTTGTGCCTCCCAAGTGCCTAGGCGGGTTCCTCATAATGTAACACAATGAGTTTCCTTCAGTCGTTTCCCTTTAGCAGCCCTCAACTTCACTCCCGTATTTTCTCTTCTAGGGTTTCTTAATTCTATTACAAACAACAAATCCTCTCCCATCCCAAACTTTACCCCATTTTTCCCTTCTCCCTCTCTCACCCCCCATCTTTACCAATTTTACAAACAAGCCCTTCTCTCTTTTGAATCCCCCCCCCCCCTTCTTCCTTTACAAAAATAATGAAAACACAATAATCTCGAAACCTCTTCTTCATTTTAAAATACAAAAGAACAGCTTCATTTATATAACAACAGGATGAAAATGATAATTCGTTTTAAAATTCTTGTTAAATTAAGGGGATAAATGCAATTTAAACAATAACATTATATAAAGTAGAATTGAGTAAAATTGAATTTATTTATTTAATCGTTTTCAGTAAAAAGATTTATTTTTCTATAGAAAACAAATATACCAATAATAGACAGAGTGTAAGGAGGTACTCTTCACTATACCAATAATAGACAGAGTGTAAGGAGGTACTCTTCAATATACCAATAATAGACAGAGTGTAAGGAGGTATTCTTCAATAAACCAATAATAGACAGAGTGTAAGGAGGTAATATACCAATAATAGACAGAGTGTTAGGAGGTATTCTTTAATAAACCAATAATAGCCAAAGTGTAAGGAGGTACTCTTCAATATACCAATTATAGACAGAGTGTAAGGAGGTATTCTTCAATGTACCAATAATAGACAGAGTGTAAGGAGGTATTCTTCAATAAACCAATAATATCCAGAGTGTAAGGAGGTACTCTTCAATATACCAATAATAGACAGAGTGTAAGGAGGTACTCTTCAATATACCAATAATAGACAGAGTGTAAGGAGGTATTCTTCAATAATACACATAACGAAATATTTTCATTAAAAATATACAAATAAAAGTATTGAAATGATTGAAAGATTTATAATTATAATACCATCTCATAATTGAGTCAAGTAAAAAAATAAAAATAAACCAATATGTTTGTATTATAAAATCCTATATACCTTTATAATAAATACACCTCAATTCTTATTTAAAAAATATATATCTAGTAAACGAAAAATTCATCCACTGTTAGAAATAAAACTCGGTTCTATTGTCTTATAAAATGAAGAGGAAGCTTCGAGATATTGTTTTTCGTCATTTTTTGAAAGGAAGAATTGGAGAAATTGAGAGGGGAAAAAAAACTTGTTTGTAAAATTGGTTAAGGAGGATGGGAGAAGGGGGAGTTATTATTTGAAATAAAATTTTTAAAAAATCCTATAGAATGGAAATGCGAAAATGGGAGTGAAATGCAGAGCTGGTAAAGGAAAACTCATTGTTACATTATGAGGAAGTGCCAAGGCACTAGGGAGGCACAAGTACGCTAAAAAAACACTCACAGAGATCCGATATTACTTTTACCGTTTATTAATTCCAAAAATTAGGAAATAAACCCTTCTATAAGAATAAAAATCAGTGAAAATTAGAAAAAAAAACCTTGAAGTATTAAATATTGACTTTAGACCGACAGAATTAAGTAAAAAAAGAAAATAATGAATTGTTATAAAAAAAAGGGAAAAAGATAAGAGCGTAATGAAAAACAAGAATTTAAAAGGAAACCACCTTTTTTATTCTTCCCCGGATGAAATTAAAAGTTTTAATTAAATCTTATTAAAGCACTCGGTTAATATTTGATCGCTAATGAGTAAATGTTTTTTTCACACTGAAATCTTTTTTCGAGGCTAATTCTACATCGTTAAGATAGAATCTTAAAGGTAGGACAGATATAAAATATTTTAATAAGCTTAAATAATTAATTAATTCTTGCTTTTTATGATTATTATTATTTATATTTTATATACATTTTATTTTATTTTATTTATTTTTTATTTATTTATTTTTTTTTAATGAAGAGCAAATAGTTTAAAAGTAGTAACTCCGATAGTTTCTCACTTATATATTCTCATTTTTATAATTCTATTTTATGATATTTAAGTCGAAACAACTTTTGTGAGAAAAAGAGTTTTCGTGGTCTTAGGAAGTAAATGTCCCAATCTATGGGCTAAGCAATATAAACCTATAAGATAAATAAACCAATTTTTATTTAAATCGGTTCACTAGTTCCTGGCTCGGTCAAACAGGTCAAAGCGAACTCTGTGGTCCGTAATATCGCATCATCTTGGTTAAAAGAAGCCGGACAAACACGTCGGACTAATCTAGTTTGCGGTAATATAGAAAAATTACTTATGAAACAACTATTAATTGATCTTGTATAGGAATGAATTTTATAGCTTCCGAGCTTACCGAAAGTAACGGAAGCTTTTTGATCGATCTGAAGAACAAAATTTTTTATGTATTCGAATTATAATAATTCATAATATCGAAATGCAAACAAAACATTGCAAAGAAAAAAGTTTAACATAGTGATTCATGAGCATAGATAAAAGTAATAAATGGTTGAAGTAATTAATGAAACGGTTTCGTAGAATATATACATTTCAAAATTTCTCAGTATTGGAGGTGAAACGAAAATAACATACATAACCCTATTCCTATTTATGCTGTTAAGTATATAGAACATCTCGCATTAAGCTTTGTTGGTTCTAACTATTGTAAATATAAATTTTTGACTCTTCTAATAATGGTTTATTATAAAAGCGTAAGAAGTTGTATATAATTGAAATTATAGTATTATTTGGGCAAATGTTTTTCTGAGTAGACATGCTGTTTAAATAAAACAAAACATTTATATTGTGTAACAATGAAGTTGTTTGAAGAACAAAATTCCTGATTCGACACCCACACGTCACAGACAAAAATGGCAAGAGGTCCTTCGAGAATACTCAGGAAATGTAAAAGGTATAAAGAGGAGAAACAGCTGTAGACAAAGAAGGGAGGAAGCAAAGCCCGTGTTAAGACATTGTAAGATAGAGAAATAGAAAACAATGTAACGGACCAAAAAGACTTTACTTACAATCTGAGAAAAACAGAAAAAAGGAAAGGGTTTAGAAAGTGGGGGAAAGTGAGTGCTAGAAGCAAGTTTCCATGGGAGTGTGTGGACACAAAGGAACAGCCAGAACTACCTGCATTGGGACAAAACATTCGGCAAGAAGAGGGGGTGGGAGAGATACCAACACTGAAATCTAGCTGAAACACCTCGGAGTGGACACAGAAACACACTAGCACATAATGACGTCCAGCCTCAGTGTGGACTGTGTGAGGCATACTGGGACCGGCCTCACCTAGCGAATCGATATGAGGAACTGACGGTGTCTCTAACAGAGCCACCTCCACGTGCCGGGATAAAGTGAACACTAGAGCCGAGCCCTTGTATACAACGGAGCCGTCACTACGTCCAGTCAACCCCTTCTTCCACATCAATTAACCTGACGACAAACTACCTGGCCCACCACTACCTGTCCGCTTCGACCCTATTAAACGTTTAAAACGACAAATTACCAATTCCAACTAACTTCCTACCTTGACAAAATGCTACAGCAACTGATAGAAGCCAAGACTTTACATTACTTTATTTTAAAAGCACGTACTACATTATTCTAAAAGTTAGAGAATGTAATACCTATGTGCCATTTTTACAAAAGGTTTATTGATCATGAAGAGGTCAAATTAAGCATCTGATGAATTTCCTGAATAAAATATTAAAAAACATTACTATACATCCTATGAAATTTAGAGTTTCGTATTTCTTGACAATAAAAATAGAAACATAAATAAAGTATCATCATCGTGTCAACAGTTAATTACCTTGCTGGATCAATAATAATATGGTGTGGTCAAGGTAATATTTCAAAATAGATGCATCTGGTTGGATTTAAAGAAATGAGACATGCTCAACATTAATGAGCGAAAAACCGTGTTAAATTCATTCTTTAATACAACCTTGAGATAAATTTAATTTCCGCAATCAAAATGTAGTACTAAAATGCATAGGGACAACTTAAAATAATTGCATCAGATTTAAAACAGATTGGACATCCTTCTTGTAATGCCTCGAAGTATAATTTTTCTGAAAATGTGCGCCAAATTTCATCAAAATCGGTTCGGTAATTTAGGCTCCACGCGTCTGCTCAGACCACAGACAATTTTGAAATCCACTTTTTGGGACTCAAGAGGACTTCAAAAACATGTGAATCCATAAAAATCTCAAAATCGAATTTTCACTTCACATTACTTTCTCTCTATATATACTAATTATATAAAAAAGTAAAAAAAAAAATAGGTCTGAGGCAACTCAGACAACCTTTCTTTACATCTTTCACAATAAAATATATTTTATTGTGATATTCCCCCATTCTCCAATTTCATTGTCTTGGAAACTGGACATTTCTTTGTAAAGCATTCTATAAAGTTTCGTTGGTATTTAAATCCACAAATAAACATTTTCAAATTTTTCATTAGATTTTTTTTTTTTTAGATATTTCCAGATTGTTTTTGGTAGTAATTGACAGTCCTAAAAGATTATTTTAGGTCTCTTGAGATCATAAAATGATTACTTTTCCTCATTACCTATGGTAGGAAAAGTATTGTTTTCACCCAAAAAATTGATTTCGAGATTTCAACGGCATTATCCGTTTTAGGTGTTTTAAAACCTCCTGAGTGGTTTTCAGCATGACGTCTGTATGTATGTGTGTGTGTGCGTATGTTATCATCGTAGCGCCCAAGGTATTTAACCTAAAGAGTTGAAACTGGCAGAAAAATCAGTCCATACCTGTAGTGGTCCCGCCCGGAAAATCAACTTTTGGTCGAAAAATGGTCTTGATAGAGTTGAAATTTGCCACGAATGTACCTCTCTGTATGAAAAACAAGCCCACCAAATTTCATTTCGATATTGCCCACCATTTTGAAGTTATCAATTTTTGAATTTTGAAACTTTGACGGTTAATAATGCCGAAAGTATAAATACGTTTGTGAAATATAGCATATCGTTGGAACCGGAAAAAATTAAGGAACAAATATAAAAAAACCGATGAAATTCTATTAATTAGTTTAAAAGTTACAAGCAAATATAGTTATTTATTAGTGCGATAATTTTGATGACGTCAAAGTTTGTTTACATACCTATCAAAATTCAAATAATTGATTAAATTAAATAAAATAAATAAGAATAATGTATAAACATTATTTAAAGAGGCCACTTTAGTGGCCTCCGATGTGAGGAAAAGTTCCTAGGTATCCCGTACCCGATATTTTTTTAATACAAACATCCTATTCGTTTTATTTCATAGATACTTTGGAATTGTTTTTACTTTTCCACGAACCTTACTTTGTAAGAATAATCGTTCTAAAAATAGGTATTTTAGCTTCAATTCTCCGGGAGTTGTCTCTTATCTTATTAGTTCATAATTCTCTTGCAAAATCCAACTTAGAATACCGGCTCCGAGTGTAAGGAGAAAGAAAGGACAGAGAACAAGGCATCGAGAGAACAAAGAAACGTTGGCAACCTCAGCTCAGTTTTTCGTGTGATCTTTACACTTCTAAACCATTGTTTTCTGCTGTTCGAAGGTTTCCCGTTCACCTCGGAGGAGGATCTGAAACCAAGTATCTACTCTTTGCAGGAAACATCCTCTTCTAACTGCACTGACATACATCTGGTTCTTAAAAAAAAAAAAAAAAAAAAGTTTTTTGTCTATAGGAGATTACTCGGTTTCTTCAGATGTTTTTATTAGTTTCTTCTTTTTAACAAAAAGTCTTTCTTGTTGGCTCGATATCTTTGTCAAAGATTTTCTTCTCTCTTCTTTACACTCTTTCATCCCTTCTCTTAGAAGCGAAGAGGACCGGGGGACCTACTTCGTGAAAACTCGAGCAATTTTTCATTCTGTTCCCTCCATTTTATTGCACGCCGTGCTACCGCCTTGAAGGGATTCCTTTTAGTTACATCTGCTTCCATCTCAGCAGAAAACTTTTTAAACTAACAATCGTTTTGTTTCAGTTTTGATCGCTCTACTCGAACTCTGCCCTAATACAACTTATTTCATACTCACCCTTATTTGTTCCTATATATTTATAAACTTATAACAATTCCAACAAGAAGAACTAATTAAGTTAGTTTGTTGAAAACAAAGTAATTTCCTTTATTGTTCTTTAGAAGAAGGGGAACTTCGTTATTTTTTCAACTTTTTAGGTCGTAAAGAATTCTGATCAATTCCCAAGAATGCTTTTTTTTACAACTTTCAAATAATTTTCTTCTTAATTTACTTAATGGCTTCGAAGGAATTATACGTCTTTCCTTCGTAATTTAAACTTCCTACCAAGGATTTCAATTTACTCTAGTTTTCCCATGCATAACTTGATTTAAACTCGAGTTTTTAATTAATTAATGACCCTCTTAGTTTCACTATTATCCTTAAGGGTTTTTTTTTTTAAATAGACAATGAATAAATGCATTTTAATGAATGAAATAGAAAATCCAGAGGGGAAAAGAAGTACAATTCTTTTTCTGATTTTTAACAATTTTGAAAGCATGAATTTAACAACAGTTTATTACAATACTGTTTAAAATTTACCTAATTCATTTCATTATTACTGTAATTCAAGGAGTTAAAGTATTTCCACGACACTAAAAAAATGTCTTAATTCTAATTTATATTTATTTATTTTATCGTTATCCCTAGTTCCATATTGTTGTATCCACCGATTGCAGTGCTAAGTAATTACAGAAAGATTCAGTTTCCAACTTAACATATTATTGATTTAATTGGAGTATAAAATGGAAAAGAACATATACACACACAGATATATATATATATATATATATATATATATATATATATATATTATAAGACAAAATTTAACTGTCAGCCTTCACTTTAAAGACAAACAACAGCTTTCACCTATCTTAAACTGATTGTTTTAAACATACATTACTAAAAAAAATATTATATATAATATAATAATAATAATGTATAAAATAAAATAATATAATAAAAATTAATAATAGTATACACTAAAAATTGAAATTATTAATTGTAGGAAGCCCTTGTATGAACTTAGAACCGGATTTTATTCGTCTTTTTATCCTAATATTAAAGATAAACAATTCAAACATATAAAAAAGTAGAATAAAATACATTTCTCAAAAATAAAAGATTTATTTTTAACCCATGGTACTTTTGATTTACCACAGACAATAAGAGAAAAAGGGAGATTTGAGAAAAGGATAACATTTCACAAACAAAAGTAATCCCTTTCTTAAAATATAAAACTTGTGCTCAGAAAATAATAATAAAAAAAAATAAAAAACAATTCTTTTTTGAACACTGAAAGTAGGTATTATGGCCGTCACAGACGGGAAGCTTTTCTTACAAGACGAAAGTTGAGGGGGTAAATAAAATAAAGGCGATTACTGGAATGCCCAGTTTTTATGATTTGTCTTTTACCCGAATACTTTTTGAAAGACGGAGTTTCACTGTCTTCGGGATTACTGAGTATAAAGAGAGTTATTACGGGAGGGTGTCCTGGCCTTCGAATAGAAAACTCTTAAGACTTCCCTCTAGATATTTACTTATTTTATGCCAGTGTATTATACATAAAAACAAAATACAGATATAAATTACGAAATAAAGGAAAAAAAAGAACAAAGTTAAAGAATAAACCAAATTCTAATTTTGAAGAAAATATGGAGTATTCTATGTCTTTGAATGTAATTGTTATTTATTCTTGTAATAGCTATCAGTATGTGTCCAAATAGCGTATTTCTTAGAATTTGAGGATATAAAAGATCACTCAAAAAGTGAAAAACAAAATATTAAATTTACTGATAAATCGGAAAATATATGATACCTCATCCCTCATTCTTTTAATTTACGAAGATACATCTTCTGAAACGCTAAATCTTCGTTGTTTTTTACTTTTGACTGATCCTGGCTATCCACAAATTCTATTTAATTTACAGTCAATATCCACATTGTCAGTAGTACCACATCAGTAAATTCGAGTTATCGCTACATTCTATCTGTAAAGTAAAAATATCAATAAAAATATACATTTTATGTATATTTGTTGGTATATTTTTTACACGATGTAAAAAATTACATTGATCATTAAGTTATAAAATATAGGTCAAAAAATTATCTAGTTTATTTTTCTGCCCCAAGAATCTCTTACTTCCTATTCATCTAATCCATCTTAAAATGATTTTCCTGATATTCGAAAGGAAGCAATTTGCGTAAGAATTTGAGGCCATCTTTAGGCTAACATATAAATACCATCCAAAGTTCATAAAATAAGACAAGTAGTTCCCAAATATGGGTTACAAATATTGCAAAAAATATTGATATACAGACAAACAGACAAGAGACTAAAAGTGGATTGAAATCTGATCGCAGTTTGGTAGAAGACATTTTGAATTTGGAGAAAAAAAGAATTTAAGTAACTCAAGAAAAAAAATTGGCAAAGTATGTGCTTTCAGCTAACTCAAATGGGCCGTAGGCAATTAAACAAATAGGACGAGTTCATTAACAAGCATAATTGGCCCAGCCCTAACAAGATGACGGCCATTTAAAAGTTTGTTTAAACTTTTGAAATTGTGATTATAAAGACGGGAAACAAGCTTCTTGATGAACATTTTTGTCCGATCGCAGTACAACTACTATGGTGTGTCTAGCCCAATCCGTTCTCAAGTCAATATATTTTTAAGATTTTGAGGGGACATTATTTTCACTCAAAATATGCGGCGTATGATAAATTCCTCAAAACAGTTTCTTTTTATTGTGTTTTGACAAAGAATACCTATTCTACTACTAGACACAAACGCGCAGGAATTATATAAGGATCCGTGTTTTTGCCAACGAACCCTAATTATTATTCTTAAAACGTACGATTCATAAGAGAAGCTAGAAACGATAAATTATTAAATCTACTTATCAACAAATACAGCACCGCATTCAGAGTCTTTTTGTTAAAGGCACTTTGCCTTTTCATTCGAACAATTTCTCTTTCAACCCTCCAGCAGAAATCCTGAATTTGATAAATTTACCACAATGGTGGTTGATGACGGTACCTTTTTTAAAGGTGGAGGAAAAGGGAGTTTTTGGAAGATTGAGACGTCGGTTTCAAGAGGAACTTGGAGGCACCGGTTTGTACGTGAACGGAATCCCCAGGCTACAAACCGAATTCATTTCTTCGCTTCGAAAGTTAATGCCGGATTGTTGCAGACAAGCCTCTCTGAGATGGAATGCGAGGAAAAGCACTGCAGGACGTTTTTAATTAACTGAAAGTACATACGTACATTCCAATCCACCAAGTCTAATATCCTCATCTTACGTCTCTTGCGTCACTTAACCCTGGCAAACAAGACACGGGTATTTTAACCCTCTATTATATTCTAGCACGGAGGAGGAATCTCAACACTAAAATAATCCTTATATAACAAAGACAACAAAATTTATTAAACCTACCTCTCCACAAAAACATTATTGAGCCTTACAGACACCCTTATTCAGAATTTTGACATTCCGGTACTCTCTTTAGTATGCTAACTAGGAATACATTAGTGCATCTGGCAAGAAAATTTATAGAAGAATAATAATGATCTTTTTAAAAAAAAAAAATAATAAATAATAATAACAATAATAATGTTTACTAGTAATAGCGTATTAATAATAAAATAATGCAGTAGGAAACCTGGTTTGTACTTATAAGAGCTTTATTAATATCAATTATAGAGAGTGCTTAGTTATAGTAAAACGTTTCGATGTGATTGACTAAAAAAAGGTGCTTAATTTAGCATATAAAAACGTAATTAAGTGTGACACTTTTAAGTCCTTCGTCAAATAATTTATAATAAATTAATATCACTTTTCTAAATACCTTATAAATTAAGGAACCTTTAGGCCCGTGGCAACGGGCTTAATTTTATATTTTAAAATAATTTAATTAATTTAGGTATCTATTTAGACAAGTTTTTATACCTATTTGAAGACCAACTAATCAAAACAAACGAGAATAAAAGAGGTTGCCATAGTTTAGCAATAACAAATCATTTTGAGGTGCGTCGTCGGGACACTACTCGCTTATATAAATGATAGCACAGTTTTTATTCCGTTAGCTTAAAAGATTGAACAAATAATTTTAAAATTGAATGAAACAATAATTTTAATCAATTATATTAGTTGCGTTTTTTTAATCGATTTGATAGGTGGTGAAAGAGTATGCACTCCGTTACTATGAGTGTCATTTAATAATTTTAGACAGTTAATAAAATTATCAAAGTTCATAGGCTTCTGTTGTTAGAATTAAAATAAAGTTCTAGGTCTTCCAGTAGCGACTGCTTCCCGAAGCGCGTGTCCATGTTTGTGTCAATGTTTTACTCCTAATACTAGAAGCATCTTCAAGGGTATTCATGGAACTAATATGTTAAGTTAGTAATTAGTCGTATTTGACAATTTAATAGCATTAGACGATATAATAATTAAGTTTATTGTTTGAATTTGTTAAATATTATTAAGATCATTAAACTCTATACTCAAACATTTATCAAAGTTTAAGTTAAACGTTAAATAAGTAAATAATAAAACATTTAGTACGAATTACAGCTACAAAAGAGTATAATATGTAGAAAGGCATTGTGGTCTATAGTAAATCCTAGGAAAATTTGGCTGGTTATATAATTATTATTAAATTATATAAATATTATTAATTAAGGGCCTCACGGTGATAAAGGTAAATCGCATTATATATATATATATATATATATATATATATATATATATATATATATATATATATATATGTGTGTGTGTGTGTGTGTGTGTGCGACAATAAGTCATTAAACATAAGTTATAAATTGCAACCCTAATTCATTCTTCTGCTTTATTGTAGTTAGTTACAAAGGCTGAGGTTTGTAACAGTTCTTTTTTTCCGAAAGGTGCTTTAACAACTAAATTGTCTTGGCTTTAATTTCATTTTGGGGGAAAATGAACGGCATTGTGTTGAATATAAGGCAAAACTTCAAAGCATTTTATAAGACCCAATTGAGGTGGTGTCGTAAAAGTTTCTTTTTACATTTAAGAGAACAAAAAATAACTGGTTACATTCAGATAAAACTTGGTACGTCGGTGTTTTAAGGAACCCCAGAATTTAACAAAATTACAAGGAGCCAAACGAATTTATTATGATAAGGAGGTGAAATTAAAAAAACGGCGCCGGGGCGAGGTTGTCAGACTTTCGTCGCCTCTAATCTAGTAACACGGATTCTGACGGTAAATAAACTTATTCCTTCGCGTTTAGCATTCAATCAAGCCTTCATACCTTCGTGAACAACCACAGAAATTAACCTCCCGGCAAAAGCATTTAGAAATAAGGAGGGTGAATATAAATGTCGCATTATCCTACTGTACAATAGGTAATCAAAAAAAGAGATTACTTTTTTTCTTTGGAAGGGGTTTGGACAAAAATCATTATATAAGCCGAAGGACTTTGTCTAAGGGCCAGACTGAGGGTAAGAACCCAAGGTCAGATAGGGTTGAATAGAATCGCCGTTCCGTGCACGCTCGTGTAAAAGAACAGTGTGGAAATGCCTAATTAATCCAAGAGCAAGATTTTCCAATAGCACGCAAAACTGTAATGGGAGTTAAGGAAAATTTGCTGCAGACCTCGAGAGATTCCAAGTTAAAATTACGTTCGTTCATGGAACTATTAAATTATATCCAATGCTGATAAAGGTGTGAGAGATGTAAGCAAAGCACATGCAATTTAATACAATTTTCACACCATTGATTGGGACCTAATAAGAAATTTAATTGAGTTAATGAATTCGACTGTGAGTTTGACTTGTGAATTCGACTCAGTAGTATTCTTACTACCGAATGTCCATTATAGTAAAGCCTTTAAGATGCTCACTTCTTTTAGAGGTATACTTTTGAAGGGGGGGGGGGGGGGTCGGAGTAGCCAAGTAGTTAGCGTAGTCGAACGCTCTCGCCTAAAACTTAACGCCTAAAAAAACGAAATATCTTATTCTTGAATACATGGCGATAGTCATAATCCCAGAATCCCAGGTATGTAACAAAGTTCACATTATTGGTCACATCAAGTGGATTAGTGAAGTGCTTCCTCCTTCCTCCCGGATTTATTCAAAATGGAACCATCTACGTGGTTTATGTCTTCAGGTTTAGTTCCCGAGCCTTTGAGTTTAATATGGGCTCAAAACCCCTGCTCAAGAAACAAAAAGATGGTCTTTTAAAGTTTGATTCATCACATTAACAGTAAGCAGTAACAGCGTTCACTATTAAAAACAGGCTATATTCAACTGATCAACCAAAAACTGCATTTAAATGTTCGTGTCTATTCGCATTTACTTTTTATTTATTGTCTCTACTTCATTAATTATTAAACGAAAAAAACAAAAAAATATCTTAAGGTAGCCATCCCAGGAGAAAATAACAAGCGAATTTCGCGTCTTGAATTGTTCATAATATGATTAAAAGTTTGATAATAATATTGATTAGAAATATTGTTAGTTGATTTTATCGTTATTAAGTTGATAACACTTAAGGAGAGAAGCATAGACGATTGAGGTTGTGCCAACTATCTGAATAAATGAACAAAAACAATTTTAAAACTTCACAATAAGGCTGAGACCATTAAATACACTATAATCACTTTTTCATTATCTTAAGACAAGGCTATCCTTAAAGTTTTCAAAAACTAGTGAGATTTAAATAACTGCTTAATGTTAAATTTGCAATAATAGTGGTATCTACAAAGTATAACTAAATACTAAGTAACCTCGTTTGCAATTATTACTCATATTTGGTCCCATACGTGTGATTCATTTCAAAATTTCAATCAAGTTATAACGTGGAAATATAACATTTTCTTGTATACTAGGCATCGCGTGGCTCTATCATTAAAGCGAGCGTATAGTAATAAATATGTATTGAATATTGAAAAAATAGATAATCATGAATCATGATGTGTTGATAGATAATGGGTATAGTAGTAGTACAGCGGCTAGTAGTAAGGGAACCACCCTACATTCTTACTATTCCTCTAACCACACATCTCCTTTTCAATTATTATAAAATGTATCTCTTTGCTACAAAAAAAACTACAGCATGTATCAAATTCAAATTTTGCACGCCGGTTTCAATTGTGCATTAGATGGTGTATATGAAGTTTTATTAAAATCGTTACGTTAGAACGTAAGATATCGGTAAAAAGGTTGTTTTCTCTAATATAAACGTTTAGGTCCGCTTTAATAGTTTTAGCGATCTTTATTAATTCATAGCGGTGTCGCTGTTGGTTTAACTAAAAAATGTTTGTATTATCGAATAGATGATAATAGAATCTTATCCCGTCCTGAAATTCCAATTTAATTTTTGAACCTCTCGCTTACGCGAGCATTGCGCGCGAATTCATGGGCGGATCACGTTGTCCAACGAACTTAGCTTGAGTATTAGTAAGAGGAACATGTATACCAAATTTCAACTAAATCGGTCAACTTTTACACAAGTTATCGTCGGACACGTAAACGTTACTGACAGACAGACAGACAAGATGCATAGTTTGTTGAATGTAAGAAGCTCGCTTCAATAATAAAAGTGTAAATTCCATGTAAAACTCCATACACTGAGGTTGATAAACTAACTCGTACATAATGTTCTCAAAACATGGATCATAGCTTAAAACTTGATAAGAAGGGAGTTTTAGAAATTTAAGAGATTGTTGTATATAAAAGAATAATGGCCAACACGAACAAGTCTAAGATTCCAATTGTATCAAGAGCCAAATACGACTTCATCATCGTTACGTAAGACGAAACTACTGGGTCTATCAAGATATAAAATTATTCAGAGAAAATAAGGTGAGTTTTATCAATCGTAAAACACAAAATATACACGTATATTATTAATAATAATTCTATGTGGCAAATTTTTAGACATATATTCGAAATGGCTTAAGTTAAATAAGGTTTTTACACACAGGTTCCAAATACCAATTGTTAGGTTTAGTTAGTTCAGAAAATAAAATAAGATGTTTAAAGAAATGAAAGCTATAGGATTAAAGGATTTTAATCATTCGGAAAACAAAAAAATAAAAACGAGAATAAAAGCTGAGAATTTCTTTCTTGTAACAAATAAATAATATACATAAAACTTATTGAAATGGCCCTTAAGTTAACTAGGAGAAGTAGAAAAGGGCCGATTCTTAGAGAAGTTAATTAATCCTTAGTTAAGCAAATTAAGGTTTTAGGGACAATGTCGAACCCTACTTAAGGCTCCCCTCCCTTTCTAACCCGATAGAATTAAATTGGCCTGTTTCCGGTGCCCCTTACTACACTGCACGAGTTCACGGACACTGACTCTGTCTTGTCTGGGACTCTTTACTTGCTTCTAAAGGGCAAGACATGCAAATGAGATGAACAGAAAACCCCCTTTGGTCCTTTTGAACCACTGTAATCAAATGTTAGACATTTCGTAAAAGTTCTCAAGATAACTATAGGGTAAACCCTTTTTTCCCCTCAAATAATTAAAAGTATCAAACAAAATATCAACGTTGTCAAAAAACAAAAGTTTTTATTTTTATCTCCATTATATGGAGATATTATAACTTATATTTGAACTGCAAAATAAAATTTGTAATAAAAATATATACAGATTTTTTTAAGGGAAACATTTAAACGGTGGAAAAAATCCAAATAGAATTCTAAAAAAAAAAATATATATTTTGAATTCAAAGAGGTAAAAAATGAACAGTTTATATTCAAACCATACAAACAAAACTTTGTAAAAACCGAATATTATTATTCCTACTGGATATTACTAGTCATGAGATTGATTGATTTCTTTTTATAAAAATAACCGGCTGCTGATACGTACGTCAATTTTAATGTTTCATTACAAATGTAATTGTATAAGCCTTTTGACAGACCTAGGCCACGGCTGTTGCACAACGGAATTATTTTTATGTGTAAGTGTTGTAACAGAAACTAGTGTGTTTGTTTCGAAACAATAAATTTAATTCAATGTTAAGCTGCCACATAATTGAGTGAATCAGTCAATTTAAGTTGGGGAAACCCGAGTAGAACTGTGGTTTTCTGGCAGTAAAGTGACCAATTGTAACTCTTCAGATTTAAATTGCGTGTAAGTTTCACAAAGCATTGGTCTAAACAATGAAAACTGAATTAAAACAAATAAAATAAAATATATAATAATAATAACTAGCCGAATTGGCACGCTTCGCGTGCCTTATTCGTCTAGAAGTTGGCGCTAGGTGTAAAAAATAATTAAAACAATATAAGTAATATATCTTTTTTATTAAATAATTTTGTATTTTAGTGCAATTAGTTTATATTATTTTTTATTGCTTATTTTTAAACATTTTATCTCAATTAAATATATGACCTGCTTTTTTTTATATAAAATATATTTTTCATTATAAATGAATTTAACCATAAGTTTTTATATTTCCTACATATTTACTTGGCACTAACTATGTGGATAATGTATTTTGTTTAACAGTGTAATTTTTTTTTATTTAATAATATTATTGCATCAGAAATGAAATCTTAACTCATAAAACTGTTGTTGGTAAAAGTTTTGTATGTCTTAGTTTGTTAGTTCACCGCTAGAATGCGTTTGAAGTTTAGTTTCTAAATGAAGTTCCCTAGGGCATGGTTTAAACAATATTTTAATGCTTTTAGTAATTTTTCAGCAGAATTTAATTAGTTTTCAGCAAATTTGCTTCATGGAAAGTCTGTTCGGAAAAAATCCGCAAGTTATTTTATTTGTTTTGTCATATCCCAAATATTTACAATCCTTCATTTTGACAGATTTCAAATTTAAGATTTTTTATTAAGAGGTAAACAGTGAATGACAGCGAAAAAGAATAAGTAAACCAATTAAACAAAGAAGATAAATAATTGAATATGAAGATAAATTAATTGAATTAAAAAACGTAGTATATATAAAGTTCTTTTTATCTTGTAATTTTATACATATATCTATATTTGATTAATTTATATTTTTATTTTTCTATACACTTTATTCTTTTATTGCCGCGCCGTATCAAAAACTGTCAAAATGTGTCAAAAATAAACAAAACAATGCACCCCCCCACAAAGACAAACCCAAGCCTTTCTCAAAGTCTTCTCTCATTGGTTGGTCATATTATGTCAAATTAAACACCAGAAAACTGATGTAGAAAGCTTGTCGCCAAGAGTAACGGCTACAATTAGACTAACTCAACCAACAATTCACGGAACTAAAAAAAAAATCAAAACAAATCAAATGCGCAGCAGTCTATCGAATAAAAAATCCTTACTCTGCTGAGCAGCAGCAGTGGTTTATTCATTCATCGAATATTATCAAAATTGGTATTGTTGTAAAGGTCTCGATAAGAGCAGTAAAAAATTATTAATTAGTTTTCCATTTAAATTATAATCTAAAATACCAATTCGGAAAAACAGATAAATTAACGGTTTTTTATGCTTTACACCCCTTAAAATGTAAAATTTTGAAAAAGTGTACATAACAACAATGAAAGTACTTTTCAAGCACTGTAAAATTATATATAATATGATATATTTCGAGCATTTCGATCATTGTACCCATGTACCTCATATAGGTACCAACATTATATTAAAACAAATTAAATTCACTGAATGGTATAAAGCTTACTAAATAAAATCATTACTAATAACACATTGTTTCACAACATAAAATCTCAAGTAAAAATAACACATTAGGTACCGTATGTACCAAAAGTACACATGTGTACAAATATGTTCAAGTATTAATTTTTTTCCGAGTTCCTAATATTAAATAAGGCATGCATACAAATTTTAAATCAAATCGAATCAATATTTCTCATATTTTTAATTTTTTATTAATTTCCCTATTTTTGGGCCCAGATTTTGAGCCGGAAAATTTGGGCAAAAAAAGTTGTCGACAACCCCATACAAACTATACGTTTTTTTAAAGCCCCCGTCGAGTAGATTACGAATATGCCGTCAGTTTACCATTTAGCACTTTTAAAGCCCAAAAAATGGCCAATCGAAAACCCCAAAAATTGCCAAATATGAACTTTGAGTGGCTTTTTCTCGGAAACTAAGAGTCTTGGAAAAAAAAGTCCAAGAGCACTTTCGTCTTGTATTTTTCATTTTTATAAGCGTGACAAATTTCATGAAGATAGTACAAACTTTATTTTTTACCAACAAATCGTCAAGCCACACCCCTGTGATTTTTTTACCCGAAAAAGTCAAAATGAAGATAACAAAATAAATTAGGTATATTCGTAAACGTCTCGAAAAGGAGAGTAAAAAATAATAACAATGTTTTAAATTTCAACCAAAACCTAAGGAACCATTGTCAAAAAACAGCTATATAAGGACTTTTTTCAATTTTACCCCCCTAAAAAGTAAAAATATCACAAAACACTACATAACTACATTAAAAGGCCTATTCAAGAGTTTTTCAACGATATACATGAAAGTAGGTTTTGTGTTTAAAAGCATATTTGTACCCGTGTACCCATAGGTACCAAAAATATATTTAAAAATCAAACCATGTATAAGATCATTATTTAGGCTAATGAATTCTAATAAATGTAAAAATAAAATTTAAAAAAATTATTTCACCTTCTTAACCTAAACCAAAAGTACAAATCGGTACAAATGTACCCGTACAAAAAATTTTAAAAATAAATAAATACCACAACATTAAAGTATTAATCAAGGCCTTTAAAACGATATACGACACATAAAAATATACACGTGTTTTAAAAATCCAATATGGCGGCTATAATTCAATATGGCGGCTATATATCGAAATCAAAACACCCGCACTTTTCTAGTATTGGTACACTCTACCTATGTACCAAATTTCAAATCTCTAGGTCAATGGGAAGTAGGATAATTACTGATGAAAAAATCCAAGATGGCGGCTATAATTCAATATGGCGGCTATATATCGAAATCAAAATGGCCGCACTTTCCTATTTATGGTACACTCTATCTATGTACCAAATTTCAAATCTCTAGGTCAATGGGAAGTAGGAGAATTTTTGATGATCAGTCACTGTCACTCTTAGTTTTATATATATAGATAAATTGCCTTGAAATATAGTTATTTCTCTGCTTGCAGTTAACTTTTTTGGGTTAAATATCTTGTAACAAACCTAAGTCTATTTCAACCAAGTAACAAGCTACAACGTTATTAAAAGTTCGTAGCTACCAAGTAATCTATATAATATTTTTCATAAAAAAGCTTTTATATTTACTCAGAGATAAATTATTGTCACATTTATTTCAGGAAAAAGCTACTTTCAAGTATTTTTTTGCTAAACGGGAAAATTGAGAAGAGTTTATTAAAAATATACAGCATATATACACTGTTTGCCTTTTTATTCACTAATAAAGAAGTGTTTACTGTTAACAATACTTAAAACATTTATTAGAGAAAGGCTGTTTTCACAATGGGCGAAGTTCTTCGCGGTCGTGCGCAGCGGTGACAGTATTGTTTTGTGAAAGCTCTTGAAGTAACCCAGTAAGCTATGGATTTCGGTCTTCGGTGACACTTAAAAAACGTCGCCCAGTGTCAATCCAACCTAAACTAGTAAGTACCACAAAAGCTTATTTTTTTAAAAATCGGACTTATAATATTTACCTCTGAGTACCGACACATTTCAATACCTACATTGTATTAGTAAAAAAAAGGTCTTAAATTTTCATTGCTGTCATTCAAAAACTCTATATCACGGTATTTATAAATTCCACTATCTTCGAAGAATGGAAATTATGATTAGCAGCAATAAATCAATCGAATTTATAGCGAGCATAGTAAAGTACAAGTTGTAATTAGCCTAGAACAGATAGAAGCCTAACCTAACACTGGATCACCGAGTGCTTAAAACAAACTTAATGCAATTCGAAGCGGTTCAAACGGCAACCTTTTTAAACTTGTTTAACGGCCGTATAACGTGACATAGACCTATAAAAAGCCTTTAAACTTGCAACATATAACGGTATCAAATCTAACCCCATCTCACCCTATATACCGTGAACCCATCACCGTTAACCCTCTAAACCTATTACATCCATCTAAAGCTAAAACTTCCCGACCATTCCGAAACTCTTAGCTCTGATGATTTTAACTTTTTTTTTTATTTCGGAGTAAAGTTTTAAAAAAAACCCGATGTTATTAGTAAACATTCTTAAAAGCGTTTTAACCTAATTTTACCTTAATCTTAGTAAACAAAATAAAAACAATAGCGTGGCGAAACTAAAGGTATAGAAATAATTGCAAATATAATGCTTTATTATCAAGAAAATGTCAATTTGTACATAGCTTTTCCGTTTTTAAAACACAACGATAAAAGTAAACATTCTTAAAAGCGTTTTAACCTTTATTTTTTACCTTAATCGTAGTTTAACAAAAATAAAAACAATAGCGGTGGTGTAATTAAAGGTATAAAAAATTGCAAGTCTATTGATTTATCATCAAGAAAATGCCAATATATATTTTTTTCCAAGAAAGAAAATAAAATAAAATATCATGGTGTCAAAGCAGAAATCAAACCATCCGATTCCATTATTAATCTTGGACATTTTACGTCAATCTATACCTTACTTGCCCAAGCAAAATAATAGTTAACATGTCAATGGATATCTACCCACCTAGTTTGTTGTGGAAGGGAAAATAGACTGCCAATTAGTGTGGCACATAGCTTCCTCGCATCCTATCATGTACTATATCAATTATTGTTATATTGCTTTATTGTAATATTGTTTATTTCGTAAAAACTATTAATTGTTTTAGCGATCTTTAACACTTCATAGCTGTGTTGCTGTTGGTTTTACTAAGAAATTCTATTTGTAAAAAATGTTTGTCTCATTGAATAGATGAAGTCAGATTTTTTGTGGTCGGCTAAGTTAGTCTGTAGGACATAGCAAAAAATTAGTCATTACACTCAAAATCAAGTATATGTTAGTTTATCCCTTGATAGGTGACCACTTTGATTTGGAGTAATATTTGAATAACTATCCTATCAAGGAAATAAATAACATCAACTTGATTTTCGATCTACTAACTAATTTTGTACTCAGGATCATGAAAATCACACTGTCCACAATAATTGGCGGAACATGGCAGCTCTCCACCGGTTTTTTTGTTTCATTTTTTTCTAAAAGCCTATTGCCAAGTTATGTTCCGACTTCCGCAGACGAACTTAGCCGACCAAACATTCTTAAAAAGGCACAAAAAAATTAACTTGTACAAAAAATTCTAAATTGATGTTAGTCAGACACCTTTTGGCACGTTATCTCCTGGACTATTTTGAAATTTTAACTAACCCTCGCAGTAGATCTTAGTTCAAAAAAATATTGTACATTTTACGTTTATCAGAAGATCCTCAATTAATAAAACTAGGGACATTTATACATCACAGGTTCAAACGTCCTTGATTTCAAAACATACCTACTTTAATAATAATTTGTAATAGAGGGAATATTTTAAAAATATAACTTTAGTTGATCTACTTGATAAAATAATTTCAATAATAGTAATTGAAGCGAGCGTAAGCGAGCTTCTTACATTCAACGAAATATGCATCTTGTCTGTCTGTCTGTAAGTAACGTTTACGCGTGTGACGATAACTTGAGTAAAAGTTGACCGATTTAGTTGAAATTTGGTATACATGATCCTCTAACTAATACTCAGGCTAAGTTCGTTGGACAACGTGAACTTCAAATTTAAAATTGGGAATTTCAGGACAGGAAAAAATTCTATCATCATCTATTCGATGAGACGAACATTTTTTTCAAATAACATTTTTTAGTAAAACCAACAACGACACTGCTATGAATTAATAAAGATCGCTAAAACTATTAAAGCGGACCTAAACGTTTAAAATAGAGAAAACAACCTTTTTACCGATATCTTACGTTCTAACGTAACGATTTTAATATAACTTCATATACATCATCTAAAGTGCAATTGAAACAAGTATGTAAAATTTCAACTTGGTACAAGCAGTAGTATTTGAGTAATGAAGTGATACATTTATAATAGTTTAAAAGCTACCACGGGTGGTTAAGATTCATAGTCGGATTGTGTGTAGGTTTGTTTAGGAAGTAAAGCTTTGTACCGAGTACCCCCACTCTACCTCACACTACCCTCTTCCACTTATCTTCAACTATGACATTCATCATGATTAACAAATTTTAATATTCAGTATTTTATTGCAATACGCTCACTTCAATGATAGAACCACGCGATGCCTAGTAATAAAACATTCAATTCATCAAACGTTAATGGAAACCGTAAAATAAATATAATTTTTATATGTACTAAGAGAGAAAATAATTAGTAAGATAAAAAGCAATAGACAATGCTAGTTTTCTATAAAAGGGCGACAAGGAAACATAAAGCTGTAAGAACAAGACCACACTAACCAATTTATAGGTTTTTACAGTCCATATTTTACAGCGGTTCTAAACTCTAAGCCTATGTCAAGGTATTACATGTATATTAAATTACACGAATAACATCTATAATTAAACTTATATAATATTCAAAACAGTAATTAACTCATAGTATTATGTTATATTTGTATAACAATTAAGATCCTGCTCATATATAAATTGTATGTCTCATAGTTATATTTTATTGATAAACTCTTTTTACATTTATTTTAAAGTAACAATAAAGTCTTGTTTTTGTTCTTATTGATGCCTTAGGCATTTTGAAAATTACTACTAATAATATTTATTCTTATAAAATAATACATTTCTATCAAATACATTATAGTGATTGGTATCGGTTTTGTATTTGTTTCAGTTAATAGTTAGTTAGTTTAGTTAATACATACATATATATATATATATATATATATATATATATATATATATATATATATATATATATATATATATATATATATATATATATATATAATATGTGGGTGTGTGAAAAAGCCAAGCCCCCCAAAACTCCCTAAAAAAAGAAAAGATACCAAGCGTGGATTATAATAAAAATTCACATTCAAATACAAATACAAGCTGTATAAAAAGGTAAAAATAAAAAGTCTTATAGTTAAGTAAATACAATGAACATGGAACAACACACATTTATTTTTCGGAGATAATTAAAAATTTAAAAAAAAAACAGAGCAAGTAAAAATTGTTAAGGTAAATATAAGTAGAGAGAATAAAATGAAAGTAGAGTCGCATGTAACAGAGGTAGAAAATGAAGAAGCAAGGGGTGTGTTAGCCTAGATGGCAAACAACCCATAAATATAGATATGCTTTTGCGTATTGTATACAAGGTAAGTAAGTATATTTAGAAAGGAGAAAAAAATGTAAGTGAGTAATAGAGATAAAAGGAGACAAAGAGATAAAGGGAGGGAGAGAAAGAAAAAGCAAATTAAAAAAAATTTAAAGAGCGTGATATTTCATCGGGAAATTTGATAATGAAAATCATTTTCAATTTTTATTTTCTTCTTATTTGATTAAAGCTGAAATCTTGGACAAAGGTTTAAAAAAAGAAGTAATTTATAAGTAACCAAAAAAATTATTAAAATTACCCAATTGATAAAAATAATATAATGAAACATGCATATTTAAATAAGTTTTGATTTAAAGAATAGATGAATGTGACATTAATAATGGGTAGAGTTGATAATATATATATATATATATATATATATATATATATATATATATATATATATATATATATATATATATATATATATATATAATGTCTGGGATCAAATATGTATTGTGATTATTGTGATTACCATCTGGAATCAAATGGCGGATTAGAAAACTCAGTCACTAAAGTTGTACATGTCATAAAAGGAAGCTAACTTTAAATCTAAGGTTGCAGTGTAATTAGATTCGGAAATATTGTTATGCAGAATTCTTCATATATGGTGATATATGGTCACCTTCTTAAATCAAGATGGTGGATCATAAAAAGATTTTTTACCGAGGACCTTAGAAATAAGAGGAACCTCTCTGCAAAAATTGCAGCTCTCTTAAGAAACTGTGATTGATGAATAAGTAAGTGGTATTTGGCTTATTTATATATAAGAGTGTCTGTGTGTATGTAAGCATAATATATATAGATACATATAATTATTTTAGATTTTATTTTTACGAACACTGATTTCAAAAATAAAAGGAGTTAGTTGAAATAAAGAAAGTATAACAGAATGTCTCTTTACTTAATGCAAAAAATAATGTTTTTCAAAAAATATAACTGGTGAGAAAATGTTTAATAAAAAAAAAAAAAATAAATAAATGTGTTAGAGCGAGTAAGTTTGAAAATATTGGTAAGAAAAGAAAAGGAAGAGAAAAAAATTATCCTTCCTCCTTATCAAAGGTATTTTAAAGGTTTTATTCTGTCGTCTAACCCCTTTTTTGGACAAGGAGCCAAAATTCCACTCGGAGATCGGAGCAACCCCATTCCTCTGCCTGGCCCTCGTAGTTCTTACACAATCCTACCCCTGAACTGATAATGCTCTTCCAACCTCCCAGTCCTTGCCATTGAGAATGAGAGAAGAGAAAAAAAAGAAATCCTTGGGGTCCTTTCAAGAAGAAAATTTTTCCAAGATACTACCTCCCTCCCCTCCCCCTCCCTAGTTCCTTACAAACCCTTTATTCTTTCTCCTCATTCAATCTTTAAAATAAAAATACATTCTATTTGAAGATTGGTTTTAAGATATTTCTTCTTCTTTTCTGACACCAATCATATTTTTTATTTTTTTTATTCCTTTTCGAATATATATTTTCTTTTTATTTTCATTAGAATATCTTTTCACCTCATTAAAATCAGGTAAAATAGGGTTCCTTTTCTTAGTATCAAAATGTAATTTATTAAAACTTTATTATTATTCGATTGAATTTACCCTTATTACAATTATACCTGCTTTCTTTTCTTACTTAAAGAAAATTAAAATAGCTTTATATCTTATTGTATACCTAATTATTATAATTATGTACATACTTATAACTTTTATAGGTGAAAATACGTAAACTTACATAAGTTACGTTAATATCTAATTAGCATATTTCAAGCACTAGCCCTTATTCAGTTTAATTCTAGCATCGCATCGTAAGGTTAATGGGTAGCGTCGGCCAGTTTCGTAAACAAAATAATAATATGACCAATGGGACTACTCCCATTGGACTACTCCCATTGACTACTCCCATTGACTACTCCCACTTATCTACATAAGCTATTACTCGCGATTCTTAGTGCACGGCCAGAGTGTACGCTAATTATAATTACGTCTGAGATTCCGTAAACTTCATTTCGTAAAAAAAAATATAAATTATATTAAACATAGATTTCTCTTCAGAGGGAGGTTGTTAGCTATTATTGTCACAGCAAAACGAGCATCTATTCATTAAATCAATAAGTTTAAAAGTGAGTACGGAAAATATATCGCTTTGTATGGTCTCTTTTACTTTTAACACAAATTTCTAGGTAGCTGTTTGATAGAAATGGCGTCCATTAGTTTAGAAAGCAAGATAATACAAATACAGTTTATGGAAGTGAATGCGCTAGCATGCCTTCTACTTAAGAAGGAGTTTAGAGTTAAATGCCGCAGTATATTCACTCTGTTCGGCGTTCATACTTTAGTATCGTGAGTAAAATAGGTATCGAGAACAAAATAATACGGCTTATAGGAGTGGAAAACTGTAATTCATCCTGATTCAGTAACTAATGAAACAAATTCGCTAGTTTCGAAAAGTTTTACGAAAAAAGTTTCTAAACAGTCTAATTTTTTGTTGCTTTTTGTCTAATTTTATAATGAACCATACATTTTAACACTAGACTTTTATTTAACAAACAACTTGTTCTTTTTGTTTTTTAAAATAAATCTTTGTTTAAAAAAACAATTACATAATTTATCGAGTTAAAAAAATGAATTAATGAAGTAGAGCATTCGACTTTACTAACTAAGAAGAAAATGGATTAATGAAGTAGAGCATTCGACATACATGCTAGTAATTCTTCGACTTTACTAACTAAGAAGAAAATGGATTAATGAAGTAGAGCATTCGACATACATGCTAGTAATTCTTCGACTTCACTAACTAAGAAAGAAATAATGAATTTTATTTTTCCCCCTTTCGTTTGTATATTTAAAATAAGTAGTTTGGTTATAATTAACTAGTTCTGTTTCTATTTATTATGGCTTTTCCCTCTCTCGTTTATCATGTTGCCTAGTTCTTGTAGCACTACATAATATTTTTCTAGGAATATTCCCTTTTATTTTTGCATAATCTATTATTTATTTATTCTTAATTTTATATTCTTTATATACGCTATTCTGATGCTAATGACATCATTATATTTTTTTTCTCATTCTACTCAAGTACAAGTACTTAACAAGGATTGTTTTTATTTTTGTTAAATTCTTACACATAAACTATTCAAAACAAATTTTAAAAAAATATATTAGAGAATAAATATTAATAAAAAATATTTAGGATTTTAAAAATGACAAGTATTATTAAATCTTTACGATTTTCGTTTCAAAATTGTTAACATTAAATTTTCAAATATATAAAGCAAAACTTCTTAATAATAGGAATGTATAAAGTTTCTTTCAGTTGTCCTTCGTTTTCAAGACTACCAATAAGAGACTACTCACCTCCCATATATATTTATTACATCAAAGATTAATTTGCAATCAGATTAAAAAATATAAAAAAGATGACTCGAATTTAAACTTATGTTTAATGCAGAAGAACCAGATACTTCTATGTTCCCTAATAGCTAATTATGAAAGGGTATACCCACAGTGGCGTAACTAAGATATCCGGCGCCCCCCCCCCCCCCCCGCAACTCTAGAAAATGCGCCCCCCCAATAGCTTACAAAATTTACCCTGCCCCCTCCCCCCCCCTCATAATTATAATTATACTCTATAATTATAACTGGCTTTACATTTACTTAAATTGACTAAATCAACATTTAACTAAAAAATTAAAAAAAAGTTAATAACTAAATAATTTATAATGTTCAAACAGATTATTATTTCTTCTTTTAAATGCTCGTTTACAGTACTATTACTTCAGTTCTTTTGAAGATATGTGTGTAAATTAATGTATGATTGCGTGCATGTGAAAAAAACGGTTTAGACTTATATGGGACCAGCAATGACCTACCATCCAAATTTCATTAAAATTGGACGAGTAGTTTTTTACGACAGACAGGCAGACATGGAAACAAAAATGTTACCTGTTATCTGAAACGGGTTTCTGTTTTGGGATTTTTAAAATCTGAGGCATAAAATTGATTTGTTTTTCACTTAACGATCACATAGCTTATAGCTTTCATTATCTTCATATAGAAGCTATAAAATAAAAAAAGCTATACGATACACTTACCCATATAATTATAGGTATATTGACACTTAACTTGAAAACCAAACAGAGCAATAAGATCTAAACCGTAACATCTCATATCATAACATATTCAACCGGATTTAAACTCTATTTGTTTTATATCTCATTTATTTTTCTCCCAAAAATAATGTTATTAAAATAATTCCGTCCACATAGAGTTTCTATTAATTTGTATTATTAAATATTATGTTTACGCATTTTTTTTTGCGCCCCCTAGAGCGGGCGCCCCCCCGCACCGCGGGGTTGGCGGGGGCGCTATTTACGCCACTGTATACCCAGTACTTTATCTCTCCTTAACCTGGGATCATCCAAAACAAAATTAAATAAATAAGGGTGTCTTAAGCACAGTGGAGATAAAAGGACCTTCGATTTCTCAGGATCTGTCAGGAAATACAAAAAAGTTTTTTACGAACATGAAAATACTTCCTTAGAATAATTAAATTATAGTCTATATAATTAGGTTTATTTAATATTTTTGTAAAAGAAAATAAAGAAATCAGTTTAATGTAAATTTTATGAATAACAAAGTTTTATTTGAAAAAATACTCTGCCAATTAGAGCTGAACATTTCCTTGCGTCCTATTTCGTAAAATTCAATAATGTTATGCTTTTAAAACTATTTTTTTATCCAATTTATTTCATTTTCCCCCGTTTTCGACAAACCATCCAAATGTTATACAAATCAGATGAATAATTTTGTAGTTATAGGTATAAAATATAAATGTATGTTTGTGTGCATGTGGACGAGAAATAAATGGATGCAGAAGGTTAAAAATTATATGGGAGCAACAAAAGAATAATGACGTACTATCCAAATTTCATTAAAACTGACGATAAGATAATATGTTGGTTCGCAAAAATTGATCGAGAGAGACACGGAACCAAAAATGTTCCCTATGTCTGAAATGGATTTCTGTCTCGGAATTTTTGAAATGGAAGACAACAAATATTTCGTTATTCAGAAATATCACATAGCTCCCGTTACCTTTGGTGAGCTCGGAAGCAATAATACACATAAAAAAAATATTTTCTAATATTTATCAATATCAACGCCAAGACTATTAAAAGTTTCACGCCAGCTTCTAAATTGGTAAGGTAACCAAACAAAAGATATAATAGAAATATCATTATGTCAAGAAAGATTATTTAAAAAATTAACCTAAATTTTAAACAGAAGTAAAAGCAAACAAGAAAAAGGCTTTCCGCTGGTTATCATTAATTAACAACAGAATAATTCTAAATATCTATTGACACAATTAGTCCTAATTAAGTAAACTTGGTAATTTTATTTGATTATTAATATTTTTTAAATTATGTGTTTGCTTTTTTTTTACAGGTTGCTTAGGGACGAAGTAAAGCCCTAGAGAAATTATAATAATCGTTTATAATTAAGAGAAAGGGTGAAAAGGGAGATAATCCATTTATATTACGAAGAGAAAGACTCATCGATCAAGAATAATCTACCTTTTATGATTATAATTATCCATTTTTGTAAAATAAAAATGTTACTTTACACAAAAAAATGGAAAGAATAGTTATTTTTAAGTAAAAACAGTTCAAATATTTGTCTACTAAAGACCACAAAATTATTTTATAAATATAATAATAAAATAAAATTTAAAAAAATGAGATTAAAATGAAAAATATTTATAGTTATATTACCAATAGCAGTCAGTGAATATCGAAGAATTTATAAAATCTTACCTGTAACAGAAAATAAAATTATTAGAATTCGATTTAATTTAAAATTACTAGTTTTAACTAAAAACTTTAACTAGTAAAATAATATAATAATAAATAACTAAATAACTTATTAAAAGGGTACATTTCAATTATGGAATGAGGTACAACAATTAACTTTTTGTGGAATTGTGTAGGCAGTATGTTTGTGCTCAACTGCCACAAAAACTAAATAAGACTAATATAAGACTATCAACATCACCTTCGGAGATGGAATTTTAGAGATTAGAGACATATTTTCCCTGATGATCAAGAAATATATAAAATACATTTTTGAACAAATGATACATATTAAGCATATTTGGAGCAAACTAAAAATTTATTAAAATTAGTGAATTTAAAATAAAAAATCGGACACACGGCAAAGTTCCTTATCAAATAAATCCAAACTGGCGATAGATAAAGATTGAATTTCAGCTCAATCGGCAAAATAGTATCGAAATTATTTAGTGGTAAAGTTTCAAAGTTAAAATTGAATTCTTTCAAAATGCCAGCAGATATTAAAATGAAATTTAGAGGAAATGTTTGTTGAATGAAAGAGGTATAATTATTGCAAATTTCAGCGCAGTTGGAAAGGTTTCGATTTTTTTTACAAATGTTTGAAATTTTTGTTGACTCAGAAAAATTGGTTAATGTTGTCACAAATTTTTGATTTTCAGGGGGGCACAATTACATGTAAGAAATGATTTTTCAAGTCAAAAGATCAACTGAAGATTCAACTCTCTAGCCTAAAAATTATGGGACTTATTTCTGACACAGACAGACAGTCATCCAGCTAAAAACCACTCGAATGGTCTTTTGAAAACGCACAAAAGGGATAATTTTGGGAAACATCAAAACGCATTTTTTGGGTGAAAACAATACTTTTCCTTCAGATAAGGAAAACTAAAAATGAAAACCCAATCGATAAAACTATACCAAAGTAACTTAGTCATAATTCAAATAATGCACGATAAAAATGTAAATTTTGCAAGTTTTATATCAGTAAATAATTGCTTACCAACATTTCTGCTAGTGTCTTAAAGCATGTTATATTACAAACTATATTCAAAAACTTTACTAACATGTAAATGTTGCATGATAACCACATATTATAATACCTCTGTATAAACAACTATGCTATTAAAAATAAAATATGTTTACAGTCTTTCAACTGATATACAGTCTTCGAAAAAACCTTGTTTAAATAATAGTCTCAACTATTGTTGGTTTCAAACACGAAAAGTTAGCATAAGATTTAAGAATAGCAACGTAGTAAAATATATAGGGTATCTTGAATCATGTGATATCTGAGAATCATGAGATTACTTTTTTGACTTAATTCGTATGAATATAAGCTTTAACTTTAACAGTAATAAATAATTCATATTATACTTCATATTAAAAGGAGTGACTACTGAATCTAACTTAGCATACATTAATTTATACAACTCTTAAGTCTTAAGACAGTAAACATAAGAAAGTAACCAAACACATCTCTAAGCACGCGAAACTCGGTCAATTTTTGTGCAATAAAACTAATCAATTATTCTCTTCGAATTAAACTTACTATAATATTATACAACAATTATATCAGGCAACTACAATAAATAATAAAGATTAATAACAACACAACAATCAAAAGAAAATTTAATGTAACTTTGACTTGTGATTCACTCTTTTATTAATATTATATTATATACCTTCAGCTGTACTAAGAGGAATCATAATTTAAGACCTAATTGGAGCCATCTGTTTAACAGCTGGCCTCTAAAATATGCTCATTGTTGAATCCTTATACAATAATTTTTTTCTTATGAACTAATATATTAAAATACATGCTTATAAACCACAAATAATATACCAATTATGATGGTAGTTTATTTTAAACTTAAAATACTTAAGTATGTTAATTTTTACAAAAAATAAAAATAAAAACCTAAAAAAGGACACTACATTTAGACTAATAATGCTAAAAAATTATTGACTTATTTTTATTATTATTTTAAACTTCAAACTGCATCATCGAAACCGGAGGATGGATTGGACTGGAACAAACTACATATTAGTAACGATGTACAGACCGAGCTGTAATAGTAACTTGTAATTAATTTTATTTTGATAAGATCATATACAAAAGATTGATTCTATGACTATATTTTTTATTTTTATTTTATAGTAATACAATTATTTTAAAAATTTATTAAAAAAACATTCGTAATTGGACCTTTTACCTTTCAACTTCAGGAAAACAACCCACATACATTTTTCCTCCCTTTCATTTAGAACCGGATCACTCTAAATCATGTTCAGTTAAAGAAAATTTAAGTTTCATTTAAATAAAAAATTAAACATTAAAAAAAAGGAGAAAGGTTTTCGTTTGAATCTAAGGCATACAAACCTTTTTATTATAACCCTTTAATGACCTCATACTCACGTCTTTTCAAGCATGCAAAGGTCGCAAAACGAAGCACAAAAAAACCTAAAGGTGAATAGAGTGGGAATTAAGAGAAACTCGAGCACTTTGTCAAGGAAAATTTTCGAACAAACTTTTCTTCTCCGTACTTAAAATATAAAGCTTCAACAGAAAGAAAAAGTAAGGTATGCTTGAAGATCAAAGAAAATAAGTCAATTAAGAATAAGAAATAAGGCTACCTTTACACTTCAAATAGAATTTTCGCAAAATAATGTCTTGAGTAAGAGCTATGTGATATATAAATTTATTTAATAACTTTTTATTTTTTTAATTCAACCTTTAACGAAATTAATTATTTATTTATTTTTTATATTTAACCACATAACATTCAACTTATATTAATCAAAGCACACGTTTGCTAAAAGCCTCACAAATATTGAACAAAAATCTAAGGTAACAATAAGTAACCTATAGATGAATTTTCTATATTACTTGAAGTGTCTGCATGGGAATTATTGTGATAATGACTAGAAGTAACACTAAACTGTAGTGTTAAATCAACATGATGACGCTTAGTTAACATCGAACAACCTATGTGTTTCATATTATTGGAATTGTGATAATGACTAGAAGTAACGTCAAACTATAGTGTTGATAGAATGATATTTCAACGATTTTTAGGGCTGAAAACGTTAGGTGAACATGGACAATGGACAACCATGATTTATACACTGGAAGTATCTTTACGCTTAACACCCTAACGGTACTTCCTGGAGTTTAAAAGAAACATTAAGAGTTGATCTTTACCGGAAACCGTACATTGTTATTATAACTCTTATCGCGACAGTTTAAAGAAGTGTTAAGATTTAAAAAAGTTTAATATGTGTATTTTTTAAAATAGAACAGGCCTGTTATAACTAATTTTATGGGGAAAAGTATGAAAAAAATAATTTAATTGAGTGGTAAGGAATTTATCAGAGTGGTATTAAAACTGCTATCACACTGAAAAGAAAATTAAATAACTACATGGTATACTATTGTGTTTCGTTTACTTTAAAATCTGGAGTATAGAATAAGGGAAAAGTGGATTAAGGTTCTAACAGCTCTAAATGTCCAATACTTTGTAACTCCAATGAGCGTAAAAGATCAGGAAATAAGAATAATAAGTATTGATTATAGTTTTAAGAAATTAATTCAGATATTTAGAATCCAGATAGGTTATAAGTTGCATTCTCCTTTCAAACTTATTAACATGGACTAAAATTGGATTTAAGAAAAGAAGGGGTGGATAAGAATTGAAAGTGAATGAAAGGATTTAGAGAGCTACAGGATGCTACAGACTGGATAATAGGACAACAATTTACATATTAATACCTTTGCAGGGATCTCTTGAAATGGGCTGCAGTAGATTACGCAGTTAAATCATTTTTAGCTAGGGGTTTAAACCACTTTTTAAGGTCCTTGGAAGCTCGCCGGGATCTGTAGACCTGTAGAATATTTCAACGATTCCTAAAGCCTTGGTTACACTTTAAAAAAATATATTTGTGAGGTGGAACAGGTCACAGTTAAAAGCCAGCTATTTTTACTGTTAATGACACTTATCCTTCGAAAGAAGCCTACATATAACAAGAAACATATTGCTATTAGGAATAAAATCAATAATTTTAGGTATATTTATTTATAAATATTAACTATATTTCCACTGAAATGAAGTAAAAAGAAAGAAGAAAAATTGGTGTTTACTAGTAAGAAGCCCTTAGCTTGTCAAGA
This sequence comes from Gerris lacustris, assembly GCA_951217055.1. Taxonomy (NCBI): domain Eukaryota; kingdom Metazoa; phylum Arthropoda; class Insecta; order Hemiptera; family Gerridae; genus Gerris; species Gerris lacustris. The sequence continues at coordinate 54,099,946 of OX578280.1, forward strand.
AAAAATACATATGCAACAATACTTCATAATAACAAGTCTATAAGCCTCCCCCACCCCTCCACAACTTATATGGCCGTCTATTACGTTTCTTTTTGCTATACAATATTATTACTTGAAATTCAAAATTTTCTATTAAGCCAAAAACAAAATTAAATAAAATAAAATTCATCTCCAACGATTGTCAAGATAATTGGGTAAATGCTTTGATGATGGCATAAATTAAAAGTTAGAAGAGACTCATAAAGTATTTATCAAGCAGGGTTAACTTACTGAATAATATTATCAGACATTTTTATCACCTAGAATCTAGAGGTATTAAAACAGCTACAGTCCAAATATTGATGTCAATAAATCATTAAATCTTTTAATTCACTAAAAAGGGTTACAGACTTGACATACATATTTGGTCACATTAATTCAAATAAATAACTAACAAAAGAAAGAAAAATTGAAAAAAACTGAATACAAATAGATTGGGTTTTGGAAGAAACGGATGGCTGAGTAAGGAGGTTAGGATAACAATAGGATGGTAAGAAGGACACGCTGAAGAGGAAGGATTGTAGGGTAGAGACGGGTGGTGTCATGACGTGGTACAGAGAGGGGGTAGTAGGGTGAACTACATCCGTCCTAATGACTTGTCAACCTGAGGTGTACTTTAGTCTGCGGTATATAACCAGAGCTACCTTCTCGGCACAATCAAAGATCATCTGTATCAGCATTTACATCACTATCCCACTCAACCAACTGTCCTGATATTACTGCTTCCCGACAGATAGCGCCTTTAGACGTCATCTCTTAATCCTATCACCCGTGAAAAAACATCTCAACTATAACTGTCATAATCAAATCTAACCATTTTTTAAAAAATAAAATAAATTAAGATCTGCCATTTGGAGGTATTATATACGTAAACTAAAAAAATTAAAAAACAGAAGGAACATAATGAAATTTAAGATCAAAGATATTATATGACGGAGTAAGCCTGGCAGTAAAGTTAGTACTGATTAGTTAATTTGAAAATAAAAAAAAAAAAATTTCTCAGTGAAAATTATTCTAGAGAAAAAACAGATTTTGTTTGGAATGAAAACTTGTGCTGCTATCTCTTGTTAATAAGTTACACTTTAGTCCAGTTTAAATACAGCATTTTATTGATAAAATGAACAATGAACCAATTATATAATAATAAATATAGTCAGAGTAAATTAAACTAATAAATTTCCTTTGATGAAGACAAATATTGAGGACGAGAGAAAATGGCATTTCAATTATTACCATAGTTTAATCAAATTACAGTCGAGGACTTGATTAATTTAATATTTCCAAAAGAGATTTTCCAAACCTTTCAATATAATTTCTTGTTCATATCTGATATTTGAGCTTTGATAAATTGATTGTTATTAATTATTCTAATATAGAAGTTTTGATTTATACAAAAATGCATAAAGTATAGGGTATGCACAATGCGCATAGCATTATATATTTAGGAGGAGTTACTTGATTTTTAATATTATGTAAGCTAAAATACATATATAAAAGGATCAAACAGAAAATGGAATGTATTAAAATGATGCAAATGTAATTGGAAGGAGTAACAGTCAGAGTAATTCTTGTTCAATTTCTAAGGGCTGCTCTATTAATATTGGTTAACTAGGGGCTGAGGGGGGATTCCCTAACGCCAGGTTAAAAGGGTTTGATGCGCAATAAATGATAACAATCAGTTTGAGCTAGAGGTTAAGAGAAGAGAGCCCGTAGGGCCTTGTCGGAATTTAATTATATGGAAGAGGGCAGCTTGGCCCAAGCTTGGGGTTCAACAAGGCTTCGTTTTACCCCTGGCTAATAATTAATGCATCCTAAACAAAACTTAACAACAGAGGGAATTAGACAAGATTCTCTACAATCCAATAAAAACAGCAATCGGTTTGAAATCAAGATTCAAATAAAAGATGTAAATTCATCTCGGTCCAACTTTAGACAGTTCAAGGAAATAATCCAAAATTGTTACATTATTATAAAATTATGAATATAATATAGAGCTCTAAATAATGCACAAGGTAAATTTGATACATCAGTAGCAGACTAATCATATTCCATAGCAATCCAATTCCAAGAGAGTTCCCTTAATACAATAGATGTTATGTACATATATAATTGAACATGGATGATAATAATTGATGAGCATATTAAAAATTTTGAAATATTATCAGATCAATGAAACTACTAACTGATCAACTTGCAAATACTACAAAAATAATAAAGTAAAAATGTCTGGCATACGAGTCTGCAAGACAGGAGACATTTTCATGTAACGCTATTTGGTGTCGTTTTTTGGAAGCGCTTGTGTAACGCTTTTTGCTGATTATTACGTTTGTAAATTAAGAATTAAATCGAACATATTATGTTGTGCACGAAGAAAGAAAGTTCTTTTCTTCTTATCCGGTTTATTAAGAAGTAATCTTTTAGCTTCTTCACCCATATTTTTATAATAAATGCAAAAAATTATAGTATAACAAAAATTAAAAATAATAAAGTAAAAAATAAATGTTATGTATGTAAGTTTATTAGGAATAAAATTCTAAGGGTTATAGCGTTTGTCCGGTGCAAATCGGAGCAGTAGAACAGAAATTGTAGTTGAGGGGGAGGGCGGGGCGCTGGTAGGGCGCACGAGCGACTGCTTGAGCGGTAGCGAAGAGCGGAAGTCGGGGCGCAGAACCAGTTACCGTGCAAGGTGAAGGTGTAGCCCCTACGATGGCGAGCCCGCGGTGGGAAGGCTCTCTCTACAACCTCTACTCTACTCACTACGTACTACCTCACACCTCTTCTTAACCTCCTGTTACGTGTGTAACGCTTTTTGGTGTCGTTTTTTTGTAACGCTTTTCGAGTTTATGTGCTGAAGTCAAGACATAAAAATGTCAAAACAGTCAATTATTATTATAGTCTCATGTACATCACTTAAGATAAAATATTGTTAATATAGAATAGCGCGTAACGTAGGAGATTCATCTCTTAATTAAATCAATAAAATAATAAATAAGTATTAGGCGGGTGAAAGATGATTATTATTTAAAGAGTTTGCTTATGTTTTACTTTAAATCAATAAAAAATATAAAATAATTTTTAAAGCAGCAAGTATATAACGTGAGCATATTTTAATAATTTGTTAAATACAAGATTCAGGAAAATTATGGGTCTATATTTATTATAGATGAGTCGCTAAAACTTGTTGATCAATCATAAAAGTTTTTACTAAAGCATACATTTTCAATGAGTTTTTTCGATGTTAGCCTGAAAATAATTGTGGATACTAGAATAATTTAAGTATAATAACATCGCAAATTAACACTAAAATAATTTAACTTTAATTAATATCATGGTTTTATTACTGAGTAATCAAAACAGCTTATTCTCTGACCACAAGCAATTATACAATTATGCAATATCGGTTTCTATGTATTATCTAAATACCACAAAATCTCCGTCGAAACTACTAATGAATTAATTTTACTTATTGCAATTTATACTTCCGATTCATTGATTTCTACTTAATTCAATATCTGCAATCACAATTGATATCCTTGTATTATTTAAAAAGTAAAACTATTTTCATTAGAAAATTTTAAATTAGATAAATAATATTTATTATAATCCGGGAGTTAAGAACTGATAAACATTTTTTTTTTTTTTGATACTGGATGATAAGGAGTAAGTAATTAAAAATGATTTTTTTTTTTCTATATTTGAGACGTTTCGAACCTCTTTACAAATTAGACCCTAAAACTTGTTGATAATTCATCAAAATTTTTATACAAACAGGTTCATCATCTGCCAATTAATATTAATTCTAAAATAAAAACAATAAGAATAAGTTAACTTTGTTAAAAAACCAACTCCTTATTTTTTTTAAATTAATTAATAATAATTTGAAATACTATAGTTTATTTTTTTACTTTTCCTCACCTCTGGTAGGAAAAGTATTGTTTTCACACAACATTTTTTTTTCGATATTTCAACTGAATTATCCGTTTTGGGTGTTTTTAAGACCTCCTGAGTGGTTTTCAGCATGACGTCTGTAAGTATCATCGTAGCGCCAAGGGTATTTAACCTAGAGAGTTGAAACTTGGCAGAAAAATCATTCCTTACTTCTAGTTGTAAATTCAAAAGAGAGAATTGTAATCAATTCTCAATTTTCAATAATTAAAAAGAATAATTTTAAGTAATTTTTAAACTATAGTATTCCAAATTATTATTAATTAATTTTTATAAAAAAGCAACTGGCTTTTTAAAAATGTCTTTTTAGAAAATAATAACTAAGTATCGTTTGTTTACACAATAAATTTAAATTTTATAAACATTAGTACATTGCATCTTATCTAGGATGGTATGTATTAATAGAACCCAGTGACAGTGACCCAAAGCCTCACTAAATGCAATTAAACGCAAGAGCTGTAATTATGAAGTCAAGAGCTCGAGATAGATCCCCTGTCCACTGTACTTAAATCAATATTAAACCGTGCTATATTGCCTGCAATTTGGCTCACATGAACTGCCCAGAAACCTATTTTTAAACAGCGAAACCTCTTGTAATAATAATTATCTTTGTTGCCAACGTTTCAAAAAAAAAATAATCCTATTGTATCACGACATGTCAGATATGTTTCATTTAGATAAATTGATATCTTTTTAATTCATAGACTATTTCAATTTCATATTAAATCGCTATCTGTCACACTGTAATTTGAATTATAAATACATTTATTCAAACTATAAAATTAAAATACACCGCTCAAAAACAGTATTTCAACCCCTGTAGGTGTTGAAATACTGTTGACAGAGAGTACACACATATGAGTTTAAGTTTGAGTGAGTTTGTGTGTGTGTGATTTATAGAGATCATATTGTTTAAACAATTGCATAAACAATATTGGCCTAAACTTAACCATCAAATAAGCATTAACAAAATAAATATAAAATAGTCATGATTTCTACAGTAAATGATAGAAAACTTAACAGTTGTAGTAAAATAGTACAACCGGAGGCCGAGAATATTTTCAAAATGTAGTAAAAAAAACTAAAATATTAATTCTTCTTCCATAATATAAAGTCTATCTCTCATGCCGGCCTTTTTTTAGGCATCGTAAAATGTTTTACTATGTACGCCTTATTTTGTGCATAGACAACATTTGAATATGCGAAGTAAAACAAATAATATTTTGTATAGTGGTTAGGAATTTCATGACCATGACACCAGAAATAAAAATACTTTTATTATAATGAAATATAGGCTTCATAACACAATGTAGAAATAATCGATTCTTAGCTTTATAAGAATTCTTCTTAAAGGGTTACATGACAAATTATAATTTCTAGAAGAACAAGAAATAATTCCTATACCAGTCATTTTCCGCTATACAAAGGTAACTAAAATAACATTGACTCAAGACTCAATGTATTTTTGAGTTAAATATATTCAATGACATAGCCAATAGAGTAATACTCTATGCTAATGTGCTCTGTTTATGTCAAAGTGTAGTATAATCCATGCCATTGATGTTCCTTGTGGTTTATTTTTATTGAAAAATATTATTTAAAATTTGTTTTTCTTCTTAAGAAATACTGATTTTTACCTGCAAGCAGATATTCCTCAGGTTAATTTAGAGTTTTTTGTTATAATACTGTATAAAAATATAATTATACCATAATATGTACTTAATTAGATTATTATGTGATAATAAACTAATACAGAAATATGAGAACTTTTCCTTTTAGAGTTTATAAATTAAAACATACTCATTTATATAATACAAATGACAAACCGATCAGCGCCATTGCACCTTCATATTATTATCGACAGTTAGAAAAAAAAATGTAGAGCTTACATGTTCATAGCTGAAATTAATTTACATTTTTTTAAGAAAGTAGAAATTGATAGTTCCATTTGAGAACGTTAACCCAGTAATACCTTGGTATCAGATTAGAAAAAAATGAATGAAGGATTTTAAGTTTGCAGTTTGGTTTTAAGACTATTAAAAAAAATGTAATAAGCATTGGCACGAAGGATATTATTATTTACTAATGATCTAGCGAGCATTCGATAGGGTTTCGTCGTAGACAGTTTAGAAGGGGTCAGGGGCAAGCATGTAGGCGAAATACAGTGGATATTGACGATTAGACTCAATGCAGGCCGAGAGGAGGTAGGCACTGTCAAACACCGTACAGTTAGGATAGTGGGCACGGGTCTCATTGACGCATTGCCAGCCCGCATTATACTGCCCGAGGTGGTTCTACCCTCAGGCGCATGATGTGAATCCTTTACCAGTGCGGAACTGTATAACAGCTGCCAAGTCAGGTGCGCCGCGCGAGCCTCCTTTACCTACTCTTAGCCACTTATATAGACAGAGGTATAGCAGACTCCTTCATAATAATTCCGTTTAGTGCCTACATAAGCACTGACGATTGTTTCACCACATCTGCACTCAACAAAAATTACAGCTCTCCTCCTTCAGCAGCTGATAACTATAACAACATGTGTACGATATTTTATTTCTCTCTACTTATAAACTTTAGAAAAAGGCAGGCAACTTATAAACTCTTCCAATTCTTCACGTTTTAAAACATTTTAAACTGCACATGCAACGCATAAAGTAATTGCGGTAAAGATTCCTCCTATAGCTTCCTTCATTAAAAGATTCCAATTGGAGGCAGACAATTCTAAAATACTAAGATTAAGAATAGATTCATCCAATATCAATTAAATTTATAAATACTCATCATTAACCAGTACAATTTCAAGGGCATTATACAAATTTTCCTGGTCTATTAGTTTAGAAAGAAATAGGTGAGTTGATTTTTTTTGCCTACATCCAATTTTGGAAACCAATAATATGGAGAAAATATTTATTAGGTCAAAATTAAAAATGTTTTTAATACTCGAAGTAAACTTTCTCACTCATAATCACTATTTATTTGGTCAAGTTTATTCGATTTGTTAGTTGGTTTTGGATTTTCGTAGTTACAGATTTAATTAATTATTATACCTTCTATTTACTATTATCTCTATTTTTTCTTCCAATCAACTATTTTTGGTGTATTAGGGTGAATTTAAATTTAAGGCAATAGATACATTTTATTTTTGACTAGATATTAGGTATATTGATATTTGATATTGTATTCTAAATAAAATACCAATGAAAAAAATCAGTACTTCATTGATTTTCTACATTTTATGGAAGGTCTATACAAATATGATTTGTTAAACGTTTTGTACCAAATTTATCGCCCGTAATCTTTCTAAATAGTAAAAAATTAATTCATTTTGTTTAATTTAATTGTTGTCCATTTGTCTGGACAAAAGGAATAATGTAGTGGACAGTCAAAGAGTTAGTAAAATAAAAGGAAAATGAAAAATGATAGAATTAAACGGGAAATAAATTGTACATACTATACTTTTAAGTGTAATAAAAATTATCTAAACGCAGAGTTTATGACAAGAATCAGACGATTCATTAAGATCCAAAAATTTGTTCACTTTGAATAACAAAATTTTAATGTAGTGTAATCTTCTAGTCAGTCAGTTGAGAATGGCCCAAGGAGGGGTCGAAATATCGCTAAAGGGAGCGTTTTATTTTTCCTTAAGAGCAAACAACAATACAATACTATTAGTTGATTTTTTTATAGCAAAATATAAAAATATTTATTTCATAATACTTTCATTCTATAAATGTTCTGAATCTATAAATACATTGTATCTAACTCGTTGCCATTGCTTGTCCTGAATTGCTGTTTTTATTGATTGTTTGTTTTTGAACTTGGTTTGGGATAGCATGCGAATCATCCAGGACTGGAACAAAGAGACTTAAAGGCTAAAAGAAGTATGACTCACGATATTACGACATACATTAGCTACAGATGTTACGCTACATAGACTTGATCCCGTCTTCATCTATTTAAACACACTTCGTCAATTTAATTTACCATTCTATTTCTATCATAAACATATGACATCAAGAAATCTCATTATACCCCTTTTCATATTTAAGGCGCCCATAGAGTTCTAATAAAAAATAAATCTGCATTTATATCAAATTATAGCCTTATATTAGAGGCAGTACATAATATACAAATAATCATATTATGTTTCGATAATATTCTATCAATTTATCAAAATTCTATAAAATAGAAGTTAAAATAGTTATATATAGATTTAAATTTGACAGCTACAAGTACCAATGACAACATGCGCATCTCATCAAAAACAATTCGTCTAACTGGTATTACTTGATTGAAAGGGGGAGGGGTAATTTTAATTAATTATTTTGAAGGGGAAAAAGTAAATCAATTTTTTGTAATACAAATTTACATGAATTTAATTAAAAATTCAATTGATTTTTATTGTCATAGTCTGAGTGATATATTGGTTCCGAATATCGCAGTGTTAAAGGGGGTGGAGGCGAGGGACACATATTGTTCTCCAGTGAATTTTAGGTTGGGGATAATTTCCAATCACGCAATTAGCTCAGGGAATGGGTTTGGTGGGGGCAACGACCAGACTGCCTAAGGGTTGAAAAGGGGGGGAGATACAAGAGACACCAAATTAAATTGAACCCTCAGTATTGCTTACCAGTAAACCGAACAAACCAGTACAACTTTAATGGAAAAACCGTTGACATTATGCAATGAAATGACAACGACAACAAAAACCTTTCCCAAATCTAATCTTGAGGACAAGTTAACCACAAGAGATTCAACACGTAAATGAATTATTGGTTAAAAATAAGTCTAGAGATTTAATCAATAAAATACACGAGTTACCTGAAAGAAACTAGATAAGAGTCGTTGCTCTGCCCCTAAGTCATCCATCACTACAATTGTAAGAATAGTCAAAGGTCGGCCCTGGAACCTCGAGGGCTGTGATGGCGGATTATTGTTATTAACTGAAAGAAACTAGATAAGAGTCGTTGGCTCTGACCCCAAGTCACTTATCACAACAACTGCAAGAATAGTCAAAGGTCGGCAACCTCGAGGGCTGTGGTGGCGGATTATTGTTATTAACTGGAAGAAACTAGATAAAAGTCGTTGCTCTGACCCCATGTCACTTATCACTACAACTGCAAGAATAGTCAAAGGTCGGCCCTGGGCCCTCGTGGGCTGTGGTGGCGGATTATTGTTATTAACGATAAGATATAACTAAAAATTTATGTGTCTTATTTTTCTTAATTCATTACGAATAAAGTTTATTCAAGGAAATGTAAAACAGTATACAGCATAATATAACACACTTTTATGTAACTGATTTTTTCATGAGCGCATACTTCAGTGTTTACATAGTGTTTGCAAGTTGTAATAATACAGCATAATGTATTTATGTTTATAATGATTGGCAAATAGCCCTTTTAAAACGATTATTAAGTTCGCGTTTAAATGCTATGATTCAATGAACAAAACATTAAATTTTGTATAAGATAAAATTAAACCGAATTTTAAAAATTGAAAAATCAGGACAATACTTTCTATTGCCTAAAAATGACAAATGTATAGGCAAAACAGAAACGTTGGTTATTACACCTTCCATGGTGATGATGATCTATTATTAATCATCAGTAGCAAACTTAATAATAAATGAGAGAGGACAACCCTGCATCATGCTAATAAGGTTTGATAATAAACCCATATTGCATAATCTTGTTCAAAAATCACAAATCTATTATTTCTAAACTAGAGCCGCAAGCAAATCTATAATCAAATCTAAACACGAAATTCTAGAGAGATGTTAAACAATTCGAGAAAACAAAATAAAATCTCCATCAATCAATCTAAACAAACAAAATAATAAGGATTGAGAACCAGGGCATGTTTTAAAACGATTCAAACTCACTGAATACCGTAAACAAATATAGGTAACAGGTGGTAACAGGTACAATATACGTGAACAATGTATGAATCTCATGTACATAAAAAACCCTAGAAATTAAATTGATTTTGACACAAAACTTAGTCATCATATCTCACAAAAAGTGAAAATTGTCGTTCTTATACGATGAACCATCATTGACAAAGTATAAGCACACACACAGTCAATGATAGTATTTTCATAAAATAACTAAAAACAACTACGAATTAAAATTTATTTCGACAAGTTCATAAAAAAGTAAAGGTACGCATACTACGCATTCATCTACGGCCTTCTTACAGCGGATACGCAAAAAGTTGGTTCCAAACCATCTTTTTTGCGGACCGCTTTAAAACCTGTATTAAACCTTTACTTCATCCCCATCCAATTTTTTTTATATTTAAAACAAATTCTTTTAATTAAAAAAGTAATTATTGCATTTTAATAATGCATTGTAAATTGTTAGATTTTTTTTTTTGTTTTTGTAATAAATTATATTTCTACTACTATGATAACTGTTCTATTCATTTAATATTTTACTCAAAGGGAGAGAATCGGTGCGATATTTTTGGGCAAAATCATATAATATTATAATCAGGTTTTGTGTTCCTTTTTTACTAGGCTTAAATGGTATATTATGAGGGCTAGCCTCACATTAAAAGAAAAAAGAAAAACGTAAGTGCTTTAAAGATGTCTTCTAAAGATATCAATCAAAAGAAACAGTAGAAGGTCATAACTAATTTAATACTGTCAATGCATTTACTAGTATTGAAATTATGTTTGATGCATCGAATTTAATAAAGGAATAACTAAGAACAAAAGCGTAAATTGAACTGTTTAAAAAGTTTATTGTTAAATCACAAGAATTTATCCCTTCAGAACAGTAGATAAACAAACGAATCGGCGTTGTTTGTTTATAACCTGACTGAACGGGCATGGGGGAAACCAGCAAATACATCTCCACGGCTGCAGGAATATATTGTTAACTATATAGCCGGATACGCGCCGAGATCCGCAAGCAGTGAACCCACTTTAAGTGAATAATTAGGTAATAAAAACCGCTGTTGTCACAATGATATACGTTCCTAATCTGCGTTTTGACGGATTTTACTACCAAAGTTTCATTTCCAATACTGGTAGCATGTTCAGAAATGAATAAATTGCTCGTGAAATAACAATTTAAAAGTGTTATTTATTGATACAAATTGGAACTGAGTTATTTACTGAATTCAGGATGTGATGGTAAAGTGAACGGAGTTAATGACCACAAAAGAAGGTAAGTTACTGACTGACCTCAACATTTCACGCTTTTAATTCAAGCTTATACCTTATGTATTCTAGAGACTGCTTCTATTAATGGATACCTATACCATAAAAGTTTAGGTATCCAGCGTTAAAACCATCTGAATGTCTTGAATACAGCAAGGACTACTTCTGAACGCTTTTTATTTGTTTACACCACAAGTATTCGAAGAATTTTGCTGAATCATGATAAAATAAATTAGCAGATACCCATCTAAATATCTTTAAACCCTGGTTATTGTTTGTGTAGAACTTAGAAGTTCCGGGTAGAGCCTTAAGAATAATGTATTTCATTCTGAGGTATTTATAATTGGATACCTTCTCTTCTATCTAAAAACTTGTCTATATTGAGTGCGAAAGTTAAATTATAACTTGCCTGTAGAAACTAAACAGGTACATTTTTGTATTTTAATATAGAATGCCAAATAGCGAAAGACAAGAGAAGTAAAGTTTTCAATATTTTTTTTTGATTTTGGAAATATGCTCGGAAAATTGGTTTTGAATAATTGATACACAGAGATGCCTTCAAGGTTTATTTTCATATTCTATTTCTTTACCCTATCTTTATTCAAAGTGTGTGTTATTAACTTTGAGTGGAGGTAGATGGGGAGAAAAAAATGAAAAGAATTCAAAGACTTTTTGTATGCATGTGCTTGGTTGCATTAAATATGCTAACCATATGTGACTTACGATTCCATGTAAGGATATGATACAGACAGTGGTAGCGAGTAAAATTCATTACATAAAACAATGTGTCAACAAATCGAAGGATGAAAAAAAAGGAAAAAGAAAGTGGCAATGATTTATTTTGATGGGAACGTCTAAGGGTTTTATTTTTTCACTGGCAAAAAAACTTTTTTTAAGTCTTAGAAATGAAAGCCAAGTTTTTTCATTAAATTTGATTTTAAGTTGTCACAATGGAAAGATTGGCCTTGATTTACGCTTATAGTACACCCAATTTAAATATGATACTGTAATATCAGATTTTTAAATATTCCATAAAAATAATTTGATGTTTCTATATATGTCATATACAATTTGAGATAGTGAGAGTCTGTCAAAAGTAAAAATCAGGTTTCAAACACTTTCATTGTTCATCACCACTAAAGTAATAACGACAGGTTTCAACCACTTAACTTGGTCGTTATCATTAAAGTGATGAGACCATCAGTTAACTGACCAACTTATCAAGTAATGATATAATATATTATTGTAGCGTCACAAAAGATTTTATATATATATATATATATATATATATATATATATATATATATATATATATATATATATATATATATATATATATATAAAAGGTTTAAATAGTTAACACGGTTTATAATAACCAGTCCCAAATTACATACTACTTTTAAGCCGTTATTAATAAGCTGTTCATTGCTAATCGTACAATTGTATGAGAAAAGTAAGTGAAAGGGGTTGGAATCAATCAGTTACATAAGTATGAACGTATAGATTTTTCATTCTGCAAGTAAAAGAGGGTGGATTTTAGAGGTAAATACAAATGGGTGAGGGTTTCCTTTTGAATGATGAGTAAAGAAGTAAAGGTTTGGCTTCCTATTCACATATGAATAACAACTCCCCCAACAAAATAATATCTAAGCCAGCAAGATAAAGAGAAATAAAGTAGCTAAAGAAGAATGGAACAATTGAATGAAACGATCAATCATAAAGAATTGATTATGTTTTCAAAAAGGCTTATAAAGTTACTTCGAACTCGTATACGAGCATAATGTTAAAAGAAGAAATATTCATTTTAGTTAGCTAAAAATAAATACAATTTCTTGAAAGAAAGAGTCAATCATTCTTAATTGTAATATTATTAACTTCTTCAGTATTTACGATCAATAAATAGAAATTATACTCGAAAATATAATTCAGCTAATGTAAATCCCAATTGAAGAAGAAATTTCGTATAATAGCTTATTTATTTGTATTTGGTGAAATCTTATTAATTTGATATAACACCATATAAATGAATACAAGGTCATCTAAGCAGAACTTGCAAACTTATAAATAATTTTCAATTATTATTGATACCTAAAGGAGTTAAATATAAACAGTTAATAATGGTTTTAAAGCAAGTCTGAGTAGAGGTAACTTCTTATAAACCCTACAAGGTAGTCCTTACTTCCAATTAAGATACATCGAATTGGAATTGAGAAGAATATTGCCATTGTTCTCAGTTAAAAGACAGTTATAACAATCCCACCTCAATCCAGACTAGGCAATACCGTATTTTACAATCTGACTATTAGAGAACATTACATGGAAAAATCAGATTGACAAATGACTGCTATTTTCGATGACAAACTACAAAATTAAAGAATAATATGCAATATTAATATTAATTTCAATAGTTGAGACTCTTTAAGGAATTAATAAATAAAAGGTTTAACGCTTCCTCTAAACTAAAAAAAATTCGCCCTCTCTCAGCGCATATTCATTATAAACGGCTAATTATTTACCGTTTGACGAAGAAATTAATACATTCCTGATAATTTTATCATCGTTGTTTTAAGATGCAAATAGTGAATTGTATTCTCACCATTGAGAATGAGTATGCCCTGAGAAAGGGCGAAATATATTTAGTTTAAAGGAAGCGTTAAACCTTTTATTTATTATTCCTTAAAGTGTTTATCGAACTTATTAATAAAAAAAATAATCTTATTAATCAAAAAAATAATTATTGAATATAACTAATCAAAGGAAACAACTAACGAACATTCATAACTTAATATAATTAATATATGAAAATATTAATATTTTTGTAGGCTGCCCCATAATCATCACGTCTATGACGTCAAACTTTTAAGGTAATTTCCTTTTTCCAACAAATAAGTATAATTTTAAATATATATTTTCATTTTAAAACATAATTGAATTTCAAAAATAAAAATGAAAATGTATAGTAATCCAAGTAAAATAAAAAAAAATCATTAATATTATAAGAATTAATGATTAGGAAAGATTTTGCTTTTCTCTCTATTAATAATATATTTAGTCCAGTCTGAAATCATTTTTCACATCAAAATCCAGTTAGTCAAGTCCGATTTAGATAAATCATGTTTTATTCTCTTAATATTGACTTCTAGATTAAAGCTAACAAGGTTAAACATTGTGCTGATGATATTTTTATTAATTGTTTAAATAAACAACACTATGAAAGGAATAAATGCAACATTAATTTACTTAAAAACAATGTTACATACAACACAAACGTTTTTACAAGCAAAGTCGTTAATCAGTGCGTATGTGTGTGGGTGTGTACTATAAAATTTGATAGAATGGTTTTGTATTTGTACAGAGGCTATGTGCCAAGTTTCAGGTCGATTGGATGACTAAAAAAGAGGGTTAATTAGCCCTTCGAAAATGTTGATGACAACTTGCCAGCTAAAAACAAACACACAAAAGCGAAACTTAATAAAATATCTAAAAAAATTAATTGTCATTAATTTGCATCCCAAGTGTAATTCGATATCTTTAAAAATAACAAAGTTATGATAAGATCATAAAAATCTCGTGTAAGCGAAAATCTGTAACGCCTAAATCTTTATGTGAACTAAAAAAACGCATGGTTATTCAAATTAATTCTTTACTTCCTACTAGCTATGAACAAAAATAATAAAAATAAACAACAAATTCTGAATGGAAGTGGCAATTTTTGCCAAAAATTATTTATTGTTATTAATATATCCAGTAATAAACAAGTAAAAATTTACGTGAACAACAATAATTATTAATTTACATGAAGATTAACTCGTGATAAATTATTATCACGAGCTTATACAATTATCTTTAAAATATTATTAACAATTATTTTTAATGATAATTTGTGGCATAAATGGCATAGTTTACAGGATATAATGGCGTGGCTTGGGCGCGAAGGGAAAGTTGCAAAATTAGTGAAATTTGAAATAGCTCTTTAACTTCCAGTCTTAAATGAAAGGTCTATTCAAAAATGCTATATGATGTGTTATTGTTGCCTATAGCATAGTTTTCAAGTAATTTAAAATTGCATGTATTCCTTTTTTAGTTGTTTATTTAAACATTTACACAACATTACAACAACAGCATCTTTTTTTTAACTTTAGTCTAGGAGTCAAATTAAAGAGAAGAATAAAACAAATTATCATAAAATGGGTCTTGAGTGAACGCGTTTCGAGGTAAATACCCTTCCTTAGGCTTTACAGATTGGACTAATAGCTACCTTATTCAAATAATAAAAATAATTTATAAAATACATACTAACACAGGCCATCGAAATAGTAGAAATCAAACAGGCTTACCTACAACAGAAAAAAAGAACATTGTAAAAAAATATTATACAAAAAAATAATACGATTTTATTGAGATTAACACTATTCAAAAGACATAAATTACACGATAAAGAGTCTTTTTATTAATAAGGAAAAAAGCATATTTTGTAGGCTGTCATGTAGTAGCGAGACAGGAATGAAGAGAGAAACTACAGTTAACGTCATGTTACTGTTTAAATTAATTAATGTAAAAATGAATTCAAATGTGCTTCAAAAGAAATTATATTTTCTCAAAAGACTTTCTATAATACACTATTAAAAAAATGCTAAAAACAAAGCCACATGTGTGTATAGCTTCAGTCTAAACTCTTAGAACAACTCGAAACTCTAGTGTAAAACACGTGTTTCAAATCTGAATTAATTCGAACAGTGCAACCCACTCAACATCTAATTCTTCAAGAATTCCATCATAAGTTCAATTCTGATATAAAAAATATTACTCATACATAATACCAGTAGGTATTTGTTTATATTACTTAATATTATACAATTATTCTAAACAATAATTTAAACAGTTGCATGTTTTATTTCTATATACACTGTTGATTCTTTACATACAACCACTTAAGACACAATTTACTTAAGACACACTTAATTTTCATTTGTAAACATGTTTTTAAAACAAATGTTGACCCATAGTTAATGCTATGGATGATATTTTCAACTTAAGTCCCAAATCGACTTACGATTGAAGAAAAGGTCACTGAGAACCAAAAAGAAATAATTTATTATTATCAATTAATTTTGTTCTTTTAACATCTTTGTGTAAAGAAGGAATGTGAAGGAATGTGATGTCAGCTGGTATATCCAATGAAATGTTTAATCTTAATTCTTTAACCTCAACGAGGATTTTTACATTATTTATGGAATAAAGCTTTTAAGTAATTAACAGTAGGTACCAACAAAGATTTTGTATTTAAATCCATTAATATTTAAAATGAAATACATTTTGTTTAAATTTGATATAATACACATTTATATATATATAAAATAATGCATAAATAGCTTCAAATTATAAGTGAGGTGGAAAGTTTAAAAATAATGAATGATACAACTAGAATAATATAAATGAATAATAGAAAATTATTTCCGAGCAATCAGCTGTTTTATTTATTTAATTCTTGAATTTATTGCAGAAAAAGAGGAAATAGCAGATATAATAACTTTAATAAATTTTAGGATAACGAATAAGTTATTTACAACTAATCTTAATTTCCATGTATTCCTCTCGGAATAAATAGAAGTATAATATTAAAAGACTGCGTAACATGCATCTAAACCCTCTAGGAATAAATAAATTTTCAGAGAAGAAGAAAAAACTTTAGCTAAAAATATATATTTGATATAAACTTTCACAAAAAATCATCGCATTTAGTTTTGGGATTTAATAGTCTAGATATAGGTATTATGGTAGATAAATAAAAAATAATATACTAGACATGAAAACAAAAAAAAGCATCAGAAGATAACAAATATTTATTAGTTTTAAGCTTTTTTAAAAAAATAAAAAATAAATAAATAATGTAGAGGAGAGTTATGATAAAAAAAATAAAAAAATCTGGACTAAAATGTATGTTCTCTCTTTTATGTCAAAAGTTGTCTAAAAAATATATATTTATACATATATATATACAAATGGCTTTCAGTGAAAACTAGCTGTCAATAACTTTGGCTAAAATGGAAATTGAATATAAGAATTTCAGGTGAATGGTCATCGATCAAAAGTTGATAACTTTTTATATCGTGTTCAAAGAAGAAAGATGACTGTCAGCTGGGAATTGAACTTTTAACTTTAAGAATTAAGGTTTATTTTGATCAAAATATTGCTTAAGAATAGTAACAATGAACAAAGTTTTTGGAAAATAAAAATAAATAGAGTATAGAAGACAGAAATCTTATATACTTATGAGAGATTCTGGTAAAAGAAAAATAGAAATATTTGTACAAACAACGATGAAATAAACTTTACCACTTCATAAACTAATCTATTTTTTTTTCCTTCAAAGTATCAAAAGTTGCAAGTAATACGTTAGGAAGAAACAAATTTTTAGAAAGAAAAGAAGACGAAGAATGAAGAATTTAGGTTTGGAAAATTATTCACGGTGATAGATGAGAATGTATTTTGTATGAAAAGTATAAAAATGGAGCTTTAGAGGAAAGTCAAAAGTCAAAAATGATTCTGAGAAACTTTTTTTTCCCCTACATTAAAAGCACTATAGCAAAAAGTATCAAAGTTTGAATGAACAGAGTGCCTGTGTATAATGGAGTTATGTCAGAATTCATTCTGGGATCTAACTATTAGACTTCGTATTAAAGTTTAAAACTAAATATAACTAGTGATGTGGCATATAAAAAACGCGTAGAATTGTGCTCTTATATCGGTCATACTTGTTTTAAATATAGCTACCAGCAAACGTTTTTCATGAAACAACTACCTTATACTTGAAATATCTACTATGATATTCCTAAATCTACCTGAAAGAGCTTTAAAATGATATATAACATGCTATAAAATAAAGCATAAACTTTCCTTTCAACGTCGTCATTTCGGCCGTTTTAGTTTTCTCAATACCGGCAAAAAAAAAAAAATGTTGTAATAATAAATTCTTAATATTTTCCTACTCCTTAAGTCCTTTTAAACGATGTATGACATAAAACACGTCATGATGACATAAAAATTTGTTTTTAATCATCCACCATATTGACCTTGAAAATATTAAGAGTGAAATTTCCGAAAACTGTACAGTTGTCACAAATGCTGATATCTGTGTACCGAATTTTATTTTCATCAATTTTTCCAACAGTTATCATTAGACGAACAACCAAACAAACTTTTTAAAGCCGAAGTCTCTGAAATGAAGAACTCACTACTACTCGTTCAATTACACGTGTTTAGCGGCTTTGATAATTATCCTAAGTTGTGCTTAATAAGTATCATTACAAGGTTCGCCTATACGATATTTCGACCCTAGTTGGGTCAAGCTTCTCGAGCTGTCAGAATAATAATAATAATAATAATATATATATATTTTTTTTTTTTGTGTGTGTGTTTTTTGTACACTGATGATCTCATCGATTAGATGAGTAAAGTAGCCGGATAACCCCCGTCCTGTAATAACCCTGGCAGTTGATCGGGACTAAAACCCAAAAGAAAAAAAAAAAATATATATAATATATATATATATATATATATATATATATATATATATATATATATATATATATATATATATATATATATATATATATTATCTACGATTGATACGAAATGTAAACATTATATCTCTGTTTAGATGAGTAGAAAGTGATTTTATTCGTAGCTGTATTCATTGCGCATGAGTGTTCATAATTCTTCACCTTAACGCAAGATTAGCGAGTTTGTTTACATTTAACAAAACTAATTTGCTGTTTGTTTAATCGAATTAACTGTTTATATCGAGATTTTAGAGAAAAACAATGAGTGGTTTAAGTGATTATGATAAAAATGAGGAGAATATTACTCCTCCCAAAATAATTAATTCGGCACAAAATACAACTAATGAATTAATCGCATCTTAATCAAAAGAGAAATAAAAACTTACATACAGGAAGTTTATTAATTTTTTTCTGTATTTATTAATAAAATCCACAATCGTAGATAAAGTACGGTACGCAACTCGTGCGAAAACTGCATTTTGCTTTGCTCGTGTAGTTTTACTATCCTCGCTGTCACTCGGGTGCTATCTCCACACTCCCATGCAATATGCTACTTTCCGCACTAGACGCGTAATGTACTATAACATGTATACAAATTTTTCAGTAGAGAAGGCTTCTTGCGTCAGCACAGACAAACAATTTTTAAAAACTTTTAGAATTTATAAAAATATCAAAATAAAATGTTAGTGCCATTACTATATATTCACTGTACATTATTTCTATAATATATACTATCTATATGAGAAAGTTATCTATAAACATTAGTGTATATTGTGGTTAAACAATTATAGAATTTTTTAAAAATAAAACCACCAATTTTTAATAATACAAACAATTTATTAGCATTAGCTAAATTGAAACAGACTTAATTTTTAACGAGTAGTCAAACCAGCTCTAAATCACAGGTCTCTATCGAAATATTTACTACCAGTAGGTAAATCTATATTACTCAATGCAAATAAACATTTTAACGAGCATGTAAAATATGGTTTTGACCAATGATGATGGTCTTGAAGTTAAGGTCAAGTGGAGTAATTAGAAATGACCGTGGTGCTCTGATCTGTTAGAGAACTGTAGAACCCATTTTATGGGACTTTGTAAAGAGCTCGACTTTAGAAGCTGTTTACAACTCCCGCCATTTTTTGGAGGCGAAGTAGTGGAAAGCATATACTACTTTTTTTACCATGACGAGTTTGGTGTGCTTTATTAAGAGTGGTAGTTTGGATATCATTTAAATTTTTCCTAATTGAGGTAAGTTGCCTATAATTTGCATTATACGTAAAGTTACACATTTTCTTTGTAGTTACATAACTTTTCATGTAATATATAATTTAATTGGTCTATAACTGTTATGTATTTATATATTTAATTTACTCATTTAATGAATATATTAATAACAGATTTAATGAATGAGGTTTATAGTATAATAAATCCTTCTTTACAAAGTAACAGTAACAATCTTATTTTATTGTTACAGAAAATAATTTCAATCTGATTCCAAATTTTAATCTGTATTCCAATAAAATAAATTAAAATTTTACTCTTCAAAATAAAATTAAACCTCATTGGAAAAGTTATAATTTTACTCAAATACAAATATAATAAAAATCAATAAATAGAGATGTTTCTTGGACTAGCAAAATATGGAAATCACGTAGTTTTTTTTTATCAATTAAATGAATAACTTTTATAAAAAGTAAAGAGGCCCCTTCACCGAGCTTTCAACAATAAAATCAAACTTTTCCAATTACACTTGACTTGGGGTTGAGTTTATACATTGTACTCGATGACAATCTCATTGTCGCTCTTATTGTTTTATAAAAAACGATTGCTTCACTCAATCCCATGGATTTTCAGTCAATTCTCTCTCTTTTACTTCTTCTTTATTTAAACCCTAAACCCTCCTTTTTTGAAAAAATAGAGTTGATAATAAATCAAGAGAATATTCATAATCCTTCTTTTCAAAGTGATTATTTAAATTTGAAGTAATTTCTTTAAATTAAATTTATTATACATTAATTAATTATATTATACTTATCAAACTAAATAATATATTATTAAACTTCTTTATTTCGAAAAAATTTAAATCAAACATAATCTGTCACAACTTGTAGTGACAGTATAGGTACTTTTTACTTCATTAAGTTCTTAATAATCATTCCAGATTTTTTTTTTTTTTTTCAAACATAAAACAAAAAAAAATTAAGTTTGAACTTAAGGGAGAGGAATGTAAGTTTCGGATACTGAATATTCGTTAAAACAGATTTAAGAAACATAAGATCGTTATCACAAACCATCGTGAAGCAAAAGACTAAAAAGTTCGAAAAACAGAGTTGAAAATAACCTCCCTCTTTCGACTAGTTATTATCTAGAATAGAATCAAATTTCTTGAATGAAATGACAAAGAAGTCGAGAGAAAAAAAAAATCCTAAAAATCAAGATGCATTAGACCCCTTTCTAAGAATCAGTTGAGTCTAAAAAAACTAGTAGACATCGCTCTAAGATATCTATGCAAAAAATAAGATATCTATGCAAATAGGGTAAGAAATCCTTCTGAGACAGCTAAAATAAATAACTTTTTTTATCTTTATTTTTTTTTCTCTAAATTTAAATGTTGTAAAGAAATAAAGTAGAGATTTTCGAATTCTAGACCCTTAAGTTTTTTTTCGAAGAGAATACAAAAGTAATATGTGTCCTGTATAACGCAAAGAAAACGGACAATGGGACTAAAATAAGTCTGTTTATAGAAAGACGAGTTGTAAACAAACAATAGTATATTGTCAAATAGTTTAGCTTCTTTTTACAAGGGGAGAAGACAGGGCCTATCTTTTGTTAACAAATATTTCTTTAAAAAAAAGTTAAGGGTTAACTAGTCAAAAGGGAATATCAATGGAAATAAAACCTGAAATTGATTTATAAAATACTAAAACCATCATTGAGTGAACTAGAATCTATATAATGTAGAGATTGGGGGGGGGGGGGGGGGGGGGGGGGGGAACAGATGCTGGACTAATTAGATCAACTCAAATTCAATGTAATATAAATAATACTACATATTATAATAAAATATAATATTGTTCTATAATAAATAATAAAATATTTCAATTATGTTATAAATAATAGAAAAATACGTGTGGTGTCGTGGGACATCCGGTAGGAATGAAGTTCCTTTCGCTTTCATTATATAAATTATAAAATCACAGTCCTAAGTATACGATCGTAACTACTTATACAAAGCGGAGTTAGAAAAAGGAAAAAGAAAAAGATATTCTAGGCTAACTACTTGAATTTAGCAAAATTAGGACTTTTTTTTTCTTTTTTTTAATTTATAATAAGTATTCACAATAATGGAATAAAAGAAATATGTATCGAGAGAAAATAGATATGGTTTATTCCAAGACGCGATTATTACCGGAACACAGACGTAACGCGGACTTGTTCTCGGAAAGGATCCAATCCTTGATTAAATATGATATGATTTAAAATAAATAGACGGGTAAAGGAATGACAGCAAGGACTTAGCCCACAAGACAAGCAGGATCTCCCTGTGAGCTCGTTCAACGATATGAAATCCAAACCGTGGGAAGAGAAGATTCCTTGGCTTAGCAGTAAGGATATACCCTGCCGTGATTCCACTTCTCATAATGCTAAGAGTTCAAATCCACAGTCTACCTGTGCGTACAGACCAGACTTACATCGATACCTTCATACTAGTAGTAAGGTATTTGGTGAAAACATGTAACCAAGCTTATTATGTAATCTTACAAGAAATATGATCTCAAATCACACTATTTCATTCAAACCAAACATGAAATTCTGAATAAGAATAAAAGCCAAAGGATAGCAAAAGGGATTAGATTTTAAGCAGTTTATTTAAGATTTTAAGGTAAGTAATACAAAATAATTTATACATTGTAAAGTAAGTTTTGGAGAGTATGTGTTAAAGCGACCTTGTGGTATACCTAAGAGATAAGCCTGTACAGGAAAAGCGGAGCGTAACTGTACAGGTATTCTAACATGTATAGCTGATCGATAAAAATTGTATTATTTTTTATTTGCACCAAAATACAGGCCAAAGCGTTTGTAAGACTCACTTCCGCACAAGTTTTGCCGAAATCACATGTAGGCAATGGCCTTTTCTGAACTGAACTTTTTTGCATCCATTGTGAACAACTGAGTATATGCAATGTACCTTTGCAAGTATACCACTATCGATATGCCCACCTTTAGATGTGGAGTCATGATTAATAATAAATAAGTATACCGTATACCTTTAATCACTGCATGAGGCGGATCTTTAATTTTCTTGGTGTTTACGAAGATAGACAAGCTTAGCAGAGATTGACGAGAGGAGCGAAGAAGAAATAGAAATTAGCACAGCGGATAGAGTATTAGAGTGAAGTATTATAGAGTAACTATTAGAGAATAGTAAACAAATAAGTAATAAGGCGTAGCGAGATAGCGGACCGTGAAGTGAATTAAATGTGAAGAGAGACTTAATTTGTAGGTTAATAAAATGAAAACAAAGCGTTGCCAACAGTAACGAAATAAATGTACCTTTATCACAACTAAAAATATACCTACCTACAGGATAAAAAGAAAGGAATAAGTATCTTTTACATACATGTAAATAAAAAATGTATTGTATATTATATGATAAAAAAGGGGCCAAACAATTAAAAATATACCTATAGGATAGAAAGTAAAGTAATAAGTAGCTTTTACATATAAATAGAAAAAAGTAGGGACAAACAATTTGCATCTCAGTTACAGTTTAGCCAGTTCTACGACACAAAATCCAGTCTGACCAATTTGAACAAAAAAATCTCATAACATAATACATTACGATACCGAATTCAAATTCCTAAATATTTTTTTTTTTTTTTTATAAAAATCAGGTGACCCCACTGAGTATTGAAAGGATTTATTATTATTATTATTTTTTTTAACATATTGACCTATTGCAAATACCTACAGTCACAGTACTTTTTGATATAATATCACAAAACTTAAATTGTTCCCGTGATAATGATATCTACTTGGTTAATTCGTATTTAATGGACTACTTTTTAGATTTTTCTGAATAAAGGCTGACTGACATCTTTTATTAAAAAACGTTTCTGATACGTTTACAATTACATAATGTACTCATATACGTTTCAAACGTATGTGAGTGCTTGAGAAAGTAAAGCTCTGATTAAACAATTATGATTAATTTTGATATTTTTCGCATACAATTTTTAAATAACTTTAGTTGACTACTTACCAGATTCTGAATTTAATATGGCCAATATTCTAAAGTCTAAATAATCTTCCCCCTATCACCTTTCACAAATAAAACTAGTAAAAATAATAAAGTAACTGCTATAAATTTCCGTAAAAAGAATTATGTACAATATTGTAACTAAAATGTAATAATTATGATGAACTAAAAATTTATTTTAAATTTAAATAGAATCTCACCAGATAAAACTATTAAGTGCGCATACTCTAAATAAACAACATGTTTTCTTTATAAAATCTCGTGAAAGACTGAATCTCAGAAACGAAATACTCGTTAAAAGAGAAAGAAAAAACAATACCCCGTCACTAAGCACTCTTTTCATCTCTTCTCCAGTTTTATAGAAGATTCTAGGAAACAACAATTAAAAAGAGGTTAAAATGCGAGTTGAAAACAAAACTAGCAATAACAAACAAGATGGCCGTTCGACTTTAGATAGAAGGAACACACTAATTTTCTAAGAAATTATAAAAGCAAAGTTCTGGAATAAACAATAATCTGGAATTAAAAAAAAACTTACTTCTATAGCTTTAAATATTCTTCTTTTCTACACATTCATTTCTCTTAGTTAGTCAATAATATTATAGATATTAATTGGATTTTTTTATTTTTAACAATAAGAATTGGTCACATCTTATATTACTACTCTTTTTTTAACTTATGTTATTTATTTTTTATTTAATTTATTATTTATTTATGTTACATATAAATTTAATCCACTTCCCGACTAAACTCACGCCATTATTCTTTGTTATTCTGACAGCGCGGGAAAAATCGAAAAGAAGCGGGAGGAGAGCCAATGAGAGCTCGAGATTTTGGCGGGTAGTAGGTCGGGCCAACTAGGCAAACAAAATTATCACTGGATAACCTTAAGATAACCGCCTAGTAGTTTTATTTTTTTAGATTTAGTTTTATATTCAGTAATGAGACAATAGTTTCACAAAAGATTAGCCAACAATTCATTAAATTTCCACATTTATAAAAGAAGTAATTATAAATGGAGAAAATACATTTTATAAAAATACAAGAGAATATATTTCCTGTCAAACAAAGTATACAAATTTAAAATAAAAATTAAAACAAAAGTTTTTTCCAAAATAAATAAAATTATATTATTATTCTTCATTCTCATATGCGAGTATGCATACACACCTATATGAAAAGAAATGATTTTATAGCGTAAAAATTTTGAATTTGAAATTTCAACAGAATTATACATTTAAAATATGAAATTTACTAAACGATTTACGTTTGTAAATTAGCCTGTATTCTCTAATTCGTTTTAAACTGAATTAAACGCTAATTGATATCTATAGCTCTAAACTACAAATTGACTTTTCCAAATATGTACGTTTAATTTTTAAATTGGATATCTGAGTTCATCTAGAAAAACTGATATTATATACGTTAAATAACTAAATAAGATAATTGTACTTGAATATATTTATAATAAAGTTGTAATAAGTAGATTAGTTTTTCTTTGAGTATAAAATAAAACATTTCTAACACCAGTTTAGCCAGATAAATATTTAAATGATAAGGTCCTTCATCAATTTTACTATCGGAGGTGTCGAAGTCAACACCTGATTAATAGTAATGTTCCATTTTAAATGTTCCAGGTCATTATGTAAACAAATGTCAATTTGAGGTAAGTGACAGTTGTAAGTATATTTGTTATCCTCAAACTTTCATTTCTATTAAGGTTTTTTTTTAAATCTAGATATGGTATGTCAATAGGCCTTTCATCAATAAAATGAACTGAATACAAAACATTTAGGAAACAGAAATCAGTAACCATCTTTGTCCTTGATATTGTAAATCTGATAAAATCAGCCTTGAAAAATAAAGTAACCGCAAGTTTCACATTAACGATAAGGAAGCTATTAAGCTAATCGATTTATAAAACATGGTTACAAATTAGAAATGAAGTAATTAAGTCACATTTAACTGCGACTAATGCTTTAAAACTAACTATTTCAATGGAAATCAATGGACAAATTACATTAATGACATTAGCCCATAAGATTCTCGTGTCTGGTAGGGTGGTCGATTGATGATCCTTAAAATGCTCATTAAGTAAAGGTAGAAGCTATTAGCAAGGTAAGTGCTAGGGATGAGCTTATAATCCTGCATTGCGTAACTTCTACACACTTGATTTCTAAATCTACCTTACCTTATCCCGTGTTTAACTCATAATACAAGATCTGCACTCCGACATGTACCTACATTCAAAATAGACTGCCAATTGGTGTGGCACATAGCTGCCTAGCAAGTACTTAATTGATTTTATGCTTCTAAACCATTATTGGCAAATTTGTTATTTGTTTGTTTCTCCCGTTTTTACAAGCTTTTAATTAACTTGCAATATTTGTATGTAAATATGTATGTATGTATGTTCCGTTCAAATCTTGCAACTAAATTTTAAAGCAGTTTTCCTCAACCGATTGAATTGAAATTTTGCATACACGTTTAGTTTGGATGACAATGCAAGGTTAGCTAAGTGACTTCATTCTAAATCCAATATGGCGGGCAGCCCAAGATGGTGGACTAGTTATTTTTTAAGCACGCCCATGATATGGGAATCAAATGAAATGGTTTGCTGAGAAGAATACTAATAAAAGCTTGTTTTAAAAATATTATTTTATCACTAACTTATATCTGTAAAAATTGTTCATGAATTCAAGTATAAATTAAGCAAAAGTTAAAGAGCACAAATAGGGCTATCTGCGGGTTACTTTCGATGTACTATAAAAGTTTCATACAAATCAGATAACCACTTACGAAGCTATAGGTGGAAATAAATGTATGTTTGTGCGCATGTGGAAAAGAAACCAATGGGCGTAGAAAACTTATAAGGGACCAACAATGAGCTAAAATTATGACCTGGCGTACAAATTTCATTAAAAACGGACGAGTAGTTTTTAAGGTATGTCGGTTCGCAAAAATTGAGTGACAGACCGACAAACAGACACGGAACCAAAAATGTTCTCTGATATCTGAAACGGATTACTGTCTTGGAATTTTTGAAATCGGAGACCTACAAATGTTTCGTTCTTCAGAACGACCAAATAGCTTCCGTTACCTTTGGTAAGCTCGGAAGCAAAATATTTTTTTAAAAAAAGAACCCTTTACATATCGTTGGAAAATTTCATAAATTATCACTTATTATAGGTGATAAAGTGTTAGAACGAGTCGTAAAACAAATGTTACTAATAGGTTTCTTTAATTCATTAATTTGTAAACGCATCACACTACCTATTTCATCTTACCCTAAGTAAGTATATTTTATATACGGAGAAAGAAAAGAGACAAGATAGATAATAACCTATTTGTCAATCATTTAATTTAATATTTACAATGAAATGAGAAAATTGATTAAACTTCGGTTTGTACTGCTAAAAATGAACAAAGGAAATGTAAAAGAAATCTTAAATGAAAAACAACAATAAAGCTTTTATTTTAATTTTTAGTTAAAGAATAAAAAAATAAAAATAAAATAAACGAATGGTTTTGAATGGCAATCTTGAAGCTAATGATTTTACCTGATCTCTTCTTTTTGTTTTAAAATTGATTATGTATTCTATACCACCCCCTGCTGCTTCTAATTAGTTCGGAGTTGGCAAGACGAGGGCTTGAGGGCTGACTAGAGAGAAAAATACACAGGGACCCCCCATTAAAAAAGAGAACGTCTCAATTAAACAAAAAGTCACAATCGTTTATTTTTTTTATCCGAGTATTTCTCCTTTTTTTATTGCACATTCCATGGGAATTAAAAGTTAGCATTGATCAATTCGAATAATAAAACTTTCAAATAAAAATAATAGGTTAAAAAAAAAAACGGAATTAAAACTCAATAGAAGTATAAAAAAAAGGGGAGATAAAGATAAAGAATAATGCAATTATATAAATGAAATTGCGTGACAATAATGTAAGAATAGTGTGGGAATTATTATATATGCAATATGATCGCAGAAGCCTACGGTACATAGAAAAACAAAATGTTATGTTCACAAACAATCACAAGATGATACATTTAGCATAACGTACATAATATAAAAGATATTTAATAGACATTTTAATAGGCTAATCGGTCTGTAATGAAATGAACTTACTGCGTCGATCATGAATGATTATAAAGCAAAATATTCCCATGTTACAGCAGTACATAACTGCAGCTTAATTGTATCAAAAGACTTGTTAGATCTATTTTACTACGTTTTTATTAGCTTGCATTCTTGTTTGTTTGTTTGTTTGTTTGTCCGGTACAAATCTGGCAATCGATTTCTAACTAACTTCCCGAATAGCTAGACATTTGAAAATTTTAGCATAGCTCAGAACACGATGACAGTGCATTATTTTAATACTTTTAGCCATCTTTCAGCAGAATTTAATTAGTTTTCAGCAAATTTTGCTGTGTGGAAAGTTAGTTCGGAAAAAATCCGCAAGTTATTTTATTTCTTTGCCATATCCAATATTTACGCAATCTTCATTTTGACGGGTCTCAAATTTGTGATAGATAAACATTGAATGACAGCAAAACAGGAAATA
This sequence comes from Gerris lacustris, assembly GCA_951217055.1. NCBI lineage: Eukaryota > Metazoa > Arthropoda > Insecta > Hemiptera > Gerridae > Gerris > Gerris lacustris. The sequence goes on from OX578280.1 coordinate 54,128,489, forward strand.
TCGATTATATTATTTATCGATTATATTATTTCAAATATATCGATGGCACGCTTAGATTTGGTGTTGGGGAGATCCGTTGTACAAAGATTTATCCTTTTATAGGTTTAAGATCAGCTCTCTGGATGGTTGTCATTTATATGAAGTAAATAAATTCGGAACTATTTTTTTTTCACTAACATTATATATTATATAATAATAACAATTATATTATCAACATTACATACGATTCAACAGAAAATTTAGTATAAAAAACAGAAACGTAGTATATAAAAAGTTCTTTTTATCTTGAAATTATTTACTTGTCAAATGGACCATCAATTCATATTTTTCAAATCAAATATCAACATTTGTTAGCAACCAAAGTCGGGGAGCATTGCTATCACGAGCGCATTGGACGTAGAAGGTCCAGGGTTCTATAAAAAGGTACAATAAAAATCTTACTAAGCTACTTTTCCAACTCTATTCTCTTATTAACAAGAATTAACCTGTTGACTTTTAAGTTAACAGTGTTATACCTGCAAAGCTGTATATCCAAGGTATATTAATGTTGTATTTTGTAAAGTATATTGTATGATATGAAACGATTTTAATAAAGATAATGTAATCCGAGATGAGTTTTGTACAGAAATATCAAGTATCAATGAAGGTAATTTATTTAGCCCTTTATACCCAAGTTCTTCTTGCCGCTTTTCATCCGGTTAGAAATATGACGCGCGGTAGATAAAATTAACCTTATTCACTTGCCTCTTATTTCTCAACCTTATCTCTACTGCAATAACCTACACGTTTTACCTACCTTTTCCTTAAGGGAAAGATCATTTAACCTCAATATTACCTATTTGAAGTATTTGATCTCTGATTAAATTATGTTTCTATATAAGCTAAAATTGATATTCATACAAAATTAGTTGTTTAGGAAGCTATGTGCTACACTAATTGACAGAATTATTTTACATAAACTTTCAAAACGTCATAAAGGTGCTATAAATAAATCTTGAATTAAAACTAAAAGTATACCTAGCCTAGGGAATAAAAAACTACAAAACTGAAAGTGAGATTAGACTATAGAGAGGAAGCCCATTAACTAAATAAGTATCGATCGGCACAAATCAATATCTTTCTACCGACCCAACATGACTTTATGCCTAATCTCCAACTACAATGACCACAATATTGTCATAGAAAGTCAAACTAAACCAAAAGAGAGGAGAAAGAAAAAAGTTTATTGATGCAGATAGAAAGTACAAACTGCAGAATAAAATGCTTTTGAAAGAATAAAATTAGCTTCGGTGAAAGGCATCATATTTGCGGTTACCCACTGAAATATAAAGTATCGTAAAGATAAAAATCAACAACATTGTCTTACAAATAAAAACATTAAAAATCTATCAAAGATCAACATTATTATATAAGTGAAATATTAAACGTACAAACACCAATAATAACAATGAAACTAAGCACGAACTCGTGTGTGTATGATAAAAGAACAGACACATTAACTAAACAAACTGGGCTACTTATTAACTTTAAAAAAAAAAAAAAAAAAAGAATTAATTTGTGGGTACTTCTCTTCCTTACTGTTATTATTCCGTTTATTATAGTAAACTATCTTAGATTGGGATAGCTTGAGCATATTATAGAGCGTATGAAGGATGGCAAGATGCCAAAAAGATTCCGTGCCCCAAGTACATGGAGGTCGATGAAGAGGAAGACCACAACTACGTTAATCGTAAAGGAACACTTTTTTCCGGAAGAAGGTTTTCGGAAGATGCTCCAGGTTTAAGGATTAAGGTCCACCGCAAGCCAAACACGACAAAGGGACGTAGAGCTACGCTAAGAAAAAAGGGAAATTTAAAAAGTTAAGAAATAAATTTAATTAAATAAAATAATTTATATTGTTTAAGGAATTTTAAAAATTATGTCACTAAATGACGCGTTGAGAAAGATCTAACGTTGAGTTAATCAATACGTAAAAGAAGCAATATTAACGTAAATATGAAAGAATACGTTATATTATACAATAACTGTTTAATATTTCATTTTAGCAGTGACGACATATAATTAGACATGATGTAAGACCTCTGGCTATTTTTGTACATATTAATTCTACTAGAACATTAGAATTATAGAAAAAAACAAAAAAAAAAAAAAGAAGCAGTTGCACTTTAGAATAACGTGTAATGTAATTTAAAATAATTGGAATCCTCTTTAAACAATCAAGCACTCAAAGATTACAAGTGTAATGTTATTACATAACATCACTCTCATGTACTTAGTAGAAATTATACATATTATACCTACTAAATTTTTAAATTATGGTTCTCAATAATATAAATGGTAGGTTGGGGTTTGTTAGCAACATCAGTAGAACTTATCAAAGGATAAATAAACTATCAATAATAATACTCACGAGTAGGACGATTAACATAAAATTGAAATTTATAATAATAAAATTCGATTATCACACATCTAATTTCATATTTTATTTTAGCTCTAGTTCCATATTATCAAAGATAATACTTCTTAGTCTAGTTCCATATTGTTAACATATTTTTAGACTCATAGCATAGCGTGAAGCCATATATCTAGTTCGATATAATGATCACATTTCTAGTTCATAGCATGACCGTAACATGTAACAGCGTGCTTTTAATTTCTAGTACCGTATAACTATGTTCCAAGATAGATCCATATATATATTTCATTATATACTGGAATATTAAACTTAAGAGCATTATTACTATTAACTAGTATAAAAGTAAGACATGTTCTCGGTGAACTCGGTAGGTAGTAAAAAAAAAAAAAAAAAATGACCGAAATATTTTCAATTACCTGATAATTATTTTTGGGTTTTAAGTTTTTTTTTTTTACTGATATTATTTATGTTTTATCACTATGTACTAACAAAAGTAGCTCTGTTTTATACCATACTTTTCTTTGCAAAAGTACCTTTTTCAGTATAATTATCATTATATTATACCCATACATTAAGAAACCACTCAAAAATAAGTTTTATGCACTGTACTTTACACATATATGATTTTTTTGTTATTTTTAATATAAAAAAAATGAAATATCCATACATTTATTTTTTAATGGTGTTTTTTTCCTTCAGTTCTATACATAGAAGTAATGTATGTGAGAGTAAAACAATTATAATGTAGAGGTTGTGCTCGCTTCCAGTGTGAGCTGGGACAATTAGACCATATCCTGGGTAGGGTTGTGTCCGTGTGTGTATTGGCGTGTTTATAATGGGTACGGTGTGCTAGGGTGTGGAGAGAGACCCCGGGCGCAGGAACTACGCTCCGCGGACCACATTCAACTTATGTGCGGAACATTCCCCTTCTAGCTTCTAGACTCTACTCCATACAGAATATCTAACTATAACTTCCAACCAGAAATATCTAACACGACTAACAAAGAATAAGTACGTAGTAAACAAAATTGGTTAAAAAAAAAATGACAAAGGTTGCGTAAAACTAGAGGAAAAATTATAACTGAAGTTACAATACACAAATAAGGAACTTGCATTTGAAGAGAACAACTACAATTTAAAACCAGAAAGAGCTGAAATGTTTCACTAAACATTAGTATCTATTTAGAATATAAAATGCCTTTAATAAAAAGTATCGATGTAATCATTATTTTAACAAAGAGAGTTTATATGAATGAGACAATGATCACATTTTATGATCAAAAACGTTAAGCTCGGAAGCAATAAGTAGACTGGCATTTGAAAAATTGATTAATGAAGATTTGGAAGAGGAAGATATTTTGAGGTTTTAAGTGCCAAAGATTATAGGCTGGAACGTGTTTAAAGGATGGACGAAGGGAGGATACTTAAAACACTACTGAATGGAACAAATGGATGGATTCAACAAGGCAAGAATGCCCCTCCATCCTTATGGATGTGCAAGATGACCACAGAGTAAGTGAAGGGAAAAACAGAGCTGGCAGCAGTGAATAATGGAGACAATTGTTGTCAGAACAGCATACTAAGTCCACCTTGGACTATAGCGCTGCAAAAACTAAAAACTGGCATCTTTAATTTTTAATGCATAAAAGGACAAATCCTTTTACAAAGGATCTCCCCAAAACCGAAACTAAACCGTGTCATCGATAAGCCCCCGTCTAGGGGACGGTGAGAGGTGAGAGAGGAAAATAAGCCCAAAATCGAGGGGGTTATTGGCACCGGAGACCGAGTGCCAATAATCCGGTTCTAATTTAACAATTGAAGGATGGCCTAGTACTTACCAAACAGCAATCTCCTCCAATGCTCAAAATCTTCAGGAGTGTTCCTGCTTCTCATTAATAAGTGACAACGTGGACTTCTCAAGTTCACGTGGGTACACTTGGATTAAAAAGACGATAAAGATGCTTTTAGGATTAGAGGCATTTGCATTATTATCAACCCCTCTTGTTATTTGTCTTCTTCACCTAACAAACCTCAATAGGAATTCTCTAGGAAAATATGTTCATAAGTCGTAAAGATATTTAAGACAAAACTGTTACTCAGAGACCGTACTTAATTATTTATGGTGCAGTAATTTAAATTATTATTTAATTTATTTTTATCTAAATAAGATACATAGTTTTATTTAAGGTGACCGTTTAGCATTTCGTCTGCTTCAGTAAATTTATTCGTTACGCAGTTACGACCAAACACGTGGTTAACAGTTCTAATAATTATTGTTATTTATTAAAATAATAAATTCAAACTGTGCTATGGACGAAAATGTGTATTTTCTTCCTACTGGAGATAAAATATTGTATGTACCTGGTGAGTAAAGTGCCATTATTCCCCTCGCGATAATTATCTCCCTCGGCTGCGCCTTGGGAATTAAAGGGTCTAATTCCCTCGGCTTCACCTCGGGATTTAGGGACCATGGTTCCTTCGGCTTCGCCTCAAGAACCAACTTTTTTCGCTCAGGGAATAATGGCTTACTTTACTCCCTAGGTGCATAAATAACTATATTTATGCTGCATTATTACATTATACTATACATTACTATATTACGGAGTGTTTATTGTAAAATTAATTATTCGTTATCACCAAAGACATAAGCTTGTGAATAAATAAATCATTTCAAGTAAATTGTTAATAAATAAAGAGAGACAAATATTTAAAGCTATAGAATAGACTAGTTTTTAGCAGCAATCAAATCCTGTAAGAAAAGTTTGAATTTTCAAACATAAACTATAGGGAGACGAGTAGATGGTAGAAAAAAGGCATGGATATCATAAAAGTCTAGGAAAAAATAGCACTTATAAGAAAAAAAAACGCCCTAGTCTTTCTGAAATATCTTAAGTTAAAAATAGCTAAATACAAAAGAGAGTGTAACTATTTTCTATGATAACGTAAAAAAAGAAAAGAAAAATGTTTTCGAGGTAAAGAGGATTTGAGTAGTTGAAATGTCTCTTATACAAATGAATTTATTAGACTTCTGTTTTTGCTTCCGAGCTTACCGAAGGTAACTGAAGCTATGTGATCGTTCTGAAGAATGAAACATTTTTAGGAGAGAAGGAGATTTGTTGGAATAAAAGTCCGATAGATGTAGTTATGTTTTTATTTTCAAAGCTTTCGCTCAGGGAGCCTGAGCTTCATCAGTGATCAAATAAGGTGTAACAATAGTATAAACTCTAAAATTGACAGCATACTGTAGAGCACGTAATTATAGTTATTATAAATTATAACATAATTTAACATATTTATCAAGAAATATGAAAAATACTTGAAAAAACGGTATAATTTTAAAATATGTTAGATTACACATAATGTCTATTGAGGTGAATGAGTGAGGTGAATGAGTCACTCATTCACCTCAATAGACATTATGTGTAATCTAACATATTTTAAAATTATACCGTTTTTTCAAGTATTTTTCATATTTCTTGATAAATATGTTAAATTATGTTATAATTTATAATAACTATAATTACGTGCTCTACAGTATGCTGTCAATTTTAGAGTTTATACTATTGTTACACCTTATTTGATCACTGATGAAGCTCAGGCTCCCTGAGCGAAAGCTTTGAAAATAAAAACATAACTACATTATCGGACTTTTATTCCAACAAATCTCCTTCTCTCTTATATATACTACAAGTCCACAAAATACCCTTTCTATTTGAAACATTTTTAGGTCTCCGATTTCAAAAATTCCAAGACAGAAATCCGTTTCAGACATCAGGGAACATTTTTGGTTCTGTGTCGGTCTGTCGTTCAATTTTTGCGAACCAACATATCTTAAAAACTACAAGTCCAATTTGAATGGTATTTGGGTGGTTGGTTATGAGTAGCCCATTGTTGGTCCCATATAAGTTTCAACCTTCTTCATTTGTTTCTCTTCCACATGCGCACAAACATACATGTATTTATACCTACAGCTTCCAAAGTACTTATCTGATTTATATGAAACTTTCATAGTTTATTGAAAGTAGCCTGCAGATAGTCCTAGATTAATTTGAACCGTCTTGCGTCTGCGCTCTTTAACTTTTGCTTAATTGATACTTTAATTCAAGTAAAAAATCAAAACAATTTTGTCACATTAAAAAACGGGGGAAACAATTAAACAAATCAGACAATAATGGCTTGTAAAAGCATAATGTCAATAAATTACTTGATAGAATGCGAGGAAGCAATGTGCCACACCAATTGGCAGTCTATTGTTTAGATGAAATTGTAATCGTTTCAGTGTGTAAGATTTAAAAAGCTGATAATAAAATTTAAAAAAAATACTAGTTCCTTTTTTAAATGTATTACTGCCTTGTTGCCATAATATAGTGTTTAACACTGCGTTTATTTCAAACATACGTCACGGTTTTATGTTGCTCACCACATTCATCATATTATTATGACTAAATTATGAATACCATCTTCGTGTCAAGAATGATTTGTGAACGTATCCAGTGATAAATTTAATAATAACAGGGATAAGCTCGAAGGGAGTGCAGAGGTGCAATATTAATTCGTCTATTGTCTACGACATTCAGAGAGTTATCGCTCCAGAATCCTTCACAATTTTTCAAACCTTCTTCATTAATTTAAAAAGTCTAGACTAGAAAAAAGCAAATAAATAGATAGATATTAAACATATATCATGTCAAAAAGTTAAGAGGATTGCAACTTTCAATTGAAAAAAAAAAGATGTAAACCTTTTTTGTGGAGATATATATATAAAATTTAATGCCTAATTGTTTATCAAAGCTCCTTGTCGGCAGCTATAAACGTGATTAGGCAGGGCTCAAACGTGTTAGTGAATTTAAATGGACCTCAAAATAGAATACGTATGATAAATTAGAAAGTATGTATATATATTATAAACAGGTCAAGTGTGTGCTAGTCAGCACACAGCGAGGGTCCGTAGGCCACACTGTATAGTTCAAGTAGTATCCTATTGATGGTGTTTTTTAAAATGCTAAAAAGCTTACTTTGAACTATCCTATGGGTCTGATATTCTCAAAACACATAAACAAACTTCTTATAAAGTATTTTTTTGCCACTGATCCGGACTACAACCATATAAATATGAAAAATAATATTTTTTACGAAATTTCCAAAAAGTGGTATCTTTACTTTTGGTCGAAGAATGTTCAGGAATTTTTTCAGATTTTTTGCACTTCACATAAGCGAGATAGAGGGGGGAGATACATTTCACACGTACTTCAAACTTGCCAACGCTCGCCCTATCAAAGTTATAACCAAAGAATTATATATTTTTGTAATCAGCTCGACGTGCCCTTTCATATGATACTCCTCACGGTGTCGAAAAAAAACCACTAATTTTTTTGAAATTTCTTTTTTTTATGTCGCTATATTTTTAACATGTGTGGGTAGGTGCAAGACATATACATGCCAAATTTCAAAGTCATCGGTCGAAAGGTGTAGCCGTGAGAGCAGGCGACGGACGGACGGACAGAAAGATATGGGCAGGAAAATATAAGGGTCCTTGGTTTTGCCTACGGATCCTAATAAATGAGAAAGTAAAAAAAAAACTGGTGACGAGTGTCTCAGCATTTTGAGGTCAAATTAAGAGCAAATTAATTCCTGCTTAAACCGATATACTACAAAACTATGACCGCGTTTAGATAAGATTTACTTATGATTTCTTGCATAAATGTATTGGATTTGTAACCGGTCAATTGGAGAGAAGAATATAATTACTTCAATTTATAACATTTGTATCATTCCTCCAGCCATAATCATGGCTACCAAATATGTTATACATGCCAATGTAACAAAAAACCGTTTGTAATCGAGAGAAAAGGACAAAGATACCACAGTTTGTGCCACAGTTTTTGCCCTTGCAACAAACTATTATTACACTCTTTCCCTGAAAAAGCCATTGTATTATAGAATAGTTCACATTCCAATAACTCTAACTATTAAACGAGAGAAACAAAATAAATAACAAACAAAATAAATAACAAACAAATAAATAACAAACACTAAATTCAAATTGCACAAAACCTTTTACTTTCCCTACCTTCACCGAAGGTATGTAGGAAAAGTATTGTTTTCACCCAAACAAAATACAAGATTTCAACGGAATTATCCGTTTTGGGTGTTTTTAAGAGTGGTTTTCAGCTGGATGTCAGACTGTCTGTATCAAGCATAACTCCCACAGTTTTTAAGCTAGAGAGTTGAAACTTGGCAGAAAAATCAGCCCTTACACGTAGTTGTGCTGCCCGGAAAATCAACATTTTCCGCCATCTTGAACCCAGTTTGGTGAGTCAGCAAAAATTTAAAAAATTGAAACGTCCGATCGAGTTGAAATTTGGCACTAATGTACCTCTCTGTGTGACAGACAAACTCAACAAATTTCATTTTGACAGTGGCCGCCAATTTGAAGTTATCGATTTTTAAATTTTGAAACTTTGACGGTTAATAATACACAAAGTATAAATACGTTTTTGACATATGGCATATCGTTGGAACCGGTAAAAAATTAGGAACAAATATAAAAAAAACGATGAAATTCCATTAATTAGTTTAAAAGTTATGTACTAATAAGTTATGCATTAATAATTATGTTCGAAATTATTAATTAGGGCGGTACTTAAGTTAGTTTACATCTGTCAAAATACCAAAATTAAAATAATTAAATAAAAGAAATAAAATTTATAAAATATTTTTTTTTTAAATGATAATGAGCAGGAGAGGCCACTTTAGTGGCCTCCTATGTGAGGAAAAGTTCCGAGGTACCACTTACCCGATTTTTTTATTTGTTATTTAACATAATAAGATCCTGTTAAAAATTAATTACAAAGCGATTAGTTGGGGAAGAAATTTACTAATTGTAGAATAATAAAATAACATTCAAATTTGATTTTCTTTTGTTTAATACTGTGTTAAATTATGTTGTTTAATGATTGTTGAATTAATAATCATTTTATTTATATCTACTAAAATAGATTACAATAAATAAATAATGTGTCTTATTTTAACCATTTTTTATTTGTAGGCAGCTACGTGTAAATATCAGACGGAAAACAATTTATGATTTATTTAAAAAAGTCTTAAATTTTATATTTGTCAAAATTAACAAAATTGAATTCACTGAAAGGTGAAAAAAAGAGAGGATGTAAAACGATTTATATATTGTTTCAGCGCTAAACAATATCTCTCGTTGGATCTGTGAGGAGGGGGGAAGGGGGGGGGGGGGGAGGAGGGGGAGAGAGAATAAAATCAGGGAATATTTGAATGTCTGGAGCCTAAACAAACAGGAATTTTATTGACAATAGAAACAGTGGATTAAGGTTTGGCAAAGAAAGGCAAGCCGACCCAAACACAGAGAAATATTTACTCGGGCTTCAAAACCATTGCAAAACCCATTGGTAAAAAAGACTTCTCTTGTGAAATAATTGCTGAAACAACCGTTTCTATAAAGACCTACCCCTCTCAGTGCTATTTTACTCTCTCCAATGGAACTTTAATCCATGAGAACTTCTAACTACCGAATTAATTCTAAATTATTTGGAAAAGTTAAAAAAAAAAAAGAAAAGGTTAAAACAAATAAATACAATCGGATATATTAAGGAAGTGGAATGATGAAACATACATAAGCAACCCTGACGGAGCGTTATTGTTAAAAGAATATTATAGTTCTTCAGTTCAACTTTGTTAACATAATCCACAAATCTCGGAACAACACTTTACTAACGCGAAATTATGTTTTCGTTTATAATTTTATTAGCTCAATTATCAAATTTTATAATTTTGTTCCTGAATAAAAATAGTCCTCCAATTATTATGATTTATGATTTTACAACCAGTATTGTAACATTTATTTTGTTTTAGGTCAGTCAATGGTTTATTTTTATTTTTTTGTAATGGTAATTTTTGTATCTTTCTTTAACTAAGATAAATTCAATACAGATAGGCCTTTTCTTTAGCTGAATCCTAAAGTCCAGTAAATATTAAACCCTCCCTCTCCCTGTATTTCTCTCTCTCTCTCTCACTCACTCTCTCTCTTTCTCTCTTTCTCTCTCTCTCTCTATTCCTTATCTTAAGCTCACCAATAAAACCATGAAGCCATGTGCTTGAATAAAACCGTGTGACGCAGTGCTCATCCAGACGGTGCCTTGAAGCCATCAGTTTTTCATTCATCTTATGGTTTACTTCTGGACATAATAGTGAACATTCAATTTCATATTATTTATCATTCATTCAATTTCATATCATTTATCATTCATTCAATTTCATATCATTCATAATTCATTCAATTTCATATCATTTATAATTCATTCAATAGTTTAATCATCAAGTTATAGTTGTTTACCACTAGTTCTCAACCATTCAGTGATTCAGTTCTTCTTGTGTCAACTAACTTTAAACCATATAGATAGAGTATAGAGGGATACACTCTGAAGAGACAACACTACCCGCTTCGACATGGATCTTCTATATAGGAATAATGAAAGGGCATTATAACTTAGCAAAATATAAAGAGCGCAGACTGTTGAAATTGATCTGGAGCTATCTGCAAGCTACTATTTACAAGCCATCCAAATTTCATAAAACTCAAAATCAGATGAGTAGTTATGAAGATATAGGTGTAAATAAATGTATGAAAGAGAAACAAATAGTAGCAGAAGGTTAAAAGATAGAGGTTTTTAAGATATGTTGGTTCGCAAAAATCAAGCAACAGACCGAAAGACAGAAACTATCTGAAACGTATTTCTGACTAGGAATATTTGAAATCGGGGACATAAAAAATATGTTGTTCTTCAGAACGATCACATAGCTTCCGTTACCATCGGTAAGCTCGGTAGCAAAAAATAGTAAATTGTAAATGGTGCACAAAATTAAAAGATATAAACAACACCATCATCTTTAAGAATATAAATACTTGTTTTAAAATAAGATTTACCTCCAGCGGGGAGAAAAAGTGAACTTTCCTCCCTAGTTTACAGGGAGGGAAGTTACTCATTACACCCTGTCGGGTTAAACAGGGTGTAATGAAAAATAAGGGAATCATGAACATTCATGATTCCCTCCAGTGTTGCCATAGATAAAGCACAAGAAAATAAGGTTGGTGCTAATACACATTTCATTTACTAACTTTTGTTTAATGTCGAAATCTATAATGTCATCTTCACACATCTCATGTAACCTCCACAGCGGTTGCCATAGTGATTCATCAGTAAAACAAACAAACAAGTTAACAGTGGAAACATAATTTCTAAATGTAGATTAACTAATCTATATTTATATACATCAGTTGTCAACACCATTCAATACACGACTCAGCTTCCAGCTGATTCTCCCATTTAATTTTAACATTGAAATTCAAATAATTATTATCTATAATTTAATTTTAACGTGATTAAACTTATTTAGAGAATTGTTAATATTATATCTAACTATATTTTTTAAAAAAATAAATATAAACCTATGTATTTTTTGTTGAATAACGTAATTTAAAATTAAAATCTTTCCATATTTTTTCCTCCCTTCTGGAGGTAAAATCTTGTACGTACCTTGGGAGTAAAGATCACTTGCACCCTCGCGATAATTAACGTGAACGTTATGGTTCCCTCGGCTTCGCCTCAGGAACCAACTTCATCGCTCAGGGTGCAATCACTTACTTTCCTCCCTTGGTGCGTAAATAACTATTATGATAACAATCGTTTCGCAAATGTTTACGAGAATAGTCAGGAAATTTGATCATTTCTAGTTTCAAGATACAAATAAAATCTATCATAAATTGAGAATTATTTTATAGTAACAATTTAGTCTATTTCATAGAATAAAATTTAGCAAAAGCCTAAATAAATATTTACCTTATTCTACATACATATTTTAGTTCATTCGTTGCAGTTTGTCTATGAATATTTGTTCACCCTTCACGGCATTTGTGTATTACGTTTGTATATTAATTATAGTTAATACTTCTAATTGTTGAAATTAAAGTGAAATACGTAAGTCGAGTAGTATGTTGTTATTAAGATAAAAAACGAGCAAATAATTATATTTACATGCCTATTACTTAATAAGTAGAGTGGGCATAAAATAATAGACTTTCTAGAAAGAATTTTGTTAAAACTACAATAAGTTTATTGCTTTTATATCAGTTTTCATAAATATGAATACTAAATAATAAAAATTGTCTACTATTTTCTACAATAAACCTCATACTTTATCGCACAAAGGCTTCACATTAATTGATTGTATTCACTATTGAACAAGGTTTTCAAAACAAACAAAAAGACAGGTAAGTCCCCAGTGTAAATAGTTTTTATCGGCTTTTCCTACATTTCTCACATCAAAGAACCAATAAAAAAAATCAAGTTTTTCCCTCCTCGTTTCCATTTTATTTCTCCACTAAGGGTCATTTAATTTCCTTCTTTATTACACCCAGTTTCCATATCAGTGTCGGCTTTGATTTAAGTTTTCCCTTCTTTTGTATATTGAAGCATAATCATCAATCCGGTTCCATTGCTTTCCAGCTCTTCTAAAGAAAGGGATGAATAGCTTCATCAGAATCATCAAAAAAAACTAACTCCAGCGAATTTCACGTTTTAGTGCAAATCTCCTCTCTTTTTATTTTCTTCTCATAACTACCTCTTCTTGGATGTAAAACAGGTATGAGGCAATAGAAAAAAAAACTTTTTTCGCCTCAACATCAAACGTAGATGGTTTAAATCTAAATCCCCCCCCTCCCCCCCCCCCCCCCGGTATATTCTGTTGAATGAAATATTCCCACAACTAAAAAAAAAGCAAAACTTCAAAACACAACCACCCCTCCTATTCATTTTGTTTAGAATATGATGAGAAAATATTCACATACACAGCTATATATTTTAACCGATTCAGATAATATCAAAAGTGTATGTACCAGTCATTTTAAACTCAAGGGAAAAAAATATATCAAACAGGACACTCTTATTTTATCATATTATAAGTCAAGCCGATTGTTGGAAATACTATTGTTTTGTTGTTTGCTATTATTTGTTGTTTATTATTTGAAATTTAATGAATAGAAAGGTAAAAGCAAAACAAAATATTTATTTCTTAAAGGTCCCCATACACGATCAAACATCATGTTTGCGCAAACATCAAACAGCCCCATACACGGTCAAAATGTTTGCGTAAACATTTTGACCGTGTATGGGGGCCTTAAGAGATCAATTGTAGCGAATATATAAAGTATATATATAGTATAAAATATATACACAATTTCCACAAAGGTCCAGAGTTGGGTGGGCTTCGTCGGGCCCCTGATGAGTTGGACGTGACGAAACGATGCAGGACATGGCGTAATGCCGAGTCAACATCTTTGTGACGTATATAGGTAGTCTAATGTTGGAACAGTTCCTATGTGTCACGCTAGCGTGGCACATCCCTTGGTGTCTCTCACTACACAAATTGTGTACCTTATTGCAGTGTGCAAATAACACGGTATTATATTGCTGATATATAATATATGTTTAAAGAAGTTCGTTAGTAGGTAATATTATAGCTTAATGGACAGTCAGATTTTATGATACAAGAAGAGAACTTAACTTATAATAACAGATTCCTAAACATTATATTCATTTAGACAGTGAGGCCACTTTTCCATAGTCCGCCGTCGCGCGCGACAGCGAAGTTTACCCCCCCCCCCCCCCCATGTCATTCCCCGTGTCATTCCGCTCAACACAGTCTATTTACTCTGAGAACCTCCCCTTTCTCCCCCCGAGGACCTCCCCCTAACCCCTCTTATCTCCTATCGCACTCTTACAAACAGTTAAGTATATATCACTCTCACTGAACTTGTTTGTTTACAAAACTTTTTTAATAATATAGATAGATATTTTATCGAAATTTATATTACATTTTATTTTTAAACTAAGATTATAGTCCAGTCGATAAGTAAAACTCATTGCAAAAGGTCGGGTATCCACAATTTTTGGATATGTTGAAGCAACATTGAAATTTAGTATACCTGTTCATTTTATTCGTGCTCGACTAAGTTCATTTGGGAATATTATCCGTCAAAGCGTCCACGTACAACCCTCTCGCAAACGTAATTATAACAAGGTTTTCTTCCCTGCAAACTTAGAATTTTACTTGTGGCGTTGGTCTTAACAACATATCCAAAAATTGCAGATACCCGACCTTTCGCAAGGAAGACTATTTTTTTGTACTTACTGACTGGACTGTTAGATACCCTATTTTTATTTTTAACCTAATACTATCAGCTAATTTCTGTTGAACTCAAAACATTTAGCGTACTTTTTTTTTTTTTTGTAAATTCACGTAACTAAAATATTTTTAAAAAGTACCAATTTATTTTTCTGCCTACTAAAATAAAACATTAATCTATTATATAATGTACAACTTTTAATAATAAAATATTAATTCAAATATAATTTTGTTTAAATAAAATACCCAGGTCTTCATGTCACGTTCATAAAAAAACTTAAATTTATTTGTATAAAATAACATTTTAGATGCTCCTAAAATAGGCTAAAAAGACGTAAAGTAAACTGCAAACATTTTTCCGGGGAAGGACCCCCCCCCCCCCCTTCAAAATTGGCTGGATCCGCCCTTGATAAGAAGTTAAAGTAATTTAAGAACAAAGAAAACCAGGCTGCTTAATTGTCTGTGATTATGCTAAGCCACATTACATCCCCTTCCCTCTTATTTTTTTTTATCTGTGCCCCCTCCTAAAAAAAATCCTGGGTGCGCCACTGACCCACCCTAAGAGTTTTTTCGTCTGGAACTGGGTCAAACATTTTTAGGAATACAAAATATTTTAGTAATAGTGAAAGGATCAATAATTAAACACATACAGAACAGAAGTATTATACATTTCTTCGAGTGTATACGACCAAGTTGTCGAACACCCGGTCAAAAATGAATACACATACATTTCATTTGAAATATAATAACACATAGATTCGCAAAAAGTGGTAATGGGAGTAAAAATATTTATAAAATTATATTACGCCCCGCAAATAGGGTTTAAATGTACTCACACTAGTTCTTGTAAACATCAAAACGACGTAAGTAATAGGCTAGAAGTAGTTAAGAGTTTAAGAGAACGAAATGGTTAAATACAATCGCATGCCTAGTAATTTAAAAAAAAAAAAAACCTGCTTGTCCTTACATTATTATAGATTTATATAATAAGAACCGTTTCGGTTTTATATTGAACTAATTCTAGCCCTTGAATAAGAATGGCAAATAGTTCTGGTCATGTCAGTTTGTTTAACCACTGGTATACAATAAAATTTACCACTAACAATTTCAGGGAAAACCAAAGACAGCAAATAAAAGTAAAACAAAGAAAAACTTTTATACCTTGAAACAAAAAACAACATTTAAATATTTCTTATTTCATGATTTTTTGATATAAAAAGAAATGAAACTGGAAAGAAAAAGTTGAACTAATAAATCAAAATATAATAGGGTGGTACAAATATTCCTGAGGACAGTTTTTTGTACTTTATTTTAAAAAAATATAAAAGCGTGTAAAAGAAGTGAATAATAATAACTTAAATTTTTAACTTAGTTCGATCAATCAAGTTTTTCTTAAAAAAATAAAACTTTTCATCGTGAAATATGCCGTTTCGAAAGAAAAAATTCTTTGTACCTAAAAACATTTTAAACTTCTTATGAATGACCAAAAGACCTTCTAATACTTTAATAGTTAACTATAGATAACCAGAATATTGCTTTTAAACGCTTCACAGAAAAAATTCAAGAGCCTTGTTTAAAATAAAATAAAACAGAATTCGAAATTTCTTGATTAAATAAATTATGTAAATACTTAATAAAATGTATCTTGAAAATATATATATATATATATATATATATTTTTTTTTTTTTTTTTTTTTTCACTTTATTGAGTAACACTACATTAAAAAAAATGTTATGTGTTAATGATACCTACATGTTTTTCGGACATTGAATTACTTGAGAGAGGTAGTATTCCATTGACTACTCCTTTCGGTATGAGGATTAAAGTTATGATGGCAATAATAATAATAAATAAATAATAAATAATAATATATATATGTGTGTGTGTGTGTGATTCAGAGTATTGTGCCGTATATTTAAGAATAGGGAAAATCAATTTAGCATTCAATCAAAATAACATATACTGTCTCTAATTCCCTGTTAGACATATTATCGTTATAACTCAATAACTTGGTCTTCCAGGGATATCATTATAATATCTAAAAATATCTCGAACTCTGCATATGCGTTTCCCGCTAACTTAATCTATTGTAGCAATCAAACTTTCATGTATTAAATGAGATGTAATGTATGTGTCTACATGCTGTTCAAACAATTTGCGTTACAAAGGCCGCTGTGCAAACATGTTGACTGTATATGATGTGTATTACGGTGTTCAATATCAATTTGAATTGAATTCAACATGTTCCAAATTATTTTCTACAATACCAATTTCTGTACAACAAATTAACATATTATTAACATAGCATATCAAATGAGGTTGTTTCAATGACATAATAAAGATTAAACTATTCATAAACTTCTTATTACGGTACTACAAAATCTGTCCACCAAATTCAAACAAATCATTTTACAATGACACTGAATTTCAATTCTATAAATCTTCTGCATTAACTAGATTTTCCCCCAGAAAAAGACATATGGATAAAAAAAAAATGTTACCATTATTTTTTTTTTTTTCAAATCAAATACTGTATAATTTTTGTATACATCAGTTTTGGAGAAATATTCCGTTTACGTTATTTCAGAGATTTTTGGGGGTAGCAACTCAAATTCATATAGCTACAAGTAATTTTTTGGATTTCACCTCTAGGTATGATTTTTCTGAACATGGTGTATGCCAAATTTCAAACTAAATCGACCCAGCAATCTAAACTCCACGCGTCTGCAGAGATTACAGACGACAACTTCAGACACACGTTTTTAAAAACCATTTTTGTAAAGTACATCCATCAAAATCACGTAACTGATTTTTTGCGCTATTACAATACTTCCTCTATATAGTATATAAGATACTTCGTACATAAAAAAAGTAAAACTAAATGTTAAAATAGGTAAGCTATAATATATTTGATGTAACAAAAAATTCTTACTTGTAGAATAAATTATAATTTTATTCAATCGTAATAATAATACAGCATTCATATAAAATTCACTGTAAGTATAAAATATGTATATAAATATTGTTTGTGTTTATAAATATATATCTTTCTCCGTTTTCTTCAGCATTCAATTCCGGTTCATTTTTATCTTCCGTATCATTTCATTTCTTTTCACGTGTTTCCTTTTTAGTTTTCTTTGTGTCCTTTTTCAGCTCGGGAATTCACTATCCATCTCCGTGGAATTTTCTTTAGGGCATCTATTCAACCATCGCTTTTTTAACCCATCTATCTTTTATACTTTTCAGCCACCTCGAGAGGTTCTTTTTTAGGTGTGTATTTGAGGGATGGAAAATCGAAATATAGCGTCATATATACATATATATTTTTCTTCCCTGGTCTTCCTCTTTCCTTCCTTCCTATCTTGGTTGCTATTTCTTTTGAAAGATCATGAACCTTTTTTTCCAACAGAGAAGGACCAAAAGACTGGCTTAGAAACATTTTTTTTTCAACACTATCAGATGACAAGTAACTTTGAAAAAGATAAGGGAATTTAAAATAACTTCAAAATCAGAATGTCCAAATTATTAAGTTAGCTGCTGTTGGTAAGCTGCGGTTGGCTTCATATTGGAGTAATAGGTCTTCCGGTGGTGGGCGCATCATAGTGGATGTTGTTTCAGATGTTTTGCCTCTAGCACTAGAGACGAAACGTCGGAAACAACATCCAATATAACGCGGTCACCACCGGAAGACCTAGAATTCCATTTCATATATTGATAACAAATAAGAACCATATATGTGTTTGACAGTCTAGTTCCACTTAAACCTTTCGCTAAATCTATTACGTTGAAATTTAGTACATATTTTCCTTTATGAAATAATATCAAATTAATAAATAGATGTAATATTAAAGAAAAGATTTTAGTATTTTAAAATAATAATCCACATCACAATAGTCTAAGAGGCTAGGGTCGATCAGACATTTTTACTACTAACGGGCGTCACTAAAATCAAGTAGCTAACCATTTACCTACCAAAGATGTAGGGTAAAAATCTGGTAGACTTCGGCAATTGTTCGGGTTAAGTTCATGAATGCGAAAGAGAAAACCAGACTAGTGTAAGACTATTGCAAATAGACTTCTATATAAACTAAAGTATACTCAAGGTACCCCATTCGTCAATCCACGGGTTCAACAGTATCCCAATATGTATGTTATAGCACACGTTGAATTCAGCACCTTTATAATTAAAAATGTTAATATGGTAGATGGGACCTAAAGACCCATATACCATATTAACACTTGATTTATAAAAAAAAAATCGTTGATTTTTATTTTTTATAATCATCTGGAGCATCGTTAGCAGTAAGTCGGTTTTGAATCATTAAGACTAAATTATAATAAAAAAAAACTTGACGAAGCCGCCTTACATTTAACATACAACGTTTGTGGGTTTTAAGTTAAAAATAAAATACAATCATTATTGCATTTTCAGAAGTATGACGCCAATTTCTCGTTAGAACTAATTTATTTACTTATCTTAAGGTCTATTAGAATAATTATTTCACTCACAAAACAAATTTCACAAGTATTTTATAATATTAAAGTTTGTTTTAAAACAATTATTTCAAGAGGTAACATTTTCACAAAGTTAATGTTTAAGATATGTAAAAGCGTCCTTCATATTGAAATAGTCTGGAACCGGGTACGAGGAGTCGCTGTATTTTTCTTAGCGAGTTGTTGATAACGTCTTATCTTTTCAATTTTTACAACATACTGAGCCCCAACTACTGAGTTTATCACACCGCTCAAAATATCAACTACTTCCCAACGTTATATATTTTCACCTCGACTCTTTTTTTAATGAATGAAAAAGGTAGATAAAAGGAGATAGGTGTCAAAAAGAATAATTATTATGTCTTTTTTCTTGTTGTTTTGTGATAAGCCGTAACATAACGGACACATTCTAGCAGGGATATTTATTGTTTTCAACTTTTTTATTCCATTAAACTTTTCTAAAATATTTCAGTTCATAAATAAATTATTCATAGTGAACTAACATCAACAAAAATGAGTTAAATTTTAAAACTGAATAACGTATACTTTGTCTAGTGTCTACATAATTTTTATCAATTATACAGTAAGAAGTACCAATGCACGATTTTAGGTTCTTCTTCCAATCAGCAGGTGTGCTCAATAAGTATTATTTTCGTCATGGGGTTTGGAACAATTTATCGCTCTTCAAACCTTCTAGACACAGCCAAAATAAACTCTCCTGGTCAGGATGAACAACGAATTTTTGGGAAGCTACAGTAAGGTATACACCTGATAATGAGATTCTCGCACTTATCTTTTTTTTACATATACTTTTTTTTAAATATAAAAAAAAACCAAAGCTAACACGCCGAAATCCCAGCATGTGTACCAGGATTTGGAATATGCTAAATTATATTAGTTATTAGTTATAATTATTATTAGCTTCAATCAAACACATTTCAACTGATTGTTGGAATGCATTTGATGCAGGATTTCAGTGGTTAACCTTATCAACTAACACTCATAGCATAAGACAGCTATATTCCAATCAATTACTGCACGCTATACATCGGTATCTCGCTGAGTTAGCTACATATGTATAAGTAGTTCTCACAGTTCTATATTTAGGATTGTGTATATTAGTTGGTATGATGTTAGTATAATTATTACACAAGCGACATACATATTTAATATTAGGTATTATATATACAAAAAGGTTATAAGGGCCGTGGTAATTGGTAGGCACTTCTTTAGATTGTTACTCCTCTTATAAAAAGAACAGAGGGGAGTAACAATCCAAAGAAGGTGTACGCTATGTCCTTGTTTAGACTGTTACTCCCATTATAAAAACAGAAGTTTGATATTCCTTTCTCCGCGAAAGTACATTGGACTAAACATCCCTTTGCCTTAATACTTATTCAAATCAAATCAAATCAAAATATAGATATGATTTGATTTACTTATTTAGTCGAAGTCGTTTATATTCTAAAAAAATCATAGGGGAGTAACAATCTATAGAAGTACCAATTGGTAATGCTGTAAAGGTGCTAAAACCCTTAAGAACGCATTTTAAGGTGCATACACCTTAAGAACCAAATTTAAGGTGCCTACTAGGTTCAAATCGGATCACTCAAAAACTTCCTAATTATTCATAACAAATAACGGACCTCATAAGTTATAAAATTACTTAACAAAAATTAAAAGTTTACCTCAATCTGAAGTTGTAATTATAAAAACTCAAAAATGAACAGGAATCATACCTGAAAAATAAAATAAAATAATTATAATAAAGCAAACATAAAAAATTAATAATTATACTTGTAGTATTCTGCTTAATGAATAAATGTGAACTATTCTTTATCAGACAACCATTAAAAAGCCAGAGGTAATGCTAATCTCTTAATATACAATTTAAGCTTTTATCCACCATTTTAAGGCCGGAATATTGTTTTTTAGTTGTTTTGACCTAAAATACGTAAATTAGCTATCTCTAAAACATTCATTCCTTAACCACATATATTTTAAAAAATAAACAAATTTAATTTTATTTCAAGTACATATAAAGTTTACATTATTTTTTTTTTAATGTAATTTTATTAGATATACTCCCATTTGTTAATTTTAAAATTATTATTTTAATTATTGAATTTTCTGAAGAATCAATCTCATGGGGGGGGGGGGGGGGGGGTTACCTTCCTTCATTGACTTGGGCCAGCCAATATCTAATTATGATAAATGAACTCTCAGAGTTAACATTGTCAGTTTATTGTTTAAACACAACGCAACTATTTAATATATACATCTAAAGAACAGATTCATATTAACTTTTCATATTGCCAAATGACCTGGCTAAAAAAAGAAATGCAGATTTAATTTTATAAAGCTACATTATGAATAGGCTAAATCCCATTCACCCTGATTAAAAGAGGAATGAACCTCTAATCTAATGAACCTCTAAATCTAAAATTGAAAATGTTAAATATAGGTTTATCTTTTTCTTTTTAGGGTTTTGTAGATACTTCTCAAAACCCTTATACCGAGGGTGATGTGTCCGTCCGTCCGTCGCTCTTTGGTTCCTAGGGCCCGAACCGTTTAAGCGAAAGTAATGAAATTTGAAAAACTGGTGCAACTTTTTGACCCAACCACAGGAAAAATATACAGAAGTTCAAAATTTAATATGCGCATGCGCAATTCGCAAAAATGTGGTAAACTCAAAAATTAATTTTTTTTTTAAAATTTCGAAATAATTCATGCTAATGCCTTATTGTGGGGCGATGAAAATTCCGGGAGTGCATAACAAATTTTCAAAAATTGCCAATTTTGGGCGCGAAAATTTTAAGTGCGCCCAATAATTTATTTTTTTAAAATTTTGAGTTGGGTATCAAATGAAAGCTGCTGAAAAGTAGGATACAAATATAAGTATGCTTTTTTAAATTTTGCATTCCTTATTGGGTAAAAAAATCAAAATATACCCCCAAAAAAATCCCCCCCAACCACTATATAACGGCTGGTTCTAAAATTTCGAAATAATTCATGCTAATTCCTTATTGTGGGGCGATGATATTTCCGGGAGTTCATTTCTAGTTTTTAAAAATTACCAATTTTGTGCACGACAATTTGAAGTGCGCCCAAAATTTTATTTTTTTTAAATTTTGAGTGGGGTATCAAATGAAAGCTGCTGAAGAGTAGGATACAAATATATATTTACTTTTTAAATTTTTCATTCTTTATTGGTTTTATAAGTCAAAATATGCCCCACTAAAATTCCCCCCCCCCAACACTATATAACGGCTGGTCCTAAAATTTCAAAATAATTCATGTCTACACCTTATGGTGGAGCGATGAAAATGTTCTGAAAAATGTAATTTATCTAGTCGTTATTACTGATGAAAAACATTGTGACCCCCCGGGGGATCGAACCCGGGACCCTTGAGATCGAAGAAAAAAATCATTATTTCATAACGGGTATGCTTCAACATCTACAAAACCCTAAAAAGTACTTGGACGCAAGTACTTCCCTGTGATTTTTTTTAACATTACGCAGAATAGGACCCAACTGAAAAATGTAAATTTCAACAAATCATTTACAAACAGTCATGGCTGTCTTAAATAAAGACAACTTTGAAAAAAGTTTTTATTTAATTTAAAACATAAAATACAGATACAAATTTCCCTTAATTATCCTATTAGTTTTAAGTTCTCTCTCTTTTTATTACGAACAAGAAACATTTATTAATTGCGCTAGAACGTCTTATTTCTGGTTATTTAAATTATATATGTGTGAAACAAATATAAATGTCTATGAATATAACAATAGTCAAGCTAAATATAACAGAGATTGCTTACATAACAATGATGTTGATTATTAAGGTGGGAGGCTTATAACTAACTGCCTTACAGTTTAAATTTTGTACGTCTACACAAGGTATAGCTAATTTTAGAAGAATTGGATTAAAGGGATTTAATCACCCATAAAGATTTGCGTCAACAACTCAAGACAAGATACTCAACACTCCCGGATACAGCTATAATAATAATAGCCTATAGCTTGACTTGATATAATTGCATTTAACCACTTCTAACTCAATATTCATAAATTATATTCTAAAAGTATTACAGTTGACTATTATGACAGAGGAAAAGTAATAATGTATGTGTTTTACAATTTAGAAGACTAGAATTAAATTGAGGAGATAAAAAATAATATATATTTATATTTTTAATGCAATTATCAATGGTAATGATAGTGATATTACTATTTTTAACCATTGAATAGACATTTCATTTAATTTTACATGAACATTTCATTTTAATTTAGCTGTGTTTATGAGGCATTATAAAGTAAAAGTTCTAAAATATTGTTTTTAAAAAGTTTCATATATATATATATATATATATATATATATATATATATATATATATATATATTAGCAATAAAGATACTGTTTGCACACTGCAATTACACTCACACAAATTATATATATATATATATATATATATATATATATATATATATATATATATATGAATAAATTCTCGACCGTAAATATAAACAGAAAACAAACAAAACTCAGGTTTCGGTCACAAAAATCGTCTTTATGTTACAATCCCGACGTTTCGGTTTTTACTTAAAACCTTCTTCAGGGGCCGTAAAACATCTAAACAACGACTCTGAGTCGTTGTTTAGATGTTTTACGGCCCCTGAAGGTTTTAAGTAAAAACCGAAACGTCGGGATTGTAACATAAAGACGATTTTTGTGACCGAAACCTGAGTTTTGTTTGTTTTCTGTATATATATATATATATATATATATATATATATATATATATATATATATATATATATATATATATATATTATCAAAACGTATATATAATATTATATCAATTAAAAATAATTAAGAAAAATCGGTCCGAGACAACTCAGACAAACTTTCTCATATATGAGTTTATAATTACTTAGCCCAGTGTTTCCATTTATTAGTTTTCAAATGTACATTTAAATATTATTGAACATTTCATCAAAATTTATCATAAAAATAACTTCTCCTGGTCGGGGAATCGAACCCGGGCTCTCTCCGTCCGCGTTTTAAGCTAATATCTCAGGAACTAGATTTTTCCCGGGAAAACGGCTTATATCGTTGGATTCGTATTCAAATGGACTACATTTTAGAATTTTTTAATCAAAATCGTCGGAACCGTTTTCGAGAAATAATTTTTTTTTCATGTTTTTTCAGAGTTTTTGGGGGGTAGCGCCCCCAAATTTAGAGCTAAAATTCATTTCTCGATTTCGCCTCGGGGTATGATTTTTCTGAACATGTATGCCAAATTTCGTCAAAATCGGCCCAGTAGTTTGGGCTCCAGGCGTCTGCACAGACGACAGACAGACGACAGACGACAGGGACCTCAAAACGTGTAAATCCATCAAAATCTCAAAATCGAATTTTCGCGCCATCACAATACTTTCTCTTTATATGAGAAAGTAAAAAATAAAATGCCTTGTCTTAATTAAATATGGCTCTAACATTGCTAAGCAACAAAAGGTGTTGAGCAGACTTCTATTTTAAATTGATGATGATAAATAATAATGATAATAATAATAAATAGGTTGTCGGATGAAGATCGTGTCTAAAAAAAGGACAAGTAAAACGATTATTATAGTGCTCCCGAAAATTAACAAGCAGTTAAATTTGATCAAAATCTAAAATTAAAAGTCTATTTTACATTGACAGAGGAAAAAATAATTCTGAAACTATTTTGACGAAAAAAGATTAAAAACTCAAAGAAGATTTTGAAGCTGATTATGAATTATGATAAGATGATAAAATTAACAGTATATGAAAGTATAAGAAAAAAGTGTCATAAAATTGTGTAAGAAAGCTAACAACTTCTAGGGACTTAAAATTATTTTATGCCAATTGCCAATATCGGTTTTAATTTACAATTTGTATTTAAAACCGATTAAATTAACACAATGAGTAAGAAATAACATATTCTTCAAAATATGAAATCATTTAATATGATAACGTTACAGCATATGTCCCACAAGACAACACTGAGGTAAAAAATCTGAAGTCTAATAACAAAAACGAAGGTTTAAGCAATGAGTCCAACTGCTTTTTGTCCTGGCAAATTAACTTTGTGCATTTCTTCTTCGTTGTTAGAAAGAAACTACCAGCTGTTATGCTATAGGAGGTTGTTTTTCTTATTTGGGAATTTGTCTTCTGATTCTAACAACAGTCTTTTATGATAACAAGACTAAGCAAAGAAGGAAGTTTTCCCTCCATAAATACAGTATGGGCCCAAGTCCAACTTCATAACTCTACCCCTCCGGTTAACTAGTTCGAGGATTAGAACCCCTAAGTTTGAATTGTTCCGGTCTTCGAGAAGTTTCCTATTCGGGAAGGAAACCGGGTATGGAACCGTAAATTCCAGGGGAATAAGAGCAAGCCTCGGCCGAAAAGGCAATCTAAGATAGCTGGACTCGAGCCAGGCAAGCACACTATTAAAAACAAAGAGGTCAATCAAGCCAGAGAAAAGGTCCTGGGTTAAATCAATATATATAAAAAAAAATAATCTTATACTAAAAGAAGAGTTCAACTTGAAAAAACAGAAAATAGTGGGGAGAAAAAGTAAAGTCTAAACTAATCAGGTGGGCTGGAAAACAAGTCCAGGTTGATTAGAGATGAAGAAATCTTAAAGGAGCAGCAGCACAAAGTAGACAGAGGATGCGAAACTTAAACCGACTTTCCAGAAAACCGATATCCAAGTATAAATCACCTCTTCTAAAGGACTAAGAACCAATCGGATTAGACTTTGCCAAAGTCTTCTCCACTCAAGTTAACTTGGGGGGAAAAATCTTAGCAGTTTTAAACCAACCAACACTCTTCTAACAACCATCATTATCGCCTTACAAAAACAACCTTCCTCTAACATACTGCTTCAAGATCATTGTTATCATATTATAGAATCAATATGTTGATATTGCTTACAACAGCAGTAA
The DNA here is from genome assembly GCA_951217055.1 of Gerris lacustris. Taxonomy (NCBI): domain Eukaryota; kingdom Metazoa; phylum Arthropoda; class Insecta; order Hemiptera; family Gerridae; genus Gerris; species Gerris lacustris. The sequence continues at coordinate 54,154,595 of OX578280.1, forward strand.
CATAAAAGTTATTGATCAAATAATGAAAAAGATTACTTTTAAATCTGTATAAATAACTAGTATAGATTAAGTTCCGTGAAATCATCAAAAGGTAAACCAATTTTATTTATAAAATTTAAAATAAATTTATGTATTTATCAATATTGAAGGCATGGAGTTCCGCCGACTTGCCGTACACAATTCTTCATAATTTAATAATAAAAATCTGTTTTACTATCCCATATGAATTAATTATTTCCAAGTTTAAACACAAGTACTCTTATAAGTAAGGTTAATATAATTTAAGGCAGGCATTTGAAAATTCTGATTCCTGCACAAACTGATTGAATTAATTCCCAGTACATGTAACTTGTAATTCAGTTTTCTGATTACAAGAACTAAGAGTAGACATGATGGAAGAGAGTTATGTATGAAACATTTGAACTTTGACAATTTTTTTTCTCTCAATTGCACAAATTAAAGGAAGGTAAAGGGAAAAAACCGGAGAGGGTATATGGATCCATGGGTTGGATCGATGCTGTAAAGGGGTGGTTGGAAGGTCAGGCTATCAGAGATTGAGTCACGCACCCCCAGCCTTGTTTCACTACTGACCCATCGACACGGCAGAACCAGGCCCCTGGTCCCTGGTGCCTCCACCATCCTCACATTCTCATCAATTGGATTGATTAGAGCTGGGGCCTGCCTGCTATCCGCTCTAAGGCACTCCAAGACTATCTGACGCCTTCCCAATATCTCACAGCTGCATCACTACTATACACAAGGATATATAGTTCAAATGAATGATGCTGGCTAACAACTTGAAGAAATTGTTCATGAGGTAAGTTAAATCAAATTTAAGAGCATTTGGTGGTTTAAAAAATTTGGATCCTCTCTTTTTACTTCCATGAAAAAGGAAGAATGGTGATACCCTCCAAAACGTGATTCCGAGATCTCTGTGAAGGAGGGGTCTTAAGAACCCGGGGATATCATTAAAATCCGTTTCATATACATATATGTCAGTGCGTATGTATGTATGTACGTATGTACATACATCATACATACGTTCGGACTTATGTGTCCTATAACGTTTGTATATATGAACAGAACATATATACATACGTTCGGCACTTACAACATCCTTATAACATCGCTTCAAGACATCGTATTGAGATCCGGTTTGCAACATTTTTTAGAACTTTTGTCGGACATCGCTCACGACGTTTCGGAGCTACAGTCACTTAAGCAAAAAATTGGTCTGTCGACGATAACTTCAGTAGGCATCATTTAATTTCAGTTTTCTTTGGGGTATATATGTGTCTTATATGGTAGATTGTATCTATACTTTTTGAGCACAATTAGACAAGCGGTTTGGGAGATATTGACATTTTATTGTTTTTTATAAAAAAAAAAATCCATCCAGTTGATCGTATCCAAACAATTCTTACGTTAAAATACACAGCTTGTAGACTACTTTTGAATGAATATTAGCATGATTACCAAATATCGAGTATAAGCACCAAAAAATGAAACGTAAAAGTATCATATTGAAATTTTGGTCAGTATCTGTGTACTTATATATTATAGCTGTTTGTACGATATAGTTTATACTGAGTTCTCTCTTGCTCACGTATTGACACCACAACATTTCATGGAAGTCATGTGAGGGATTTCCACACCGGTACTTATTCTACATTTAGCAAAGTAGACGTTATAAGAGAACAAGAAAGAAAGAAACGTTCAAATAAAAATCCAAGTGAAAAGCATTATACTCGTCTTCTTTTTTGTATCTTGTAAAAAAAAAGGACACACCGGAGTATAGTCAGAATCTTTAAAAATAGCTATAAAAATACAGGAATAACATATTGAAATAACATTATTTGTCACCATATTGATTAATCTACGACAATATATTTCTCACATCGGTTATTTTTAAGAACAGTTTTATTATTTTTGATTGCTCATTTAAATACAAATGATAACAATTTTAACCAGCAACAGTAGTAAGTTTCAAAACCTCCTTGAAAATTGAAAATAACAAATGTGTAGTTATCTTACTCTGATCACATTCATTTAAAATTTAAATTAAAATATGATAAAAAGTAAGAATATACCGTAGAATACTTCTTATCGTTAATGTGAAAAGAAAAAAAAAAAAGGAAATTATAATTTATGTTACCTAAGAATTACTTAAAATATGTCACGCAAAAAACGAGAGGCAGGTAGAAAGGGAATAACGAAAAGAATAAATCATTTGCATACATTAAAAAATGAAATGTAAGAAAATTTTCTGAGTAAGACGAAAGTCATTTGCGTAATGTGACCTGAAGAATGAATAATAATTATATTTTAACAGATGAAATGACAAGAAATGCAAACGAAAGAGAAACACGACAGGTAAATGATGTGGACTTAGAACTTGGTTTGAAATTTTACACTATGCTTCCATCATATTTTTAAAAAATTTATATACAAACAAAAATTTTCGAGAAAAATATAAATGTAAACTAAGAGAAAATGTGAAAGAAAAACTAATAGAAGAGATCTAAAAAAAAGTGAGATTAACTTTTTAAAGTAATAAACTAACCAAAAGTGTTGGGTCAAATGTAGCCGTGTGGTTACCGTACTTCATTATTCTACATCACTACCACACAACGATGTGTAGTTCAAATGAATGATGCTAGCTAAGAACTTAAAGAAAATGATCAGGATATAAATAAAATAAAATTTAAGTGTATTTAGGGGTTTCAAAAAAGGTTTGCTCCACTAAATCTGGTGTTTATTTTGATTATATAAATTCCAAAGATGTATGACATGTTTCATGTTTTAAACGTCCTGTATCTATGTTTTTCGGTCTGCCGTTCAACATTTTGCGATCCAATATCTTAAAAACAAATCATCTGAATTTAAAGAACTTTGGATGGTAGTCCATAATTAATTTCCCTGTTGATCCTCTGCACACTTTCAACATCGAATAAAAATGAATGTGATCGCACTGGGTATTGAATCAGGTATACTTTTTTATTAAAAACCTATGTTTCAAATTACTTATCCGATCTCAATAAAATTGATAGTTTGTTAAAAATAGACCCCCCCCCCCCCTCCCCGAAAAAAAGGCAAATAAATCTGCATACACATTTAATATTGAATAAAAATAAGTATAACCCAAATAGGAATCGAAACTGATCCAAACAAACTTTTAATTCCCTGTGGAAATGCATTTTAATTATTATTATTATTATTATTTATTTATCCTCGTATGACTGCATTATTTGATTTATTTATACTGATCATTCATTAAAAATAGACTGCCAATTGGTGTGGCACATAGCTTCCTCGCATTCTATCACGTACTTTATTGACTTAATGCTTTTACAAGCCATTATTGTTTAATTGTTTCCCCCGTTTTTTTAATGTGTCAAAATTATTTGATTTTCTACTTGAATTAAAGTATTAATTAAGCAAAATTTAAAGAGCGCAGACGGTTAAAATTAATCTAGGGTTATCTGCAGGCTACTTTCGATAAACTATAAAAGTTTCATACAAATCAGATAAGTACTTTTGAAGCTGTAGGTGTAAATAAATGTATGTTTGTGCGCATGTGGAAGACAAACAAATGAGGGCAAAAGGTTGAAACTTATATGGGACCAACAATGGGCTACTCGTGACCAACCAAATTTCGTTAATATTGGATGTGTAGTTTTTAAGGTATGTTGGTTCGCAAAAATTGAACGACAGACCGACAGACAGACACGGAACCAAAAATGTTCCCTCATGTCTGAAACGGATTTCTGTCTTGGAATTTTTGAAATCGGAGACCTAAACATTTTTCGTTCTTCAGAACGATCACATAGCTTCCGTTACCTTCGGTAAGCTCGGAAGCAATAGGTTATACAGTATAAATAAGTTATTTATACTGAGCATTCATTCAAAATAGGACGCGAGGAAGTTATGTGCCGCACACTATTTGGTAGCAAAAATCCCATTATTTAATTTAAATATATAGCTTAATTTAATGGGCAGTTAATGTAGTGTGAACATTTTATGTTAATAGCCTTTTTCAACTCACCGCGGTCTAGCTCTTAAATTTGTAATATACAGTTTAGTTCAATTGGCAAACACACGTGCAGTTGTGAGGCGACTCAAAACATAAATTGTGGTGAACAAAACATATATCTTACATATATTTTATTGTTTTAATCATATTAACTGTGGGAAGTGTGAGCTCTTACATATTTTTTATTGTTTTAATCATATTAACTGTGGGAAGTGTGAATATGATTGAAGTTAAGTCTTAGAGTGTAAGTTTAAAGCATGCATATTATGTTTGTATAATCATGAGGCCCCGTATTATTTTAAGTTTTGCACCTAGGGTTAAGCTCCTGTTTCCTTCCACACCCTTCTGATTCAAACGGCCCTTTTCGAGTCTCTAAAATCTTAAGGTCTTTCAACATCTAAACTTAACTACATACAGCTTAAGAGTTCTCCAAACTAAACTATCAACAACTTCGGATCTATTTGAATACATAATTTTAAATGTATTATGTTGTAGACAAGCATGATGTACCTCGACATATCATGCCAAAATTATAATATTTCGCTAATCTTTTTATTCCAGTAGACTAGCGCGTATATTTACTAACGACATTTCGAATTGAAACAGATGCTTTGAAAATCTCAAATATAATCTTATATTTAACTACTTAAATATAATAATATAAATAATAAGGTAAAATCGAACTTACGGCCAAGATTTAGAGCCACCTCTAACCACCCTTTAAGAAATTCCTCTGGCACGTACAATACGAATTAGCCAAGAATAATAATTAGGTAAATAATAATAAGGTTGTAAATTTACTTATCCAGTAAATTTAAATAACTTAAAAGTCACTTTCCGAAAGAATTAAAAAGTACAGTTTAATTTTAAAGTCTTACAGCTAAAACAATACTGAAGATATACACGAAGAATTTATATGACATAAAATGACGAAAGTGCGCACTTGAAACTTTAAAAGTATTTACATTAGAGCAAAATTAACTTAAAATACCTAAAATATTAAAAAGAAAACAATTTGAAATCAAATCCGAAACAATAAAACTAAATTTAACTGAGTAACTAAATTAAATGGTGAACTAAATTAATGGTGGTTTAAGTGGATTTAAAGTTAAGTTATAACCAGGCAATAACTATGTTAAAGACTGAGTTAAGATAACAAATAAACTTTAGATCAGCTGATACAACGACTACAATTTAAGGAAATACTAAATTCAGTTTAGCCAATTAGTCCATAAAAAAAGAAAAATATCTAAAGAGAGATTTACTTTTCAGAACTGATATTTAATCAAAACAAAATAAGATTAACCGACGTATAAAAGAAAAAAATCAAATCTAATAAATTAAGATTTACTTTCAATTTAAGAATCTAATCTTTAAACTATTAACATTAACATTTAATTATTAATTTCTCGATAATATGTTTAATTTTTATTAATATATATTCTATAATATTGTATTGTTATAAATTATGTATTCTTATCTTTAAGTAACTGAAATAATTATTTTTTAAAAGGAATAAGATGAAGATACCTAATCATTTGAACTATTATTACTAATTATATTATCCGATAATAATTACTTTTATATATTTTATAATCTTATTATTTTATCAAATTATTTTTATTGGTAATTGATGCGATAACAATAATTTGATTAAAATAATTTTGAAAAAACTGCAAATTGGTGTGGCACATAGCTTCCTCGCATTCTATCACGTACTTTATGGTTTAATGTATTTAAAAGCCATTATTGTCTACTTTGTTTAATTGTCTACCCCGTTTTGTAATGTGTCAAAGTTGTTTTGGTTTCTTACATGAATTTAAATGAGTTAAAGAGCGCAGACGGTTCATATTAAGCTGGGGATATCTCCGAGTTACTTTAGATAAACTATACAAGTTTCAAACAAATCAGATAGGTACTTTTGAAGCTATAGGGGTAAATTAATGATCAATTAATTAATTAATCAAACATTTACACAAAATGTTGTTTATCTTAGGAGGCCTTTGAATTGAAAGTTGATTGTACTTCAATAACCCCAAAGTCGTCAATAATTTTCCCTGTGGTATTCCAAGCTTAAAATAAACAGGTCAAGTGTGTGCTAGTCAGCACACACTAGACCGTAGGCCACACTGTATAGTTTAAGTAGTACCCTATTGATGGTGTTTTTTAAAATGCTAAAAAGCTTAGCTTAATAATTTTAACCCTTAAGTTTTTTTACCCTAATTTTTTTGAAAAATATTTTTTTTAAGTCGCTATATTTTTAACATATGTGGGCAGGTACAGGACGGACGGACAGACACACGTAGGAAAATATTTATAAGGGTCCTTGGTTTTGCCTACGGACCCCAAAAAATGCCAGCTTGCAAATAGTTGGAGGAATGTCGGAGCTTACATTATCCCATTAACGTAAACGAAATTATATACTTATTCATACATACTATGCTACGATGTTTACAATATTTTACCCTCACCAACAAGTTACTTGATTAAACTAAAGCATTTAAGAAAACCGCCAAAAACTACAACAAACAAGTAGAACTAATTTGAAAATGAGGTTGTAACTTTATCAAAATAAAAGTATTGTGAAAAGGAAAGCTGGTAAATATGCATGATTTGTTGTTATTTTCCTCTATTATTGCTTCCGAGCTTACCGAAGGTAACGGAAGCATTGTGTTCACTTTTGAGAAAGAAAAACTTTTATGCCTCCGATTTTAAAAATTCCAAGACAGAAATCCGTTTCAGACATCAGGGAACATTTTTGGTCTCGTGTCTGTCTGTCTGTCTGTCTGTCTGTCTGTCTGTCTGTCTGTCTGTCTGTCTGTCTGTCGGTCTGTGTGTCCGCGAATAATGAAACGTGCGACGATAACTTGAGTAAATGTCAACCGATTTTGATGAAATTTGGTACACATGTTCGTTTTACCAATGCCCAGGACGAGTTCGTTGGACAACGTTATCCGTTCAAGCGTTCACGAGCTACGCTCGCGTAAACGTGAACTTAAAATTTAAAATTGGAATTTTTGGTCGGGGAATAAATCTAACTTCACCTATTTAATGAGACAAACATTTTTTTCAAATACAATTTTTTAGTAAAACCAACTGCGACACCGCTATGAAGTCTTAAAGATCGCTAAAACTATTAATAGTTTTTACACAATAAGAAACAATAAAGTAATATAACAATAATTTTAACGTTGAAAAAAAAATGTAGTACAGATAGGATGCGAGGAAGCTATGTGCCACACTAATTGGCAGTCTATTTTTCTTATAAATGTATTTATTAATTTAAACTTTAAAAATTAAAAATACTTTAACATTTAAATTGGCGTAATTCTTCTTATGGAAAACCTTGAGTTGGGTTTTTTAGAAAGACTTGTATTGTCAGTATCGTCTAGAAGTAACCGTGCTTCAAGGAAGCGTGCAATAGAAACTAATATTCCGCAATCTCGCACCTCTATACTTTAGAAGTGTGATTGGGTTGCTTTGGACACGAATTGGAAGCGAGTGAGAACGAGAGAGGGGAAGAGAAAAAAAAATGAGATCCATCTGTCCCAAGTTTTCTGTTTCTCAAGGCTCAAGGTCGAGAAACGGAGAAGCCACGGCAACCGAGAGTAAGAGTGAGAATAATCGGGAAGAGGATGCGACCAAAACACAACAGAAAAAACCACCGACTTCAACAAGAACCCGAGATCCCTTCGAAAACACCCTGCACCAAAGCCGTCGACCAGAAAACCTGAGGTAGAAGAAAAAAAAAAAGAAATAGATAATAGCAAAAAAGTAGAAGAAAAAGAAGTTGTGGTCTGATGGTCTAAGATGGGTAAGACAACTTGAAGTGAAAGAACATCATGATGCAGATGGTTATAAGAAAGAAGAGAAGAGGAAACAAGAAGACAGTTTAAACTATTGAAGAGAGTCAGCATGTTTAAGAGTTAATTGGACTAGATAAAGGATAGAAGGGAATTATCAAAGGATAGGAAGATAAAGGAGGATAGATTCACTTGTTTGTTTCCCAGGCTTCACCTACAATTACACTGAGTTTCTCTCTCCTAGCAGTCACCCTATCCTATCTCCCCACCTTAATTCATTACCCACCCACTACAGGCTCATGGTGACGTCATCGGATACCGTCATCTCATCCAGCGCACGCTTATCAATGAAAACAGCTGCTGGACCCCCCCACTCTTCATTCTTACTCACTTCCACATTCTTTATATTAATGCCCATCTTTCTCTTCTCTCTTGATTTATTTACTACTTTTTCATAATCTCTTCAACGTATCTGGCTTTGTTAGAAGTCCACTTCATGCCTTTTTTTCCTAAATCTCTTACTAGAGATAGCGGACGAGTCGGTTATAAAAATAAAAAGAAGGCTTGTTTTCAGTGGATTTAACTCCTCTATATTGGATACTATTTTTAAGAGATTTTACAAGGAACCATATGGGAAAACAACTATTTTTAAATAGGTTTTATGCGAACCTTTATTTAAACACTACCCAAGCACACAAAGATTATGAAAACATATATTGCAGTTCAAAATTTGATAAGAAATAGCTGGAGTCAATCAATTTGGTCAAAAGTATACTCTTTTACTCCTAGTAAATTCATTAACTTAATAATAACTAATATCGTACTTGGATGAGTTAGTTCTTTCTTTACCAAGTTACATCCACGCTATTCCTGATCCCTAGGTCTTCAATAGACATTTCGACTACCGCTAATGCCGGTTCTAGTAGTAGAACAGGGATGATGAAGCGCTAGTTAGAACCTAGCAATTAGGCCACCAATTTGCGCCCTTTTTACTAACCCCATATGAAGTTTAGCAACTTCACACAACAATGTACCACCGAAGCAAATACGGTGTGATCAATAAAGAGGTAAATCTAAGTTCCTAGGATTCCCGAAATCGAAGTTCCTAGGGTTCCCGATGAAGGTCGATACCTTTATTCATAGATTGCAGAAAAAGTGACCCATTAAGACTTTTTAGTGACTTTACTCTTTTATTATTAACAAGATATGTATAAAAACTATTAAGATATTAGAATTAGTTATTTTGCTCATCTATTCGTGCAAGGTGAGATATTCAGGCAACCTGTTTGAGCGAGTGGTTCCCTTGAGAATACAAACTACGTAACATCAATAATTGATTCATTGAAAGTGCCCACAAACCTATCTTTTTGATTAATCATAGGAATCCACCAAGAGATAAATACTTAAGAGTTATTATTATTATTTAATTAGACATTAATAATTATTTCTCATATTAAAAATACCTTAAAATAATTTGATATTTGTAATTTTTATTATCAATTTGCACTACTTTAAAAATTGTATTAGGTAATAATAGACGTAGAAATAAATACACTATACCTCACTATAGTTTTATCATTTATCCACGTACACATTTTAAAAATTTACTTATTCATTAACTCTAAATTATTATGAAAGTTGAAATTAATAGTACATAATTTCAAAATAAATATTGAACTATATTTATAGATATTATGAGAATTAAAAAAAAAAAAAAACTTTGATTAATAGCTGACATACCTACTTTGACGCAGTTACAATCGCATTATTTTCTACATATACGATTATATAAATATATAATATAGAGATAAGTACGGTAGTTTTATTATTGACAGTATAGTGACGACTTAATTAATCTTATTCAGCTAGCTGAATTAAAAATATAATTAATATATAAATTTATCAAAAATAATAACACAGATTTAAAAATAAATAATATCTATCGTGATGGATAAAATTGCTAATAAAATAAAGATAATGTACATAGAATTTATTATATAAGTATACAAATAGATACCTTGTTTCCATTGAGATCTATTAAAAGCTTAAGTTAAAACTTTAACTGATAACGAAAAAATGTATGTTGATTTGGTAATGGTCCTCTCTTCTATAATAATTTTAAAGCGTCTATTTATAGTTGTCAATTTAAAGATGTGTTTATAATATAATAATTCTGGTTTTATGAGTATATAAGCAGGGATATTAATATATATATATATATATATATATATATATATATATATATATATATATATATATATATATATATATATATATATATATATATATATTAATATCTTTATATTTTTATTTTCTTTTTCTATATATATTAATATATATATATATAAATATATATATATATATATATATATATATATATATATATATATATATATATATATATATATATATATATATATAGAGAGAGAGAGAGAGAGAGAGAGAGAGACATGACATTTTCTAATTTTGTCGAAAAAACATTACTTAAATAAAAGCGATGTCACGTATTTGTTTTGCTTAAGATAATATCACACTCGTATATTATTCCTTTTTATTTATATTTTTTTTTTTTTTTTGCTAACTCTTTTCATGTTTTCCAAGAGTCAGTAGGAAAGACTAAGGTTGGAAGTTATACCAGTGTATCGTCGAGAGAAACTGAGTTTCATATAAGCAAGGCCTCAATTTAGACAGGCAAACATTCAGAGAGGGTTTTTTTTCACAGTCCTGGGTGAAATTAAAATGTCAACCCAGGCCTCTTTGTGACGGTTTACAAGGTGGAAATGTAATAGGGCGTTTGTTCAAGACCTAGGCGACAAGAACAAATTACATTGCTTCCTGTATTTTTATATTTTCTTATCTTTTTTTTTTTTTTTTTAAAAAAAGTCAGTTCAACATTACTTTGTAGTTTAACAGTAATAAGAAAACAAGAGTTATGAATAAAGTACTAATCTTCTTATGTAAAGACAAATAGTTTAATTAAATAAACACGGTAATCCTCATTTATCCTACAATGAGGATTTGTTTGTACAGAATGCAATGATGGAAACATGTAGTCTCTGGCACAAAAATCAAATCACAAACAATAATTTTTCAAATAAGATTTATTAACTGTAATAATCATGTATGTACGACTGTAAAGCAAATTATATTTAAATCTTGTAATGTCAAGATGATTTATTTCCGTTATTAGGTTAATAAATAGACACTATTAATGTTGAAATATGTAACACTATTATAATTTTTTTAGGTTTTATAAAAAAACAGAAAATTTTGTATACACTTTAATCACTTAACGGCTATTCGAAATTAGAAAAACAAAGGTTAAAAACACTCAAAATTAATGAAATATGTAACACGATTGACGAAAAAAGGATAAATAATTAACTCAATAACTTATATGATTCAAGGTAAATAAGATAATACGTTATGAATAGTCTTTTAGATTTTACATTCACATATACGTAGTATGTATATAGAAAGAATTTTGATGACAAAAAAAAAGAAATCGTTTTTGGGATACATCTACGCCACCCATACATTCCATCTCTAGTTTTACAAACCGATTTTCTTCTTACACCTATCATTACAATTATATTTTATGTACACGACATCAACATCATACATAAAATACCATACATTTTTTTCCCCCTTCTTTTTTAGCGGAAATATTTATTTCACATATTTTGTGATATTTTACATATTGTGGTGAGCGCTCCCAAAAAGCAAATATATATATATATATATATATATATATATATATATATATATATATATATATATATATATATATATATATATATATATATATGTTTAATTCCAAAGCAGCTTTCAGCCTTCAAAAGGCCATCATCAGGTCCTAAAAAAGTTACATTAATAAAAAGATTTAGTGAGAGACGAGTCTCCTTCGTGTCGGAGATCGAAGTGAGACTCCATAGATATCTAGTATAATTAGTTACTAGTTTGTGCTTTGTAGTAGCCAGTAAATCAATACATTTCCAGATTAATATGGTAAAGTTTCGATAAACTTTTTATATGGCAGCTAAATTCGATAAAATTCAAACAGCTAATATAAGTAGGTTGGAATAGATTACAAGATTTAATGAGACGAAGACCAAAAATTAGAAAATCATATTATATTAAAAAAAAATAAAAACATTCACACTAAAAAGGAAAACATATTTTTAACGCTATTATCATTTTTTCATTTGTTGATTGCGCGGCATAGTCACATAGTGACATACGCATATACTATGCATTGTTCATAGTAATGTGGCTGTTTAAAAAATATTTTTTCTCCTTTTTTTTAGTGTATGGTTTATAAAAGCGCGTCATATTTTTTTTGTTTCTTTTTAAACATAAAAATTATTTAAGGTTTGATTAGTAGCCAAAAATAGTGAGGATTTTTTCAATGTCTCTTCTCGTTCAGATTTTAATTTCATCATATTAAAACAGTATTGTTTACTTAATTTTAGTTTAATTATTTTAGTTTAATTAAACAGGACTAAATTAACGGTAATAAGAGTAAGTTGTTAAATAGTCTAACAAACGGTCTAGTGAAGAAATGCGAGTATCTTATTTTAAAAGGAAGATTTGAATAAGTAATATTGTTTTAATAAGATATAAAAGAGGGAAATAAGTTTTATGATGATAAGGTAACTCGTTAAAAGAATGCTTGAAATGCACTTGTGTTAAGAATAGATTGTGTTTGAGGAATAAGTTAACTTTGTGTTGAAGAAGAGAAATAAGTTAAGTCGGAGAGACAAAGTAAGTTTGTAGTGTAGGTTGATGGGGGGCTCTGCTAGAAGAGTCAGGGATAGCGGGCGAGCTAGAGAGGCCATTGCATCATATCGTAACAGCACTAATTCCACAGCGTATCTTCAATTTACTCACGGCTCTCAACAAGTAGCAGAAGCATCTCAACACACTTTTACTAGTTAAACAACAGGAAGCATTACCATCCACTTCATTTAACTTCTCTACTCCAGCTCAATCTAGAGCTTCTGGAAATGTGTTAAGACTATTTGGCCTGTTAGAACGGAGTACTTAGTTACTTCTTATAGTAGTGTTATATTATTTTTTTAAAAAAATGTTCTAACTAGTTAAATAATTTATTAGAACAACTGGTAACTTAGATAATATACGAGTAAAAAGGTCAAGTATCATTGATAAAGTAGGTTAAAGAGAGTACAATTACCGTTAGCGAGAAGAGAAATATTGTATTATATTATTTATTTCTACATTTGGATGGACAGAATATTAGGTCATTATATGGCGGGCAAATGAGCAATTTGAACACTCCTATTTCGACCATTAAATGTGTGGACAAGCCTCAACTCTCTAAGAATAGAAACCCAGATTATTATGAGGGTTTAGATATTGACTTAACTTATGGGAGTGCCTGGGAAAACTAATCTTTGAATGTAAACATATCTCCAAATTTACCACATTTGTACTTAAACCACAAACTATTTTATAGAGGTAGAAAAGAGTTTAGAATTATAAAAAAAAAAGCATAAAGCAAACGTCATCGTTTGAAACAAGTAAAGCAAACACGTCATCGGTTAAAATAAACCAAATGGCATATGTTAAATCAAAGTAAAGCAAATATCATCGATTGAATCAAACTAAAGTAATTGGGATGAATAGTCAATATTGATGAATTTTTCCTACTATATAGTAAATAACAATGGCTTAGTGAAACAACGGTACAAATTTAAAGGCTCTACGAAATAATAGTATAGAAAATAGATTCAAAAAAAAGAATAGTATAGAAAAAAGATTCAAAGGCCTTATGAAAAAGGAAAAATTAAAGGTTATATATTAAATGCGTTAATAGATATTTGTCAACACAAAAAAAATCATTAAATGAAACTAAATAAATCGTAATTTAATTACTCAAAACAAATATAAAGCTACAAGGCATCGGTTAAAAGGGAAAAAAATCATTAAGATATTTTATAATTATTTAATGTTATAAGAATTTTTTTTTGTTTTGACACATTATTGGGTAAACGTCCCCTCGCCATAATTTCGTTATATAGACTCTTCTCAAAATTCAAGCCAAATGCTCTAATTTTAGTAGATAAATTATTCAATGGGTAGTAATTTGATCTTTTATTAAATTGCTATAACAGTAATTGAATTATTAATATTTATTTATGACTTTATTTATGGGTTAATAATAAACGTTATAGGGTGTTATATTATTTTATTACAACCCTACAATTTACGGATCGATAGAACTAACTTGAATTTTTATAGAATATGATCATGATCTGAATTTTATATAAATGGAATATTAATCCTCCCCCCCCCCTCTTAAATGTAATGAAATATTTTTAATATAAAAGAGAAAAAAATATTAAGAGTTATAAGTTACCAAAACAATTTCGAGGAATTCTGTCCTTAGAATTTTTACAGCGTTTTTCTGTAAAGAAAAGGAAAATTAAGAGCGCAGGCGCAGACTGTAGGCGACATAAAATACCAGCGTGGTTCATTTATTATTTAAAGCAAGCTCGGGCCAGCTGTGGTAACATGTAGCAATATTAATAATTCAACATTTAGCCTAGAGCTTCCAGTGCAGTTTCAGCTTATATTACAACTGTATGTCTCTTAACTTATTAGGACCTCAGACCTTTTTACCTATTCTGTTTGTAATTTAGTTTAGAAAAAAAAACTCAAAACAAAAAATAAGAGAAAAATACTTTAATTGAATGTAAAAAAGTCAAAATGCAAAGAAACAAAAATGTATCATAATATTGGTAACGAGTTAATCATAGGTACTATAGGAAATAACATCAAAGAGATTTGTCTTTCATCCATATCCCTACTATTTAATGTAATACATACTAGCAATTTTGCTTTCATAAATAAAAAGTAAACCATGCGTTTTTACAATAAAAACATACACCTTTTTAACGTATTCACGTAATCAGTGTTACATGCCAGGTAGCGTGTAATGTGTAAAGTCGTAGTGTTATAAAAACTACATACATAAATGTACCTATTTTACCGCAATTTAAAGTATGTTTTATCAGATATGTCGTAGGCACACAAGGAGTAACATCAAGAATTAAGAATAATTTGTAAAGCAAAGAGCACTGCAAGAAACTGAAAAAAAGTTTCTTGAAGTTGAATTTGACGATCGTAAGAATTCTACAACCTAATTATTACCTTTCCTCACACAGTAAATGAAAATATAAATTGATTTAATAATAGATTAACATTAAACTAAATACAGTTATTAATTTAAGTTACTTTACTTACTGTCAAATCAAGTTATTTTAAGCTAACATATTAAATAAAAGATAACATTAATAACTAATGATGCATCTAAAGGGGATTAGGCTGAAGTATAGAGTAAAATGGAATCAATTAAGTCCATTATGAATTTTAAACTAATCTAATTAATGAACCATTAAAAACTATTAGAGGCTGCGCATAAGTACCTCGGTCCATTACCACTCCTCTTCATATCTATTAATGCTCGAACTGCACGTATATATATATATATATATATATATATATATATATATATATATATATATATATATATATATATATGTGTGTGTGTGTGTATGTGTGTGTGTACGTGCGTGTGAGTGTTATAAAATAGTTTAATATAGTTAACGTTTAAAAGAATAGATCAATTCAATTAGAAATAATATTCCAGAATATAAATAAAAAGTCTATCCGACACTGCACGGACTAAACTTACCCATTTATATAATTACTTGGACCTGTGTTTTCCATTTTTTAGGGTTTCGTTGGTAAAACCAAAAAAAAGAAACCCTTATAGTTCCGTTCCTGTGTCCGTCTGTCACTCTGTACGGTTCCAATAACTTTTGAACCAAAAAAGATAAAAACGTGAAACTTTCCAGTATAAAAGATCGTTTTGACGCGCACACAGGAAAAATATAGCGAACTCAATATTATCAGCTGTTCAAATTCAAAATGGCGGATATTTCACGTCGCGAAAAATAAATATTTTTTTCAAATTTTGAGTGGGGTATCGAATGAAAGGTATGGAAGAGTAGAATAGAAATATATATACCACTTAGGGATAGTGCTCAATTTTCAGCGCCATTTTGTCAAAAAACATCGAAAATTTGCGTGTCCCCCCCCCTAAAATCGTATTTCCGCTATTACTAAAAATATAGAAAAATATGCAAAATGTGTGGTCTGCTGGGCCATAGAAAAAATAAGATTAGCAATTTGATCTGATTTACTGGAAATCCAAGATGGCGGATAATTCATGTCACTCGAAAAAAAATATTTTTTTTAAATTTTGAGTGGGGTATCAAATAAAAGGTATTGAAGTGTAGAATAGAAATATATATACCACTTAGGGATAGTGCTCAATTTTCAGCGCCATTTTGTCAAAAAACATCGAAAATTTGCGTGTCCCCCCCCCTAAAATCGTATTTCCGCTATTACTAAAAATATAGAAAAATATGCAAAATGTGTGGTCTGCTGGGCCATAGAAAAAATAAGATTAGCAATTTGATCTGATTTACTGGAAATCCAAGATGGCGGATAATTCATGTCACTCGAAAAAAAATATTTTTTTTAAATTTTGAGTGGGGTATCAAATAAAAGGTATTGAAGAGTAGAATAGAAATATATATACCACTTAGGGATAGTGCTCAATTTTCAGCGCCATTTTGTCAAAAAACATCGAAAATTTGCGTGTCCCCCCCCCTAAAATCGTATTTCCGCTATTACTAAAAATATAGAAAAATATGCAAAATGTGTGGTCTGCTGGGCCATAGAAAAAATAAGATTAGCAATTTGATCTGATTTACTGGAAATCCAAGATGGCGGATAATTCATGTCACTCGAAAAAAAATATTTTTTTTAAATTTTGAGTGGGGTATCAAATAAAAGGTATTGAAGAGTAGAATAGAAATATATATACCACTTAGGGATAGTGCTCAATTTTCAGCGCCATTTTGTCAAAAAACATCGAAAATTTGCGTGTCCCCCCCCCTAAAATCGTATTTCCGCTATTACTAAAAATATAGAAAAATATGCAAAATGTGTGGTCTGCTGGGCCATAGAAAAAATAAGATTAGCAATTTGATCTGATTTACTGGAAATCCAAGATGGCGGATAATTCACGTCACTCGAGAAAAAATATTTTTTTAAAATTTTAAGTAGGGTATCAAATGAAAGGTATTGAAGAGTAGATTACAAATATATATACCACTTAGGGACAGTGTTTAATTTTCGGCGCCATTTTATCAAAAAAACTTTTCTCCCCCCCCCCCCCCTCCCGTCTAATTTTGTGTTCACAATACCAACGAAACCCTTTTTACGTGAGACTTCACGCCTTACCAATTTATATAATAATAATTTCATACATAGAAAGTACACTAAACCTGTGTTATTAGTTTTAACAGGGTTTCGTGGTTAAAATGAATTATTATCGAACACTTTAGTAAAAATATAATCCTAAATATAGACGGAGAATGGAACCCCGGTCTTCCACCTTTATCTGTTTATGGAAAAATTCTAGGGAAATAATTTCTATATTAAATGGACGACAAAGGTTTACTTGAAATAAAAATGTGATAAATGAACTAAACTAAGCTTTCAAAGAAGAAAATGTTTTCAGTGGATTTTCTTTTTTTTGGATAAGCAGGAATAAATGTTGTTAACGAAAAGATTGTATATTTTGAATCAAAATTTCTGAAAATGAAGGAAATATATGATTTGATGGAAGGAAGAAGTGAAAAGATAAAAAACATACATAACACCTATATTTTCGAAATAAATGTTTCTCTATGATGGAAGCTATGAAAAGGGCACGTCGGAAATGTCAGAAAAAGAATAAAGAATCGATATAAATTGTGAAAGTGTGAATGATTATAAAGATGTACAAGGATATGTTTGGTTGGAGTGAGAGAGGGAAGCCGTGAGTTATCATCAAACGTTTCGGGGGTGGGTTCTGTTTGCCCAAGGCAGGCGGGATGTTTGAACAGGGGCATGAGGCCAGATGAAAGATGGCAACCCATTGTCAGGGACAGACAGGTGCCCCGACACCCCAGGATAAAAAATAATAATGCGAGCTGCGAAAAAAAAGAGAGAAACGGGTAACATGTGAGCTAGGAAGCGATCTATCTCGTATGTGTGTCACCAGAAAGTCGCATCGATACTCGAGTTTGTAAGCCGTTACGCAATCGGTTTCGGGAACACTCAGTGTGTTCTAGATGAAATATCGAAGCCTACTGAGGATAGTCTCGTAAAAGAACTAATAAGAAGATAAGGAATTGAGAAAGGAATAGTTTTTTTCGGAGCTGTAATTCTGACCTCAAGTAGAAGCCAAGCAAAAGCTTCGGAGCGGACGAGAGGTTGAAGGGAGAGATGCCGCAAAACCGCAGTCTATAAAAGTCTTCTCCAAAGACTTCACGATGCATCTTCCGCTAACTATAGTCTTCTACGCCCTTGAAACAAACGGATACTGATAACGACATCATCAACTCAACACAAGGCAGGAGCTACTTCTAATGATAATCGCTTTCTTATCTACTATTAAAACATAGAGAATAGTTTAAGGGATCACCTTCACCTATAACTACTTTCCTTCTCCAAATTTATTTTCCTCGCAACATGATTAAAATATACAAATAGTTAATGTTATGAAAATATATGATATCATGGAAATATGTCAGTTAAGTAGTAACTATTGTGTTTCTACTTAATAAAACATTAATTATGTTAATCTTAAGAAATTAATAATTCAATGTACTAAATTTTTATAAAATCAGCTAAGCTCATTAACTTTCATAATCTAAATAAGGATTTCTCTTAAGTCTTATCAATTTATCTACTATCTATAATCTATAATATAAAATTAACGAAAACAAAAATAAAGAACTTAAATTTAAGCCTAAACGAACATAAAATACTTTTAAAAACTAATAAGTAGGAAAAGTTTGAAATAAAATAATATACATAGCGTATTTTTCAATATAATTTATCGTGTAAAATAGCTTGATATTGGAGGTTGATATAGATCAAATCAAATATATAGATCAAACTCCATTCTCGTTACCATTTTAATTGTTTCGAGGAAATCAGAAACGTAAGTTCAAGAGTTTCATAAAAAAAATCATAAGTGTTTGTTTTTCCAAACTAAAACAAACACCTCTAAATATAATCCCACTTAGTCAAATGTCATGTCACTTTGAATAATCTATTATAATTTCGTGAATTAATACGAAAACAATGTTGTACTTTCTAATGGATATTAATTGCTTCTGTCGTTCTACTATATTACATTAATCAACCCATTATCCTTATTGCATTTTCTAATTACTTCATGGCTTAAATTAATAAGTAATTTTAGAACTAAGTAGATATTATTCAAGTTATTGCTAATGTATAATGCATATGTAATTGTCCTCAGCGCTCATGAATTGTTCGCTACCAAGGAAAAACTAAAACAGGCAAACAATAGATGTAGAATTGAATCTACAAGGACATGGTTAAAATCTCCCGGGACAATTTAACTATTATAATATATATATATATATATATATATATATATATATATATATATATATATATATATATATATAGGGTCTCATCACATGACCTTCTACAACATTGCGGAACTGTCTTTGGGTGAAAAAATAAGTTGTGTTATGCATTTTTTCTTCCATACCTACCCACTTAATATATGCTATTTATTTTATATTTATAACTCAAATTATAATATGAATATACGAGTATTAATAATTTAATTACTTTATTAATATGTATTATTACATACGCTAATTACTAATATATACATATATATTACTAGGCAACATAAAAATAAGTAAATATTTGTTACAATACGTCATACGAGAAAAGCTTGTGAGAAGCAGTTTCCAATACTTAATAATATTAGATATGTTTAAGGAGATTTGAAAACGATTTTAAAACAGTCATGATTGAAAACCGCATGAAAACAGTACTTTCATACGTGTTCTTTTTAAGTTCAAGGTTAATAAGGTGTTAAATTGGAATCATATTTCATCATAAAAGAGTTTTCATTATACAAACACTTCCATTCTGAATTGAGTTTTCAAAACGTATATAATCCTCAGTAAAAGGTATTGTTTAGAAATTGTCTGTTTATTAACTAACATTGGAGCAGTATTTGAAAGCAGGTAATTGTTTTATCATGCTTATCCACTTGTTCTCCCACTTCCCTATTAAAGATTTGTCATGGGACAATTTAGATTGGGTGCGTCAGCGAACCATGTAGCCTCTGCTAATACTCGTATCTATTAAACAGTAGTTTTCCCCTCATGTGTAAGTGGACTATTCAAACTACCTTGTTACTAGCAACTAACTAACACAAGTACTACTAAATAAAACAATTTTTAACCATTCAAATATTCCACCGTGATCATGTAGTACTGAGCTTTAGGATCATACTGCAACAGATATGTAAAGCTGAACACCATGATAATACTTTATAAAACTAAATCAAACGTTTATTCATGTGAAAACGAATAACACTGTACAGCATGATGGTCTAATGCCTAGAATAAATCACGTTACTTCAAGGTTTATTTAGCAGTATACCGTTCTGCAAAAGTCAAGTTCTACATAATCAATCATAATATGTTCTAAATTAACGCGTTCATACAAGCTGATGGATGATTCTTAAGTAATCAGGGCCGTCCACGGGGGGGATGGATGGCGCAAGTTGCGCCATTGAAAAAAAAATTGGGGGGGAATTGAAAAAATTTGGGGGGGATTCGAAAAAAATTGGAAAAACCCAGTAATCACAGTTATAAAATGTTTACTAGTTTGCAGTAAGTCTCATACCTTTCGTAAGTTTTTGATGATAACTATAGAACTAATATATGTATTTTATAATCTTTAAAATATGCGAGCAATAATTATTGTAAGTAAGAAAAAAAGTTGGTTTCTAGGAGGTAGGTGTAATTCACAGAGTTAAACAGAAACCGGTTTCACAAGAGGGGGTTGTTTAGATAAACATTGACGTCTCGTCTCACTCTCTCTCCCTTCTCACCCTTATTTCAAAGCCAACTAAATGGGCTCTTGCCTGAGCGTCTCATTTTTTGGGTTTCGAGGTCTTCCTAGAAACCCTTACGCTTTTGGTAGTTCATCCGTCCGTCCGTCGTACCTTGGAGTCCCCCAAGATCCCGACATACTGAAGCTACAGATTTGAAAGTCAAACTTTTTTGTCCAAAAACAGAAATAAGAGTTAAACACTTAAAATTTCTGTGATCAGCTATCAATTGCGAATTGATCGCAATAATTTATATTTTTTGAAATATTTAGGTTAGGTATAATTTCATGGAATTAAAATTTAGATTACAAATATATATCGCGTTTCCAAAATGGTGGCCTTTTTACCCCCGAAAAAATTAAAACAAACCCAAAAAAATTCCCCACTACCCCATTAGGAGCGGTCCTAAAAATAAGGAAAAAATATACACCACTTTGGTCCTATGATATTTCCGGGAGTTGATATAAAAGAGTCAAATTTTAGAAATTTAAGGTGGGTATGGAGACCCAACATTTTTATTTCTTCAAAATTTGAAGTTGGGTATCATTTAAAGGTATTAAAATTTAGTTCACAAATATATATCGCTTTTCCAAAATAGCGGCCTTTTATTTTAAACCCCGAAAAAATATAACCCAACGCAAATAAATGCGCCCCCCCCCCCCCATCCCCCGCTACCCCAAGGAAACAAATACATTAATATACTAATCTGTGGTCCAATGATATTTCCGGGAGTTGATATAAACAATTCAAACTTTAAAATTTTTATTTAATTTTTATTGAGATCCAAAACTTTTGAATTTGTGATTTTATTCTACTTATTTATTTTTTCTATTTATGAATTTTTATGACCGAAGAAACCCTTTTAGTAACTTGCTGGCAGGTACTTGACGGGATTTTTATTTCAGACAACTTTACCTGCATTCTCACGTTATGAAAATTAATATCGGTCTAGTCTAGTCTTTGTCTTAGTATAGAAGCTTTTAGCGATCATCATTAGCCTGACAAAAGTACGTAGTGAGTGACCCGTGAGCCGTGGCGTGTTGAGAATTATTTTTGGGATATCATTCTTTTCAGTTTTTTTGGGGGGTGGTTAACTCAAATTTATAGCTAAAATTCATTTATTGATTTTGCATCGGGATTTGATTTTTATGAAAACTTATACCAAGGCCTATACTTACTAACTTTGTTTTTAAAACGAAATAATGTATCGAAAAAAAATCGTTTAAATATAAATGCTTAGAGCTTATGTGCAATACTTAAATATAAATTATATATCGCCTTCCAAAATGGGAATTTTACCTCTTTTTAGAAAAATAATGAAATAATGTGGGGTTAAGGGGAAACCACATTCTTCATAGGACCATATTGATCAAAGGGTCAATATGGACCTTTAGAAGGGTGGAATCTTTTTTTTTTATATTAAACTACGCCCTATGTACTTCAACTTTTACCTGTAAGATTTTTCTGAATTTTTCCTAGTTTAAAAGTTGTAGCCGTTTGATCCTCATATTCAATTTCACCTCAGAAATGCATAAAAGCTCTGTTTTAAGAGGTCTTATTTCAAAATTTTCCGGGGGAGGGCCCCCGGACTCCCCACCATAAATCCCCCCCTCCCCAATAATTAACTGCAGACGACGCCCATGACTAACAGTAAACTATGGTATTGCAGTAAGCATCAGCATATACATTTTCTAACGAATACGTTCTAAAACAAAAACAGTTGTTGTTACTTGGGCAAGGAAAATTTTTTGTTTATTCGTTGTACATTTTTTTTTTGTTTTTATGGGGTGCACACATTTTTGGGGGGGGGCTGCTTTGTTGAATAAGTAGTTCCCTTTTCTTGATACCATTACGAAAGCCCCCCCCCCCCCCCGGATACGCCACTGGGGGGTTGGTATGTTTTGGGGGGGAGTGCGCCATCATACTTGGGGGGGATGGACACCCCTGTAAGTAATCACAATAACAAGAATCTGAAATCTAATTATTTCATTCTATAGTGAATGAATAACCATGCGAAACTTCAGTTTTATGACGTAAAGTGCTAACAGATTAAAATAGATTTCAAGTTTGATCAAGTTAGCTAATGAGCTCCATCTAAATAAGTGCTATTAACGAACAATTCTTCTAAACTTAGCAGATTTTATTCTCACTAAATTGTCTATTAGTCTTGGAAGTATATAGTATGATCTTTATAGCATCTAATAATAATCTGTTTAATTCCGGAATCAAGTATAATTAATTTATTTCAGTTAAAATCTTTTATAGCACTCCACGAATCGAATGTCAAAAAGTTTGACAAATTTCAGCATACATTTATTTATGGAGGTATGCCCTTCTAGATGTGCATTGCATGACAAACAATATTTAAATTGATTCAAAAGTTAAAGTTTCTCGTTACTGTACAGACAAAAGACCACATATAGCTATATTATTTTTTTAAATTACTCATACATCCAATAAAATCCCTATAAAACACAATAATGTTGATTGATGGACTCAGAAAATATAATCAAAATACAAAAATGTTCTAAGTCGTAGTGAAACATGCTTCATGAGTCATCGACCATAAAAAAATGACTATTTGATAGACTTCATGTTGTAAGGTCATTAGCACATACTTTCACAATGACGAGTTTACAAGGCGCAATACCTATTTTATAAGGCAGCAACGGGGAAGTATCGACTTTAGAATCATGATCCCCTGGAAACGAGAAAGACTTGTTCTAACCTCAGGCCGACCAAGTACAAATTAATAAACCCTGCACACTTGTATTTTCAAGCCTGTAACAATAACAAGACTTCCGATTTAATTAATAATTGATTGATTTGATGAACGAAATAAAAAATTCTATTTATTCTTTCTTTTATTTTAGGAACAAGCAGGAATGGAATTTATACCAAACTCAATATGTTATACATTTAATTAAAAGGCCAAATGCAATTTGTTTTCAGATTAAACAAGGAGAAATAATAATAAAAATACTCTAAAATAAGTATATATATATATATATATATATATATATATATATATATATATATATATATATATATATATATATATATATATATGTGTATATATATATATATATATATATATATATATATATATATATATATATATATATATATATATATATATATATATATATATATATATATATGTATATATATATATATATATATATATATATATATATATATATATATATATATATATATATATATATATATATATATATATATATATATATATGTATATACTTATTTTCGAATATTTTTATTATTATTTCTATATATAAAATGTTATTGATAGTAATGTAATATTATTAGGAAAATATTTTCCAAGTTTGGACCACCTTTATTAAATTTCAAAAAATTGCATAACACACAATAAAATAAATTAAAGATTACTATAATTTATACTGTTTTTGTTCTTTTAAATATTTCCCTCTGATGAATAAATTTTGAATATGAATAACTTTTAAATTGATAAAACCCAAATAGTAAATTGTTTAAAAGTTACAGTAAATTGTTCTTTAAATAAGAAATAGGTCACTGAAAGATTTATTGTATTAAGAATCTCAATTAGACAGATAATAATACGGAATTAATTCAATCCAGCTATTTTTATTTTGTTATACTGAAAATAGTATAATCTGTGAAATGAGACGGAAATTTAGATGTCAGTAGCTCCAAAGCCTGTAAAGAATTACCTTTCTTATGGCAATTAATAAAAAGTTAAAAAAAAAAAACCTACTTTATCGTTGAAAGAAAAACTTCAAAAAAAAGAAGATTCACAAGGTATTATAAAATCATGAAAAAGAGTGTGACGTCATGCCTTGTCATTTATCTTGAAAACTGTATCAGACAAGCAGGTGGATGTAAACTCAAACGGTTACGTTTTTCTCTGCTTAAAAATAGACAGAGAAAATAGATCTGCCTGAGCACTTGGAAAAATTAATATCTGGTCATCCAAGTAAAAATAATGCAAAAAACATATTGATCAATATCGAAAGGATAAAAAGAGATTACTTGTCTTAAGAAAAACCTTTCTAAACATTTACCATGCCAAAGGAAAAATATCTAGATTTTTCATGGAAATATATTCTTTCAACCAAGATTTAAACAAATAAACGGACCCGTAAAAAGGAATATTAAGTATTTTCGGAATAAATTTTTAAGACTTTGTTCTAAAATATTTTGATAAAGTTATAAAATCTTTTATATATTATACCATATATTCATAACAATATAAAGATTCTTTAATGATATTATCTATTAAAAAATGTGGGATATAGGTATTTCTTAAAAAAAAGATCAACACTTCATTTCTCTTAAACATAAATAAAAATTATATTATTTACCTAGAAACAGATTTTTTTTAAAAAATGTAACTCTAATAGTGGAAAATCAAAATAGAATATTTGATCTCAAAAGCATTTTTTAAGTTAATATAGAAAAAATTATTAGTAATAGTAAATTTATTTATTTACGGGCCTCCATTTATAAATGGATTAAAAAAACATGGTTTTAGATATACTTTTTTTATATTAAACTATACTATTTTAATTTTTTTATGTAAACAATAGTTCACTGCTTTCGTGCTTACGGTAACTGAAGTATTGTAATCATTAATCATTTTGAAAAAAGAAAATTTGTGGGTCCATATTCATTTAACTTGTTGTAAACACTTGCGCGATTATTATACTGTTAGTTCACGTTTCCTATATAATAAGCTAGCAAATTCATATGAATAAACTAATCCGTTTCAGATATCAGGTGCAATTTTTGGTTTCGTGTCTGTCTGTCGAACTGTCATTCAACAATTTCGCGAACCTCCAATTTGAAAAACTATTCGACCGATTTGAATAAAATTTTTGTGGTAGGTCTAACCATCTAGTTAGGTTAAGACCTTCTTTTAACCTTAAAAACACCGATTGGGGTTTTCTTCCACATGCACACAAAGTTGTTTTTTTATCAACACTCAACACCTACAACTTTAAAAAAAACTCATCTGATAGACAGTCATCACATACCACAGATGGCCCCATATTAATTTTAACCGTCTCCGCTCATTAAATTTTGCTAAATTGATACTTTTATTCACGTGAAAAATCAAAACATTGTTGACAGATTTAAAATAAAGGGGGGAAAAGAAAATAAGTTAGACGGTAATGGGTTTTAAAATAGCATAACATCACTGAGCTATGTACTAATTGGCAGATTATTTTGTAGTAGGCCCAACTGATAATATTAAACTTATGCACAACCTAATTTGTGAGATAAATATGGTTTAAAGAAAATTTTTTTTTTGTAATAAATTTTTAAAGGTGAGCCTTAGGACAGGCGAATAAACTGGTCGTTAATGAGAAAAGTTTGTAATTTGAATTGTACGTTCATTTATAAACCTGCAGTTAAGCGTAACGCGTTAACAAGGTCTGTATAGGTGGTGGAACCAATTATAATTTTACCTTATTATAACTGACATCTCTTGCTCTCGAGAAAAATATGAACTTTATTTATCTTGCTACATTCTACTAAGCTGATATATATTTTTGTTAAACAAACTTCCTTATAATTTTAACTGTGTTCATTCAACTAAGTTATTTCAGCTATGTATAAAGGAAGCAAGAAGATTGAGAAAAGTAAAAGAGGAAAATATAGAATAAAATCAGAACAGAATAGACAAGAAGAGAAAGAAGTAAAGTTTTTTTCCCCCCTTTTCATGACTCCTAACAGAAAAACATGGACAATAGTCGTTGCTATGTGACAGTCTAATGACTTAAGAGTTTGTTTTGGTAACCCTTTTTTTTTATTTAGTTCAAAAAACTCATTTTTTCCCATGGAAGTCATTAGAAACAATTTAGGGATTTTTTTCTAAGAGGAAATGTCAAAAGTAAATAGGAAGGGTAAAAATAAAATATATGTATATATAAGTGATGCCTTCGACAGATTTCAACTTCGAAAATTGTTCGACATTTGAATAATCGATTATGACAAGTTATTTCAACGGAAAAAGAGTGCTAGGAGAATAAGAAGGAACTAATGGGCGTATATGATTACTCTCAAAAATAACTCCAAGCACATAACATTAGTACATAATAAGTTTGTTTTTACATATTTTATTTTAAAATTTGTAATATTGTAATTTGTAAGTTTGTTTGAAAGTTATTATTTGTTATAGTTTAAAAATTATTTTTCTATAGGGTACAATATTTTAGTAAGATGTTTTACCAAATTGACTAAGCAGATAACATAGAAAAATGTTTATAACACAAGTTGATCTTTTGATGCCAGAATATAACAAATGTAATATAACACATACTACTATTAGAATTATAACAGTAATATCACTATTAGGAATACCCTAGGTTCAAGCACCGATGCGTACCTGGTGAGTTCAAATCCTAAAAAGATTAGACACGATTCAAACTGAATTGCCCGATCTTTCGACCTGTAATAACCTAATGTTACGTTAATGGGGCAGTTTTAACAGTAAATCTATATGATGGCAACGGCAACTAATATCCGTATGTAACAAGTTTTGCCATCTTACGTTCACGTTTTTAAACCAAATTAACTAATTCAGTGTATAGAAGTGAGTATGCATCTACAAACTGTCACTGGTATTGGTATAAGTAAATTTAGAACGGAAAACACAGCAACAAATTCTTTGATATCTAACCGCTCAAACTTGCTACCGGCAGGTGGCAATACGTCAACAAATACATGTTAACAAACATTACTATTGTAATTTTACTATTGTGTAACTAATTTAAACAAATTAATTGTCTATCCCTTACCATCATTGTATGTTTCTTTTGCTATTTCATAACAAAACTAAATCAAATAATACCCGGTTGTTATTATTATATGGCTACTTGTCATTGTACCCGGGATTACGGTAATAACAAGGGAAATTGTCAGTTTGTGTTCTTTCTGTGTCGTGATATTGTGTATAAACTTTCACTGGATGGGAGGAGAGCTAGTATTGAAGCTATTTGACATGCTTCCCATAATCAATTAGATTGCTGTTTTTTCTTCCCTTCTTCTGGTCAGATTCCCGGTTTACGTGAAGGAAACTCTCTCAAGTGAAACTATACGGTTAATCTAATGTAAAAATAAATACAACACGGTTATTTTTTACGTAGGTACCCAATTGAAAATTTGAACTTTTATAAGAAAAATAGCAAAAAAAATCTTTGTTCACCAAAAAATAAAAATATAAATATAAATTTTAAGTAATTAACATTTCATCTTGAATATCTCAATATACATTATATTTCTGTTAAATATAAGCACACTACAAAATATTCGGATAAATTTAAATAAATAAAAATAAAAATATAAAAATAATCAAATAACAATCTTTTAATTTGAATTCATTTTTAGCCCGTAAGAAAAAGGGGATTTCCTGCCCTGTTGTGTGTCTGTAACGCACCTGATTTTCAAAAGAAACCAACACAAACATTGCAGCTACGTAATGTTAATAGCATGAACACAGAAAAATTATAGGGCAGCTCCAAAAAATCATCCTTAAGAAACTAGGGGTTGAAGTTATGGGGTTAAAACCTATTTTTAATGGAAATGTGTCATGTGGTGTGTTAAATGAAAGAGGAGAACGTCTTGGGCACAATTTTATATTTGATTTTGTTTTTTATAGCAATTCATCTTTGCTTCACCATATTTCCTTATAAATTGAATTTTTCGTGTCCCCACATCAAGTTTCTTTACAAATCAACAATTACATGGTCAAGAACCAAAAAAGGGTTGCTATGGAAATTTTCGCCTATTTTGTAGAATAAAATTTTCCCCCTCCCCCCTAAAAAAAAATCTTAAAAATTTAATACCACAGGGACAGATAAGCTAGAAGACACTTTGTAGTAGTTTCATTGCGCTTAGACAATAAAAATGCATATAAAGGCGTTTGTATCGTAGTCATTTTATTAAAAAATGTATTTTAAATTAAATTATAATTATTATTAACAATAGGAGATAGACAGATAAAAATAGACTCCAGCACCGGGACTCGAACCACGGGCCTCTATATTTCCAGTATAGTGCTCTTACCAACTGAGCTACACTGAAGAATAATTTCCTCAGTCAATAAAGAAACCTAGTCCCGAATTAAGACTCCTAGACTTGTGGAAAATTGAAAGCTTAATTCGGGACTAGGTTTCTTTATTGACAGAGGAAATTATTCTTCAGTGTAGCTCAGTTGGTAAGAGCGCTATACGGAAATATGGAGGCCCGCGGCTCGAGTCCCGGCGCTGGAGTCTATCTCCCATTGTTAATAATAATTATAATTTGATTTAAATTAAAACTTTCCTTAGTATGAATACTACCAAAAACTTAAAAATAAAAAATGTATAGCGGATTGAAACTATACTAATTTATATTCTATACATAAATTTTCAATGTTCATTATTATTATTATTATTATAGCCTGTGATCTTCATGCGTATTCTTTCCGTCCTCTTGTAGTTCAATGTTCATTAATTTATGTCAAATCAATAGTCGATTATGTACAGTACATTTTTTCCTGACTTAGTAGCTACATAATATTCCCTCTCCCACATCTGCGATATATTTCAAAAATTACATTGAGTCTCACTTAAATAATTACTTTTAAATGAATTAGTCTAAAGCTAAAGTAACCCATTTATTATGTAGGATTTTAACTAAAAAGAGTTACTTTAAATAATTTTAAAAAAATCTAATATACACTTTTCAATTCCTTCTATTTATGTTTATATAGCTATCCAACGATTTTAAATTTAATTTTATTATGATTCAGAACTTAGTAAACTCTCAGAAACTTAATTCTCGTTTTTTTAATACAACATTATGTTAAATAAATAGTATAATTTAAGAAAGTATACATTTCATACTTCAGTTATTTTAGATAGAAAGTAAAACTATCTTGTATTTTTTTGTATCATATTACAAAATAAAATTATCTACGAAGTTTATTTAAGAATTACATCTGGGTAACATTAGCGTTGTTTAAAAAATTATTTTCTAGAAGAATAAAATATTCGTAAAATTTCTCTCAAATATAATGCTCTTATATTTAACTAACACCTTTTCAATTTTATTTTATATATATATATATATATATATATATATATATATATATATATATATATATATATATATATATCAGCAGAATTGTGTTGTATATATATATATATATATATATATATATATATATATATATATATATATATATATATATATATATATATATATATATATATATATATTGCTTTTAACATAGCCACACTGTTTGTTTTATAGTGTTCAATGTTTCGTATTAATAAAAAAGCCAGCTGTACTCATATATATAATTCAATGAGAATTCAAATTATCTCTAGAGTTGGCAGAGTACTCACTAAATCATTAAAAAAAAAACTTACATAACGGATAACATGCTAGAGTAACATTTTGTTATTTAAAGAATTTATTGCACACTATATTAGAATTTATAAATATGTTTTTACTCTTTTATTATAAATAGGTTATAAAGCTGTTAAAAATAAATAAATTATCACAAATGATTTGTTTTTATGCGTTCATTTTTTTATATATTATATATATATATATATATATATATATATATATATATATATATATATATTAGTACATGTGTGTGTGTATGTAATACACTATTATAAAAGTGCATACAACTGAATTTAATGTGTGTATATTAACTCATAATTTAATTTTTTCTTTCTTAAAATATATTTTATGTAGATGTTTTGTTAGACTGACCGCTGTTCTAATTTTATTTATGGATAAACATGGTAGGAATAATAATAGGTCCAGTAAGATGCAAGCGGAAAACAAATAAAAATATGTGCTGTGTTTGTTTTTACATTTTAAAATTAGCTCAGATGTACATAAGAGGGGATTGGAATAGCGAGAGGTCTACGTCTTACTGCCGAGAACTTAAGTTTAAATATGAACGTTATCGAGACCGATAGTATCACTTACTATTGTCAGCAAAAATTGGGTGGGGGTGATCGGATTTTGATTATTCCTAGGGTGGGATAATGTTCACAGTGAAATTTTATAACATGGTTCACCAGGATAAATCAAAACAAGTTATCAAAAATACTAAAAAGAAAGGTTTAGAGCAAGTAGTAAAGTATATAATGTATATAAAGGGAGTGTGTGTTTAAAAAAGTTGGCATCATTTAAGGGGATTATTTCTTAGTTCTTTAATGAAAAAAATGTCCTACAAACAAATGTGCGGAAATGCATTTTTGTTCAAAATACTATGAATATGACACTGACTTTTTCTAATTTTGATATATTTTTTTATTTTATTTTAGATAAAGCAACTAAAAAGACAACTTTTGTTTGTCTCTTGAATTTTCGTCGTATCTTTTGCTTCGTCTTCGAGATAATTTTTGATAAGTTGCTTTGTTTCGAAACGACAGAGCAAAAACAAATATTTAACAATAATTATCAATATATGATTACCCAAAAAAATAATTACAAAAGCTGTTTAAAGTGACTACCTCCAACTAGGATGCTAGAATCCAATTTGCTCATTGACCAGCGAACTCTCTCAAATACACCATCAGGGTCGTTTCTAATTAAGTTACACCCAGCAATGATTCGATTTCTTAAATCCTCCACATTATCGCACCCATTGTATCTCTTGGAGACAATGCATTTCCGGACCTATGCTTATAGGTAAAACTATAGTATAATATAAACACACTAATACATATATATATATATATATATATATATATATATATATATATATATATATATATATATATATATATATTATATATACATAGGGAATAGACAGACATGGTGCATATATAGTAAAACCAACTGAAGTACTTGTTCCTCAAACAGAATATTTATGTTAGAACCTCTGGATGTCAAGAAAGCACTTAATATTTTACAACTTTTGTTTAAGAGCATTTTACGTCCAAGAAACACATGCTATATTTACGATAGATTTAATCAAAAAATCTTTCGATAGCGTAACTAATAGGATTAAATTACGTCGCCAACACATGCTGTCTATCAAGAATTGTTTTTTAGTATCATATAATTGTAAAAGATTTAATTTTTTTACTGATTTTTATTGTTATATACATTAAATGATGGTTATGAAGATGAGAAAGAAAGAAAGCAAAGCTATATTTACGTATTTTCATGAAAACCGAATTCATAAAAAGAAAAAAAAAACATAAAAGAGAGTGAATAAGTTTACTTAAGAGTTATTATTCTATTGAGAGGAGATTGACTCGGGGATCTATTATTGCTTCGGAATTGTGTCTAGCTTATTACCATATTGGATTTGGGTTGTGTAATCAAGTCTCTGTATTTGGTGAAAGGAGAGAGGGGGGTGAGGAAACAAATTAATTAAATATTACTCGAGGTAGAAAACGTTAAAATAGTCTGCAAGCTACAAACTACAAACAACAATCTACTGCAGTCCAATAACTATGTATTTAAAAACAAACGATGGGTGAAAAACAAGAACAAGACTAAATTACTTTAAAATAGAGATTAAATTTAAGAAAGAAATAACATTCGTGTAACAGTGTTTTGCTTTAATGGAGATTGTATTTTGTATTTATATTCAAGTTAAAAGCTGGCTCAAAGTAGTAATAATGTATTTATATTACATTTAAAATGAACAGAGGATAAAATGTATTTATATCTTGGATAAAGGGATAAATTAAAAGGTTTTAAACAATAGTTTTGTTAAATATTGTTTTAAAATAGTTTTTGAAGATTTTTAATAAATAACTTTTAAAGGTACTTCTTTAGATTGTTACTCTCCTATGCTTTTTTTTAGAATATATAAATGAATTTGACTACATAACTATTAAAACAAAGGAATGGTTAGTCTAATGTACTTTGGGACAAAGAAATATCACACTTCTGTTTTTATAAGGGGAGTAACAGTCTAAATAAGAACATTCCGTACACCTTCTTTAGATTGTTAACCCCTCTTGTTTTTTTTAAAGGGAGTCACAATCTGAAGAAGTGCCCTTTTTAACTTATAAATTGTCCGCCAATCAGGGTGGGACGTACCTTCCTCACTATTACTTGACGAATGGTCACATGAGTATGAAATAAATAACAATAACATTTTTGTTTTTTAAAAATAAATGTTACTTAAAAAAATTGAAATAAATTTTAAGCACGAGTGAGGTTGAAATTAATAACAGATCATTGACAAATCACATATAAGGCACTTCTTTAGATTGTTACTCCTCTTATAAAAAAACAGGGGAGTAACAATCTAAAGAAGGTACATGGAATGTTCTTATTTAGACTTTTACTCCCCTCATCAAAACAGAAGTGGAATATTTCTTTGTCCAATAGTAAATTGGAATAAACATCCTTTTTGTCTTAACTGTTATTTAATCAAAGTCATTGTTACTCTAAAACAACATAGGGGAGTAACAATCTAAAGAAGTACCACATATAAAATTCATTATTATCAAACAACAGTCAGATAGATTATTCATTATTATCAATCAACAGTCAGATAGATTATACAAAGTTATGACTTATTTGTATAATACGGAGGAATTGAGATCATTCATAAGATCGAGTAAAAACTTGGTGCAAATAATACCATTATACAAATTATACTAGTACTATTGATAAAATAAAAAAAGTAACATACCAAAAAAATAGAATCGTTGGTTTTCATTCATAAATATTATAAATCAAAAGAAAACAAATTGCCACATACCTGAAACAGAAATTCGTTCATTAAATTTAATATTGAAAAATGATTATTCCAACAAATAAACAACTAAACACAAGAATGAGAAAATTAAAGTTTCTTATAAAAAAAAAACAATGTTTTTAGAATAAAGTTTTTAAATAAGGTTTCCTTTTTTTTACTTAATTCTAAGTTAGTGTTAAATGATTGTTTAAAGTTTTTGACTTTGGCTAATTTTATCTTGTTAACTATTACTGGTAGTGGCTTTTAGAATGGAAATAGTAGTAATTGGAGTTGTAGGAATAGAGTGAGGTAAGAAAGACTCATAGTTGTTATTGTAGTTGGTGCTGTGGGTGGGTTTAGTGGCATGGTAAGGCATAGAGCCGTGTCCTTGGTCTAGCTAGGCTAGCGGAACTTTGTAAACCACGCTACTCGGCTCCTTTACCTAATCTTCCTTCTATCCGGCCCACAACACCAACGATACCGATAGTCATCCGATCCGATAGTTAAACATAGCCTTATCTAGCACTAACCATCTCCCTTTTGTTTAATTATTCAAACGTTTTATCTCCGGTGCAAAACAATAATTAAGTGTCCTAGATAGTTTTGTAAGACTGATTACAAAATTAAATGTTTAATAGGAAAAAGGTTTAAATAGTGATGGCTGTAATCATTTTCACAAAAAAAGGAACTATGAATTATTTTAATTAACTATGGATTAACGAATTTAAATATTGATAGTGACCTCATCGATAAAACATTCATTTGAAGATATTATATATACAACATTCGTACAAAATATATAAATATAAATAAATCGAATCACTTTCATAAAAAACATATTGGCAAAGGTATCGTAAATACTAAAAATACTTTAAAAAATACAAAATAAAACTCTACGAATATACTTGTTTAGTTGTAGTTTTCAAAGCTAAAAAGCAATTGTTTAGACCTGTTTCATCTTAGTAGAACTAGCTTATATGTTCAGTCATTAAGAATTTATATGTAGAATTTGTCACTAATAAGATATCAGAAATATATAGAAAATTATATAATATATATACATATTTACAAATTCGTATATATGTATTATTTATTATATTTGCAGTGATAAAGAAGCAAACATACGCTATATACTCTAAATCATGTTTAAAACGAAAAATGAAGTCTATATCACTATTACGTGATTAAATGTATATTAATGGCAACAAATTATTTTTGATCTTTGCCTCTTTTCTCTAGCTAAGTAACAGTAATGTGGCAGTAAAAACAAATGTTTTAAAAATACAAGCAAGCTTAGATAGTTTAAACAAACGAGGAAGTAAAAGTTATTTTTAAAATTCAATGAAGTTGTTTTGTTTTATAAGATAATAATAAGTGGCACTACAAAATCGCATTATGGCATCCTTGAATTACTTTATACTTCTATCACAATTGCAAATAATATAGGCTATAAAGTAACTACCTTCGAAATAAATATACCCTTCAAACTTATTTCGGAATCGAATTAAATAAATTCATAAAAGTAACATTTAGAAAAGTAACTTTAATAAAAATAAAAGGTTTTTTGTTTTCTCCGCTTTAGAAATACTAAAATGGATTTCAAGAGCAAAAAATATTATCTCTTTAATAATTTAATTTATTTGTGGTATTTTTTCAATCGAACTTTTAAATTTTATTGTTGGCCTGATAGGACGAAGTCTAATAAATGGTAGAGAGGGACCATCTTTCTTCGATTCTTGACCGATCCTATGTCTTTTTAATTATATTAAAAATGTAATAATAATTAACTTATAGCAAGTATAAAGGGAATTAATATCTTCGTTTTCTTTTATAAATTTTGTTGCAACAGAATCTAAGTAAATTTCATACTTAACAGTTGTTAACAACAAATTACTATATTTATTTTTATTTAAGAAAATAAATATCTTATTGATTAGATTTTTTTCTCGTGATTTTTGCCTGAATTTAATCTATTAATTATAAATTCTATATCAACTAGTTTCGGTCCAAATATATTTTTTAAATAAATTAAAATTATAACCTAAACTAAGGAAAGGTTATTTATTATTTGGGACAATTATATCAGATAAATTAATACACTATTTTTTTTTAAATAAGGTATAATATTCCTTTTTACAAATTATATTAGATTTGTCAAATAAATAAAATAATTTCACTAAAAGTATTCAATTTACCCAAGAACTTGAATATGAAAGCAAACTTAATTATTTAGGTGTGACAATAGTTAGAAATAGCGATGATACAAAGGGGTATGACAAAACGTGTAAAAATAGTGAATTCGTAAATTTGATATCTAATCATCCTTTTCCACAAACAAATAATGCAATGTCCAAAAATTATGTTTAGAGTCATTGAATATACTGATAAAAAATATTTAATTGAAAATAAATTATTTGACATATTTGAAATAAATTGTTAGCCAATTATTTCGTAATACATCATACATTTAAGGTTTGTCAAAACAGATTGATAGAAGAAAAAATATGATTGTCACGAATTATGTATAGGATTGAAACCAATGAATAAAATAGAAAAATCTTTCATAGTCCATGATGGTGAAGATGCTGGTTTTGTGTGTTATATTCCTTGTGGTGATTGTGAACAAAAACGTTGATTGTGTATATTAAATAATCAAGCCAAACTTTTAATAATAGACTAAAACAACGTGTTAAAAATACTATCCACTCCATTAAATTTGTAAATGCTAAAATAAGAAATAAGGAAAAAACAACTGTTTAAAAAGATAATACCAAGAAGCTTTCCTAGTTGCAAAAGAAAAATATACAATGATTTGTTTAGAACGACAAAAATAAATGTATATAAATATAATTAATAAAATAAAATTTGATAAATTTTATCAAAAATAAAAGTTTTTAGAAAAAAAAAAAAAATTTAAAATCAAAAGTCAAAAATAAAATGTTTGTATAACATTATACATAATGTTTATTGAATTTATTTATTTTAGTGGAGGTTCGTTAATTATAGATAAAACATTTATTATAAAATTAGGTTATTTATTTTATAAATATCTACTACATATTTTATGTATAGTGTTGAAAGTTTCTAGTCTAATGGGACACGGATGATCTGAGGATCATGTTTAATTATTTAAATTATAATGTGTAAATAAATTTTAAAGAAACGAAAAAGTGTTTTAGTTTTTGGATAATTTAGTTATAGCTTTATTAATGTAACACATTTTTTTTTATTTGAGGTTTTACGTTGCCCGTAATGGGCGAAATACAACCATATTTTAATAAACAACCAGTTTTTTGCTTGCTTTTCCCCCTCCTTTTTATGACCCAACAATTATAATTTTATATCCTTCTGGATTTTGTCGATGTTAACAGTAAATAATTTAAAGGAAGAACATTTAAGCCTTTGGCCTTTTAGCTTCTGTTATATTTTTTAGGCGGTATACTTTCAAAGAAATTCACTGTCAAATATCAATCTTCCTTAAAATACTTAAAAACTCTATTTTCTTTCAAATCCTTTCTCATAGTACATTAAAGGCAGTATTTTTCTACATTTGTATTCTTCTTAGATATTTTGAAATTTCATTGTTAAAAGTAGGATGCTATTATGCCTTATCGCATATAAATTTATTTATCTACGATTGATACGAAATATAAACATTATATCTCTGTTTAGATGCGTAGAAAGTGATTATTTACGTATTTGTATTTATTGCGCATGCGCGTCACATAGTTCTGAAGAATTCCTCTTCTTTACCACGCTAGCGCGGTAAAGAAGATGAATTCTTCAGCTTTACGCACGATTAGCGAGTTTGTTTACATTCAACAAAACTAATTTGCTATTCTTTTATTAAAGTAACTGTTTATATCGAGTTTTTAGTGAAAAACAATGAGTGAATCAAGATGTAGAGAATAATACTCCTCCAGAAATAATTTATTCGGCAAAAAATACAACTCAAGATTAATGCCATCTTTATCAAGAGAAGAGGTACGAACTGACATACAGCAAGTTTATTTTTTTCTCAATTTATTATTTAAATCTAACAATCGTAGATAAAGTTCGGTAAGCAACTCGTGCATTGCTCGTGTGGTTTTACTACCCTCGCTGTCGCTCGGGTGCAAACTCCACACTCACATGCAAAATGCTACTTTCCGCCCTCGACGCGTAATGCACTATTTTATTAGTTATAATAATACATCGTAATGTAACGTTGACATTTAAGCATACCTACATTGCCAAGTAGGAAATATTAGGTTAAGCTCATTTGTAGGACAATGTGGAGGGTAGCAAAGACGTCTGTTGAAGTACATGACCAATAATATTTCATGTTTATAGTATTAAAATATTCGAGAGTTAAAAAACTGGGTTTTCCCCCTTTACATGTACTAAAATATAAAAAATCTAAACAATTCTTCGATGCAAGAAACTGAAAACAAATGAAGCTACAAAACAAATAATCTTCTTCAATAACATTTCTATTACAAAGTCCCTTACTTAGTCAGAAAACTTACAAATAAAAAAAGAGTCTTTTCAACATCAAAACCAGGTTTATAGAAAAGTAGTAAAAAGAAATCATATGACACTTTATTTCAAAAGAAGAAATAGCTATACACGATTGTCTCCTGACTTAGACTCCATCTTGCAAACATCTTAAGGCTTTTTACACATGAAAGAATCTGTAGCCAATATAGGTTTAAAGCCTTTCTTTGTCTTCAAGAAGGGATAGTTGTATTCAAGCCTTATATTCCCTTCCTTCCTTAGTGAAAAAAAACTATGAGAATCTTTTCCTTTTTTATAGTTCAAAAAATCTAAAAGTGAGGACGAAGAAGTTTGGTTTCTTTCAAACGTTGTATTGGGTCCAACAACGAGGAATTTCTTGGCCCGTAGTTTTCAAGTGAAAAGAAGCGTCCTTTTTAAACAAGAATCATTTACAGGACTGGATGATTCAGTGTGAACGAGGTAAAAGCTACAGGATGGAAAGTGAAAATTGCTCCTAGCATGTCTTTCCACCAGGAAAAACGTTTCCTCTTATTATATTTTCTTTTGGATATTTGTATATAAATCGACCACATAGGGAAAATGAGTTATGTCATGTAATTTGAAGTTTGGAGCACCATGAAAATTGATAGAACATCAAATAAAAAGAAAATGTTTCTGCATCTTTAAACATTTTTATTTTATTTTCAGACCATTGAATTCTACTCATTCAGCTGAAGAATTTGATTTTCTTATTCCATTCCCTATCTCATACTTTAAGATTTTTGCATTATGACCTTTGCATAACTTAACTTTTTTTAAATGTTTATTACTTGAATAAAAGTATCAATTTAGCAATATTTAGAGTGGGCAGACAGATGACATTAATATGGAAAAAAAGCAGCATAAAATCGAAGCAGTACATTTAAAGTTATAGGTGTTAAGAGAAGAAAACGTTGTGTTTATGTAAAAGGGAAACCAATGAGCGCAAAATGACGAAACTTATACAGCCGGCAATGGACTTAAATTAAGATTTACCACTCAAATTTCATTAAAATTGTACGAGTATTTTCTAACATAGGTTCTAAAAATTGAACGACAGACCGACAGACACGCGACTAAAATGTTCCCTGATGTCTGAAACGGATTTTTGTATTGGAATTTTTGAAGACGGAAGTATAAAATGTTAGTCCTTTACGATCAATCAGTTTCCGTTATCTTCGGTAAGCTCGGAAGCAAAATTATAATCTCTTTGAATGTTTTGTGATAAGGGTCAGGGAAACTCGGTTAACTTGATAACACAGAATAAATTTGTCTTCCTCATATAATAAAGCTAGCGAGGAGGAAACTGCAAAGGCATACTTTATAAAGGCATAACTACAAATACAAACTTTAGATATATAAAATATGAGTAACACACTTAAAGAAAATTTGAACCAATCTACGATGTAAATATAAATAGGAACATTGGTTCAAATTTGAACTCCTTCTATTTTAGTTTTTAAATATCCCGCAATAAAAAGGCTCGTTCTATCTAAACCAATTTAGCTTCAGTAGTAGCACTAGGCTAAATCCCTAGGTCAAAGTTTTGGAGGTAATCTTTAAGTGACCCTTATACAAAAATATTTTTTTAAATTCCTCGTCACGACCACAACGTTTCATCACTGAGGTTTTAAGAGTATAAAAAAAAAATCATCTTGTGAGGTAAACATAGCTTTATAAATACTTCTTCAAGTATTTCCTTCCCTTCTTTCTCGAATTCGATTTCTTAAAAATTATACCGGTTTTCGTATTCTTCCAGAAAAATCTTTGAATAGTTTCGTTTCAAAAAACTTTTTAAAATGCTATAAAAATTAGAAAATGGAAACATTTTAAACTATAGGATGCAGTATGTTTATGTAATTAGGACGTTCAATGTGAATTAAGAGTTTAAGAGTCTACCAAATTATAATGGGTTCCACCATTAACTTTAACATCATTTGAATTAATGGTGAAATTTTAGTATAAATAATAATTAGCATGACAGGTAAACATATTAAAATTAATATTTATTCCTTAGTTTTTTTCATTTTTTGTAAAGAGGATAAGTAGTCATTAACTAAGTTAATTTGAAATGATTTATTTTCTGAAGCAAACAAATTACTAAATAAAAATAAAACAGACAACAAAATAAGGTAAGGTAAAAAAAAAAATCTTAAGAGGTAGTTAACAAAATGACAGGTTCAAAAGGTACAAGGTGAGAAAAAGGTACTTGTGT
This sequence comes from Gerris lacustris, assembly GCA_951217055.1. Lineage (NCBI taxonomy): Eukaryota > Metazoa > Arthropoda > Insecta > Hemiptera > Gerridae > Gerris > Gerris lacustris. The sequence continues at coordinate 54,194,912 of OX578280.1, forward strand.
TAAGGAAGATATATAGTAGTAGAAGATACAGGTAGGTCAGGTAGAAGAACAGGTTTTCTATTGGTTATTAAGAGAAAAGAAGAAGTATTGGTAGCAGGGGAGTCAGGTAGTGCTACTGGTGTTGTAGAGTGGTACTAAATGTAGTGTGCTGTAGTGCAGGGGAACCTTCTCTTGCCTTGTTAATAGGTGTCAGGTTTTATAATAGGGGCACGTGCCTCTAGTTCTACACCGCCTACATCCTACACTTGACCACTGTCTCTTGTCCTTATTGTAACGAGTGGTCTGCTTATAGGCTCATAGACATCTTAACTCAGAGGTCTCCACTTTAAATATACTATTAGCCATTTTAAGTGAGCATAAAGCAACAAGAAAAGAGCAAACTACTAAGTTTTTAGTTGACTGTTTTTTAAACAGTGCCGGAAGTTTTGCTTCTATTGTTAGCAACACCTTGTAGGGTGTTATCATTAACAACCTACATAACACGATTTTTTTAATTTCTTACTGTCAGTCAGTCATCTTACTGTCAGGCGCAAAGTATGTTGCATCATTAATCATTACTAGGTACAACTTTAGAGGTACTGGTAACTAGAAACCCTTACCAACAACGTTCGTAGGGACTTCAGGCGCCATAGGCGATTCCCCATAGTGTATTGAAACTAATGAGTTGATCGGGAAGTATAACTTGTGCGAACACGAGTGTGAAACATATTTCATTTCTTTGAAACGTAAGCTCAGATAATTGTTAATGTTAGATCATTTCATTTAAGAATCTCAAATTATAACTCTTTGATCCACTAATTCCCTGCAAAATTACTATTATTTATAATTTTGAATTTCCTAATTCGATCCTTAGTACATTACTATTCGGAAGCAAAATTTTGAGATTGAATTATTTTAATGTTTTCTATGAAAGACATAATTATTTAAAGCAAAATTTCACCAGGATATAATTGAAATTATTGCTCAAGAATATTTAGATTGTTTCAAGACCTCAAATAGCATATAACTACAAACAGAAGCGCAATTAATTCTAAAGGATTAAAAATTAGCAGAAAAAATTCCAAATAATATTTTAGAATTCTAAGGACCTCATAAAAACTCTCCATCAAAAATCTTTTATTGAAAGATAATTATTTTGTACTGCAAAATGCAACATTCAAAAATTATTTTAATCACATGTGCATTTATATGCATGTATTAATTATTAAAAATTAAAAGGTATCAGGTATCTATTCTTAAGGAGTGAACGTTTATTGTGTATACCTTTGAAAAATTCTCACGAGTACGTATAATATAATAATTTGCGATAATTTTTTGTACACTAATGCTAAAATTATTTTTAATAGTATTAGAATGATGTCAAATACTTCCGTTTTCTGTTATTATTAATATAAAAGAACAATAGTTAATAAAATATAATCCTCTAAAGAGATGGGCATCCCCAGTTATGATCACACCATAAAATAAGAAAAACCGAATGCGAAACCACAATAATAATGAATCAAACTGTTGCAATCGAAAGCCGTTTTGTTTTGTTTAATTTTTCTTGAATTCCGCATTCCGTTGATAATAAAAATAAATCAATAATAAAAAAAACCTAAAAACTAAAGGAAGCTCTACAATTTTTTAAGATAAAATCAAACCATTTTAACAATATATCAACGGAAAAACTCGGATTACGTGAACTGTTTCATAACTGGAATTACTTAAGAACAAACAATTTCAGTAAATATATATATATATATATATATATATATATATATATATATATATATATATATATATATATATATATATACATATAAATATAACTATGTATTATATTTTTTTTAAAAATTATCTGTTAAATTAAAAACTATTTTTACAAAGGGGTTTTCAAATATTTCTTCATAAGGTAGTCTACTAAAACAAATGTCTTTACTATTTTAAAATCCACTCATTGCTTATTATCGAAAAAGAAACACTAAACTTAGTACAAAAAAAAAAAAAATCTGGTATAAATACTTAAGTAACTTAAAATATAGAAAATAAAGTAACCTTAACTATTTTGTTTTCAACAAAACACTAGATACCTTGAACCAAATGCATTACTGAAGAAAGTTCAACATTTTTTAAAGCTTAACAACAACAACAAAAGGTATAAATGGACTACTTGTTATAAGTGGAAAATTAAATTAAAGACACCTTTATACGTTTTTTCGTTCTTAATGTGGTATTAAGAAAATATTACTTAATATTAATAATAATAAAAGAAAAAAATAGTATTTTTTTCAAGAGATATTATACTTGAATCATTTGCATTTCAATGTTTTCATAAATTAAATTATGTTTCATGTCATTAATTACAAATGTCACATTAGATACATTTCAACATAAGTTTAATAGGGATCAAAATTAATAATAATAAAAAAACAAACTGTGAATCAATATTTTCAGTAAGATAGTTAAATAATTCAAAAGACTAATATTGTGAAGATGTCTATCTGGCGTTACGCCAACTGTCTGATTACCCATGAAATGAATGCTCTTTCAAAGTAAAACAAATAAATCGTGAGTTTTGAGCCCACTTTATCGCAATAAGACATCCGTATTCAACGATTAGGATAATTTATTTCATAACTAATATTTCAAGTAATATTAACTGGCTTCCTCTTTTACCGCAAAAGAGAAAATTGAAGGAGAAAAAGAAAATGAAAAATAGGTATATATTTAATATAAATAAAATAATTGGATGTAATTAATTTAGGTTGAATAACACAGAAAAGCTTATTTTAGATTGATATTATAAATATATTAAAAAAAGACCCATCTCTGAGCCAAACAACATTGTCTTTAGTATTATTTTTTTATCCAATTTTAAAAGTTTATTTTTTATTTAATTGGATGTGTTTCTGATTTCTTTTTAAAACACACCTTTAGAAGGGGATTAGGAGATTTTTTTAGTCAAAGAGATATGAAAACATGTTATCTTGTATTTATGTTTCTGCAAAAAGATATTTTTGTTAAAAAAAAAATATTTTGGTTGGTTGACATGACTTTTATATAGAGAGTAGGTCAGATTTGTACGGTGATATATTATCTTTATAGCTGTGATATATTTTTAATTTTCAGGCGAGTTAATCAAAGGCTTGAGAAAAATCTTTATTTTGGGTGTTTTTGGAAGAAGTCGTGATATATGAGTAAAATAACCGGTTTCTGTCATGTTGGTTTAGTGGCTAATACATATGCATAAGAATTTAACGGAAAATTAATATTAAATAATAATTTTAAACAAATAATTGATTTTATATCACAGACCGATTCTTGATAAATTGTAGGCATTCTCACATTGAGTTTGATAAAAAATTAATTTCATTCATAATAATATTTAAGTCTCTTATAGAAGTTAATTTAAGGTACAAAAAATAACAGCTGGTTCTGGGTGTTCAAATATAATCCCGTTTTGCCACTGTCTTAGATAAAAATCAAAATTTAAAAGTTTCAGTTTTCCTAAAAAATTGCTTAAGTTAATAACCTTATTATGATTCTATTTTTATACGCCTTAGAGGGAAGATGGTCTTAGATAAATCAAATTCTGTAAACATTTTTAGGGAACATGTCTCTTTATAATATCGAACTCAGATTCATTTTGGTATTTAGGCTCTTGATTCACTATAGAAAACCTTATTACCCCATAATATAAAGAAGATAGATAATAGTACATTACGCGTCGAGTGCGGAAAGTAGCATTTTGCATGCGAGTGTGGAGTTTGCACCCGAGCGACAGCGAGGGTAGTAAAACCACACGAGCAATGCAAAATGCCGTTTTCGCACGAGTTGCGTACCGTACTTTATCTACGATTGTTAGATTTAAATAATAAATACAGAAACAAATAAACTTGCTGTATGTAAGTTCGTATCTCTCTCTTGATAAAGATGGCATTAATTCATTAGTTGTATTTTTTGCCGAATTAATTATTTCTGGAGGATTATTATTCTCCACATTTTCGTCAAAGTCACTTGATTCACTCATTGTTTTTCACTAAAAACTCGATATAAACAGTTACTTTAATAAAAGAACAGCAAATTAGTTTTGTTAAATGTAAACAAACTCGCTAATCGTGCGTAAAGCTGAAGAATTCCTCTTCTTTACCGCTCTAGCGTGGTAAAGAAGAGGAATTATTTAGAACTATGAGACGCGCATGCGCAATGAATACAAGTACGTAAATAATCACTTTCTACGCATCTAAACAAAGATATAATGTTTATATTTCGTATCAATCGTAGATAAAATAATAAATAAGACAGAATAAATAATTAATTAAAAATAAGTAGAATGAAATAAATCAAGCGAAATAACATGTTCTGTTCGAAGAATTTCCTTAAATTGGATTAATAAAGAAAAATGCAAATATATCCGTTTTAAATTTCTCCCAAGCGATAATAAATTATATCGTTATCAAGAAGAAGAGGTCGCAAAGGAGAGACAAGGGTATAGTAGGGAGTCGCGAAACAGATACCAGCTTACCCATGAATATTTAGACCTTCCAAAGCCCTCGGCTTGTGTAGGAGGCAAGGGCGAGCTTGTAACAAAAACATTTAAATAAATTCGGAAAAGGGGGCTCAGGAGAGAAAGATATAAATGCTGTAGAGCTGGCTGGGATAGAAACCCTAAGGATCCGACAACCTCAGAGAAGATACCCTTCGTCCTATCTACTACAACCGAACTAGCTCTCTTTGATAATTCACAATAGCACGAGACCAAGGTACAAAGTGTAAAATAAGGCGGGGAAATGTCTTACTTTTTAACACAATTTTAAGGTGAAATAAACTACAGGATCCAGAGAATTTATTCACTTTGCTTGATCAAATTACACGGTTGTAATATTATAATAAGATCTGAAAATAGTAAATAACTTAAAAGAGATTAAATATATAAATTTAATCCATAAAGAAGCACCTACTCTAATACCAATACAAGAGAGATTAGTTTAAATAAAATATAAAATTTAGTCCAATCTATATACTTATTTCACTCTAATTGATCGATCTATTTTACGGAAATTTATCACTTTGTGCAAAACTGAAATAATAAAGCAGAATTGTTTCGATTATTTTATTTATTCAGTAAGGATGTTGAGTAATCTAAAATCGTCGGAATAAAGTCTTCATTAAAATAGACAATAATTAAAATAGTTCTGAATTTTGCTTCTTAAATTGATCTCACTGAGAGTAATTTTAACAAAATCTTAAGAATAAGATGTAATTTTAAGAAATATCGAACTTGGTAATTAATAGCTATGACCAGACCTATTAAACAGTTTAGACCTATTAAACAAGAAGACGAAGTTCCTACGTCAAATGTTCAATGAAACCAGTAATAAGTGCTATTTACAATCAGAATATAAAAAACAGTAACACATCCAATTATACGTATATTTTAACAAAGAAAAATTTACCTAAAAATGAAGAAATGCATAGAAAAATAGACTGCCAATTGGTGTGGCACATAGCTTCCTCGCATCCTATCACGTACTGTATTGATTTTATACCATTACAAGCCATCTAATTTATCTAATTGTTTCCCCCGTTTTTTTTTAATCTGTCAAAATTATTTGGATTTTTTACATAAATTAAAGTATCAATTTTGCAAAAGTTAAAGAGTGCAGACGGTTTAAATTAATCTAGGGCTATCTGTGGACTACATACAGTAAACTATAAAAGTTTCATACAAATCAGATCAGTACTTTTGAAGCTATAGGTGTAAACAAATGTATGTTTGTGCGCAGGTGGAAAAGAAACAAATTAGCGCAGAAAGTTGAAACTTATATGGGACCAACAATGAGCTAATTATGACCTACCATCCAAATTTCATTAAAATCAGACGTGTAGTTTTTAAGATATGTTGGTTCGCATAAATTGAACGACAGACCGACAGACTGACAGACCGACGGACCGACAGACCGACAGACAGACACGGAACCAAAAATGTTCCCTGATGTCTGAAACGGATTTCTGTCTTGGAATTTTTGAAATCGGAGACCTAAAATATTTTCGTTCTTCAAAACGATCACATAGCTTCCGTTACCTTCGGTAAGCTCGGAAGCAAAATTTAAAGCATAGTAAAAATTATATGCTTAAGCAAAAAGCAAGCAATAGAAATATGACTTAAAAGAAGTAGCTAAAAAAACAACACAATAGACTACGTCTGGGATGACCTTATGTCGGTATAAATAGTTACAACAGACTAAATATATAAGGTAAATATATTTTGCATTATTAAACGGTTAAAATATGACGAATATTTAGACGTTACTACGCAATAGAAGTTATTCTGTACATTTTAAGTGTAGATGTCTTTATTATATTTGATGTTGACACGTTGGCATAAAACAAATCTTAATGATACTTTATTTTACAAATAATAGCGTCAAAAACTAAATATTTTTATTTTTATTTTAAGTGTAGGCGATAAGGGAGAAAGTCAAAAGCCTATTTTTTCTCATAAAGATAAGAAGTTTTGATAAAATAATAATTATAAATGTCACACATTTTTCTTTATTAGCTAAAACTTTTTTTTATTATTACTTGTCGTCTTATCGCGAGGTTTATTTTAACAAAAAAAAAAGAAATAAATACTCATTTTATTTACGACTAAAAGCTTATTAGAATTCGTTAAAACAATTGTAAATGTTTGTCAGATTTGCACAACATTTTCATATGTATGTTTTTCTTTTGGTAATTGTTTAGAAATGTATATATATTATCTCTTTTAGAAAATTAAAACAATGGTAAATATTATTTATCAAGAATATATGCTTATTTCGTTGTCAATTAAAGTAAACTTAAGGCTCTACCGCTCTTTGAGGTTAGAAAAATCATTAAAATGAAAATTTTATTGGTTCTAAGCAAGATATCAAAAACTAATCACAGGCTTCCTAATTTAAATTCTGCACAATTTGAGCCCTTTTTCAACTTCCTATGATAAATAGTACAGGCGCCATTTTAATACAACGAGTTTTATCGTTTTATCTTATAATAATAAAATATTGGGTCCCGCTGGTAAACCTTTATACCAGCGGGACCCAAACTTTTTCGACCGCGGCCTGGTACGAGATTTTAAAATTTTTCGCGACCCACCTTGAAAACAAAAATGTATGTGTATTTTCAAAAAAAAAAATTAAATCAAGTTATTTGTTTGTTTATTCACACTCAAAAATTTCATAATAATTATATAAGTAATTAAAAAATTAACAATATATTCATTTAAAACTTTAGTAAATGAAGTAAGCTTTGTTTCCACATATTTTGTCCTTAGTGCGAAGGATGATGTTTGTCATCACATAACAATCTCAAATTAGGAGGTAATGATTATTACCGTTAATTTTATTCTCAAATTAGGTTCGACATCCAATATGTTTGGTTACTTAGTTTTTAAGTAACGCACCAAGGTTGAGAACACAGCTTTACACGTATACGTAGTGACAAAAGGCATTAAAAATTGTATCGCTCTTTCGCATACGCTTGGATACGCCTTTTGACAGCGCAACCAAACATTAATTAGTGGTGCAGTTTCAAACAATTTTTTCAGATCGGTTGCGGATGAAATTTCAGTTACATTATATCAACTTCTTGTTCAATAAGATTTAACATTTCTTCCTTTTCAATTTCGACAGAAAAAGGATCTTTAATCCACATATTATTTGAAGGAATATCCGGAAAGCCGTCTTTCAAACTATTTATTAGGTTCGAAAGATGTTCTTGAATTGAAACAGTGTTTCTAGATGTAAATCTCCTTCATCATAGTTTACATGGGTTTCAATAAATGTATGTGATGTTTCAAAAGATTTAAAATTTCTTCATTAAATTAATGAAGAAATTCCATTTTTTTCTGAGATAGGTTTAAATAAAAATATTTATTGATAATAATTTCATTTTAAGTTTTATAATATAATACCGAATTTTTAACCGAAAACATTTTTTCCATGTTTTTCAATTTGTTTTCCCGACCCGGCAACATTTTTCTACGACCCGGTGCCGGGTCGCGACTCACACTTGGGGAAACGCTGATTTATACTATTCTTATACTAGTCATAGAATAACTACATGTACTAGTAGCGATATAAGAAACGAACGTAAAAGAAAAAAAGGGGGGAATTGAGCAAGTGTGGAAGTCTAGCAAAATATTTTACAATGTTCACGTTTCAAACAAACCCTGAACTAAAATTTATTAATTTCTTCCATCCTTATACCATTTACCCAATTTAAACACGATATCTTAAAACCCATTCTTCGTAAATAAAGAATTAGTAAAAATTAATAACCTCTTAAAGAAGAGCAATTGCTATTAACACCTATAAATCAATAGCGTGTCACCACAATTCGAGAATTAATGTTTCTTCATGTTAGCTAACTTGAGAACAACTCATTGGTTTGTGGTAAAATGTTTAACTATTAGTTGAGCTGATTAGATTACCAGATACCGTACGTAAAACAACACTGTATCTTATGAATCCATACATATCCACATGTGGACACCCTACTCTAATTCTATAGAACAGGCTACCAATCGATATTAAGCTGGAAGTCTTTTCACTAGATACAATTCAACCAGGTTAGACGTTAACTAAAACCTATTAATAAAAATCAAACGTGGCTTAGTACAATGTTTACCTGTATAAGAAGATCAGCTGATTACATTATATCAGCGGGGCCTATTTTAAATTGCTGACACGAGTGAATTACAAGTTATTCCTTGTCTTTTCTAGTCTGGACTTGCAAGAAAATGTTCATTTATGCCATCTTTCGATCCCACCTTGACTAAAAAGTTTAGATTATCATTTATATAACCGAGTAGTGTCGACGGCGACGATTCACCTCGTAATGATTTGTTATTGTTAAGGTAAGGCAACCACATAAATGTTTGTTTTGATTAGTTGGTTTTCAAATAGTAATATAAAAACTTATCTAAAAGATATAATAACTTACCTACATTCATTTACTTAATTTTACTTTTTTTCTAAATATAAAATGAAGCCCATATCATATTATATAATCTGTCTTACATAGTTAAACCTTACAAAAGTTTTGATTGTTAAATAAATATTCTAAATTTTCCATTTATTAGTTTTCGAGTTTTCTTATATAGGTAGGTACATTAAATTATTATTGAATATTTTATCAAAATGTATCATTAAAATAACATGCCTCTCTCCGTCCGCGTTTAAACCTTTTTTCTCAGGAACTAGATTTTTCCCAGGAAAACGTCTAATATTATTTACGACTCTATATTTTAGGTTAATCATAATCGTCAGAACCGTATTCGAGAAATAATTACTTATTCACGTTTTAGGGGGGGGGGGGTAGTCCTCCCAAATTTGAAGCTAAAATTAATTTATCATTCACCTCGTCGCCTCGGGGGTATGCTGGTTCTAAATATGCATGCAAATTTCGTCAAAATCGGCCGAGTGGTTTAGGCTTCACGCGTTGCAAAGACGACAGACGACAGACAGACATTTTTAAAAACCACTGTTTGGCATTCAGGGGACCTCAAAACGTGTAAATCCATCAAAATCGAATTTTCACGATACCTTCTCTTTGTATGAGAAAGTAAATAATTAAGTTACTCATCAGCGAGTATAAAACAGAAAGGAAAACTCAAAAGCTTTAATAATTATTTTTATTTGATTTATTATTGCGGTAAGTGTTAATATTACTTTAATATAATCCCATTTCCAACCATTTTTTGATTTTATTCCATTCCCTTTCATAATTTTTTTTTTTTTTTTTTTTTTTTTTAATAAATTAATTTCAATTTGAAAATAATTGTTTCCTCTTTTTTTTATATATAAAGCCAACATGGAGCAAATAGGAGGAGTATTATGATGGGAAGTGAGTCACTAGGATTAAATAGTTCCGTACAATGTGGAAATAATTGAACAAAATAAGTTGAGTGTCCGACCTTGGTCATATTCATGAATAGTTCGCATGTAGTAGCACGATACATGCATGATGCCATCTCGGCTTCGACTTAAATAACAATGAAACCAACTACCTTACAATTAAATAAACTATAATTATTCACTACCTTTTATTCAACAATAAAAAATATATGACTTTCAAAATTAAATTATATACTCTGCTGAATGACGCTAGTTAAAATATAATTATAATAAAAATAACAAAATAGATATTTATATTCTCTATTTGGATACCTAAAAAAACCAAATATTCATAAAATAGTTATGTTTGATGAGTATTCAGTATTCAAAATATAATAAATAGGATAATCAATAGCCATCCACGATATGTCATATGTTAAATATGTTATCCAACGGGCTTGATTTTATAATAATTAGAAAAAAAATTAAATTAAATTAATTAATTTAGATAAGTTATTCTATCTATTTTAAGGCCAAAAAATCAAAACAAACATTTATTCTTGTTGGAATAAATGTGGTTGCCTTAGCTTAGCAATTTTAAATAATTTCGAGGTGCGTCGTCGTCGAGTCGTCAGGACAGGGAAATATAATATAACAAAAAAAGTATGCTCGCTCAGCCAAATGATAATGATATCTTCTAAATATTAATTAAATGATATTACTAAAAGCGAGCATAGTCTAGCGTATAAGCGAAAGAATTTCATTTTATTGCTAAAGATTATGCAAAGAAATAAATAAAGAAATAACGATTATGCAAAGAAAGAAATAAAGAAATAACGATTAAAAAAAGCTTGCATCCAAAATTTAGCCGTCTCTAAATCTATTTCAACATTTTTTCGAACGTATTTCAATATTTGCTAAAGATCATTAACACACTTGATAAAAGTTGCCTTCAGTGGACGACCCAAGTTGCCCCTTTACTCAAGCCATTACAGTTTGAAAATCTGACAGCTCAGATTGGCCAACCTATGTGAGGAAAAAAATTAAACCACTAGGCGGTTATCTCAAGATTATCCAGTGATATTTTTGTTTGTCTAGTTGGCCCGTCCTACTACCCGCCAAAATCTCGAGCTCTAATTGGCTCCCATCCCGTATAATGACATGAGTATATAGTCAACCTTGTCGATCGGACAAAGGTGCCTACAGCAGAACTGGATGTAGTCGCTCATGTTTTAAAGCAAAATATCAATTTAATGAAACACGTTAAAAATAATTATCGTCGAAATTAGACACTATTATCTTTTAGCTACTAGTGTTAGAAGTTTAAAAAAAATGAGAAAATACTTTGTAAAAGGTAATTTTCTTGATAATCTCATAAATGAAATAAATTAGGTCGAAATGTACACATCAATTTCAAATTTATATAAATTAACAGTATGTCACTTTTAATGGGCAAAAATAAAAGTTTCAAAATGTGTATTAACAGATTGACTTATTCCATATACTTTTCCTTTAATCTTGTGTTTATATAAAAAATATATATAACTCATTAGGACTAATGGATTTTGAGGAGAAATAAAAAGTGTAATTTTTATTTTATATCATAGTAAATATATATATATATATATATATATATATATATATATATATATATATATATATATATATATATATATATATATATATTGCTATGATATAAAATAAAAATTAACAGCAATAACCATTAGCTCATGAATATCCTTCCTAGTTTTACAAATTTTGATATAAAAATAATGTTATTTTTTCCGTCTTATAACTGGACGAAAGCCAAATCATTAGCCATAAAGAAAGAATATAATATAAAGAGATGTGAGGATTTGTTACAGTGGAAATAAAATAGCTTGAGATAATGTTGTGAACACAAGTTGAACGTTCTCAACCATAGGTTTCATATTTTACTGTTTAATATCCCCAGCAAAAATAATATCAGATTTTTAAACAATCTATTTCATTTAAAAAAAATGTTCTAGATACATAATCCTATGTGTATTATAGTTTTATGATCTTAACTAAATTACATTTCTCTGTTTTCGGCTCTCTTTTACTATTTAAATAGTAAAATGTTACTATTTAACAGTAGTATTATGTTAAATAGTATTATGTCAATAGTATTATGTTCTGATTCGTGACGATATTCCACTGATAAAAATTAAAAATTATTGGTTGAAATCAATTTTAAACGGCCAATTAATCTTAATAATTCAAACATAACACTAATCTAGGAAAATAATTAATTTAAGGAATGAGCTAAAATTATTCACCCTTAATTTCATACTTCAAAATCGGACGAGTAGTTTTTAAGATATGGTGGACCGACAGACAGAACCAAAAATGGTCCCTGTCCTCTAAAACGGATTTCTGCCTTGGAATTTTTGAAATCGGAGACAAAACATTTTCGTTCTTTAGAACGATCATATAGCCTCCGTTACTTTCTGTTATTTTATAATTATTATTTCTAATAAATGTCATTATTGTCTAATCTGAATAATATATTTTATACGTCAGAACAGAATCCTTATTATTTTCTAGGAAAAGCTTATGCTACTTCAATGGTAAATAGTATTAGATATATTTGAATATGTAATTAATTTATAAATGTTTAATTACTTTTCTAACTCCACCAAGTTAAGATTAAATGAAATTAATAATTTATTATTATGAATATAATAATCACTTTCATTATAATATAAAATATAATACATCCCTTTTTGAAAATGCTTTGAATAAATTTCAGGATTATACTGAGGTAAATTGAAAAGGTAGAGGCTTTTGCAGGCATATTCAAAGCAAATACCCTGGTTTTCCGAAGAATCAATGAATAGCCAGAATTAATTAGAATCTAAAAATAAAATAAATTCGTATTGCGTTTGTTGGGAAAGGTTTATTGGGAGGAAAAAAGAAGAAACCTTTTTCGGGGTTTTTAGGTTCCGGTAACACTCCTGATAAAAAATAAAAAAATTGTTCTGATTCGAAACAATTCTAGTTAATGAAGACTAGAAATGAAAGCGAAAAAAAGGTTTTTTGAATTTTCGTTTAAAAGGATATTTTTCGAATTACGAGTTTCGCAGTGAAACTTTCCGTGAAAAACCTTGATAGCCTCGGAGTGTTCGAGTATCGGAGTTAAACCCCAAGCGGCTTTTAGAAAACTTTTGTCCGCAGTCAAGCAGACCGTGTGATTTAATGCTTACCGGAAAAACGGGTTGGAAGCACCAAACGGAAAGAGAAAGGGCTATCCAACTCAACTAATTTTAAAGAGTAAATGAGTGGGGTTCTAAAGAGGAGTGGGGAATTAGTCTGGGGCAAGGTTTCCAAAGGGTGGAATCTGGGATTTTCGGGGGTCGAGAGGGGCCATCTGTATCAGGAGGGTAGGAGAGAACAGGAGGTCGGACCTTGCTCCTAAACTTGGGAATAATACAGAGATCTGGTCAACCCAGCTAACCAATACCCATACTCCTTACAACTAAACTTTACATTTTACCAACTGTCAAAAACTAATATTTAATATAAAAAAATAGTAGAATGGAAAAACAATACGGATTTGGGAGCCCACGAGCAAGCACTGGTAATAGGAGGTCGAAAGGGAGTAGGAGCTCAAACCTACGTACGAAAATTGAGGTCGGAAAATGCAATCACAAGATTTAATACAAACTCTCAACTTCTTATTCACACTTCAAAAAAATTGAAAACTCTGATATGAATGTGGAATTCAATTTTTAAGTAATAGAATAGAAAATAAAAGGTATGTATATGAAATATTCGGAATAAATAATTAGGAATAATCCCTCAACTGCAAGCCATTTAACAAAACAGGGTTTGACCACTTAAAACGAGGAAGTGATAGAACTGAATAATAACTAATATATATACATACAAACTAATATATTTTTAGTTAGACCGTAGTAATAACAAAAAATAATTGCTATTATAGCTGACCAATAATAAACTGGTAAAGTTTATTGTTTTATGTAAACTGGTTTAAGTTTATTGTTTTATGTAAACTGGTAAAGTTTATTGTTTTATGTAAACTCTTAACGTTTATTCACCATTAAAGTATCGTGTTTTATTCACTATGAATAATAAAAAAAATAGTAATAAATAAACCTTGGTCGAAAAAATTATAGAATAAGTAAAACAAAATGGTTGAATTAATAACTAAATAGGAAAATGATTAGAAGAAACTGTCTCAGCAAGTAATATCAAAGCACCTATATAACGAGATGTTGTTGTCATCGGTTCTGATTAGGCAAGAATTTAATAAAAAAATGTTTTTAAAAAATCAATAAATGAAAGGTAAATCAAATTCTTGTCGTAGATCTACGTAAGATACACAGAGAAACAGTTGGAGGAATGACCTCCAATCACAATTCTATTATTGATAATAACTGAATACGTTACACATTCGTCGAAACAACGGAGCCATAATAAGTTCCATAAAATCAAGGTCATGAAAAAAGCTTCGTGCTTGAGCCAAAAATATGAACAAATATGTGTTTTTTCTTGTTATTGACTAGAACAAAAAATTATACTTTATTGTTTGCAATTTAACTCTATACATCTTTAATAACGTCAAAAAGGTTTTGTTTATAGGAAAATGTATTCAAATTTCACTACTAAAATCTCAGTTGCATTTTCGATATTATGTCAAAAAAATAAGAGGTTTAACAAAGGAAAAAAATAAAAGCTTTGGATTTAAAAAATATATAAATAGGTTAATAGGATTAACAAGATAATCTCAGATATGAAAGTATCATTTACCAAATTGTATGGAAAAGTATTAACTTAGAGTACGTTGAAATATTTGGTTGTATAAATGTAAGTTATTTGTCCCTAGTTCTAGGTACACTAGTATAATAAGTACTGAGAAGTATTAAGTATAAATACATAATAGTTCTCTTTAAAATTCTAAACCATCCATTTTCTCTATTAAGTTTTTTTTTTTTTTTTTTAAATAAGAAAGAAGAATTGATTGACCGTTACTGAATTATGCAAATAACTGAACCAAAAAGGCTCTGTGGTGGGACAAGAGAATTTGAAAGAAAAGTAAGTTTTTCATGGGACATGGCCACTCTACCATGAAAACTAATCTAAAAGTGTATTATTTAAAGCTTTGCGTGACAGCAGAAATTCGCTTTAACACACCCCCCTTGTTGCGGCCATGTTGAATTGCTCCCCACTACTACCTAACCTATCATTTCTACCTTGCTTACGTAATGGGCTAGAATGAGTAAGTTAAATATCTAACTCCTTTTTCTGAGCTCTTGCATTTTAATTATTAAAAAAGCAACGTTTATTAATTATTTTGCAAGTTAATTATATTCGTGTTTTTTTTTTTTTTTGTTTTTTTTCTTTCTTTCTTTTTAATACTTCTGCTTGTTAGGGGTTAAAACATTTTTAATGTTTCTCTGCCACGCATGTAATAAAAAAATAACCCTGGTGCTTTATTTATCGACCTCTGCATTTTACAGAGTAAAAGCAAACCAGTTTGTTACTTTTTATAGAAATATTTATACTTAGTAATACGTCAAGTATCAATAAAATAAAGGTTTAGTCCAAGTGAGGGGACACCCTAATAAATTTTTAGTGCATTACCAGAAAATCACCTTATTTTAAAGGTATTGATAAAAGAAAGAGAACAGCACAAACTATAGAAGTCTCTATGTCAATCCAATCTAAAATGGCGGCCGATTTACTTATTCTAAGATGTTAAAATTATTTTTTTTTTAAAAAAACCCTTAATTTCGCCCATTTTTCCTCCCTTAAACCGGAGATGCCCAAAATGCCGGGATTCCCAAAAGCCTTAATGCGGATAACCGCAATTTTTGATAAAACAGACCACGTAAGGTAAGTGTCCATTGAGCAAACCCAGAAAGGGTTATCGGCCACTTCACACATTCATTTGATATGATCATTAGTGTGAAAAATGTCTTCCTCCCCAGGATTTGAACCTTCGCTAGGGATATTGATAATGACCTTAGTGTTAGCGAGTGCGCTAATCACTAGGTTACGCCGGTCTCCCTCCCCCATTTTACCCATTTAGTTGCCCAAGGGTACATCTTTACGCTTCATTTTCATTTCTGAGATTGGTTTTTGTCCGCTAACACGCACTCAAAAGTTATTGTGGTGTCCTTAAACTTTTACTAACTCTGTATATTAAGCCAAGTGGTTATGGTGCATATCAAATTAGATGGTAGTCGCTAACCACAATTCTTAAGTTATTCCACGTTTAAGGCATTTAGATTTTATTTGAACGTGTGTAGTTAGAAATTCATATTTTACGATTTTGGTAGTATTCATACTACGGAAAGATTACATTTTAATTTAAATCAAATTATAATTATGATTAACTACGGGAAACAGACAGAGAAAAATACACTCCAGCGCCGGGATTTGAGCCACGGGCCTCTATATTTCCAGTATAGCGCTCTACCAACTAAGCTACGCAGGAGAATGATTTTCTCTGACGTTAATGATACCTTGGATTTGAACCACGGGCCTCTATATAGAGGCGCGTGGTTCCAATTCCGGCGCTGGAGTGTATTTTTCTCTGTCTGTTTCCCGTAGTGTGCAGTTAGTTTAAAACTATTGAGTGCAGAAAATTTGTAGGACTACCATTGTACAAGTATATACCATGTATAAAGGTCCCCATACACGGCCAAATTGTTTGCGCAAACATTTTTGCCGTGTATGGGGCTGTTTGATGTTTGCGCAAACATGATGTTTGACGTGAATGGTCTAAATTTTCCCGACATCAGGTTTGCGCAAACATTTTGCGCAAAATGTTTGAACGTGTATGGGGGCCTTAAGACACCAGTATGTTTATTATAATCGCTTAAGTGTGTATAAGAATAATTGGTGGTAGTCAAAACTTAATTATAAACAGACAATGGATTACAGAAAAAGTTGATAGACAATCTGACATTTTAGAGCAAAGGCTAACACTTTACTAATCATAAGCAAAACTACGCTTGAGACGTTTAAAAGTGTATATTATTTATTCCAGATATGTAAAAAAAATAACGAAAAAAAAAGCTTGAAGATCAACTCAGCTTGCTTGAAAGAAATAATTGAATGTCTTCGTATATTGTGTGTCTGAATCTTGCGTTAAAAGAGAAAGAAAAAATGTTATTATAATATTTTTATACCCTTATATTTTTACAGTTAGAGAAAAAAAATACAAATTAATTGTAGTTTTTCACCTTTTCAACATAGTAGATGAAAATATGCACTACATATAAGGCGAATAGGTCAAATTTTTTATTCATGTTATCGTTGGGCAAACAAACACTAAGTCTAGAATAGAACGAAACCAAGCTAAAAATAGAAACCTACTACGATCACTTCAGAGTTAACAGAATTGTAACAATATCTGAAGAACACCTCTTGTAGAAATTGAAACTTGTTTATAAAAAAGGTCTTTCTCGATAGGAAACCAAAATATTTACGTAATATACAATAAGTCGAAAACCAGTGGTTCTTTTTGACGTGAGCCGATTATTATATTCATATTTGAATTAAAGGGAAAATTTAAATAAGAAAAGATTTTTTTTTTTTTTAAAAAAAAAAAAGGTCAGATTTACTTATATACACAAGAATACTGAAGTTAAATACGAAAAATAAATAATTCAATTAATTACATATTAAACAATTTCTATAACAATATTATGGCAGTCACGGGGAAGTTGTTTATAAGAGATCTATAATATGAGATGATAATAATAATATCTATCTAATATGAGTCACAATTATTTTCTTTAAATATCTCGAAAACAAGATTCTTCCTGGGATAGCAAATTATAAGATTAAAATTGTATTGACTCATTTAAAAATTTAAACAATCAACCCCGTTTATTAAATATACATATCGTGGGTCCCAAGAGTATCCAAGAGGAACTATTTTCTTATTTTTAGATTTTCGAAAAAAGTATTTCTTTTTAAATATCCCTGCTTGTGAATAAATCTCTAAAAATGATATTTTCTTTTGTAAAGGTTGATGTTCCTTTATAATTTTAAAAATTGTTAAAATTACCAAGAGTAAACTACCCATATTTAAATTTAATTATTACTGGTAGTTACATTTAATTATATTATAGAACATTTTATCAAAGTTCACCATAAAAATAATTCCTTCCCGATAGGGAATCGAACCCGTCACCTCATCTTTTGCAAGTATAGCATTTTTTCTCAAAAACTAGAATTTTCCCGAGATCACCTAGGGATATAACTTTTGGAAACACGTATGCCAAAATTAAATTGAAATCGACCCAATAAATTAGGCTCCATGCGTCAGACACAAAGATAGAGAAAAACTCACTTTTTTAACTCAGTGAGCATTAAAACGTTTAAATCCATTAAAATTTCCTCAAAATAGAGTTTTCGCGCTATCACAATACATTATTTTTATAACACTACGCATAAAAAGAAAGTATAAAAGGGAACAAAATAAGTTTAAGATATCAATAAACAAACAAGTATTACACTGTAATACAAAATATAAATACACTACAATACATATATACACCTATCATATATATATATATATATATATATATATATATATAAACTCTGATTAGGTACTGATTGATAAGTATACATAAAAATTTAAAATCGCTTTATCAAAACCACTAGACTTATCATAATTTAGATAAGAAGTAATCGAAATTTGAAATGGACGAAGTTCTATTCTTAGATATTATTGTTAGCTGTGTAATGACAATTAATTTTCATACCTTATCACATATTTTAGTTAGATTGCATAATAATTTCTAAAGTATTACTTCACTTTAAAGGAAATATGTAGTTGATTACCTACTTTATTATTGAGGTTATTTTTTGTTTAGTTTTTTACCTTTGTACTAGTTTATATTTATAATACATATACTGCGTATAAATTATTAGCATCATTAAACCTGACTTTGATAGGGTAGTGAGGGCCGTACCTTAACTAGCCCCCCTACGATTATAATATAAAAGAAATAAAAAAAATAAATGTGTTGACTTTTGTCCCTGTTTCTCTCGAACACATATGAAAGGTAAACATTAAATTAGAACATTCAGAAATTACTTTTAATTCCTCACATAAAGAGAAAGTATTATAATGTAGCAAAATTTTTGATTTTGATGGGTTTATACGTTTTGAGGTCCTCGGAGTCCAAAAAGTTAGTTTTTAAAAAATGTCTGTCTGTCTCTTGTCGTCTTTGCAAACGCGTGGAGCCTAAATTACTGGGCTGATTTTGACGGAATTTGGATTGCATGTTTAGAAAAATCATTTGGTTTAGCGAAATCGAGAAATGAATTGTAGCTCCTAATTTGGGGGCGCTACCCCCAAAAACTCTGAAAAAAAATTATTTCTCGAAAACAGTTCCGACTGTTATGATTAAAAAATTCTAAAATGTAGTCCATTTAAATACGAATCTAACGATATAAGCCGTTTTGCCGGGAAAAATCTAGTTTCTGAGAGAATAGCTTTAATCGCGGACGGAGAGAGGCCGGGTTCGATTTCCCGCCGAGGAGAAGTTATTTGTATGATGAATTTTGATAAAATGTTCAATAATAATCAAATGTACAATGTACCTACGCAAACTCGAAAACTAATAAATGGAAAATACTGGGCTATGTAATTATGAACTCGTACATGAGAAAGTTTGTCTCAGTTTTCTCGGACCGATTTTTTAATAAAATAAGCCAGTGTATTTATATATAAACAATAGTTGTTTATGTTTTTTTTTTTTTATAACAAGTTGATTTAAAAATAAGTTAAGAAATCTATAAGTTTTTATGGTATATTCTAGTTTATTGTAAGTGTTATCAACCAGAATCAAGAACTAGAATAACTATTGTTATTTTTATTTCATTTTTATCTTTACAAGAGAGAGAAAAAATAAAGCAATTAAACGAGGAAAGAAATAAAATAGTCTAATAATAAAAAAAAGAAAAAAAAAACAAGAGTGTAATCTAATAACGTTGTTTTTACTATTTCAAACCGATATGATACTTTGGCTCGACGCAATCAAATTTTTATACAGGTATAATGCAATAAAAGCAAATTTTTAATTGTGAATATAACTAAGAAAATTTAATATGATTCTTAATCTTCTTTTATACCCGCAAAATACAGGAGTTTTTTTTTTTAATTATAAAAATAACCATATTGTTTTTAACTAATTTTATAAAACTATAAATTAAACACATTTAATAAATAATAAATGTATTAATTATTAATTTTATTATTATTAACAAAAAAAAAATTAAATTTTATGTTCTAAAAGGTTTTATACTCAAGATTTATGATCTTTTTAGAACAAGCATAAGATTTTAGAACAAGTATACAAGTTCTAACGCATTTTTCTTGCATTATTAGCAATTTTTAATCTTATCTCTCATATTTTTCAGTACGATTTATTTTTGCTTTACTCTATTTATTTTAATATAACTAAGATTTTTTAAGGGATTTTCATTTTTATCTTTAGATATTTAGGTTTAGCTGATTTTTTACTCATGAAGATTGGTTGTCAATATACTTTAATTCGATTACAAACCTGAAGGTCTATAAAAATTATAATTCTAATAAATTACAAATGATTATTCTGACGAACTTCTCGTGGCAAATTCGACAAAATCGCCACAAACAGGACGAAAATCAAGTATGTAGTTTTTAAAAGTCCCCATTTGTGGGAGACAGGGAGGGAAGGGAACCAATTGAAAGGTAACCTTTTTACCTTTTTGTAAGGATCTCAAAAACTATAAGATTATGCGAAAATTCCTTTGGAACAGAATAAATCTAGATAAAAATTAGTCTGTAAATTAATTTCCTAATTTTTAATATAGTTTTAGGAGATATTGAAAAGTCCAATTAATATAAAAAAAAAAAAAAAAAAGTTTCAAGTCAAATATTATAATCATCATCATCAGATTTCTGACGAGAAATTAACTAATTAAGTTAATCTTTAAAATTAAGTAGTGGAGTTAGGTGTTATTCTAGACTAAGATTAAATAGTAAAATATTGCCTCTCCTCAATAGCTGTTGTCAACGTATGCCGTATCATCATCGCCCGACGGACAAGTGAAAGAAAGTGCAAAAAAAAATGTTTTTATTTAAATGTTTGTTATAATAGGGATCACTTTGAAAGCCTGTTTCGCCTTAATAAAAGCTATTGAGGAGATTACATACTTATTTAGTCAACGATGTTATTTAAGAGCTCAAATAAATTCAGTAATAATAATTATAAACAAAATATAGTGAGAATACAACAATAGAAAATATATGTAGCATAAAAATTGTTCAGAAAAGGTTTATTCCTGGTACCTTACAATTCATCTTACAATATACCTATCTAGTAATTTAGCTTCGACTTCCAACCTTCACAATAATCACAATATTCCTTTTTTCAGTGACCTATCTACATCATAATACTAGAAATTCCACGAGTCCTTGTTCAATCACCCCAATACTTTAGTAGAACTCCTTTATTTACAGTCCATCGTCCATCCCTGATAACCTGTCTCACCACCTGAGAAGGCAGTGGTCTAGTGATCATTAATAATTACTTCTCGTCAAACAAATAACTTATCATTCCTATTATTAATTATTCTTGACTTATTTCTCTTTTTATCTCAATTGTTTTTCTTGTCCATGTTTATTGAAAAATTTCACGCCAAAAGGAGTAGTCAATGAACAGTTAACTTTATCACATAATTCACCGTCCGAAAAACAATATATCAGTAACAATTATGTAATCATTTTCAGTAATAATTTATTTAGTTGTTTGTGTTATTATTGAATAACACAAAGAAAAAGTAGTAAAAATATTATTTTTTAGATTTACTGAAATATTAAGAAATATTAAGAAGCAAGAGACAAAAAGCCAAAGCTTATTATTTGAAGTAAGTTGTGTGGAAGTATTCCTGTGTAAAGGGAGGTTAGAGTGCAGTAGGCAGAAGGCTGCTGTTAGTACGAAGCCTAGGTCGTCCACGTGGATCCCACCCGCTCTCTTATCATTTACTTTGTAATACAAAAGCCTCTACTAACTTAATATTCTCCAAGGCGATTCAACAGCGGTTAGTTCTAGATAAGACAGTAACTTTCATTACCTTTATATCTACTCGTATAACTTAGATTTTACCTAAAATATACCTATAACAAATCTAAATCAATAAGAAATACTTTAGGTAATTAGAAAACTTCACAAATATCTATATTCACTTATTTAACAAACTGCTGTAATAATAACAAATGTAAAAAAAAAAAAAAACTAGAACTAATATACCTAATATGCGCACTTAGTATACAGATATATGAAAATAAACTCTAAAAATAATAAATTTTGCTCATTTTTCCGTCTTGATTATTCTGCATATTAACTTAGATAATATAAATATTTTCTAAACATTAAACATAAGAGAAATCAATAAATACTATTTAAAATAATGCAAAATAAAAAAGATTTAGTATTATAATAATTTTAAGTTCGATACATCTAAAAACAATTAATGCTCTTTTTATATGTTATCGGATCGTTTTCCATAATACTATTATCCGGACCCAATATGTTATAAGCAGATTAATAAATTGTGTATTTTAAAAATATAAAAAAATAAGAAAATGGAAGAAATGTGCACTTTTTAAATATTATATGACAAGAATGATTTAATTATTTCGTTAATTCCTTTTTTAATTTTTCATAATTGTTCCAAAATTTTGATTTAAGGAATTAAGTTTAATATTTATTTAGTCAATGGTAATAAAGTGAGTAATACTTTTTGATATTTATTTATAATAAAGTTAAACAAGTAAAGGTAATAAATAACAAACACTATTATTAGTTTATTTACTCCATACATTGTCATAAACTATAAATAGACGACGGTTTCGACTACACGCAGTTATCGTCATTTACTAGACTTCTGGTCAGTATATTATAAATTTGATTGATGGTTTTTATAAATTTACTAATATAGTAAACTATTATTAGTGTTTGTTATTTAATACCTTTACTTGTTAATTCCTTTACTATAGTAATATTCATAAGTAAAGTTTGTTACATTCGTCTAGTCTAAAATCTTATATTTCTTTAGCATTATATTTCAATTAAATAATGTTAAATCCTTTTATTTTATCTAATCTAATATGATTATAGTATAACATCTTATATAATTGTAGTATTAAATTTAAATAACAACTGTAAAAAATTTTAAGTCTAATATAAAGTAAGTAAAATAAAATGTTACTTTATTTATGACTTTAGATAAAACTACATATTAAATTTTTATAGTCAAACTTCTAATCCTATAGCCTTAGTTATTTATTTTATATTATCTAATATTATTATATAGTCTTATACCTAATAATGATTAAATTTAAAATTTATATAATAACAGTAAATCGTTACAGTCTAATAAAGTAAATAAAATAAAATGTTACTTTACTTGTGACTTAAACTGTTAAATGTTTATAATCTAACATCTAATTCTAGTCTTCGTTTTTTTATTTTAACAAAACTCATTATTTTTTTTATACTGTTTAAACATCAAATATAACTTTAAAAAAAAAACTGTTAAATGATTTATTCCTAAAAAATAATGATAAAGGAAAAAGTATAATTTCTTTTTCTTTAAATACTTTCTTGAATTTTTTGAAAAAGGGGAAAATATATAATTTATATTTTAATCTATATTTATGAGAGCTGTGGATTATCTACGTAAAATCTTCTTTGGTAGTATTAAATAAGGTATTGCTTGGAGAATTATTTGAAGATTATATCTTGCCCGTGGTTTCAAAATTGGTTAGAATTACTTGAAACTCTGTTGAAATGTTCACGTTTCTAATATACACAGTAAGAATAGGATTGTTGTAAGAACATCACTGTAGATATTTTTACCTACTTACAAGATTTCATAAAGAAAAAATTACTTAACTTTTTTTTTTACTTCTTTTTTCACTTATGCCGAAAAAAATAACCTTCATAATATTATTTTCAGTATTGGATTGATTTAATCTATACCTATATAAGATTGTTTCAACTATTTTATTATATTTCTATATAAATAGAATATTTATTTATACAGTATTACATATTAATTCATTCATATTTAAGTAAAACCATCTGATTAATAAAGACGTTAAATACTATTAGATTGGTTTTAAATTAACCGTAAAATCGCATTTTACTGATAATAACTCAATAAACAAATGTATAATGAAAGAATATTTAATTTATAATAAATTATTTAGCATTTTAGGAAGTTAAAAAAGTTGATTAGTATTTTTATTTTTTCTTGAATTAAACAGTGAGATTAAAGTTGATATTTTACTTCCGAGCTTACCTAAGGTATGCTATCGGTTTGTCAACAATTTATGCGATTCAACATATACATGTCATACAATTATTTTATAAAGTAATATATTTTTTATACAATACTGTATAAATAGTCATCAAACATAAACTAGTCTCTTCACAGCAAAGAACTATATGTTCTTTAGTGAAGAGACAACCTTAAATGCGCGATATTTAATACCTACTATATTATAAATTGGTATCACTTGTAAAATATGTAATGATATGTATTATTATTTTAAAAATTTAATAATGGTATTAATAATAATAATAAAATGCTTTATAGTTTTTACTGTAACTTTTAGCAAATTATTTTATTGAATACAATTATTATTTTAAGGTTTTCTTCTTTTGTATATATACAGTTTTATCACCTCATTTGTAAGTCTTTACTTAACATATTTACTTATATATATATATATATATATATATATATATATATATATATATATATATATATATATATATATATATATATATATATATATATTTATAATTTAGGGTACTTACTCAGTTAGCCTTATCTATACTTTATTTTACTTAACACAATTATATTATATAGGTTACTTAACACAATAACTTTAGCAGCATAAGTAGTATGGATATGGATCATAATATCATCACTATGTAGAGATTATTCCTTACTAAGAATGACCACTAGCAATTATAAGAATGAAATTTCTAGCATTTTAACTAAGTGCCATAGTCTCTGCACGTAAAATAGATATTTTAATATTAAATCATATTTCGGCCTATAAATTCCGAAAAGGTGATGGAAAGCATTTGAATTTGAGGTTACATATTAATTAGTTGTTAAATCTACATTATGTCGGAGTCCAAAGCAATACTAGTTAGTTTAGCGTTGTATTAGGCGATTAAAATTGGTAAATTACCCCCGTCATTTATAATTCTTTAGTACAAAATAAAATAAATGGTTTAAACTTTTAGTATTAGATTTATTAAAGTTACAATTTTTTTACCCTATAGTTTAGAAAATAATTATTTAATTCCTTACTACTGGGTAATAAGTCTATGCGCCCCGTTAACTTTTAGTACCAACGTGAAAAAGTTTGTTTATTTTCGATTTATTAGATAGGTTAAAACAGTTTTAGATTTATTTTGTTAGAATTATTTTTAACTAGTAGGTCAAAAAGTATTTCGTTAATTTTTACTAAACATGAATTTGTTCCTCCGCTACTTAACTTATGTCGAGATAAGTTAGTTAAGCTTTGGTAAGCTAGATTGATTAAAGACAGGATTTGTTTATCGTACACATTTAAAACAAAATAAGAGTTTGTAAGGGTAACAATTATATAAATAGCTTTACTAAAAGTTTAGGTCTTTAAATTGGCACATACCTTATATTTTATATTATAGATTTATGTGGATTTATCCGAACAGAAAATTATAATTAAAATTAATAAATTTAAACTAATTTACTTAATAATGGTAAGAATATATTTATTGCATATAATTGCAAAACTAGATGTAATGTAGTAAAATGTATTAACAATATAATAATTAAACACAATCGTAAAAATCCAAGTATATATAAATTGATTAAATTACAAATTTAATCAATTTATATAATTTTAAGAATAATTTAACTTGAACCCTCTCAAAATCGACACAAAAAATAGTGCAGGTACTGACACAAAATATTAAGATTAATACAAGTTATACTATAATTACCCGATGATCTATATATTGAAATGTTTAGGTTGTCTTATAAATTACTATAATCATTCTCTTAATCATCATAAAAGGAAAAAAAAAATAGTAATAGAATTTTGATTTGAATACCGACAGAGGAAAGAATTAATGTATATGTATAACTAAATAGACATATATTAATATATGTATTGTTTTTATCATTAAAATAATTTTTTTTAAGTTGAGTACAAAGCCCCGGCATTTATTAATCCGCTTATAATCTTATTCGTCAATTAAAATAATTTAAATTAATACATGTATTCTTTAAAATATTGATATTTGTAGCTAGGTTGAAGGTAATGTAGTTAGTTTACTTAAATTATACAAACATAGAACCCAAAACCGGGACGGTCTTGTTAAAACGATTTGTTTTTGGTATGTACACATTACTTTTAATTGTTTTCTTGGTGACGTTTCTTTTAAGTCTACTTACTTCGTCTAACTAGTGTTGATAAGAGCGAACATCGCGTCAAAGGACGTAAGATAGATAAGAATAACGAACGACCTGAGAGATTTTGTACTTATAATTTGACATTTCTAGATGTAAGGACTATTAGTATCAAGTTATAGTAAGCAATAATAGTATAGTTTACCTCTTCCTCGTGGTTGTTGTGCTGGTCGGAGGGAATGGTGCAGAGAGCTAGCTGATTGTCCTGGGGTTGATTGGGTCCCTGAGGTTGAGGGGGTCCCTGGACCACTGCCTGCTGATTCATGGCAGGTACAGGAAGGGCTACCACGGGGTTGGCTATCTCGAGCTTCTGCCGCTTATCACCGGCCAAGTGTCCTCCGCCAGCAAGCGCCCCCCGTACCCGCTTCACGCCTGCACTGTAAGGATCCACGGTTCAACACCACAGCCCAACCACATCAACAACTTCGCCTAACTTAAACGCCACGAATCGACAAACTTAAAAAATATATATTTTGGTAAAAAGTTCCGGTTGTCTTTTTATACGCTCACTGATAAGAATTTGTTTGTTGTTTTGGTCAATCAACGGGACGTCTCCCGCCGAAAGGACATGTGAAAAAGAGAAAACCGATGTAACCGATAGAGGACAGATTATGCCGTCTAAAGTCGGGTTTTCGGACACGTGGGAATTACGCCCTCTGTTATATACAGGTGAGTAAAGTGCCTTGTCTGAGGGTGGGGAACCGGGCGGAAGGGTTCCGAAGTGTAGGGGAACTGGCGAGCGACTGAGCACTGTGGCGGGACGTGGGGGAGGGCGGCCCTGGCAACACTAGCTCGGCCTGACGGGGCCCCCCGCCACCGACCGCTTGTTTTCTCGTTGCCTTAGTGAACGCGCAGGTGCATCAAGGTGAACCTGCCACGAGGTAATCTATAAACCCGTCTCCTCTCAACCCCGCTAGCAAGCGCCACCCGTCCCACTCACCCCCGCGTCCAACCCCCTGCCTACCCTTAAAAAAACAACTAATTATAACAAATTATACTTTGAAACCAACACGTTTCTAATTATTATCCTCTAGCAAATATCTTCTAAAAACCTTTCTCAACTTAACTCTTATTCATTTTAGAGTGCCGACATATCATACAACATGTAACAGTTCATTTAGTAACAAATACACTTGCTATCTTTCTCCCACACTAATAAAAAATAATAATATAAAACCATAGCGGTTATAACTCTAAAAGCCCGAATGCTATTATTTTGATTTAAAAAAAAAAAAAAAAATTTCTAAATAAAATAGTACAATATCCAGCTTTCTTTCCACCAGTGCACTCTCATTACAGATTCATTTCAAGCCTGCGCTGTTGCAACCCCCAGCACTCGCACTCGATCCTTCCCCCTTAACCCCGTAAAACTCATAGTGTAAAAGTGTGTTAAATCTTATGAACACTTCGCTGCCGCACTTTTAAAACTTACTTAAGCTTTTAAATAAATAAATAAAATGGACTTAATTATAAAACGTAAGAATAGTTATATTACACAATATTTCATAGAATTTTACCGAGATTTCTTCCTTCTTTATTTTCATTTAAAATATTGAAACTATCATAAACTTATAAAATATTTCCTACTACACCTTAATATTTTTTATTTTGATGCATTATATTGGAGAGAAATTTAATTAAAATAGATTAAAAATATTATTTCGGTCAAATAGAACCGGAATTTAATTTTATTATCCTTTGACACTTTAAATAAGTTTTATTTCAACAGTTACTAGCTATGGACTAGGTGAATAAGGAAATATTTCGTTAGAAGAATTTTTTTACTTTCTCATATAAAGAGAAAGTATTGTGATGGTTCGAAAATTTGATTTTGAGATTTTGATGGATTTACACGTTTAAGGTCCCCTGGGTCCAAAAATGGGTTTTTAAAAATGACTGTCTTCTGTCGCCCGTCTATCGTCTGTCGCCTGTACAGATGCGCGGAGCCTAAACTACTGGGCCGTTTTTATCGAAATTTGACAGACATGTCCAGAGAAATCATACCCCCGAGGTGAAATCGAGAAATGAATTTGGGAGCACTACCCCCCAAAGACATAAAAAAAAAACGTGAAACAAATTATTTCTCGAAAACAGTTTTGACGATTATGATTAAAAAATCCAAAAATGTAGTCCATTTAAATACGAATCTAACAATGAAAGCTGTTTTCCCGGGAAATATCTAGTTCTTGAGAAATTAGCTTTAAACGCAGACGGAGAGAGGCCAGGTTCGATTCCCCGCCGAGAATAAAATATTCAATAATAATCAAATGCACTAACGAAAATTAATAAATGGAAAGTACTGGACTGAGTAATTATGAACACATACATGAGAAAGCTTGTCTAAGTTGTTTAAGACCGGTTTTTTCCCCCTTCTTATTTGAATAAATAAAATAGACTGTTATAAAAATTAAGAATATTTATATTACACAATATTTCATAGAATTTTACCGAGATTTCTTCCTTCTTTATTTATTTTGATGCATTATATATTGAAGAGAAATTTAATTAAAATGGGTTAAAAATATTATTTCGGTCAAAACAGATTTTTTTTTTTTAACACTCCAGATAAACTTAATATAATCATCATTAAGGAAACTGAAGAGTTGTCACCACCAGTTAGTAAATCATATTTACCGTCTGCACTTACAGTAGATCTTCAGATACTGCAAATAACGACGGCAAGCACTTCAATTTATAAATAGTAAAATAATCCTTACGTTTCTACGAACTAAATATTGCATAATAATGTAGGAGAAAGCATGAGTCGAACGTCAAGCGCTTTACTAGCATGTTATATAGCATTACACAAAATTACCTGCCAATTAGTGGGGTACATAGCTTCCTAGTGTCCTATTTCGTATACTTTTAATGATATCATACTTTTACGACTAATTATTGTCAAATTTATTTCATTCCCCCCCCCCCCCCCTGTTTTTAAAATCTATCAAAAGTGTTTTCATATTTTACATGAACTAAAAATTTAAGTATCAATTTTGCAAACTTTAAAGATCGGAGATGGTTGAAATTAATCTGGGGCTATCTGCAGGCTACTTATGACAAACCATTTACCTTTCATAAAAATCAGATGCGTACTTATGAAGATATAGGTGTAAATAAATGTATGTTTCTGTGCATGTGGAAGAGAAACAAATGATCACAGAAGGTTAAAACTTATATGAGACCAACAATGGGCTACCATTCAAATTTCATTAAAATAAAACGAATAGTTTTTAAGTTATGTGGGTTCGTAAAAATTGAGCGACAGACGGCATACAGACAGACAGACAGACAGACACGGAACCAAAAATGCTCTCTGATGTCTGAAACGGATTCCTGTGATGGAATTTTTTCGTTCTTTGGAACGATCACGTAGCTTCCGTTACCTTCAGTAATTTCGGAAGCAAAATGTTAAAACATTTATTAAATACTGTAATGTAGGCACAATACAGAAGCTATGTTGATGATTATGATCAAGATTTTTTGGAATATACTCATACTGAATCAAATTCTCAGAGTAAGAGCAAATATAATTAATTTATGTCAAAGCTTGATGTAGTTCGGTTTCTACCACTTTCATTAATCATCGGTAAGTGACAGGGGATCACCCCGCAGAAAAACGTCTACCCCGTTTCCTATGGTTCTAATTAATTTAACTCAAATATAAAATTTTCTAGTATAGTTAAATATTAAATGGAGTTTAATAAGTACGAATACTTAGATCTGTTTTCATCATTTAGAGCCTAAATATTAAATTTACAAATAAACTGAGCTAAAAAATATATTGATTGGCTAAAACTCACTTCCTTTATTTTATTTTTTTTTTTCCAGGATTACACATTTAATGATTGAATGAAAACTAAAAACCATTGTCACCAGGTAATTAATAAATCTGAAGATTTTCGTGGCATTTCAAACCACTTACAATTTTAATATTAATTGGCATTAACTCAAACTCCCTCATTAAATTCTTTAGTTCGGTATTTTATGTAAAATGTAATCAGTACTGTAAATATTTAATAAATTTGAAATAGTACAGTATCTCACTTTGGGTTTCTGTACTTTAAGTATGTATGGAATTTTTGCTATATTCAGTAAATAAATTACATTAAAGATATTTCATGATATATGTATTTTAAAGCTGAAGATTTCGATTAATAATATTTAATTTAAAAACTGAATTTAAATGCGTTAATATAATTTGGGGTGCCACGGCATATCACCGATTTGCAAGAGGAAAACATTGTATTTTAAGATCTCGACTGTATTTTCTCTAATGTGTGATTGACTCATAAAATAGCTAAAAAAAACTGGCGGGTGGAGTGGAGAGCGTCTACGTCTTATCTATTGTTGGGAGTACAAGATAAGTCAGCAGACTAAAAATTAAGGGGATGTTGGATACTTGCTTTATGACCACTGATTTAAGATATATTTGAATAACTAATCTATCAAGTGAAAAACTAACATCACAACCATATATTATGTACAGGTATCAAGACAAGTTATTAGACAATTGCGAGATATTGATGGAAAATTTGGGGAGAGTTTAAGCTCAGGGACTAACATTAGAATATGAATAAAAACGTTTAATGTATCAAAAAAAAAAAAAAAATTTACTACGATTTTATTAGCTTGCGTTCTTGTTTGTTTGTTTGTTTATTTGTCCAGTACAAATCTTGCAATCGACTTTTAACTAACATCCCGAGTAGCTAGACATTTGACACTTTTAGTATAGCTCAGAACACGATGACAATGCATTATTTTAATACTTTTAGCCATCTTTCAGCCGAATTAAATTCGTTTTCAGCAAATTTTGCTGTATGGAAGTTAGTTCGGAAAATATCCGCAAATTATTTTATTTGTTTAGACATGAGCCATGTTGTTTACACTCTTCATTTTGACGGGTTTCAAATTTATGACAAAAAATTTAAAAACTTAGTATATAAAAAGTTATTTTTTTCTTGTAATTATTATAACATTAAAACCAATGAATGGAAAAGCATAAAATAAGGACACCACTGAAAAATTGAATCTTATCAACCGGTCTAGACTGAAAATACCAACAAACATAATATATATTGGCATTTAATAGGCTAGAAACGTCAATCTAGTTTTAAGGTTGATGCTTTTCGTGAGCATAAGATTCCGAGGTTTTGCTCCAGCTACGGATATACATAATAATATACAGGGCGAGTCCAGCCGCTTTTATTACCTCCGACCGCCTCTATGACCTCATATTTTCTTCTTACAATGAACCCACCCTACGAAGGATGAAAAACTGGCAGCGGTCCCAGTTCACGACTATATGAAATGCTCGTATTTTTTAATTGAGTGCCGCTGAGCTACGAACTCATACCTCACCCAGTTGATTAGGGTTTTTGAAGGGAAGCGCTTGGTGCTGGAAAACTATGACATTTCAACAGACCTTCAGACCCCCATCCGACCTTTACCTACATCCCGTCGTAAAGGACAAGATAAACTCAAATCTTCTCTAATCTATATAAATAAAATCACAACGTTGTCTATAATATCATTTCTTTAACAAATTTCCTTTGTTGGATTTTTGTTATAAATTAATTATTGTCACAGGTCCTTCTTATACTCTACCTTCTATTTTACAAATATTAATTGTGCAGCAAGGGATCATGACGATCGAGAATATGAATCCCCACTCAATAGCTTCTCTCCGACATTATTATTCCAACATTTTTATTTGATTATTCTCTATACGGCACAGACATATATCAGGGTGTTCTGGATTGGATTCCCGGTAAGTTCAAACGAGTATCAAATGACTAGCCCCCTTATTCCCGTGTAAAATATAGGAGATGCCCAAATCGACTATAATATTAACAAAAAGAGTACAGCAAGGTCTATATGTATCTAATTAAAAATGTCCGAAATCTCAAAAAACTAGATTCAATTCTAAAAGAGGTGATTTTTGTACCACATAAGATAAGTCGTGGAAAAATAAATAAATAAAAAAATTGTCTCAACAATCGATCAGGATTTGAAGTAAAACAAATTGTACCTAGAAGTTTTAACTCTCAAAAATTGTCTCCAATGCGTTCAGTTCACAAATTATGTAAAAAAAAAGAAAAAGCCTGATGACTTAAAGAGTGAAAAAAAACCCAATTAATTGTCTCAACAAATAAATACAGAGTGGTTAGGACTTCACCAGTGAATTGGTTCTAAGCAGGTAAATAAACCGTAATCCATCAGTATTATAAAACAATGCAATGCATTTCAATATTTGTTTTAAAAGTAAACCAACTAAATTTTATTTATTGAATTTTATTTAGTATTCCACAATCAATTGACCAATATGAATTTTCTTTAAACTTTTGACGAGCTTTTGTTTTAAGCCGCGTCCACACCGGCCGCGCATCGTGTTTGCAAACGTTTGCAAACACGAACGAACGAATGCTTGTTTGTGTTCGCGGGTGCTCCGGGTAGGTACATCAAAGGATGTTTGCTGTTTGTGCGCGTTTGGTGTGGACGCTTTTTGAGCAAACTCCTTGAGCATTCGCAAATAGCCTATGATTGGACATGGAAAGCCAAGAAAGATTTTTTTTTTCTTTCGTATTATTTGTGACTAGCATCAAATAACTATATAATAACTAATAATATATACTAATTAATAAATAGTAATTGAAACTAGAGATGAGTTTATGTAACTCCAAGATTAAAAATACCGCATTAAATTGATAAATATATAGATAGGATGACATATAAGTTCAAAAATGCGTCATACTTTTTGTTTAAATAATTTTATATTGCGCTTCCAAGCTTATTACTATAGGCACAGCCACAGCCTCCTATGGGCTTTATGCCTCCTATGGGGGAATATTTATCTTTTTTCACCAAAAGAACAGATTTATATTTGTATAAAAATAACCCGGGAAATGTATATTTTTTTCATTCGTATTATTTATGACTAAAGCATCAAATAACTATATTACAATTAATAAATAGTGATTGAAACTAGAGATGAGTTTATGTAAATCCAAGATAAAAAAATAACCGGATAAATAGATAAATATGACATAAAAGTCCAAAAATGCGTCATACTATTTTTTTAAATAATTATATTGCTTCCAAGCTTATTACTTAAGGTACAGGTTTATGGGCCCTCATAAGACGAAATATTACATTGATATTTATCTTTTTTCCATCTAAAGAACAGGTTTCTATTTGTACAAAATTTTTATATGTTTTGGCGTTTTATTTTTGTAGAAATAATAATCTAAAATCAGGGATGATCGAGGAGAATTTTTTTTTGACATCCAGATTCTTCGTCTTCTTTTACTAGTGCCATGTTTTACTAACTCACCAATGATAGTGAATAAGCCGGCGCATATACCGCGTTTTGATAGAACCATATTACAAAGTTAATGCAAGTGCAATATAGTTTCATTTAGTACTTGATGATGTAGTGTACAAGAAAATAATGAAAAATAACTGGGAACAAGGACAAACGTTTGCAAACACCTGTTTGTCAAGAATGCGCGTCCGATGTGGACGTCGTGTTTGTGGTTGTTTGCAAACCCTGCTTGCGAATGCGCGTCCGGTGTGGACGCGGCTTTAGATGTTGAAAATAAATATACGTATATGTGTGTTGTAAAGAAAGTGGCGCTATTTTATTTTTAGGTAAAGATGCTCAACTTTTAATTAAAATAATTCCTAGAAATCAATAATTGATTAGAGTTTCATTGGCTATTATAGGAAAGAATGAGATAAGAATATGTAACGTGAGAAATACTTATAAAATATAATCTATTAAAAGGTTTTTTTAAACATAACTAATAACGGACCCGAATAAGATGTTAATACACCGCAGTTGCAGCATTTATATTTTAGTTTGGTTAATAATTCATAAAAGAAAGAAAGAAAAAAAAAAAATCAATGGAGCCTGCCTTGACAAATAGAACGGGTAATGAAAATGACCACCGTGCACGCAATAGGGGTTTTTGTCTGACTGGACTGTCACCAAACTTCAATCCTTCATTTCTACATGGCATTTTTTTTTTGCTTCCCATCAAGTTAAGGAAGAAGTTGATGGATAGAGGAAGTCGTAGTTATAGCTTATAAAAATAAATACAACAAATTGGTTATTAAGTTAAAACGTTCTTAACTTTTAGTTACAGGGTGATTCAGAAAACCCGCAACTTTATCATAGAATAAATCTGCAAGAAATGAAGGAAATAAAAGAAAAAAAAACAGATCGAGTAGGATATGCCATTTTATTAACAATATCGACAAACAATAAATCATTGAAATTTATGGACGGAAAAAACAAAAAAAAACAAAAAACATTTCCAGACGGTTGGGGGATGAGAAATTTTATTTATATTATTTTAATTTATTTATTTTATTATTTTAAGCCTGCGAACTGTAAAGACGTCGTCTATCTCTTCGAACAACATATTTTCAATAGGACGGAGCTAGCCCTCCACCTCTCCCCCCCTCCCCCCCCCCCCCCCATAGTGTTCTTTTTTCAATAAATAAACTTCTCCGAATGATTCCCAGGCGGCTCATTTCAGGGAATAGTGTCATTCAATAGCCGACACCAGATCTCACTGTTAACTATTCACCAATTTTTTATTTACCAATAATTTTTAATAATTTTGACAATTATTACTAGATCTATCAACCTGAGATAATTTTTATAGGAATACCTGAAAGGAAAAGGTCCTAAAGCATCCCAGAATTAAAGGAGGCCATTCTCACGATTCCGGGAGAAATTTAGCTGAACAGGATAGACAATTTTCCTAGAGGCTTACCAGGTACGTTTGTCACGAAGGATACCATTTCCCTCATGTAATCGTTTACACATAAATTTCATTGATTTATTATTTGTCGATATTTGTTACTAACATGACATAGCCTACTCGATCTGTTATTTATTTTTATTTTTTTCCTTTAACACCTTTATTTCTTGCTGATTTATTCAATTTTAAAAATGGCGGGTTTTTCTGAATCACCATGAATATTTTATAAAAGGATGAAATTTTATTGATACCGTATTAGCCTAGCATATTAATTAGTTCCTAACAATGCTATTACCTCTCCTAATTAACAATACTCAATGGCAGATTTATTATTATTTAAATCTCTCTAAATCGAGTAAAGTATAGCTATTAATATTATTAATACTATATAATCAAATTAATACTTAAAATTACACTTTAAATTATTATCATTCAAAGTTGAAAAAATGAAAAATCGGTCAGTATGCGAAAGAACTATGTCATTTTTTAAATATTATTATTTTTGGAGGTCCTATTCTGCAGTACCTACCCTAACCCATTGTCATATTATTAAAATAATTATCTCAAACTTATCTCTAAGAAAAAAAAAAAAAAATCTTTGAAAATAACCTGTTATGGTTTCATTTTTAAATTAAATCATTTAAAAAAACAAAAACATTCACAATTGCTTATTAATGCTAAAATAATAATAACATTAATCAGCATTTATTGGACATGACATAAAATGATATATTTTAAACAATATACCAAAACAACGAATATTTAAGAAATTTAAGTATACATTTTATTTTATGAGCTCCGCCCCCCCCCCCCCCTTCTTCTCCAATTAAGATCTAAAATTCTTTTTACGATTCTACCTCAGGGTTATGATATTTCTGAAAACCTTACCTAGTATGTACTGTTAAAGAATTTACTTAAAGACGCACTGTTGAGGCCTTCCTTGCTGTAGTTCTTAAAATAAAAATAAATTAATAAAACAGCAGCTTTTATTAATTCTGAACTGAGTAATTCTAAAAAACAAAAAACAACGGGCTGTAATATTATACAAATGATTGTAAAATTTCTGAATTATTAAAATTCTAATAATAATCGATTAAAACAATTCTCTTAGACACTACCTAATGATTAGTAAGAATACTAAATTGGTATATAAATATCTTAATTCAACGCAGAGATAATGAATTAAAACCGACTCATCTTTGTGTTTTCAATATTAAGCTCTTTTCAATTCCATTATTGATGAATTTTAAATGAGCTTACTACTATCGACAATAGAAGCTTAACATTTCTAGTCTCACGCAATTCAGCAATTTGGCGAATGGAATTGATGGATACTACCATTGAATGTTATGTAATATTGCTTTAAGATCAGCCCAAGTCTGCTCTAAATCCCTTCTTCAATTTCTCTTTCATTAAGGCAATGCTGAATCACAACACAATTCACAGTTCACCTATAGATTAACTTGTCTATATTCCAACACCTCAATCCACTTTTTTTTATAATATATAGAGAGAATTTCAACTAGAAGTGTAATAATTTTCACATTAATTTGAAAAAGAAATAAAGGGAAGGCTAGACTCAGCCAGGGGACCTGAAGACTGTGGCCCAAGATAGTCAGGTGGAAATCCTTTTTTGCAGTCCTACGTCCCACAAGGGATTAAAGTAAATAATTTCAGAACGCCAGAGTTTACCTTAATCAAACTAAGAAGGGTAGTTTTGACAATATTTTATAGCTGGCCTACGCCAAGCCTGTAGCCAGATATGTACATCTATGTTAGGTAATTGTATAAAAGTTGGTACATGTATAGGAACTGTACATTTATAGGAGCTGGTAATTGTACAGGATTACCAGGTTGTCCTTACAAGCTTTCATTTAGCATTATTTGTTGCTGTTGCATATTATAAATAACTAAATACATTGATAAGTATTAAAAAGAATATAATTGTGTCAAAATAATTCGTCAATATTATATTTCTGGATTTCCGAGCTCCACTACGAAGTTTTCGTTATTTTTCATAATTTACTGGGTTTGTAAATTACCATCAAGTAACATTAGTAAGTAATTTATTTTACTAAAAAATAATACTATAGCACCACAAATTTTCCTAAATCCCTCCCCCTTATTTATCCCCTTTGGACCAAATATAATTTGCTAAAATCCCTATAGATAGTATTTGATTCCAACTACTGGAGAATTATTTTTAAATGTGAATTTTCAGGGAAAAGCAGAGGTATTTTGCTTTTATCATCCTCTCCCCCCCCCCTCGGTGTTTTATCGCATCTCTGGGTTAAAATTGGTATTATGTTTTAGTAGTATATTTTAAAATAATTTGCTCTGAACGTAGGTCAAATTATGCATATAAATGGCCATACTTTGATTTTAGATATTTTTTTGATTCGGACTAAGGAGTAAGGGGATCACATATTACCGTCCCAGAGATGCTGTAATGGACAGTGAGGGTGTATTAAGTTATTTGGCTTTTATATACGATACAGAGAGACTTAGTTTATGATCAAAATATGTTGTATAAGCAAAGAATCGATTGTCTGTCACTAGATAAATCAATGTATCAATTTTTTCGAGATATTGATTTTTTTTCAATAAAATGGTCTATAACTCTAAAACCAAGAAATATAAGGAGATAGGGTTTTAATCATTTAAAAGGGCATTAAATTCTCTATATTATCTATATTGTTAACTATACATCACATCAAGGGAAGTTTGATGCATTTGTAATGTAAATATTGGATAGTCAAATAAAAAAATCGATAAAAATATTTTAACGCCCATATCTTCATTATTTGAATGGCCATCATAACAATTATAATTTTAAAAACTGACCTGTTTCATAGCATTTAAAATGGATATTATATAATTATATAATCTCTCTTCTTCGAGCTTTCTCAAAACTGTCAAACTGTCTTTGAGCTTAACAAAACTGTGCTTGAACATTTTTTCAAAATTATAGATTATAATAATAACATTTTAAATGTAATGAAATAGGTCGTTTTTAAGCATTATTATTTTTATGATGACCAAACAAATAATGTAAATATGGGCGTTAAAATATTTTTATTGATTTTATTTTTTACTTCTCAATATTTAGATTACAAAAGCATCTAACTTCCTTTCATGTGTTGAATAAGTAACAATTTATACAATATGGAGAATTTAATGTTCTTTTAATTGGTTAAAACCACATCACCTTTATCTTTATATTTCTTGGTAATTGAGTTATAGACCATTGTATTGCAAAAAACAATAATACCCCGAAAAAATCGATTTAAAAGTTAAACTGAAATAGCCCGAGTTAATCATTATAGGCATCTATTTCTGCGAGTCATGCAGTGTAGCACAAATATATCCACTTTTTTGTTCATTCTTAATAAGAGAATTAAATAGATCGAAAATAGATCAATAATAATTACTACATCATATCAAATAAAACATTAAGGAATATATTGGATATCGAACACTGTTATTGGTTTAGCAAAGGGTCACAAACGGAACAGTCATAATATAACTATTCTTGCTTTATAATAAGTCATCCACATATTTATAGATGAGATATCAAGATAGTAAGATCGATTCCATATCGTTAATATAACATTTAAATTTCTACTAACATTGATTAGGAGCACAATTTTAGACCGTCGATTATACTACGTTTCCATGATGTTAAAATACGGATTGAATACGGGTTAAATTCAGATTTTGGATCCAAAGTGTCCATGGAAACCTAGATTCAATACGGATTAAATACGATACCGATCCCGATACAATTCACTAAATTCTGGGATCGTATCTGGATCGAGTTGCAATGGAAACACCTAACTCGATCCTGACATGCGCAGACCGTGTGTGTGAGCGCACCTAGCGTATTTCTTTAGAAACTATAGTCAAATCTGTCAAAATACATAATAAAAACATGGTTATAAAAGGTGAAGGTTACAAAATTATCGATAACCTTTACCAAAGGAACTAAGAAAATAGTATATTATGTTACTAGGCTGTGAATTTGGTTATTTCTATATCGCGGCAATTACATTTAGTGTCGAGCGGAGCGAGACAGTAAATATTGCCAAGGTAAAGAAAAAACCAAATTCACAGTCGTGTAGCATATGCTATTTTTTCCGTGGTAGCAGACAATAAAAAACATTAAATATTAATCAATAATCAATATAATAATAACAAATATTAGAACATACTTAAGATTTAAAAAAAAAAACCTTAAAAAGAGGTTACAGTATAACAAAAGATAAATAAAACGCATTGACATCTAGCTGATTTTAAGCGCACTAACAAGCATATCTACAAAGGTTGCAGCGCTAAAACGGAAGTTTTGATAACTACCAGCACGTATTTTTTACGTCCTAGGACGTAAAAAAAAAATTCTTTCGTGCTGGTAGTAATGAAAATTTTGAGATTTTTTAAGTCCCAATGAAAAAATTGATTTTAACTATGTTTTTTAGGCTCTAAAATTACTATTTCACAGCCTACCACGGAAAAAGTTTGCTTTTTTATTTCGTATTTAATACGGATTCAATACTAAATCCTAAATTAGGATTCAATCCGTATTTAAACATCATGGAAACGTAGAAAGTATTAGGAAAGTAACTTTAATAGCACTATGACTAAGCTAAAGAGTACTTGAAAGTACTCTTAAGTATTAGTTCAAATATTTAAATTACCACCTTTATAAAGGTCGAAGTTTTTACACATAATTATTTACTATGCATAATATTTATAATACAGTATTTTATCTTTTTATGAATGCACTATGCACTAGCATTAGATAAATGTTAGCTGTTATATATAACACTTCGAGGAAAAATTTAATTGGCAGCAAGATAATGGAACTCAAAACCTACCAAGTTGGATATTTAAAGTATTCATTTAAATCGTGCTATTTGTATTATTAATACTGTCATACTGAAAAAAAATGTAAAAGTTAATACCGTGATCCCTTCTATGGTCTATGCGTGCTCTTTTTTAAACTCTATATTAATTAACTTAACAGTTGAGAATCAAAAGGTTGTTAGGAATAGAAACAAACACATTTCAAGATTTCCCACTAAACTACAAATATTAATTGCTCTAGTGGAATCCATAATAAAAGCAATAATATTGGTTTCAAAGTATAATATTGTTGAAATATAACTGTTAATAATTGATGTGTTAGATTATATAGAAAACTAAAGAATTAAATATTACAAAGATAAAAAATAATTTTAACCCATTAATAAAACCATAAAACTTACATTTCTTCCAGACGGAAATTGCTATTAATAAAAACAGCTTTCATTATTTATCTATTTTACACTAAAACAAATCTAAGAAGAACTTAAGATTTTAATATTATCTAATAGTAATGAAACTAAAATCACACGCGATGTATACAACACTACAACCTTAAACACAACTGAAACGGTCAACTCGCTTTGTTTATATTTCATAATAGTATAATTGATGAACAGGTTAGCCAACCGATACAAATTAACCTTCCTATACAAGAGACAGTTATGCTCAAGTACTTTTATTCCATTTTGTTCTTTCCTTGTCATAAATATAATTAAATCCAAGTGCATTTTTTCCAAATAGATAAGTTACCTATTTTACACTCGAATTGACACATGTATTAGAATAATTGATATAGCGCAGTCAAGGCTACTGTCATTTACAATTGCCAATTATTTACGGCATTAGTTATTGACATTTTCGATGTATTGCTTACGGTCTTATCAGATTATCTTTACAGAAATATAACTAATTAACCCAACAATTTTAATCAGATGGAAGTTAGTATTTTAAATATGAATTATGTTCATATAAGTATGAATTTGCTAGCGATATCTATCTATGTATATAAAAGTCAAAGTATGTGAGTATATATATATTATATGTTTGTTCTTTATGCAAATCTACAGTTTTAGCCCGATTTTGATGAAAATTTGCACACTTGACATTCAAAGCAAGGAGAAAATCAAGGTCTACATGAATTTTCGAAATTTAATTGTTGGTACAAAGGGGTACGGGGTACAAGTAATGAATACGGGGTCAAAGTACTGAATAGCCTTCATGATGTATATCGTTGAAAAGCTCTTTAAGAGCACAGTAATTGTTGTTATGTATAGTTTTGTCATATTTTCATTTAGGAGGGGGGTAAAATGGAAAATATAACTATATCTATATATATAAAAAGAAGAGTATGTATGAGAGAATGTCTTTTATACAAATCTACAGTTTTATCCCAATTTGATGAATATTTACACTCTTTTTCTTCTAAACAAGGTGAAGGTCACTGCCTACATGATTTTCCGAAATTAAAATTTTGGTACACAGAGGTACGGGGTACAAATGCCAAAGTAATGGATACCCTTCATGATGCATATCGTTGAAAAGCTCTTTAAGAGTACATTAATTGTTGTTAAGTACGTTTTTGTCCTATTTTCATTTAGGAGGGGGGTAAAATGGAAATTTATATCAATATCTATAAAAGTCAACGTATGTGTGAGTGTGTTTATGTTCTTTATACAAATCAACAGTTTTAATTCGATCTCGATGAAAATTTGCGCACTTGACCTTCAAAGCAACGGGAAGATCTCTGTCTACATGAATGTTAAAAATTTAATTTTTGGTACACAGGGGCACAGGGTACAAATGTCAAAGTATTAAAAACCCTTCATTATGCATACTGTTGAAAAGCTTTTTAAGAGTACAGTAATTGTTTTTACGTTTTTAAGGGGGGTAAATAGAAAAATATATCTAAAAGTCAATATTATGGTTGTTTATAAACTTATCTAATTATATTAACACTCCATAGCGAAGCACGGGTACCCAGCTAGTATTACATATAGAAATAACACTTATCATTTTTGTAATGTTATAAAATATACATAATAATTATAATTTCTTC
Source organism: Gerris lacustris (assembly GCA_951217055.1). Classification (NCBI taxonomy): domain Eukaryota; kingdom Metazoa; phylum Arthropoda; class Insecta; order Hemiptera; family Gerridae; genus Gerris; species Gerris lacustris. The sequence continues at coordinate 54,236,989 of OX578280.1, forward strand.
ATTTTCCGACACATATAGCCTATTGTTGTTTGATAATAACCAGAAAAATTAAAAGTTAAAGTACCACATCGGGAAGAAAATAAGGCTTGGAATTATATCTTAATTGTGGTTATACAAACACTTACCCACATACACTAGATAAGTTTAATAAAATAAATATGCCAACCACCAACAAGAGTTCTTAAACACCACACAAACGATCAGTTCTTATTTCTTATAATAATTATCTAAATCAGACGAATGAAAGTAAACTAAAACTTTTTTGCACATACATAATTTATAAATTTTGTATGAACATTTCCTAACGAAATTATTCAATATCTTCAACAATTCAAAAAAATTGTAAATAATGCAATATATCAAAGTAGGCGGAGGGTTTTGAAATTTTGTATTCTTACTCAGTTTTTCTTTCTGAACAAATTTTTTCTATAATATTTTGTCGTATCTCTTAAAGAAAAAGCATTACTAGTGAGAAAAATAACTTTTTTGTAAATTTCCAAGACACACTTGATTTTTCGAAACTAAAATGACAAATTAGTTTCCATTCAAGCAGAGATGAACCTCAGAAGATAAAATTTCCATTTAATTTTTTTTTTATTATTATCTTTTTCACCTATTCATGCACACTGTATTATATCTTCAGCGTAAAATAAAAGCCGATGAATGCAATTTTACTGTTTCAACCGCAATAAACAATCGTGAAAAATTAGGTACTTAAAACCTGCTTTTTGTTATTTAACAAAGTTTAAAAAAATACGGGGGGGGGGGGACGAAAAACTCAGTTTTTAAGGACAGATGTCTAAAGCATGTAAAATTGTGGAAACACTCAAATGAAATATGTAACTTTTTTTTATACTTTATTCTTATTGCTTTGTAAAAAGTTAATAAATAATAATAAAATTTCTTTTGCTACAAGAAAGTAAAAAACACTCTCAAAGATTAGAAGAGGGTTGTATTTCATTTGCCTTTTTCTACACTATTTCATTTCTTGCGATAAATATTAATATTAATAATAAGATAAGTCTTTTTGTTTATTTGATAAACCTAATCAGATTTTATTTATATAAATGATTAAAATACTAATTTAATAATGAGAAACAAAAAAGTCTCTAAAATGTTCTTTTACATATATACATGTATATTTACTGGTGTAGTAAATATTTATATAATCTTTCCCTTATATCGTACGATGCTTAATAAACCCAATTTTTTTTCCATAATTTCCAATCCCTTTTTATTCAAAAAAGTCGAGTTGGGTAAAAAAATAAATAACAGTCTTCCCTAAAAAAGAATGAAGGACTCTAGAAAAAAAGCGTAATTAAATCTGTAACTGATTTATATTCTTTGCGTGGGAAAGGATATCGGGGGAGGGGGATTTCTGCTGATTGTATGTTTTATTCGTTGTAATATTCGGCTCCTTTTGCTCTGTATATCCGATACAAATTAAAGTCTAGGGGGTCCCCCCTAAGTACTCTAGTACCCCTGCCCCTTGGAGTACCCCACTCAGAGGGTCTCGGAATTCCGGATAAAGTAAATTATACAATGAATTATGGTCTCTTCTGGCCTCACAAAATTGCTTTCATCAGACTTATGAAAATTTTCCCGGTTATTGATTTCTTCTTGAATACATTTGAATTGATTTTATTCATCCCTTCCCTTCATTGATGGTCTGTTTTTCTTTTCTAAATGCCTGGTACTAAAGTTTATTTAATAGAAATATTTTAAAAAGGGGAAATATTGGAATTGTTTATGTATATATACTACGCTAAAACACTTATAATTTAATTGTCTTTCCTAGAGAATATTAACAATATTATAATTCTTATATTATTATTATGGTCTTGCGATTGTCTGTCCGTCTGTCTGTCTTTCTGTCTGTCTGTCTATCTGTCGTTAACGCACCTGATCTCCGAAAGTACCCAACATATTAGAATCTTTGCAAGACCACTTTGTTTGGATGGTTTGTCGAAAGTAGTCCGCAGATAGCCCAAGATTAATTTCGACCGCATAGGCACTATACTCGTATATTGCTTAATTGTTACTTTTATTAATGAAAAGAAACAAAAAAAAAAACTAGATAATTTTGACAGATTTAAATAAAAGGGGGAATTATTAAAATAAATTAGACAATAATATATTGCAAAAGCATACACATCAATAAAGGATGCGAGGAAGCTATTTAGTTTGACTTTTAAAGTATATCCAGTGTCGGACTGGCAGCTTTCTGGGCCCTCGGCAAAATTTAGTCGTGGGCCCCCTCCCATGGCATAATTTTTTATACTGAATATACATCATCAATCAATCACGTGGGCCCTTGCTGGGGCCCCTTGAGGCCGTGGGCCCTCGGCAAATGCCAACTTGCCGATCTGGCCAGTCCGACACTGAGTATATCATATATAACATATAACGATAATAATTATTGAAATTGTCTCTTGAATGCGTCCTACCATAATTCTAAAGAAGAAGATCCAAACAGACCTTCAGTTTCATTTTGTTGTCCTAATCTTGATCTATTTTTAACACTAAAACCAATGATTTTTGGGTCTCAAAACTTCATGAATTCTAGAGAATTTAGCTTAGACGCTATACAATCTTGAAAGATGAAAGCATAGTAAGGCAGTAGAGGTGTTGTTCAAGGTAGAAATAGTAAGAAATAGATTGTGGTAGAAATCTGCATATTCGTCAGATAGCTCGGCTTTTCGATGCCTATTACATTAAGGTTTATAGAAGTTGCCTAGGAGTTTACATATCTAAATAACCAAGTTAATTTATTTAGATTCAGTCCTAGAGATGTGTTTGAAAATCCACATAACCTAACTATCATCCTAACTCGGATCATGCGATTTGAAATAAATTGTTCAATAATTTATGTGAAAGTACCTTCGTTTTATAAGATTTATTTTTGTTTCAGACATAAGTTAGACACCAACTTTTTAGTACAGTCAATCTGTAAATTTGTGCGTAAAAAATTCGAGGATGATTTTTTTTTGCGGGGATCGTTTGGGACACATGAGAAAAGCTTAACTTCAACTTTTCGGGAACATCCGGTGGCGGAAGTACGGGGTACGGGGTACAAAAGTCACAAAAAGTATATACCCTTCATGATGCATGTCGTTGGAAAGCTCTTTAAGAGTAAAGTAATTTTTGTTAAATACACTTTTGTCATATTTTCATTTTTGAGGGGGGTAAAAAGGAAAAACAAGGGAAAAAAATAAATAAATAAACAGTAAATCTGTAAATTGTGCCACAAAGATTCGACACTATATATTTTTTTTTTCCTGATTGGCTTGGAGCACATAAGAAAAACTAAACTCCAACTTTTCGGAAACATCCGGACGGCGGAAGTACGGGGTACGGGGTACAAAAGTAAAAAAAGTATATACCCTTCATGATGCATGTCGTTGGAATGCTCTTTAAGAGTACAGTAATTTTTGGTTATATACACTTTTGTCATATCTTTATTTAAGAGGGGGGTAATATTGAAAAAAAAAAAAAAAAAAATTATAAATGAACAGTAAATTGTTAAAAATGACAAAAGTGTATAAAACAAAAATTACTGTACTCTTAAAGAGCTTTCCAACGACATGCATCATGAAGGGTATATACTTTTTGTGACTTTTGTACCCCGTACCCCGTGCTTCTGCCGTCCGGATGTTCCCGAAAAGTTGGAGTTAAGCTTTTCTCACGTGCCCCAAACGATCCTCGCAAAAAAAAAAATCATCCTCGATTTTCTTCCGTAGACAGCCTCTTACCACGACAGATTGACTGTACTGTTTATCGTCTTTAAAAAACTAAAACTCCATTATGGATAAAAAGAAATAGCAAAGTAAATCATATAATATAACCTCTTATGGATGTATGTAAATATATTTATAATCCTATATGAACCCCAGAAGTCATGAAACTATTTAAGTTTTTACCCTAGATCGTAGAAAATATACCTACAATTTAAACCTTAACTAACATCTCTGCAATATAAGTGATGCGTGTACCCAGTCACATCATGTGTACCCAGAATCCTAAATATCACTTATAAAATATTCTTTTTACTACTAACACCTTTACCACCTCGACTTAAGAAAAACGATTATATAAAATCAATAAAGCTATTAAAGGCAATAAAGGTATTAGGCCATTAATAAAACCCAATAAAGTGACCACGCACCTACGTAGTATAACCATTTTTTTTTTTTTTTTTTTCTTTTCCTTTTTTATTGATTAACACAACTACATAAATTACAATGTAATTGTTATACATTGTTGTTGTTTTTTGGGCGGTGAATAGCATGGAAAGTGTATAGTCCAATGACTAATTCTTTTGGCGTGAAAAGTTTAGAATATAAAAATAAATTAATTTAAAATAATAAGCCAAAAATGATAATAATAATAAAAAAATAGAGATGATAATTAATTATTAGTAACCTAAGTAGTATATATATCACAAATTAAGTAAATCTCTAGACCACTGCCTCCTCAGGCGGCGAGGTGGGTTATCTGGGATGGTTGGAATGAAAGAAGTTCAACTATAAAGGATTGGGGTGATTGGGTAAGAACTCATGGAATTTCTGGTAAAGGGATATAGATAGGTCACGGACAAAAGGAACATTAACATCATTGTAGAAGGTGAGGTTGGATACATAAAAAGGAGCATCGGTGATTTTCCGGAGGATTTTGGATTGAAGAGTTTGAAGTTGACGGGAGTTGGATGGCTTGGTGCTTATTTAAGGTTTTACCCTTAAAGATTCTAAATATATTGAACAACTCTAGCTACACTAAACCTTCTTTGACAACAGAGTTAATCCTTTATTTGATGCTGGATAACAATGTAACCTTATATATATTAGACTTTTATATTATTAACCTCTATGAAACAAATAACTCGTAACTACACCTATAGCTTAACCTTTACCCTTAAGGGATTTAAAACCCTTTAAAACCTTCAATCTTGTCGTTTTAATGCATTGAAGTAAATGAAGTTTTCAAACCTCTATTGACCTCTGTAATTTAGCAAAGTAATTCTTAAATATTTATGGAAAGCGTCCTCCTGTAATAGTACATTACGCGTCGAGTGCGGAAAGTAGCATTTTGCATGCGAGTGCAGAGTTTGCACCCGAGCGACAGCGAGGGTAGTAAAACCACACGAGCAATGAAAAATGCCGTTTTCGCACGAGTTGCGTACCGTACTTTATCTACGACTGTTAGATTTAAATAATAAATACACAAAAAAATAAATAAACTAGCTGTATGTAAGTTCGTATCTCTCTCTTGATAAAGATGGCATTAATTCTTGAGTTGTATTTTTGCCAAATTAATTATTTCGGGAGGCGTATTATTCTCCTCATTTTCGTCATAATCACTTAAATCACTCATTGTTTTTCACTAAAAACTCGATATAAACAGTTACATACTTTAATAAAAGAATAGCAAATTAGTTTTGTTAAATGTAAACAAACTCGCTAATCGTGCGTAAAGCTGAAGAATTCCTCTTCTTTACCGACCTAGGGTGGTAAAGAAGAGGAATTCTTCAGAACTATGAGACGCGCATGCGCAATGAATACAAGTACGTAAAGAATCACTTTGTAACCTTAATCACTTGTAATCACGCATGTAAACAGAGATATAATGTTTATATTTCGTATCAATCGTAGATAAAAGTACGTTTACCTATTTACCAATTAATGATTTTTACCTTTAAAGAATTACAGTAACATTTTCACCTCCTCAAAATCTTTGCCTTACATAAAGAGTAAAGGTAATGTTAAGAACAAAAGCATGTGAAGACAATGCGATGCATCATAAGTGTTCATAAGACTTCTGCCTACACCTTAAGCTTCTTTTTTACCCAGTAAAAATCAGAAAGAATTGTTTAAAAACCATGAAATAAGTTTTACTTATATACATTTTCTAAAATATAATAATGTGAATTTTAACATTTAATAAATAAAAAAGGAAGGTGAATTATCATTACGTACTTGTATTGCTTAAGAGAATGAGTTATTCATTCGAGAATGAACTATTTATAATTTAAGGCCTATATAAATATATTTATATTTATCCAGTATAAAAACCATTAGAAAAAAAGACTAAATTTGACATTTAATATTTGTGCGTGTATTCACAGCTACTTATTATTTTTATCCAAATGTACAGAATGAGAAATTTTTCATAATTAAAAATTGAAAGCAATTAAACATTTTTTTAAAATCTCCTTGCTCGTGGTGCGAAAGAAAGAAAGAAAAATACTGCCTTACAAAATAGGGAAAGAGAAATGGTTGAATTTCGTTTGAGAGTTCTAATTAGGGCAAATTAATAATTCATTTTGGCATGACGAGGTCTAAAAACTCTTAAAATAACCCCCGACAAGAGAAGATCGTGTTAAATTTACACATTTCTGCACCTTCTTGAATTTAACCTCCTTTTGAGCAATAATTTTTATTTATAATGACAAATTTAAAAAAAAAAAAAAATCCTAACTCGCTTTTTATTTTATTTTATTTATTTATTTTTTTTGAAAAAATGTAATTTACTAGAGATTTTTTTTTTCCTGTTATATTTGAAATATATTATGAATTCTTCGAACACTTTTCTTCTTGCAAAAAACTTTATGTATTTATTAGTACTGTGTGTCTTCATGTCTTATTTAGTTTTTATTATTTAAACGTAAGCTCAGTTTTTGACACTGAAGGGAGAAACCTACTATATATTATATATAGAGGCTTGTATATGCCTAATACATCTTGGCACAAATTAAATGACCTGGAACCTGGAAGACGAAAATATATAATATTGAATGAGTTACAATGAGTAGCTTCAAGATTACCATGCAATAGATTACCTTTCTAATGTATGACGTATTCAGATCCCCCCCCCCCTAAATCTCACATCCTTCTGACATATCAGATATGATATTTCATTGGAGAAAGATGAAACAATAGTATTTTTAAAGACAATAGTCTGGCAATTAGTGAGGATTATTTAGTAGTAGCTTCCTCGCGTACTTCATTGATGTTATGGTTTTACAACCCATTATTGTCTAATTTATATATTTTTTTATAAAAATCGGCTGAAATTAAAATGAGCCAATCTATAGGTTACATTTGACAATCCATCCTATTCTAAAAATCATCAAATTTTATTTTTTAAAGATATATAAGGTAATAAACAAATCATTGAGTGAATGTGGAAGAAACAATTGTGGACATTGATGGTTGAAACTTATATAAACCAATAATGAGCTTATGACCTTACTATCCAACTCTCATTTAGATCGGATATTAAAAACTGCTCGCTAATAGCGAAATTAGGATGGTCATAATTACCCCATATTAGTCTCATCCTTTTGAGCATATTGGTTTCTCTTTCATATGAGTGCCTGGCTGGCTGGCTGGCTGCATGCCTGACGTCAAAATCTTTGGAGGACGAGTTAACCCTCTTCCAGTCATCCAATCGAGCATAAACTTGGCACATAGACTCTCTACCAATACAAAAACATTTTAACAAATTAATTAATTAATTAAATTTTAGTAATTAATTTTTAAATTTAATTATTACCTTTTTAAAAACGAATGGAATAATTACATTTAAAAAAAAAAGTTATAAAAATAAAATAAAAATTTAATTAATTAATTGGTGGGAATATAAAATCTTTGGAGGGCAAGTTAACCCTCTTTCAGTCATCCAATCGAGCTGAAACTTGGCATATCAACTCTCTACCAATTCAGGTATTAATTCAGGTATTAATCTATTCACATTAATATCTCAAGCCAATCTTAAGCCAATTTAATCTTAACCAATTCTTAATCTTAAGCCAATTTTCTTTCAACTAAGCTTTAGAAAACTTATTATTATAAAAAATACTGGACGTCGGGAACTATTAGACGTAGTGGGGGGGGGGGGGGGGGGACTGGCAGTCATTTTTATAAATTCAATACGTCACTTTGACGCACGGTAGTATTCTAGGGTGAAAAAGTACTCATCCAATTTTTAAGAAAATCGTATGGTTTGTTGAAAGAAGCCCACAGATGGTCCCATATTAATTTAAACTGTATCTGCCTACGTACATAAAATCAGCCCTAAATTTATACTTTTATTCATTTAAACATTTTTTGACAGCTTTAAACTAAAAGGAGGTAAAAAAATAAATACATTAGACAATAATGGGTCATAAAAGCAAAACAAAGGAAAAGTACGCGATAGAACGCGAGAAAGATACGTGCCACACTAATTGGCTGAATATGTTTATTTAATTTCTTTTATTAATTAGGTAATTATTTAATTTTAGGTTAAATATTTAATATGAATATTATTTTATTCTATTCTATTTTATTTATTTCATTTTCCAACCTTTTTGTATTTATTGTTTCCTTTTATTTTGCTAATGGGTAGCCTATTATAATTCTTGGATTATGTTTTTTTGTTATTTCTTATTTTTTATTCAAATGATTATGTTTTAATTGCTAACATTTATTGTTTAATTTTAACTTTTTTCGACCTTTTAATTTGTATTGTACACTTTCTATTATCTAGTACTTATGTACACGTACATATTCTATTGTTCAGTGTAGGCACTGATGATGGCCGAGAGGATGAAAGCTGGCTTCGGAAATTAAAATTCAATTTGTGGAGAGGCTTTAGATTTTATTATTAAAATCTAATTATAATTACAGGAGCAAAGTTGAGTCAAAAGATAATTAGAATAAAGCTATGAATGCAAAAAGATATCCCTCTTTAAAAGCTGAATTAAACATAATAATATTACTAGGAAAATAATTTTGAATTCAATAAGGTTTATCCTAAATGTCAAAAGAATAATGATGAAAGTTTCCTAAAGTAATATACTACAAGCTTTATTAAATCTTAAACTCTTTACCACAATGCGACATGGCTTCTAGCATGTATCGTATCTTAGTGTGATTTATCGATTTAGCATGTTTTTAATTTACTTTTTAGTTTTTTATTATTAATTTACAGCTTATATTATTTGGACGGTTTTATACGGAGCTTTAATTAATTAATAGCTTTAGCTTGTGCTTGTTGGCTAATTTAAACACTCGCGTTCATTCCATGTATTCTGGTTAGACATTATTTAAAAGTGGCTAAAGTGAAAGTGTTAACTATTTTAAAGTGTTAGCTCTGGGGTACAGAAGAAATTTCCGTCACACAATATACGACATGAAAAATGTGACGCTTTTGAATATTGTGCCAGGTAGTAAGAATATAGGAGGTAGTTTGGTTTCCACTGTACTCATTGTAGTACCATATTTCGCCGATAGAAATTAATTTTTGTTTTATAAAATTATATCAGAGCTTCTAGTGGACCAAATGATAATCAAAATGGATAATTGTTTCATAATTTCACACCTCAAGAACCATCAACTACAACAATTAGACAAATGTATACTGATTTTCTCCACTTCATTAAAAATCATTGAAATGTCGATTTGCGGATTCAATGCCCAAAATTTGTCCATAATTCAATGTTTTTCCATGAAATTGAGAAAATTAGTATTTGTTTTAATACTATGACATACAGTAAATTACTTTAAGAATTTAATTGAACATTTATAGATAAAAAAAATAAGTCAATCTATCAGTCAGTGTTCGTAACCAAAGTTAGTTTATTCAACCGAAAAGTTGTGGGACTTCCTCATACTAAATAAAAAAAATAGGTCCGAGACAACTCAGACAAATTTCTTCATAATTACTTAGACCAGTGTTTTCCATTTATTAGTTTTCAAGTTTTCATGGGTACATTAAATCATTATTTATTACGTTTATTAAACATTTTATCAAAATTTATTATAAAATAACTTTTACAAGACGCAAAATCGAACTCGGCCTCTCTACGCTCACGTTTACAACTGTTTCCCATGAACTAGATTTTTCCCGGGATACAGCTTTTATCGTTGGATTCGTATTTAAATGGACTAAATTTTAGAATATTTTAATTAAAATCGTCGGATCCATTTTTGAGATTTTTTTTATACTGACTTTTAGTTTTAGGGGTAGCACCCCCAAATTTAGGGCTAAAATTCATTTCTCGAATTCGCCTTGGGGCTCGGGGTATGCTTTTTCTGAATATATATACCAAATTTGGTCAAAATCAGGCACGCGTCGTCGTCTATTGACGAATGACAGACATATTTGAAAAACCATTTTTTTGGACGTCTCCTGAGCGTAAATCCATCATAATATCTAAATAGAATTTTTAATTCATCACAATATATTCTCTTTATATGAGAAAGTAAAAAACTAAAGAGAAAAAATTATCCATTTTTCCTATTATTTTAGTTTGAAATAATTTACTTCACATTTAATTCTTTATTGTATTGCTTCAACTGGTTAGTGGTGACATAATTTGAGATCTGTTAATTACCTAATTCAGGCTTTTGGAGTTTTTTTTTGTAACTCTTTTTCAGGAAGGCTTTACACACATAATTAAGTAAAAATTACCAATTCAGTTGAGTTGTGATACAATCATAATTTTGTATATGTTCATCGATGCAATAAACGAAGCCTAATTTAGATGATCTATATAACGTATGGCAATCTCGATCAAAGCTTAAGCTAGAATGTTTATTAAAGAGGAATGTTTTTCTTTCTTTTTTCTAGGATCTATTTATGGCCTTTATCTATGGCCTGAAAGAATTTGATAAGAAAGTATACCTCTGCTAACTTCACGATGAAGCACTACATTGCTTTGTTATCTAATATATAATTATTCAAAATTTCTAAAAGCTGAAACTTTTGTGAACTATGGCTGAGGAAGGAAGCTAGGAAGGCTAGAATGAAGAGAGTAGCTGTATCTAGGGCTTTGTGTGGCCTGGGCTAGAGTTTAGAGACACAAAGTCCCAAGGTTATTGCACCGGGAGACTTCACCCGGTCGTGACGTATCGAATGGTAATGACTTTAGAATCGTGCCGCCGCCCAATCTTCTGGTCCTCTTAGACATCACATTCTACCAAAAAAATACCCTTCTTCTACTTACTGTCCACTGCACAGGATTATTTTTCTGTTCGTAGGTACTAAATTTGTTTAGCTATGGACACGTAAAACTGGCACTATTAGTAAGAAGTAATGTCACCGTAACTGGTCGGTAATGTCAGTAAGAAAGTAATGCCATCAAAAGTGGCTTAACAGGCACTGTCAGTAAGAATTGATGTGCTCATTTTTGAGCAATTTAATCTTATACTGATCTAAACTTTAATTCTGGGTCATTTTGTCAAACATGTTTGAAAAGTAGTGTATTTATTATTAAGGTTGATTTATGTTAGACCGTGCCGGGCACGGGACGGGCCCTGGACAAGAATTGTCAGATATATTTAACAAGGGAGCATTTATAGTACTCAGTGGACGGGCCGTGTGCGGGACGTGCCCTGTACAGTGCGGACGGTAGTTTGCCGGACCCGCCACGTTCACGCTCCGCCCCGTCTAAAGCTAAACAAGAGCATGAGTGAGACACGTCAACTATTCGGGGCTGTTCAGGTTCAGAGCTGTTTCTATTCTAGGCAGAAGAAATTCAATAAGTTTGTTTTCTTTGTTTAAAAGAATGGGTGATGAAAAATTCATCGAGTGAGTCAGGGAGAAGCAAACTCTCAACGTGAAAAAAGGCTTAAAACAAAGTGATTGATAAAAAACAAAAGTCCTTACAGCAACCAGTAGAACTTTGCGAGATGTACAAAATCTGTCCAATAGACCCTACAATTATTATTTCAAATGTTTATTCAAGAAATGCCATTTTTAACCGTAGGTACTTTTGGACTTTATTTTGTACCTTTTCCAGTAAAGTTTTGGACCCAAAGAATTTAAAATTAAACGTAAGTAAGTATTAGTAGTTTTTAAGTATTAAAATCGGACGAGTAGTTTTTAGGATATGATGGTTCAAAAATATAAGAGCTATAGCTCCGCGCAGTGATTGATCACATGTGGCCAATCCAGCCTCCGTGGCGCGGAGCCGGCGTCGCGGATTGTAAACTTGTTGAAAAATTGGCTAGGCTCGCCGAGCCACACCGGACCATATGAGTTTCACCACACACGGCGAGTTTTGAGTGGTGCGGGGCCATTAGGTCTTAACCGAATCTGCATCTCACAACTCAGACTTTCTTCAATGTTGTTTTTGTTTTTTGCCGTGGTGCCTTAAAAATACTCTGCCAATTAATGTGGCACATAGCTTCCTCGCAAAGAAAAGACCGAATTAAGAAAAATAGCTCGATAAAAATAATCAAAAATTTGGAACGGCGTGGCACTGTTCCAGTAAATATTTAATGAAGTTGAAGAAATTTAAACATTTGTTGGAGAAATAAAGCCTCCAACAAGCACCAAAAGTTAGCGCACATATAATTAATTTAATAAACAAATATAAAACTGCAACCAAATCGTAGAAACCACTGTATAAAAAGTTTTATTTTATTTTACCCCCCTCATAACTAAAAATAACACAAAATAGAATATAACATAAATTAATCTACTATGCAAGAGCTTTTCAACGATATACATCAATTATAAAAGATTAACTTAAACATTTGTACCCCTGTACTCTGAGGTACCAAAATTATATTTTTAAAAAACAAACAATACAAAAGGGCATTCATTTAACTAATAAATACATATAAATAAAAAACCTATTATCAAAAAGTATTTAAACCCTTTAACCTACAACAAAATTATAAATCGGTACTAAAGTACATGTACAACATTTTTAAAAAATCAACAAATAAAATAGCTTTAATGTACATATCAAGGCCTTTAAAATGATATACGACACAATATTAAAAACCAAAAAATGTGGTCACGTGACACGGCACATGGGAAAAAGTTTACTCTCATGTTCTCACCAAGTAGGATGAACTAATGAAATAAAATACACTAAATTTAAAGAGCATTAGTGTGAGATTCAATCGCCGCAATCAGAAATAAAATTGGCCAACTATTATAGAAACTATGGCCATTCAAAGACAAAAATGGAAAAAAAAATAAAGCCAAAAATAACAAAATTATCACCATCTAAGGTACAACCGATGATGATACGACAAAAACTCATAGGACTAAAGTTGTAGATCTTTTAAAATCAGTTACCACATGTGCTATCCATTTTCTAATACGACATACCGTTTAGCCGCAATAAGCCCCCAAACCAGCTTAAAAATCAAGTCGCCCATTATTATTTTTTTAAGGGGGGAAGAAGGGGGAAAAGTGAACTTTTTATAGCTATTTTTGTTCAGAATATGGACGTTGCGCGTCGAATGGCGCAAACCGCTAGTCTCTAGCTTTTCTGGAAGTGGGTAAACATTAATGTCAGTCAGTGAGTCAGTTAGCCATGCGGCTTTATAGTATAAGACATATTAATTTACCACGATTTTAAGTGCGCAGAAAGTTGAAATTAGGCAGATGTTATCTGCAGGCTCCTTTCGACAAACCATAAAAATTTCATACAAATCAGATGATTACTTTTAAAGATATGGCAGTAAATAAATGTATGTTTGTGAGCATGTGGAAGATAAACAAATAAGAGCAGAAGGTTGAAACTTATATGGGACCAACAATGGGCTAATTATGACCTACCACCCAAATTTCATTAAAATTGGACGTGTAGTTTTTAAGATATGGTGGTTCGCAAAAATTGAACGACAGACCGACAGACCGACAGACCGACAGACAGACCGACAGACAGACACGGGACCAAAAATGTTCCCTGATGTCTGAAACGGATTTCTGTCTTGGAATTTTTGAAATCGGAGATATAAAATATTTTCGTTCTTCAGAACGATCACACAGCTTCCGTTACCTTCGGTAAGCTCGGAAGCAAAAATTGTTTTCCCCTCTTTCCACAATATGAAAGACAATTTAACGCAAATATCCCCGTACGAGGGCCGGTATAGCATAAACACTTTACCCGGACAGCTCAAGTCCCCGGCCCGTTCTAACATAAGTATATCTTTAAGGATTATTCACATTACACCGTGTCATGGCCGGGCCGTGCCCGTGTCGTGGCCGGGCCGTGCCCGTGCTGGGTTGTTTCCACCGGGCTAGTCATACATATTACACCGGGTGGTTAATGAGTAATTTTTGGACGACCGTGTCCGCATCACTAAATTCTGTCGTCGACTGCCCGCCAACGCAATTCATGTTACGACGTGCCGTGGCCGGGTCGAGCCGGAGCCGGGAAAGAATACTCACCGACATTTTGACACCGTGCCCGGGGCACGGACTCGGCCCGGACAAACATGAATGCGTTCATATAAAAGTATACTAGTATTCTTAGACCGGGCCCCGTCCGTGACACGGCCCGGCCACGACACGGTGCGGTGTAATGTGAATCCTTTATCGTCAAAAGAATATAATCATTATTACCATTCAGCCATTAATTACATATTTATAAAAACTCTAATTTGAAGCAATCTTCTTGCCTATTTTAAACTTAAAATAAGTTATGTTAAATGTTAGAGACAATTACCTCGAGACTGTAATATCAATATGGGTAATGAATTATGTAGAAACATAATTAATTTTAAAGTAGTTTAAGTTTTGAATACACAATAAAATTAGCACTAATTAGAGAATTAATTATTACATAATTGCTTAATAGTTAAATATTAATTTAACACTAATGGGATAATTATTATTATAATTCAAATTTTAAGTAGTTTTTGTTTAAAATAAATAATGTAATTGCTATAGATTAAAATGAATAACTGAAAGACCATAAGAGGTAGGTTTAATTCTTAACAGTCCCGAGGCCCCTTAATAATCTTTAATAATTATTTATTTCGTATGATAAAATAATTTGACTAGACATTTTGAATGATGAAAACGTTATAAAATAGAAAAGATAGGCTAAATAGTAAGAACCAGACATTGGTCCCAATATAAATGAATGCCAAAAGGTCTTTAGACGATTTAAAACATGAAAAATAATAAAGCTTGAATAAAAATATTTTATAGTAAAATTAGTTCCGCACTTTTCTTCCAAGCTTACCGAAGGTACGGAAGCTATGTGGTCGTTCCAAAGGACGAAAATGTTTTTGGTCTCCAATTTCAAAAATTTCAAGACAGAAATCCGTTTCAGACATCAGGGAATATTTTTGATTCCGAGTCTGTCAGTCGGTCTGTCGCTCAATTTTTGCGAACCAACATATCGTAAAACCTACTCATCTGATTTGATTGAAATTTAAATGGTTTGTCGAAAGTACCTTGCAGATGGCCCCAGATTAATTTCAACCGTCTGCGCTCCTTAAAGTTTGCTTAATTGATACTTTAATTAATGTAAAAAATCAAAACAACTTTGTCAGTTTTAAAAAACGAGGGAAAATTATATAAATTTGACAATAATAGGTTTTAATAGTATAAAATCATTATAGCATACAAAATAGAACGCGAGGAAGCTATGTGCCGCAATAATTGGAAGATTATTTTGGTTCTGTGTCTGTCTGTCACTCAATTTTTGCGAACCTCTATAACTTTAAAACAACTTGTTCGATTTTAATGAAATAGGTATATCATAATAGTCAGTGGCGTATCCAGCGGCTAGGTCTGGAGGGGGACCATTCTAAGTCAGTTTAGATGGGGGGGGGGGATTTGTAGTGGTAACAAGAAAAGAGAACTGCTTATTCAGCAAAGAAGCACCCCAAGCAAGAAGCTGCCCCCCCCCCCAAAAAAAAAAAACAAAAAAAAACTCCGCCATAAGCAACAACAACTGTTTTAGACGTATTCGTTTTAGACGTATTCTAACGTATTCGTTAGAAAATGTTATGCTGATGCTTACTTCAGTACAATATCTTGCTGTAAGTCATGGGCGTCGTCGGGGGTTACTGCAGTTAATTATTGGGATGGTGGTCCGGGGGCCCTCCTCCGGAAATAATACGACGGTATTTTTTTTTCTTTTTACTCTATTGGGTCTGGGCCGGTCTGGGGGGGGGAGGGGGAAGTGCCCCCTGTGCCCCCCCCCCCTGGATACGCCACTGATAATAGTAAGTCATAATTAGCCCATTGTTGGTCCCATATATGTTGCAATTTTCTGTGCCTTTTGTTCTCTTTTATATGCGCGCTAACATTCATTCATTTATTTATACCCATATCTCGAAAGTATTTATCTGATTATTTGAAATTTGGATGATTTGTCAAAAGTAGCTCTCTATAAATTTTGCAAAAATAAGCATAATGCTCCCTGATGTTTAAAATACATTTCCATCGAGGAAATTTTGAATTTGGAGTCAACAAAGGGCGTTATTTAGAACGATCTCAATGCTTCAGTTACCTTCGGTAAGCTTGGATGGAAAAAGAAAATATTAAAGAATATAACATGTTTTATCGACAGAAAATAAGTTAATATTTTCTTGTGATATTATAATATCATCATAAATAGTCTTCAAGTGAAATTTAAATAGTCAAAAATAGTTAGTTTTTGGGTATCCTTTATGGTATGTAACTAATAAAATTTAAAACTAAGAACACTATAATACTAAATAAAAGTCAGAATTACAATAATTACATAACAATATTGTAGTAATCAGAGTAATGTGTAGATTAAACTTAGTAAGTTAAACTAAGTTTTTCAGGTTCAGCAATTGAGTATGTTATAGAATTAACAAAACTTGAACAAGACAAACAAGAGAAGAAGGTAGTACGTTGAAATGTTTAAGTTGAATTAAGACAAGTTGATAGGAACTTGCAGGCCCGAGCCAAGGGCGGGTTACGGCAGCTGCTACGGCCGTTACATACTCAAACCAGGTGGGAACCTACTGTCTGCTTGCCAGGTGATACCAGTAACTTGTAGTCAGTAATTACCTGCTACATCTACCATGGTAATTCTCATCGTTTAAGGACAAACCAACGCATAGCATACCTCAAATTTTATAATATTTTGAGAAAAAATATTTGCCAGTTAATAATTTGTTAACGACAAATTTGATTCTTAACTTCAGAATAAAGAATTAACTAAATTTTAAACATTTAACTTCTCAAATCAAGTAAAACAATGTAAGCACAAACTGAAAAAAATTACTAGGTCCAATTTAATTTAGTATTCTTCAACAGTAATCTTATTTGGTACTTCTTTAGATTGTTACTTCCCTGTTTTATTTTAGATTATAATTGACTGTAATTATACAGTCAATTATAATCTAAAATAAAACAGGGAAGTAACAATCTAAAGAAGTACCAAATAAGATTACTGTTGAAGAATACTAAATTAAATTGGACCTAGTAATTGTAAGCATCCCTTTGTCTTAATAGTTATTAAACTATTAAGACAAAGGGATGCTTAATCTAATGTACTTGGGGACAAAGGAATATCACACTTCTGTTTTTATAGGGGAGTAACAGTCTAAAGAAGAACATTCCGTACACTGGCGTATCCAGGAGGGGGCAAAGGGGGCACGTGCCCCCCCCCCCCCCCCCCCCCCAGACCCAATAGGGTAAAAAAAACCGCCATATATATATATATATATATATATATATATATATATATATATATATATATATATATATGTATCAGCAATGTATAATACAGTGTTCCTGCACACTGCAATAAGGTACACAATTTGTGTTAGTGAGAGACACCAAGGGGTGTGCCACGCAAGCGTGACACATAGGAACTGTTCCAACATCAGACATTACGTCACAAAGATGTTGGCTCGGCATTACGCCATGTCCTGGGGGCCGATTCTGTAACTTTGAAACCTCCCTTTTCATGTTGTTATATATCAAAAAGTTGATATGAAGATGCGCGCGCAACCTGTCACGTGAATCTGTAACTTTGTCTGTTGTTATATAAAGCCTGGGCCACACTTGGCCGACCTTTGGCGATAGACCCATTCACAAATATTTGATTCCAACATTTGCCTCCCACTGCTGCAATGACTCACCAGTGACTAGGCTGGCCACACATTGGCCCAATGTTCCTTGGCCAATATTTGATTCCAATACACACTACGTGGATTCTCCCGCGCCCGTGAGAGTTGAAATAATAATATTGCTGTAGGTATTTTAATACTCTCATCAGCTCACATAATATCATCTTTATCAGTTTCATTTGCTGGATGCAGCCCGCGGTTATTAAATTAAACAAAAACATTAAATTAAACAAAAACATTAATTTAATTTTTAATTTTTAAAAAGATAAAAAATAATTGCATTAATTCAGTCATAAACATCTGCGCAACTTATTGGTCTAGAACATTCAAAATTGGAAGTTAGTTTCCTTTTAATGATAAAAAAGGAAAATACTTAAGCAAAAGGGTTTTCCAATTAGCATCTAAAAGTTCTCGATAGAATGTAACTCGTATATATATCACTAATAATTTATTTATAAACAGGCATGATTGAATTAAAATCATGATTACTTTAAATTTTATGATGAATTATAATTGCATAAATAATTTAATTTATTGTATATAATAATTTAATACATTTATTTAATGTATCTATATTAATATACATTTAATTAATTAATTTCAATAGAATAATTATTTCTATAATTCATTTCTACTTATTTAATGTAATCTATATTAATATACATTTAATTAAATCATTTCTATAGAATAATTCGATTATTTTTAATGATATACGATAATACATCCATATTATATATTCTATATTATGTGCGTGATGTTGTAGAATATTTGACCAATATGTGGCCAGACGTTTTGGGTGTTGGGGAAAGGAAGGCGGCTCCTTTGTATCGGTATTGGATATTGGAAGGTTGGTCGTTCTCTTCGACCAACCTTCCAATACCTTCCAAACTCAAACATTTGACGATATTTGACAATGGTAGAGCGGCCACACTTGGAACCTTGGAAGGTATTTGGCAAATGTCGGCCAATGTGTGGCCTCGGCTTAAGGAGAAAGTTGATATATAAGGTTTGATATATAGCAACTCAAAATTGTTGTTGATATAATTCGTCAGGTTATGTTGTTATATATCAAATCGAAGTCGAAATGAAAACAAAGTGACGCCATTGTTGTTTTGGACTGAAATACCTATCATTTCACTTTTTTACGACTTTATTTTTACTTTCGCTAGTTTTATTTGTGTTGTGTTGAACTTTTTTAATTACTCTATAATAATTGTAATATCCGGCATAATGAGAGATAAAGGTAAGTGAAACTTGCGTGTTGTATTTTTATGTGAAGTATTATAATTTATGAGAATTTTTGTATACATATTACCGATGTTACACACAATATACGTGTTCTATATAAAATAAACATTTATTATCTCGTTTTGTTGCTTTACCTACAATTGTAAAAATACAAATACTTACATTTTTTGACAGGATGACTGCATTCAGCAGCATTCATTTAGCTATACCAAATTACCGAATGTTAAAGTATTGTAATTAAATCGCATATGCATTTATAACCATGCGAATAAATTGCTTAAAGTAGTTTTGCTCGTAATCTTTTATAGACGACTATCTATATTGTTTTACATCGGTAATATGTATACTCATACAAAAATTATAATACTTCACATAAAAATACAACACGCAAGTTTCACTTACCTTTATCTCTCAATGTGACGGGTATTACAATTATTATAGAGCAATTAAAAAAGTTCAACACAATACAAATAAAACTACCGAAAGTAAATAAATACAAACAAATAAACAATAAACAAACTTGACAGCTACAAAATGGGACGAGTATTTCAGTCGTAGTTCGGCATTCGGCCACATGCAGCGCTGGCATCACTTTACAGATTCACTAAATTATATAACAACACTTTGATATATAGCAATGTTTGATATATAACGTCACTGTTGATATATATCAAAAAAGTTACAGAATCGGCCTCCTGCATCCTGCATAGTTTCGTCGCGTCTGACTCATCAGGGGCCCGACGATGCCCACCCAACTCTGGACCTATACCAAATCAAGAAGATCAGATATAGGGCTTTAACAGAGACGAGCGTGCTCTCACACCGCCATTCTTGCTTGGCTGGCAAAACACATCAGCAATGTATAATACCGTGTTTCTGCACACTGCAATAAGGTACACAATTTGTGTTAGTGAGAGACACCAAGGGGTGTGCCACGCAAGCGTGACACATAGGAACTGTTCTAACATCAGACATTACGTCACAAAGATGTTGGCTCGGCATTACGCCATGTCCTGCATCGTTTCGTCGCGTCCGACTCATCAGGGGCCCGACGATGCCCCTGATGAGTCGGACGCGATGCCCCTGGAGAGGTCATATTTACAAAATTTTCCGGGGGAGGGCCCCCGCCATACAGTAAGATATTGTACTGCTGTAAGCATCAGCATAACATTTTCTAACGAATACGTTCTAAAACAGTTGTTGTTACTTGGGCTTTTTTTGTTTATTAGTTGTACATTTTTTGGGGGGAGGGGAATTGCTTTGTTGAATAAGTAGTTTCAATTTCTTGTTACCACTACGTATACCCCCTCCCCCCCAATCTAAACTGACTTAGAAATTGCCCCCCCCCAGACCTAGCCCCTGGATACGCCACTGTTTCCGTACATCTTCTTTAGATTGTTACTCCCCTCTGCTTTTTTTTATAAGAGGAGTAACAATCTTAGGAAGTGCCTCTTATTAAAATTCAATTTCAATTTTCGCCTCAAGAAGTAAGTAGGTTCGTTATAATTAAAATCTCGTATATTATAAAGATTTCCTTTTCGTTTTTAGTCATTAAATGTATCCAAGGAGATATCACAGATTTCCATACTCTTTAATCTTAGAATTATATCTTTCCTAAAAATAATTTCATGCTTAGGACATTATTATTTTTAGGATAAATTTTAAAATGATTGTTATTTTAATTCTTGACACAAGTCCTTTAGGTATTAGGCGTATTCTTTATACACGTTTTTAATCAATTTCACTTGTTTGTTAGGTACTAATTCTGTAATCAACCAATTCAATGATTCAAACCATAATGCTACGGGCATTTCATAGACACAAATATTTACTTTTTAAATAATCCTAAGTGAACACACAAATATATAATTTTGAATCAGTAAAGAATCAAGACTAATGTTGTTGATAAGACCAAAAAAAAAAATACTCGATGGTTTATAAAAAAAAAATACAGTTAAAAGAAATAAAAAAGTTACAGAGTTTAAAAAAGAGCCACGGGAAGCCTAATCTATTTTTTTAAAAATACCGTAACGAGGATACTCAGACAAAATACTTAATAGACACTGGCCGCGGAAGCCTACACTATTGCACAGGTTGAAAAATTTATTTTATCTACTCTATTGATACGAAATACAAACTATTTTATCTCTGTTTAGATGCGTAAAAAGTGAACGCTTTCACTTTTCGTAGTAGTTTTCATTGCGCATGCGCGTTTCATAATTCTTCACCTTATCGCACGATTAGCGTGTTTGTTTACATTTAATAAAACTAATTTGCTGTTGGTTCAATTTAAGTAACTGCGTTTTTATTGATAAACAATGTATATTTAATGATTTTTAAATATTTTTTTTTTCTGAGTTTATTATTAAAATCCAACAATCGTAGATAAAGTACGGTACGCAACTCGTGCGAAATCTGTATTTTGCATTGCTCATGTGGTTTTACTATGTACCCTCGCTATCGCTCGGGTGCAAACTCCACACTAGCATGCAAAATGCTACTTTCCGCACTAGACGCGTAATGCACTATTATTGTATCAACCTCTAAACTGTATCCCAAATTCAGAACATATGTTTCTTTTATCAAAGCTGATGTTTCTCAGAATAGGCTGAGTTGTTGAGTCAGTCTAATCGGATTATCAGAGTGGGGGAGATTAGAGACCGAAATTGAATTGTGGCCATCAGCGGAGACGGGCTATGAAACTTTTCGAGTGTGTAGGCTATGTACGGCAAGATAAGGACCACAAAGCCAAGACGACACTAATACAATTCCATTCGACGCCTTACGCCCTCGTGAAATGCGAACTAGACAAGCATCATGCATATTGTATAAAATCTTTTTTCATGTTGAGTAAAAATAACATTTTGTGTGTGTATGTGGGGGGGGGGGGACACAGAATTTAGTGACTTATTTTTAGTCAAATATATGAGTTGCTATAAAATTTCTACGCCAAATAATATTTTAACACATCCTAAAGCCGAGTTTTACAAATTAAAAGGGTAATTGTCTATTCACAGCTTTTCAACAACAGTTTAGTGTTTAAACTTACAAAATAAATTATTTATTTGCTTCAAAACACTTTGGCTTATGTAGCCTCCTCAACATAATGTGATGTCTTTAAAGGTTGCACATAACGCCTGATGGTACGGTTTAAACGTCAAAAAGTAATGGGGGAGGTCTTGGTTAAAGTTAGAAAGCAGACATTAATACAGGGAGATGTTTGGGAGTGATTGATGAGGAAGGCTATAGCACGGGTAATGCTAAGGTAAGGCTTGGAGCTATGGGGCTCCTGTACTGCCTTAGATTTCCTTATGTCCTTTGATTAATGTTTTGGTTCCTTTGTAAAGCTCCGTCGGCTTGTTTCCTCTTCGCTTCTTACACCGCAGAGGGCGCTAATGTCGAACCCTTTTCCAACCCGCCAAATCCCTATTCGCAATTTTGTAAGAGAAAATCACCTTGAACAGTGAGCAAGTTTAAAGAACATTAATCGAAATCACCCGGGTCGAGAAGGTTTACCCACGAAACATTTCATTCACTATTAGAAAACCTCCATTTTCATTTACCTACTTGAAGATTTATATATAGTGGGCTTGAATAACAAACTCTCTTAACTTAATCTTTTTTACTTTTTGAGAACTTTTATTTTTACTTAAGTGAATTTCACAGACAAAAATCAAAGGTTAAGAGAATGAAATCAGACTGTGATGAGAGGCTGCTGAGACAGGATTAATTTATTAGAGCTCTGCAAAAGTCTTCAAGAAAATGCCAAGATTTCACCGTTTCTATGGAGGCCCTTTCCAAAAAGATTTAATTAAATCTTTACAGAAAAACCTTTTTATTAAGAAAATAAAGTCTTAGATTATGCGGGATCTCGTATATCAAAAACGCCTTCGTTATATTATTTCTAGCAATCATTTTAATATATGTATTTACTTCTTCAAATTTTAATATTTCATAAAATTTGTGTTTATCAACTTTTTTTAAATTATTTAAAATATTTCTTTCAAAGATGATATTTTTAAAACCAAAGTTGCAGATAGGTACTTAAAAATATTATTTACGAAGCTAGAAAAGTTTTAATACTCTAAACGAAATTAGTAATATCAAGATAAGTTTTCCTAAGTCAATTACATAGAAAACAAGAAATGCGTAAGTAAAGATAAAAATAGTTAGGATATAAAAAGTAAATAACACACCGCGCAAAGAATTAAGCTAGGGAGAAGGGGTATAAAATAGCAGATGGTGTGATGCCAGACTTCCGACCGTAAAAAAAGAAGTACCACAAGAACTTTGGTAAAGTAGACCCTCTGCCAATATGCAGGCGTAGTAGGTTCTTATGCTTAAATATGCCTGAATAATTTAAATGATTCAAGAATGAATTATATTTGAAATTAGTTATTTTAAGAAAGAAGAATTTTATATACTCATAGTTGTTATCTTCACTAAATCCTTGGGAAAAATGTATACCTTTTAAGGTGTTTGCAAAGTTTCTCTTACATTATTTACCACCAAGAACCCATGTCTGGTACACAGACATCCAAGTTTTCGGTGAAGTCTGCTGTCAGTTCATTCAGTCAAATTTGTTCGCAAAATGACGCAAAATGGCTTCTTATCCTCCGAAAAACTTAAAGTGTAATGTCAAATATAATTTCTGTATATATTACTGAAATCATCTATTAATTTTCTTTAAATATTTTCTTATTTTTGAAAGCAAACGAGCTCGATACTCCCTGCGACACTGGCTTACGAAATAATTCAAAACTCTGTTAGCATTTTGAAACAGGGGTTACGGCTGCGTGCAAGGTATAAACTCAAGATATATGTGAAATTCATCAAGTAGTTGAACAGTTTTATCACTAATCATCGTTTGAATTATTGATAAGGTGGCAATTATGAAGTTAGGTGTGAAGTGGGTGATGTTTTATTAGAGGGCCAAGGCAGAACCAGTCGCCGCCATATTAGCCAAAGCTCATCAGATATTTAATATCCTGGACTTGTACTAACACGAGAGAGGTGAGGTTACATTACAGGTTACAGCCCTATAAACTTATCCTATAACTTGGCCTCATGCTAAGGGTTCCTTGCCCTAGTCCCTTTCCCTATATCAATTTATCATAACTCCAAGCACCCCAGACCGTAAAGTAAACCATCAACCTTAAATATTTCAACCATTATACGAAAGAAAAACAAATTATACCAAATATACGACAAATTAGTTTTATGCCTTTTAACAGCGTATTAAAAACAATACATCGGTTGTACATTCTCGATATGTTATTTTTTGTTACAATTAAGTGACAGAAGGTTATGAATACCACGATCAGATAAATACCACAGTGGCAAAAGAAAGAAAAATCAACTTTTCAATAACATTAGCATAACTCGAATACACACTTGTTTCCCTACACACAGAAAATAAACGCTGGAGAATGTTGATTTTTCAAACCGAGTCACCAAAGAAAAACAACGTATACATAATTGGAGAAATTTCTCATATATTGGAGAAAAATAAAATCAATTTTTAAATATGTAAGTTATTACCCGTACCGAAAAAAAAAATACTCGTGGATATTTCTTTTTTTGGAATAAAATGTTATACATAAAGACATATTAATATATAAATATTACATATTTAATCAAATTAATTTACTTAAAATAACGTTGTTGCTTGAAACGAATTTATAGAATTTCTCTTTGTCTTTCTTTGATATATAACTCAATATTTCCAGGAAGGAGATTAATCAAACGTACAGCTAAAAATGCTTACCATTTATTATTGTTATCAAATATCGAGGGGATAAGTCTCAATGTTTCGCTTCCTATATTAATACTGGTGTAAGTAGCAACAAATTGAAACTTGAAAAGTTCTATTATATTATCTACACCAGGGGTTCCCAACGGGGTCTATGGAAATTTAAAAGGAGTCTATAGTATTCCAGGGGTCTATTGGGGGTCATTGATAAATTTAAAATGTTTGAAGATTGATTATTTCAAGAATCTAAAAGAAAAATTTTCGTATCGTTCTACAACGAAAATTAAATAATTTCTTAAGCCGTCAACTTCAGTAAATAATGCTGGTGGATTAAAAGCCTCTTACAATATTTCTTTGTTAATTGCAAAAGCCGGATATCCACACCCTACTGGTGAAAAATTAATATGGCCCACCAGCGATAAAAACAGTTATGAAAATGAACCCTTGTCCAGTTTTAAAAAGTATTCCGCACTGTAATTACTCCCCACAACGTCGAATGAATGAAATGTCAGAAGATACTAAAAAATCCTAAATTTGTGAATTGAAAATTAGTAAATTTATTGTGCAGTTTGGTGAATCCACTTTTTGTAGAAACAGCATTTTGATGTTATACCTATGTTCGATATTATAAATCCAGATTAAGAGAAATTAAAGAAGAATTTCTTTCAGCAAACTGTTACAAATGTACACTACAGGTGAACATTATTTGTTTTGATTTTTTTTTTTTTTTAATTTACACTGAACAATTAAAAGAGATATGTTATGTTAGCTATACTGACTTTACAATGATAAGTAATTTCAGGCCAAATGTTAAAAAAAAAAAAAAAATCAATACGTCACACAATGACCACATTAATAAAAATCTAACTATTGTCCAATTACAGTATCTATACATTTGAAATCAAGTTCATATCTGTTATCTGAAATCTTATATAAGCCAATTACTTCTAATTTTTTGTCCAAGTTCTTAGCACAATTGTTATCTTTTAGGATTTTTAAGTGCAATATTTAAAATTCTGCTAACGTTTTATGCTGTATATTAATGGAAGAATGCAGGGGGTCAATGAAGAACATCATTTTTTTTAAAGGGGTCGATGAAGGAATAAGGTTGAGAACCCCTGATCTACACCTTTAAATATTGACTTATTCTGGAAATTGACAAAACGCGAATGTGGTTAATTTAAAACAATACATCAGTCATTTTATTTTTCTACTTTGCTTAGCTAATAATCTGTACCTGAACTGTTTTATTAAAAATCCTGTTATAGTGAATAAGGTAATAGAAATGATCAAATGACATTCATCGAGTAATAATTATGTCAGAATTTGAATTCCAGTTTTAAAGCCGTATTGATTCTCAGGAAAATCATTGCACTTTACTAAATATGTATAAAGATGATCAAAATATTCAGCCTAAGTTACAAATTATTATTTTTATTTATCAATATACAGGGTGTTTCACATAAGTACCTACACAGAAAAACCTATGAATCTACATCAATTTCCTGACCAAAAATGTCTAGTAAACTTAGGTTCTAGGGACCTTCTTTTTCGAGATATATCGATATATCATTTTCTTTCATATTGGTTTTGTTTTTAGCCATAAACTAACGAATAAATAAAAATCTAAATAAGATAGAAAGATGCGGTTTGCAGCATAAAGAGCATTACATTTCCTCAAAAAAATCACTAATTTTAGTACTTAATACGTTTATTAGCTTAGTGATAATTCAAAACAAACATTAAAATTGGAAATTATATAAAATGTTTAAACAACTTTAAGCTTCCATAACTTCTCCATTTCTGGTCAGAAATTTGATGAAGATCCATAGGTTTTTCTGGTACTTATGTGGAACACCCTGTTATACAGGGTGGCCCAAAAGTCTCCCCCCCCACTCTTAACTTTTGAACTGTTTGAGATAAATTAATGAAACTTGGGGGATCTCTACCATGCAAAGGGAAGTTTGTTTTTTGCAATCGCCCACTAGGGGCAACCCCCAACTTTGCTCCCAGGGCACCTAACTTCAAAATTTCAAATTGGAATGTATATTTTTGATAGCATATTTGGATTTTACGGTGAAAAATAATAAACTTTCACTAGAAACTATTTTTTCTATCTCCAATATTTTTCCCCCTACAGGGGGCAAAAACAGCAAAATAACCCTTCCGAAATAGTAAAAAAATAACACACTTAGATCGTTATAGAATCTAAACGGTTAGAAATAAAGTAATGAAGCTTGGGGGATCTGTACCATGTAAAAGGAAGTGTGTATTCATCCACTCGCGTACTTAGGGGCAACCAACATTTTACCCCCAGGCGCTGAAATTTACCATTTTTACACCTTTGCCCCCCTATAAAAAATAGTTTCTAAAACTATAAAAAATAGTTTCAAGTAAAAGTTTATTATTTTTCACCGTAGAATCCAAATATGCTATCTAAAATATACATTCCAATTAGAAATGGTGAAGTTGGGTGGCCTGGGGGCAAAGTGGGTTGTTGCCCCTAGTGGGCGATTGCTTGAAAACAAACTTCCCTTTGCATGGTAGAGATCCCCCAAGTTTCATTACTTTATGTCAAACCGTTCAAAACTTAAGAGGGGGGGGGGGGGGGGACTTTTGGACCACTATACATATATTTTAAATTTTTCGATATAAGTGTACTATTTCCCTATACTAAAACACAAAGTTTCATTCGCCTAGTAGATTAATGGTCAGAAATGGATAAGTGGAAAAGGCATGCGTTAAATAATGATTTTTAGTCTAGATTACATTGTAAATGAGAATCTGTTTTGAATTAATTTCTGTTATTTTTCATTCCGCTACCTAATTCGAAAGAATTTTCAAAATTGTAAATTTACCGAACAATATTGGGGCTCCTAAAGTAGAATTTCAAACAGGGGTGGAAATATGTAAATTTCTATTTAACAAATGCCGTTTTTAATTCAGTTTCATTGACTATGTTTGTCGCGGATAATTACTATCTTCATTAATTAAAATCTTCAACATTTGATACATCATAAAGTTTATTTTTTTGAGAATGTGGATTGTGGCTTTCAAAATTCCTCTTAATTTTAATTTGCGTCTAAATTTAAGCTCCAAACTGTTACACATTGCTTGAATAAAACTAGGGATCATCCAGTAGAGAAACTTTATAACTGGTGATGCAGTGCATAAAGAACCCACGTAGAATTGTGGTCATACTCTTGTGGAACATAATATGTTCTCAATATTGCTACCAGGATAATTTTTCGGTGAAAACCTGACATATTCTTATTCAACCTGAAAAGAGCTTCAAAATTATTTTACGTAACACACCGTAAAAGGATGAACTTACTTTTTAAGACTCTCATCTCTGTCACATTTGTTGCAAACCTTTTGTAACAATAATTACATATTCATTTGCTACTCATCAAGCCCTTTAAAACAATGTATGGCATGTCATGCTGACTACAATCTTCCTCTTTAGTCGTCTTTAATATTGGCCCCAATCTTAAATTTAAAATTGTCAAAAGAAGCCGAGATGCTGTGAGCCGAATTTAATTTCGCATAAAGTCGTTCTCGGTAGCTAAAACTGCATTCCTTTCATCCGAACATAATCCGTATTTATTAAAGTTATTGCAGGCTCACTACGCTCTCCGTTTTTACAGTATTTGTACTCAACCATTATTTCATAAAATTATTGCAGGCTCGCTACGCTCCCCTAACGTTGTAAATGCCTTTGTCTATTATCATAATTTAATAATACTTACACAGGCTCGCTAAGCTCGTCTTTTTATACAGTGTTTATACATAATCATTATTTAATAAAGTTAATTGGATGCTCGCTACGCTCGCCTGTTTTTACAGTAATTCTTCATAATCTTTATTTAATATATTGATTGCAGGCTCGCTATGCTCGCCTGCTGTAAAAGCATACGTCCATAATCTTTGTATATTAATATTGATACAGGCTCGCTGCGCTCGCCTGTTTCTACAGCATTTGTAATAAATATGCTAGTTAATAAAATTATTGCAGGCTCACTCCGCTCGCCTCTTGTAAAAGTATTTGTACATAATAATTATTTAAGAAAATGAATGCAGGCTCGCTGCTGTTTATACAGTATTTATGCATAATTATTTTTTAATAAAATTAATACATGCTCGCTGTGCTCGTCTTTTTATAAGTATTTCTACGTAATCTTTAGCCTTTAAAATACCTTTAAACTATTTCTAACATATGCTAATTAAAACTTTTTCTTTAAATATTTTAATATTTATTTACACTTTTCTACTTTTAAAGATCTTTAAATAGATGTATAAAATGTAATGCTGACTAAAACTTTTTTTAGTTTTCGTTATATTGGCCGCCATTTTGAAAATATTATGTGTGAAATTTTAATAGTTAAATATTCCTTGCCTAGACTTCAAGAACAAATTTCGTTGAAATTGATCAATTTTTACTCCAGTTATCATTAGACAAACAAAGACACACACAGTTTTCAAATTCCAAGTGTCTGAAATGAAGAACTCACTGCGCTCGTTCAATAAAACTTATAGCAATGGCTTATTTTTAATACAGGCTACATTTTGACTACATTATCATCACAATAATAACATCATATTTTAATAGTTTCGTCCTGATTCAATTAAAAATAGTCTCCCTATTAGTGTGGCACATAGCTTACTAGCCTATATATTATTAAACTTAAATATTTTATCAATTTAATCAAATTTATCTAATTTTCCCCCGTTTTGCTTCCGAGCTTACAAAAGGCTTTTTACCATAAAAATCCATTTCAGACATCAGGGAACATTGGTTCTGTGTCTGTCTGTAGGTCTGTCGTTCAATTTTTGTGAACCACAATATTTTAAAAACTCCAATTTTAATGAAATTTGGGTGGTAGGTCATAATTAGCCCATTGTTGGTCCAATATAACTTTCAACCTTCAGCGCCTATTTGTTTCTCTTCCACATGCGCACAAACATACATTTATTAACACCAATAACTTCAAAAGTACTTTTCTGATTTGAATGAAACTTTGATAGTTTATCGAAAGTAACCCGCAGATAGCCCCAGATTAATGTGAACCGTCTACGCTTTTTAACTTTTGCTGAATTGATACTTTAATTCGTGTAAAAAAGCAAAACAACTTTGACAGTTTAATAAAAACCAATTAGACAATAATGGCTTTTAAAAGCATAAAATCAATCAAGACGTGGATAGGATGCGAGGAAGCTATGTGCCACGTGCCACACCAATTGGCAGTCTATTTTAAATTAATTAAAGAATCATTTAGCAAAATTTAAGAGAGCAGACGGTTAAAATTAATCTGGGACTCATCAGCTTCTAATCAACAACGTACTACTATAAACAAACTATCCAAATTAAATAAAATTCAGATTAGGACTTTTGAAGATACCTACAGGTGAAAATAAATGTATGTTTGTGTGCATGTGGAAGAAAAACAAATGAGCACAGAAGGTTGAAACCTATATGGGGCCAAAAATGGACTAATTATGTCCTATAATTCTACATAATTTCAATTGGACGACTAGTTTTTATGATATGTTGGTTCGCAAACATTCAGAAACAGATAGAAAGACCGACAGATGGAGGCGGAACCAAAACTGTTATTTTCGGAATACTTGATGGAGAAAAATATAATTAAAGAAAAATATTGAGATATTTTTATAAATTCTTGAGAAGGAATCCACGTTAGTTGCTCTATACAGGCCTTATAAAACCAGCTAATAAACTAGGACCCTATTTTAAACATTAGACATTGCCGTATAAAAGCATACGTCTTAAAGACACTTTAAGGAAACACGAGCCTCTAGAGAATAATGATAATATCTTATTAAATAATTTATGAGCTTCTTTTAAGTTAACAAGAATTTTGAAAAGAAACTTAAAGCGTGCTAATGTATTGTTAGTTTGCATACAACTTCGCATAATTTTTTAGAAGTCAAGAAAACGTCAAATCAAGACATCCTATTCCCCTCTCCAGCTCGTTTCTTTAATACGATTTGAGTTATTATTTTTACTAATCTTTTCCTTAAAATCCAGTGAAGAAAAAGGGTACAAAGAAGCAATTTGTTTAATGCTGGGTCTTTATTACGTGTAGGAGAAGGTTAACACTGCATTTAACTATAATTATCCCATCATGAAGTCCATTAGAAAGGCTGGTGTTGAATTTGTTGTGAGGCTCTAGCAATTTATTTCCACCCCCTAAAACTCAGGCTTCCTTCAAAATAACGTTCACTTTGAAAAAAGCTTCGATCAATGGGAACGAGGTGGAATCGGCCCGAGTGAAAGAGGAAATGTGTTTTTCTCTTCTCACGCCCGTTTCTGTTTGTAGGGGAAGGCTCGGACACGAGGTACTAACTGCGAGGCCCCGAAGCTTCAGGAAACAAAAGGGAACTTCAGGGCCCCATTTAGGTTTGATGCCTTTCGGTTTAGCAGAGGTCCAAGGCTCTTTTCAGAGGAACTATTGAAAAAGGGGCAGTGCGGAAGAGGTGGTGCAGGTAGAAGGGGAAGCCGGCAATTTATCGAGCCAGCAGAGTCATTAGAGAGGACACGGCAACATAAAATATTCAATAGAAAAGTGAACACCCAGTCTCACTACGGAGCTTTCCAGAGAAACAACAAAGAACTAAAAACACAAGATATCACGAGGGCGCAGAAATGAAAAGAGAATTTCTAACATCCTCTAATGACAGGTGTATAACACTAGACCCAATTACTCTTATTAAACTCAGAAAAACATTTTAATACTCAATGTTTCTCTGTGGATCATTCCGTCTAAACTATCATTTAATGAACAAATATAATAGGTTCATCATGAATAAATTTACCACACTCGACATGAACTGCTTACTTAAGTAGCTTCACCTGCACTGTAAAATATTCTTATAAACTTGCAATTTTATTTAAAAATAAAATAAAACCATATTTTATAATAATAATATTAGCTCAATAACAACATCACTAGAATGTAATAATTAAAATACCGGACTAAATACTATTACAAATAGGTAATAGAAAAATGTATAAAAGAAGTTAAATTCTTAACCAATAACTTTAGGCTAAATGTTAACATTAGACATTGAATAAAAACAACATTGAATAGTTAAACTTCACATCCGTAATGGAATCGCTAAAAAACACATTCAACTGTTTTTTTTATAAATTGACGAGTGGACCTTAAATATCCACGCTCAAAAAAACGTATATATTTAATTTGAATGCAACATTTATTTTACACGTTAAAGTAAGGTATGAGGTGGTTATATGTGAGTAGGAGAAGGGAGAAAACAGAAATTTATTGTGGGCCATTACCGTGGAACAGAGTAAGGCCCCATCAAACATTCACAAGGCAAAGGCAAAATGCATTTTTTAATAATGTCTTGGGAGTGGAGAGGGAACACTCGTTACAAAAACAGCGTACGAAGGGGGGGGGGGCTCATTTATAATTTAACATCAAAAAGAACCAGCCATTATCGCACTCCCTCGTTTTAATTAAATAAAATTTTATAAAGGAATTAAAGGAAATAAATTATTCAGATTAATTGAGGGGAGAGGGACTAGCTGAAAAAGCAAAGAGTTGAATTTGATTATTAGTCAATTAATGGAACCGATACAAAAAGAAAAAGTTGTTACCAATGCTTAAATAATTAGAATAAAAAAAGTCTTTAAGTCCTAATGATTTAAAATTTATTCCAAGAAGTTCGTTTCAATGGCTAAATCCTGCTATTTGGCCATTATTTTCTCAACAAGGCCACTGTTCAAATCTGAAGTTGAGCAATTTGTGGCTAGTAATACATTCTAAAGATTAGGTCTAAAATAAAAGTCCAAGAAATAAATCTGTTTTCAGTCATATCAGAACTGTCTATCAAAAACCCGAGCATCATCAGTGAGAATCAGGTGGAACTAAGAGTCAGCATAAAATAGGGCTGGACAGAGCTGTAAAATTGACTCAATTACTCTGGCGCTTACGGTCGAAAGCTTTTTTCGCCTTAATGAAGGTGGATTCACCCATACGGTCCCGGTGAGGGCTGGTCCCGATCCGATCAGGCCCAAGTCTCTAGGTTCAACCCATTCCCACTGTCCGTTTAAACCCCCGTCAGCCGAGAGTAGAATCTTCCTTTCGTCGATACTAGATTCTATAAGTGCGGCTCTAATGACTCTTAGAAAATTAACCCTATGTAAAAAAAAGCGCTACTTTTAGAGGAGGAGGAAGAAGAGGAAATTTTTGGATACACAATAGGTTTATTCCAACCCCCCTATTTGTACCGTCCTTTGTATCGTCCCACGGACCGTTCAGGACTGGTTTTTTACGCATGCGTCAATATTGTACTGTAATAAAATCATGTCAGGTTGGAACGAGTTTAGGACTATAATTCGCACCGTATTAAAAACATTCAAGGAAACCTAACTGTTAGGGAACCTTCCTGTTAACATATATGACGATTGACATAACTGCGCATGTCACACAAATCAGTACATGGTATTGCCAGAAGATCGTTTGGACAGTACAGTAAAATGGTTCGCAAACGATCCCTGCACGGGTTGGAACAGTTTGGAGGACGGTACGAAACACTCACAATTCGAGATGGTACGGCTTTTATCCATTGCGCATGCCCGTGACGATCCCGCGGACGGTACACTGATTGGTTGTACCGGCGCGGCGTTGTAAGCGGGAAGAAAAGAAGGGTAGTTTGCAGAATTGTAAATTAATCATAATTGCTACATTATTGTGCAAGGTTATGTATTTAATATTACTTTCAACATGTATTAGAAGTTAACTTTTTATAAAAATGGTCAGGAAAATCATACAGAATCCTTTTTTTACTGACATATTCAATTAACTTTTCGTCATTCATTACGATAAAAAATAGTTTATAAGCCCATTAAATTAAAGAATACATAAATACAAACTACTCTGCTGCTCTCCGCAGCAGAATCCAGCAATATTATCACATTGAAGAAGTATTTTGACACAATACAACATATATATATTTTTTTTTATCAATTTACATACTAATTATGTTTAATATGAAGAAAATTATATGAAACGTGCATGAAAATATAGCGTTGGTAATCCTGCTCCATTACTAGCTCCTATAATAGTAATCTGCTCCAATACATGTACCAGCTTATACACAATTACCTGGCATATAACATTATCAACAATTACCTGGCTGCTGAACGCAGGCCGTAGGCCAACCGAGACTGTAACTAAAGCCGTCTCTCCAGAAAAGTAACTTTTTTGTTCAAGGATGGCTAGATAGTAATAAAGCCGTCTCTCCAGAAAAGTAGCTTTTTCGTTCAAGGATGGCTAGATAGTAATAAAGCCGTCTCTCCAGAAAAGTAACTTTTTCGTTCAAGGATGGCTGATTATTAGTATTGTTACAGAGGTTTAAATTTGAGTCTATTTAACATCAGCGAGCCTTACCTCAGTACTACTATTTGGTTAACGTATTACTTTATGGAATCAATCAAGTGTATAGATTTTTAGGGTAGGTTAAGACATTACAATGTAAATTTTCTAGTAAGATTTTGCAGTATAGTGTTTAAAGAAAGATTTAAGATCCACTCTGGGCTGATTATTTAAACAGTGTAAAGTGAGTTATTGGAAACGTTGTCGACAGTGGTCTTGCTAGGATTTAGGCATCAAGGCACACGGATTGCTCGCCAAGAAGTTCCCTTGATCCCAAGTTAATTTAATTTTACTCTCTCTCCTGCAGTAGATTTATCTTTGCTGCTAGAGCGTGTCCGACCCACTTGATTAAAACCAAACCGTCTTCAATTGATTATTCTTGTAGTGAGGAGGGTACAAAGCCGTGGAAAACATTTAGAGCTCAAGGGACCAACCCTACCCATGTGAAAAAGACATTGTATCTTCTAAGACATCAACATTTTACTTTACAAAATCTTTAATCCACCGAGACAATACTTAATAACAAGTGAATTTAACCCTTTAGAATTTGTAACAAATAAATTCTAACCATTTACTTTTATACGGGAATTACATGTAAGAAGAAAATCTAAACATTTCCTACTTACATCTCTAGATTTAATTTACTCTAGAACTTAACAAATGCTTTTAAACGTTTAGTACCAAACTGAAATGATTATATTAGGACATTCTTTCAATGATGAAATATAAGGAAATCAGGTTGCCCTTGACCTTAAAATTTTAAAATTAGCCCATTTTTGCGCATTACGCATGTGCATTTAAATGTTGAGCTTCTCAATATTTTGCATACGTGTGAGTCCAAAGTTATGCCATTATTTTCAAATTTAAACTCTCTAGCGGGAATGGTTCGGGGGATACGACCCAAAATACGACGGAGGGATAGACACATCCCCCTCGGCAAAAGGGTTTCGAGGAAGATCTACGAAATCCTATAAAAACGAAAGCCCCTCCACAAATACATAAATGATTCATTTCTGTTTTTATTACTATTTCATTGGTGTAATGTCTTTAATTACTCACTGATTCTACTAGAAGTGAGACAGCTCGACACCAATACTTGCATTAAAGTGGCAAATTCGTCTATCTATCAAGTAATAACCTAATACTGCTTTACACTGTAAAAAGTGCTTTACATTTAAAAAAGTTGAAGTATAAGAAACAACTTTAAACACTACAAAAAATAAAAATTCTAGAAACATGTCTTTTTCCTTATAAAGAAGGTGTCCATATGCTGAACATATCAATTTCTTTTTTGTAGGTACCTAAAAATTAAAAACAGATGTATGTGGATATGAAAAAATGGTAGTTTTATTTTGGGCTATAGTTTTGAATAGGATGGACAGATGTTCTAAAATTAAACCTTTCAACCCTAATTATCTTAGAAGATACAAATTAGAGTTACCAAAATTGGTGTTCTAATAAGTATAATATATTTTCCTAATAGGACTTCTGTTTAAATCTATAATTCTAAGTGCTGGACAGAGTAAAAGTATACAATGCCATATAGAAACAGGACTTCAGAACGGACTAAGCAGACGACTAAGCAATCATTGGAAGGACTTCATTGAAAGAATATAAACGATACAAACTCCAGATGGCACTTAAGAGAGCTCCGATCAATCAGGCCAGAAAGTGCCACTCGGCAAATAATGCTTACTTTTAATAAGGAATGTTACAAGCAGAGGCTACTGATAATATCTTGATTTGATTTTAGCATATTATTTAGTAGCTTAATTTGTAGTTCAAATTAGTTGCTTGAACTTAATCATACTCGAAGAGTAAATCTGATCAGTTTCTTGTACAAAAAAACACAATAGCACTAAGTTAATTAAATATTATATGTTTTAGACAATAATTTTTATCATTGAGTTGTATTCATTAAGGTTGAATGCACTTACCCAACACAGTAAAGTATTAATCATATTTACACATGTGAAATGTTTTTGACACATAAACTATGTGCATGTTATACTATTTTTGAAACAAAAATAATAAAACTCGACGAAATTCCTTCCTATCTCGACTGAATTATCGTCACGAAACATTAACTCGTTACTAGAATTGGAAAAAACATAAAATATGGTAATTGAATATCAATTTCGGTTAGAATTGTCCCACTATACATCGAGAAAAGTTTTTTAAAAAAAGTCAAAACATCAAGTTGAAATATAGTTCCCATATTGAATAAATGACTACCATTTGTTGTTCTCCGTCCCATTATAGCTAAAGAGATTTATTTGATAAAGGGTTAGAGTTTTTAAAACTAAACCAATAGATCAAATTTTATGCCCTACTAATGAATCGAATGTAGGATCCAAAATATGGATAAATTCTACCTAAATACTTTATTAACTCTTACAAAATATTAGATGTTACAACTTGATGCAATTCCCAAAGCTAAATCTAGACTTTTGCAAACCAAAACTAAAATGAACATTCCCAAAAACTACAATAGTAACTACAAATCCTAAAGTTAGGATGGGATATTGTTTTAGATGCTCTAAAATGTCGAAGTAAAAAGTTAGTTGATACAACAAATCAAGCGAATGGAAATTAGTATACCTGCAGCGGAGTTATACTTAAGTCGATAATTTACTATTACTATATTGTAACGTATCTAACTCGCCAAGTTTATTTCAGCAGTAGTCAGTGGAAGTCATAAAGTATTTTAAGAATTTGTCTTTTATGGCCAGTTCTCTAAGCCAGCCTTTGAAAGCATTAAGTTCCTGAACCATTAATCCTGAGGGTTAGAATTGCCTATCAAGTTTGAAGAAAGTATGTCACAACAGGAACTTTTGAGTTCCAAACTACCTGTGGTGCAGACAAGGCGATATATTTAGTTTGAAGAACCATAAGTGAAGAGGGAAAACTATACTACAATCTATATTTTCGTGGGGAGAATTACTTTTTTACTTTTTTAGGACTAATGCCCTGGATTCAAGCCAGTATCTAGTTGGCTAAAGATCACAGTACTTAAAAAACTCTTTGCAGACCATCCTAAGGGCTTCTAGGCTAGTATTGACCATTTTATTCGTTCTTCATTAGTGAATCATCGTCGACAAACTAATCTATCGTGATATAAATGATAATTTGGTCCTATTTATTATTGATTACTAACTCTAGTGGTCGAAACAGGTCTGTACTTACTAACATACTCACTCTTAGTTTTGGTATAACAATTAACAGATCAAAAGCGATCTCTTTCAGTTATATTTAGTAGGTATAGAATTAAGTAAATTATAGTGTTATTTCTACAAAATCATACACATATAAAAAACTGTAAATTAATGTTATACCTACATTCCGAACGTGTATTTTATGCATGTGCATTTTTTTATATGTGATTATTTTTTTTCATATATTATTATTTATTTATTTTTTTTATATAGATAGGATTTATAATAATTAATTAAATTTACAACAAGATGTCCTTAGCTGCTAACGTACATTAATGTATGCAGCTTTCACACAGGCAGCAATGAAGAAGAAATGAAAACATGAAATAAAGTTTGTAGTTATAAAGTTTAAAAGTATGTATTCTTAAAGCCTACTTCATATTAAATTCTGAACAAATATAAGTTGGCACGAAGTTATGACACTTATCATTTACTTCTCATAAAAGTTCATACTTCACGTGCTCGTGCTGTTATTCAGTTTTTTATAAAAATAAAGCTTGTTATTAATAAAAGCGTTAATGTATACTTTATTTTTATTTTTTTACAAAAAAAGAGAAACTTCCTGGAATAAGCAATTTATTATCTTTGAATTTTTTTTTCCAATAAATAAATGTTATGGGAGTATGGAAGGAGTTCCAATCTCTAATGGCTCAAGCCCACCCTATAGGCAATGTGTGGAGATAAGCCTATGAAAAATGTCTAGAAACTTAGGAACAAAATCTATAAAGACAGGAAAAAAGTGAGATTGATGAAGTAGGCTTTTTTTTAGAGGTAAGCAGGTAAGTGAACTTTAGGCGAGCTAAAAATAAATAAAGCATGTTGTACTCATTTCATTATGCTTTTTCCATAATAGATTAAATTGTACATCACAGAGTAATCCCTAGCTGTATGTATTTGTTGGAGGAAATAATCATGGATATGATTCGAAGGTGAGCATTTTAATTTTAATTGGTTTTAATTGATTTTAAGCATGGCATTTTAATTGGTTTTCTTATGACCCTTTTAATGACGTGAATAATTTTGCCCTTCTTTAGTCTAAAATAAGGTAATAAGGTTCTATAATAAGGTAGTAGAGTGAATGAGTATGGATTCTTTTAACATTTTGATTTATACCACTAAATTGATACTTTTCACACTTATAAATTTGGCCCTTAATTAGGAATATGCCTTTGTGATTACTGTTTGTATTAGGACTTTGGTTATGAGATGAAAGCTATTTTAAAAAACGTGGAAGCGAAACTTCTAACCAAAAACTAAAAAAAGTTATTATGGCTAATAAATTTATATGAAGGGTTATCAAATTATTTAGGAATTTTCCTTGGTCATTACCATTATTAAGCTTACGCACCATACGCCAAATGAGTAAGTTTCCCTCATTACTAAAAGCGCCATATATCCATTTATATTAGTTAGGTGTGTGGTATGTTAGTCTTAAAATGCATGTACATTTCTCCACTGAGCTTACTTCTTTAATAACTCCCTATGATAAATTTCACTTAGTTAATAAGCATTTGTACGTGGCACATACCTATATATTTGATATGATTATTTTCCAGACGGTGGAGATGTTTTTAATAATGATGTAAAAAATATATATTTTGACTTACCCAAATCACAAAGGAAGTTGTTGATTATAGGGATTTATAAATATGAGATGTTTCGTTCTACTGGACACTGTATCATCTATGAATATTTCTTTCCCAAGAATAAAATGCTAACTACTAGGCGGCCTCGAATCTCTGAAACCAAAAAATATAATTTCACATTAATTTAGTAGTATTGAGGAATCAAAACATATCTAGATGTCGAATTAAATAAATTTTTTTATCTACTTGCGGCAGCAAAATGAGGCATTATTGAACTGATTTCGGTCAGGGAAATTTAATTTTACTACCTAGACACTAAAATATTTAACAATAGTAAAAAATAACTGGGAGTAACTGGCTACACTGCAACTTCAAGTGAACATGCAAATTATTATTGAAGTCATTCTAAATTAGACCAGCTACTTTTCTTGATTTATCTTAATTATTGTGCTTAATGTATTTAATTTTTTGCAAGATACCTTCTATAGTTTTAGTAATTTGATTCATTCAGAAGTTTTGTTTGTTACAAATGCTTGTTTTGTATTTTGTTGCTGCTTCATTGTTGTTATAGTTTCAGCTTGCTATTCACTAATTGTAATTATTATAGCTCCTTATTTGATTTGATTTTTGATTTTTTTTTTTTTTTTTTTTTTTTACAGCTATTTATTTTAGTTAATATGTTATTATCTTATCAATATAAAGACATAATTAATATAATTATATGGTATTATAGGCGTAGATAAAGAAAAAAATATCTTATGCAACAAGGCAGCAAAGAAACATTTCTACCTCGAGTATATTCATTGCATACCGAGGTGAAGCCTCGGTAGTCACTTAGGTAATAGGTAAATTACCACCTAATTAATTAAATGTTAATTTTCACAGCCTGCAGCCTGTCCTCGCTTCCGGCTCGGAGGCTAGCTTAATCACTCATCAGATAAATTCCATTTTGCTGCCTAGTATACATAAATAACTGCTACAGAGAAAAATCAGAAGTTTCTAAGACATTCTTAGAAGTATATACAAAAAATGACCACATGAGCTCAAATAATCATGTATCTAAAGTCCAGCAGTATCTCCAAACATCCGGAAACCGCAGAAAATTCATTTTTCCGTCTAACCTCCCCAAATGAAATTAGAACTATAATTAAAAATAGAAAAAATCTTAAGGCCCCTGGACCAGATGGAGTCAGTAACTCAATGTTAAAACACTTGCCACGCAAGGCTGTTGTGCATCTTACATACTTATTTAATAAAATGCTTTTGTTAGGATATTTTCCAAACTTATGGAAAGTATAGCTAAAGTAATTGTCTATTACTTAGCTTGGGGATCATTGATCATTTCCAAACCTGGTAAAGATCCCCTAAATTCGAACAACTACCGACCAAGAAGTCTGCTTGATTCGATCAGCAAAGTTATGGAGAAGAGTATACTTCTTAAAATAACTCATTTTATTAACAGAAACAGCATTTTGCCCCCTGAGCAGTTTGGCTTTAGAAGAGGTCATTCTTCACAAGGGAAACTCTGTCGGGTAGTAGATAGAATTACTAAAAATTACAACAAAAAGAAACACACCGGAGTTGTGTTGTTGGATTTGGAGAAAGCATTTGATACCATCTGGCACATGGGCCTAATATTTAAGCTAATTCAACTTCACTTACCCTACTATATCGAAAAATGTTGTATTCCTTCTAATAGAAAATTTAGAGCATACTTAAGCAATTTTAAGTCTAAACTTTATCAAATAAGCGCAGGAGTCCCGCAGGGTCAATTCTCTACATTTTGTTTAGTAGTGACAATCCACGATTTGCTGACATTACTCTAGCTATTTTTAGCCGACGTCTTATGTGTTATGACGTCATCATGAAGAATTGACACCATTGCACGTAGTTAAATTCAGCCTTATCTAAACTGGACAATTACTTTTTCAAAACAAAATGTTAGTAAATTTGAAGCTCTATTGTTTACTAAAAGAAGGCCTTTCATGAACCATCAAATTCATTCACATCAAAATAAAAATGTAGTTATACCGTGGAGTTATTCAGGTAGATATATATATATATATATATATATATATATATATATATATATATATATATATATATATATATATATATATATATAATATATATATATATATATATATATATATATATATTATATATCCTCTTTTACTGAGAGCTGGGAGGGGGCCGTGGCCCCCTATGGGCGCCCATGATCAGCAGTAAGAACATATTACAAATATACAAAGTAGCCGTCAGACCTGTGATAACGTATGCTTGTGCTGCTTGGAGCAGAACATTTAATACGAATCTGCAAAAACTGCAGTTATCCAAAATAAATTTCTTCGACTCCCACCTAACTCACCTAGACGTACAATAATTAAAAACCTCCATCAAATCTCAAAAGTGGATGATTGAAGACGTCATTGTTAAACTAGCTAAATCTTTTTTTAAAAAATTAATATACAGCGAAAATCTTTTTGTAACTGAACTTAGCAAGCATATTAACCTCAATTTCCATTTTGGCTCATCATAAAACTTTAGGGCACAGACTATCATGAACTAGTAGCAGTAACTTAATTTATGATGTGAAGTTTACACCAGTTTAATTCATTTCAACTTAATATTTAATGGATTTTAAAAATTTTAACACTAGTTAGTTGTAGGGTTTTTATTTGATTTTTCCTATACTTTAATAATATTGTCACTCTAAATTTTGTAAATATATAAAATTGGAAAGGATAAAGTGATAACTGTGAAAGTGCCACCTTTATACGTTTTTGTACAACCAAACGATGTATACTACATAATTGGATAATGAAAAATGCACTTTGAAACACTTGACAAAAGTGGTGGCAAGAATTTGGTCTTGGTGAACAGGAAACTTATTATTACCTAATGTTGGAAGGCCTCAAATTGAAGGGTATGATCTTCAACTTTTGACATTTTTAAGTTTTGGCTATGGCACATTAACCTCGAAAAGCGTTACATTACCGTTACACGAACGGGGAAGATATAGGATCAAGGTTTTAAGAAGGTATAGGAGGTGTTCAATCGAGTCTGTCCGCTCTTGGTAGGGATAGTGTCTCCCACCACCGCGCTTGGTACCGCTGTCGCTAGGGCGCGGGCGTCCCCTCCCCAAGCGATTCTAAAACGGTGCACACTGTACTAGGAGAATAGAAAAAAGTTGGAGCTAACTGAACTCGTTTACATCGCTGCTTAGAGGTCGGCTGAGTTATGATTGCAGTTTAATACTCTTGATAATACTCTACTAAAAACCGCCCCTCCTCCTCAACTACAACTTCTGTTCAACTGCTCTGATTTGCATCGGACTAACGCCATAACTCTTAGAATTTGATTCCTAATAAACGAATTATTTGTTTAAAATTTATTCATAAAATTTATTTTTTGCTTTATTATTTTTTATTTTTGTTATAGGCACAGGCACTATAATTTTTTGGATTCATTATAAAAACATGGGTGACGAAGCTAAAAGATTACTTATTAATAAACTGGAAAAAAAGAAAAGTACTTTCTTTCATCGTGCACAACATATGTTCGATTAAATTGCTAATTTACAAACGCAAGAATCTGCTCGGTCGATTTTTTTTTACATATTTATGTCTTTACTTAAACTCGATAAGCTTTACCAAAAAACGACACCAAAAAGCGTTATACAAGCATTACCAAAAAGCGTTACATAAAAATGTCTCACTGTCTTGCAGACTCGTATACATGCAATTTAACTATGGTTTTTTTTTTTGCTTTCCTTTAATAGTATTATGTATTTACAATATCTACTTTTTTAATACGTATACTTTTATGTATAGAATTATAAAATAGTTTTTTTTTGAAATCGGAAAGTTTTCATTCCTAGAAAAACTCTAGTTTTGCTCCGGTGTCATATAATTACCTAATTAACTGTTACCTATAATAGGGCACAGTATAAGTGATAAAATGACAGGTAAAAAAAGTTAAGGTTGAGTAAATTCCTTATGGAAAAAAAACTTTAATAACAACTTATGACAACTCGGCGATGTCTTTTCCATGAAATCATAAGACATGACAATTGTGAAAAGCTGCATTTCGAAATCCATTCTAGGTTTGGTAAAACTGCTGTTTCATTTGATATTTTTTTAAAAATAGTTGCAAAATAATAATGAATACTTAGGTGATAATAGGAAGATGACATTTCTTAATTTCTTTTAAAACTATCATTTAAAGGTAAGCTTAAGAAATAAAATAATAACACGTCAAAACGTAACAAATTTGTTACAAGTACAAAAGTATAAGCGTAATAAAACTAGGTAGTAACCTAGTTAAACATACAATGATTTCTTACATAAATCCAACAATTGCTCAATGAATATCAACATGAAAAGTAGCATGTCTTCATAAATTAATTGCAGTATTCCTGCTGCGTTCACTTAAATAAAGGTCTATTTATTTTTTTTTGTTAAAGTTTTTATTTTTTTAACTGTTATTAAAATATCAAGACGTAACTACTTTAACCATGCTTACACATATTCATAATGTGGAAATTATACTTAACCTAACTGTAGATTATACTTCTTGCTAAATAAATGTTTAAATTAATAGATATTTTTGGAACTTACTCTTGCACAATAAAAGAACAAAATGAATCAATATATTGTAAAAAATAACCATTGAATCGATTAAATGTTGAGGGAAAAGTCTCTCATAAAACGTTTTTACGGGAAGTTTTTTTCTACCTTTAATTACGATCCCTGCTAAAGCTCCATATCCTATCTACTCGATTATTTATTAACTGATAATGACAATTTTGTTCTACAAATTTCATTTATTATTTTATCTTTTTTTATAGGGAGTTATTTATTAGGGACAAAAGTAAAAAAAGAAAAGAGTAGGCTGAACATTAAAATAGTAGACAGACAAAGAAGAAAGCGAAGAAGAGAAAAAGTAGAGAAAAGTAAAGAAGAGAAAATGAAAGAAGTGAAAAAGTAGAGAAAAGTAAAGAAGAGAAATAGTAGAGAAAATTAAAGAAGAGAAATAGTAGAGAAAATTAAAGAAGAGAAAAAGTAGAGAAAACTAAAGAAGAGAAAAGTAAAGAAGAAAAAAAGTAAAGAAGAGAAAAAGTAAAGAAGAGAAAAAGTAAAGAAGAGAAAAAGTAAAGAAGAGAAAAAGTAAAGAAAAGAAAAAGGTAGAGAAAAGTAAAGAAAAGAAAAAGTAGAGAACAGTAAAAAAGAGATTAAAGGCGAGCTTCTATGCTAAGGTTTAACAGGCATCCATAGAATTAGAATCCATAGAAGTGACACACACTTACTTTATGGGTATAATTTTTATTGTTTCTTTTTTCAGCAGGACAAAAAGCGACAAAATATGTTAAACAAAAAGAGCTAAACTTTTTATACTATGAATAATTTATTTCTGAGAGGCATGT
Source organism: Gerris lacustris (assembly GCA_951217055.1). Classification (NCBI taxonomy): domain Eukaryota; kingdom Metazoa; phylum Arthropoda; class Insecta; order Hemiptera; family Gerridae; genus Gerris; species Gerris lacustris. The sequence goes on from OX578280.1 coordinate 54,281,483, forward strand.
GTCGAATCATTACGCAGATCTTAAAGAAACTTTTATTTTGAAGGGATCTATTCAAAAAGCTTTAATTTTATTTTTTATTCACATTAGAAAGTTTAAATGCTCTTTCAGTCATATCAAGTTCAGTTCGAAATATTTTTTGAGTGGTTTGAGTAGTAAAATGTTGGGATATCATTAAATAAGTAATTTATGCTATCAAACGAGTCGATAAGGGTTAAGAGTAATACCTAACTTCTTTGCGTGTTTTATGTTATGTGTATTATATTTAGGCTCTAAATTACTTTTTGTTGTTAATGTTATAAAAGAGGATTGGCATTAATATCTAACTCCATATGTACCATTAATGCCAAATATTACGGCAATAATTAAGGCTAAAGGGATCAAGAGGCAAGAGGCCATAGGAGCCTCTCTTTACAAACGCAAATTCTAAGCACTTAGATTGATTCCAGCAAAGTGATATGACCAGGTTTTTTGTATCTGATCTATTTGCAGCTGGGGTAATCGAGACTACTGTATTATTTTTAATTATTTATTACTACTCTTCCACAACCTGGAAGAACCATCTTCTTACAGAAACCGAATAAACTTCAGATTTATGAGAGCTCGACATTTTTTTATTTATTACATACTACCTCATTATTATAATGTTTCATTATATTAGCGCAATGAAAATATATTGGGAACAAAAGATATTAGATTTCTTAATTTTAAATAAAGTCGTCCAAAGTCCAAATTTATATTAATAGAAGGCATAAAAAGAAAGAAATACTTCGATCTTAAACAAGCTTTAGAGCGACACGGGAAAAAAAAATAAAAACAGGAGATTCTATTAGTTGAGTATTACTATATTTTTCAAGATGGCCGTCGATTGGGGGCAAGGTGATATCGATTCCGGTTGGAAAGGTGTGGTGGAATAGGAAGGCAAGTCGAACCGTGGGAGTGAGTAGGGCCCAGCTAGAGGTGGTAGGGAGCAGGGCTAAACCTTCTAAATAATAAACTAGCATTGGGCTCTCTTTGACTAATTCTCTTTGCAGCTCAAACAACCCTTACCAAACCAACTTAATATCAAACCAAGAAAAACTTCACAATTATTATAGATATATTAGTAAAAAAAAGTCAAAAATCGACCACTGCTAAATGGTTAAAAGTACGATTTCAGTTGAACTTCGTTAGTATGAAGAAAATTATATAATATTTGTATTTATGTTATAAATGATTGATATATAAATGTAAAAAGAATCTAAAACAAAAACATAACCGTGAACAAAGGGCTAAGTTTGAAAACCCCATCCCAAAAGAAATCAGCCTGCCAAAGCAGTGATATTTTGGCCAAGTCTCCTCTATCTTTAATTCATAACCTCAGCAGTCTTGCACAAAAGAGCAATCTTTTATTTTTATAGCTAACACTTGGCCAGTTTCTGAAGCTACTTAAGCTGAATCTATGTTTCAAATGTTAAAAACCCTTCTTAAGAGGAAGCAGAGACATGCGGTTGAGAAAAACCGGGTGAATTGGTGCAAATAAGATACACTTCATGCCTCATGCTTACTGCTTACTACGAGCAGAACTTGGACTTGCGCACTACCGTAAGTAAATTAATGACTAAAAACCTGGGCCATAATATAAAAATTATTTTCTCGCTTAGTGTTTTTTGAGTCCCAATAACAGATATAGATCATTGTGAGACAAAAGAAATACGTCACTTTAGACATATTTTTTTGTCGTCAAAAGTTGGCTGCTGTTTCAGTTTTTATAGCATCAATTGTTGATGTGCTATTCAGGGGTGTAGCGTATCATCCCCATTGTCCTCGCGGCGCGGGGGGGGGGGGGGGGGGGGGGCCGAAAGTGGTCCCCAACCGATCATACGAAAAAAAAAATCCTTTGAGGTCCTTATGAATTGAGTTGCGATGAGTTTTTAATATATTATAATATAACTCATTGTCTAAGTACAGTCTCAAGTAGAGAATGAGACTAGTCTGACTTAATTTTCTTTCTTATTCCAACTTGGGCCACGTGTTTGAGATAGATAAGATAAACAGAAACTGCTGTTATGATTTTTAAGAAAAATAATAACCTTAACCTTGCCTATACTTAGTTTATGCAAGATATCGAGAAATTAAAGTACATTACGCGTCTAGTGCAAACAAAAATTAGCATTTTGCTTGCGAGTGTGGAGTTTTCACCCGAGCGACAGCGAGGGTAGTAAAACCACACGAGCAAAGCAAAATGCAGTTTTCGCACGAGTTGCGTACCGTACTTTATCTACGATTGTTGGATTTTTTTAATAATCCAAATTAATTGAATTAATAAATAATGAAAAAAAAATATTTTATAAACTTTCTGTATGTAAGTTCGTATTTCTCTTTTGACAAAGATGACATTAATTCATTAGTTGTATTTTGTGCCGAATTAATTGTTTCGGGAGGCGTATAATTCTTCTTATTTTCGTCATAATGACAAATCAATAATTGTTTTTCATTAAAAACTCGATATAAACAGTTATTTTAATTAAACAAACAGCAAATTAGTTTTGTTAAATGTAAACAAACTCGCTAATCGTGCGTTAAGGTGAAGAATTCTTCATTTTTACCACATACTAGGGCGGAAAAAAGAGGAATTATGAAACACGCATGCGCAATGAATACAAGTACGTAAAGAATCACTTTCTACGCATCTAAACGGAGATGCAATGTTTATATTTCGTATCAATCGTAGATAATATTATTTTATACAAATAAATAAACATTTGTTAGTAAAGGCCCCCAAACCCGGTCAAAATGTTTGCGCTAACATTTTGACCGTGTATGGATGGGGCTGTTTGAAATGTGCGCAAACATGATGTTTGACGTGTATGGCCTAAATTTGCCCGACATCAGGTTTGTGCAAACATATTGCGCAAAATTTTTGATCGTGTATGGGGGCCTTAAAACTTTAAAACACATTTTGAAATTTAATTAAAGGTAAACTTTCTGTAGGATCACAACTTGGATTCCCATTTGAAAAGCGGCAGTCAATTCCTTTATGTTTTATTTTAGAAAAGATTTACAGCCATCTCATTACTATCAATACCCATTTCGTTGCTGTATATGCCTAATTTTATCAAACTCTCTTATTCTTTCTTTCTGCAAACCAACACCTGACTTTTTCCACAAACCATTGATAAGAAATAGTATACCTATTTATCCTTCAGTTTTAGTATGTAGTTCAGCTCTAGTATGTGGTTCAGTAAGAACAAATTTCTACAATAAAAAATTTAATCAAATGAACAACCAGAAATTGATTGAAAAAATTAAATAGCCATTACAATTTTTTGTTTTATATTACTTTGCATAAATCTTTAAAAAAATTCCTGATTAAATATAATTGTAGAACTTTATGATTTAATAGTGAATAATATATGGTATTAAATATTGCCAGAAGTAATGGAATATTATTGGCGTGAGTACTTGAGTAGACGGAAGGACCAATGATCAAATGTAAGGTAGGAATCAAAGACCCAATGATGATTTTATAAAAAGAAAAACCGAAGAAAGCATAAATTTAATAAAGTTGTTAAATGTGTGAAAAAAATGTGTAGGTAGCTCAAATTTTGTGGTGTCTCAATATAGGTTAAAGTGGGGCACGTGTGAAAAATCGCGAATTTGGTAGGTAGGCTTAACTTTCGTATTGTTATGTCATATTATGTACTCATGGGAACCTGTATCAGTAATTTTACAATAGGATTGGACTGTGTGACCACCATTTTACAATCAAGCACATTTTGTTGGAATCCACTTTGATTATACTCAGTAAGACGCGCACTACTGACTGAGAATATGCACTTTGTTATTATTTATTAAATAATTTATAATATTTTTTATTTTGAGCTGCAAGCACCGAAGATACTTTGAAGTAAATTCAGGTAGAAGTGGATCAAACCGCTATAACTTTAAAACTGGGAAAAAAAAGAATAATGTTTCTGGTAAAAGTTGTTGTACTTTACGCGTTGTTTAATTAGAGAAAAGTAAAAAATTGATTCCGCCCTTCGAAGAACGTGTTTCCTCTATTTTCTTTTTTTCTGAAAAGTTCACTAAAAAGCATTCAAAAATATTTATTAAATTTTTGTATATCTTTTATAGTTTAAGCAAGAAATGCCTTCAAAGTTGACTACTTTAGTATGCAGTTTTTACAAGAAAAAGTAATGTATCATTAAAGTATTTTATTTTTAAAAAATGTACACGTTATTACTTGCTAATGAAGGTGTTTTACGAATAAGATGGATAATATAAATCCCTCTGTCTCGTAGAGATAATATAATTAATTTCCCAATTGTTTCCACTCATTTTTATAAATTGAAAAATAATTTTTTCCAGTTTGATTTGACTTCGGATAAATAGGAATAAAGAAAGTGAAATGCATATTATTAAATTAAAATTTTGATTTAACAAGTTTTAAGACTTTATCTTTTAGGTTACCCCAAAGAAAATAGTCTAGTGGACTAAGATCTGGCGAACATGCCGGTCAAATGACTGGTACCATTCAACCAATTCACCATCCAGATCTCTATTGATCATCTACACATTGGTACCATTTCTTGCAGGAAGATATGTTTTTAAATTTCCAAATATTCCTAATCTTGCATTCACAATGAGTTTCAAAACAGTTTTGTAAGAGTAAATATACCTAAAAGGATATTTTTCGGCTTACATTCTTGCTGAAGCCCTGACTTTTTGCGGGACTCTCCAAATCTTATGATAATGACTATAATTTCACTTGGGGGAAGTTGATTCATCTTATATATTTATTCTAAAAGATAAATTTAAGATAGGTAACTGTGCCCTTTTAAGTTTTTAACTCACAAAGACAATAATATGACTGAGTAAACAAATGTTCTAAAAAGGAACATGGAAAAGTAAATTGGTATCGGGACAAAGGTCACTAAGAAAATATTACTATTTGTACGTCTCTTTACATTAAACTAGGTATTTAGCAGAAGTTAAATTTAACTAGCTCCTTAATATAGCCTTGTGATTATTACTGCATTGTGTATGAACTGTCCTAGGTTCAATTCCCAATGGAACCTCATTCACATAACACAATGATACATAGAGAGAATTTAATGTAAAACTAGTCAAAATGATAGCTCAATTTATAAAAATTTGTGTGAAAAAGTAGAAATTTAAACATATTGTCTCTAAAAACTCTGATACAGAGGTCTTTAGGTTATCCAAATTATTCGCAATAGATTTTAAAATACCTTCATTAACAAGTAATAAAGTTTAAAAACTTTAAAATAAAATAACTTAATGTTACATTACTTTTTCTTGTAAAAACCACATAGTGAAGGAGACAACTTTGAAGGGTATTTCTGCTAAAACTATAAAAGATATACAAAAATGTAATTAACATTTCTTTCATGCTTTTTAGTAAACTTTTCAGAAAAAAGGGTCAAGAGGAAACCACGTTCTTCGAAGGGCCATATTGACCCTTTGAAGGGCGGAATCAATTTTGTATTTTTCTCTCATTAAACAACGCCTTAAGTACTATAACTTTTAATTGTAACTTTTTTCTGAAGTTTTCCCAGTTAAATAGTTATAGCCCGTTTGATCCACTGAAATGGGACACTCTGTATATATATATATATATTATATATATATATATAAATATATATATATATATATATATATATATATATATATATATATGTATGTATATAAATGGTGGTAAATACTTATCTCAAGTCTCAGAGATTATGCGAGATTAAACTGCGTGAACCTCAAAGAGCAAAATTGATCATTTAATGGTAAACAAATATATATAAGTAAAATTAAATTAATGTTATATTACAGACCTATATGAGGACAAGAAAAAACAGATTATTTAAATACCTAAACCATCATACACGATGGAGAATTAAAATAATCGCTATTGAATTGGTTTTAATTATTGACATTAAACCGATTAACATAGTTTTTTTAACCTAGCTATTTGTATAAATGTTGTGAATAAACTATTATGAACTTGAAATAACATAATTTTTTTTACCTACGTCAGAGGCTAGACGTATCAGGCACAACCAAAAGCTGTATCAACCAGTTCCCGATACCGTAAAGAACTTTTATCTATATACGATTGATACGAAATATAAACATTATATCTTTGTTTAGATGCGTAGAAAGTGATTATTTACGTACTTGTATTCATTGCGCATGCGCGTCTCATAGTTCTGAATAATTCCTCTTCTTTACCACACTAGTGCGGTAAAGAAGAGGAATTCTTCAGCTTTACGCACGATTAGTGAGTTTGTTTACATTTAACAAAACTAATTTGGTGTTCTTTTATTAAAGTAACTGTTTATATAGAGTTTTAAGTGAAAAACAATGAGTGAATCAAGTGACTGACGAAAATGTGGAGAATAATAATCCTCCAGAAATAATTAATTCGGCAAAAAATACAACTAATGAATTAATGCCATCTTTATCAAGAGAGAGATACGAACTTACATACAGCAAGTTTATTTGTTTCTGTATTTATTATTTAAATCTAACAATCGTAGATAAAGTACGATACGCAACTCGTGCGAAAACGGCATTTTGCATTGCTCGTGTGGTTTTACCACCCTCGCTATCGCTCGGGTGCAAACTCCACACTCGCATGCAAAATGCTACTTTCCGCACTCGACGCGTAATGTACTATTATCTACGATTGATATGAAATATAAACATTGTATCTCAACTCGTGCAAAAACTGCATTTTACTTTACTCGTGTGGTTTTACTAACCTCGCTGTCGCTCGGGTGCAAACTCCACACTCGCATGCAAAATGCTATACATTTTTTGTACTAGACGCGTAATGAACTATTTCCTAAAACATGCCTAATAAACTATTGTATTGAAACATTATATGGTTGTTATTGAATTAAAAGTATTGAATTAAAGCTATCACCAAATAACGACAAAATGTATTAGGTATGTAACATGCATAACTTATTTGAATATATGCGGCAAATAGAATAAAATAATTATGATTTGCAGAACCTATCTCTTATTAATAAAATAAGATTCTACAGCAGCATTTGGTCTTAAAAAGGTAAAGGTAATTGTAATATTGAGCCTACTCAGAAATAATAAATAATTTTGAAACAAACCTAAAGCGTCCTATGCACATATATAGGATTGGTTCGCTGATCTCGGTATACGAGAACATTTTTTGCCAGTGTAGGAGGTTTAACGAACTTGGTATTACATCGGGTGAGAAAGTTTTGTTAGTTCGTCGCTAGGGCTTACGGCGTTCGTCTGTGTGAAGAGGACACGGTCCTTGTTCGCCATTTTGTCAGTCGCTACAGCAAACTTATGATTTGAACGAACCGTTAATACTTACCCCTATACTGTGATTAGAGAGCGACAGCCACAAACTTGGGTCGGCCACCCGATATCAGCGAACTAGGTTCCCATGTGTGAAGGACGCTTAAGACTATTGAGAAGTGGTGGCACAGATTATAAAAGAGTTAGCTAAAAATAAAATTTCCACACATAAAATCCTTCGATAACGCTGTATGAGCATCTAGTCTATTTAAGTCTATCTAGCCTGCTTTATACCCACAATAACAAATTCCACCTAATGTATAAACTATAATAGGTTTGTTCCAACCCCCTTTTTGTACCGCCCTTTGTATCGTCCCGCGGATCGTTCGGGGATCGTTTAGACGCATGCGCTAACATTGTACTGTAATAAAATTCGCACCATATTAAAAACATTTAAGGAAAGCTAACACTTAGGGAACCTTCCTGTTGGCATGTGTGACGATTGTCATAACTGCGCATGTCATTTAAACCAGTTTCAACAGTTTGGAGGAAGGAACAGAACACAATCACAAGTCGGGTTGGTACGGCTTTTATCCACTGAGCATCCCCGTGACGATCCTGCGTACTGAACACTGCTTGATTGGAACAAACCTTATAATTATTACCTCTGTCTGAATTCTAAAGATATTAGTATTGAGAATTTTAGAAGGGCCAAAGCAAATGATCAAGGTATGCCAACCCATTGTTTAGACAATAGGCCCAAACATTTTGGAAAAATGAAAATATACTCATTTAATTTACAAGCGTAACTAAAACCAACATAAAATTATAGTTATAAAATGAAAATATTTTACCAATGAAATTTTAGATTGTGATCTACACTTAACATTTGAAAAAGGCATGATCTCAAGCATATAAACAGCAATGAAATTGTACCAAGTTCTTATTAGAAATGAAAATAGGAAGGTAGGTTCAGGATATTTGAAATATTCTCAGTTTAAGGAAGTCGAATAGCAGGGGGTAAGTATAAGGCTTTAAACTAGGCAAGCAGCGTCGCCTCATTTGAATCTCAAAGCCTTACAGAAGGAGAAGCAACGCCACGCTAGCGTGTCGTCACGTGGTTCGGTGAACCCCCTGCCTGCCGCTACGGAACACCGCGCCCCAAAACAACTCATCACAAAATACAACCCATTAAACTGCAGAATAAACCACGCTTGTAATCCCTTCATTTCATTATTATCTCGTGTAAAATCCTTAAACCATCGGATAATTGTATATAGATGAAAGAGGAAGGAATGCGGAGGAAAGATAAGGGTTCGAGCGTTGGCCGGTAATGACTTCTATTAGCCGTTCAGGTAAAGTTCAATGTTTTCAAAGTTTTGGCCTAGATTTCTACTGGCGAGAAAATTCCATTTAACCCTAAACTTCATTATCGAGATATAAAAGGTTTTTTGTAGCGAACTCTATAGAATTATTAAACCTGATCTTATCATAACGCATCAACACATTGGCGCTCGTGCTTCGCCTCGTTACTCACCGATAATTCGAGTATTATTCTTACGTTCGTCTCCATAACACGAATGACCTTTTGGCACTCGTCCCAAGATGCCGAGGAAGTAAGCGAATGACGAGTGAACTGACTCATTTGCCTCGCGGTGTGTTTTGACTCGCCATTCGTGCTCATGAGTATAGATAGGTAGATTCATATGATATATGTATTACCAAATCGACGTAAGCCGTTGATCTTTTAATCATTTGTAAAACGTTGAGATTAACACCTTTCTATTTTTAATTTTTAATTTTTTATGTTGATGGATGACTAGGTGTAATAAGTAACAATTTATTCTCTTTTTTCAGTTTTTTCTTTCATGAGTCGTTTCGACCCTTTATAGGGTCATCTTCTATCACAGTTCTTTAATTAAATGTGATCTCCATGAGAGAGGGTCTATAATTGAGTTAAACTTTAATAAAATTACATAATAATAATTACTGACGTCACAGAAACATTTAATTAATATAATAACATAATTAAATTTATAACAAAAAAAAAAAACATTTTTACTAGTGATGTCTCTACTAGTGAGATTTTTTATGCACATTTAATTAAAGAACTGTGACAGAAGATGACCCTATAAAGGGTCGAAACGACTCATGAAAGAAAAAAGAGAATAAATTGTTACTTATTACACGTAGCCATCCATCAACATAAAAAATTAAAAATTAATAACTTATTCAAGTAAATACCAACGAGGATATAACAATTTATTTCACATACATTTAGATTTCCTAGTAGAGACAGACATGTTTATTATAGGAATGCCAAAACACAGGGATTTATCCTAAAAAAAACACTCTTAAGCCAAATTTAGACATTATACTAGACTGCTTACATTTTGTATGAGAGGAAAAAATAGATTTATCAAAATAAAGGTCAACCAGGTCATTCTTCCCTTAAGAATTCTTGGTTTTAACTGTTTCGCCACTCAAAGCTTGTCTTACATAGCAGTTACCAATGTTTTCTGAGCCTCATTATAAGAACAAAGGGAGACATTTGTTGAAGAACCTTCCACCTCTCAACAAACTCACAGTGTTTAAAAGACTGAAAAATGAAAAGAATGTAAAATGGAAGTGAGGTGGAAAAAAGAAAAGTTAAAACATGAGCGACAGCATACTACAATTTTTAACCTTACATTTTTTCCAAGTAAAATAAGTTTGATAAGCATATCACATAAATATATAATATAAAGACAAAGACATTTCACTTCTGCTAGCTTTGTTATATACACGCAATCCTTTATCAGAAATGGTTTTTTTTTCTCATGATGTATGACGTATGACATAACTTTGCGTGTATACGTTAATCAATAGATGTGGCATGTGGCCGAATCAATAATAACTTAAGTTTATTTATAACCAAGACGTAAGTCTATGAAATAAGAGAAATAACATTATAAGCTGCTTATGATATATATATATATATATATATATATATATATATATATATATATATATATATATATAATATATATATATATATATATATATATATATGAATAAATCCTCGACCGTAAATATAAACAGAAAACAAACAAAACTCAGGTTTCGGTCACAAAAATCGCCTTTATGTTACAATCCCGACGTTTCGGTTTTTACTTAAAACCTTCTTCAGGGGCCTACAAAACAAACGAAATACAAAAACCCATGAAACAAACACTCATGACTATCAAAACGGAAAAAACTAAGAAGCTGCTACACAATAAATATTAACCCAAGACCTAAACTCACCGTAAAACATCTAAACAACGACTGAAAAATTCTCACGCGTCACACCTATTTATACGGAGAAAATCCACAGCCTCCTAGATAAAAACATACTTTTTTTTTTTTTTTTTTTTTTCCCAATATTATTATAATAATAACAACAGTTACATAATAAACATAAAAGAAAATCCCCCCCCCCCCGCAACTCCTACATATATTTTAGACAAAGATAAGGGCCAAAGCTAGAAAAGATTACAAGAGAAAACAAGTATCCTAGGCCCCTGAAGAAGGTTTTAAGTAAAAACCGAAACGTCGGGATTGTAACATAAAGACGATTTTTGTGACCGAAACCTGAGTTTTGTTTGTTTTCTGTATATATATATATATATATATATATATATATATATATATATATATATATATATATATATATATATATATAAAACTTTTGATTTCGCTATCGCACAATTTTAAGAAGTAAAATAAGCTAAAAGCTAAAAACCAAAATTGAACAAAGAAGGGGGTTAATTTTATTGTATTCTTAGATGAATAGTAAATGAGCAAAGAAAGAAGTTATATTTTGAACAACAAGCTTTTCTCTAAGCTATTTAGTTATCTTTGATGTCATAAATCAAAAGAAACAATACGATGCATAAATGATTACCACTTTCGGTTTAAATAAGACTATTTCTACAATAAAGTTACTTTTTATGAAGATATGTCATTCTTTATACCTAAGATATGTTAAATTTGTAAGTAATTAAAGAAACATTATTAACGCTTTTAAAATATTTTGCCAATTATTGTGGTACATAGCTTCCTCGCGTTCTATTACGTACTTAAATGATGACATACTTTTATACAAACTATTCATTTATCTATCTTGTCTAATTTATTTTATTTTTTCCCTCATTTTATTTTAAATCTGGTCAAAATTGTTTTGATTATTATTGAGATAATTAAAAATATTAATTTAGCAAAATAGAATATGCGCAGACGGTTCAAATTAATATAAGGTATCAGTGGGCTACATTCGACAAACAAACTCTACATATTTCTTTAAAGTGATGAGTATGAGTAATTTTTAGGTTTACGTAGATCCTTCTCGAAACCCTAATACCGAGAGTAATGTGTCCGTCCGTCCGTCGCTCTATGGTTCATTATGTCCCGAACTGTTTAAGCTAAAAGTTGAAATTTGAAATACTGGCTAACCTTTGACCTATAAATAGGAAAAATATCTAGATAAGATAAAAATTTAAAATACGCATGCACAATTCGCAACAATGTCGTAAACTTAAATACTTTATTTTTTAAATACATATTCTAATTTGATCCTTATAATTTTCTTAAATTTTCTTTTATGTTGGTCTATAGGGATGATAACGTTGAAAACAAAAATATTTTCACTTTACTTTAAATTTTTGGCTATATTTCGCTAAATACCTGGGCATCTTTAGGCCTTGAATTGTAAATAAAAAAAATTACATTGTTTGATTTTTTTTTTTTTTTTTTCTGGGCATCCTGAAGAAGCCAGGCATGGGCGAAATGTAGCCAACAAATTTAAAGTAAAGTGAAAATATTTTTGTTTTCAACCTTATCATCTCTAAAGACCAACATAAAAGATGCTTTTTAGGTTTTCGTATTCGTAGATACTTCTCGAAACCCTTATGCCGAGGGTGATGTGTCCGTCTGTCCGTCGCTCTTTGGTTCACATAGGGCCCGAACCGTTTAACCTTTAAGAGCTGAAATTTGAAACACTCGTGCAACTTTTTGACCCAACCACAGGAAAAATATACAGAAGTTAAAAATATTAAATTTGTGCATGCGAAATTCGCAAAAATGTGGAAACTCAAAAATGTATTTTATTTTTAATTTTCAAGAGGGGTATCAAATGAAAGGTGCTGAATAGTAGGTTATAATATGTAATATGTATATTATGTATATGTTTCTTTTTAAATTTTGCATTTGGCATTAAATTTTGTTTTTATTTTGCATTAAAAAACATTGTGACCCCCAAGGGATCGAACCATAGGGACCTCTGAGGTCGAAGAGACAAAATCCTAATTATATAACGGGTATGCCTAATCATCTACGAAACCCTAAAAAGTACTACGACGCAAGTACTTCCCCATGATTTTTTAACACAATTTTGCATTCTTTATTGGTTTAATTTGTTAAAATATACCCCAAAACAATTCCCCCCACCCCACAACCCTATAACGGCTAGTCCTAGAAGTTTGAAATAATTTATATGAAAATACCCAATAATGGGGCAATAAAAATAACGGGATGAAGAAATTCCCAAATTTTCAGCACAAGCTCAGTGTGCCCAATTTGGGTAGGGCATCAAATGCAAGCTCTAATAAGTTGGTTACAAATGTATATATATATTTATGCTTGTTTTAATTCCTTATTGGTTTTATGAACTAAAATTTCCCCCAAAAAAACTCCCCCCCCCCCCAACCACCCTATAACGGCTAGTTCTAAAAGTTTAAAATAATTCATGCAAATACCTTGTTATAGGGCGAACCAGGGACCCTTTTCTTTTTATTTGATTTTTGGGGAAATTTGTAGAAATGTAGCCCACAGATAAGGCTTATATATATTAATTTGAACCGTCTGCGTCTGCGCACATTCTATTTTGCTAAATTAATATTTTTATTTATGTAAAGAATCCTAACAATTTTAAAATAATAAAAGTAGGAAAAAATTAAATGAATTATAGACACTAATGGTTTGTAAATGCATGACATCATTTAAGTATGGATAGATGAGACTATATTTTTCCTCCAAGTATCTTCCACTGAAACTTCTTAGGGAAATATTTTATGAATCATCACCTGCACCCTTTATATCAGATCAGGTTGGTTTATTCTGATCCCTTTTCTTTCCCTAAGAATCCCTAAAATAGTGGGCGGCTGTATCTCCCCTTCCCTCGAAACTTCTCCCCCTCCTGGACACATCAGAATAATATTTTCTTTTGACTTTTTTCCTTCAATAATATATTTTATCTCCAGTAGGGAGAAAAAGTTATGATTTTGGATTAGTTCAGAGGGACTATAAAGTAAGTCTTTTCTTCCCTGAACTCAAAAAGTAGGGAGAAATGGTGTCGTGTTTTACTAAATAATTAAAATTTTATCTAACTTCTGAACTATCGTATTTATAATTAATTAAGAAATTGATAACAATTCTAGCAGCTTAATTAGTGCTAGTGCTTAACTAACGAAAAAGAAGAATAATGAGAAAAATGATAATATATAATTATTATATAACATTACTTCACAACACTTCTTTGATGAAACTCAAACAAATATAACTTAGAGCCAATCTCAATAATTTAATGCAATTTAAGTCGATTCATAAACTATAGCATTCTTGAATATTTTAGTCTTATAACGAAGCAAATAGTCCACAGGCCACCATAAGAAGTGAGTCGCTGATTGATAAAGTTTTCTTACCTTGTGGAATCGCTTATTTATGCCTTGTCCACCGATGAATTGGGTATGTGGCAACTGGGCGCTGGGCCATTTCTTTTTTGTTGACATGCCAAACTTGCCCTTCTGCGGGAACATTGAGAAGAGATAGATAAAGTTTTGATTTTCACAGGATCGTTTAATTAAATTATTTCAAAAACAGTGGTAAAGGTGGCCACCGATACGAGTGGGCCGTTTTCGTTATAACGTCCCCGCAGAGCGATATGTTTGGGGTGGTGGCCCTCCCAAACGGCCCACTCTTATCGGTGGCCACGTGTACCACTGTTTTTGAAATAATTAAATTAAACGATCCTGTGAAAATCAAAACTTTATCTATCTCTTTTCAATGTTCCCGCAGAAGGGCAAGTTTGGCATGTCAACAAAAAAGAAATGGCCCAGAGCCCAGTTGCCATATACCCAATTCATCGGTGGACAAGGCATAAATAAGCGATTCCAAAAGGTAAGAAAACTTTATCAATCAGCGACTCACTTCTTATGGTGGCCTGTGGACTAAAAGATATCTAAACGAAGAATCTTATAATTTTTAGAAATTAACGAGAAACTAAATGAACAGTAAGTAACGGTTTGTTTCCTAGTATGTAATAATTCTTATTGATAGTAGGGTCTAAATTGAAAGCTCATATTTGCAATAGTTCGATCTCTCTTTGGGTCATTTTCAAGCTGACAAGAAGATTACTATTTCATTCTGTTCTTGCTAAAAACAACTTTTATTCTAACCTTGGTGGTTTTTGTCAATAGTTTGGGATAATTTTTCTAGAATTCCATAGTTCTTCTATGACTGTCACTATTGGTTAATAAAGGTTCAATTTAAAAAAAAAAAAAAAAAAAGATATACTATTATCCAGGTAACTCAATGATAATTTGAATCAAATTATCATAGTCATGCCTTGAGACAGTTGGATTGGGTTAAGTTACCTGAATAATAGTATTTAAAAAAAAAAATTGAAATTTATATGGGACCAACAATGAGCTAATTACGACCTACTATAAAAATTTCATTAAAATCGGACGTGTAGTTTTTAAGATATGTAGGTTCACAAAAATTGACAGACAGACCGACAGACACGGAACCAAAAATGTCCCCTTATGTCTGACACGGATTTCTGTCTTGGAATTTTTTGAAATCGGAGACATAAAATATTCTCGATATATTCTCTAAAAAACCACATAGCTTCCGTTACCTTCGCCTTCGATAAGCTCGGAAGAAAAATGTAGCAAACTTAAAAAAAGTATATCAATAAAGTGAAATGGATATTACCCAAATTCAGGAGTTATCACGAAAATCGGAATAATTCAAAATTAGAAATTTCACAAATGAGCCATTATAATTTAATTTAATGTTCTAGTCAGTCAGCTTGAGAACGACACCATGACCGCTATATATTATCAGAAAAGTGGGCTTTTTATAGGGCCTTTATAGTCTACTTAAGTATTCCTATTAATTTTAATTATAATTTTGAAGGTTTCGTGTTGGGCGTAAAAGAATATTCTGGATAATACTTATTTTATTTTTCATAATTCGTACCTTCTTGTATCTTAAGTAAATCAAGGTCCATGTCCAAAAATATATAAATAAAACTATAAATAATTAAAGTGATATTTTTTTTTATAAGATTAGATTTTTAGCACTAATGGGAGATTTAAAAAAAAAAAAAAATAGTATACATTCCATAATTAATTATATAAAAATAAGAAATAAATAAAAATTTAAATATATATATATATATATATATATATATATATATATATATATATAAATATATATATATTTAAATTTTTATTTATTTCTTATTTTTATATAATTAATTATATTATATATATATATATATTATTATTAATTATATATATATATATATATATATATATATATATATATATATATATATATATATATATATATATATATATATATATATATATATATATATATATATATATATCTATATATATATATCTATATCTATATATATATATATATATATATATATATATATATATATATATATATATATAACATATATTTATTCGATGGTTTATATTTTTACACAAGGTTTTTGCCTTTTCCTCTTGGCGCAGTTGAAGGACTTGAGTCAGGACCAAGGGAGGTTGTTTTCTGGGGGAAAAAGTTGAATTGCGGTGAGAGTGATTAAAAGAAATATTCAAATTAAAAGTTAGTTGCTCCTCTCGACTGGGGTGTAAGTTGAAAAACTGAAGGGGGAGGGTTTGAAAAACCCCTTGCGGTGGATCTCTCATTAGGTTACCATAGAAACAGAAAACCACTTCTCCCAGCTGGAAAAATACTCGTTGGTCCTTTTCTTCGTTTAATATGCCCCACTAGGAGTGGAGGCAGAAGGGAGGGGGGAAGGCACTCCATAAAACACTAATTATACCCTTCTGGCACATTAAACATACAATTTTGACACGGAGTCATCAACTTACGGAATCATTACGAAGACAAAAACCAACCCAAAAATCAAGCCTATGAAAACAAAACTGAACTCAGTGAAAGCACAACAGTTATAGCAATTCTAAAGGTAGTTGTTGGTATAATCTTTTTACAGGCCCGCGGTAAGCAAGTGATGCGTTCTGGGCCCGAGAGACACCCGCGCCCCAGGCCCTACAATTGTCAACAATCATCAACCGTTAGTGCATTAATTTAATTACCTACCAGTATATTCTCTCAATACGATGGTTGCACCAGTAAATATTTAATAAGTATAGTTCGAGGACAAATTTATGAAATAATAAATATTCGATTTAAAGAACATTAAGGAGAGGTTTAACAACGCAATCAGAAATTAAATCGGCCAACAATGGCGGCCGCTATAAGAGCTAAAAGGAAAAAATTAAAAAAAGATGTCATGGGAGCTATAGTTGTAGATATTTTAAAAACAATTGCCGCTGGTCCAATCTGCTATTAGATATGACTTACCGTTTAGCTGCAAAAGTTGTGTCCGCCATCTTTAATTTTTTAAGAGGTTGTTAATTAATTTTTTTTTAACTTTTCAAATTTTTCAGTTTGGGACCATTTCCGACAAAACGCAAAAAACCGCGAGGTTCTAGGGGTCCCAAATGTATAAGTACCAAAACATGTTGATTAGCGAGTCTGAGGGTTTGGTTATATGGTGGGTCAATCTAATTTTTTTCGGGTTATTCTTTTATACTTTTTACTTTCTCATATAAAGAGAAAGTATTGTGATGGCAAGACAATTCGGTTTTGAGATTTTGATGCATTTTCACGTTTTTACGGTACCCTGAGTCCAAAAAAGTTGCATTAAAAATGTTTGTCTGTCGTCTGACTGTGAAGAAGCTTGGAGCCTAAACTACTGGGCTGATTTTGACGAAATTTGCCATACATGTTTAGAAATATCATACCTCGAAGAGAAAAAATGTATTAGCTCTAAGTTTGGGGAAAACCGTAAAAAAAATATATCTCGAAAACGGTTCCAACGATTTTGAAATTTCTAAAATGTAGTTCATTTAAATACGAATCTAACGATATAAGCCATTTTCCCGGGAAAAATCTAGTTCCAGAGAAAATGGCTTTAAACGTGGGCGGAGAGACGCGGGGTTCGATTCCCTGCAGAGGAGAAGTTATTGTTATGACAAATTCAGATGATATGTTCAATAATAATAATTAAATGTACCAACGAAACCAAATAAATGGAAAAACCTGGGATTATGAACTCGTTTATGAGAAAGTTTGTCTGAGATGTCTTGGACCGATTATTTTGTTAATAACTTTGGTTCTACTCAATATTTTTTGTGAAAACCAAGCCTACAACATGCTTGCACTCACCTCTGAAAAAAATTAATCGATATCGTTTCGCCAGTTTTGCCACTATAAAGTGCGGACTGGTGTAGCAGACATACACAAAAAAAAGTTAAGGCCGGATTCGGTGTTTGGAATCTATGAAATGAAAAAGTATCCAACAATTTTTGAATTCTGACCAATATACAGACAAAACTTTAATTTTATATGTATATAGATATATTATTTTCTTAGACTTATTTGTTTAGTATAGAAACGTTGCTCAGGCTTTTTATTAATATTAAGGTTTGTTGAGGTCGACGGCCGACGCGCCACCGGCTACACTCTATTTAACATTGTCGTCGCGCCTAAAAATTTTGTTGGGCCTAACATCGTGCGCCCCAAAACCTCTGCGCCCCTGGGCCGGGGCCCACCGGGCCCATTTATTAAATAGGCCCTGCTCTTTACGTTGACTTCAATTCAGTTTCGCTGAATATACCAGTTAATAATATTTTAAGAATTATTTGTTCATCAAATTCATAAATTATATCATAAGATAATACACGCGGAATACTTAAACGGAATTAAAAATGTACGCGTGTGCTTGCGTGAGCAAGTTTACAAATTATACCAATTAATAATTTAAAAGAAAGTCATTCTTTTTATGTATGTCAATGTTTTTAATTTGAATTTATTACTTCAGATCAATGAATAATCTGCACACACTCAAATATATAATATGTATAAAATGATCTAATTATTAAAATAATTAAATACATTTTAGTGATTATGCATTAAGTACTTTATACATTACTGTGAGGTTATCGCTCTTGTAACACAGTTAGTATATAGGTATGAAACACGGTTATTATGTAGGTAAAGAAAAATATGGAATCCATTCGTAGTGACACAAAGAAAATTCAATTTCACAACGAACTCAATACTTTTTATTTTAAAAAAGTTCATGGAAAAAGAAATAGGGGGGAATGTTTGAAGTGGTCAAAAAAGATGGAAATGAGAGTGGTATTGTGAAACGCTTCTTTTTTCGTTGGAAGCAGTGGACAAGGGGGTAAATATTCAGGGCAGAGAGTTCTCGTACGTCGATTTGCCTAAAACGCCAGCTATGTAGTTTTGGAGGGGACTTGTGTCCCGCGGGTACCGGGCCGCCACCCCCGGGGAGGCTACCAACCACTCAGACCCGTCCCCATGTCAGCTGCAGTCTCCAGGGCACGCCAGTTCAACGCTTTATTACAATTGACTTGGCAAACCGCTTGGAAAAAATATCCGTTTACAAAAAAAAAAACTTGAGTATTTTTTTCAGATCACGGACGAAAAATCAATCTTTTGAAATATCTATCTCTCTATTAGAAAATTTCATCGGAAGTATTAAAAGAAATGGAAAACACCCTTTTTTAAACTTTCATTCAAGAAAGAATTTAAAAAAAAAAAAAAAATATATTTTGCTTTCATTACATGAATGTTTTTTTTTAACGCTATTATTAATAAAGTTCTCAAGGATCCCAATTAGACTTAAAGATTTGAATTATTTGAAGTCGGTTAGATAGACAGCCATGCAGCCAGGATACAAATAATAGTAAAATTATGTCCAATGGGGCCAGTCGAACCAAAAAACCATTGAATTTTTCACACGATTCCTTTGGTTTTTCTATAATATCTAATCGGACGAGAAAACAAAAAAAAATCTCAAATTTAAAATCTGGGAAAACAGATTTTTTGTAAACCCATTTTTTTGATTCAAGGAGTAAAATTAATAAAAATGTGAATTTTTATGTTTACCATAATACTTAATGCATCCTGTGTAATTAAAAGTATAGTGGTGTTAATAAGGAGTGTATATTTAAGTGAGGTTATAAGTTTTTACATTTATTTACACCCATATCTTAAAAAGAACTCATTTATTTATTTATTTTTTAAATTTCGATGGTTTGTCTAATGTAGCCAGAAGAAAGCCCTAGATTTATTTTAACCGTCTGTAAATTTTTCTAAATTGATAAAATAATTCATGTAAAAAATCAAAACTATTTTGACAGATTTAAAAAACAGGAGGAAACTTAAATAAATTATACAACCATGAAGTTGTAAAAGCATAAAATAAAGTACAGTACAATAAACAATAAAATAAAATAAAGTACATGATAGGATGCGATGAAGCTATGCGCCACACAAATTGGCAGTCTATTTTAACTTCTGTGCCTAACTATACTTACTATTATGAGTAAGCTGTAATCATGTATATATGTACTTAAAAAAAATGTAGTTGTATATTGACCGATATTTTGTGGTAATCAGACACAATTATGACTAGAGAGGTTGGTAGAGAGTTATAAAACAATATTGTCACCACAATTTTTATATAAAAATTGTGGTGACAATATTGTTGTGTAACTTTCTACCAACCTCTCTAGTCATAATTATGAAGTGGTACCACAAAATCTCAGTCAAAACAACTAATTATTTGTAATCAAACATAATGATAAGTAAACACACTGGTGGTTTAATTTAAATTTTCTAACCACAATAATATGCTTAAAAATTACAATCAGACGATCGTTTCTGTCTTTCGACCATTTCAAATGATAATTTTACATAGAATAAGTAAGAAAAGCTATTTAAATTAATACTAATTTTAATTATAGTTTTATTTATCAACCACATTATGTACAATCCAAATATCAAATTGTGTTATCTTCTGAGTAGTTCCAACAGTTCTTCTAAATAATGTTAATTTCATAAATATGTCTGATTTAAGTTTCTAGAATAACTTAGATCATCTTAAGGAATAATATAAACTATCTTACCACGTAACGAAGTTAACTAGTTTACATGGAGAGAGAGTTTATATTATTCCTTCCTAGTTTACATTTCTAGTTTTAGTTTATTTCATGTAAGTTCCTTATTAAGGGTTCAATAAGTTTTACACACAAGTTTCCTCCCAGGCTCTAAATCCACACCCCTGAGCCTCTGGGCTCTTTCACACTAATACCTCCACACACATCTTTTGTACTTATTGTAACTGTTTCTTTTACTCATTGTCGTACACGAAGTGTTTAAGTTTATTCTATATTTTTATTAACTTATTTATTTATTTTTAGTATTTAGTATTTAGTATTTACATTTAAAGTTGATGTTAAACTTTGTCCACCGAAATGGGCGGGACATGGCCAATCTCCACTGATTGGTTTTTTCAAATGTCTATTGCCAAGCTATGTTCTGCAGACGAACATAGCCGACCATATATTCTTAAAAGGCATCATAACTTACAAAACATTCTAGCTTGATATTAATCAGACACTTTTTTGCACGCTATCTCCTTGACTAGGAAAGAAATATATATATATATATATTTTCATTATTAGTTAAAATAAGGCAAAACAGCATTACTTAGTCTATGTAAAATTATCATTGAGAGTAGTCGAAAGACTGAAACGATCATTTGATTGTTATTTTTATGGATATTGTGTTATTTTAAATTAAACCATCAGTGTGTACTTGTGTACTAATTATTATCATTATGTTTCTACTGGAATTGACCACTATCTGGAAAAAAGTGAGCCTTATAAACGATTACTCATAAATTTAAAAATTACAGGGAACACTTTCTAATTCTTTTGTTATGTAATTTTTATGTACTTAAATATTGCGAGCATATAATAACAAGTATTTTTTTCTACATTATTTTTGGATAAATGAATAAAAATGTATCTTTTTACCAAGTCGATTAGATAGATTGTTGGTTTTAAAAGTCGACTGCGGTCATTTTTAATAAGGGACAAAATAATTGTCAACTAAAGTAACATGCAATGTAAGAGAAATATTTTTGATAAAACTCGATTAATTATACCATTGTCCTGTGTTCACTACACATTCATTATCTTTGAAATGATTAGACATTAGTACCATGCGCTATTATAATTTAACTTATATTGAGAACATTCGTGACCAAGTACACTCGTAATTCCAATTATTTTTGTATATTATTGATATTTATTTAATTTTACCTTATTACTTTAGATCACACAAATTAATAATTTATGTATTTTTTTAAACATTTCTTAAATTATTGTTCGTCATGTTTTACCTTTAATGCTTATTCAAACAATAAGCTTAAAGACAAATAAAAAAAGAACTTATTTAATTAATGTGATAGCATAGTATAATTTTCTATTGGATTTATATTTACCTTTGAAATATGTCTACGCACAAACAGTTTCTTTTACTAATATAATGTATTTAGTTTTAAATTAAGCCACGATAAATAGTAATCGTGTGAATGAAATTAGTCAAGTGAATTTAAATGTTTCATGACAGGAATTTAACTAGTTAAATTTAGTATGATATATAAATATTTATTTAAATTGAAAATTACACTATAATTTTAGAGTACATTTTTATTTACACATTTTTTTTAAATTATACTAAAAAAATAATAAAGTCAAGTAAGTTTTCTTAGAAGCATGAATTTTCTATGAAGCAAAATCCCCGGTTCCCAGAAGTCATACTCTCCTATTCTAGCTATTTCTTAGATTAAAATCCAATTATCACATTCCATGAAATTGTCTCCAGGTGTCGGGTGTGGTTTATTTTCGTCAAAATGTAACAAAATATATATCTTTTTTTTGTATAAAAAAATTATACTCTATCATGATTTAATCAATACACACGTTTTATAATTTTGATTTAGTTTGATTGTTAGTTGAATTTTATTTTATAAATGCAAACTTGTAAACATGTATGATGAATCTTTTACCAAATAACGTTGAAAATCATTTACTTTTATATTATATCCGGTACATTTTATTTTTTGATTGACCTCCCCTCCCTTTTGTGCATCTTACGTAATCGTGACTTTTATACGCCACAAAATTATGTATTTCTATTTATTTTTTACTGTGAATGTATTAAATCGTTTTTAAAATTAAAATTAAAGGAATAACGAAAGAAGCTATAATAATATTAATAACTCATTATCAATGTTATCCCAATTTTTAAGGCCCCCATATATATAAAATAAATTGGATCAAAGAACTACTATTAGTTAAAACGTAAGCGCACCTACTTAAGGTAATAGAAATACTTTTTATCTCTTCAAGTTATTATTTAGGAATATTGTAATATAAAATAGTACAGTGGACTTCGAATTCCTAACTCAGAGGAGGGTATTTATTTGGAATAAAAGTCCTTTTTAAATAGATTTTTTAATTACATACATCAAAGCTTTCGCCCAGGGAACCTGAGCTTCTTCAGTGATAATCTACAAATAATAGATAAAAATATAAAGATAGACAAGTAAATTAAGAAAACCAACATTTTCTGTTTTGCATATTTGTTGTATTTCTTAATTTACTTGTCTATCTTTATATTTTTATCTATCATTTGCAGATTATCACTGAAGAAGCTCAGGTTCCCTGGGCGAAAGCTTTGATTTAATTAAAAAATCTATTTAAAAAAGACTTTTATTCCAAATAAATACCCTCTTCTGAGATGAAATAGTACACTCACATAACCTTAACTTTAAAAAATCGGTCCGAGACAACTCAGACACTTTCTCATATATACGAGTTCATAGTTACTTAGCCCAGTGTTTTCCATTTATTAGTTTTCGTAGGGACATTTAATTATTATTGAAAATTTCATTAAAATTTATCATAAAAATAACTTCTCCTTGGCAGGGAATCGAACCAGGCCTCTCTCCGTCCGTGTTTAAACCTATTTTCTCAGGAACTAGATTTTTCCCAAAAATTATTCGGATTTAAATGGACTACGTTTTAAAATTTCTAATCATAACCGTCGGAATCGTGTTCGAGAAATACTTTTTCATAGTTTTAATTTTATTTGAGGGGGGGGGGGGGGAGTTCTCTCGGGAAACGGCTTTATCGTTAGGTTCGTATTTAAATGGCAATTTTTTTCTAAAAATGGTCGGAACCGTTTTTGAGGAATAATTTTTATTTCAGAGTTTTGAGGGTTAGCGCCCCCAAATTTGGAGCTAAAATTCATTTCTTGATTTCGCCTCGGAGTATAATTTTTCTGATGGGGTATGACAGACGACAGAGAGAAGACAAACGACAGACAGAAACCTTTTAAAAACACATTTTTGGAATCAGGGGACCCCAAAAATAATTAATTAAAAATAGTAAATCCATCAAAATCTCAAAATCTAATTTTCCCGCCATTACAATACTTTCTCTTCATACAAGAAAGTAAAAGCTTAATGACAGAAACCAAGTTAGGCCTAAGATATTTTGCTTAGAATTAAGTTTATCCCGAGTTGTGTGCTTTTTATTTCATATGGTAATTCTCTTTGTCTCACCTTTGTTTGCTATCTAATAAATATCATTGTAAGATCTTTGTCGGCATAGTTGAATACGGATTCCTTTTACCTTATCTCTTACTCAGCATTTTTTGTCTTCTCTCCACTCAATTATATTGATAATATCATAAAATTTAATGAGTTTTTATCTTTATATTATTTATAGATTTGTATTATGTATTTGTTTTTGAAGGGTGTTCGACAGCTTGCTGTATTTGAGACTATTTAGAGCTCGAAGAGTCAAGAATGCGCGAAAGAAAAGTACCATAAAGTGCCTACCTATCAACATCCATTTAAATCAATTTAATCTTGATTTGTTTTTTTTTCAATTTTATAATCTGCTAAGTAGTTGAAATATTATCAGCCTTAAATTTTCCTTTAAAAAAAAGGAAAATTTGGTCATGGATTCAGGTCATAATACCTGAATTGACAGTAAATATGGTGTTATTTCTCGGTTAGCTGAGCTGCTAGGGTCCCTAGGGTTGGAGTGAATAGGGGCAAAGTTAGAGGAGCACACTACCAAGTTTGTATATTATCTCTGGGCCCCAGTTAGCCCGGCATGACACTCCCCTAGACCGGACTAAGTAGCTAATTCATATTTACAACTACTTAGTTCCCAAGTTGCCAGTAACTAAGCTACTTCCCTAGGTGATAGCCGGCACCCTTCACTTCTCGCTTCTTCCTCCCACAGCGAGAGACAAAGTTTTTGCACCGACAATTTGTCAAACATGTGCATTATATACTACGGTATGAGACTTAACATAAGCTACATAACTGTTGGTTGTTTGTAACTAAAAGAGGATTATGTTAATCTTTAGCTAAATAAGATTATGTTAATATGTTTATTATATATAAACTTTATAAAGCTTTACAAGAAGCTTAAAAGAAGTTAACAAGGCAAAGAGACAACTAAAAAAAGCTGAAAAGCGTAAAGTAGGTCATTAATGACGTTGAATTCTCAAGTAACTCCAAAGAAATAAATAATTTTGAAGAAATTAAACACCAATAAAAGGCCCTATCCCCTCTTCAAACTTTTTTAAAAAAATAAAGAAGTAAACAATGTTAGGTTTTACTTGTTCATTGTGGAGGAAATTAGAAACGAAACATTGATCTGATAAAGAAAAAAACAACAGCCAATATCTAATAATTAATAGTTTAATAACTCAGCCACTGTAGTAAGTTAACTGAGTGAACTGATAACGTCTACTTTTAAGTTAGAGGCATCAATAGATGCTACACTCAAAATGTATTCAATTTAGAAAATAGGAAAGCTCGCTTCGCTGACTTCAATAATTCATGAGGGTTTATTGACTCCGAGTTAAGAAGCGAAGTTTAAGAAGCGGAAAAAGCAGAATAAAAAAGAAGAAAATATCATACAAAAAGAAGAAGAATTATAATCAGTTTAGCCAAGGTGTAAAGCATTCTATCAGGGAAAAGTTAAAGGACAAAACACATCTATATAGGTTCCATCAGCATCCAAAGAGTATCAAATATATATTTAAAATTATTGAATTCAATAAACATAATGATTCGTTTGAGACTCAATAAAGGAAAAAAGAAAATATAAAAAAAATAGTTTGGTAGAAGCTAAAGTTAAGACCACGAAATATAGATTTGACAAAATAAAATTTAATTTACTATTGCTGATTTGTCTTATTCTTCAAAACGCTTATGTCAATATAACAATTCCTTATGTACTGATATTAAAATAAAGAAAAACAGAAAGCACGAAAGGGTGAAAATCAAAGTCATCAAAATTGGTCAGTCGCTGGGTTACTGTCGAGTTATTTTAATTTAGTTCTCCACTATATCATAATTAATAAAACTAAATTTAGTATACAAATTTTAGTAAGAATAATTATTTCATTACAAAGCTTAGAAAAACCCGTTTAAACTAGATAATTGTTCAAATTATAAAGTAATATTTGCTCGAAATAGAAGAAATAAAAAAAGGAAGAAATTCAAATCAGAAGGTCATCAAAAATACATCTAATTGTTTCTAACAAACTATCTAAAGATAAAAGAAAAACATCTAGGCATTTAAATTTAAACACAATTTAAAAGTAAATGATCAATTTACCTGAATTTTAACAGCCTAAATGCAGGGAGAAGTGATCCAGGTTCCAAGTTTCACTTTCACATGAAAATCAAAAGATGTTAGATTAAACTCAGTGTTGCCATTTACGTTAAAATTGAAATTAAACAAAAATACCCTGTTTTTTCAAACTTTTTTCCTTTCTTATTTACTTAGCTGTTAGAAATGACTATCTCAGTTAGATTTAATCCGAAATGCATTAGATAAAAATTGAGTTAAATAATAAACTTTTTAAGTTTTCTTTGATTCAAAACTCAACAATTTTTCTATGGAACAATGTTTTTAACGGAATCTCTAGAAATTAATGAATTCGTGGAATAGAAATAAAAAAGATGAGCAGAAAAACTTTTCTTTGAATTATCTTAGCAATCCTCTTCGATATGAAGGTTTATTTTCACACTACTAGTTCTTCGATTGTCCCCCCCCCCCCCCTCCATAATAAATTCAATAACACACAGATAAAAAGATTTTTGTCTTTATATAGGTATATATGTAATATTTGATTTGTTATACAGTAAAACCTGCTAAACTGACCACCGTGTATATTGACCACCTGGTCAGTGTGCCCACTTTTTCATGGTCTCTTCAGAATCCAATACTTCCTGTACATTTTCTTCTGCTTATTGTGACCATCTGCCTATAGTGACCAGTGACCACCTTCTGGTCCCTTGAAGGAAATTTATTTCGGTTATAGTGACCAAAGTAAAAAAAAAGATTAAAAAAAAATAATAATAATATTTTAGTGGGAATACCTATATTAATTTTGCAACATTTTTTTTTTTTATTTAATTTCTTAGAACTCGTGTACTAGTAGTTGCAATATGAATAAACCCACTTTACTTGCTTTCTGTTTTATAAGAATTTTTGAGAAGGCTTTTAATTCAAAGAAATTGATTAAACGAAATAATTCTTGCAGGTTCTAAGAGTTAACTATAAAGACTACATGATTTCTCTGCATTATTTTCATATAATTTATCTTTTTTTTCTGTTAGCAAATTTTATTTTGTTGTTCAGTGTTCAGTTGTTACTTTAATTTAGAAGGTGAAAGGAGTATATTTTTTTTAATTTTCGTGTTCTTACGTGCATTGAGTATTTTTTTGCTAAAATGACCTAAGATTTTTTTTTTAGGTTTTACTATTAAACGTGAGTTCAATACATTTTTTTTCTTTCTTTTTTTCAAGTTTTAATAGAAAAATGTCTCACCTTGTTTTTCCATAAATTGTAAAAATTAGCTAATCATATTTCAAAAAGGTTTTATTTTTTACTCTATTTACAATTGTGTGACTCTTTACTATATTGGTTCTTTTTCACCCCTTATGTGTGTAACATTAAAGAAAAACCAAGAATGAGTACTTTTTAAACTCATTTTGGGTGTGTTGACCACCAGCCTAAGTTGACCACTTTTGGTCGGTCCCTTCGGTGGTCACTTTATCCAGGTTTTACTATAATATATTATTGTGTACCAAATTTCGATTCATTTAAGTTTAGTATATGTATATTTATAATATTATTAAAGCTCTTTTCAAAATATTATAGCATAACCTTAACCGTGATTTCTTAACTAATAAGTGTCAGTTATTATATTATGTATTCCTTAAATATATTGCTCTTATTTATTTATAAATATTTTTTAAAACAAAAACCCCTTATTTATTTCTTTATTATATTCCCTATTACGACATTAAATAAATAATTTTTAAATGGAATAATATTTTTATATGCAGTTTTATTTTTTCATATACATAGTATTTATATAGAAAAAGAATTGGGATGACGCAAAAATTCGACTTTGATGGACTTCCACGTTTTAAGGAATGTTTTTCCACTAAAATTATTCCTCAAAAACAGTTCCAATGATTTTGATTAAAGAATTCTATTGAGTACATTAAAGACGGATTTAACCATAATATATATACATATGTACATATATGTATATAAGACGTTTCCCCCGGAAAAATCTAGTTTCCGAGATATTCTAGAGCTGAAAATCAAAAAGCAAGCAATCTGGAGAACACTTTTTTGAATAAGTTATTAAGAAATTAATTCATTTAGATATTTCTAGATTTAAAATCAGTATCACCATGCAAGAGTATCAACGTATATGCGGAAGTTGTTGTTCAAAAACCCGTATTTTTAAGTCTGCAAATCAAAAAGGTTGGGTCTAATTCTAGTGGATAAATTGGATTTGGTAAGGCACGACGTTCCAGGTGTATTCCCACTCTTGATTTCTTGATATTCACCTCACCTTCCCCTCAAGGCTGAATTTAAAACGCAGTAAAATCTATTTCAAATATGTCTAAAAATTGCAATTCAAAGATTAAATTATCCATTTGTTATTTTATTGTTAAGCTTATAACTTCCTTGTAAAGCAACCTAACGGATTTGCAAGCAACCTAACCCCCCCCCCCCCCCGCCTATACAAAACCTGATAAAAAGCGAGAAAAAAACCTATTGTAGTATTCAGTGTTTATTGTGGCCCTAACTTTAAGGGCACCTGCAAAAGCTTTTTTTAAAAAAGTGAAATATATTCTCGAAAACGATTTCGACGATTTTGATTAAAATAATTTAAAATGTAGTATATTTAAATACGAATCTAACACCAACTATTATAAGTCTTTTTACCGGGAGAAATCTAGATCCTGAGAAAAACCTATGAACTGAAAGGGGGACAGATCGGGTCCGATTTCCCGCTAGGAAGGTTATTTTTAAATCTAATAAGAATTCATTGTAATCACGAAAATTTGAAACAACTAATAGTCCAGAAGATAGCTTGCAAAATAGTGTCTGGTTAATATCAAGCTAGAATTTTGTGTATAAGTTAATCTTTTGGTGACTTTTAAGAATAAATGGTAGGCTAAGTTCGTCTGCAGAACATAGCTTGACAATAGGCATTTGAAAAAAAAAAAAAACCGGTGGAGAGCGGCCATTTTGGTGGACAATGTGATTTTTATGATCATGAGTACAAAATGAGTTATTAGACCAAAAATCAATTTGATGGTTGTTTGTCATTGGATTGGTGACCACTTAAATTTGGAGTAATTATTGAATAGCTAACCTATCAAGAAACGAACTACCATCGAATTGATTACTACTAACTAATTTTGTACTCAGGGTCATGAAAATCACACTGTCCACCATAATGGGCGGGACATGGCCACTCGCCACCGGATTGTTTTTTCAAATGCCTTATGCCTATTTCTAATAAATAGTCAACACCAGTGGCGCACCCAGAGGGGGGGGGGCACGGGGGTGCCCCCCCCCCAAAGCCAGACCTAAAATTTAAGTATGCAATTCCGCACCACGTGTTAAAGTAATAGTGTTGTGATAGTAAAAAAATAAATAAATAAATAAGTAATAATCTACCTAGTTTTGCCCGACATATTTTTTTTTTTTTGGTGTTTAAAAAGAATAGAAGTAAGTTAAGTTCAACCCGTTTAGGTTAAGGATCTATAAAATGGGGATGGAGCTCCTGGGTAAAAAAGTGTCGTCTATTGAACTTAGAAAAATCTGCATAAAATTACGACTGCGCATGGTCAGAACTTTTTAGTGGGTCGAATTTCTTTCCGACTGTTATCCATTGTTTATTTTGAATGAAAGGTTACATTATAACATTATTAAATCAAATTTTTAATTAAATTTTTCTTGTTTTAAGGGTTTTTATTTTAATCTAAAGTTTTACTCTAATATATAAATTAAATTTAATTAAAATAGTTAGTAGCAGTCATTAGAATAGTTTTTAATTATCGAATAATTAATATTAATGAATTTGAAAACAGGTTCAATTGTAGAATAAGATTTTAAAAATTGCAGATACCCGACCTTTCGCAAGGAAGACTATTTTTTTGTACTTATTGACTGGACTATTATATACCCTACTATGTTTTTTTTTATTATGTTAATTCACATAACTAAAATATTTTTAAAATGTACCAATTTATTTTTCTGGCTACTAAAATAAAACATTAATCTATTATATAATGTACAACTTTTAATAATAAAATATTGTTAGTATGTATATAATTTTGTTTAAATAAAATACCCCGGTCTTCATGTCCCGTTCATAAAAAACTTAAATTTATTTGTATATAATAACATTTTAGATGCTCCTAGAATAGGTAAAAAAGACGTTTTCAAGTAACGTAAACTATAAAAATTTTCCCGGGGGAGCACCCCCGGACCCCCTAAAAGAGAGCCCGGTTCCCCTTCAAAATTGGCTGGATCCGCCCTTGATATGAAGTAATTTAAGAACACAGAAAACCAGACTGGTTGATTGTCCGTGATTATGCTAAGCCCACATTACATCCCCCCCCCTTATTTTTTTTAATCTGTGCCCCTCCCAAAAATAAATCCTGGGTGCGCCACTGGTCAACACTGGGCCAAGTAATTATGTATGTACTCTGGTATGAGAAATTTTAGTTCGAGTTTATCGGACAGATTTTTTACTTTGAAGTAAGGAAACAAAAATTCACGGTAGGATGGTTGTCTTTTATAAAAAAAAAAAATACCCATGTCGGACATAGCGAAAAATAATAAACTAGACTTCATTTATTATTACTTTTCAACTCTTAGCTCTTCAATTCTTTGTTAATTGTCTGTTTCCTTTTTGTCCTTTTGTCTCTGTGAGTTGGGAAAAGCCTTGAAGATTCTTTGAATTTTAGAGACTTTTTTCCTTATTGAAAGTGCCGGTGTTGAAATGAAAGAGGCTGTGTGTTGGCAAGCAAGCCGAGTTGCCTCTTCAAGGCAGGAAGTGTCTAATTGTGCCGACCTGCTAGTCTCCTACAGCTACCAGCTACACCAGTCTACCAGCCATCTGAATAATTGGTACAATATGAGCGAAAGAACCAGAGAGGAAGTAACATCATCTCACCTTCTCTCTCTTCATCATTTCTTCTTTTCAGTCTTCACCATTCCAACTTTTTTCCTCTTTGATAAAGCCATGACTACACATAGCAACTAATAGTTGTTTTTATAATATTTATTAGTATTATAATTTTTTAAATAAAAAGATTAGGTATATTATCTTAAATATATATAAGATTGGAGTAATGATTGTACATTTATCCGATTGGGCTTAAATTTTGTATTTCCACTAAATGTAAAACAATTGATAACGAATTGGAGTTTAGAAAATTTTATGTCTGAGTGTCAATCACGTCCAAACGGCGGAACAGATTTTGTTGTTTTTTGGGTACAATGTTAAGCTCAATTCTGCGAGTAATATTGGCTATAAAACTTTTATGTGGCTCAATATGGGGCGGAGAACGGGGCCTCTAAAAATATTTAAAAATTCTAATTTTATTTTTTATAAATAATGTATTTGACCAAAGTTGCAGAAGACGTTTTTTGAAAATTTCTGTAGGAAAAACTGTTAAATAAAAAAGGTTTTCAATCGCTGCCAAAAATAGACTGCCAATTGGTGTGGCACATAGCTTCCTCGCATCCTATCACGTACTTTATTAATTTTATACTTTTAAAAGCCGTTATTGTCTAATTTGTTCTCCCGTTTTTTTAATCTGTCAAAATTGTTTAAAATGTTTCATGAATTAAAGTACCAATTTAGCAAAAGTTAAAGAGCGCAGACGGTTCAAATTACTCTGGAGCTATCTGCGGGTTACTTTCGATAAGTAGTAAATAAGTATTTCAACTAAGGTGAAATCGTTCTTAAACTTGGCTATATTTCGCCCCACTCCGGGGCATATTCATGCGATGTTTTCTTCTGTGTCCTCCATCCTTTTAGCTTTTGACCTGCTAATTAATTTGTATAGTAATTAGGTTTGTCCCTTCTTCTAATCTTCGTTTTTTATGTGGGTCGATCAAGGGTAGTAAATAAGTATTTCAACTAAGGTGAAATCGTTCTTAAACTTGGCTATATTTCGCCCCACTCCGGGGCATATTCATGCGATGTTTTCTTCTGTGTCCTCCATCCTTTTAGCTTTTGACCTGCTAATTAATTTGTATAGTAATTAGGTTTGTCCCTTCTTCTAATCTTCGTTTTTTATGTGGGTCGATCAAGGGTAGTAA
Source organism: Gerris lacustris (assembly GCA_951217055.1). NCBI lineage: Eukaryota > Metazoa > Arthropoda > Insecta > Hemiptera > Gerridae > Gerris > Gerris lacustris. Next base: position 54,313,711 of record OX578280.1, read on the forward strand.
ATAAGTATTTCAACTAAGGTGAAATCGTTCTTAAACTTGGCTATATTTCGCCCCACTCCGGGGCATATTCATGCGATGTTTTCTTCTGTGTCCTCCATCCTTTTAGCTTTTGACCTGCTAATTAATTTGTATAGTAATTAGGTTTGTCCCTTCTTCTAATCATCGTTTTTTATGTGGGTCGATCAAGGGTAGTAAATAAGTATTTCAACTAAGGTGAAATCGTTCTTAAACTTGGCTATATTTCGCCCCACTCCGGGGCATATTCATGCGATGTTTTCTTCTGTGTCCTCCATCCTTAATATAGCCAAGTTTAAGAACGATTTCACATTAGTTGAAATACTTATTTACTACCCTTGATCAACCCACATAAAAAACGAAGATTAGAAGAAGGGACAAACCTAATTACTATACAAATTAATTAGCAGGTCAAAAGCTAAAAGGATGGAGGACACAGAAGAAAACATCGCATGAATATGCCCCGGAGTGGGACGAAATATAGCCAAGTTTAAGAACGATTTCACCTTAGTTGAAATACTTATTTACTACCCTTGATCGACCCACATAAAAAACGACGAGTGTATGGTATACGTAGTATAATAATTTCTAAATTATATTGATACCTGCCAATAGAGATTTTCTAAAATTTTATCTCAAAAGGGAACATAGGGACAAAGTAAGAAAAGAAGGGTAATTGAGCCCAGACTAATCTTCTAAAGTTATCAAGTTAATACTTGAGAAAGGACTCCTATTTTGGATGTAAGCATGTATATTACTGTATAATAATAGAAAATTCTGATTTCAACCCAGGGATGTGAAAAGACACGGAGGGATACAGAAGGAAAATACCACTGCTTTTCCAGGAAAGTTATCTTTTAAGAATTTTTCTTCATTAGGTTTCAATTACTAATTTGGTATATTAGCAAATTATCTCATCAAAGGGGAGGGGGTATAGAAATAAGCGGGAGGGATAGAATCAAGATATTCTCGCTTAATAAAATAATTTAAATGTTTCTTGATGGTAGATTATAAACCTATCAAATTAAAAATAACCCACTCCGTTGCAAAGCACTGGTAATCAGCTAGTATGAAAATATAATACTTAGATACAGCCAGCCACATATACAGTAGTAGCACACGGAAGGAACCTAAAGTATTATTTCATATACTTTTGAGAACAGTTTTAATTTTTTTATTTTTCTAGTTGGTACCTACTTTAACAAACAACATTTTTATAAACAAGTTGCTTGAATTCGCTTTAAGAATATGTTAATGCTGGGATACAAAAAATAATTGTTTGTTACCACTTTATAACTAGCTACTGTAATTCATATATGTATTAGTAAGTGTTTGTTTTGCTTTGGAAATAGATTTTGATAACAATGTCAATTTTTCTAAAGAGTCTCTTAATTAATAACGATGTAACAGTATATTCACATTAATAAAATATTAATTATACTTGTCAATAACGGTTACAAGCTATCTTTTAAAAATACCCGCCGTGTTTACGTACCTTATCATAAGAAATATCAGTTGACATGTTAGATGTATTCTATAAACGTTATAACATGCTTAATCCATTTAAACATTAGATCTAAAATCCATTAATAAATCTGATGTTTGACAATATAGGATGTCCAGATAATTATGTATATGGATTAGGCAGGAGTACAGTTAACAGTTCTGGTCATGATGTTACTCTATATGTCAAGCTATAAGGTCCATAGATATGCAGCTATAGACAAATCTAATGGTAAAGTCCTGCTCCTATCAATCCTAGCGTGTTCATTTGCATAATTACATTAATGCAAACAGGGGCTCTTTGAACTGGAGTATGGGAAATGGAATCAAATTGTCAAATATTCAAAACCCTCAGTGGTTTTGGTATACGCGATTACAGTGCTTTCAACTTTTAACTGTCGTAGGATTTGACAGGTGGCGAATTTGTAAAAAGATCGATGGAGGTTTTGAGCAAAATTCGGTTTAAAACTGACTTAAATTAGTATTTGGAGTGTACCGCTGAATTTGGTTATAAATTATAACAATAATTAATCAATGTCAAACTTACATCGAGATATTTGGAATAGAAATTATGACGTTTTAACATTACGGCGTCCTTTATGGGACCTCAAAAAGTGTAAATCCATCAAAATCGAATTTTCGCGTTGATCGCGCGCCATTAAAACACACACACACACACTCAGTAGCGAAGCAGCGGTAATCCAGCTCATATAATATATGCACACATAAAATATAATAGTTCTGGAAAATAGTTTGGATTGAGAAAAAAAGTATTAATCCAGATCGGTCGAGTTTTTATAGAAAAACCCATGTTTTCTTAAACCCAAGTTAAGATACTACAAAATTAGTTATCAATAAAACTTTGCTTGGTTTATACCATGCTGAATGGTGACTACAACATTTCATGCTGTGGTTAAATCTGAAATTACATTGTAAAGTTTCTACGCTATGATAAACTTTACAAGAGCGAATATTATCAAAGCCCTCTCGCTCAATAATATTGATTTAGGTGCAATTTTCAAAAGGGAGGGACGAAATAGCTACGAAGTTTGAGTCTCAATTTAGATAAAGAGCTGGGTTTAAACGGGGTTCCTATCGATATCTTAATGGTCATGTTATAGTTTAATTTTTTCCCGCCACCTTACAGAGTCTAGGTATGCACGGTAGAATTTGCGTTGCAGGGAGACGTCGGCTTTATTCGTTCAGGTCACGGATCGATTTAGCGTGGTTTCGTGCAAGGCCGAGACTGTCCAGGTCACGCTAACCAATAACTAAGCCTGAATAACTAAAATCCAACTTCAAACTCGACTAGACCTGGAAATAAAAAACTTTTCCAAACTTACAATTCGACAAAATGTTCGGAAAATTTGAACCTGGTACAAACCTGGGTTTTCGTGTTTCCGCACCATTCAGATTTTGACAGTAGCTTTTTTTCTGTTTTTAATCTGGAAATACCCAAAACTTCATAGAATGACTTGGCACTGGTAGCATGATGTTGGATCCTTCGATAATATATTTTCATATCGCAGTCCCAGTTTTAGTTTTTTTATGGAGATCAAATCTGAAAATGCAAAGAGCATAATTTGTCAAGATAAACATAGTAAGTATTATTACCTTTACAAAAGAATTGAAATACAATCGACCTAAAAAAAAGCAGTATTACTTAAAAGGCGTTCCTTTAATGTAATACATTGGGGATTATAAGCATTTCTACTTAGTATATAAGTACAATAGTACACCAAATTCTCTTCCGTGATAACCCTGTAATCAGAATTGTAACTTGTTTCCTGGCTCTGACAAAAGGGAGGGAAATCCGAAATTGGTAGGTAAATACCCAGATTTACACACAAGGGGCTTTGTCCGGATCTACAATTGAAAGTTTTAATGAGTTTGAAACGTTCTTGTCGGGCGCCAGGGTACTAGGGTACCCATAGGTAATCTGGTTGTGTGCTTAAAAACGAAAGGGGATGGGTTAAAGAGCATTATCGTAAGGATTAAGAAATAAATTATATCTTTAAAGAATTTTAGGGATTAATTTTCTAAAGTCATACCCGTTTCCTAATTATTCCCTAATGTCATAATGATCCTAGGGTATCCAAATTAGTATAAATGAATAGTACTCGAAGAGTATTGATCAGTCTATGGACAAAAAACCACAATGGATAATATAGGCACAGAATGGTTTCGACCCCTTTCACAATCAGTGTTCTTAAGGCTTTTAATACTTTTAAAATGTTAATTGTTCAAGATTAACTTATGAAATTCTAGATAAGGTATCTAGCTCAGAAAATTTAAGTTCGTAGATTTGTAAGAGGAATTGTCAAGTAGGTAGAATTTGTAAAGATTTTTAGCATTCGGTAGCTCGGATCGGAGAGCGAGAGCTGTCCTATCAATAAAGTTAAGCAGCATCGGGCATGTTCACCATTTGGATGAGTGATTGGTGGCCACTTTTCTGGGTTCATTTCCCGGACCGGAATCCTCGCTCGGTGGGAAATGGGTAGCTGCTTATGTGAAGTGGTGACTAAACTGGTTGTGTAAGGCTTATACAGCTGATGGAGCGACGCACTAACCCCTTGTCATCTATTACATACTGTATAAGCCTTTTGGCAGGCCTGGGCCCTTCACGGCATGTTGCACCACAGAATAAGTTTGACTTTGTAAAGAATTGTAAACTGAAACAATTAAGACTGCACATGGGCGCCGACTTTTGAAAATTATTGAAGGGGCCCGCCGGAGAGTATGAAATATATATACCCCATGAAAGGGGGGGGGGGGTCCGGGAAAATGTTGAAAAACTAGATTGCAAATCTGCTATTTGAGGCTTTTTATAATCATGTTGAAGAATATTTCTTGTCAGTACTAACGTGTTTTTTACTAAAATACATAAATTTTCTATGCATTAAAATATCACAGATCAAAACTTTTAAAAAGTAAAATTATTACTTATCGTTATAATTCAACGTTGTAGTATCGTGTAGTAAAAATAAAAATACTACATCAATAATAGACAAAACAACTTTTTAATTTTTTTTTTTATAATATGTACTAAGAAAAGTTATTTAAATAATCAAGACCGGCGCAGGACCATGCGAGACATGCAGATGCATGCGGCGGTGGCGAAGTTGGTGTTTTTCTCATAAAAACACTTATTTCCCCAAAAGTATAAAAACGAAAACAAAATGTTTGGTTTCGTTGTAAAGCTGAAAAATTTCTTACAAGAAAAGTGTAATATTAATTTTCATGCTCTCAAATTACATGGCAATAATATACAAATTTTATCTAGGTATAACCATATCTAGGGGGGGGGGCGATGAAAATTTCCTGAAAAAATGAAATTTATCTAGTCGATGTCGATACTACCGATAAAAAACATTGTGACCCCCCGGGGGAATGAACCCGGGACCCTTAAGGTCGATGAAAAAAAATCATAATTACATAACGGGTATGCTTAATCATAACAAAACCCTAAAAAGTAGTTGGACACAAGTACTTCCCAGTGTTTTTTTTAATTTGCTTTTCATTATTTACTCACCTGTAAGTCAACAATAGCAACAATAAACACGTTTCTTTTTTACTTTCAGTGGAGTTTATTAAAAATTCCGCCTTATGAATGGGTAATAATATTATATTGATCGAAACGTTGGCAAATAAGGTTTTTCCTGAAGTCCGACAAGTTTAAGCTCGGTTCTTCTTAACCACAAATAAATTTATTTTTTTCTTAAAAGTATAATTAGTATACATTTTTTGTCATGTAATTTGAGAGCGTGAGAATAAATATTACACTGTTCTTGAAAGAAATTTTGTCAGCTTTACAAAGAAACCAAAAATTTTGTTTTAGTTTTATACGTTTGGAGCAATAAGTGTTTTTGAGCAAAGGTATATGCGATCTTAAAAAAATTATAAAATTTGACCTTGTGGGAAAATGGTTGAGAATAGACCCATGGTTTATATGACGTTTTTTGTGGTCAATGATGTTTAGAATCATCCTATTTATTTTTGTACTTATATCGCTAATAACCCTGTATTTTTGGTAGCATATTTGGATTCTACGGTAAAAAATAATAAAATTTTACTTGAACTTTTTTTTCTATCTCTAATATTTTGCCCCCTAGGGCTGCTTTTTATTTTTATATTTTATTGTTTATTGATTATTTAAAATAATCAATAAAATAAAAAAATCCCAAGCATCAACTAATCTTTATCAGGTCTGTCTACTGGCTGGCTTTGGCTAAAGCAGTATGCTAGTATGCTATGATGCATCAGTTGGTACATGTTACACCTTCACTTTCTTACTGCTACTACTGGCATCAAACTACTTGCCACTGCATTAGAGAATAACTACAAATAAACTTGATCACCACACTTGGGGTTGCAACGTTAATCAGCCCGGATTTAGACATAGGTGCGCCTAGGGGCCCGCCCAAACCACAAATGATTTTTTTTTTAATGCTTCCATTAACTTCAGTAATCTTGGTAATTGGAAGGAAATTCTTCTTATTCAAAGAGAACGTGACAAAAATCTTCGTTTTAAAGTAAAAATATTCAATCTTAGTCCAGATAGCAAAGGAAACATTGCGGAACTAAATCAGAAAGTTTTAATACATATTAGTTTTGATATAGATCGTTGATGTTTGAAATTTAACATATATCAAGTCCTAAAAGTTCTAAAGGGAAGCTATGGCTTTAATCTTGGAAAATAGTTTAATTTTTCTTCTTACAAGTAAGGTCCAAACGATTTTCTTAATACCTCGGAAGCTCAAAAAATTTCCCTTTTCAAGTACAAATTAAAATACAATGGTTATATTATAAAGTTTAATGAACGTTTAAAAATTATTTACAGCAATTTTGACTTTTCTTTTATTAGAATCAGCTTATATAAAACCTAAAATAATAAACATAGGTTTATAGTCAAATTTTCAAGAATTCTAATGGTTAACTTTCTAAGGTAAATCTTCCATATTCAACGCAACTTTTTACTTTTTCTTAGCCCAACAATTTGTTTGATTTTGTTGATCTGCTTGAACAATTTGATTAGTTATCCCAATCAAATATTTGGGATAAACAGAAAAATTGGACCTATTTTATAAAATGGTGGTCATACTCTCCTCTCAGAATGCCACGACCATTGATATATTCATTTACAAACGCCAATAAACAACTATGCCAAATATCCAAACTTTTCGATTTAGTTCCACAATATGGCTAATAATGTGGCTTAGTATCTGTTTGTTTTGACTAGTATCAGTCTCAGGGAGCCAGGAGAGCAAACATATTTGATAAATAAATTATTAAAGTCCTTATTTCTTAAAATTACCAAAAACGAGGACGAGCAAAGCAAAATGCAGTTTTCGCACGAGTTGCGTACCTTACTTTATCTACGATTGTGGATTTTAATAATAAATACAGAAAAAAAATGTTATAAACTTCCTGTATGTAAGTTCGTATTTCTCTTTTGAAAAAGATGACATTAATTTATTAGTTGTATATACTTTGTGCCGAATTAATTATTTCGGGAGCCGTATTATTCTCCTCAGTTTCGTCATTATCACTTAAATCACTCATTGTTTCTCACTAAAAACTCGATATAAACAGTTACTTTAATTAAACTAACAGCAAATTAGTTTTGTTAAATGTAAACAAACTCGCTAATCGTGCGTTAAGGTGAAGAAAGAATTCCTCTTTTTTTCCGCACTAGGGCGGAAAAAAATAGTACATTACGCGTCGAGTGCGGAAAGTAGCATTTTGCATGCGAGGGTGGAGTTTGCACCCGAGCGACAGCGAGAGTAGTAAAACCACGCACGAGCAATGCAAAATATCATTTTCGCACGAGTTGCGAACCGTACTTTATTTACGATTGTTATATTTAAATAATAAATACAGAAAAAAATTAACTTGCTGTATGTAAGTTCGTATTTCTCTCTTGATAAGGATGGCATTAATTCTTGAGTTGTATTTTTTGCCGAATTAATTATTTCTGGAGGAGTATTATTCTCCACATTTTCGTCAGTCACTTGATTCACTCATTGTTTTTCATTAAAAACTCGATATAAACAGTTACTTTAATAAAAGAACAGCAAATTAGTTTTGTTAAATGTAAACGAACTCGCTAATCGTGCGTAAAGCTGAAGAATTCCTCTTCTTTACCGCCCTAAGGTGGTAAAGAAAAGGAATTCTTCAGAACTGTGAGACGCGCATGCGCAATGAATACAAGTACGTAAAGAATCACTTTCTACGCATCTAAACAGAGATATAATGTTTATATTTCGTATCAATCGTAGATAAACGATTTTTTTAAACTAGTAACTGATTTTGTACCGTCATGCGGAACATGACTCCCAGCTATAATTCAGAGCGATTCCTGCTTTTGAAGTATATCTATTATTATAGATAAAAAGTTTGTCCCTGACAGATAAGTAAATCTTAATAAAAGCGTGTACTAATTGATACGTCGAAAATAGATGTGGTTATTACGCCATGTAGAGATGTATAATATAATTACAATAAAAAGTATGCAAGGAAAATCGGTCAAGTAGAACCGTGAATAGAGTGTAGCGTAAATACGTAGTTTTTGGGAGGTGTGAGGCGGCCGCGGGGGCGGTGTGAGGCGGCCTCGGCCTTGAAGTCTTTAGACATTGGCTGTGTCATATGGCAAGATATGACGGAATATTGAAACTGTTATTTAACCATGTGTTATAATTATTCTTTACTTGTTTTGCAGTTATAAAATATAAGGATTTCAGTAGTTGTGTGAAAGCCGAATGGATTCGTTTTTTTCTTATTATACTTCACATTGTCGTAGAACGACTAATAGGAGGTAAAATGGAACAGGGTTCCATCGACCTTGTTCTACCCTACATCGAAATACCTTTAATGTTAAAAAAAAGGTTTTTAAATTAAAATTACCTCACTTATTAGTCAGTATTCGTTTATTTTTCGAATTTTACATACAAATTCATTGATTTGTCTGCTAATGTAAACGATTTTGTAAAACTTGTGACTGATTATTTTATTGTAATCGGAATACACAATCTGCGCAATTTTGAGCTTTTTAGGTTACAAGTTTTTTCCTAGACAAAAAATTTTCTCGGACATACGAGTGAAGATAATTAAAAGTCGGTAGGTGGACTCACTTACATCATAGTAACAAGTACATCCTGTACAAGTATAAGGAGATAATTCTAGCGTAGGAAGTGATACGTCAGAATCTATATCCTCTGAGATGGGGTTATCAGCTAAAACCGAAGTAATTCGAGGTGGTGAAAATCCACCATGGAACCCTACGCACAACGCATTAATACAGGTAATTAAAATAAGCCACAAAACCTGGTATACATTAATGTATTACAGGTCAGCAATAAGTTTCAATTACAGGTAGTAATCGACTTACATTTTTCAACTAGGTTACATCATTATTTTAACTACGGGTTTACACAAAGGAAGATATTTATTCAAATTATGCCTTGCCGATATTAAATTTGTAAATTATAAATACGCGGATTAGTCCAGTCAAATGGTGCATGAAAAGAGCTCAAAGTGGAAAGTTCTGGTGTAATTGTTGTTAGTGACTTACTTTATGTTTTTTGGGGTGCTGAACACGAATATGAAGTTGTCCAACAAAATTTCCCTTGGCAAATATGAGAAATCATCGAAAAACTACAAAGAAAAATGTTTTTTATTGGTTTTCAGCTTATAACTTGCAAAGCAATCTACTCACGCAAAAAGTGGACTAGTAGTAAAATAGAGAGGAAAAAATAATCTACAATTTGTGTCTATAACATTTATTTGTACGTCGTATGGTTTTCACGCAAATGGGAGTTGAAATATTGGGAAGAGGTGGCGGGTGGAGGGTACAGGCTGAAGGGTAAACGGTTGGTGGCCAGACTGCGCTGGCAGTTAATTTTATGTTTTTGGGTGTACTGAACACGAATCTAAAGTTGTCCAACAAAAATTTTACACGCAAATATGAGAAATCATCATAAAACCACTTTTTACTTTTATTTTTTTAGTGGATTTTGCCTTATAACTTACAAAGCAAGCTATTTATGCAAAAAGTGGAAGAGTAGTAAAATAAAGAGGAATCAGCGGAAAAATAACCGGGAAATCAGTAATTTTTGAAAAACAACCATCAATATTTATTCTTCAGTTCATGTAGGTAAACATTGTTATTATCAACCCCTCTTTTGCATAGAAACCATTCGACTTACAAAAAAATGGTAAAGAAATAATTTGTTGGTTATTTTCTCCTCTTTATTTTACTACTCTTCCACTTTTTGCATAAATAGCTTGCTCTGTAAGTTATAAGGCAAAATCCACTAAAAAATAAAAGTAAAAAGTGGTTTTATGATGATTTCTCATATTTGCGTGTAAAATTTTTGTTGGACAACTTTAGATTCGTGTTCAGCACACCCAAAAACATAAAATTAACTGCCAGCGCAGTCTGGCCACCAACCGTTTACCCTTCAGCCTGTACCCTCCACCCGCCACCTCTTCCCAATATTTCAACTCCCATTTGCGTGAAAACCATACGACGTACAAATAAATGTTATAGACACAAATTGTAGATTATTTTCTCCTCTCTATTTTACTACTAGTCCACTTTTTGCGTGAGTAGATTGCTTTGCAAGTTATAAGCTGAAAACCAATAAAAAACATTTTTCTTTGTAGTTTTTCGATGATTTCTCATATTTGCCAAGGGAAATTTTGTTGGACAACTTCATATTCGTATTCAGCACCCCAAAAAACATAAAGTAAGTCACTAACAACAATTACACCAGAACTTTACACTTCAAACTACCATTTGACTGGACTAGATATTGAGGGTCAATTGTACAAAATTTAGGAATAAATTAAAAATAATTTGTAAATTAAAATAAGATTTGAATACATTTTCACTTATACGAGTATGTAAAAATATATACCCCAGAGTTAAATTATTGTAAGTCACATTTTAGTGAGCTATTTTTTACTCACTAAAAATGGAAAATTGAGCAGTCTTTTTTCAAATCAAAAAATATTTTTACTTTGATTTTCTTATTTCAGTCTTTTTTCAAATCATAAAATATTTTTACTTTGATTTTCTTATTTACAAAGTAATTATAAGCCCTTTTTAAATCATATTCGGGGTTTTCTATAGTCATCTTGTTTATTGATTTTTATTTATTTTCATCTTTTTTTCTTTTTAAGCTTTTGTGTTCAGTGGCGTATCAAGGCGGGCCGCCCCGGTGGCCACAAGCCTTAGGGGGTGTCATTGTGGCAGAAAGAAAAAAAACAAAAATCGTTCAGAGGGGGTGACAAGATAATATCCCGTGCCGGGTGCCACAAGACCTTGGTACGCCACTGTTTGCTTTTAAAGTCATTCTTAAATAAACTGCCACTTTCAAAATCTATAAAATGAAGAAAACGGAAAATTAACTTATTAAGATTATGTTTATAGATAAGAGGTATTTTAAATCTAAGATTTTGTTAGTCTTCATTATTTTATTTAATACTGATATCAGATATCATACTATAGTATTCAGTATGTATTTCAGTTTGACATATATGTTAAAAAAAAATTACTCTAAAATTATACTCCACCCCCAAAAAAAAAAAAAAAATTAGCTCATAAGGTCATTGATGAAAATTAAAAACTGTATCTGATTTACCTGATAATAATAAAAAACAAACACTTGTTAAACACTTTTTAAATGTGTTTAAATAGACTGCCATTAATATGGCACATACCTTCCTCGCATCCTATCACGTACTTTATTGAGTTCATGCTTTACAAGCTATTATTGTATAATTTATTTACTTGTTTCTTGTTTCCCCCATTTTTTTAATGTGTCAAAATTGATTTGATTTTTTACATGAATTAAAGTATCAATTAAGCAAAAGATTAATGAGATGAGCACTTTTAATGATATAAGTGTAAATAAATGTATGTTTGAGCGCATTTTGAAGAGAAACAAATGGACGTAGTAGGTTGGAACTTATATCCAGCCTGTTTAAAAATTGGGCGAGTAGCTTTTAAGATAATATGTTGGTTCGCAAAAATTGAGCGACAGATAGACAGAGACAAGAAAAATGCTGATGTCTGAAATGGATTTCTTTCTTAGAATTTTTGAAATCAAAGAAATAATCATTTTTTGTTCTTCAAAAGGATTACATTGATTCCTTTACTTAGGTAAGCTGGGAATCAAAAATTAAAGATTTTGACAAAAAAAAAGAGAAATACGCTTGATTTCAATATAAAATTATGAATAAATCTGGATACTTGGTCTATTCCATACACCCCAGACCCCCAGTACCCGGATTGGGTACTCAACATGTGGTGTCCTGTTTTTCCCAGTTGACGATTTGGTCACCCTACACTTAACCATCTAAAATTTTTAAATGTCCTTTTACCTTTAGCTGGGGTGTATGGAATACCCCCAAGGTAAGGGAGGGGGTGGGGTGGTCCGGGATGGACTAGACTAATAAGCTGAGGGTTGTACGCATTTTAAAATATAATGCAAAAGGGAGTACGTCTATAAAAATTTCACCAAAAAAGAACCGGACCCAGGGTCCTGGCTCAGGCGGCATTTCACAGAAGACCTCTTCTTATTTCTGTCCGCTATAGAAATGGACCCTTCTATAGCGGACAGAAATGAGAAGAGGTTTTCTATGAAATGCCACTTAGTTGTTGCCCCATCCATCTTTAAAACTTCCTTCTTTTCTAATACAAATTCAAAGTTGTAAAAGTTACAACAGTCTATTTTGAAATTGAATAGTACTCGAAGAATTGCAAAAAGGGTCTCCACTCCCATCCTGTTTTGTTCGTCTGTCCACTAAATGTTTATAAGCAAAAATATTATATCAGTATTGCCATTATGGGCACATCTTTAAAAAATTATGCTTAAACAGAGAGTTTTAAGTGTGCAACAAAAATACGGGACATTTAGGCGTCCCGGGAGACTTTTTCGGGACACCGGGAATGTTCGTGAAAAAACGGGACAATCCCGTTTTTACGGTTGGTCACCCTAGTTAAGTGATATAACATACATTTTATTACATCATTGATTTAAAGGTTTATTGTGTGTGATGGAAATTTTTGTCTTATTGTCTAAATTCTAAGTATAAATATTCTTTGAAAATAAGGAAAATTATTTCCATTATTATCACCAGGGGATTAGATTGACAGTGACTGAGCCATTAAACTTCCTTTAAACTCAGTTTTTAATTAGCCCTATCTCTGCTAATAATGTTTATATACCTCATAAAAAAATGCTATCATGTAAATAAATTGCCATCATTGTGAATGACTAAGGGGTCATTCTCCTAAAAGAGGGTCAGATAGACATATAGACAGAGACGAGAAAATGTTCCCTGAAGTCTTAAATGGATTTCTGTCTTAAAATGGGATCATTGGATGGTCTTGGATCATGAAAATCACATTTTCCACCAAGTTTTTTTTTTTTTTTTTTCTTCTTCTTCTTCTTTTTTCAAATGCCTATTGCCAAGCTATGTACCGCAGACGTACTTAGTCAACCAAATATACTTAAAAGGCACCAAAAGATTAACTTGTACACAAAATTCTAGCTTGATGTTAGTCAGACACTTTTTTGCACACTATCTCCTGCCTCCTGGAATATCATGTTTTTCTTCATTATTCGCTAAAATGTTATTCAAATATTTTATTAATTGAAATTGTTTTAAGAAGTTATCTGACTGCAGTGGCACTGTAAGATCTTGTTAATAAATATGTATGTTGCATATTTAATAAATGATTTATATAATATGCATTACTTAAATAAGGTTTCTAGTGTTATTTTTATTAATTAAATCTAAGTAATAACAATTCTAGTGTTTTCTTCATCTTGGAACCAACAAATCCTCATTTCAATGAACTTAGTACAATAGTGGAGCAATTTGATTTGACATACAAGTAAAATTGAGTTATGTGCTTCTTCTAGGAACGATTTAAACTCATAATTAGATATATGACATATTTATATAATTATATTAATATGTAAGAGGGAACATAAAATCAACTGTCTCTAGAACTTCACTTCTAATGTGTGAGAGTCTCGCTCTTTTTTTTTTAGAAGACATGTGTGGCATCCAACTAGCAGTTAATGTAGTCAAAGCAACCATCCGTATGCAAAACAACTTTGCAACATGAAGAAGACTTCCACAGATTGTATTCCCTTGTATCTATTGTTTGTTTATATATATAAAAAAAATAAAATGTTAATAACTATTTGATGTTAAGAGGGCTATCAAGCCATAAAAACCTCTACTCCAACAGTTGTAGGCCATTTTAGAGTTCAAGACAAGCTTAGGGTCTTTCCCTAAGCTATCTAGAAGCCTCTAAGACTTCAACCCCTAACTCATAAACCCACCCTTTGTCCTACATTACTAAAGGAATAATAATAGAGGACTTATAAATTATAGTAGAAGCTCTATAAAACTATGTATTTGTAAATGTTCAACTTGTTTTACACATATGTATTTATTTAAAACCGTAATTGGAACATAATAAAAGTGTTTCATAAATCTAAATATCTGTATAATAAATTTGTGTAACTATTTATATTTATATAAGGCAATATAGGGAGTTGATTTTTATCTGTACTATTGCCCCATCTCGCTACCCTGAAACAGCTAAAGTATTTAATGGCTTTCATTAAATGCTTGTTATTTATATAAATATAAATTAAAGAAACTAGGTACATTCATTAATTAAATAAAATCTAAACATCTAATCTAATAAATATGGTATAAAAGTAACAACGATTTTAATGGATCCCGTTTTAAAATCTCGAACCCTAATTCATAAACACAAGAATAATCCTGAAGTGTAAGTACATTTTTAAATAACCTTGGGGAGCAAAACTAAAATTGCCTCCCTTCTGTGGGCATCCATTGAAAATTTCTATTTAAAGCCCTTTTCCCTGCAACTTGTAACTCAATGCCCTTTCTCTCACTTAAATGCATATACTAGGCATCGCGTGGCTCTATCATTGAAGCGAGCGTATAAATATGTATTGAATATTGAAAAAAAAGATTATTGTGAATCATGATGAGTTGATAGATAATGGGTCTGGTAGTAGTGCAGCGGCTAGTAGTAAGGGAACCACCCCGCATTCTTACTTATTCCACTAACCACACATCTCTATTTCAATATTTATAATTTGTATCTCTTTGCTACAAACAAACTACTGCATGTATCAAGTTGAAATTTTGCATACCTGTTTCAATTGTGCATTAGATGGTGTATATGAAGTTTTATTAAAATCGTTTCGTTAGAACGTAAGATATCGGTAAAAAGGTTGTTTTCTCTATTATAAACGTTTAGGTCCGCTTTAATAGTTTTAGCGATCTTTATTAAGTCATAGCGGTGTCGCTGTTGGTTTTAGTAAAAAATGTTATTTGAAAAAAATGTTCGTCTCATCGAGTAGATGATGATAGAATCTTTTCCCGTCCTGAAATTCCAATTTAAATTTTGTACCTCTCGTTTACGCGAGCGTTGCGCGCGAACTCATGGACGGATCACGCTGTCCAACGAACTTAGCCTGAGTATTAGTAAGAGGAACATGTATACCAAATTTCAACTAAATCGGTCAACTTTTACTCAAGTTATCGTCACACGCGTAAACGTTACTGACAGACAGACAGACAGACAGACAGACAGACAGACAGACAGACAGACAGACAGACAGACAGACAGACAGACACGGAGCATATTTCGTTGAATGTAGGAAGCTCGCTACGCTCGCTTCAATAAGTATTATCCTTTTCAGCTCTAACTTTAACTCCTCTTCCTAAATAAAAGCCAAGTGGCCCAACCTTACTTTCTCTTATACCTGTTTGGCCTGACAAAAGTTATCCTAATCGTTATACAACCGCTATAGGAGAGACACCATAAGATTAGGAAACCTTTAGACAATATGAAAATTATAATAAAAAAGAAGGACCATAATGACAACAGAGAAAATAAAATAAAATGATTAGTTACCTACTTACTTATCCTCATTCACCTCGATTTGGGACGATCATCTACTTTCAATCTCCAGCCTCTTACTATATTGTCCAATTATTTATTGAGGGTCCTGTCCCTCTCCTTGAGTGTAATCTTAATCAAGCAATCTTAACTGGCATCCTAGTGACATACATGCACTGAACATGTAACAAACTATGGCTATAATAATAAATGAAATAAATTATTATAGTAGAAATATATTAATAATACAGTAGAACCTCGATAAGAAGTGTCTCAAGAGGATTAGGGAAATAGTCTTGTTATCGAGGTGCTCTTTTTGTTGAGGGTCGTGTTATCAAGGTTATTTTGGCTATCAGTTGTGTTATCGAGGTTAATGGGAGGGGTTTTCAAGTCTAGACTTGTTCAAGGTCGACCCATTCCTGTGTAGAGTCGTATTATAGAGAATGAGTTCTCAAAACGACTTGTTATAGAGGTTCTGAGTTACGTAGTGAATTTGAAAAAAAAATCGTGTTATTGAGGTTGTTTGGATAATAATACTTGTGTTATAGAGGTTAATTTAACATTATGTGTTACGGCAATCTCAAGGGATTTGAAAATTGCACTTGTAATTGAGGTTGTCGAGTTATTGAGGGTCGTGTAAGCGAGGTTCTACTGTATGTAGAATTAGTGTCGTGCAAAAATATAAATTAAAGAAACTACATTAGTTAATGAAATAAAATCTAAACATCTAATCAAATAAATGTGGTACAAATCTCCCATTCCCAACTCTCAGTGGGGGCAGAACCTTTTAGACAGAGGCTACATAATATATGTAATATACTGTAGGCCTAGGGTCTAATATCTACACATTCATAAAGGACAGGACTGGAAACATTTACACTGACACGATTATAATGACACGATTTTAAAGTATGATAGATTACAAATGAGCATATTATGTATACCATAGAAGAATTTAGATAAAAATACGCACCCCTTCATACCCTCCAACTTACCCTCAGGTAAACTGCATGGTTAATAAATCAAGCACCTGCGGATTCACTTCATGTCAAGCATGAGACTTTATGTAGGGACAAAAATATTCAAATACTCAAGTTTTAAGTAAATTTGCACAATCAGGCCACCTGTTTCCTCATGTCCGTTTACTTCGCTTTTTTTTAAACTATTCCTTTTTATATTATATAAACGATTCCATTTATTATAATAAATTCAATAGTTTTTTTTTTTTTTTAAAAAACATAAAGTTCACATTTTAGGGTAATGATGGAAGGTTATGGTTAGGTTAGGTAAAAAATTACAAACCTTAACCTAAAATAATTATAACCTTTCATCATTTTCCCTAAAATTAAAACAATTATTAAAATTAATTTTAAAAAATAAGATTGAATTTATCGAGATCCTACTGAAATATTTTTGTAATGTAAAAAGGAACAGTTTTATAAAAGTCCAAAATGAGATTTACTCCCTACAATAAATATCATATTTGTCATCATTGAATAACTGATATTCACTTCAACACCATGTTTCTGCGAACAACTGATTTTTAATCTGAAGATGGCTATTAAGTAGTCGAAACCAGTACCAATACTCTAGTGATTTAGTGCGAAGATCTAGTGATTTTGTTTTAGTTTTCAAAATGATGATGAGTAAATATCACACATAGGAGAAGCAAACCGTTGATATATGTATAACATATTTACTAAGATTGGAAACTTCTCCAATCATTAAGTATGGGACAAGTATTTCATTTTACCCAAACATTCTGGAAAATGTTCCATTTTTTCTAAAAAATGGGACTTTTCAGAAACCAGACGGAACGCCTTTAAAAGCTTAAAATAAGGGATCGTCCCGGTCACACGTGGACATATGGTCACCTTATTTATATGCCCCGTTCTGGAGCTGTAACCTTAAATTGAATTTTCAAAAAATCGAATAATACAATTTATTAGTCAAAAACTATTATAGCTGGAGCAATGAGGTATGCCTTATTTGAAAGTTCAGCTTTTTTTATAGCTAAAGGAAAAAAAAGGTAATATATCCCAAATTCTATTCAGCCCGTGCAAAGCAGTTTGAAAATGAAAAATAATTTGTTTTGTAAAAATTTGTAGACATTTTGAGCTGTTATAACTCAAAAACCAAAAAAAAAAAAAAAAAAAAAATTGAATACTTTAAAAAGTTGGCCCATTTAGTAAGCTTTAACCCTAGAAAGGTAGCGGTACGTCAGCTGGACGTGTCTAGATTTATTTACTTCCCCCACTCCTAGAGATTAGGCATGGGACTTCTGTCTTTTTAGCTATGCTACATACACTTATTTGTCCTTGAACTGCGAGACTATGTTGATCATAGGAGGTGGTGTGTCGTCATCTAATATGTAAAAACCATATACGTACTATGTCCCATCGACGTATTGCTACTCTTTATAATAAATATCATACATCCAATAAACGTAGCGCTACCGGAATCATGCATATGATCAACACGACCAATTGACATAGCACTTTAAGCCAAAGAATAAGAACAAATTATTTTCAGATGCCCATGAAATATGGTGCATAATGCAAAATTTAGAGGACGATCCCTCCAGAGTGGAAGAAGATTTAATTAAAGAATATGATGCACTTACTCCTCGGGATAAGCGTTCTTTATTCATTCTATTAATATTTTAAAATAACGAAGAAAAACAAACAATAAGCAAAGTCAAGATGTTATGGTACGTAACCAAGAAAAAGGTTTCACAGGCCGGTAGTCCTATTTAATGATTTTATGCTTTTAAAACCTATTATGATTCAATTTATTATATCCCCCCCCCCCCCGTTTTTTTAAAATCTGTAATATTTTTTATAAATATTAAAGCAATATAAGTGTAAGAACTAAGCACTAAGTTCGCAAGAATATGACGAGAGCTTCTTTTTCGTTGGAATCAAAAACCACTTTCCAAAATAAAACTATATTCTTTCTCTTTTACAAAACTTGACATTCATAAACAAAACAATTACCTTGACAACAACAAAAAATAAATAAAACAAAAATAATAATACAATTAAATAAATACCCCAAATCCAACACACTCCCACCTAAATTAACTTCCAAGTTAATTTACTCTAAGTCATGCGTCTCTGGAACCATCTCCAAAGGGTATATCTTCCTCAGGGGACGAAGTACCTCCCCCTTAGCCGTCCGCAGCCGAACCACTCTTACGTGGCCATCTCGACCAGGGATTAACTCCTTTACTCTTGCAAGTGGCCATGAGATCCTCTTCTTTGACTCATCTTCAACAAGCACCAAATCTCCCACGATAAGCTTTCTCTTTTCTCCCTTTATTTTAGGACCATGTACTAATTGCCCTAAGTACTCAGATCGAAACCTTCGTCGAAATTGTTCTCGTAGAAGTTGCCTCCGCTTGGCACGCCGATTCAACATATGCGAATCCACAATGTCGCATTCAGGAAGCCCAGATTCTTTCGGTTCTTGTAAAAATGTATTTGGTGTGAGAGGTGAGAGGTCTGTAGGATCTTCGGAAACGTAAGTTAAGGGTCTGTTGTTTATAACCGATTCACAATCGCACAGCACAGATAGCATCTCCTCGTAAGTTAGACTCGCTCTACCAAGGATCTTCCTAAGCAATGCTTTCATAACTCTAACTAATCGCTCCCACCATCCTCCCCACCACGCTGCGGACGGTACGGAGAATTTCCACATGATGCGTTTTTCGGCACAGTGTTTACCTACCTGATCCCAGTCTATGTTTTTAAATGAATTATTTGCTCCTACAAAATTCCTACCATTATCCGAATAGATAACTGATGGACGTCCACGTCTAGCCACAAATCTCCTAAGAACCTGTATAAACATATCTGTAGAAAGAGAAGATACTAACTCAAAATGGACAGCCCTATAGACACCACAAGTAAACAAGCAAATCCAAGCTTTTACTCCTCCTTTCAACAAGATTGGTCCAGCGTAATCAACCCCTGTAACTTCAAAAACTCGGGCATCCCGAATCCTATCAGACGGCAATGGACAGGGATCAGTAGTCAAAGGTTTGACCTCTTGTTTTTGACAAATCACACATTTTCGATAAACTGATTTAATAGTGCGACGTCCTCCTATTATCCAGAACTTTTCCCTCAAAATACTCAAAAGACCTTGGACACCAACATGACAATTTTTAATATGTACAGACCTAATTAAAAGAGAAACAATGAAATGATTTGACGGAACTACAACTGGCTGAACAAAATTTAGAGAATCTTTAAGTGCTGTAATCTTCGTACTTAGTCTAATTAAACCTAAACTATCTACAAATGTATTTAAACCCTCAATATTATTATCCTTAACCTCTGAAAAGGATTCTTTCTGCACAACTTTTAATATACATATTTCTGCTGATTCGAGTTCATTGACAGTAACACACCCGTACACTTTACTTTCTTTATATTTACAATTATGTACAAAACGAAGAACTAAAGCTAATACCCGTACCACCTTATAATAACAATCAAATCTTTCAAAAGTTTCACTAAACGGATTTTTCTTTACATTGCTACCTGAATAGACAATCCCTTTTTTCAACTCCTTTTTTACCTCTAATTCGTTAATATCAGCGACAGCAGAGGGCCAAGTAGATGAATGACCATACAACCAAGAAGGTCCCTCCCACCATTTAGATTTTAAAAGAGTTTTTGTTGAACACCCTCTAGATGGCAAATCAGCTGGATTCTTATCTCCGGGTACAAATCTCCACCTGCTTCCATCAGTTAAACTCTTAATCTCCCTTACTCTATTACTCACAAAAACACCCCAGACATCATTTCTTCCTATCCAAGCCAAAACAGTCGTCGAATCACTCCAAAAATGATACTCACAATCTTTGATGTAAGAACATGTTTTTACTGAAGAGTTATACAATCTAGCACCAACCGTGGCTGCTAACAACTCAAGACGTGGTATCGTTATTCGCCCATCACTTGCCTTAGCTTTCTTCTTAGGTGCAATACGAGATTTGGCTTGTATTAATTGCACTCTAACTCCACTTAATCTCTCAGCTCTAATAAATATAACTGCTGCATATGCATTTATGCTTGCATCACAAAATGTATGTATGCTTAACTTACATTCGTCTAGAATATGACCCGATAACCATCTAGGTATCTTCACATCAGCTAATGCTGGTAATTCTTCCATCCAACGCTTAAAAAAATTACACGTCTCACTATCTACTTCCTCATCCCAGCCTAATTTATTTTTTATTGTATTTTGCAGTAATATCTTGGGTATTACAGCAACTGGGCAACAAAACCCGATTGGATCAAATGGTCTGTGAACAAATGAAAGAATTTTTCTTTTTGTGATAACGCCAACCTCTAACTGACTAATGGACTCCGAACTGATACCTAAAGTATCGTCCAATCTGTTCCACTTTAGACCTAATACTTTTGTTTCTTTGACTTCATCAAATTCATGCCTATAGTTTGTAGTTTCCCAAGCTCTAAGATCAAATTTTCCTTCTGACATAAGTTCTTTTCCTTCTGTGATAAATTGTTCTAATTCCTCAACACTATCAACACTAGTAACGCTGTTATCCATGTAAAAACTATTCTGTAATAATTTAACACTTTTTATACTATAATTCGCTAAACCTAAATTACATTTTTCTATACATTTAGTCAAATGATATTCTATAACTGCTTGCAACAAAAACGGACTACAAGTTATACCAAAAACAACTCTTCTATGCCTAAAATATCTAAGAACCCCATTATTATCTGTCCATAAAAATCTTAAAAAATCCCTATCGTTTTTACATAAACTTACTTGCAAAAAGGCACGTCTAATATCAGAAATAACTCCTAAGCGAAACAATCTAAAACCTAACAAAATATTGGGAATATTTTCAATCAAATTAATACCTTTTTCCAAACACTGATTAATAGATGGTGATGGTTTGCATCTGGTACTGGCATCAAATACTGGACGAACAGGGGTAGAACTGCCTAACTTAATAACATGTCGGTGAGGTAGATAGTGCCCATAGTTCCCAACTTCATTCTTAGGTATTTCTTCGATAACGCCTTCGTCTACCCATTCAGTGAATACCTTGGCATATTCTTCGTAGTAGCCTTCCTCCTTCAGTCGACTAACAGTTGTCTTCAATCTTTTTAATGCTATCTCATAATAACTAGGAAGAGGGTCATGTCCTTCCACCCATGGCATCTGAACCTCATAACGTCCTTCTTCATTAACTATAACGGATTTTTGAAAATGGTCCTTTACTTGATCTTCCAGTTCTTTTCTTGACTTAGCCTCTATAGGATCCCTTATACCTATAACATCTAGGTCCCACAGCTCTTCAGGTTTCATCTGGGACAGCATTGATGTTATTACATTTGATCTTCGACTTTCTGAAATGCGGCCCATGACAGTCCAGCCAATATGCAACTCCACTGCAACGAGTCCATTTGACAACTCAATCTTTCTTCCGGTAAGCAATTTTCCTAAAATGTCGGCTCCAATTATAACTTCAATGGGACCTGCCTCATCCAGGCCAGCTATATTGATGTTATTACGGCTTAACTCTTCCACCCATGGCCCAGACACAACAGGAACCACATCTCCACATAGCTTCTCTTGTGATAATGCTTGAAAATTACAGTAATAACTGTCGTCTATATTACCTAGCCTGACTTTATAGCAATTGTGATGAACTGGCTTTGTTTCTACACCTCCAAATAGTGAGTGAATAATAGTCACAGAGTCTTCTATAACATACTTCATCTTCTTTGCCGTTTCCTGTAAAATATATGACCTTTCTGATCCAGAATCTATGAGAACTCGAACTTTGATCTTGTCCTTTTTTCCGATCATCGAGACAGAAACGGTTTGCAGAAAAACATTTCCCATTGAGTAGTTTGTAAGTGCTACCTCTTTCTTTGGTGATAATTTGACAGCTTTTTCTTCTTTTATTGGTACCGCATTTTGATACACTTTTGGGCACATAATAGCTAAATGTCTTAGTCCACAGTTTTGACAAACTACTTTCACCCTACACATCTTTGCCGTATGGTTGAACTTTAAACAAATATAGCATCTTTTCTTCTGCCTAATTATGTCATTCTTCTGGTCAAGGGACATATTCTTAGCAGTTTCACATTCCGATGAAACGTGATCTAATTTACAGAATATACAGTAGAGTTTTATTTTTGAATTAACTAAGGTTGCAGCAGTAGGTTCAGTAGAAAATTCTGGTTTCTGTTTTAAATTCTGATGCTTCACCTCATAGTTCTTTCCCGTTGAACCTACGTTACTAACACCAAATCCTGATTTTGCTAATTCAATTCGCTCTTCCGCTTCTACTTCGTTCTTTAAAAACCTCATCAAGCTTTCGAGCCTCCTATTAGATAGAGATTCTTTAGTACTTTCATTAATTGAAGCACTGACTCCACTTCTCTGCCACACCCGCAAAATTTCTTCAGGCAAACTGGATTCAATAAGGGGCAACAACACAGCTGCAAACTTATCATTGTTGATGCCTAGTGATTCTAGTGATCTTAAGTGGGATTCCAAACGATCATACAACGAGACAAGATTTTGATCTTTCACTTTTCCCAAAGCATTTTGAAGGACTAGCTTCAACAATTCTCGGATATAGACTTCTATCAGTAAGTCATCCCTTCCATAACGAGCCTTCAACGCCTCTATAACTTTAGGGTAGTTCTCCGCAGTAGGCGGATAACTTTCCACTAACTCTCGAGCCTTCGACTTTACTACAGTAGCCTGAAGTAGGTACTGAAACTTATCTTCGGGTCTTAGGTTCGCATCATCATTAACTACTGAGAAAAGCGACCAAAATGGTAAATACTCAATTAACTCTCCACTAAACTTTTTCAACTCTATTTTTGGTAAACGGCATTTTGGTACTGAAGTTACTGAATTTTGAGAAATATCAGACTGATTTAATTTTGAATTATTACCAAAAATCTGTTCGTCTAAAAGATTTTTCACTCCGGCAAATTTAGCTATATAAACATCAGATTCGTCAAAATTTTGAAGAAGCTCCTCTTCACTACACTTCGCCTCAAGCATGGCTTCTATTATCCTATCTTCTACTTCTTTTAATTTATTATAGCATTCTTTTAATACTAAAAATTGTAGTTTGATTAAATTCTGCTCTCCATTATTCTGAATTAAATATTCAATATTTGTTACTTGCCTTGTCACTGAAGCTCTCAAAGTTGACCGCAATACTTTAAGCTGGTCCATGTCTATTCTTGGAGTCACGGTCGCCACAAAAAATGTAAGAACTAAGCACTAAGTTCGCAAGAATAAGACGAGAGCTTCTTTTTCCGTTGGAATCAAAAACCACTTTCCAAAATAAAACTATATTCTTTCTCTTTTACAAAACTTGACATTCATAAACAAAACAATTACCTTGACAACAACAAAAAATAAATAAAACAAAAATAATAATACAATTAAATAAATACCCCAAATCCAACAATAAGTATCAATTTAGAAAATTTAAAAAGCGCAGACAGTTAAAATTAATCTGGGGCTATCTGCGGGTTACTTTCGACGAACCATCAAAATTTCATATGTACTTAAGTACTTTTGATGATAATTACATATGTATAATTGTATGTTTGTCCGCACGTGGAATAAAAACAAATGGGCGCATAAGGTTGCAACTTATATGGGACCAACAAAGGGCTAATTATGACCTACCATCCAAATTTCAATAAAATTGGTGAGGAGTTTTTAAGATATGTTGGTTCGCATAAATCGAACGACAGACCGACCAAAAGACACAGAACCAAAAATGTTCCCTGATGTGTGAACGGATTTCTATCTTGGAATTTTGGAAATCAGAGACCTAAATATTTTTGTTCTTCAGAGCGATCACGTAGCTTCCGTTACCTTCGGTAAGCTCAAAAGCAAATTAATATGTATTGTTTCAATTATTTATATACTCGACATCGACTTTAATTTGATTTTTTTTCTGTAATTACTATAAATTAATAAAGAAACATTTTTTCCACTTTGTTTTTGTTTTTTAAAAAATTGTATCCTTAATTTTTAAATAAATTTCAGTTATACGTCATTTGGACATGTAGAAATCAAAACGCTACCTTTAATGAGGAAAAAATAGCGCTACCTTTCTAGGGTTAAAATGATATTATTTTTAATCTAATAAAATATTCCTATTTTAAGTTAGCTTTAAATAAAATATAATTTTCTACTTTTTTGCCTTCATCACATTAAATATTATAATTTATTCTAACCAACATTTATCAGAAATTTAGCGATTTATCGGATACAAATGATTTTGAAAAACTAATGACTGATTATAGTATTGACATCAGAAATACATCATCTGTGCAAGTTTCAGCTTTCAGGAATGGGTCAAATATTTATGTTACAATATTTGTCTCAGACAAGCATGTTAATTTAATTAAAAGTGAGTTAAAAAACTGATATTTAAAATGTTGCATGCTACAACATTACAACTGTAATAGTTTTTGAGTAACAAAATGTTTTAAAGATAATGTACACGATTTTTTAACAACTTAATTTAAAGACTGTCCAGAATAAGGCAGAAACAAGACATAGTCCTCCTAAAATATTGATATCTAGGTGTGAAATACCCTGTATATTTGTGTAGAATTACTTTATGAATAATTATATTATATAATAATCTACTCATTAATTATTAAGAATAAAAGCACTACCAATCACAATTCAAAACATTCTTGATACAATATTATAGTATGTATTATTTACCTTGTATTTGTGAATTCAGCTCTAACAGGAAATAAACAACTAATATTTTAAAGTTAGAAAGTATATGACACTTATGGACGGACATAATTAAACATTTCTTCAATTAAGTAGTATAAAGTTATTCTTTTTAATAATTTGTATCACAAACACAAAATATAAACAATATATTTATTTTTATAATAGTTCATTATTTCACCGTTCTGTTGATATGTAAAAGCAGCACTTTTCAGGCGATACACTAAATTAATATTTTAAAAAACAGTATGCAAATGCTATCTAGTGACAAATAAAAGAAACAAATAAGTATTATATGTCTGATTGATTGTTTTTCAAATATTTATTGTCATCCCCTTTTTTAGTGAAAGCAGCACAAGAAAACATATGTGCGTAACGTGAGCTATCTAGTGAGAGCAAATTAAACTAAATTCATATAGTTTGATGTTAGTTTATTTTTTCGCCACTAGATGTCATAAGCTTACACTTTTACAACATTTTTAATTGTTAAATTTCTCAACAGTGCTGCTTTCCAAAATATTCGGCGGGCGGCGACAAGATAACTTCAAAAGATAACTAAAGATAACTAGGAACTAGAATGATTTAATTATGTAGTTTATTTATTTGCCAATATATAGCAAATGCTTACTGTTATGCTGAACTGAGCTAATTCCCCATTAATCAGGACAGCAAGAAAATTAACTAAATATTATTTTCAATAAAAATGTTTGATCGTTTTTTACATTTGTGAAATTAAAAATTAATTAGACTTAGCAACAATAAAAGATAATGTAAAAGGAAGATCTATTAAGAGATTTAATTTAATTTTGAATATTAGATGGATTCATTCTAAGACTTTTTTAATTTTTATTTTGACAACCCTGATTAAACTAGAATGATATTGCAATTCTAACATTTTGCTTTACAGGCTTTCTATTTTTTTCTATTTTATAGTATAATTTAGATCAAATTGACTTGAAATGATTTATAATAGTTGGATTTTGATTACTTACTGCTTGAGGAATTTTTAAAAATGTATGTAACACAGGACTATTAATTTTTACAACAGTTGATTTTAAGGTAAGCTCTAACTTATTTTTATTTTTCACTAATCTCTTCTGAAAGGTTTTAATTTTCTCGATGCAGTTTGATCATATTTTTTATTCAAACTAATTGTGAACATATTAATGTACTTGTTTACCCATATAACTGCTATTTATGTTTAACTTTTCAATACTTTCATAGTTTACTAAGTATTTGATGATCATAATCAGGTTAGTAAGATGTAATAATATTTAGGCCCATTTAGTTGATTTGGAGGATAAAATAGGTTTTTAGAATATTGGAGTGTAATATCATTAACCACCTAACCTATGATCTTGGCAATGAAATAATCTAGAATTTAAGTCAATTTGATTTAACAATAGCAGTATTATAGAGGTATTGAAAAATTGAGATCAACTGGTTCACCCCCCCCCCCCCCCCCCAATTACACTCATTTGATGCTCTTTGACATTGTCTTTTTGCATCGGATTATTATTCACTAATAATATTGCGGGTAGAGCTACAGTGTACGGTGCCCCTACTAGATATCGCAAGAGTAGGTACTATCGATTGTTATAATGACGTCATACATCGATATATCCAAACAATGCATGATTTGCAAAATTTTACATGATTTTACAAATATTTGTTTCAATTACAGCCTCTTCCTCATGTGGACAAATTTTTGTTTTAAAAATAAATACCTACATTAAAATTCCATCTGATTTTGAGGAAAAAAAATGTAGATGGTTTGTCGAAAGTATCCCATAGACCAGGGGTCACCAATTAATTTTGTTGAAGGGCCATATTAAAAAAAGGGAACCTGTCGCGGGCCATCAAATTTCAATATACGTGATTTAACATAATATCTCTGAAAATAAAGTTGCACTTATACATCCACAAAAATAAAGACTAATGAAATCCTAATTTCATCCAAAAAATTTAAAATAAAAAACTTGGACTGTAATTAGCTTACGCTATCTTTATTATTTGCAGTTAATTGTTGCTAAGCCAGTAACTTTATTTGTTCATAATGAATAATTTAACCTTCGAAAAAAGCGGACTCGCAGACGTATGAGTTACCAAATGTCATACACATCTTCACTACCAATAATTTCAGTGTCAGGTTTGTTTTTTCACATACATGGTATGTGTTTTTTATATTTTAACTAACTCATCGTAGTTAGAGTCACTTTTAATATATTTTGATTATACAGAGTTCTTAGAGCAGTATCTTCTTGGAAATCAATTATTTCCGTTTCCATCAGGGCAGCTTTATTAAATTTGTAAAAACTTGATTCATTGCACTCATCGTCCGGCTTCTAGTAAAACTACTATTCAATTATTAATGTAGTTAACTATTGAACAGTTGTAGTTGCACAACCTCTTGACTATTTTGAAGTCAGCAGAGTGACTCTCAAATTCATTTTTCAAATTCGTAAAAAAATTGGTAATATATTTTATGACATGGTAAACAATTTCATCACAAAGTTCCTTTAAGTTAAGGAATGTACCATCGTCTTGAAAAAATAATTCCAAATTTTTACAGAAAATCATTGACCTTTGACGCCCAGGGGACAAGCAAGCTTTTGGTTCCCTTGAAGTTTAAAGTTCAGAGACTTTATGTACTTGAATATATAAACCAAAAATGCAATTTTTGCAGTACGTTATTGTTGTTACTAAGGAATTGCAAATTATCTTTGGCAGAAAAACAATACGATTAAGTACTGAGTCAAACTGTCTGTTTTCAACTTCAACCTTTCTTCTTTCCTTATAAATGCTTGAATCAAAAAGGGTAGGTGTGGGAATGCAAATGAAAATTCATCAGAACATCACCTGGTTAACACAAAGTTACCAGAGTCCGAGTTCAAAGTTCATCTGTCATCGCCGGCTTATTTATTTTCCATCAGGCTGAGGGCTTGATGAAATTCGTCTGCGTGCCGGATGAGGCACGTGGGCCGCCATTTGGTGACGGCTGCCATAGACTGTCTCCTGTTAGTCCCACGTTAATTCCATACTTTTGTGCTTATAGCTTCCTCTTACGCATGCACACAAACATAACCTAAATCAAATTATAATTATTATTAACAACGGGAGACAGACTCCAGCGCCGGGACTCGAACCACGGGCCTCTAGTTCTTTTGTCGTAAATGTCGACTCCTAGACTTGTGGAAAATTGAAAGCTTAATTCGGGACTAGGTATCGTTTTTGACAGAGGAAATTATTCTTCAGTGTAGCTAAGTTGGCAAGAGCACTATACTGGAATTATAGAGGCCCGTGGTTTGAATCCTGGCGCTGGAGTCTATTTCCCGTTGTTAATAATAATTATAATTTGATTTAAATTAAAATTTAAACTTTCCGTAGTATGAATACTACGAAAAACTTAAAAATGAATTTACAAACATAACCTTAAAAAGAGTCTAAATTCAACTATTCAATAAGTCAAAAAAAAAAAAAAAAAAAAAAAAAAAAAAAAAAATCAAATAACCTTTTTATTAGTAAAACCAACAGTGACATGACTATAGAATGATAAAGATAGCTTAATCCATTAAATCGGATTTAAACGTTTAAAAATTAGAAAATACCATTTTTTTACAGTATTTTATGTTCTCTTTCGATGTTCAAAACTTGTTCATTTTTGCTGCCGTCAATTGATTTCTTAAGCTCCTCTTTTCTTCGTGAGATAGGACACGAGGAAGTGTGGAGTAATTGATAAATTAATTTCAACTCGCTAACCTACTCTTTATCAAAAATCAAAATTCCAGGTTTTAACATTAGATAAAATAGTACCTACTACGTTAAAATGAAATGTTTGTTTTTTGGTCTTATTTTTTTTTTAAATAAGACCACGATTAATGTTAGGGACTAAATGCATTCAGGAGCAAATGTTGTGACCATTTAGTAAAATTTATTATTATTACTATTTTTTTATTTTCTAAAAGTATATTAACTTTGTCTAAATTTAATTAGAAAAAATATTATAAGACATAAAAAATATTGTTTCATATAGGAAATCATTGTATTCAAACTTCTGTTTTGATTTTCTGTAAAACTGACTAAACTACACGTATGCCATTGTAACGCAATACCAGCAATAGGTAATGGACATGTTTATTAAAAAGAATAAGTGACATTAAATATTTTATAAAATAAAAACATTTAATACTTGACCAAAGATGGTCAGTTCAGTAGAGTTGTTATTGAACAACAACAAAAAAATTAATCCTAATTCAAGTTCAACAATACAGTTAAAAAAGAAAACTTACCTAATTCATTTTTAATACTAAACCGATTATCAGTTGCTTCATTCATTTAATGCTTAGTGACAATGCATTTATTGTCATAATTAAATGAACAGTAAATGTTTATATCTTATCAACATTAATACCGATACCTACTGTAAATTTATACTTATATTCATACACACACACATGTTAGGTTACGAATACATGTTTAATAGCAATCAAATTATAGTCCAAGAAACATAAAATAATAATTTTGGTAATTTTATTTTTATTTTTTTATTTTATTTTTTTTATATATTTACATATGATTTAAAACAGAACGTTTATCACTGACCTTACTATGACTATTACAATAATGAACACATGTTTAGAATCACTTCTATATACAAGAGAGATGATATTTCTTTGACTTGTACAAAGAGACATCATTCCTACAAAATTAGTAGGAAAAAAAAGTATTGCACTTAACGAAACTGATGTCAGTCACCTTGGTTCAACTTAAGAAAATTGATCCTAATCCTATATTTTTTTTCTATTTATAAAACCTTTCACAAAAAAATTCTTTTCGACAAGTTGGTCAAGTAATTTCAAGTTCAACAACAAACACGCAAAAAAAAAACAATTAGCGTTGCTAGACACGGCACTTCGGATGCCTTTAGTTATAAAGGTTGGAGAGTGGCAATAAACCTAGTTAAAAAAATCTTCTTTATTTTGTCTGATCTAATTTCCCCGGCTGAGCTTGGAAGAAGTTGATCATAGCTGTCTTTCAAATTTGGTGGGGGTGTACTTCCTTCTACTAAGACGATCTCTCCTACTTCTGGTGTTCTGGGAACTGTTCTTCTCCTTTTCCCTTGGCGGTGTTCATGATTTATTTATCTTAAGGCCGGTATACACAGGGACACTTTTGTTGCTAGAGTGGGTGTCTAGATTGAGTGTGACAGTGGAGACGCCGCCTAGAGGGGGCGCTAGACTGCCCCTACTTCGCTATAACTAATACCGCTTGCAGTGTCTGATTTATCCATGGAGACACATATCAGCATACTCTAGCAATCGGCCAAGGCCAGTTTCAACTAGATGAAATTTTTTAACTAGAGCAGCATGCCTACAACCACAGCCGGTTAGCGTTCCATCCATTTTCTGATGGATTGTTCCACACTTATTATTACCTATTTTATATACAAGGTGTACCAAGTCTAGATGTTAAAATTCAAAGAGCATATTTAGGAGGTCAACTTTATTTCTAAAATCATTCATTCTGAAATCAGTATCCCTCCTTAAATTTTTTTATTCCTTTATTTATTTTTTTACGTAATGTTACTTTTACTTTTAAGTGGTTTGAAAAAGTACTATGGATTGATTTACTGAGTTTGATAATAAAATATGTCTCGTCTCGATATTATCAGTAAAAGTATATATTATTTGTAAAAGTAAAGAAATAATAGAAATAACCAGAAATAATAACTTAATTCAACTTTATAACTTGAATATAAACATAACTTTAAAAAGAGATTAAATATAATTGGATTTTGGATTTATTAGATTTGTCATAAAACGTGCAATAAAAAATTGATAAGCGAAAGGTTTAATTAAGTCTTTAATCTTTAAGGAAGTTGTAATTGCCAATTGCCACAAAGTAAAATAATAATAATAACAATAGGTATAAAATAATATAAAATATATATTAGAGGTGGTGAGGTGTAGGTTGAACTTTCCAATCAACACAGTCCTGTTGAGTCACACAATGAGTAGCCACTTCATCTGCCACCTTGAGAACCTAGGGCCTTCATTTGCATAAAGAGGGGAGATAGTTGAAATAATAATCAAAATCCGAAAAATTGTTTTTAACCCTGCAGTAAACGGATGAAATAAAATCGCACTTGTGCACAGGTTCGGTCTATCAGGCCCAATAAAAAAACAAAATAATAATAAATAAATAAAATAATAATAATACATTAAAAATTAAAGATATGATTTTATATTTTTTAATTTATTTTTTTTTATTTTTATTTTTTTTTATTTATTTATTTTTTTTTTGTAAAAATAATACAAAACAATAACTTATCGAAATCACAGTAAGAAAAATAAAATAATAACTTTATTTTTTAATATTTAGAGCCAAATAAGAAACAAAAAAAATAGACTAGCCAATGTAGCTTCCTCGCATCCTATATCATGTACTTTATTGATTTTAGGCTTTTACAAGCCATAATTGTCTTATTTGTTTGTTTCCCAGTTTTACTAATTTGTAAAAATTGTTTTGATTTTTTATATGAATTAAAATATCAATTTTAATTTGGTTCAAATTAATCTGGGGTTATCTATGGGTTACTTCCGATAAGCTATAAAAGTTTCATACAAATCAGGTAAGTACTTTTGAAGCTATAGGTGTAAATAAATGCATGTTTGTAAGCATGTGGGAGAGAAACAAATAGGAGCAAAATTTTGAAACTTATATGGGACCAACAACGGGCTAATTATGACCTACCATCCAAATTTCATTAAAATTAGATGTGTAGTTTTTAAGATACGATGGTTTGCAAAAATTGAACGACAGACAGACACGGAACCAAAAATGTACCCTAATGTCTGAAATGGATTTCTGTCTTGGAATTTTTGAAATCGTAGACCTAAAATTTTTTCGTTCTGAAGAACGATCACATAGTGTTACCTTCGGTAAGCTTGGAAGTAAAATGTATATAAATAAATTAACAAGATCTTTATGTCTTTATTAAAAATGGTTATATTATAATGTAATATATAAGCTTTATATTTAATAATAATAATAATAATTTATTTCCACCATACATAAATACGTGTTTCAAACAATTAATTTTTTTTTCTTTCTTTTTTGGTAGTACATCAAATAATAATTGGTGAGGGCCCTAAGTAAGTGTTAGACACCCCCCACAAGTGTGTGTGAGAGATCTTGTTAGAGAGGGCCCCGTCTCTAATACTATGTTACATTTTTTTTTTATTTAAATTTAGAATTTATTTCTTAAAAAAAAATTCTTTCTTCTTTAAATTTACAACTAACATTTTTTATCAAATATAAAAATATTAATATTGGTAGTGTGATTATTTTTATATTTTACTTTGTGTTCTATTATAGTTATTTTAATTTTATTTTTTATTTCTTTATTTTAATTTATTACTTATCAAATTAATAATTTATTTATATTTGGTATACCTATTTCTATAATTTGTTTTAAAGATTTTATATCTGATTTAATATATGCTCTTTGATTTTCATTTTGAATGTGTTAAAATTATTTATGTTTTTAAGAGAGGCTGGAAGTCTGTTGAATAGTTGAGGTCCAATGTACGAAGCATGTCTTTGTTTTGTAGTTGTGCGGCAGAGTTGAGTTGTAAAAGTGTTCTGTGTTTGTGATCTTGTAAGGTGGTTATGGCATAATGAAGGCAAATTTTTATTGTAAAAATGAATTAAAATGGATTTTTCAAACAGTAATGTTATTGGCAGTACCTTGAAATCAGAAAAAGTTAACTTTGAAGAAAATATTTTGGGCTTTTTTAGTGCAATTTTTATAATAGTTTTTTGTATTACATTAGCAGGTTCTATACTTAACTGGATAATTTCAATGCCACAGTCTTGACATACATATTACATGCGTTATAACACACAACTTACAACCAATGTGCTTTACACACAACTTACAAACTAATTTTTACTAGGCAGTGGAGAGTTTGGAGGTGCATCTTTACTGTTATTTATATTTTTCTTAAAATTTCTTGTTTCTTTTTTGGCAATATTGTTGAGAGAATTTTTTCTCTAACGAGTGCTTTAGTAAGAACAAATAAATACAACTAATAACCACACACCTAATAAATAAATCACCATATATACCCCACGTTTTGCAGCCATATATTAATATAGGTAATACACACATGTCCCATAGCCTAGCCTTGAGAACCATTTCAACATCGGAATGGAATAAGTGCCTATATTTGTTGTAGCTTTGGAAGGGATAATATATCTACCTGCACTAATAAATTGAATTGAAGTAACAGAAATGAATTGAAAAAATTAAGCAACCATTATAAAACATTTTGTATAATAATATAAAATTACTGGCATTATAATAATATAAAATTCCTGGCATTAATAATATAAAAGTACTAATTAAATAAAATTAAATACGTAATAAAATATTGTCTGAAAGTATGAAACATTACTGAAGTGATTAGATAGGTAGGGTCTCATAGTAAATCTATTTAACATTCAGACAGGACATTGTTGTTACATATCAAAAACGCAAATAATTAATTTTAAAATAATCATTAGAAAAACTGAACGCCCATTTTAATTTTTCCACAGCCATTCATCGATGAATATTTCTGTCATCCTTTTCCATTCCTTATCCTTTGGAGAGCGATACACTGCCAGGTCTCCTCCCCACAGATTTTCCGTACTTCTTCATCCCAGTTTGTGCGTGGTCTCCCCCTTCTCGTCTTCAAATCTCTCAGGTACCACAATATCATCTTCTTCGTCCACCTCTCATCTTGATTTCTAACAATATGGCCCATCCACTTCCACTGCCATATCCTTCTACTTATCACCCTGGCCACATCTTCTATGCAGGTTTGCTGTAAGATTGACTCATTACTTCTCTTGTCTTTCCTCATTATCTTGAGCATGCTTCTCATCATCCTTCTCTGAGTGACTCTCATCCTACTAATAACTTGTTGAGTCAAGACCCACGTTTCGTTGCGGTATATTAATATAGGTAATACACACATGTCCCATAGCCTAGCCTTGTGAACCATTTCAACATTGGAACAGAATAAGTTCCTATATTTGCTGTACCTTTGGAAGGGATAATATATCTAATAAAAACTTTCCTAATCAGTCTTTATTGCTTATTTAAAATGGCGTCCATTTGGTTACGGAAGCCAATACTAAGGTTTATATAGCTGATGAAGCGACAAGCCAACCCCATATCATCCATTCTATAAATAGTAGTTGTATAAGCCTTTTGGCAGGCCCATGCCTGTAGTAGGCAGTTGTGCCAAATATTATTATTATTTATTATCTGTTTTTACTTTCTCATATAAAGAGAAAGTATTGTGATGGCGCGAAAATTCGATTTTGAGATTTTGATGGATTTACACGTTTTGAGGTCCCCTGAGTCCAAAAAAGTGGTTTTTAAAAAATGTCTGTCCGTCGTCTGTCGTCTGTCGTCTGTGCAGACGCCTGGAGCCTAAACTACTGGGCCGATTTTGACGAAATTTGGCATACATGTTCAGAAAAATCATACCCCGAGGAGAAATCGAGAAATGAATTTTAGCTCTAAATTTGGGGGCGCTACCCCCCAAAAACTCTGAAAAAACCGGAAAAAAAATTATTTCTCGAAAACGGTTCCGACGATTTTGATTAAAAAATTCTAAAGTGTAGTCCATTGGAATACGAATCCAACGATATAAGCCGTTTTCCCGGGAAAAATCTAGTTCCTGAGAAAATAGCTTAAAACGCGGACGGAGAGAGTCCGGGTTCGATTCCCCACCCAGGAGAAGTTATTTTTATGATAAATTTTGATGAAATGTTCAATAATAATTAAATGTACATACGAAAACTAATAAATGGAAAACACTGGGCTATGTAATTATGAACTCGTATATGAGAAAGTTTGTCTGAGTTGTCTCGGACCGATTTTTTACTGTATATTATTACAACAGTACCCATAGATGGTCCCTATTAATTTTAACTGTCTGCACACATTAAATTTTGGGTTTTTTTTTTTAGATAAAAAACAATTTTGACAGATTTAAAAGAAAGTGAGGAAAATTAAATAAATTAGACAATAATGGGTCTTACAAGTAAAACATCATTAAAGTAGGCTATAAGACGTGAGGACAAAGGACCCGACCCATGGGGTCTGCAGGGTTTAGATTTTAAGATAAGGTGATTCGCAAAAGTTTGAGTGACAGACTGACAGACCGACATATAGACACAAGACCAAAAATGTTCCCTAAAGTTTGAAACGGATTTCTGTCCAGGAGTTTTTGAAATCAGAGACATATAAAATGTCTTTTTTCAGAACGATCACAATGCTTCCGTTACCTTCCGAAGCAATAAATTATTATTATTAGATATATTTAATCTTAACTTGCAATGAAAAAGAATATCAATTTAACAAACTACATAATAATTTATAGGCACAAATTTGTGTCTGCAACTATTTTTTCATAATGATTTACATGTAAGATATAGAGGGTGAGGTTTTTTTAGTGATAATATTGTGTTATTATTGGTTGTATTGTTCATGTTCAAATTTCAAATATTGAAAAAAAAGTTTGGAATCGATAATGTGAAAGGTTGGCTAACCTTATATAGTAAAATTTCCCACCTTTTTTTCCATATGATCAGCTATTTTGTTTGTTTTTGTAATCAAGTTTCGTCGAAGTATCTTAATCCGTAATCCAGTGAATCCAGTCTTCTCTTGGTTTTGTTGGTGTTAATAACAGAGTTTTTAGTGTTGCATGACTGTAAAAGATTTATTCAAGATTCATTTAATCTACTGAAATAGGAAATAATAAGGTAAACATTTGTATATTTTATTGTTTAATTAAAAAAAAATTGATATGTTTTATGAATATGTCAATTAGATGAACAATCCAATAAATTAGATGAATAATAAACCTTTGGCAGCTAATTCATATTGTACGTGCCAAAGAAATTTCCTAAAGGGTAACGGTGCTTTTGTTTGTAGAGGTAGCTCTAAATCTCGGCCTGGCACGTACAATATGAATTTACACCTTTGGCCTTAAAGCACGATAAATTTCTAAAATAAAATAATAAATACCTATACGGATACCGTGAAATCTACGCATTAGGTATAGCAGTTATTTTTAATAATTGAGATTTGTGCTTATTAACTAACTGAAAAGTTAAACAAGTGTAACGATAACAATATCTAATATCATGTAACCGTAACAAATAAATATTTACAATAAATTCCGTTTCCTACCCCCCCCCCCCCCCCCCCTATTGTTTTGTATACCATCTTAGAACTCGTGTTAAACTGTAGTGTTTACTCATTTGATTTTGATGAATAAATTTATAGTTTAGTGTCCATAATACAACATTTTATTGGTTATTTATAATTTCACTTGAAACATATTTATGATTTTTCCCTCTTAATTTAGATTTTGTCTCGTGTGAGTGTGTGGTGGAGGTTATCTACTTGTATTCATATACAAATAATACAATACATACATACAATTATTTTCCTTTATCTGAATGTTGGATGTTTATAGTGTTATAGTGGTTTGTTTACTTTTAGTTAATCGGTGCACTTGACTTGAATTGTGAGGAATCGTGTGTAGTGTTGTGAGAGGTCGTTTTATCGAGATGGGTTTGTCCTTGCCTCGATATTTGTACAGTCCGTGGTGACTTCATTCAGTAGACAAGACAGGTATCAAGCAGTCAGTTAGTGAGAATCCCTCGAGCGGGTAGCACCTTGACACGATTTGTACTTAACGCGGTAGAAAGTTTCGTAGATATGGATCAGGCTTCACTGAAAACTATCGTTAAAGTGGTTATCGATTTCGCGTGTTTGTGTGTGGTCGGCTTTCCAATTTTAATTTTTTTCTTATTCGGTGAGCCTTATAAACGAGGATTTTATTGTGATGACGAATCAATCAGATATCCTTATATAGATTCCACTATTCCTAATAAAATATTGTACGTGGTAGGATTGGGATTACCTATTACTACCATCCTGGTAACAGAAGCAGTTCATTACTTTAAAGACAAGACCAAATACCCTTCGTTCACTTTCATGAACCATGAAATACCTTCATACGTAGTGTTGTGTTACAAGTGTATCGGTATTTTCGGGTTTGCCGCAGCTTCGTCTCAATTATTAACTGATATCGGTAAGTATTCTATTGGACGTCTTCGTCCTCACTTTATGACTGTCTGCAAGCCCAATATTGACTGCAATAGCACCGAGTTCAAGTGGAAATATATTACGAATTTTGTTTGTACATCAGGAGAAGCAGCCAAGTTGCTTAAAGAATCTCGACTGTCTTTCCCCTCAGGACACTCTTCATTTTCAGCTATATCAATGGTATTTACTATACTTTATCTTCAGGAGAGATTCACATGGAAACAGTCCTTTTTGATTAAGCATGTTCTTCAGTTTATATGCTTCAGTATGGCATGGGGGACGGCTTTGTCCCGAGTTTCAAACTATAAACACCATTGGAGTGACGTATGCGTCGGACTGATTCTCGGTACATCTGTAGCTCTCATCTCAAGACCGTTTATCAAAGGTGTTTTCAGGAGGAAGAAGGAAAAGGAATTTTACTCTGATGAGAATAACACTGCCTACCTCCAACCAATAACCGATAATTAATATTCGGTGTTAACAATCTACCATTATTTTCGAACGTAGATGGGTAAAAAAAAAAACTTTAAAAAACTTGTCTTTCTTTATAATTTCTGTCGATGTCTTGCAGTTTAGAAGAAAATGCGATCAGTTTTAATAGACCCAATGCCTTTTAATTTTTGATCCATTTAAAGTTCGCTTAAGTCTACGTAATTGATAATTATTGATAGTATGACAATCGTAATGCAATAGTGCAATTTTTCTATTTGCTCCAACATTTAAGTAAAAATGTATGTACCTGCATATGTATTGATAGGATGTTTAGAGTAAGTGTCTTTAATGAGTCAGATTGAATGCATAAAATATATTCATTGAATCAAGGTAAATCACTGGGTTTTAACTATTTGTGTTGATATTCAGATGTTTTTATCCTATCCTTCCTTTTTTACTATTTAGGTATTAAGTATCTATAACAGTATACTAGAAATTATTATATCTAGAATATTTGCTTGTTTTACTAGGGGTTTTAAATTATGTTATTTTTATATTATCTATGTGGTTGGTAGTCTCTATTTGAACCCTTTTGTTAACTTCAGAACTTTTTACTACTTTGCTTTCTTCTACTTATAGAGTGGTCTGACATTTAATAAAGGTCATAATGTGCCCTAAGACGGTGAAACTAATTTACCTTCTCCTGTATCCCAAAATTAGGAGATGAGGTTAAAAAAAGTCTAAAATATTTGGGGTTTCTGGGTTCCCCACTTTTCAAAAGTCGACAGTGGCCAAGCTTTAAATGCAAAATGTAATCATTCCCAGTAATAATGTACTGAAAATTACTAGGCATGCTTTAACCAACTCAATGTTTAATGTCAATTCTACTGTTATTCTTAATATAGTGTCTAAGATTGTAAATTTAAACTCTGAAAAACAGGTCGTCAGGTAATTATAATAGCTCATATTATAATTTAAAGTAGTTTTACTTTTGCATATACCACACCTGTATGAGTCATGTGGAAATACATTTAGGAAATTAGTCATCTTACTTTCCTATTTACCAACATATATGTTTTTGTTTTATGTTACCATTAATTTGCTTTAAAATTGAAAATTTCCTTGTTTTTTATTTTATTTCTGCATGTAAATGTTATTTAATGGTACTTTGATATTTTAACTTTTAATACTTCTTTGAGCTTATCTAAGAGATAATTGAATATATTTTTAGCATTTAATCTGACTATATCTTATTAAGCTATTTT
Source organism: Gerris lacustris (assembly GCA_951217055.1). Lineage (NCBI taxonomy): Eukaryota > Metazoa > Arthropoda > Insecta > Hemiptera > Gerridae > Gerris > Gerris lacustris. The sequence goes on from OX578280.1 coordinate 54,352,856, forward strand.
GATTGCCTTATATGTACGAATTTTTAAAGGTTTTATTTTAATTTGATCCTCCTTTTTTTTTAATATATACTTCTGACATTTTCTCTTATATTTAAAATTTACTTAGACACAGGTGCAACAAGCCGCATTGCCTTATAAATATTGTTCAGGTTAATTAATAATTTAATACTAACAAAATCAAAGGGACATTACCTTTAGAATGTGTTTTGTAAAATCATTAGTTGACGAGGTAGCTATTTTAGTTATAATATTTAAACCATTCCTTTTAATACCTCAGTTTTAGGTTTTATGAATTAAGTCTTAATAAGCATTTGTGGGTGTAATATAAATGTTTTACCTTTGAAGATGTGGTATTTATTTCACATTTGCTTGTACTAATAAGTCCTTAGATAGTAACTTTGTCAAACAGATAAAATACTCTTCTGACCTCTGAAATGTCTTTCTCTTGCGATAGAGATTCAATTCTATATTATAAGAATATTTATTTCTTTTGACCAGAGCAGATTGAATTCTTTCTTCTTTGTGCCTAATTAATTGAACAAAGGCCTGAGGTCACAACTGCAGGCAACCTTTGTTAGAGGAAAGAAATCTTTCTGTTTTTCCTATTGTAGTATCTGTTTTTTTTTCTTTAGTGACATCTACATTCTCAATTATATATCAATTGCACTCATTGACAACGTAGTTAAGGTTGAATTGATTTAGAATCACTATATCTGTTGGTGACAATAATTTTATGCAATATTCTTTTTCCTTCAACAATCTGAGATATCGATCGTAATTTCACTGTACTAATCTCAAACATATATGATCTCCAGGTTTATGTTGAAAGTTAACTTCTTTATCCTCTTGAATCAATAACATACTCTAGGATAGGATTGGGATTTCCTTTTACTACCATTTAATATTAACTGATACGTACTAGTTTTGAAACTTAAGATAGGCAACATTTCTTTTAGTTTCTTGTAATCTCACTTATTCTTTCTTCTATTGTCTTCAACCTTATATGCATTTCCAGCTATTTTCTTTCCATGTAATCCACTGCAATTTTAATTTAAGATAATTTCATTTACTTTCCTCGACACGACTGCAGGTTATTTAGACTTTGAGTTTTATTTTATAATATGAAGGACAAGATTGGTATTTATTTTTTTTTTTAAATTATACCACTTTGACTATCCCAGAGGTCATTAGCATGTTATATACAAGATTACTTGTCTAGAATTATTTAATTTATTATTATTTATTTCCTACTTTCTTGCTCTCCTTAGTATATAAATTTATTATTTTTTCTATTATTAAACTATGTAGGTACTTTAATCTTCGTAAAAATAAAACTAAAAACAAGTAGGGGACTTAAAAATGTTGGGTACCCAGACTCTGAGGGTATATTATGTGTACAACATTTAATTATTTCATGGTATCATTTCTACATTGTAGGCACTTAGGTATTGGCCCACTTTTGAATTTGTAACTTTAGGTGAGGTGGGTGTGCCCAGATCAGGTAAGCTGGCCAGTTAGTGAGCTTTAGGTTATGCAAGACTTTACTCAGCCGTGTTTCTCTTTCCTACTATTCTTTAATAAATCAGTATCTAAGTGGATTTAGTCATCCAGGTGGTTTGGTAGAGGGTCAGAGGCAATCAGGGTTTCCTTGTCTTAAGCTCCATTCCCTGCTATTCAAATGTGGCTTGGGATCCACACTATTTTTGCTCACTTCTTTCCCTTCATACTGGAGTAGTATGTAGTTCCTCAAACATGGCTTTTACTTAGGGATAAGGAAAATTTGAAAAACCTCGTTTGGGGGGGGGGGGGGATATCTATTAATTCAATTTAACTGGACAATATTTCTTATGGTCAATATTTGGACATTATTTAATAATAAATTATTTAATGTGTACAATTATTAATACGTATAAAGATCTGCCATTGTTTGTAAATTTTTACAACGCAAAATGTGTACTTTGCACCTGTGATTTGGCCAAATACTTCTTTCCATTCCTAAAAATTAAATAAAGATATATGTATGTGTAAATGTTTGTTAACTATAAGTAGATATATATTTAAAAAAAAAAAATCTTTTAACCTACTCACAATTAAAAGTGTTTCTATATCTGCAAATTTTTGCAATTCTCAAATTATATGATATATTGTAACTAACTTTCAAAATTAATAAAAAATCTATTTATTCTATTGTAAAGCAAATTTGTAGGATAGATATGAAGGTGATTTATTGAAATTGTTTGACATTTTAGTACTTTATTTTTGTACTGCGTACCCGGTGTTTCTACTACAAGGTATTAATCTTTTTACATATTGTATTAATGTAAATTTCATATAGCTTAAGACATTATTATCCTAATGTATTATTATTATTATTTTCTGCTGTAATGTTTTTAGTTTTTTTTTTAATTTTAAGAGGGATGCTTTAATTTGCTGGCCATAGACATGAAAGGTATCTGAGTTAATAAAATTGTCTCTTTCAGAACCTTGCTTAAATTATTAACTAGTATGTTTAAGCCTTATTGATAAAAATGTTGTTATCTAAACTGCACCATAGGCGCAAATTAAGAACACAAATGAAATTGCTTTCTGATTTAACTACTTATATGAGAATAGATAAAATTAAATGAAAAGATCTTTTGAATAATGGGGCTAATATCCAAAACAACTTCCCTTCTCTAGTTACTGCGTATTTTACCGAGCCACTTTCCAATACCAGATAAATAAAATATTTATTATAATTTAAATAAAATTATAATTATCATTAACTATGGGAGCATACAGAGAAAAATAGCTCCCAGCACCAGGACTTGAACCACGGGCCTCCTATGTATCCGTTACAGGTGCTCTTACCAACTGTAACAGATATATACGAGGCCCATGGTTCAAGTCCCGGTGCGGGGGTCTATTTTTGTCTGTATGTCTCCCATAGTTAATGATAATTAAAATGTAATCTTACCGTAGTAGAAATACTACCTAAAACTTAAAAAAAATTAAAATATTTATTCTTATTTTGCTTCTTCCATCTTTCTTCTATCTCTGATGATGATTTCGAAGACTTATACAAAAGTTGATCCACATTTTCAACTCTTGTTTCTTACTTATTCATGCCATGATTCTTCCTCGTATTGTTTGTTCATTTTCTTCTAGTTTAGATGATTGTAATTTAGAATAATTTTAAATGAGTAAGACTGAGTTGAAAATCTCATATTACGTCTTCCTTAAATATCTGTATTGACTATTTTATAAATCCCGAGTCAAGATTCCTCCTGGACATGACCTATCACACTATAAAAGAGGGCACTTGATTAGATTGTTACTCCCCTTATAAAAAAAATAGAGGGGAGTAACAATGTAAAGAAGTACCAAAAAGAGGACTTGTCTAGAAAAACCCAAGCACATGGCTACCCGGAGTACTAATTAAAAAATATATATAAATATTTATTTAATAATTAAAATGTTTATTTTTATATCTATAACAACTTGAGTAATTTAGTAATGTTTATTCATATTTTAAACTTTTTCATCTATAGAAGTGAGTTGGCATATTCTGTCATTAGTTTCATTAAATATTTCTTTACCTGTTTAGGTAACTGTGAAACTCAATTAAATTTTACTTATAAGTGTTTAATTTTTTATAAATACAGGGTGGCCCAGCGTGGATGACTACATTTTAAATTGTTACCATGTGCTTAATACTAGAGCCAGAAGATTGAAATAAACAGAATTTTCTAACAATGTGGAAGTTCATTGGACATAAGATACATTTTCAAGTGTGGAAAATAATGTCCGGTAAATGACTTCCTTCTCAATTTACAAATTCTTAGAAGTGCTCAGCGAAGTTGCGCATCACGTTCTCTAACATCTTGACAGGAATCCGAGCGATTTCACGGCAGATGACGTCCTTCAACTCGGCAAGGGTATGTGGTTTGTCGACATAAACTTTGGCCTTTGGATATCCCCATGAGATAAAATCACACGGGCTGAGGTTGGATGAACGCAATGAAGGTTGGCCGCGGAACGACACCATTCTGGGAAATCACACGACCGTGCAAAATTTGACACACGCGATCCATGGACTTCGTCTGTGCAGTGGCTCCATCTTGTTGGAACCATGTGTGGTCAGTCTCCATTTCGTTATCCTCTAAACAGAGGAAGAAAAAATCTGATTCCCTGACGAGATGTTCGAGAACGTGATGTGCAACTTCGCAAAGCGCCACAAATAATGTGTAAATCAAGAAGGACGTCATTTACCGGACATTATCTTTTACACTTGAAAATTTGACTTATGTCCAATGAACTTTCACATTGTAGCTAGAAAATTTGCTTTATTTCAATCTTCTAGCTCTAGTATTAAGCTCATTGTAACTGTTTAAAATGTGGTTGTCCTCGCTGCGCCACCCTGTCTATCCAATTCAACATGCCTAAATGTCTGTGGCCAGCTATTCAAATATAAATATTTTATTAAACAAGCAATTTACAGGGTGAGGAAATTACTTATTAATTTGAGAACCTGAAACTCAGTTTGTTTTTAGAAATTACTTATTTATTTAACTATTTTTAGTTTTGCTTAATTTATGTTAAAATTAATTTTGATTGTAACTTGGTACTGATGATTATTAGTTAATAAGGTAAGTTATGAAAAAATAAATAAACAAATTTTATAAATGATTTTTGTTAGATCTTGACTTTAATTCGTAAAAATTACCGATGTGTATTTATTTTGTTACATGCATTTATTTGTGCCATTAAGCCCAATAATTATGCAAAGGAACAAACTTTTAATATATTTGTATTTTTTTTTTTTTTTTTTTTTTTTAATATATATTATGAATGATTTTTTCGTATATTTTGTTGAATTTAAAATATGTTTAATATTTTCTTATCTCTTGAAAGATTGGCTTGTCAATGAAAATTCAGATTGAAACACCTATATGAGTTTTCATTTTTAAATTAATGTCTTTTTATACATTTTTGGTATGGTTAATATTGTAAGAGTTTTCTATGGTTGAAATAAAAGTTTGAAGTTTATGGATTTATTTTGTTTAAAATTATCATTAATATGTAACCTTAGCCATGGTGTAATATAAAATCTCAATAACTTTGAGAATCATGTGAGCTAGTTTTTCACCAAAAGGTAGCAAGTGTACTGACTTAACACAATTCTGGTTGTATGGTGATGTTGAAAATGAGTATAATGGACCTGTGTAGTGTTGCAAAATAATGGAGAAAATAGAAGCCATCTTGAAGAAATAGTGTCTCCTTTGAGGAGTATGATTACAAATATCAGCTATGAGAATCTAGATAGTGTCCAGCGGTGCAATTCTTTAGAAGTCTATTGTAAGGATTTCTTTTTAATTACCTGTTATTAAACGTGAGGTTCCAGTTGCCAGTGACTTTTGTTTTAATAAAATTAATAGAAAAGCAAAAACTTTCATTTTATCACAGCTTTTCCATACTTTGATTTTTAAACAGAATTACATCAAAATATTAAAAACGAATCCTCCCTGCATAACTCACAGGGAGAGAATAACATTTTGTATTTAAAATTATATAAAAAATATTTATAAAATTATTATGATACTGCAACAATAGAGCAAAGATTAACAAGATATTTTAAAGCACAGTTCTTTATATTAATTATTTATATTTTCATACATACGTTCATGTTCAAACATACATACAACTTCCTAGCGTTGGGAATCAATCGATTGAAAACAGTCGACTAAACGGTTGTTTTAAAATATTCATTCATTCGGTTGTGGATATCTAGTTTTCATTCGACTGATATCAGTCTATAGTTTGGAGTTGTATTAGTTGTAATTCGGACGTGTGTATAACAAGATAACGAGTGTCATGCGCCTATTCTCACCCCTCCTCCGCTCTGAGCCCTTCACCGTCGTTCCTTTCCCCTACCCAAAACCAAAAAACATCCGAATGAAAAATTCGATTGGATTCAGTCTCAGTCTATATTTTTTCATTCGAATGAAAACGATGTCGTAGCAGGCTGTAGTTTGGGACGAGATAACGAGTGTCAAGCGCCTTCTCACTCACAACCCCCCTCAGCTCTGAGGCCTTTACGGCCTCCACCGTACAACTCCTATATAAAAAAAATCATTCGATTGAAACATTCGACTTGCGGGTTCAGTCTCGGTCTATATCTTTATTCATATATCCTATACCCGCTATGAGACTGTTTTCAGTCTATTGAATTCAATCGACTGTTTTTTCCCGAATCGACTTATTCATTCGGTTGTTTTTTCTATTCGTTTGTCCCAACGCTACAACTTCCTATATTTACTTTATTTTTATATTTGCATTTTTTACAGGACTAATAATATTTGTATATTCCTTTGACATCTGATGTATTATTCATTCTATTTTCTTCAGGACCAATGTGGATGGCTTCTAATATTAGTCTATTTGTTGTGTTATTGGATTTCCAATTATTTTTGCTTTATGAAATTCAATTTGATGGTTTAGATTTTTTGCGTGCCGAACTAAGGCAGTTTTTTATTTTTTACATCTGAAAAATGTTGATTTAATCTACATTTTGAAAAGGTTGTCAAGTTTGCCCTTTGTACATTTTTGAGCATTCATTGCATTCTTTTTTATAAACCACTCCTATTTAATTTTTTGTGTTTATTTTGTATTTTAAATTGGTATAGAAGTTGTATTTTATTTTATTGTTCTTCGGTTATGTCTTTTATATGCTAAGCTGTGAATTTTTTTCTATTGGTTTGGTTTAGGCTTCTATACCAAAGGGATTTTATAAGTTTACATGGATAACATTTTTTTTGGAGTTTTTTTAGAATAGTATTTTTTATTTCCTGCAGAAAATTGTTATCTATTAATTGAATAGCTTTTGATGTTAAATTGGATGCAAAGTTGACTTTATCACTCAAGCAGTATTTCTATACTTAGATTTTTAAACACGCTGCATGAGGGTACAAAGTTGTGACAGCACTGCATAGCATTTTATTTTAAAAAAAATCTTAATATAAATATACATAGGAAAACATAAATTAAATAACAAAAATCTGTTTTACCTATTTGTGCTGAGCAATTTCCAAGTCAGAAAATGTTTTTATCTACGATTGATACCAAATATAAACATTATATCTCTGTTTAGATGCATAGAAAGTGATTCTTTTCGTAGCTGAATTCATTGTGCATGTGCGTTCATAATGGGATGAAGAATCGTAGATATAGTGTGGTACGCAACTCGTGCGTAAACTGCATTTTGCATTGCTCATGTTGTTTTACTACCCTCGCTCTGTCGCTCGGGTGCAAACTCCACACTCGCTTGCAAAATGCTACTTTCCTCACTAGACATGTAATGTACTATTAAATTTAAACGTGTAGGGTCATTTGGGAAATTTGGATATAGATATATTATAGCATTTTCCTGTTAATGTGTGTGTTCTTTTCCTCAATTACAAGGGAGTTTTTGGTATATATTTCCTTATAACAATTAGGTATTGCACACAAAATACGACATTACCTAACAGTCTAAAACATCAATATTAAAATAATTAAATATTAATTGATGTTGTTGTTAATTATTATATTAAGAAATATCAACATTATGTACGAAATAAAATATTATAATAATAGTTTTTTTATATATTTTTTTTAATATATAATAATATTAGAATAGAAAAAACACAATTTATTGATTCTTTTACACACGTATTATTTGTATAATAAATATTTTTTCATTTGCTAATATTTGACCAAAATTCATTTATACAGCAAATTTCTTTAGAAATAAATTTGCATATAGATAATGTTACCATGTCTATTTATTTAATTATATTATAAGAATAATGAACAACAACTTTTTAACAAAAGGGCTATACAAATTCAATGCATAAATAAATGTTTATAGATTTATATTGTTTTATCAATTCCTTTTTAAAAGCTAATGAAGGACACATCCAATGCTTATAACATTACTCATTAAATTCACACACTAATTGTTCTATTCACTTCAAGTGTTTCAAAAAAGAAAAAAAAAACGTGAGGCATCCCAGAACTTTTCCTTATCAAATAATCACTAAATGGGGAAAGATATCTCATAGAAAGGTATTATGGGTGGAATTTAAGCTCATTTGCGAAATAGTTCTAAAATTATTAAGTTTTTAAGTCGATATTTTCAAAATAGCGGCAGATATCAAAATGAAATTCAATGGAAATGTTTGTCTTGTAAAGAGGTGTAATTGTACAAAATTTTGCTGACTTAGCAAAATAGCTTAATGGCATAACAAATTTATAATTTTCTGGGCGGCACAACTACATGTAAGGATTGGTTATTGTACCAAGTTTCAACTTTCTGTTGATAGTGACGCATGAAGTCTAAACTAAAGACCAATTTCAATGACATTTGGCATATATGTTCAGAAAAATTATACCCTAATGCGAAATCGAGAAATGAATTTTAAGACTATACAGTGCAGCCACAATAACTGTTATCTCTTTTATTTTTAAAGATAGAGAAAACATGTAAATGATCACTCACTCACCTTGAATTTTTGTGTAGTTTTTCATCATGGTTTGGTATAAAAAAAAGTAATTTCTTTTGTATTATAAATATTGTTACGCTCCACTTGTCTGTACAGATGACAGAAAGACTTTTTTTTAAAAAATTCAATGTGTGTAAATCCTGCAAAATCGAATTTTCATCTATCATAATACTTTCTCTTTATATGAGAAATAAAAACGAACACACATATTGCAAATTAAACTAAATTTTCTACATTCAGTTTATTTTAATTGTACTTTTTACTTAGTTTTAGTTGTGGAATGCAACTGTATGTTGTTTTTTTTAATAAAATTATTTTCAGAACTTCCTACCCCCTCAGGCCTTCAATAGCTATATTTACCTAAAAATAATATATTTCATTTCTTTTGCATTATAATTATTGTTAGAGATAATTTTGTTTTAAATAAAAAATAATCATATATTGTTGGTTTTATTAGTTCACAGATGGTATATTTTTATTGTGGTGCGACAAAAATAATTATAAAAATTGCATTTATTTAGTGGTTTCTCAAAATTCACACTATTTGACTTCTTTTTTTTTGCAAGACAATGCATTTTTTTTTTTTTTTTTTTTTTTTTTTTTTTTAAATTGGATTGCCTTTTATAAAAATTAGCTGAATAATTTAATACAATATTAATTTTTTTTTAATAAATGACAGTATACAATTTTAGTATTATTTTTTAGATTTTAACTTTATAATAATTTCCATCAATTTTATTTTGTCTTTTGAAGATTTGTAAGTTGAAGTTGGAAGGTTTTCAAAATGGAATGCCTTATCTTTGTTTATTATATAGATTTAAAAAGGAGATATGACTAGTAACACATCAAAGTAATCTGTCTAATTATCTTAAAAGCTTTTCAATGTACATTAATGAAATTTGCGAGTATATCAGGTTTTATTGTATTTGCTGAAATTTTCCTAGTAATCTATAAATTTGCACATTGAATTCCTATAATATATCAGTACTTGTTTACTATTCTTATGCAATTATAGTTACAAATATATTATTTTAACTAGTGAATTTTGTTGGAATGATTCACTGTTAGATTATTATCAAATGAAATATTATTTGTATGAGTTAGATTTCATTATTTTAACACACAAATAGTTTCATGAAGCATATTTTAAAATGGTTAATGAATCATAAATAATAAAGAATTGGTCTGACACACTCGAAAAAAACTTTCTCATAACATTATGGTATTATTAGGTAACTGAGTAAATAAATAATAACGCACATCTAAGGAATAATCAGTGTATTGTCTGACCACAAGAATAATTACAAATTTAAAAAAAAGTTTTCGACTTTACGTCATCATCAGTTAGTTGTCGTTATCATCAGATTATTTTACACTGAGTGTAAAATAATCAACTAACTGATATTGACGTTAAGTTGAAACCTTTTTTTTAAATTTGTAATTATTCTTTTACAAATTATTATTTATTATGCGTTATTATTTATTTTCCTCAGTTACCTAATAATACCATAATGATATCTAAATACCACAAGATCTCTGTCAAAACTTTCTCATACATGGTCATACTATAGTTAAATCCCATAATATCTATTTTAATTAATTTATCGTTAAATATATTTAAATATATTTAATTTATATTAAATATATTTAAACTTAGCTTTCACGGGTTCGTTGTTTGATTTTTTGAAATTTGCTTATTTCTATTTAAATAATGATGAATTTGAATACAAATGATGATTTGACGAAATCTACCATATTTTTGTATATTTAACTTATTTTAATCATCACAACAATATAATAGAAAAACAGGTTGATTGCATTAATTTTAATTTATTTAACCTTGAGTTAATAATATTTTGTAATCATAGTATTATCTTCTTTTTTTTTAAAAAAAATATTTTAATTGAATTCATATCATATCATTAGGTAACGCGTTAAAATGAATACCCGCTAAGTTAAATTAGTAATTATAAGGAAAATGGAGTAAAGGGGTATACTCAAAAATAAATTGACAGGTATTACCTCTAACTTTAAAATTTATTTAAATTATATAATTTTCATAGTTGGATTCTTATTCCAGAACCTATAAGAAGTACTTCTTGTCTATTGGTTAAGAAGTACTTCTTGTAGGTTCTAGAATTATAATTAATTAATTAATATTTTTCTTCTCTCTTTTTTTAACATTGTATACTTTTTAACAAACAATAATTTTAAAAACAGTATAGGATATTTTTTGTTAAAGGTATTAGGACTCATGCGAATTAAAATGGTTTGTGTGGGAAAACCATGTTATAATTTAAGTAAAGTACACCTTGCCAAAGTTGAAATAAGGTGCTGAGTAAATTTTATTTGACATTGATTTATTGCCTTTTTTTAAACTTTTAACTGTTAGACTAATCAATGCGGGGACAATAGTTTAGATAATAACACACATTTTTATTGCGTAAGCGTAAAACTAGGAATTGACAAACTTTATTAGACATTAATATAATTTACTACTTAGAAATTCCACAAGGCTGCTTTGTTAGTACCTTTCAGAGCTTGTTATTTTTTTCTTTTTATAGATTATCTTGAGAGCAAGCTATAACTGAATGAAGTGGAGTGCATTCCAGTGCTCCTCTCTCAAGTAAATTTACTCTGTCAATTTATCTAATATTAATCAAGGTAATTGGTAATGTTCAAATAATTATGATTTTAATGAGAGTTACCTCTTATTAAACTGATTAGAATCAGTAAACAACTATTTTCTTTAAATTAATTTATTTTTATTATCTTTATTAATTTTTTATTTCAATCTGAAGTGAGCAAAAAAGACAAAATTATAGTTCTATCACATTTTTTTTTTAATTTCTCATATTATGTAGTACTAGCTGAATACCCGTGCTTCCCAACAGGGGATATTTATTTAATTTTATGTTATAAATAATAAATACGAGATTATTACATTTATTAAAGCTTCTAAATACTCTGATTCAATATTTCAAATCAAATATTCCTAAAAGACATTATCAAAAAAATTTTTGTCTATTTTCTTTAGTTGATTTTAGATCTTTAGGGATGATTTTTTTTTTTTCTTTTTTAAAAAAATCGATATTTTCTTTTTAATTTATAATTTGGCTATGTTTCGCCCATACCTGGGCATCTTCAGGCCTTGAATTGTAAATCAAGATTTACATTGTGTTTTTTTTGGAGTGAGATATGAAACAATATTGGAGTAACTTTTACATATTATTCACCTTCTGTTAACGAGTTAATAATTTATAAATTTAATAGTTTTTTTTTATAAACAAAGAAACAAACATTTTCATCTCTAAAAACCTAAAAGAAAATCTAAAAACAATTTTTCTTACCCCTAAAACCTGTGCTTAAAACCTACATTTGGTGTCATTTAAATCCAAAGTACTGAAATATAAAAAAAATAATTTTATATTTGCGTTCTTAGCTAATTAAGGCATACAAATTTTATATATATATGGCCGCCATCTTGAATCAAAAATATTTCTTCGCCATTAGATTGTGAAAAATATTTCTTAGCAAGTAGTAAAGTAGGATGTAAGAGGAACATACCTAAAAAAAATTCATGGTCATAGATTCAATGGCTTTAGAGATATCGTGATGTGATGCCAAAATGTGTTTGAGATTTTGATGGCTTAATATGTTTTATTCAGGTTTTTTATTCAAAATTCATTAAATATGATTTTTAGGGTTTTGTAGATTCTTCTGAAAATATACAGAAGTTCAAAATTAAATATGCGCATGCGCAATTCGCAAAAATGTTGTAAACTCAAATTTTTTTTTTTTTTTAATTTTTGAGTGGGGTATCAAATGAAAGCTGCTGAAGAGTAGGACGCAAATATATATATATATATAAGCTTTTGTAAATTTTGCATTCCTTATTGGGTAAAAAAAATCAAAATATACCCAAAAAAAATTCTCCCCCCCAACCACTATACTTCGGCTGGTCCTAAAATTTCGAAATAATTCATGCTAATGGCTTATTGTGGGACGATGAAAATTCCGGGAGTTCATCCCAAATTTTAAAAAATTGGTAATTTTGGGCCTGAAAATTTGAAGTGCGCCAAAAATTTTATTTTTTTAAAATTTTAAGTTGGGTATCAAATGAAAGCTGCTGAAGAGTAGGACGCAAATATATATATAAGCTTTTGTAAATTTTGCATTCCTTATTGGGTAAAAAAAATCAAAATATACCCAAAAAAAAATCCCCCCCCCCCCAACCACTATACTTCGGCTGGTCCTAAAATTTCGAAATAATTAATGCTAATGCCTTATTGTGGGGCGATAAAAATTCCGGGAGTTCATCCCAAAATTTAAAAAATTGGTAATTTTGGGCGCGAAAATTTAAAGTGCGCCAAACATTTTATTTTTTTAAAATTTTGAGTTGGGTATCATATGAAAGCTGGTGAAGAGTAGGATTCAAATATATATTTGCTTTTTTAAATTTTTCATTCTTTATTAATTTTATAAGTCAAAATATACCCCCAAAAATGTCCCCCCTCCCCAACCACTATATAACGGGTGGTCCTAAAATTTCGAAATAATTCATGGTTATACCTTATGATGAAGCGATTGAAATGGTCTGAAAAAATGAATTTTTCTAGTCGTTATTACCGATGAAAAACATTGTGACCCCCCGGGGGATCGAACCCGGACCCTTGAGATCAAAGAATAAAATCATAATTACGTAACGGGCATGCTTAATCTTCTACAAAACCCTAAAAAGTACTTGGACGCAAGTACTTCCCTGTGATTTTTTTATTTTGTTATTTAAATATTCTATATCACTATGTATAGTAAGCCTTGTCGGAGATCATAGTGCCAGTTATTAGTCCAGGAAAATAAGGAATAATAGGGGAAATAATTTATAAAGTTTTGAAACTTTGTGAAATACTTTTAAGGGGTGTAGTAGTAAGAAACAGTAAAGTTCCCTCCTCTTGAGGGGGCGCGTCCCCCCTTCCCCCCTCCTTAAAGTCCAAAATTTACTTATTTTTCACTTTTTACACAAAACGGTTTATTTTTTTAAGAGAAGTATTATTACCAAAATTATTCGTCACATAATTCTGCACAAAAAAGGTCCTATGCATGTTTGAAGTGGGACATACCGTTTTCGAGATATTGTAGTTAAATAGAGATAAAACGTATTTTTGCAAACCAAGATATCTAAAAAACAACCCATCCGATTTTAATGAAATTGGAATAATAGGTTATACCTAGCCCATTGTTGATCCCATATAAGTTTCAACCTTCTGCGCCCATTATTTTATTCTCCACATGCGCACAAACATACATTTATTTAGACCTATATGTTCAAAAGTACTCAACTGATTATTATGAAATTTGGATGGTTTGTCGAAAGTAGCCCGCAGATAGCCTCACATTAATTTCAACCGTCTGCACTCTTTACATTTTCTAAATTGGTCCCCTTTCTGTCTGTCTGTTGATCAATTTTTTGTGTGTCTATTATGAATTAAAATATCAATTTATTAAAATGTAAAGAGCGCAGACGGTTGAACTTAATTTGGGGATATCTGCGGACTACTTTCGACAAACCATCCAAGTTTCATAATAATCAGTTGAGTACTTTTGAAGATATAGGTCTAAATAAATGTATGTTTGTGCACATGTGGAGAATAAAATAATGTGCGCAGAAGGTTAAAACTTATATGGGACCAACAATAGGCTAAGTATAACCTACCATAAAACTACCATCCAATTTCATTAAAATCGGATGTGTTGTTTTTTAGATATCTTATTTCGCAAAAATTAGTTTTATCTCTATTTAACTACAATATCTCGAAAACGGTATGTCCCACTTCAAACATGCATAGGACCTTTTTTGTGCAGAATTATGCGACGAATAATTTTGGTAATAACATTTCTCTTCAAAAAATAAACCGTTTTGTGTAAAAAGTGAAAAATAAGTAAATTTTGGACTTTAAGGAGGGGGTAGGGGGGGACGGCGCCCCCTCAAGAGGGGGGAACTTTACTGTTTCTTACTACTACACCCCTTAAAAGTGTTTTCACAAAGTTTCAAAACTTTATAAATTATTTCCTCCATTTGCTGTTTTTTTTACTAATTTGCCTGGACTATATATATCCAAGACTATTTTTTTTTTTAAATATCAATAATCATAATGAAAGAATCAGAAATTTAAAACTATTTTAGCCTTTTTAGGGTCCGTAGGCAAAACCAAGGACCCTTATATTTTCCTGCGTGTGTCTGTCCGTCCGTCCTGTCATGTGCTCTCACGGCTACACCTTTTGTCTGATCACTTTGAAATTTGGCATGTATGTGTCTTGTACCTACCCACATATTTTAAAAATATTGCGACTTAAAAAAAGTATTTATAAAAAAATTAGGGTAAAAAAAACTTAAGGGTTAACATTTTTTTATTTTTTTTCGACACCGTGAGGGGTATCATATGAAAGGGTACGTCGAGCTGATTACAAAAATATATAATTCTTTGGATAAAACTTTGATAGGGCGAGCGTAGGCAAGTTTGAAGTGGTTGTGAAACGTGTCCCCTCCCTCTATCTCGCTTATGTGAAGTGCTAAAAATCTGAAAAAATTCCTGAACATTCTTCGATTAAAAGTAAAGATACCACTTTTTGGAAATTTCGAAAAAAATATTATTTTATATTTTATTGACAAAATACGTTGTTTTATAATTATGGTCTTTTCGATGCATTTATATGGTTGTAGTCCGGTTCAGTGGCTAAAAATACTTTATCAGAGTGTGTTTTAAGAATATCAGACCCTTAGAATAGTTCAAAGTAAGCTTTTTAGCATTTAAAAAAACACTGTTTATACACTTTACAGTTAAACACTATACAGTGTGGCCTACGGACCCTTGCTGTGTGCTGACTAGCACACACTTGACCTGTTTATTTAATATTAACCTATTTTTAACTCTAAAATATAATTAACTTTTGAAGTAATAAATTAATTCTTAAAAAAAAAGAAAGTCTATTAAATTTTTAATGTATTAACTGGATTTTTGACTTAATTTTAATAAACCTGTAATCTATTTTAGATAACCAACTTTTTAGCCATTATTGATTTAATTATTTTACATATTTTAGTTTTTACTCACTTATCATAAAAAAATAATTGATTTGTTTTAATATCTATTTCTCATCCTATTCAAAGTATGACGTAACCTAGAGACTTATAAACCAAGCATTGTGTTCATATTTATCATACTCCGCTATCAACTTAATTGTTATTGGTTTGTGCTATTAATTCAATTTTGAAATAAGTGTGACTAATGATAGTAATACTACATAAATTAATTGACTTACAGTAAAATCATTTTCTGTTTGAAGCAATTATAATATTAACTTTTTTATCTCTTACTATTTTTATGAAATTCTAATATTATTTATATTCTAATATTATTTTAATAGGGATATTTTAGTCCTGTCTATTTCCTTCTTTAGTATATATGTTAATTTACTTATATAAGTAATCTATTATCTCTTAGTGTTAAACAAATACATCTCAGGTTGTAGTAGCCTTTGTTTTCTTCTAGGCATGACCTTGGCCAACCTTACAGAAAACTTAACGATTTTTGTTCTCAGTTTACTGCCTGTATTTTATTGGTCTATTGCAATACCTTCCTTTTTCTTTCTTTTGAACAGTTGTGACTGTGCGAAGGCAGGTCTTTAGAAGCTCACAATTTTGCTTTTTACAATAGACAAAAGTAGATATTTATAATAATTTCTACCCTTAAGATAAATCATAACATTGGTTAACAAGTAAATTTGTCACACTATAAAAAATTATTTATTGTTAATTATCATCATAATAATCATCCAAATCAGTATTCTGTTTTATTTTGTTCTTATCTAGTATTTTATGTATTTGCTTTATGATTATTTCATTGATTTTATCCTGAGTTATTAGTTTTTCTAGAGTTTCATTCAGTCCATTTCTTATTTGATTGCAAGCGATGAAGTTATTATTGTATTTATAAGGTGTGTAATAATTGTTGTATCCTAATGGAACTTGATTGTACTTCATCATTTGTTCTTTTAACCGATGTTGCATAGGATTCTGTTGGTATCTTAACTTATTCAATTGTCGTTGAGAAGGAATGAATTTGTTTTTGTGGCCCTTTCTATAGGGGAAATCTTGTTGTTTGTTCATAATTTTTAATACTAGTTTTCTATCATGTGGATTTTGCACATATATTTTTGGATGAGGCATTTGAACAGTAACAATTGAAGGGCTTGGGGTTATTCCCAGTTGTTGGAAGTACGGTTGCTGGTAGTATGGTGGTTGTTGGAAGTATGGGATAATTTGTTGTTCCTCATATTTCAGTGGTTTAAGTGTGAATGGACTGGTGGGATTTGTAGTAGTAGGTTCTGTAAGTAAATTTACTTCTGTAAGTGCTGGTTTGTGATCCATAAGACTGTTGTTATCTGAAACTTGAACCGACAGAGACAATATTTGATTCTTTGGATCTTTAACTACAACAATTGGTAGTTCTCCTAAAGAATTCGGTATTCTTACTACTAATACCTTATTTTTTCCTGAATTATTCACTAATGATGTAGAATTTACTTCTCCTACATTTTCAAAATTGGACTTTTCAGATAACTTATTATTATCTACATCTTGGTGCTTATTCCATATTCTATTTATATAATTTTTAAATTTTCCTTTTCTTCTCATGTATCTTAGCAAAGATTTTACTCTTTGCATTCGAGTTTTTTCTGGCTTGATGTCCGCTTTATTTAATTCATTAGATCCTGTTAGATTTGCTGTGTTTTCCAAATTCATTTTCATTTGTTCTTCATCGTCAGTTGGGATTGTTTTAATCAAATTAATATTACTTATATTGCTTAAATATGGACTTCCCCATAGAATTTTTGAAATGAAATTCTTATAAGATCGTTTACCTCTTTGTCTATTATCTTTCAAGTTTTTTATGAATTTGTGGTCATCATAGTCTTCATTGTCTTCTGATACCTCAATATTTTTGCATTGTACAGGAAACAGGGTCTAAAAATAAATAATAAACTTATATGTATCAAAAAAATAAAAAATGAGAGTTTATAATCCACAACTTTAAAAGAACTTGAGGGTTCCTTCTCTCCATTAATCATGAGCAAAAAGTCATAATTTTTAAACAAAATCAAAAAATAATGGGAGATATCATTCTATTAAATGCTTGATCCCTGTCTTATATGCCCATTTCTTTCAATTTTCTCTTATTAAAGTATATAAAGAGAGAAAGAATTGTAATGGTGAGAAAATTTAATTTTTGGCGAATTTGCACTTCAAAAGGGTTCTTTAATAAAAATAAAAAAAGGGTCTATGCAATAGTCTAAATATCTGAACCAATTTTAAATCAAGTTTCAGCTTTAAATTAGGTGGTGGGACTGTTGTGGAAATAATTATGGTTCTTGCCACGAAAATCTAGATTCAGTGATTACGGTGCACAAACATGGTACTGTAAAAATATGTATTTAAGAAAGTTTGTCTGAGTTATCTTTGATTGATTTTTTGTTAATGAGCGGTTATGGAATTAATAGTAGAGTCAGGACTACTATTGGCTATAAATTTTATGTCCTAGAGAATTCTCTTAATAACACACAGTTCAAACAACTAAGCAAAGGAATCCATCAAGGAAGGAATTAATCTTATGTCTGAAAGTGTTTAATCTCAAGTGACATTCAGAAATCCCCTCTCTTGCTATTCCTGAAAGGATTTTATGTTTTTATACTGTTCAAATAAAGTGGGTACTGTGTATAATTAATTAACTGTTCAAATTTATTCTTAGAGTTGAATTCAGAATAATTGAATTCCAAAAAATCTTGGTCAGTTCATACTTAATCATATTTAAAGTCAAGAAAGATCCCAGATTTTGACTTAAGTAAAAAATGACGAGGCATTCATAACTCAAGAGAGATTTTTTTTTGAGTTTATTGAGCCCAAGAGGACCAGTATGTCTTCGATACTCAAGGCACTCTCAGGACCTAATTCCAAATATCTTAATTACTTAAAAAGATTTCTTCTATAATTATAACAAATAATAAAATGATACTCACCAGACCCTTTCCTCTCAATTCAAAATCAACAAGTGCTGCCAAACAATAATTATCATTGTTGCTGAAATCACATATGTATATTTACTTTCATGTAAACAGCAGATGTAATAGATATGTTAAGAACGAAACCTTCTAAAATAATTTTTCATGACTACTGAGCTGAAAAGGGCAACTAAAGCTGGTTAGAATTGGCCTAATATGTGTTGAGTTCAACTTCAGCTCTTAATTTCAGGGTGCTTCTACCCAAAAGAAATGCTCAAAGTTTCAACCAATTTTATTTAAATTAGCTTTTAGGCAAACATTTTACGTAACAATACAAAAAATATTTAGAAATTGAGGTTCAGTTGAAAGTAAAAAAAAGGAAGTATGTAACTGTAAGTATGTATCAAAGTAAGTTTTGATAACCAACATTTCAGAAAAAAAAGTCAATCAAGTTGTTATTATGCCCCAATTTGAGGTACCTTGCTCCTTGAGCAAAGATATCATGTGCGCCCCTAATTTTTGGCCTTGCCCGAGGGGGGTGGGGGTTAGTTTTTGATTCCCCAAAGGACCAAAATTTCATCTTTTGCTTTCTTCCTTTTCCTTCTAAAAAGAATTTGGTGCCCAGTCAGTTGGCAAATGCCCAGTCTTCCCATTGGTGAATTAGGGCCTGGTAATAATACAAATTGGTAGTAGTGACAAATATCAGTGTTATGTATGTAGATATATAGAGTAGGTATTTCATTTTTTCCCATGGAAAACTCTTAAGACAGTGTTTCTACTCTATGTATGTATGTACATTTAATTACAGTCAATATATCCCCATAGTTAACCCATTCAATGCGGGTGGATCCATGCCGTGCTATCGCACCTGGTGGGTGGATCCACAGTGGATCCAAGCCCTCTCTTTCAGCCCTCAGTAGCTCTATTCTCCATGCCTCGAATGGAACCATCTTGCAAGGCTCTGTCAGGCCCGCTCACGTTTGTACCCACAGGGGATCCAAACTTTTTTTTTTTTTTTAATTAACTTTAAAAATGTGTAAATTTTATTCAGTCACTAAGGTAGGTTCATAAATTGGATTACGCATCCAATGGGTTAAAAAAAAAAAAAAGTTATTTTATTTAATGAAATCATGTCAATTGAATATTTTATTTTAATTTTTAATTCTATTATTGAATTTACCTTGAAATTCAACTTTGTTTGTCATGTCATTTTTATTATTGTGTCCCAATCAATATTTGTTATTTATTTTAATCTTATGACAATATCTTGAAGTATAGTGCATTAAAATATGATGGTACTTACACTGTATCTTCAGTTTTCTGACTTCCTATGTAGTTGTTATTCAATATTATTATTATCGTGAATAGTGTGCCATGTTTAAATAGTCCTAAACTCATTTATAATCTAATAATTGTTAATATATATAAAAATAAAATAAATTTAACTATGTTTATTTACATTTTATTTTTTAAAATTTTTTTTTTTAGTTATTATTACTAGGATAAAAGTGTCTGTAGGATTATTTTATAATAATATATTTATTCTGCTAAAATAAATTATTCATTGAGAAATTGGCTTTCAAATTATTAAGTTTAATATTTTATTTTTTTTTATTTTCAAAGATTTATAGTGTATGAGTTTTTAGATACTTATGAGGGGTAGTTGTTTCATGGGCTTGTAGGCGCATCCACCAGATTTGTATTGTTCATTTTCTTATTTGAGAGAGACAAGACAAAAAAAAATTAGTCGCTGTGATAAAAAATAAAATAGCAATTAATTAAATTAAAAGTCTCCAATAGTGTGTGGACAAATCAAGGCAAAGCACTTTCTTTATTGTTTTGTTGTAAATGTGTTGAGCATATTTATTTATTCATTCATTTATTTAAAATGTGAATCATAATTTTAATGCATATTCGATTTTATTTCAATCTTTTCTTCAGCCCCCAAATCTCTTGTTATAATTCTCTTTCTCATGTATCTAATTACATTTTCTATAAGTTGTCTGTTAATCTCCCTTTGTACATCTGTCATTTCAGTTTTACCAATTGTTTGTTTCAATTTGGTTTTTCTTGGTATCCCAGTAAAGTAGTGCTTCAATTTTGGTACAACTTTAAGCATATCCGATTCTTCTATTTTCCTCACATTGTTATATCTTGGATCGCTAACCATCATCGGTCTGAAGCTTTGGTATCTTTGGGCCGAAACATAATAATTATTGTTTAGTAAACTGTCAATTTTATTCGGTTCATCATTATTATTGTAATCACTCATATATTTTGCTGAAGTCTTCTTATTTAATTTGGTTGGGTTCTTTTTCAAGGAGAGATATAGAACTTGATTTGTTTTATCAGTTACTACGACTACTGGCAACCCTCCTAAATTGGTAGGTGCATTTATAACCAAAACATCATTATAAATTGTTTCATTTGCTTCATTCTTTCTAGGATGGGGTGTAGCTTTACCTTTGAATTCGTGTTCTTCTTCATACGATGGAGTTATCATATTAAGACTGGCTGCTGTTACTTTATACTTAACTGGTGGGCCCTTGTTTTTAGTTAGCATTACCTGACATGGAGTAGAATTTTCTTCATCCAAGAAAGTGTCTTCAAATTTATTGAATGGATTACTAGGATTTACCCAATTTACTCTTAATTGATGTGGGCGTGCTTTTATACTTGGGTAAATTGTTTCTTTACTAATCAGTAATTTATTTTTTCTTGGATATGTTTTTAAACATTCAAACATAGGAACCCTTTTCCAGCGTTGGTATTTATGTGTTAAATTGATTTCTTCTGCATCATGAATCTGCTTCTTTAATTTGGCACATGTACCAAGTTTTTGTTTTCCATTCTAAACATAAAAAATAAATTCATTAATTTACTCAGCATTACATAAAAAGCTAAACTAAAAATAATTCATTACTACATGTTTAGTACAACCATAAGAAACTATTAGAAATATGTGTATGATTAAGAGGAGCATGCTAAAAAAAAATGTATCATTCAGATTGCCATCATTCCTTATTAGACCTTTAGTAATAAATTATTGTTTGTTGTATTACATTAATTATTGTATCACATATTTTGTTTTTGACGGATTTCTTAGGTGTTGATTGAATAAATACTCAAAACTTATTAGTTTTCATTTATTTTTTCCATTATAAAATGTTTCGACCCTTCTTTATGTTTTTAAGGTCATTTTCAATCAGTTTTTCCTAAAAATGAAATACAATAATTTTTATTAGTCAACTCCTAATTATTATCTTACAATTTAAAACCTTAACTATTATTTCAATTTCGACTTTATGAAAACCTTAAGATAATAATTAGGAGTTGACTAATAAAAATTATGTATTTCATTTTTAGGAAAAACTGATTGAAAATGACCTTAAAACATAAAGAAGGGTCGAAACGTTTAATGGAAAAAAAAATGAAAACTAATTAGTTTTGAGTATTTATTCAATCAACACCTAAGAAATCCGTCAAAAACAAAATATGTGATACAAAGTAAAGAAGGTGTTAATTTTTAATAATGTAATTTGAAGATTAATTATTGTTATATATCTTATCTATCCTTGTACCCCATCTCCATGGTGATCCCATAGATATTCCGGCCTAAAAATTGAAAAAAGAATTATAATTTTATTTAATTAATGAAAACATATTTATGTTTAATTATGATTTTCATTCTAACATAAATGCTCTTCTTATTCTAGTGATATGTCATTGTTATAACTTCCTTATAGTCTATGTAGTATGACTCTTCGCTAGTTATCCTGTTGAAGTTATATGTCTAAGCTACAATGGCCTTTTTATTGGGAAAAAAATCAGTCCGACACAACTCAGACAAACTTTCTTATTTACGAGTTCATAATTAATTAGCCCAGTGTTTTCCATTTATTAGTTTTTGTAGGTACATTTAATTATTATTGAACACTTTGTCAAAATTTATCAAAAAAATAACTTCTCCTCGGCGGGGAACCCAGCCTCAATTCGTCCATGTTTAAAGCTATTTTCTCAGGATCTAGATTTTTCCCGGGAAAACGGCTTATACCTTTAGATTTGTATTTAAATGGACTCCACCAGATTTTTATTGAGCTACCACAGGGACTCAGAGGATCCCACAATATACATATATATATATATAAAATAATCTTTTTACAATTAGCATTAACTTTTGACTGCGAGGGAAAATCGAAAAAATGTGGAGGGGAGCCAATGAGAGCACTGAATTTTTAAGATCGGGCCAACTAGGCAAATAAAATGTCACTGACCCCTCCCCCCCCCCCCCCCCCACACACATAGGTTGGCCAACCTGAGTGTCAAAAGTTAATACTAATTGTAAAAAGAGTTTTTTTATAGATAAATATTTTAGTTATTAATTAATTTTAGTTATTATGTATTGTTATTACATCAGTATTGCATTTAAAATTACCTGAGATATCGTGAAACCTGGTTCAAAAATCTGTTTTGTCTCTCTGAAACATATTACAATTATTTTTTATTTTTGTCCTGATAATTATCTAATCACTTTTCCTACTCTCAACTATCTCTCTTAGTAGCTTTAGATGATTTAAAGAAAAATAAAATCAACATTAAAAGGCTGGTTTACTCGGGAATAGTTCTGGGAAGAGTTGTGTAGCCATGAGAGATGTATAAACCTGAAAAAGTACTCAGTAAAGTAAAGTAATGAGTAGAGGGGCGAACAGCTGGTAAAGTTAAGTTACAATCATCAAGTAGGAAATTTATTCTGCTATCTTACACAAAGCCATAATTTTTTCAAAAGCAACTTTGTATTTTTTTTAACCTTTTTCACGTAACGCCCCACTATATCAGTGTCAGTTCTCTACTGAGTGTTAACAACCCTAGCTGTTTGAATGAAAAAGTAGACAGAAGAATCACTCTCCTTGTTACTCTATTCTACCTGCAACTCTTACTGTGTAAACCAGCCCTTTATGGCTTTACCCTACCTACTTAGTACGCAACTCCAAAGTACTTAAAGAATTGTTGATTAACCTTTAGATTTGCTCATATGGTTTACAGTGTCCCCATAGGATCAACTCCATCCAATTACTTATATGAACTGAACACTGAACTTGTGTGATGTATGAACTATTTAATGAACTGAAATAGTTATCAATACAGACGGTTATGATTGTTGATCCGCTAGCATGAACCCACCTTTAGGAACCCTCCTATAGAACCTTCCAAGGGTAGTGGGAGTCCACCTGGCACTACCATCTACTCCAATCATCCTTGAACTCATTACAAAATGAAACTATGAACTCATTATGATTAACTATTAATTTGATATTAAATATTTATTGCATTAAGCTCGCTTCAATGATAGTGCCACACAATACGCTACCCCCAAAAACTCTAAAAAAATGTGAAACAAAATTATTCCTCGATAACAGTTTCGACGATTTTGATTAAAAAAATCTAAAATGTAGTCCATTTAAATATAAATTTAACGACATAAGCCGTTATCCCAGGAAAAATCTAGTTCCTGAGAAAATAGCTTTAAAAGCGGACAGAGAGAGGTTGGGTTTGATTCCCTGCCCGGGTCAAGTTTGTCTGAGTTGTCAGGGACCAATTTTTTTTGGAAAGGGAAGGAGCTATCTCATTCTTCACTCTACTCTACCGATCCATTTTTTTTTTGGGGGGGGCATATGCCTCCAATTTTCCGGACGTATTATGTTTTAGAAAACAGCAGTATTTGGCCTAGAAGATGAGACTAATCTTGTTTTTCTTCCAAATCGCTGTTTAAAGTTATTTGACCTTGACATTTTTATTTTTAGTTCTTCCTTAAATGTAAAACATTTTTCAGCAGAGACAGTTTTTTTAATATCTATTAAACAACTATCAAAGATGAGTCTAATGGAAAAAATTCCTTGCAAATCAAATTAAATCACTTTAATTTCACATCTGGCATCTCAATTTACACAGTCTCGTATATTTCTGTTGTTGGAAAAAAAAGCACTGAGACACCTGCATCTCAATGTGTGCTTGGCCCTGGTATAGGATTGTTGTACTTTTTTATTTTATCTATTTTATCTACTTTTTTATTTAAACGGTAATGTATTCATTCCACAATAAATCAATATTTCCAAATTATAATTAATTTTTGATGGATTTTTAGGTGTGTATTTAAAAATAAAAACTAGATGATTTTCATTTCTTTTTTAATTTGTGAGACGTTTCGACCCTCTAAGGTCATCTTCCCATCACATCCTTTTTCATTAATTGATGTGTTGTGTAGTCACATTGAATTTTTTTTTTTTTTTTTTGTTAATTATATTTAGATTAATAATAAAATCATAATCCTCTGTAAGATTCGTCAAATTTTTATTACATAATAAAATTAGCTTAACTAATTAAAAATGTTTGATTAAAAATTCATTAAACTCGATTTTAGAATTTACTATTAGATATAATTTAATAAAAACATGAAAAATAAAATCTTTAAAAACAATAATAACATGGTTTGTTGGGAAACCATGTTATTATTGTTTTTAAAGATTTTATTTTTCATGTTTTTATTAAATTATATCTAATAGTAAATTCTAAAATCGAGTTTAATGAATTTTTAATCAAAAATGTTAAATTAGTTAAGCTAATTTTATTATGTAATAAAAATTTGACGAATCTTATAGAGGATTATGATTTTATTATTAATCTAAATATAATTGAAAAAAAAAAAAAAAAAAAAAAAAAAAAATTCAATGTGACTACACAACACATCAATTAATGAAAAAGGATGTGATGGGAAGATGACCTTAGAGGGTCGAAACGTCTCACAAATTAAAAAAGAAATGAAAATCATCTAGTTTTTATTTTTAAATACACACCTAAAAATCCATCAAAAATTAATTATAATTTACAATTTAAAAAGGTGTTAATTTTAACAACATTTGTTGAAGAAAAAACATCAATATTTCCTTTTAATTCATTAGCTCAATGTAATGCCCCACACATTGACCTCTACATAGGGCTGTCCTGGTCCTGGTCCTGTGACACTGATGTGGAGGGAAGGGTAGTACCCCAAGCAATGAATTCACTTAGTAGTGGCTGGGGTCCACCTTTTCTAATTACTATTATTTCGAATTACTATTATTTGTAATATAATAGTATATATTTATTGAAGTAGTATATAGTTATGGTATATTTTTTTAGTGTATACTTATTGTATAGTTTTTAGGGGGCTTTGCCTCTAGTATATTAAAAATAACAGTCTGATTCAACTCAGACAAACTTTCTCCTCTACGAGTTCATAATTACTTAGCCTAGTGTTTTCCATTTATTAATTTTTGAGTTTTGTGGGTTAATTTAATAATTATTGAACATTTCATCAAAATGTATCATAAAAATTACTTCTCCTAGGCAGGGAATCGAACCTGGCCTCTCTCTGTACACGTTTAAAGCTATTTTCTCAGGAACTAGATTTTTCCTGGGAAAACTACTTATACCGTTATGTTAATGGACTACATTTTAGAATTTTTTAATCTAAATCGTCGGAAAACATTTTTGAGGAATAATTTTTTTCAGAGTTTTTGGAGGGTAGCACCCCCAAATTTGGAGCTAAAATTCATTTTTCGATTTCGCTTGGGGTATGATTTTTCTGACCATGTATGCCAAATTTTGTCAAAATCGGCCCAGTAGTTTAGGCTCTATGTGTCTGCACAAATGACAAACAGACATTTTTTATAACATTTAAATCCATCAAAATCGAATTTTCGCACAATCACAATACTTTCTATTTATATGAGAAATTAGAAAAATGTAAAATGTATTTATAAAAAGAGAAGGGCACTTTTTTACTTTAGCATCCCCCTTGGTTTTAAGCTATAGTCTGCCCTATAAAAGTCTCAATGGGTTGTGTGTAAACGCACTTCTTTAGATTGTTACTCCCCTTGTAAGAAACAGGGGAGTAACATTCTAAAGATGGTGTACAGAATGTTCTTCTTTAACTCTTACTCTTACTTAACTTCTTTTACTGTTACTCCCCCTATAAAAACAGAAGTGTGATATTCCTTTGTCCCTAAGTACATTGGACTGAACATCCCTGTGTCTTAATTAAATTCAAAAAATCATAGGGGAGTAACACTCTGAAGAAGTACCTCTTCGACATCCCATCTGGGACGGATCTAGGCTTTCCATCACCTGGGGTAAGAATGCTGTTTGGTGAAATTCTAACTGCTACACATTAAAAAATTGCGAATTTTTTTAATTAATGGGTCAATTTGAAGTGGTTCACACTGAGTCCTGTAGTGCTAAAGGCACTATTTGTCAAATTCTTTCAATCGATTTTAAAAGTTGCCTAATTTCCTTTCCTATATGGAGAAATGCATAGTATTCATCTTTTATAAAATGGCCCGCCTCAATAGAAATAAATTATAAATTTTTTTTTGTCAATTTTCGGTGCCCCTGTGAGGAAATCTTGGCTTCCCAGGGTGTTCTTGCCATGACCATACTATGCCATAATTGGCCTTTTGGAAACCACTGGGTAACTTCACTTTTTACCTTTTGCACATTATATCTAGTGAGAAAAAAAAAGTTAATAATTTAAAATTAAAAAACCTTTTGGCCAATTTACACCCCCTCTAACCAGTTGCCAGGGCAGGGTGCCCCCCTCCCCCTCTATATCCCTCACTGCATCCCATTGCAAAGTCAATTCAACAATTACTATCACCTTGAGCTTCCTGGACACAAGAGTCAGGTCTGAACAAAGTGTAATACCATTAATTTCCAGTCTATTGGCCTCTTTAAATATCTGGATCAGCACCAAAGTATTTCTGGTGTTTATTTTACCCTGCAGGGTCTCCAGTGGCACATTATTTGTTTCTTTAATTTTTAAATAAATATTTAATTTAACTGTCCAATGAATATTAACATGTTTTATTTTTCCATTAACAAGTTTTTTTTTGTATTACTTGTCAAACCTAATCAAAATGTGTTCAATAGTGTCTAATAAACTTACTTGTCTAATTAAAATGATAGTGTGTAGATTATTAAAACTAAAAAAAAACACTAAATCACAATTAAGAAGAATTAAATTACAATAATTACCTTGCTTGTACATAATTTGGAGTGAATTTTGAAATAATGAGGAGAAGAATAATTATTAATACATTACATTTTAGTTTCATATCTTTCCCACTAATTTTTTTATTGCACTAGGTAATTTTTCTGTCATTCTTAACTGATTTGACAATTTAATTAATTTCTTTTTAATATTAATTTTCAATACTACAGTAATGGGGAAAATTAAAGTGGGATTGAACATTAAGCATCTATTTGTATCCAAGCAGAATTATTCCTTGTTTGTTCACAGAGAATATTTTTTTAGAAGATTGTCAAAATAATGTCAAAATTACTTCCTAGTTTTGCAATAGTTTTAATGTGTGTGGACTGTTATTGTTTAAAGTGTATAAGTGGTCATATCAAACTTATCGTGCTTGCTGCTGAAATGTCTACTACACTTGTGAAGGCTAATAATAAAAGTGTTTTAAATATTTACATTTGGCACTGGTCTCCCAGTGGCAGTCGGGAGATCGTCAGTCTTAAGAGACCAGCCGTGACAGCATGTTAATTCAATTTTACATTGTCCATTTATGGTAAATTCGGATTGTACGTGTGCCCCCACTTTGAGGTTAGGTGATAAAATCCCGCATTTTCAATTGCTGCTCCGCACCGCGAAGCGGTGCGGAGGATGGCCGGAGGATCGCCTGGCTAGTCTTAGCTTCATGGACGTTTTTAGACCCTAGCATGAGTGTATCTAGGGTTTTTAGACCCATAGTTCAGTTGGTGGTTCAATTTCCCAGGCATTATTACAGTACTTACTTTATTATAACATTATCTCTATATAGACTCTACCAGCTTTCCCCACCCTTTTTTCCTATTTCCTTGTAAGTTTTGTACCATTAGGTCGGGGGGTACAATGTGAGATATTTTACAAGCTCAGTTCTTGTTCGAACACCAAACCAATTTAAGCCTCTTCAAACCTTGTGCTCTCTCCTCACTCTCCTTAGTGTTACTTGATTTTGTTTTAAAAAGTTACGTAAATATATATATAATGAATAAAAAGAGTGAGAGAGTAAAAAGAGGACCGTTATATACATTTTGGACTCTGTTCTTGTATGTGTGTAAGCGCTTTACGGCAATAAGAACAAATATAAATTCTTATCACTATAAAGACATTCTTTCTGCATTACTGTAGATTAAAAAATAATAATTGTACTTACAATAACCTCATTAACCTATCCTTGACGGTAATTATTATATAATACTCATGTAGCAACTATAATTTTAAACAAATTCCATTTTTATAAAGATAACACTATAAAATTAGGTATATATTGTCGTTATGTAAAAATATATTATTAATAAGCTTAATTATAGGCAGGGGAAAAAGATAACAACAAAAATAATATGATAAATTTATTGTGTAAGGTAGAAAAAACCTCAGGCCTGGGTGGAACATACCGTAAAATCTCGTGTATAATACGCACCTGTGTATAATACGCAGGCTAAATTTTGACCTATAATTTGAGGAAAATTAAATATTTGTGGATAATTCGCACCCAACTTTTCCATCAAATTTTAGAAAAAAATTGGTGTATAATACGCACCTAGTTAAAATAAATGTAATAATTGTGCGCATTGTACATGTAATTTCAAATATTTATAGCTATATATTTGTTTTAAAGATAAGCTTTTTTACTACAACTAACTATCCACGAATGCGAGACTACAATCATTTCTTAAAGTTATAAGTTTAAAAAAATGTTGCACACTAACAGAAAACTAGGCCCTAATTTTAAGATAACTTTGATGATAACAAGCCTTTCTGTCTAAAAAAAAAAAATTATCAAAATAAGTAGGTAACCAAAATAAATACAATGGGATAGATAAAATCTGTTTTTGTTAAAAAAAAATATATATATATATATATATATTTAAGTTCAGTTTTTTAAAATGTGGTATATATATACTCTGGTAATAGCTGTTTTTTTTTTAATTATTGAGGTAAAATTTAAGTTGTAATAAACCATTTTTTTCATTCCTGTATAATATTCACCCCGATTTTAGAAGGAAAAAAGAGGTAAAAAAGTGTGTATTAGACACGAGATTTTACGGTACTTGTTTGGACCCCAAGCCTGAGCAACAACCTTACAATATATACCTCAGTCCTCAAAGGGCTTGCACCCCCCTTAATCCCTTTGACTTGGTAGTTATTTAGACAAAGTAACATATAAAGAGTAGTATACATATGAGGAGCTTAGTATCAAAGACGGACAAGAGCACATTTCAAAATTTTACAGGAGAGCCGAAAAACTGTAGCTCAAATTCTACAGGTGCTAGAGCTATGATTTTTTTTTCCTGTAGATTCTTAATAGACTCAAAACTAGTTAGGAGTACTGAAAACGTGAATTTCTATGATATTTTAGCTACTAAATGGTGTTAAAACGTGGAGTTGTCCGCTTTTGAAACAAAAACAAGGTTTTGTCCGGTTTTGAAGCTAAATGACGTTGAAAATAATTGTTAGAATAATAATATTGGAGAAATATTTTTTTTTCACGTTTTTCAGAGTTCTTAGGGGGTAGTGCCCCCAAATTTAAAGCTTCAGAGGGGGAGGTGTATTGATTGGCTTTTGGATTCAATGCCCAAAAAACGTAATCCATGATTCAATGTTTTTCCATGAAGTGGAGAAATTTTGCTTCCGAGCTTACCGAAGGTAACGGAAGCTATGTGATCGTTGTGAAGAACGAAAATATTTTATATCTCAGGGAACAGTTTTGGTCCCATGTCTGTCTGTCGGTCAGTCGCTCAATTTTTGCGAACCACCATATCATAAAAAACTACTTGTCCGATTTTAATGAAATTTAGTTAGTAGGTAATACTTAGCCCATTGTTGGTCCCATATAAATTTCAACCTTTTGCGCTTATGCTCACAAACATACATTTATTTACAGCTATATCTTTAAAAGTAATCATCTGATTTTTATAAAATTTGTATGGTTTGTCGAAAGTAGCCTGCAGATAGCACCTGCCTAATTTCAACCGTCTGCGCACTTTAAATAGTGCTAAATTAATATGTCTATGTACTATAAAGCCACATGGCTAACTGACTCACAGACTGATATTAATGTTTACCCACTTCCAGAAGAGCTAGAGACTTGAGGTTTGCGCCATTCGACGCGCAACTTCTATATTGTGAACCAAAATAATAATTATACAAAGTTCACTTTTCCCCCTCCTTCTCCCCTTAAAAAATAAAAATGGCCGACTTGATTTTTGAGCTGTTTTGGGGACTTATTGCGGCTAAACGGTAAGTCGTATTGGAAAACGGATAGCACTAGTGGTAACTGATTTTAAAAGATCTGCAACTTAAATCAACGGTTGTACCTTAGATGGTGATAATTTTGATATTTCTTTGGTTTTATTTTTTTCCTTTTTGTCTTAGAATGGCCATAGTTTCTATAATAGTTTACCGATTTAATTTGTGATTGAGGCGCTTGAATCTTACACTAATGCTCTTTAAATTGATTATATTTTATTTCATTAGTTCATCCTATTTGCTGAGAACATGAGAGTAAACTTTTTCCCGTGTGCCACGTGACCACTTTTTTTTGTTTTTAATATTGTGTCGTATATCATTTGAAAGGCCTTGATATGTACATTAAAGCTATTTTATTGGTTTATTTTTTTTTTTTAAAAATTGTACACGTACTTTTGTACCGATTTTTAATTTTGTTGTAGGTTAAAGGGTTTAAATATTTTTTTGTTATTAGGTTTCTTATTTATATTTATTTATTAGTTTAATTAATGCCCTTTTGTATTGTTTGATTTTTAAAAATATAATTTTGGTACCTCAAAGTACAGGGCTACAAATTGTAACACTTTTTTATGATTTTTATCCCCCCTAATGATTTGATTGTTTCTAATAAAATCTAGGGCGGATTGTAGTGTAAGTCTACCTTTAGAGTAGTTTATTTATGTCATTAGGTCTTGGTTTAGTTTTTTTGTTTCCACTTTTTATATGGGTAACCCTGAGGGGGTTATAACAGCAAGAGAGTTTTTGTTGAGTCAGAAGGAGTGAGTTGTGTCAGAGAGCTGTAGGCAAGAAACTTCCTCCTTGCATAGTTTTAAAGTTTTTTTTTGATAAAGTTAATGTTTAGGGCTGTTCTCACCTACGGTGGATTAAGAAGGAGCCAAACTTCCCGGATTGCGGAAACCAACAGCGTTTCGTAGGTCTCCGCCATTGCTGCCCTAAAACTACGCAGCGTAGCCAACAGGCTGTTAAGCCAGAGCACTGCAGTCATCAACTTTTAAGGTTGGCTAAAATTATAGTTCTATCTTCCCTCTGATTTATCTCCTCATCTTCAACAACGAGTATCCTGAGAGCAAGCGGAAGGTTTAACCATCTTCTGGCTTGAACCCCTTCACCCTAGACATCCCGGAAACTGACCTGAAGCCCCCTTCAATTTAATTATTATTATATTATTATTTTACTTGTTAAATTTTGTTTTATGGTTTTAATTATTTAGTGTTCCACCCAGTTACTTAAACTAGGCCGGTGGATGACCACCGCTAGGAGTTTCATGTACTGGGGCCCCATAGGAAGCGCTATAAAAATATTATAATATATATATTTATCATTTAAGCAGTTAAACATCAATTTAATTTACTTACAAGAATGATTATTATTTTGTTTCATTTACATTTATTTTTGTTTCTTTTTGACTACTAAATATTATTTTCTTTGCCGACTGGGGAGTGAACAAAGCCTGTTTACCCAGAGTTAAATAAAAGAGTTTTGTTAAAATTGTTTTTTTTTTTTGTTTTTTTTAGGGGCTTTAATAAGTTCTACGATTCCCTCTATTTATCTTTAAAACTGGTTTCCCCGTTCCCCAGTTTTCCCACACCTCCCTTCTCTATTAAGCCACTAGGTGATTTAATAGGTTTTTATATGTTATTATTTATTTTCTTTTATTCTTTCATCCTCCTTGTTCTTACCCTTTTGAACGGGGTGGCGCCTAAATTTCTTAGTTATACCTCAGACGGATTTACCCCTCCCTACTGCCGACTGAGTTGGGACAAATCATTTCCTCAATTAGCAATGTATTTGATTATTAACGCTATAAAATGTCAAAGTTAATCTTTTATAATATGATGTATATCGTTGAAAAGCTCTTGAATAGTAAAGTAAATTTTGTGTTATTTCTAGTTTTGAGGGGGTAAAATTAAAAAAAATGTATCAATTTTTTTTTTTTTTTTTTTTAGACAATAATGGTTTGTAAAAGCATAAAATCAATAAAGTACGTGAATAGGATGCGAGGAAGCTATGTGCCACACTAATTGGCAGTCTATTTTAATACTACACATAAATAAATCTTTAATACCTTAAACTAAGCAGCAATCAAGCTTAGAAGGGGTAGAGGGAGCAAAGTGAATAAAAATAAATGGATCAAACTTTGGAGACTACAAGTGGTGGTAGAAACGAATGATGAGAGATGAGAGAACTGTTAGAATAAAGTATAAAGCTATATTTAGTTAAACTGTAACATGTAATTAAGCTTTGTTGATCTAAATAAAGCTCTGTGTAACGTGGAAGTAGGTAACAACAAGTTTACATTGCTCACTCTATCGAAACGCTCCGCCTTACACTCGTATGTATCATATTTTCTTTCTGTTATGTATCATATCTACATCTCTGCTATCCAACAAGAACTAATTTGAGTTTTTTTCTGCAACAAACTATCATTAGTTTTCATTACTAAACTGCATTTTATGCATATTATATGGGAGCCAGGCTAGCCAAGCGTCTTAAGGCGCTCACTTAGCTATCAATAAGTCGAGGCAACTCGAGGTCGAGGGTTCGATCCCGTGCCATGTTACTCTGAATTGCATCAATGAATCGGGGATGGTGCAGGGGGGTCACCCTTTATGGGGACTCTTACCCCACTCTTTGATGTGGGTCCGATCCGTGTCATGATGATGTAATTTGTATCAATGGTTCGAGGACGGAGCAGGGCGATGATTTCTAAGTTCAATCTTTAAGAATAGGTTTGAGTGTTAGAATTTGTCAGTATATTTGAAAAAAAAAAACTGTTTACTCTAAACCACGCCTTTCCCTAAAGACTAATATTTACTAATATACTACCATTATTTTCATTTATATTCTTTTTGAAGTTTCTTGAATTCTTCTGTGAATGCCTGCTTTATAAAAATAAGGGAATTTAATAACAACAAATAACCACAACTTAACCAATTAAGTTGTTCTCACTTTTTTAAATTCATTTATTTCAACCTTGTAAAAAATTACATTGTACTTCTTTTTACATAAGATTCATTACTGTACAAAAGATTCAATCATAAAATAAAATATTGTTTAGTTTCTACAGAGGCACTTAATTCCTTAACTCTCTAAGTTTGGTTTACTTTTAAAAACATTTATAGAACAAATTAAAAAAAAGTTAACTTTATGGAAAAATTAAATAATAATAAATAAATATAAATTAATGGACATCATTTTCAGTAAATGTTTAGTGCATAATGCAGAGTTGATTTTTTAAATATATAATATAAAAAAACAAAGTTTAAATTTAGCTGTGGTTAAGTAATATTAATAAATAGTATTAAAATGAGAAAAACTTAAAGCCATAGAAACGGATTGATTAAAATTGGTACCAATTACTATAAGATAAAATTTATTCTTCTCTGTGTTGATATGTTTAGACCATTTGGTGAAAAAAATGTAAAGTATTTTGTCATTTGCTCATGATGTCACAAATGTAAAATTGTATGTACTTATATCGAGCCTTGTATATTTTAAAAATAAATATAGCTACAGATCTTTCATTCTAATGAGTATGTTTGAAACAAAACTACAATCATTTTGTAATTTAATAATCACTTCACTATTTA
Organism: Gerris lacustris; assembly: GCA_951217055.1. Taxonomy (NCBI): domain Eukaryota; kingdom Metazoa; phylum Arthropoda; class Insecta; order Hemiptera; family Gerridae; genus Gerris; species Gerris lacustris. The sequence goes on from OX578280.1 coordinate 54,387,364, forward strand.
AACAAACAGTTTATATTGATATAAAAAAAAATTAATAACTAAATAAATGGTGTGTATGTGATCTAAGCTGTTCAAAACCCAGCAAACAAAATGAATAAATATGATTAAAATATAACTCTGCATTATACCTTAGCAACTGCTCCAAACAATAAGTCCTTAAAAATTATTATAATATTTCAATAAAAAGAACTTAAATCAAGAAAATAAAAAATAATTGATTAAACAAATCAAACAATAAGACAAACTTATAATTAATAAATTAAATTAATTTGTAATTAATTTAAATAAATAAATTAATAAAATAATGAAATCATATTCTAGGAACTAAATAACTGAGGTTTCATTTTAAAATAAACTCCACATTATGTAAAATAAAGAGGAAATAATAAGCTCAGTGATTTATTGATAATTTTACTTAACATTAAATAATTATTTTAATTGAGTTATAAGGCCAAAATAAAATGAAATTTAGATAAGATCAAATATGAATCAATGAATTTTTTATTAGAAAGAGTAAGTAGTCCATTAATATAATAGCCCTGTTTCATTTGATAAAATTGTAATCTGATGGATTTTCATTTAATATTAATTAATTTTTTAATAAATGTATTGTTAACAACTTACTTAAATAAATTGAGAATAAAATATTTTTTTTATAAAAATATTGTTAGAGTAACTAGTTTGGTAAGGTAACCTGCTCATTGAGTTGCCATTCTCATGAATTAGTTTTCTACACTTTCTTCTCCCCTATTGACAGTGAATATTTACTATTTGTAATTGAAGATATTTAGATTTTTAAGGCAGTGAACATTTAGGATGAAATGGAAAAACCTGTGAGATTTGTCTGACATTGAGAGAGAGTATTTAGGGTGCACTTGAAGCTGTTTACGAGTATGAATTGGTAACACTGTAAAAAAAATTAGGTGGAACCACTGTTCTGTATAGTACAGAGATGTTAAATGGACTGTTGTTACTAACCTGTCTAATGGACCTGAACTGTTGCTACATGAAAGAATGAGGGAGACCACTGTTAAAGTTAGATCATAATTAATTAAGTGTACTGCATTTTTATTTGAAAAAAGAATATGGGGTATTAATGTTCAGAATTAAGATGAACCTTCCAAATAAACAGATTCTAAACTGTTTAAAGCATGGGATCATTGTTAACTGTGATTTTAGATTATATTTTGTAAGATGTAATTAGAATTTGTCTGTCTGTATTTTTACCAATAAAAAAAAAAAAAAAAAAAAATGGAATGATGGATTGATAAAAGTAATTTTGTTTAATGAGTGGTTCAGAGTGAACCATAATGTGATAAATGGCCATGATTTGTTAACCTATTTTGATAGATTAATGAAGAAAGTTAGCATAATTTTTTTTTTTTTAATTATTGTAAATACATAGTAGAGAGACAAGTATCATCAAAGATTTTTAAGATATTATAAAAGGGCTTAGTATTAAATATTTATTATAAATTTATAGGATTATATAAAGTAAATTTGATCTTATTTTCACCGAGCTTAAAAACATTACAAATTAACAAGTATAATAATAATTTAAAAAAAAAAAAAATTGAAAATCAATTTATAAAGAAGTACCTATCTACACACAGCCAACAAATTAATACTTAAGTACTTATCACTGTACTTGATAATATGTAGTAATCAATTTACTAAACTTCTTTGAAACTAATATCATTCCAAAATAATTTATTTACAATACCAACTTTTAACCCCTATAAAAATTTAATTAAGACAACACATACGCGATTTAATTTCATTTTGGTGTGCATAAAAAATCAGGATTGCCTTATTACCTAATTTAATTTTTTTTTTTTCAAGTTCAAAGAAGTTCAAGTAAACTGTGTCAAAAATTTAAAAACAATAATTTGAAAGAGAACTCATACTTGTAGAAAAATAGCTGTGCTGAGACGATTCTCATTTTTTTTTTGTTTCACTCTCCATATGCAATTTCGCCTCCATAATTAAGATGTACAATTTTTCTTTCTCTTTATTCCTTTTTTTTCTTTTGGGTTATATTTTCAAAAGAAATAAATAAAATAAATACATAGATATAAATAGGGTTCTGTACAAAATAAACATAACAATTGGTGAAGTGTTAATGTGAAATGCTAAAATCCTATATAGAAACCTAACTTACTTTTTGCTCTTTATTAGGTAAAAGTTATCCAATAAAATTAATTATCAGAACAATATTTTTCAAGATATAAAAAAAAAAATTGTTATAGATCTTTAATGAATAAATGATAATTGTTTTTAAAAAAATAATTACAGATAATCTTTGTTATATAATAATAAATTATTACATTTTTTAAAAAATATCCTTTGAGCAATTAAATGTTAATTGCTAATGCTCTGTAAAAAGTTGAAAGGTAATAGTTTTTAAACAGTTAAAAAGTATCACTGAAAATCTTTTATTAATTTGTAAACAATTATACATTTTTTTCTTGTTGATCTTTTAAAAAGTAAATGATAATCTTGAATCAATAATTAAAAAGAAGGTAATTGCTTTTAGGATTTTAACAATTTAAATAATATCTCTATTATAAAAAATGTAACATTTAATGAAATAATAAGGAAGTTTTCTGTGCAATAAGAAAATTTTAAATTCCACTTTAAATAGGAATGATTATACTTGATGATATTGTCTTAATAATAATTGACAAGCTATCGCCAATTATAGCTGTTACAATTGGAATCATCAATATGACTAAATTAGATATTATTTGCCTTATCATTGGAAGTTTGGAAGGCAAAGGCTGAATTTATACCAAAGAAGCTAATTTGGTTGTTTATGCGATGTCGAAGTCAGCGGCTAAATTCTTTTTCTTCTTCTGTCGGTTGTAGTTGATCCCGTATTCGATTCCCCAGGCGATTAAACATGATGTTATCATGATAGTCTGAGTATGAATGCATATTGGATAGCTTCCAGTCAGATCTCTTATTAAACCTGTTTAACAAGATAACATTTTTCTTTACTATTCTTGAAAGGATAAACAAATTAATATACAGTGAAAATCGTTTAGCACGAAACTGGGGGGGGGGGGGGGGGGGGGGGGGGGGGCAAAGTATTTTTTCATGATGTAAGAATTTTGTGTAAAACAATGCATACAAAAAAAAACTGTCCAATATTTTTTATTCTACTATCTTTTATTAATCATTCTCTTACACCTTTGTACATACTCTATAATTATCTAATTATATATTTATAATCTGTATTAATGAACCATATCACTGTCATTCCAAGTAACAATTTCGTTTAACTCTTCGGCAGTATAATTTCTTCTCTTATACTGATCTGCTATGATATTATTAAAAAAAAGTTGTGTCAATCCAAAAATAACAACAATTATTTAGCAGTGAAAACAAAAATAAACAAGCCGGGTAATTCCAAAAAAGTCTAAATCAATCAAACAATAGTTAGAGCAATTATATTGCATGTAATTGACACAGAGATAATGCACCCTCTGAGCCAAATATGGATTGAATGGGTTTTTGTTTTATAATAATCAAGATTGTCTATTTTTTAGACAAGTGGAAAGGCAAAGTAGATAACGTAGGGAAATGGCAAAAGAACTAGGCTTGGTGGCGAGAGGGTGTCTTCAAGGCTGACACCCTCTCCCTAACACCTGAAGATAGCTCTAAAATGACAAAGATATAAAATAATTGACTAGATGGACATCTTCTGGGTAAAAGTAAAAGTTTTCTAACATCTTCTAGTTCCGAAAGATAGCGCCATAATTCAGTTATTAGTAAAAAAAATAACTGATTTAGTCTGTACTCTATGTATGTATATCAACAAATTTAAAACAGCTCACTTAAATACTATCACATTTTTTTTTAAGAATCTTTTTCACACCCTAAACTATTACAAGATATCTTTGAATGTTTCATTTTGCTACCCAGAAAGTGATAAAATAATAAAACAGTATAAAAATTACATGCATTAAAAATTACATTACAGGCATTCGGCCTAGGATGTATTCCCCGTTTAGCATTATATCACGACATTCCTTCTGAAAGGGTTAAGTGATTTTTGGTAAAATTTGTTAGGAATTACGTTTTTGTGAAGTTTTAAGTGAATCAGTGTATTAAAAGCAAAGTTATACATTTTAATACATACAGTGGTGTAGCTAGGGCATTGGGGGCCCCTCCGCAAGAACGCTTTGGGGGCCCCCTCGCCAAAAAAAATTGATGAGATAAAAAAAAACCTCTTGCGTTTAGAACTGGGGGCCCCCCTCATCGATGATTTGAGGGCCCCCAGCCGGTGGAGGCCCCCCCCCACGATGCAGGCCCGTGCGGACCCATAGTTACGCCACTGAATACATATAATAGTTACGTATTTATTTTTAATAACATAAAATTAAATTAATAAACCGTTGCGAAGTACTGGTATCCAGCTTGTTAAAAATATTTATGAACAGGTTATTGTTTAGATTTTCATTTCCTTTTGTATAATCAATACTATTCTGCAACTTCCCTTTGTTTTATTTTTTTGTTTCTTTTAATTAACTCACAAAAGAAAAGTTCTGGTTTAAATTATCTGATAATAGTACTATGCCAAATGTTATCTTACCTACTAATGGTCCTAGAACAACTATAAAAAGTCCTTTTGCTACCATAGATAGACCAAGTGCAGCTGGATATTTTTCGTTGGTCGCAAATTCCGATATGACAAGAGGGAAGTTGATCAGTGTCACTCCTCTGAGAAAACCATTGACAACGAAGCATGCTATGAGTGGAACCCATGAGGTTTGTTCTGCTAAAACTAGAAATCAAAATCAAAAGGAATTTAATTTTTTAGTATTCTTAATTTTTTTACTAATTAATTATATACACACCTATATATTTAATCATTAAACTTACGTGATCTTATTATAGCGAGAAATACACAGCTGAACATAAGTGTTGCCCTTCTGGAATACGGAAGCCTATCCAATATCGGTGGAATTGTTACCCTTGATATTATATCTGCTATTGCCATCATTGATAATGCGCTTGCTGTATCCTGCTTTGTATAACCCATGTCGTCCATAAAGAATGGTACAATTGTTTTGAAATTCAATTCAGCCACGTATGTGATTGATAAGCCAAATAGAATGTTCAAGTATACCTGGAAAATTAAATAACAAACATAGTTTCACAGTTTTGTAGGGTTTCAGGATTTCCGAAAAAATGCGTTTTTTGTATTGATTTTTTTATTACAACAAATTTATTTATTTACGAATATCTCCATTGAAAACAATTGTACCCTAAAAAAACTTTCAGGGATACCGGGATTTTAAATCAAACCAGGAACCGGGATCTAAAACCAGGAAAAGCCTGGCAACCCAAAGTTTCAGATTTTTGAATTTGAAAAAAATAAATAGTAATTTATTATTTATAGGGATAATTATCAAATAACATTATATGTAAAGAGTTTTTTCTTATAATTACAACTATTAATTCAAAGAATTTTCTTTTTATAGGAATTAATGAATAGAGCAAATTTTGAAACATTTGTAGAATCTTTACTATTAATTGAAAGCTTGGACTTAAAATTTTTGTTAAGAATTCTATGTTTGACACAATTATTCAGTTTCCAAAAATTAACTTTTAATCAATATATATCAATATAATTACAAATTCTTCAAGAGTCCTTGTAGTCTCTTGAGATTGGGACGTATTATATCTTATAAAAAAAATGTTGACTTGGTTTACTTAGATTAATTAAATAATAACTGAATCTATTAAATATAACCTAATCGATTATTCAAGCAGAATTAATTAAGTCTGGCTCCTCCAGTTCCCTGAATAGCTATTCTTGTATTGAAGCTCCTTACTAAAGCATAATAAATTGATTTTATTTATTTGGTTTGATTTTATATTATTTATATGTTGTTTATTGATATAAAAAGCTTTAACCATCTGAATTGTTTAAATTTAGTTATATTTGCAAGTTTGAATGTTATATTGAAGAGCCTGTGCTTACCCCATCATTCAGTAAATCGAAATCCATAACCCTGTTAATCCTCTGCCACAATTTGTAAAGTGTTTCTCCTACAGATGGTGAGATGTTCTCCTTGTTGTCAAGTCCAAGACCTGGTTTCATTTGCATTCCGACATCTTCCTCCTCTTCTGGGTAATCCTCCTAAAATTACAAATAAAGGATCAATCTATTATAATTACAATTATGTGTGTGGGAGTCTCTGGTAACTAAATGCTACTGTCTGCACTTCACACACTAGAGGTCTGGGCTCGATTTCAAACTCTATTAAGTGGCCCCTTTCCACTTTAACGATTTAACTTTTGAATCATAAGAGATAGAAACATGAAACTTTGGAGTATTAACATTATCATTTAATAACATGATCATTTTGACGAGCATACAGGAAAAATATAGCAAACTCAAAATATGGCGGATAATTCATGTCACGTGATTTTTTTTTAAAATTTTGAGTGGGGTATCAAATGAAAGGTATTGAAGAGTATATTACAAAAATATATAACACTCGTGAAAAGTGTTTAATTTTCCATGCAATTTTGTCAAAAAGTATCATCATTTTGCGTGCCCCCCTCCCTTATACTAACTAATTTTATGTTCACAACAAAATACTTTTTTCGTGAGACTTCACGCACAACCATTTTTTATTATTAATTAAGTCACTCTACTGCACATGTAGAAAAAATAGTATAATAATTTATCTTACCATTTCCAAGTGCATTGTGCTTCCCATAAAATCTAAATGGGACACATTAGAAATAGCTGATATCTTTCTTCTTCTAGATGTTATACTCATTGCAGAGCCAACTTGTGGAATTGATAATAGAGACCTAAAAATTAAGTTAGAAAAAAATAACCAATATTAGAGATGATGAGAGTAAATATATGACCAATATAAGAGTAAATTAATTTTTTTTAAATTCCATAACATCCTCTCTATCTATAATGGGGAGGGAATCACAAACATTTGATCTAGGGTCTACATTATATTCTTTTTTGCAAGCACTGATAATTATAAAATCAAAGTATAAAAAATAAAAACAAAATACATAAAATATACAATTTATACTTAAATTTACACACTAATATATAATTAATAATAATTAATATTATTAAAAAAACAAACATGAAGTATATCCAATTATTTGCTGCGGTGATGGACCTGAAAAACGTAAAAAAAAAATACGACATATCCTTATCTACTAGGTAATATAATAAAATAAAAAAAAGGAAAATTAAAATAATTATTTATTTAAAAGAAAGCAAAATGGCAATCAGTGCATTGGCTATAAGAATGTTATTTATATTAAATGAATACCTAAGTGATATTCGCTACCAATGAGTGGTTTCTTTAACCGGACTAGGTAACCGGTATTCAATAACTCGTTCTAGATTCTCATCATTTCTTCACTGTAAAACCTGTTAAAAAGCAAATAAAGTAAGAGAATAATGATTAAGTTTCACAATTTGTCATGGCACATTTGAGCAGAAAAAAAAGAACAAAATAATAAAAAAATATATATTATTTTTTTATCTATTAACGATAATAAAATAAGAAAATAAATAAATGCATCTTTAATTGTTGTCAGGTTTTAAAATAAATTAAATTAGGAAAAAAAAAAAATAATAATAATTATTATTATAAATATTAAAAATAATTATTAATTAAAATTAAATAATAAAACAGTGAAAAAAAGGAGAATATAATTATTCATAACCCGGAGTACATTTGTATACGAGTAATTTTATTTAAGATATAATTAAAAAAAATGATAAAAATGAATACATGAATCTTTATCATTATTGGTCTTAGTTTTAGTTTGTTTAAATGAGTCTTTAATTTATGAATCATTTATTTTAATTTAATTATGGACCAAAATAATTGTTTTTACACAATTTTACTTTATTCTTTCTCATATCAAGAGAAAGCATCCTGATGGCGCGAAAATTTGATTTTAAGATTTTGATGGATTTACACGTTTTGAGGTTCCCTGAGTCCAAAAAAAGGTTGTTTTTTTTTTTAATGTCTGTCTGTCGTCTGTGCAGATGAGTGGAGCCTAAACTACTGGGCCTATTTTGACGAAAATTGGCATTCATGGTCAGAAAAATCATACCCCGAGGCAAAATCGAGAAATGAATTTTAGCTCCAATTTTGGGGTCGCTAACCCCCATAAACCTCTGAATAAACATGAAAACAATTATTTCTCAAAAACGGCTCCGACGATTTTGACTAAAAAAATTCTAAAATGTAGTCCATTTAATTATGAATCTAATGATACCAGCCGTTTTCCCAAATAAATCTAGTTCCTGAGAAAATAGCTTTAAACATGGAAAAATAGCTTTGACAAGTTTTCAATTCCCAATGCTTTGCCAGGTTCAATTCCCCGCCGAGGAGAAGTTATTTTTATGCTAAATTTTTATAAAATGTTCAATAGTTAAATGAACCTACTAAAACTCAAAAACTAATAAATGGAAAACACTGGGCTAAGTAATTATGAACTCGTATGATAAAGTTTATCTGAGTTGTCTCATACTGATTTTTCTACTTTAATCTACCTAGTTTTTTAGAATATTAGTTATGTTTTATGTGACCATCTTAAAATGACCAAGATCTAACATAACAGTAGCTGCTGGTTATTTTAAAATAGTACTTATGCCATATAGATATGTTAACAGTTTTTTGAAAATTTTACAATGTTTATCATGAGTGTGTAAGTTAAATATATAATGATATATAGCTGAAAATGAACTATTTAAAAATGTCATGAGTTGTGCATATTTATTTGAGGCGCCAAGTTGTTCAAGCTGCCATTGCTATGATTTATAGTAAGATAAAAATTGCAAATCTATTTGATTGTTTTGTTAATGGGCTCTTAGCCTAATAAATTCACCAACCCTTAATCAAAACAGTAGATTATGTGACAATTACCTGTAGTAGAATTTAACTTTAAACGAATATGTGTTTTATATTGCTATTTGAAATTTTAACTATATAAATATATTTATTTATTCCAGAATTAGTTTGTTTAAAAAAAAAAAAAAAATCAAAAAATCATTATTGGTAATTTAGTGTACCTGATAAGCTTAATATGTTGTTAAATTTTCTTTTATTATTTATTTATACTTTTATTTTTCACTATAAAATTAGTATTTAATTTAACTATTTGAAGATCAGTTTAGTAGATGTTTAGAGTTTAGTAGTACATAATTGGCAAATTTTGCATTGGTAGTCTATACTATATTATTTTCCCCCTTAAATTTATTCTACTACAGCGGAACCTCGATAATTTGGACTAATTGGGACCAGACACTGTCAGAATTACCGATTTATCCAAATTTTTGCTGTAAAACAACTTTTTCGCAGACGAGAGGACCTGATAAAGGTTCGCCTAAGCTTCTTCTTTGGGTAAACCATATGTACATCGCATCTTCTAAAGCGGTATCATTTGCCATTCGTAACGTTTTCCGGTTTTTTGATCCCTCTTCAGAATATAGTTTTGACGGGGTTTTGCAGTATGCTATCTCGATTTCGTTTTAAATCACTGATTGCAAGAGATGCCCCACTTTCTTTCACCTTTCAAAATTTTTTCTAGAATTTTTAGTTATTAAATTTTTTCAGGCAGTCGGATTTTCGAGGCTCCGGATTTTAGAGGTCCGAATTATTGAGGTTCTAATGTATTATAATTCAAACAATAATTAAAATTATTCAACTTTTTCTGTTTTTTATTTTTATTTTTGGCATTAACTGTTAGTTTTAAATTGCTCTTTTCTTTGAGTTTGTAATTTTGTTTAATAGTGCTTCTAACCTGCCAATTAAATTAATTCCAAACTACCATTTGCTTAAAATATAGAGCTTACTAGTGTGCTAGTGTAGCTTTATATTATATAGATTACTCAGAAAATATATTTGCCTTCTCACAATACCTCTTTTTTGTTGGATAAGTACATTTTGGATATTCCCAATTAAATATTATATTAACCCATCATACATATTGTCCCCTCCCCAAACTTTTTATTGAAACAACCCATTATTAGCTTTATAAAAATAAAACATGTATTAATTATTAATACCAATTCACCACAATCCATTCAACCTGATGTAATGCTATTTCAAACAGACAGACACAAAAATATTGCATTCCAAAGTAAAATAAATATCCCAAGATGAGCTTTCAGCACAATATATAATGACGAGAAACAAAAGCCGTTAGATGGATTTTTATTGTCTTAATGCAATGAACCCACTCCAAAGTCTCCAGCTCAACCCATTCCCAAGATATTTAGAGTTTATTAGTAGTTGGCAAATTTAACATTAGTAATCTACCATTTAGTAGAGGGGGACATTTTATTTTTTTCTTAAAAAATTTACATTTTTGTTTTATGACAAAATATAACTATGGTTTTTTCATTGATTGATTAAAGGGTCATTCTCAAATAAACTGTCACATTCGAAATCTGGAAAATGAACCAAACGTAAAATTCAAGTTCATGAAAACTAGCTTTGGACCTCATATAAATGGTGTGTGTGTATATAAGAGTGCACAAGTGATATGGTTTGTGAGTTCGACAATTTTCCGATTTTCTGCGAATTTTCCAAATCCCAGGTTAGGTGTCACGCGAGTGACGGGCTGGTTTTATTATTATTATTGATTTATTTTATTTTTTTTAGGCCAATACTATGTAAGACTAGTTGTTGTTATGCAGCATACCCTAAAGCATAAAAATAATTAATGAAATTGACTTTTTGTGGGCAGTCTTAAGAAAGGTATTGTTAAAAATAATTTAACTAACAACATTAAGCCCATTTTACTCAGCATCCAATGCCCAATCTCTTTCACCTCTGAACTTGAGGTAAATACAATTCAGGGCTCTCTTATTAACTCATGTTTAATAAAAAATCTTAAAGAAAAAACTAATTCTCAGACTTTTGATCACGCGATTTACGTTATCTTTTGTATTATTAGTATTATTTTTTTTATTTTTTTTTTTTATACGAGATATTTTTTAATTTGAGAAAAATGAAGTAGGGAAAATAATAGTAATAGAACTAGTTTGAACAAATATTAGCATTATTTAGTATATTTTATCCACAATTTATAAAATTTTATACATATTTCACGTAACACTTAAGACGTATTAAAAAACCATAAAATCATTAGATAATGAAATCATAAGTTTTTTAATGATGGGTTGGAACAACCCACAAGCATAGACAGCGGTGTTTTTACTCTATATTTGGTATTTTTTACCAGGAATAGTCACTAGTTAACAGGCTCAATGCAAATCGTCACTCGCGTGAACTGTCACTCGTGAGACATTTCAATAGAAAAAATAAAATATTGAGAACGTAAGTGAACCTAGAAAATAACTGACAAGTGTATGTTTATCAGCCATGCAAAGGCTATATGAAACTGAGTTCGAAAATGTCATTTTATTTTTTTTTTATGTGTTAAAATACACGTCACCCGCGTGACCTACAATTAAAATACGCACCATAGTGACGAGGAATAGCCGACCATAAAAAAAGAAGTACTTCCGTCACCGGGCTCGGAGGATGCTGATGGCTTCTCACATGTATATGAAAGCTGTTCCCTTTCTCCCCACCCCGCTAACAACAAAAGACCCTTTCTAACGTCACCTTCCGTCCAAATCGTCACTCCCGTGACTCTTATTCTGAAAAGTTCCGGACACACACTTTATCTCCATTAATGAAAAATCGATGTGTCTAAAAAAATATTTGCACCTTATTACGTCATCTACATAAGTAATATGAAAGTTAGGTCCCTGCCCTAATTTTTTAAGTTCATATTTTTTAACAAAAATCGTCACTGAAAATTTTCGAAATGGCCTCCGGACAGCTACTTTTGTTAATTTTTCCAAGAAAAATAATTTATATTTTTTTTATTTTTAATCATTTTTTAACATTTGATAGCTCAAAATGTACACTGCTTTGAGACGAACTCAATGATCCTTAGTAGGTTGAGATAGGAAAAAAACTCTATTCTGTAGAGCTTCCGGTAACCTCCGGACAGCAAAGTGACAGTTTATTTGAGAATAACCCTCAAAGAAATAGAGGGGACACGAAAATTGCAATTCTCAGGACACAAGGTGATGAATTAATATAATAAACAAAACCAAAGTGTCCTCCCCTTTCATTTAACACCCTGCATGGCCCATTTCGAAAAATATTAAAGCAGTTCAAAAATATTTTTAACCCCTCGTTTTTTGAGGGATGATTTTTTAAGGCTTCCCTATATTTTTTCTGTGTTTGGGTGATTACAGTATTAAAGTTTAAAATTTTAGGATTGGGTATTTTCGGAGATCAGGTGTGCTACAGACAGACAAGTACAGAAATGTACATGGGTCCTTGATTTTGCCTTCGGACCCTAAACAAAAAACAAGCCTACGGACAAAAACAAAAAATTAATTAAATATGAGAAATATCACATTTTCAAATAACTCCTCTATTGTATGTGTAGCCTCTACAATTGTTAATTTATTTTACTTGATAGTTTCATTTAGTGATTTGCTTTGAAGTTTAAAATAATCAACTAAATTGAATATGTCATATATTTATAAAATATGTTTTATAATTTGTATGTTACATTCTTATTAACATAACATTAGATTATTACTGACCAGGGGTCATCCACTTTGCATATCTACTTGATGTGATCGTCAGTGTGAATCAAGTCTCACCTGGGATTTAAACTCACCAGATATGTTGTGTTCGAAACTAAGTTTCTGGCATGTTGCATGTATGCTAACCACTTTGCTATGCTAATGCCCTGTATAATGATATAATCAACTTTAATTACTTGTACATCATGCTTCATTAATTCTCTATGATATATTGCACATTTTAATTAATGAAATGAAAAAGTTTTATGATCAACTTAATATGTGCATTATTCCTAAATTAGCAATGTACTAAATATCTTCTTCATTGCGAAATTTCTTCGCAATTGCAATTGGGTAAGTTGCCTAAAGAAGTATCTTAACATATCTGGGCCCAACATATATCAAGATGACTACAAGATTATTCGCTGTAGAGCTTCATTTATTTCAATTTTAATTTCCCACATATCTGGGAAGTATATAAATTTTCACTGTCAAGTATTAAGAATTTTGCATTATTTGTTTTTTCATTCTAGCGGCCAATTTATTTTTATCTCTCAATTCTCCCTCCCCTTCTTCAATCTATACACATGTTTAATTTAGCGCAAATTACTTAGTGATAATTATTTAAAATATTTTTTCATTAATATTCTTATTTCAAACTGTACACTTGGTTGGTTCTTTATTTTTTTCTATAAAACCTCGACACAAATTTACCTCTTGTGATGGAGAAGAGATGCATTTGTATTCTCAGCAAACAGGAAAACAGAATTGATTAAAATAAAAACATATTTTAAAATATAATAAATAAATCACACTCATTAACTAAACTTTTAAAGGAGCTAAATGTACCAAACATCTTTTCACACGATAAATTACATTTTTATTAAAGAGTTACTATCAAGGGAGTTACCATGGAATTATCTGAATAATTCGCATAAGCAAATTCATTTGACCTAAGCTAGCACAACTTCTAAAGTCTACTTGGTCTAGATTTATTTCATGTCACACTAATTTGATCTAAACATTCTGTTATGTTTTAAATTAAAACATAAGTTTTCCCTTATTTTTCTTTCTTTAAAAATCAGGATTATTTTTTAGTATTAATTTTGAGAAAAATTAAATTATATTTTGGATTCGGTGTTTTTTTTTTTTTATCAAACCATTTTTAAGATTTGCTAATCAAAGCAGTGAAGCATTTTAAATTGCTGATAAGCTTTATTAAATGTGCACATTATATTGAATTGCTGCTTTTAGAGTGATAGATAAAGTACATCTGGAATTTTAGTCAGTATTTCAATTAATTTTAGTCGATAATATTTTTAGAGAGGGTTCAATATATAATAAAATTAAATGTAAAATAAAACATAAAAAATGTTTATAGAAAATTGTGAAATTAATAATTATTATCTTATTTTATAGCCTCATATAACCATTATTAATAATATAAGAAAAAACAAGTAAAAATATTACAATAAATGTTTCATGGAGTTACATTTTTTCCTCCTTATTATCTACTTTCTTTTACTAATGAAAACACTTTGTTTTTATTTCAGCATTTTTAATGTGTCTCAGTTTAATTTCAATATTTGCAATTTAAAATCAACAAGTCTTAGGGCATTTATTATTTCTTGACTGAAAATTAATTTTGAGGGTATTTTAGCAAAATTTTAAGACAAGTTTTACTACAAATAATAAAAATTATTCTAATTATTAATAACCCAGAACTTCTTTGTTGACTTTATTATTTAACACACAAAATTTATATTAAATGTAGCTGAATTGTTTTAGTGTGTTTTCTTTTTTATGGGGAGGTATCTTCTTGGTATTTTTTAATATTTACTCATAAATAATTGCCAATGTTAAAATGTAAATAATTACTGAATAAATCGTAAACGAATGAGTATGATAATTTATTTGGCAAATCATTATTAATCAATAACTAATACTTACTGATTTTAATTTCTTCAATAGGACTGAAACCACGATGATATATTCATCATATTGAATAATTGTCAAAGAGAAAAATTGATCAGTTTATATCAAAGAAACCCACAATTCCTAATAATTAATACAATAAAAGTTTGACAAACTGAACAATTTTGCCCCTTGAGTTATATCCATTGTAAGTAAATTCCACAAATCTCGGTAGATAACTCAATTACAGATTAGTTCTCATAAGAGTTATTTTCGGTATAATTTAAAATTTCATCAAAATCAATTAAAATTATTATTTTAAAGATTAAATACATTTCTAAAAAATAAATTTATTTTAGAATTTACCTAAAGAAGATTCCTCCATCTACAAAACAATTCTTCATTCTTACTTAGAATGCTCTTTTAATTATAAATAATTTGAAAAAATATAGACATTATAATTGCTGCTAATATTAAACAAAGTATTTTTTTTTTTTTTCAATGAATAATTAAAAAAATAATTTATATTCAAATTTTCACCTGGGATAATTAGAATGAAAGATATACATGGTTAATTACA
The DNA here is from genome assembly GCA_951217055.1 of Gerris lacustris. Classification (NCBI taxonomy): domain Eukaryota; kingdom Metazoa; phylum Arthropoda; class Insecta; order Hemiptera; family Gerridae; genus Gerris; species Gerris lacustris. The sequence continues at coordinate 54,402,483 of OX578280.1, forward strand.
TTGTGTTAATGTTTATAACATTTTTCAATAATTAAGAAATATTGATAAGAAAGCCAATTACTCCAATTATGATTTATAATTTATAGTCTACTTCTATATGACTATAATTGTCTTTTTAATTATTTTTTACTGCAATATAACTCTTTCGCTTCAATATCCTCTTCCTTTTTCTTATTGAAGTTTAGAAGTTCTAAATTTAATCTATCTTACGTCTAATATTAGGGTACACAGTTACTTATTAATTTATATTTTTATTTTGACCATACAATTTGTTGAATCATAATATCAGCAATGTTGATATTCACCATAGATGGTTTCTCTGGTTTCGTTGCTCTCGGGTCTTTAATGGTGTCTCTGATGACATTTTGAGGAAGAAGATTTCTTGAAGCCGAAGTGAAGATGATATGAAAATTCTTTGTTCAAAACCTAGTACATTTTCAGTAAAAAATAATGTCTATATCAGTTCCTATAACTTTATATCAGTTCTAGTAACTATTTTTACTGTCCATTATTTCTAAACAATTTTTTACAAGAGTTAAACTTAGTCACTAAACTATTTTTATAAATAACAATTTTACAGAAAAGCAATCATGAAGTATAGTAGCATTTTCTAAACATCTATAACATACACTAACTTATTTGCTTTTATTGTCTTTAGGCCATATGAAATTGAACCTTTTGCAATTCAAATTTTTAAGTTTTTGGTAGTATTCATACTACAGAAAGGTTAAATTTTACTTTAAATCAAATTATAATTATCAATAACTACTCAATGACCCCCGCACCGGGACTTGACAGAGAAAAATCATTCTCCCATATATCTCAGTTGGTAAGAGCACCTGTAACGGATTAATAGGAGGACCCGTGGTTCAAGTCCCGGTGGGGGGTCTATTTTTCTATGTATGTCTCCAGTAGTTATTGATAATTATAATTTGATTTAAAGTAAAATTGAACCTTTTGCTTAAAAAACTGGATAAATTAGAAAAAATACAGCTTTATCTTATGTATGTCATCTTATCACATATGTAAAAGTTACAGCTCACATATGTAAAGTTACAGCTCACATATGTAAAAGTTACAGCTCAACAACACGTCATAAGTAAAAATAAAATCTTTTATTTAAAATAAAATTACTGTATTTACAATAAGAATAATTTATATTAGGATGTTTTGTGCACTTTAAAAGTGATGCTATATTGACCTATGAAAGAACAAAAAGTTATATTAATGCGTTATATTATACAAAATATTTATTAAAACTAATTAATCTGTAAATATTCCACGTTTATTTTACTGTTAGTATATGTAGATTTTTTGTTAATGCTACGAGACAGAAATATTTAATTATTATTATTTTTATTAATATTAAACATTTTTTGATTTTGTACTTCAGCATATTGATTTATGTAGTAACATTCGTTACAGGAATGTTACGATGTGAGGTTACCCTCTAAAGTTTTTTTGTCAAAATATCCTAAAGGATTTGATTGATGTTTTCTGTGTCTCATTTTAAGTTTATTATATTGAACCTCATGATTTGCCTTTCAAATACATAACAATAGTGAAATAACAATGTATATTTTTCATTCTATTCACTTATATTTTATTGTTATATAATATTGTCCAGGTAAAGATTGTGATTGTCCTGATGGTAATTCAAATAAAAATAAATTGATTTATTAGAATGAAAGCATATTTTTAAATTATCTAATCACTTACCTTATACGCCTCTTTTTGAGACTGTATCTAATTAAAATACAATTTGACACATGATATTATTAAGTTTTATAAAAAAAATACAATCCTAACATAGATTAGATGTGTTGACTTTAGACACATTAATTTAATTGAAGTAATAATTGTTTCCTCTCCAAAATATTGGGTGTGTTTTCTATAGTATAAAACATCAGTAAATGTGAGCGCACTTACATTATAAAAATTTTTAATTGTGAATACTCTTAAAATAAGAGCAATTTTTTTTAGAAATAGTACAGCAATCCTCTCATATTTTGTGGAAAGGTAATTTTTGTAAAACTACCAATATTTTATTTCAATCGTTATTCCAACATCCAATATTCTTGTTGCATATAAGAGATTATTTCCACTTTTTAGTTCCAAAAGCAATTTATTTCTGCTTTCGAGTCTTATTTAGAATTTTCTTTGTAGATTACTAATCTTCAAATGATGTATACATTTTTTAATCTTAATAATTTGTACTTAAATTTCTTCAATTTATAAAAATAAATTTAGAAAAGTTTGTTTGCTGGTTTTAATTACAAATACTGTAGACCCCCATATCTACGCAGGTTTTAATTGTACTACACTCGTTAAAAAAAATTAATATATAAAACATGAATAAAGTGTCTAACAAAGCAATAAGAGAGAAAGCAGGCAATTATTATGTGTAACACTATTGTTTTAAACATTAACACAATCAATTCTAAAAATTTCATTTTTTGAAGAAAAGTCACTCTTCATAAAATCTCCAGCTTCTTCTTACTTGTAGTGTTACTTTTTGTTCAAAATGTACCTCTGTACCCAAAAAGTACTTTTTTCTAAAATTGTACAAGAGGAAACGGACCAAATTTTGACTATACAAAAAAAAGTATTCTTTATATTTTTTAAAGGTATTATTCAACATTTCTTGTTCGCATAAAATTGCTGAAAATCAAAAACACCCGAGTTTTACAAAAAATTGGACGAGCAGCATTTAATATATATGTTGCACTATAATATTTGTTGGTTCGCGAAAATTGTGGCCAGACCGACCAAGAGACAAAGGACAAAAAATGCTCGGAGACATAAAAAAGGTTTGTTCTTTAGAATGATCACACAGCTTCTGCTACCTTCGGTAAGCTTGGAAGAAAAAATAATAATCAATTAAAAAGCATTATACTATGTAATCCCTAGATAAAATACTAAAAAAGAGAGTTAATCAAGGCCTATCTGAATGGGAAGGATATTGCTATTTCTTCAACAAATTCCATCCTATGATTCAGTCCATTACCTTTTTCGTATTAGAATTGCAATACATAATAGATGTTGAGGATCTACATGGCTCTCCATAGTTTCAGTTGTTCCTCATAGAATAAGGAACTTACGTAGATATGGGGAGCTATAGTATAATAAAAATATAGCTATTCCTGGGTATGGTATACAAGTGGATATAAATTGTAATGATATACAGACAAACCTTGACTTATGAATTTAGATTGTTAAACAATTCTAATTTATTTTAATGTGTTTTTATTAACAAAATATGAGTTCGTAATATGTAAATAAACAGTATGTCCACGGATAGAGTTGCCCGTATAAAAGTCAATATTTATAAAAGCTCAACCTTGTTCTTTAATTAAGATTTATCATATTAATTTTTGTTCAAAATGTACCCTGCTGTATGTAGGAGGAATCATTGTTACTCGATTTTCAACATTTTTAAGAATTATTTTTTCTTGAATAGTTGAAATGTGGTCTGGTTTCCGCTTACATGATTTTAGAAAATTATATTTTTTTTTTACAAAAAGTAATACAACAAATCTTCATTTAAGAACAAGCAAGAGATTTTATGAAGAGTGACATTGCTATGGATTTTTTTTTTTTTTTTTAATTTACACATTTAGGCAACTACATCCGTAGACATACTGTATATTATCAATAAAAGGTAATTAAATCAATATTAATATTTTAAAGAAATAAATAAATAAGAAACTTTTCTGTAAGTTCAAATGTTTGTAAGTCAAGGTTTATCTGTACATTAACAGATAGAACTCATTATTAACAATGATAGTCAGAGTTATATAACTTCCTGGTCTTTAGATCTTATTTTTTAACAAAGAAATTACTCATTTGAGTCAATGTATACTAGTAAAACAAGATCTTAAAACTATATATAATGCTTAAATAGTATTTGTAAAACATTGCCTATCTTAAAACTAGTTTTGATTACAATTTATATCCACTGATTGTGTTTATATAAATCTTTTTCAATTTAGATATTTCAGCTTTTTATTCAAATATATTATAAATGTACAAATTGGTTATTTATCTCTTTAATTTTTAATAAACAGCAAACATACCTTTCTAAATTAAATTATATAAACAAATGTTTTATTAAAAATTGTTCAAATATAATTTAATATGTGCACGCTATATTATATAGCATGCAATTTATATAGCATATAATTTAATATATAATATGTTGTACTATTGATTCTTATGAATTTGTGTAAACTAAAAAATAAAGGTAAATAAGAGGTATTAAATAAATAAATCAATAAGTAATAATTATAATTTGATTGTAAAAATATATTTATTTTTTTTATTTTTTTTAAGGAAGGAGAGATTTTTTAATTTCCCCTTCAAACCGCTCGTTTTACAAGAGATAAATTATTTTAGGCCCATAACTGAATATATCATTTAATGAACTTGAGGGGTAAGTATGGCACATCTAGTGCCCTAGGGAAAAACTTAATTATAATATTGTATAGAGTGAAAAGCTTTTATATCATAATAGCTAAGTGAATTAAGTGTTCCTTTATTACGTAAAATAAATAAATAAATGAATTATAACATACATTAATTTTATAACAATTTTGAACTTCTTTATTTGAAATGTTTTAAATTTTATACAGTTAAATCTGTTTAATTTGTAAAACAAATCCAGAAGAATCAATTAGTACTAATAGTTTTGCCGACGTAACTAGCCAGCGAAGGCAGAAGAAAGAAATAGCTTACTTTTTTTGAGCAGGATTGGCCGGTTTGATGAAGCTCCACTGTCGCTGTATCGATGGACTGTATTGTTTGTAAAGTGCTGATGCCACACTAAGTTGTCTTCTCATACCGTCACTCGGTTCTCGTTTAAATCCTACTAGTGAAGGAGTGCTTGTTTTCCTCTCTGGTTGATTTTCTAGTAGACAGTCAGTTGCTTCGGGTTCTGTGATCTCAGGAACACAGGCTAATTCTTTGTTGAACTCCTAAACAAGCATTTTAAGAGGAAAATAATGATTTCTTAAATAGAAGAAATATTAAGGCTTTATTGCAGAGCTTTATTGCACACATGAAGACACAAAAATTTTTAGGGTTTTGCAGATCCTTCTCAAACCCTTATGTTGTGGGTGAGGTGTCTGTCTGTTCGTCGCTCTTTGTTTCATATCTCCTGAGCCGTTAAAGCTAAAAATTTGAAATAACTTTTTGACCCACACATAGGAAATTTAGAGAGAAGATAAAAATTTAATATGTGCATGCGCAATTCACAAAAATGTGGTATACTCAAATATTTGTAATTTTTTTTAATTTTCAAGTGGGGTATCAAATGAAAGCTGCTGATGAGTAGGTTATAAATATATATCTCCTTCTTTAAATTTTGCATTATTTATTGGTTTAATGAGTTAAAATATACCCCAAAAACCCCTCCTTCCCTATAACAGCTAGTCCTAAAATTTTGAAATACTTCATGCAAATACCTTATTATGGGGCGATGAAAATAACGGGGGAAATTCCTAATTTTTATAAATTGTTAATTTTGTGGGCACACAAGGTAATGCACACAATTTTTTTTTTTTTTAATTTTGAGTTGAATATTAAATAAAAGCTTCTGAGGAGTAAGTTATTAAATACATATACATATATGCTCGTTTAAATGTTGCATTCCTTATTGGTTTTATGAGTTAATATATACCCCCCAAAAAATCTCCCTTCTCCCAAGTACCCTATTAAGGCCATTCCTAAGATTTTGAAATAATTCATGCAAATTATCTTATTATAGGGCGATGAAAATTTCCCAAAAAAATTTTTATTTACCTTGTTTTCATTACCAACAGAAAACATTGTGACCCCCTGGGGGATTGATCCAGGGACCAATTAATTTGTTGTTTGATTTTTGGGGCATTCCGCCTAAATTTGTTTACATTTTACATGGGGAAATAAGAAAATTTTATTTCATAATACAATATCGTATATGCTTAATAATCTATGATCCCTTTAAAGTACTAGGATAAAAGTATTTCTTTGTGATTTTTATTAGTACGCAGTGAATGAGGTTCAGTAAATCAAGTAAGAGGGTTTTCACTTGTTACAAATAATATAAAAAGATCCATCATAAAGCTTTTTTAATCACCTGTAATTCTTTTTCTTCCGGGGGAGCTGGTTTCATATGTTTCTCAACTGGTTGGAGAAGCATAGCTCCAACAATTGCATTTAGGCTCACTGCTCCAAGAATTACCACAGCCCCTCGAAAATCATATACCCTAAGTAAGAAACTAAAAACAAAACAACAATAAAATAAAACATTAATAAGTGACTTGATCACCCTATTGATACAGTGTTCTCAGAATACCATTCTTTAAACATTATTAAATCCTAAATCCAGTCATGCAGAGCTTTTATTGGCGTAAATAATTACTATTTTTAATATTAAGATAACCTCAAATTTCTATATCTCTGCAAAGAATGGTCCATTTTCCATCTGAAAATACCTAGAATTTTAATTTTCTAGTTCTTTAGACTTAAATATTTTCCACAGAAAAGTTTAGTAATTTGTAATTAAAATGGAATCATTTTCACACATTGTCATTTTTTTTTGTGATTTATACTAATTTTGTTTGTTACAGAATAAAGAAGAATGGAAATCAGCCAATTATCACCAAATGTTAAAATCTGCAAGTATAATTTACAATTATTGTATTTTTTTTTTAGACTTAGAATTAATTTTAGAGAAACATATTTATTGTTTATGCTCATTACTAATATTGATATTAAAAAATGTAATAATTATTATTTCTGCAGGTTATAAATAATTACTACGCTAAATATATCTTGAAAATTTAAAAATATATATTATCTATTAAATATTGTAATATCTATTAAATCTAATTAAAAATTTTATTATTATATTTATTATCTATTAATGCATTGAAGTGGGATAATAGTAAAACCAGCATCTTACAAATGTTTTGCTGGCTTAGTAGAAATCATAATTCAGTTTCATTAAAACTTATTTTATTTACATGTGTAAAATTTATAATGAATAATGAGGTAAATCTCGAAGCAATGAGAACCTAAAGCAGGGCCGTCCCTAGGGGTTTAGGCGCCCGGGTCAAAGGCAACTGTGGCGCCCCCCCCCCCCCCCCTTTATTGGTAAATGCACCTAGGCACCTAGTAGTTTAAGACGGGGGCCTGGTGGCGCCCCCCTAGACGGGGCGCCCGGGTCAGCTTGACCCGGTTGACCCCCCCTAGGGACGGCCCTGACCTAAAGTACTTCTACAGTTTCATTATATTTTGCGGTAGCTAATGTAAGCTGTGTAGAGGAAGGCACGGTTTGACTCCTTGAATTTTACAATCTGAAGTTTCTGTGCTACTTACCAAAGTTCAAGTGATACTCTGTTTCGTTCCATCCCTTTAATTAACCTCTACATAAAACCTGTAAGATCTTGGTTGTTCCTTTTTGAAACAACCGTAGAATTACAGCTTCTTAAATAAAATAAAAAACTGTATAATCTTTAATATAACACTATGTTATATATGAATGACTACTATATTAATTTGCATAGTATATTAGGCAGTTAAACAAAAATAATTGTTAAAAAACATAATAATTGTTTTTTAACATTACATGTTAAAAAAAAGAAAGAAATACGCAATAATTTAGCCCGAAATTTAGTTGAATTTTCATACTTTAGGGAAATCTCTCAACCAAATATGGCTCAACTGGCACTGTAGGTGACCATTTGTAATTGAAAGCTAGATTTTAAGTACCTAGATTTTAAGCTAGATTATTAGTAATTACCATTGAATGTCATTTGGGATTGGGAGCCAGATTTACTAAAAAGTAGATTGGAATTGCATACTGGCTCTGAAGATGGAAATTTGTGATAAAAATTAAAAATTATTTGTTGAATAATTACAAATGGTAAAAATACTGGTACTTCTTTAGATTGCTACTCCCCTATGTTGTTTTAGAATAAAAATGGCTTTGCCTAAATAACTATTATGAAAAAGGGATGTATAGTCCAATGTACTTTGGGACAAAGGAATGACCCACTTCTGTTTTGATAAGGGGAGTAACACTCTAAGAAGATCATTCCGTATACCTTCTTTAGATTGTTACTCCCCTCTGGTTTTATATAAGGCGAGTAACAATCTAAACAAGTCCCAAAATACTTATAAAGTCAAGACATTGAATAAAGGTAAGACGAATGTAATACTGTAATGTCTGAGAGTATTTTAAATACGAACCTTATAAGTTGAGGCATGGCCATAAATCCGAGAGCAGTTCCAGCCATTGCAAGGCCGACAGCTTGGCCTCTTTTTTGTTCAAAATAACTGTTGAGAGCGACGAAAGTAGCTGATATTGACAGACCGAACCCTAGACCTGGTAACAGAAATAGGTTGCATGTTAAAACAATTAGTATTACTATTTTGAAAAATATAAGATAGAAACTAAAGTCTTTCCTTCTGTTGTACACAATGTTACAATATTTTAATAGAAAAAGTTTAAATGTGGTTAATGCAATAAGCTGATTCGTATATTCTTTTGAAAAATATATAGGATTGCCGAGAAAACAAAAATAATTTCTGAAAATACTTTATTGGTGTTTATTATTATTAGTTTGTTTCCCAGCTTAGTAAAGCAAGCATTATGATAATTCTGAAGAACAAAATTTTATCGTCTCTAAATTTAAAATTTCCTACATAGAAATGTGATTCAGACACAAGGGGATTTTTGGTCTCTTGTCTGTCAGTGTCAGTTGGTCCGTCTATCTGTCAATAATTATGCAAACCATCAACCATCATATCTTAAAAACTAGCAGTCTATATTTTTATAAAATTCGGATGGTATGTCAAAATTAGTTCAGAGAAGCTCCCATATAAATTAAAAATTTATGCGCACAATAAAAATAAATGCAGCCCCCCTGAAAATAAAAACTGGTCCAAACAAAAGTTCTTCTGCATCTATTGCTTCCTCTCTCATACCCACATAAACTTTAAGCTTGTGAATAAGCTATGTCCCACACAATTTGACCAATTTTTTTCTATACACCCTGATTGAAAGCAGTATATATATACACCTCTCGAGGACAGTGAGATCAGAAAGTTTTAAGGTGGGAATTCTCTGGCGAGTGACTTCCGCTTCAGTTGACACTCGATGTTATACTGTTATTCACATGCCCCCAATTCAAACCTGATGCTTATAGTCAAAATGTGGGTAAAATGACAGGAGCTATCTTACTTCTTTTAATTATTGTTTAACTCAGTTCTTGCCATGTACCCATAATATCTATAATTCATGCCGAAGGTGAAATAAAAGTGACGTTGGACATTGGAACCGCAGAAGTGACACCCCTATTTCTTGATAGCCGTGCATTCAGACTGTCGTTTCATAAAAGTCACGATGAGCATCAACTGACGGGAATTCATGCACCAGAGAATTCACATTTTTACACGTCTATATGCTATTATTAGTGTGAAACATGTTTCACCCCTTTAAAAGTCGAACCTTGAACTCTGCTTCCAGCAATAGCGCCTTAAGGCCATATTTCTTGTTGTTGATCTTACATCACACGCCGTAAAAAAAGCATTTTTCGACGTGTTTTGCAGTGCCTTTTACAGATGTTTTAGGGCATCGATCGATGTCGATTTTATGGTTGGTTCTTAATATTTCCCTCGATTGGTATTATTATATCACATATAAATCTGTTTTATTTTTATATTTATGTCTCATCATAATATAAAATCAATATCAAAACATATGTATATAAAATGGACTATTGCTTCTACATTTATAATTTAATTGGTACATTAAACCCTCACAGAATATTCATTCCATTTTAATATTAAATTCAAATAATTCGAGATCAATATGACATCAAATCGGAAGTATATAGACCTCATTGCAGGGAAATATACCTGGAATAGGGGTTTATTTGAATGACTCATAAATCGCGTGATTTTAACCCACTTGCCAGAGGTCTTTCCAAATTACATTGCAGAATTGCTATGATAAAATCGTCAATTCAAATCCATCATTTGTTTTTATATTTTTAGGATTTTATATCACGACCTAATGTGATTCATTGAACTTTCGACAATTTTTTTCGAGACCTTTGAATAATAATTTCAATTATCATATTAATTACAATTAAATTAATGACATAAGACATTCTATTTTGGAAAAAAATGATAATTCTATAGCGAATTTTTCCGCGGCCAGTGTCAAAAAGATCTCTAGGAAGATTTTCAAGAGTTTGAGAGGAGAGAGAGCATCGGAAATATTATGAATACCGATGCTGATTTTACTAGCCTTCCCCAATGTCCTCAAACCACCTCAAAAGGACACAATTTTTTTAGGGTATTTGAGGACACCAAAAAGACCGCCACCGACAAGATATAGTTTTTTCCCGATATGTAAACGAAGTTACTTAAGTTTGATAATCAAAATAATTTTGACCTAATCCAATCTAAAAATAAACTCCAATTAGTGTGGTACCTTGCTTCCTCGAGATCCAACGTATATGTTAATGATGTTATGATTTTGCTACCAGTTATTGTCTAATTTATTTAATTTCCTCCCTTTCTTTTGCTTCAGAGCTTGACGAAGGTCGGAAGCTATATGTGATCGATCTGAAGAACGAAAATTTTTTGTCTCCGATTTCAAAAATTTCAAAACAGAAATTTGTTTCAGACATCAGGGAACAATTTAGGTTCTGTGTCTGTCGCTCTATCGTTAAATTTTTGCGAACCAACATATCGTAACAACTACTCCTCCGATTTTAATAAAATTTATTAAAAAATTATAATCTACTATCCAACTTTCATTAAAATCGGACGAATAGTTTTTACGATATGTTAATTTAACTACAGAATTAATTTAACGACAGATTAATTTAATACCACATAAAATCAAAAGAAACCAAGACACGGAACCAAAAATGTTCTTTGATGTCTAAAATGGATTTCTGTTCAGGAAGTTTTAAAATCGTAGGCTTAAAAAAATTTCGTTCTTATCATTCAATTTCATCTCATAGCTTCCGTTACCTTTCTGAAGCAAAAGAGGAAAAATTAAACAAATTAGGTAATAGAAGGGTTGTAAAAACATAGCATCATTATAATAAAATACATAGCAAGTATACGTGATAGAATGCGAGGAAAGCAGGGTCGTACTGGGAAGAAATTTCGGCCTGAGAGTTTCTCCATGAGACCGGCCCTCAAGCCTTGAGTTGGCCTAGGGACCGGCCCATTTTAGGCCTTAACCAGACCGGCCCACCGGGAAACCTCCCGGACTCCCATATAGCCAGTCCGACCCTGGAGGAAAGTATGTGCCTCACTATTTAGCAGACTATTTTGAATCTTTCAAAATGCTTTCGATTTTCTAAATGAATAAAAGTATCAATTTAGCAAAATTTAATGAGCGTAGACGGTTGAAATTATTACGGGATTATCTGTGGGCTACATTCGATAAACCATCCAATTTTCTTAAAACTCTGAAAAAAACGTGGAAACAAATGATTTCCTGAAAACCGTTCCTACGATTTTGATTAAAAAATTCTTAAATGTAGTTCATTTAAATACGAATCTATTTATATATAAGCCGGTTGCCCGGGAAAAATCTAGTTAACAAATTAGGTCTAGGAAACAATCAACTGTCGAACGCTTTTTAAATGTTTTTTTAAATCATTTAATGAGATATTATGGAATTTAAAAACAGTTTTAACAATGGAAGAATGTTTGTCTGAGTTGTCTCGGTCCGATTTTTTTAAGATGTGTTGATTCGAGGAAATTGTTCTAGGATAGACATGAGATCAATAATGTACCCTGATGTATAAAATGGGTTTTTGTCCAGGAGTTTAAAATCGGAGACATAAAAATATTTCTCAGCTACCTTTAGTAAGCTAGGAAACAAAATAAGGGTTCCGTTGAATTGTAATTATATGAATAAAAGTTTTTATAACAGTTTTTTGATCTTGACTGGTAAAAAAAAATAAAAATAAAAAATAAAAGCCTTGAAAAAAAATTATGTATTTTTAATATATTTGTCTTAATTGTAGGTTGTACAACAAATAATAAATACTTATATTAATCGTTAGTATAGAATACATTATTTGAAACCTATTAAATTATTAAACATGCGAAGTCTTTCTTAAAATATATATATATATTTTATTCAAGGATTTTTAATACTTTATTTGTGATTGTTTGAAATCAATATACGATAATAATTTGCCGTATTGAATTATATTTTATAGGTACGATGAACTTTTTTTTCTACTTCCTTATAAACTACATTTGTAGAGGAAAAAAAATATATTGAGTCAGGATTGGTTTGATGATAGAAGTGGGTCAAGGAAGTTCAGATAATTATCGGGAATAAGCAATTGTGTCGGGGTTTCTCTTCGTCAATTGAATTGTTTTAATGAGAAGTTTGCGATGATATTGCAGGCGGAAACAATTAGAGGAAAGAAAAGTGGAGCGCTTCAAAATATTTGAAGGGCTTCTCTTTTTATGTATTGCGTGAGAACTGGGGGTAAATGACCTGTTAACCCTAGTGGCTTTTAAACCCTCTCAATTCGCACTAGCTTAAATATCTACAAAATATCGCGTATCGCGTCAATATATATTAAAAACCAACTGTTTCCGACGTTTCCGTTATAAATATGTTCAGTGGCTCTTGGCGGAATGCCCTTACATATATCAGTTTTTTAGGTCGATATCATCTAGCTGCAAAGTTGTTACAGAGCCCTATTATTTATTACTAATAATAACATTTGGTTTGATTAATTCTTAAAACTTAACAAACCTTTAACCTAAACCTAATCTTTACTGTAAGCTAAATGCTAACCTTTAAGAAAGATTGGGCAGATTGATTTTTATTTTCTCATATAATACCTTACTTGACTTTGTGTGTTAGGGCTAGGGCCTTTACAAACCAACGCCACTTTCTTCAGTCCTGACTAATCGTGTTTACTTCTTGCCAATTTTTCCCACTGTGCTTTAATTCTTCATCAATCCACGTTAATTCTTCATCCGTCTCCACGTCTTTCTTGGTCTCCCCGATTTTTCTTGATCCTTGCTGTTTCCACTTTAAGGCCTTTTCCTCTTTCGAATCTTCTTGTTTCCGTAATTTATGGCCAATTCAGCCCTATTTCCGTTCTCTTATTTACTTTTCACTAGACTTTTGCTCAGTTTTTTCCACAGGTATTTATTTTGGATCATATCCGGCCAAAAGATCCTCAATATTCTTTGCAAACAACGATTAATAAAAACTTTTAGCTGATTTTCTATCCATTTCGTCATAATCAATGTTTCTCAACCGTATAAGAAAACGGATTTTACTGATTTCTATTTATTTGTAGTGAAGACTCTGAGCTTAACCTTCTGTAAAAGGATATTGCTTTTCTAGAGTGGGTGCAGCTTTTCGGATTCTGACTATCACTTTTTCTTCAGTCCCGCCTGTGATTGGAACAATGCTTCCGAAATAGATAAACAAATTTCTACTCGTTCTTTCATCGGTGAAGAGGTGTCTATTGTTTCCTGAATGAATCATGGTTTCTTTGCTTTTAGACGCATTGATTTTCAGTCCAGCCTTTTTTCCTTCTTCAATCAGCCAATGTAGCTTTAGCTGCATATCACCTATTCTCCGTGCGAGGAAGCAGATGTCACCAGGAATGTAAAGGTTCTCTATTTGGTATCTCAGGCCCATTCCTCTCTTTCGTCCTGTTAATACTGGCCTCATTACTCTTTCGAGTACAAGTGTGAACAAATTGGGAGAGAGGATGCATCTTTGCTTTACTCCTGTAATTATTTTTTTCCGTGGTAGGCTGTGAAATAGTAACTTTAGAGCCTAAGAAACATAGCTAAAATCCATTTTTTCATTACGTGGACTTAAAAAATCTTTTCATTACTCCTAGCTGTAAAGAAAAAATCTTTTACGTCCTAGGCACTAAAAGATTTTTTCTTTACGGCGGGTAGTTGTCAAAACTTCCGTTAGTAGTGCTGCAGTCTTTGTAGAAATGCTTCTAGTACGATAAAAATCCGCTAGATGTCAATGCGTTTTATTTATCTTTTCTTATAGTATAACCTCATTTGAAGGTTTCTTTTTTTAAGTCTTAAGTATGTACTAATATTTGTTATTATTATATATTGATTAGTGATTAATATTTAATGTTTTTTCATTGTCTGCTACCTCGGAAAAAATAGCATATGCTACGCGACTTTGAAGTGTTTTTTCTTTACCTTGGCAATATTTACTGTCTCGCTTCGCTCGACAGTAAATGTAATTGCCGCGGTAAAGAAAAAACTCACTTCACAGCCTTGTAACATAATATACTATTAAAGGGTCAGATATGGCACCGCATTGTGGAGGACATTGCATCTGTAGGCTATGTATAATTCCTTTTATGTTTATTAACTTTAAGAACTTGATATTCTATGTGTGTGCCCCAGATAAAACTTTGGTTGACAGATCAAACGCTTTCTCAAAGTCTATAAAATCATTGAACAAAGTACTCTGCCATTCTGCACTTTGTTCTATGATTATTCAAAACGTGCTTATGCAGCTAAGATTTTTTTTTACAATCCCTCCTGTTCCTTTCTTAACTTAGGCTCTACTGCTTCTCTTACTCAATCAAGTAGAATTCGGTAAAAGAGTTTCGAGGCTGTAGGTAATAGAGTGTTCCCTCTCCTGTTGTTACACTTGGTAAAATCATACTTTTTTGGTATTGCTACGCCAGCTTTTCATTAATTTGGTATTTTTTCCTCTGTAATCGAATGAAGTATGTGTAATATAGATTAAACCCTACTTCTGTTCTGAAGGCTTTGGAGACGGAGACAAAACTATTTAGGCCCTTCATTTAATTGCAAGGCCTACATAATAATTGGAAACATAGCCACTAATACTTAGTGCACTAATACTTAAGAGCTTAGTCATCATGTGCGCTGGTTTCCGAGATTTCACGTTTTAAACTTAAGTGAGTGTACTTTTCATGCTGCTGGTACCACTTTATAGCTCGCCGTTCGTGTTTAACCTTTCTTCTGGAGGTCAACTAGTAGATAATGGCCAGGCTAGAATAGCATTATTCTTTTTACTTGATGTTTGCTCTTGTCAGAATCTGGCTGAAGTAATACGTCACTCGGATGTCAATCTGATTAATTGTGAAGGCCCTTAAACAACCCCCTGTAATTACCTATGTGAATACGAACTGTGAATTAAATAATGGTCCTCGCTATCCTTATAAATTCTACATTTATTAAATGTTGAATAATAAATAAGATAGTTTGGTACTTAAATTAGAATTGCTATGTATATGAGACGTTGTATGCAAACCGATTTTTTTATGTAGTTACGTAAGTTTGTTATTGCTGAATTGTTTTGTTTGTTTTTTTCCCCTCTTGTTCTTCTTTCATTTTTTTGTCTCCTAGTTTACATTCATTCTCACGATTCAGCATTCATGATTCAGTCCTTTAAATTTGTCTGGTAGAGTGTTTTAAGTCTGAGTCTGCAGTATAAAACAAGGTTTTGAATTTAAATCTTGAAAGGAAATATTTTCTTGTTTTATTTATGTGCAATTGATTTAATGTGATCTGAGAAGGATGCGGGGTAAGATTCTCACGCTTATTTTATCGTTTCCTCAGCTCTAATATAAATACATGATTATTTTATTTTATTTTAAATTTTTTAAATAAAAAAAAATTAACGAAATATTAGAAGACAGTGAATGTGAGTCTTGATGCAGTATAGAAAACGTAATAAATAGGGAATAGTGAGGGACTGTCGGGGAAAAAATTTAATTATAATTAATTATAAAAATTTAAAGTTAATATCCTAGTGAAATGGTTCCCAACGGTTTTTCTTATTCATTCGCGAATTGTCAAGGATGTTTGGCATTAATATTAGCAGTATCCCACAGACATGTTTGAGCCTCTTTAATGCTTATTAAATAGCCTAGTTTGTAAGGTATACATTAAGAAGTAATGGTTGGTCAAAATGCGAGACTATGCTTCTTTCACCAATCAATTTTTCATGTTTTAAGGCTTGTCACTGAATGTTAGAAGGTGCCTTAAAGAAATTTGGGTTAAAGGTTTTAAATAAAAATGGATGCACTTTCAAATAACGAAAACCAGATCTTTTAATCTATCCTAATTTATGAAAAATAATGCATTGCATCACAACACAGTCAATCATGCAATAGTTTCATAAGACATTTTTGGTCGGAAATTCGATCTAAAATCACATTTTTCTGTGTATATTATGGACTATAGTGATACACCCAATAAATACATATATAGAGAGAAATTTGATCTATTACTATCGACTCATCGACTCTTGCATTAATATTGTCAGCTTCCAGTAGGTCTTAATCCTTCATAATTAGTCCACTGAGACTTGAAACAAAACGCTAAGTATTACAAAAACTAAAAACGTTGAGAATCCAAGGTCATTTAGTTTCACAAAGCGGTTCTTCCCGATGTTCAGTGTTCATCCACTGTTTTCCCCCTCTATCCTTCATTATTCAACAAATGTAGGCCAAGTGTAATTTGAATAAGACAATTTATAATGTGGCAAAACAAATTTATGCTTAAACTATTATTTACCAAATGGTTAAAGTTTTTTCTTGCTCAATCTCTCCCTGTCTCTTATTCTTCTTTTGAACACAGATTATTTTGCATTTGTCAATCAGTATTAGTACAGAAAAAATTGTCATATTTAATATGACTCATACTTAAATGTAAATGTTAAATTAAATTCTTTTGTTTTAAGGAAAAAAACATTTTTCATTAAAAGGATTGAATAATTAAAAAACTTTTTTTAAGACCACGAATTTTGCAAATAAGATGAAAAAAAACCTATAAGTTCAAGCTTCATAACATGTACAACTCATTCATAACATATTGCAATAATTGTAAATCTTGTTCACGTCTTTTCTTTTTAATAGGGTGTTATATAATAGTTATTTATGTAACTAGGCAGCAAAATGGAATTGTGCTGACAAGTTTTTAAGTTTTAGTTCCGAGCCAAAGGCGAGGATAGGCTAAACAAATTTACTGCAGAGGCGAAGCCGAGGCAGTACCTGCTGAGGTGTAACCAAAGCAGGTAATCTTTAAACGAGGAATGTTTCCTTTGCTGCATAGTTACATACAATATTTTATCTATTAACGGCAGAAAAATTACACTAATTATTATATTCCCTTTTTAATATATAAAAGATTTAAAGAAATTAAATTTGTAAAAAAACGAAAGTTTGAGTCATCAAGAAATCAAAACAAAGGCAAAACAATTCAGGGTTGCCACTTTTTTTTATTAACAACTGTTTTTTATCTCAATTTTTAGTGATTTTTTAAAAATAATCATTGTAAAATAGTAAAATTTGTTTGTCACTATAATTATTTAAGTTATTTTCAAAAAAGATATAACTATTTAGCAGAATATTACGCTTAAATATATAAAAATAAACAATGTGGTCAGTGGCGCACCCAAGATTTATTTTTGGGAGGGGCACAGATTAAAAAAAAATAAGGGGGGGGGGGGGGGGGGGGGAAGGGGATGTAATGTGGGCTTAGCATAATCACAGACAATTAACCAGTCTGGTTCTTTGTTCTTAAATTACTTCATATCAAGGGCGGATCCAGCCAATTTTAAAGGGGAGATGGGCTCTCTTTTAGGGGGGTCCGGGGGAAATTTTTTATAGTTTACGTTACTTGAAAACGTCTTTTTAGCCTATTCTAAGAGCATCTAAAATGTTATTATATACAAATAAATTTAAGTTTTTTAAGAACGGGACATGAAGACCGGGGTATTTTATTTAAACAAAATTATATTCATACTAATAATATTTTATTATTAAAAGTTGTACATTATATAATATAATGTTTTATATTAGTAGCCAGAAAAATAAATTGGTACATTTTTAAAATATTTTAGTTACGTTAATTAACAAAAAAAACTAAGGACGCCAAGTTTTGAGTTCAACAGAAATTAGCTGATAGTATTAGGTTTTTTTTAACGTCTTTTTAAACGCCAAAAAAATATGTCGGGCTAAACTAGGAATAATTACTTATTTATTTATTTTGTTCACTATTACTTTAACATGTGCTGCGAAATTGCATACTTAAATTTTACGTCTTTGGCTTTGGGGGGGGGGGGGGGGGGGGGCACATTTTTTTAAACGCAAAAAAAACAACAAAAAAAAATGTCGGGCTAAACTAGGTATATAATTACTTATTTATTTATTTGTTTTTTTTTTACTATCCCAACACTATAACTTAAACACGTGCTGCGGAATTGCATACTTGAATTTTAGGTCTGGCTTTGGGGGGGGCACGTGCCCCCCCCTGGGTGCGCCACTGAATGTGGTAGTGTTTATAACCTGCGATGAAGTAACCTTTTTTTAGTAAAATTTTCTTACAATGTGACAGCCTGTTTGTTATTTTGCTGACACTTTGAACTTTTACTGACACTTTGATATTTTGCTGACACTTTATTCAAAAGAATCAAGAAAAATGACATTTTGCAGACTGAAAACAGTACAACAATGCTTAATTTTGCTGCCGTGAGTAGACAAAAATACTTTTTCCTACTAGTGGCAGCAAAATTACGCATTATTGAACTGTTTTTAGGCATGAAAGTTTAATTTCTCTGAGGTTTCAAGAAAATTTTACAATACGCAGCAAAATACGATTTTGCTGCCTAGGCGGCAAAATCGTATTTTGCTGAGGATTTTTCCAGGCTAAGCCACGCCCACATTCCCCGCTACAAATAAATAAACAAACAACCTTTTCTTTTATATATTATCTTTAACCTAAAAAAGATAAAAAAGAAATAAAAATACTACAACAAAATAGTAGGTCTTAAAATAATCATAAATAAATTAAATTAGTGGCAACACTGCAGCTCGTCTATTATCATCATTTTGTTTTATTTTTACTGTATTTCTGTCAATTCATTTTTTATAATTGCAACATTTGATATTGTTGCTTGTTTTTTTTTAATTTGAATAGTTCAGTAATAGTATTTGATAAGTAAGTAAGTATTATGAAATGAATATTATTTATAAGAAACATTTTTCTGCCGCCAGTAGGAAAAATATTGTATGCAACAAGGCAGCAAAGGAAACATTTCTGCCTCATATTGATATATTGCCTGCCTCGGCTTCGCCTCGGCAGTCAATCAAATGATTTACCTGCCTCGGCTTCGCCTCGGCAGCTAATTTCCGTAGCCTGACCTCGCCTCCGGCTCGGAGGCTAATTTAATCATTCGTCAGAAAAATTCCATTTTGCTGCCTAGTTACATAAATAACTATTACCATTAACTGCCGTAAATTTGAATAGTTAGTCCTAAGCAAAGGAATTTGAAAGACAAAGGAGGATAGGAATGAAATTAAGGTTTTATCGGAATTACTACTATGTATATAATTTTTCTCTTCCGCATGTGCACACACGTACACTACCACAGTATACTAAAAAAAAAAAAGTTGGTAACTTTTGCTTCTAACTTTGGTGTAAACCGTGCCTTATTTAATGCTGCCGAAAGAGTAGAGCAGTAAAGTATTCGCTGTTTCTTTCTAAAAAGGTATGAATACGTACCGGAATATGTACGAAGTGTTAACCAACCTTTAACTACACGATACAAGCAACCGGCAAATTTTTTTTTTATGTAATGCCACCCGATTTTGACGAGTATCAATCAACTTGTTAGCTTGTTGACAAGATACGTGACAGTAACATCATTACTGTCAACATGTTGCCATCATTTTGTTGCCTGGTATGTACTAAGCTTTGACAAACAACAAACCAATTTAGATATATGGCTTGCTTTAAATTACTTGTTTGGAACGTCACAAAAAATCTTATGTCTTAAATATTGTTTACGAACCATTTAAAAATAAATAAATTATAGCTAAGAGCAATTAATCGAGTTTTGTCGCAATAGTATGAAATTATAATTAAATGCGACGGATGTTATTATACTTATATATAAATTTTTATTTTAAGTATTTACCTAAGTAAGTTATTTTTAACTTATAAAAAATTAAAAATAACTTACTTATTATTATTAAATACTAAATACATTAATATTTAATATTTTAAAATTTTAATGAGGGTTGAACACGATTTGCTTGCTGATTTTAAATAGAAATATTGTTAAAGGATTGATATTTATTAGGTTAAATGTTTAAGTAATTTAGTGACTTTAATTTGAAGTTTGTTTAGTCGGGGTCTCAGTTATAGTTTTATGTAAAGAAACTAACATTATATAACAGATATTTCTTTGGAATTAAGTTTTCACGAAAGTTTGAAACTTAAAATAAAATAAATTTGACTTTTATTTATTATGTCGGGGGTAAAATGTCGCATGCAATGGAATCATTAATTGTCTTGTTTTATTGTTTATCCGTTAGTGCAGTTGAAATAAGACAGATGTAGATTTGTCTGAGGTCTACATACTAAGTGTGGTGTTAGGAGGTGTAAGCTGGTGCCTGGAGCCGGAGTGGGTCATGCACTTTTGGCTTTGGTTGTATTGATCAGTTCGTGGACCAACCCCGTGACATACCCTCCCTAGCGTGGAATTTTCCACTGCTACCCAGCTTTCCCCCAAGCGCTTTCCTTCTCTATTATAAGAGTAATTGATGCCTAATTTGTCTTGGAACAACGCATTCGCCGCATATTTAATATTCTTCTATTATAGCCTTTAAATTATATGTTATTAAGTATTCTCTTAAGCGCATTGGTATTCGATAAATCAAAACCCAAGAGACTACAAAATAATGTCGAATTGTCAAGAAATTTGTATTACTGTCAACTACCATTAAAACACATATCTAACCGCTATTTATTATAACATACTACACCAATCGAATTAAACAATGCTCCATCAAATCTATATACCTAGGCTAAATGAAAAAAATGAAAAAAATTTCTTTCTTAATCTAAAGCTCAAATTTAAACTGGGTGGGATTAATTAATATTGAGATAGGACACCTGGGCGGATTGGTTATCCAGACATATTTAGATATTTACTATATCATTTTGGTAAATTAAAATAATTAACCGTGGCTTTATACAACTCTAATATAGGTAACCTCAATAATTAACTAGGACTTTGAAGGTAACAATCGAATTGAACAATTCTCCATCAAATCTATGTACCTAGGTTAAATGAAAAAAAAAAAAATATATATATATATAAATATATATAATATATAATTTTTTTAAACTCGAGTTCAAACTCAGCTGGGCGGATTAGTTATCCAGACATATTTAGATATTTACTATATCATTTAGGTAAATTAAAATAATTAACCGCGGCTTTATACAGTTCTGATATGGGTAACCTCAATAATTTACTAGGACTTGCCATTGCAAATCAATACTAGGTCAATAATAAGAATTGCTGATGACTTCTCTTTCTCACGCGTATTCCTCATTTATACAAGAAATTGAAACTTAAAATTATATTCATCTTATTTCAAAAATCATTAAATTAATTTATATATTTTTAACTCTATAAGGTGATTTCCTTTCACTAAGTTTCTCTTCTTTCCTACAGCATGATTTCATTACATATTACGTTATACACCTACATACTGTCTTGTATAAATTGTTAATCCGTATTTTCCGTTAATTTAATTTTCTTCTTTCTCTATGATAATTTTGCTCTGCTCAACATTTAGCATTGTATTCTGTCGACTGTTCTAGCACCGACAAACTTTGCATTGCTTTGATTCAAACCCATAATTAAAACTTCATCAAGCCTTTTTAATGATTTAAATCACAGTTGGTTTTTTCATAGAAAATTAGTCTTAAATAAAATCGTATTTCTTAATTCCAAATTCTATACATTATATGCACTGTTCTATATACATTGTTTTGATTAAATAGTTCCATAACCCTTTAACTTAGTTTCGCATTCTATAAATTATCTTTAAAATAGTTTTATATCCTTTAACTTAAACTTCTTATAAAGAAAAAAAAATTCTTTAAATTTAATAATAATTAAAAAAAAAAAACAAATCAAAGCGGATTCCTCGCCGATAATACAGGGGACAGACCTTTCCCACTATGTGCAGGCATAAATCTGTGTTTCTTTGGTGAGAAAACAGTATAAGCTTTTAATAACAATGCTATAATCGTATCTTTAGTGAAGAAACATGACTTGTCGCCTATCTTTTCAGTGTGAATGCCGCCTAAAGCCGGGTTTACACGATCCAAGTATACTTGGTCCAAGTAACTTTGATAAAATCCACTTGGGCCAGGTCTTTGTGGAACTTTGAAGCATGGTTTACACGGTCTAAGTACTAAGTAGAGATGCATAGTAAAGTAAAGGTTAATTATTAGGTTGATTGTGTTAAACGTTTTTCTCTATAGAACTTTCCAGTTAAATTGTACTTATTAAGTTTTAAAACAGTGGTGATACACAACCTCATATCTTTGACATTTTTTGACCGGTCGTTCTCATAATATTTTAGGTGGGCACCATTTTTTTTTTTTTTTTTTCATCTAAGTCTACTTAGATCAAAAAGATGGGACCGGTCCAACTCAACTTGGATATTTAAGTTGACTTTGCCCTGTTGAAACGATCCAAGTGGCGAGTGGCATCAAAGTATAGAGTCAAAGGAGACTTGGTCCAAATACTTTGACTGTGCAAAGCCGGCTTTAGACACACTAGATTTTAACATGCAAAAAAAAAAAAAAAAAAAAAAAATCTGGAATTATTATTCATTCTATTTAAATATCAATTTTATTGATAAAAATGGTATAACGTCAATTATTTTTTAGCATTACCATTATTTGAATATAATAAAAATAAAATAGATGTATAATATAACAATATTCGTTGTTGTAGGACATAATCAATTATGAATACAATTACTCATATAATGTAGGTTATAGGATATATATATATATATATATATATATATATATATATATATATATATATATATATATATATATATATATATATATATATATAAATATGAAAATAGTATAATAACATATTATTAGGCTGCTTCAATAGTTTACCGATATTTTGTACATAAATTATAGGTAATTGTATTCCCTGACCTGTCTTTCTGCATCTGTTACACGCAAGTGCCAAATCCATATTTACGGTTTGTTGTGAATCATACCAACACCAAACCATCAATATTAGTGTTAACCGACACGGCAGTATTTAATTTTAACACGACTATCATACATTATTTTAAACAGTATTATGAATAATAATTTTTAAAAAAAGAATAATGTATGATGATAATATTTTTCATGTTAAATAAGGTAAAGAATGCTATTATTTTAAATGTTGGAAAGTTTTTGTCGAAAGAAGGTAGTTCAAAAAATTAGCTAAACGTTTTGGTCTACTTTCTCATTCGTGTAAGGAATTAGAAATTAGGTGAAGTAATAAATATATATTGGTGTCATGGATCTATAGGTATGGGTGAAAAAAAATACATTTTAGACTTAAAATGTCTATTGCCTCTTATTGCTATGTTGGGAAATTAAAAAAACTTTACACATTGAAGCGAAATAACTAGACAAATCAATAAATGTGTAGCTGGAGTAAAAATACCACCAAACACGTACGTATTAAGTTTCTTCTTGGAGTTTGCGATTATTATGCAAGGATAGAAGCAAGTACTTGCTAGGAAGACATCTAATTGCACGTACTGACGACTCTCCGCTTAATATATTAATATTCTGCTCATCTCCATTGCTTAAAAACCACTGTCTGCTTGCCTTTGCAAACTTTCACAGCAAAATTTAATCTCCTAACAGGTTTTAATTAAATTAAAGAATTTTTAATGGAAAATATTTATCAAATAAAAATAAAATTTTAAATTTACTTCCGTTAAGAAATTAAAATATTTTCATTACATCTTATGAGAAGTAAAAGTTATTATAAGATTAAAATCAAAAGGTAAAATAATTTTGCTTTGAAGTTAGAATAGTCTGCCAATTTGTGTACCACATGGCTTCCTCGCATCTTATTGCGTACTATAATTATTATTTTCTTTTACGACCCATTATACTATAATTTATTTACCCCCCCCCCCCCCATTTTTAAAAAGTTTAATAAAACAAAACAAAAGAAAAGATAAAAAGTTGCTCGCTTTGAAAGAAAATGTAATTGGCGCAGAAGGTTGCACATGGGACCAACAATATTCCAATTGTGACTTATCCAATATTCATAAAATGGGACAAGTAGTTTTTGAGAAATTAAGAAAAACACTGACAGACTGAAAAGAGACTAAAAACGTTCTCTGATAAGCAAATCATCATTAAAGTATAGATGGTAGGACGCGAGGATGCTATGTGCCACACAAATTGGCAGATTATTTTATTTTTCAACGCAGCTGTTGGATTCCGAAAGTCCATTATTCAAAATCGGTTGTGGAAAAATAGTTTTATTAATAAAATAATTAGAGATCGTCGAGTATACATAATGCTATACTGATGGTACACAAATTACTCATTCATTGGTCTATAACATAATGTAGACTACTGACCTTTTTATTATTTTATCAATGTAATTCTACTTTTTCCATAACCAGCTCTGATAAGGGGTATGCGTACCCCAGGTTGGGAACCGCTAGTTTGGTATCAGGATGCTAAAACCTTTAAACCAAAAATGTATTTTACGTGGACAGGCAATTTCTTTGAATCCTTCAAGATTAATAATTGCAATTGGTATTATTGCAAATAAGACAGAATATTGCTAATAGAATAAAATCATTAAATAAAGCTAACTCTAGCTTTCCGATAAATTACTTTTAGCTTTGTAATCTTTGCACGGCTTGATAAAAAAATCAGTCCGAGACAACTCAGACAAACTTTCTCATATACGAGTTCATAATTATTTAGCCCAGTGTTTTCCATTTATTGGTTTTCGTGTGTACATTTAATTATTATTGAACATTTCATCAAAATTTATCATAAAAATAACATCTCCTGGGCGGGGAATCGAACCCGGGCTCTCTCCGTCCGCGTTTTAAGCTTTTTTCTCAGGAACTAAATTTTTCCCGGGAAAACGGCTTATATCGTTAGATTCGTATTTAAATGGGCTACATTTTAGAATTTTTTAATCAATATCGTCGGAACTGTTTTCGAGAAATAATGTTTTTTCAGAGTTTTTTAGGGTGTAGCGCCCCCACATTTGGAGCTAAAATTCGTTTCTCGATTTCGCCTCGGGGTATGGTTTTTCTGAACATGTATGCCAAATTTCGTCAAAATCGGCACAGTAGTTTTGGCTCTAGGCGTTTGCACAGAAAGACTACAGACAGACAGACATTTTTTAAAAACCACTTTTTTGGACTCAGGGGACCTCAAAACGTGTAAATCCATCAAAATCTCAAGATCGAATTTGCGCGCCATCACAATACTTTCTCTTTATATGAGAAAGTAAAAAGAAGTGGTTGTTTATAGAGTTGGTTAGATCCATATATATAAAAAAAAAAAAAAAAAAAAAAAAAAATGGATGATATATCAGTTGATTTTAGTGATGAAGACTAAGTTAATTTTTTCTTTTGTTAAGGTTTTGTGAAACTTCATCGGCAAACTTTTGTCTTTG
Organism: Gerris lacustris; assembly: GCA_951217055.1. Classification (NCBI taxonomy): domain Eukaryota; kingdom Metazoa; phylum Arthropoda; class Insecta; order Hemiptera; family Gerridae; genus Gerris; species Gerris lacustris. The sequence goes on from OX578280.1 coordinate 54,428,038, forward strand.
AGTTTTATTGAATAGTCCCTTAAAATCACGGTGGAAAAAACTAACTGAGAACCAGGATACAAATTTAAAGTTCCACAGTTGAAAACATCTCGTTAGTGTTAAGTATTACGGTTTGTTAAGAAATTAATAGGGAAGAACGCTATTCGTGCTCAATGAAAACTCACGAATAATAATGATATGAAGTGTAATATATTATAGGGAATCTCATCCGGTAGGTATTGATAGTTCCTGCGAGTCTACCTAGTCCCACTAAATCTCGTTGGAAAAACTGATTTACTTATTCAAAGTTCCATATTTCGTCCACATTTGAAAACTTCATTTCGTGAGTACAAGGTAAGGTAGTACGGTTGGTTGTGAGTTTTTCGTAACTTGTCGTTGAGAACGCATCACGAATATATACGTCAACACGAATATATTTATTTATGTAGACTTATTGAAAACGCACGAATAATAATGATATGATATTATAATATATAATATATTTGGGGATTCTTATCCGGTAGCAATTGAGAGATTCTATGAAGGTGCGTGACCCGTACAATGACAGATCATGAATGATGGAGATCATGTAGTAATATGCAAATTAAAAAAAGCTATTGTTTCCTTTTAATAATCAACGACCTTTCAAATCAATCGATGATTTCCTTAAAAGGGACTAAGCTTGGGATTGTCAAACTATAGAAACTGTGGAAAATTGTATATAGTTGCAGAAAGTTTGTATTTTGACCCACTAATATTAGAAGTGTGTAAATTCCAACATTAGTGGTTCACAAAACAAACTTTATTCTTCAAAATTTAAAAAAAGTGGTCCTATTTTATTTTATAAATAAAGATAGATGTATCTCCACTGAAAGGAACATCTTGGTATAAATCCATAACTGATAATATTAATTGTGATAACTGTTAATTCTGATTCAAGTCAGGTTTAATCCTTTTTCTCGTCTCCTAGCTACATTGACTTTTTACCTCTTAGACATTAACATATTTTTTTCATTCCTCGTTTGTAGTTTAAAGCCGGCTTGTACATTAGTTACTTTTGGTGAAAACTTCACATGAGCTTTGTGCTTTACTTAACTGTTTGCCTATAAAACTAGACATCGTTGGTTTAATAAAAAAATGTATTTGAAAAAAATGTTCGTCTTATCGAATAAATGATTATAGAATCTTTTCCCGAAAAATCCAATTTTACATTTGAAGCTCATGTTTACGCGAGCGTTGCGCGCAGTGGCGTAACTAAGGATTTCAGCGCCCCCCCGCAGCTTTAGAACATGCGCCCCCCCCCCCCCCCCCTATAAATTACAAAATGTACCCTGCCCCTCCATCTCATTCTTTTTCCGTCCCTTTGTTAGTCATTCTGGGACACATGGAGTGGAGATGATAAAATAACTTGTTCAATAAAGTCAATGCTGCGTTTTGTTTATTAAAACATTTTATTAAAATAATAAATATATTATAATAGAATATTATAAATGGTTTTACTTTTACATAAATTGACTAATAAAACGTTCAACTAAAAATAAAAAAAATAAAAATAAAATTATTAATACCCTGACTAAATAATTTTTGAGTACCATTTTCAAACAGATTATTATTTCCTTTTTATTAAATGCTTGAGTACAATACAGTTACAGAAATAATGTTTAATTTATTTCTTAATAAAAATAGTAAAATTATAATATAAAGAAGATGAAAACAAACTAACAACCTTGCTTGAAGATTTGAACTGGAATATAATATTATTCCACACTTCACATTTACAGATACCATAAAGCCACAGAATACCTTATTAAGAAACTAAAAGACAATATACAACTATACACATCACCTTATAAGGGACCATTAATTGGTTAATTATGACCCACATTTCATTAAAATTGGACGAGTAGTTTTTAGCGACTGACACACTGACGTGGAACCAAAAATGTTTCCTGTTATCTGAATAACGGATTTCTGTCTTGGAATTTTTGAAATTGAAGACGTAAAAATTGTTCGTTCTTTAAAACGATCTATAGCTCGAAAGCAAAATAGAAAAGTGTTTGCTACTGGTGGAGGAGGAAGATGACGATGAGATATTTGAGTTATTGACAAATTGACCTGACGGGGCTCCGCTAGAGCCCCGACGGCTATATTATAATAATCTTTAAAAAAACACATACCTTTTTAAATGAATTCTTCAGCAAAATAATTTAATGTTACGCACAAAATAACTGAACGTTCAATAAGAAATAAAAAAATAGCAGAGTTTTCTAGCGAAAGAAAAGTTAAAATTGACTTCATAAGACATAACCAGTTTGCACGAGAGATATAATGTAACTGAACAGAACTGAGCTTGACATACTTCTATTTGATTAATAGATAACAATTCCTAAATTAAGGGAAGGGTAGAATAGATAACAACTCTAAAGGGAGGTAAAATTAGCTAGGTAAGAAAAGAGTTAGAAACTAAATAAAAAGAGGTTGTGATAGGGCGAAAGAAGTAAGGGAAGAAAGAAAGTGAAATACGTAATATAACAAAGACACTCGATAGAGATAGAAGTATGACTAGTTTAAGTTTGAAAAAGACTTCCTTGTCTAGTACAGCTAAAATTGGATTAGATAAGATAACTTTTAGTTGTAATAAACACTTTGATCTCCTACTAGTCCAAAATAAAGAAGGGAGTCCAATATATTTACGCATATTATAGGTGTAGGGTGTAGTGACACCAAAGTTGAAAACCAAACTGAGTTCAAAACCATAACATTCTCACATTCATTTAAACTCTTACTTGTTTTATCTCTCTTATTATATTTATTATCACCCAAAAATAATTCCGCCTACAGTTTTTCTTTTTAATTTTTTATTATTAAATATATTACTGTTTACTCATTTTTCGGCGCCTCCAAGAGCAGGCGCCCCCCCCGCACCGCGGGGGTGGCGGGGGCGCTATTTACGCCACTGGTTGCGCGCGAACTCTTTGACGGATGACGCTGTCCAACAAATTAAGCCTGAGAATTAGTAAAAGGAATATGTATACCAAATTTCAACTAAATCAATCCACTTTTACACACAAGTTATCATCGGACACGTAAGCGTAACTGACAGAAAGACAGACAGAATGCATATTTTGTTGAATGTAAAAAGCTCGCTTGCACCCGCTTCAACTATCAATCCAGATCAAATTAAATAATAAATGACAAAGCATATAGCGTATTATCAAACACCTTTAACATTCAAATGGCGGTAATTGAAAGAAAAAGACATTTTGACAATTACCACCCTAATTAAACGTATAATTGAAGGATTTTAAATGCATCAAAATATTTATAATTTTGTTGTAATGTACAAAATAATACGAGAAGTTATATGTGCACTTAACACTTATACTTTTGCTGTATGACGCTAACGAAATGTATGACGCTTCTACTGCTTTTAAGTCAGAATTAATAAGACCAATTAAAGAAATTACGTAACAAGTTTACATCTATTACATAAAATCCAGGGTCTTAACAATCTTTAAACCTTAAACCATATCCTCAAGGTAAAAGAACAGTGACCTCAAATCTCAATTCTAAAATAGAGACTGCATTTAGGAAAGGAAAAACTTTCGATCAATAACTTAGGCTTTACTTTACAACTGTAACATAATGCGTAACTTCTTGGTTAATAATATGACGCAAAATAGAGACTAATAATATTTGAAATAGATTGTAGGTATTTACCTCCCATAATACTGTAGGTTGCTAGAATATAGTAAATACTGTCAGCGGCTGAGGTAGATAGAAGAGCTAGAGCGCTCAATACACCTCCCACAATGCCCACTTTTCTATAAGAATACTTCTTTATTAGTGGGCCCACAAATAAACCTGCAATCAGCAAAAACATACAAATTAACATTTTATTTTTTGTGATTTTAATACACATTGTTAGAAAGAAACAACCACAATTACATTTAGTAATTTATAACTTATTATTAAATTGGGTTAGGTTTGGTTTACGCAAAAGATCTGCGCACACATCACGTGCGTCTTTATGACCCAGCTTAAATCATTTGCCGGTAAGTTAAGCTCACTCCGAGGTGACATTCCATGACCTGCGCGACATTCCATGTGGGATTTTTATCTGGGTATGTACCATAAGGGAAAAGTTTATCTTAACAAGCCTCGAAATTTGACAGAACTACAAGAGAATATTCAAAGAGAAATTCAACGATCTCTCGTTAATATTACCACTTTTAACTTTTTTGTAAGGCGCGTTAGCCATAAACTGGCTATTATAAGGGCCTTGCCTTGTTCACTCGGCATCTTCCCCACATTATGTGATAAGTTTAGCTTATCTGAGCTGACTTTGCGCCCCCGCGTGGCATTCCTCTCTTTCAGCTAAAGGCGCGTCCACACTATGCCGCGCAATGCCAGTTGGCAAGGCCAAGCGGCAAAGCCGTCTGGCCGACTTACGACTTCTTGCCATCTGGCTTTCTTTGATCCGGACCGACAAGCGTCGGGTTCGGCTTGGCATGTCAAGTGGCATGTTTTGAGCCAAGCTTGGCAAATAGCAAATGCCAAGGGAGACGTCCACATTACACTTGGCAATGCCATTTGGCCTTGCCATTCCTTGCCGCTTGGCATAGTGTGGACGCGCCTTAAGGATAGTAGCACGTATATAGCTCACCTCAAGTTGTATACGGCACTACATTCTATTTAAAATAAAGATCAATATAAAATAGGAAAATGTTAATTAAATAACAGCAAACTGTTAAACCTTTTTGTGCTGCTTAATTGCCAAATCAAAAAATGTTTTTAAATTTAAACGTGTAGAGTGATTCGGGAAAGAAAATGATAGTTTGTAACGGACAGAGAATATAGAAGAGGAACTGACAATAGTTATTTATGTAACTAGGTAGCAAAATTGAATTTTACTGACGAATGATTAAGTTAGAGGACAGGCTATGAAAATTATCTGCCGAGGCAGGTATTTCACCTATTTGACTAATTGGTAATGAATACACGAGGCAGAAATGTTTCCTTTGCTGCATTGTTGCATAACAATATTTTATCTACTCACGCTATTTAGATAAAAATGAAACATAGCTAAATATATTAATACATTAATAATATAATATTGCTTTGTAATAAAACTAAATTAAAATAACACAAATTAAAATAAAACTAAATACAAACAAAAACAGATGTTATTACACGCACTGGTAAACACTGTACTTTCCCTGCATACGCAGAGAAATATTTCCCTGCCTGTTTCAACTACTCTCCTGCCTGTTTTTAATATTTTAATGACAAATCATCGAAATAGTACTTTCCAGCTAAATACAGTTAAGTAATGCTTTATTTTGTCTTGAGAAGATAATAGTACATTACGCGTCGAGTGCGGAAAGTAGCATTTTGCATGCGAGTGTGGAGTTTGCACCCGAGCGATAGCGAGGGTGGTAAAACCACACGAGCAATGCAAAATATTTGCGTACCGTACTTTATCTACGATTGTTAGATTTAAATAATAAATACAGAAACTAATAAACTTGCTGTATGTAAGTTCGTATCTCTCTCTTGATAAAGAAGGCATTAATTCATTAGTTGTATTTTTTGCCGAATTAATTATTTCTGGAGGATTATTATTCTCCACATTTTCGTCAAAGTCACTTGATTCACTCATTGTTTTTCACTAAAAACTCGATATAAACAGTTACTTTAATAAAAGAACACCAAATTAGTTTTGTTAAATGTAAACAAACTCACTAATCGTGCGTAAAGCTGAAGAATTCCTCTTCTTTACCGCACTAGTGCGGTAAAGAAGAGGAATTATTCAGAACTATGAGACTCGCATGCGCAATGAATACAAGTACGTAAATAATCACTTTCTACGCATCTAAACAAAGATATAATGTTTATATTTCGTATCAATCGTAGATAAACATTATTTACTTGTTTGGACGGATTAGACCTAGTAGAATTTACTCTGACGGGGCAGACTTGGCTAAACCTGTGATCAACAAGTTTTATACGTGAGACTTGCCTTATTTTTTGTACCTAAGCGTTTTTGTTGGGATATATTGTTACACAATAATGTTTTTATACTCTTACTTGATGTTCTATCCAACATTATTTCAAATTTAAAGAAAGCTGTAGTTCTAAGCCCTTCCATTTTCTTGTTACTAAGGTCGTTAATTTATTAGTCCTTCAGCATACTAAGTATTGTAGTAGCATATCTATTACGATACATTTTTCATATAATCCTTTTTACGAGATTTATAACCGACTATCAGGTAACTAATAATAATTTGTCTTTCTCCTGATTATATATTCCTTTCACAGGGCCGTTTCTAGGTGTTTTGCCGCCCTAGGCAAGAATTAAAAAATACCGCCCCCCCCCCCTCACTCCCTATTTTCCTTGCTTGAACAATTAATGCATTAGATAATAAAAAACTTGTATATAACAATAAACAGTAAAACAAATCAAACAATAAATAAGTTCTGTTCATAATATTTTACTCAATTTTCAAATTTCTCTCTTTTAATATCAATTATTTGTTGGTTGTTTTTCTAATGCAATGGGGAGGACGACCCACATCAAGATGGCTGCATGATGCATCTTTCTTGCCTTTCTTTTAGAACCTTTCTCTTAGAACTTTGCTTTATTTTAGCAAAGTATTTAGTCAAATCTTTAATGTCAAGCTGGTAAGCCATGTCCTTTTCTATTGAAAAGGTGGCTAGTCCCACGAGTCTCTCTTGGCTCATTGAACTGCGCAGATAAGTTTTTATTTGAGTTTTAAGAAACTCCTTTCCGCACTTGCCACTGATATCGGTAATGACAAAAAGATATTAAATGCTACGATCAAATTAGGAAAACCATTGTATCTACGATTGATACGAAATATAAACATTATATCTTTGTTTAGATGCGTAGAAAGTGATTCTTTACGTACTTGTATTCATTGCGCATGCGCGTCTCATAGTTCTGAAGAATTCCTCTTCTTTACCACGCTAGCGCGGTAAAGAAGGGAATTCTTCAGCTTTACGCACGATTAGCGAGTTTGTTTACATTTAACAAAACTAATTTGCTGTTCTTTTATTAAAGTAACAGTTTATATCGAGTTTTTAGTGAAAAACAATGAGTGAATCAAGTGACTGACGAAAATGTGGAGAATAATACTCCTCCAGAAATAATTAATTCGGCACAAAATACAACTCAAGAATTAATGCCATCTTAATCAAGATACAGATACGAACTTACATACAGCAAGTTTATTTTTTTCTGAATTTATTATTTAAATCTAACAATCGTAGATAAAGTACGGTACGCAACTCGTGCGAAAACGGCATTTTGCATTGCTCGTGTGGTTTTACTACCCTCGCTGTCGCTCGGGTGCAAACTCCACACTCGCATGCAAAATGCTACTTTCCGCACTCGACGCGTAATGTACTATTCTAACTTGTTTCAGCATATATTCTGGTTAAGAATATATATTCCTGAAAGTTCACAGCAGAGAACTTTCTTCCGTTTGAACTTTTCCGTTTGAATATTTCCGTTTGAACTTTTCCGTTTGAATATTTCCGTTTGAACTTTTTTCCCGTCGCTCTTTGCTACATAGCACCCGAACCGTTTAAGCTAAAAGTTGAAATTATTCTTTTTTGATTTTATGAGTTAAAATATACCCAAAAAATCCCCCTACCAACCTCTTTATAACGGCTAATATGTTACATGAATAAAAGTATCAATTTAGCACAATACAATAAACGGAGACGGTTGAAAGTGACATAGGGCTATGGCTATTTGCGGGCTACTTTCGACACACCATACAAATTTGAATTGAAAATCACATGAGTACTTTTAGCTATAATTGTAATAAATGTAGTATTGGGCGCACGTGAAAGAGAAACAGATGAGTGCAGGAGATTGAAACTTACATAGGATTAAAAATGGGCTAATTATGACCTAACATCTAACATTCGTTAAAATTGGATAAGCATAATTTTTAAGACTTATTGGTTCGCAAATATTGTGGACAGACCGACAGACAGACTCGAAACAAAAAACCTCACTACCTACTCGAACCTTCCTAGTGTGTCCAACGGATTAATGTATTGGAATTTTTGAAATCGGTGACATAAAAAAATGTTCCTCTTCAGAACGATCACATACCTTCAGTTACCTTCGGTAAGCTCTGAAGCAAAAATTATTCAAAAACTAAAATATTTTATTTTGTACTTGTTTTATGTAAAGAGAAGTTTACACCGTTACAAAAACCGTACAAAAAAAACACTGCTCAAATATACGTGAATAAATCATAAATTCTATTCCCATTTTCTTCTGTTTCAGTTTCTTCACTTTCAAGTGGCCCCTCTCGTTGTAAGGGGCGGCTTTTTTATTTTAATTTATGAAGTTCACATTATTACTTTTACACCACATATTGAGAATTTGTTTCATATTAAGTAAGAAAAGAGTTAGAGAATAAATAAAAATACGGTATAATAGGGGTAGACAAAGGTAATATAAGGGGGGGGGGGATAAAGAAAGAGAAATACATACATATTATATAGCAAAGACAATCGACAGAGATGGAAGTTTAAGGAACAGATTTCCTTATCTAGTAATGCTAATTCATATTCACATCAGATTAGATAAGATAACTAACAAACTCGTAGTAAAATAATTCTTTTCGTCTCAGTCATCCTAGATTTTATATTTATTATTATTTCTACTCAAATAATAATTGTATTTAATCCTTTTATCTATCTACATTATGTAAAAAAAATCACCATTTCTATTCATAATAACATTTCTCTTCTTTTTTTTCTCCTACTTTTAAAAAATTGTTCGCCGTTTAATTTCAAATAATTTTTTGCCGCCCCCTAAATTTTGCCGCCCTAGGCGGCCGCCTAGTCTTGCCTAATGGTGGAAACGGCCCTGTCCTTTCAACAACCCTACATCGCATTAAACCATACTCAAATCGTATATTCTCCATACTACATTAGAATAAAAGTTATTGTATGAGTGAAAAGCAATCTTCCGATTTTGATGCCATCGGATGGTAGGTCATAATTAGCTTATTGATGATCCTATATTAATTTCAACTTCTGTGCACATTGCTTCCTTCCACGTGTGCACAAGCTTGTTTTTATTAAAAAAATATATCTTTAAAAGCTCTCATCCCATTTTAAAGAAATAAAAATAGTTTGTTGAAAATAGCCCATAGATGGTCCCATATTAATTTCAACTGTCTGCTAATATTTAATAATGCATAAAAATAAGTTTGACACCACTGAGAATCGAAACAGATACAAATCTAATTTGACCATTTGTCCAATAATAGGATGCGAGGAAGCTATGTGACTCACGAATTGACAAACTATTTATTTTGGTGTTTTAAAAAATTATTTTTGGAATAAATTCACTGCATTATTGATTTGAAAAATATATGCATATTTACGAACTCACTAAACCAATAAATTATCTAGTTTAGATTAATTATCATTACAGTTTGCGCGTTATGAGTGTGACTTTTGACATCGCGGGAAAATCCGAAATATTTGGGGTGGGGGGCCAATGAGAGGTCAGGATTTTGAATTCTAAAAGGTCGGACCAACTAGGCAAATAAAAATGTCACTGGCCCCGCCCCTACCACAGGCCTAGTTAGTACTTTATCTTTTTCCTCATTTAGGTAGGCCAATCTGAGTGTCAAAAGTCACAATTCGTAACGCGTATACTATCGCAGTTAAATATCCATAAAATTTAGAATATTATACTCATTACTCATTACCATCTACCTCTACGATATTCATCTAATGAAAAGAAGATAATTAATTTACCTGAGAAGTTGATCATGGCGTCTAAGGTGGCCATAATGATAGAGGCACCTGTTGTTGCCACATCGAGTTCTTTGAGAAGGTCACCGAACAACAGGCCGAAAGAGGGTTCGATACTTCTTGTTGATAACTGTAATCAGAAAAGTTAAAAAGAATATTTAAAGAAATTTCATAGAATACTGTTTAAAGTTTTTACAAACAAACTTCGGGAAATTGATAACAATTTAAAATCCTTTTAAAAAATCAATAATAGTATTTCTTTCATCTTTTTCTTGTTTGTGTGATACAGATAATAAATGATTAAAAAATCTGTTTTTTTTATTCATTTGCTTATTGCGGTGAGTGTAGTAATCTTAAATATATATAAGATTGGAGTGGTGTCTGTACATTTATCCGATTGGGCTCAAATTTTGTATTTCCACTAAATGAGTAGTCCTGATTATGAAATTAAGTTTAGAAAATTTTATGTCTAGTTGTCTGTGCGTTAATCACGTCCAAAAGGCTGAACAAATTTTGTTGGTTTTTGGGTACAATGCTAAGCTCAATTCTGCGGGTGTTATAAGCTATAAAACATTTTGGTAGCTCAATATTGGGAGGAGAACGGGGCTTCTAAATAGTTTTCAAAATTATAATTTTATTTTTTTAAAAAAAATGTATTTAAATTAAGTTGTAGAAAAAGCTTCAGACATGACAATATGTTTATGTTTTGTGAAACTTTCTGTAGGAATGACTGTTCAATCGCTGTCAAAAAATATTTAGATTTATTTTTTAACAAATTTATTTTTATAAACAAATGTCACATATATTATATAAATAGTTTATAAATCATCAAGAAGACAATTTTTAAATCACGCCTAAACCTTTACTAACATAATTATCACCAATTCTACCAGTGTGTCTGTAGTATAATAATTTCCAATAGGGATTTTATACAATTTTATCCCAAAAGGGAACATAAAGACAAAGTAAAAAAAGAAGGGGAATTGAGCCCAGACCGATCTCCTAAAGTTAGGAAGTTAATACTTCAGAAAGGGCTCCTATTTTTTATGCATAATATGAAACCTAAGTTTACTAAGTTTACCTAAGCATATAATATAAAAATAAAAGATAATTCCAATTTCAACCCAGGGATGTAAAAATACTCGGGGTTTACAGAAAGAAAATAACGCTGATTTTCCCGGAAAGTTAACTTTAAGAATTTTTCACCAGTAGTCGGAATTTATTAGTAATTTGGGATATTTGCAAATTATCTCATCAAAGGGGAGGAGGTATAGAAATATGGGGGAGGGATAGAATCCAGATATTCTCGGTTAGTAAAATAATTTAAATATTTCTTGATTCTTGATCCCTGTTTATAAACCCATCAAATTAAAGATAACACACTCCGTTGCGAAGCGGTATCAGGTATCCAGCTAGTAATTGACCGAGCGAAGCGAGGTCTATGTTTTAACTTTTTCTTCCCCGGTCTTGCCCAGGTACTGGACCGTTTTGCATTTCGTTTGAAAATGTTTGTTACGCGCTTACGACCAAACGCTTTGTTCGATTTTCCTAAAATTTGGCATGGATATTCTTTGAAGTCATAAAAAATAACGTATGAGTTTTATATTTAATGAATTTCATTTTTACATTTTTTATAAAAAAATAAAAATAATAAAATAAAATAATTTTTTTTGTTTATCTTGAAATTTGGCATGAATATTCCTTCAAGTCTAGACAATAAATATGTATAGTTTTTTTTTTTTTTTATATATATATATATATATTTTCTTTTATTAATTAAAAAAAAAGTTAAGACTTTTTTTCAAAAAATTAAAAAAAATGTTTTTTATATCATTTTATCACGTTCCCAAAGCCTTCATTGAAATTTGATTTCATCGAATTAAAAATAATTTTTCCAAAGTTTTAAGGAATGCTTGTTCGAATTTGGCAGGAATTATCCTTGAAGTCATTACAAGTGACTTATATACCTAAAGGATTTTTCATTTTTGGACTTCGCGAGGTCTACTGTTCACAGAACTACTAGTTAGATAAATTAAAAAATTCTTTCACCTTCCTGGCTTAAATGACAACTTTGTTTTACAATGAGAGTAATAGAGGCTCAGGATTAATTATAATCAGCTTTCAAGTTATAGCTCGATCCAGTGGCGGATTAAGGGTGTCATCTAGGGGGTGGCGATCTCACCCTTCAAGGGGTTTCGGGAGTATGGAAAGCCCTAAGGAAAGGGGGGGGGGGAGTTCTCAGGATCCCTCCCCCCGACTGCAGTACAATGTCTTAACCGTAAGTCATAGGTGTCGTTAGCAGTTAATTATTGTAGGGTGCATATAGCAGGGGGTCCGGGGGTCCTCCCCCGGAAAAATTTGAAAATATGACCTCTCAAAACAGCGCTTAAATGCATTTCTGATGTAAAATTTGATTTTAATACTTAGTCACAAAAGGGTAATTTTAGCTCGATTATATGGTGTAGTTTGAATAGTAGTTGAACAGAACATGAACACAAGTACATTTTAAAAAAAAAATATAATACAAACTTAAAAGTATAGTTATTGTAACACAATAAAAGTTGTGCACCTAATCATTCCCTTTGTCTAAAATACCTAAAAAAATATCGTCCTTGAGAACGAAAATTTATCACAGTTTGTTACCTTCGGTAAGCTTGGAAGCTAAAGGGGGATTTTAAATATTTTCGTTTTATTCATCTACGAGCCGTTAAGCCCATGACAACGGACCTAATTTTATATTTAGAAAAAAATAGTTAAATTAAGTAAATTAATTTAGATAAGTTATATAGATAAGGCCATCGAATCAAAGCAAACACTCATAATTTTTTTTATTGGAATAAATGCGGTTGATTCAGATTGGCACTAACAAACATTTTGCTAAAACTACGCATCAATAAATTATCAGAATATGATGATTTGTTTAAACGAATTAATCTATTATCGGCGTCTCTATTGAAAACTGGGACATTTTGGCGCCCCGAAAAGTGTTTTCGGGAGACAAGTTCAGGATTTAAAGTCCAAAACCGGGACTTCTCCGGGACGCCTGGCGTCGTCAGAAGTTTATTATTGGGGGGGGGGGATATTGCGGGGCCGAGGGTCCTCCCTCGGAAAATTTTGAAAATATTACCTCTCAAAACAGCGCTTTTATGCATTTCTGATATGAAATTTGGCAGTCGTTGGAAAAAAGTATAATCAAGGGGGGGGCGGTCGCCACCCCCGCCCCCCCCTTTAATCCGCCACTGGCTCGATCACAGTTTTTATCATAAAATCAGTTAAAAATATTAACTCTTTTCAATGTGTAAATACATTCAAGCCGTCAGACTTATCTAATTTATCTGAAAAAGGAACTTAATTATTTAAATTTATTTACTCTCTTTATTTCAATTGACCCTTATTTCAATGTAATCATTAGGTCAAGGACTAAGTTTATGGAAAATAATAAATCTTTTGATTAGATTAAACCTTTCGTCCTCTTTACAAGTCCGACGTAGCAAGAAATCGATTTTTTTAAACATGAATCTAGGTTACTCAAAGCATTAGCTAACCCTAGATACATTTGACTAATCTTTTAAGCGATAAAATAAACATTATCATCGTAACTTAGATACACAATTTAACAACTAGTTCAATGTGCAATATAGTTTAGATTTTAAAAAATATTTTAGACAATACAATATTTCATGTTTTTACCATTCTGTTCAGCTTAAAGAAGTGGAAATATAGCTGAATTTTGTCCTTTGGCATCAGTTCAAACTTGCTGGTAGTCTCATCTAACTGTCTTATTCATATTCAAAAACGTTTTTGAAAACTTTATCCAGTAAATTAGGAAAGAGATTAAAGAATTATGGTGAATTTACTCCTTAGATAGTAATTTTCAACAGTTCTTAGTTTTTCTTTCATATCTTGGAGTTAAAGAGAATGATATTCTAGGGCAATCGGCCAATTTAATTCTTCTTGTAATAAAAATTTAGTTGCTTAGTCCTGTTGCAATAAATATGCTTAGAGACTTAAATATTTTACTGTTGGACCTCCGGTATTGTGTTCTGTTGAAGTGAGAAAGATATGAGTAAAAATTAAACTACGTTAGGAATTAAATAAATATTATTTAAAAAGGTTAACCTTTAAAAGTTAAGTAATGTAGTAAAACTTTCTGTTACCTTTTTATCAACATAGGACATAATCACTTCAAAAAACAAATTGATTTTGCACTTTAAAAATTAGACACGCAAACTGGTACCTTTAAAATTATGTTCATGTTCATATTATGTATGTTTGCACTAAAAAAATAGTTATAAAAAATTGATAGTATCTAAAAATTGGTTAGGTTGATATTTTACCCCTAAAAATACTATTCAGTAATCACAAATATCTCAGTCCTTTTGTTTGGGGGGGGGGGGGGGGTGCAGCTACATAAGGTTTTGCCCAGGGTGCAGCTTACTCTAAATCGGGGCCTGCCTCTAGGTCTCCCAAAGCCTTGTCCACACTAGTAGACATGTTGCGCGATTTTGGTCTCAGAGACATGTCTAGCGATTTGTCTATAGACATCGGCTGAGACAAACGGCGTCTACGGTCTCGTTGCTAGACCAAAATCGCATGTCTATGGTTTTCCATTTTAAATGGTAGACATGGTGCAACGTTAGGCATGTTGCGCAACGTGTCTACAAGTGTGTGTCGCTAGACCTAGACCATAGACGGTCTCAGAAGATGTCTATAGACACGTTGCGAGACATTTCTGTAGACGGTCTATGAGACCGTCTACAGAAATGTCTCGCAACGTGTATACTGGTGTGGACTAGGCTTAAGAAAATTAGGAAGAGGTTCCCAGTAGCTCATTCCTTTCGTATTCGCTTCTCACGTGGGATGTCCGCGTTTGCTTCCCGGCTAAGGCAAGGTGCTCCACGCTCGTTGTATACCCAGCATTGGCATATAAATGGGTAGCTGCTGTGTGAAGTAGTATGTATCCGGGTGCATATCAATTGTAAGGTTTTATACAGCTGATGGAATGACACACTAACCCCAACTCATTCATAACATAATATATAGTTGTATAAGCCCTTCGGCAGGCCTAATCCCTCCACGCGCTGTTGTGCCACGGAATTAGCTATTAGTTAGTTATAAAGAAATAATAAAACTAACTAACTTAAACGCATTAATGTGTTATTATGATTATTATTAAATATTTCATCAAAATTTATCATAAAAATAACTTCTCCTCGGCGAGGAACCGAACCCGGCCTCTCTCCGTCTATTTTTTCAGGAACTAGATTTTTCCCAGGAAAACGGCTTATATCGTTTGATTCGTATTTAAATGGACTACATTTTAGAATTGTTTAATCAAATCGGTAGAACCGTTCTCCAGGAAATAATTTTTTTACGTTTTTTCAGAGTTTTTGAGGGGTAGCGCCCCCAAATTTTGAGCTAAAATTCATTTCTCGATTTCGCCTCGGGGTATGATTTTCTGAACATGTATGCTAAATTTCGTCAAAATCGGCCTAGTAGTTTAGGCTCCAGGTGTCTGCACAGATAGATGACAGACAGACATTAAAAAAAAAACAAAAAAAAGAAACTTTTTTAGACTCAGGGGACCTCAAAACGTGAAAAATCCATCAAAATCTCAAAATAGAATTTTCGCGCCATCACAATACTTTCTCTTTATATGAGAAAGTAAAAATATTAATAAAAATAGAAGCGTAAACAAGCAGAGAGAGCTGTGTAATCTTGTCAAAGAAGTTGAAAATGACCGAAACAATAAAATTGTAAATGTGGAATTAGAATTGAAGGGTGGGATGAATCAACTCTGCCCTCGTAATTTGTATGTTAAATCTCATTAGCAAAGGCTCAATCTTCTTTTTAGATTAGATCATGGAGGACTTGGAGGGTAAATTTAAGTCCCTCACCACAGTTCTGACACTTCCGGGGTCTATGAACTTTCCTTTTAAGGAAATCTTCGATTAATTTGAAAGGAAACAATACCTTTTTTATTTGCATATTACTACATGGTCTCCATCATTCATGATCTGTCATTGTGCGGGTCACGCACCTTTCACAGGATTTCTCAATTGCTACCGGATGAGATTCCCCATATATTACACATCACATCATTATTCGTGCGTTTTCATTGAGTTATGCACGAATATGGTTCTTCCCGAATAGATACGAAAAACTCTTAACAAACTTTACTACTAAGCACTAACGAGATGTTTTTAAATGTAGAACTTAAAATTTGTATCTCAGTTCTCAATTAGTTTTTTCCACCCAGATTTTAAGGGACTATTGAACAAAATCTTAACTTAGAAATAATTATCTTAGTTTTCATCACTAAAATCAAAAGGCTGACCACGCTATAAACTAAAGCTTCATTTTTTTATGTTGAAATTACAAACCACAAACAGAAAATTTTTCCGAAAGCTAGCGTTAGCTTTATATTTTACTCTATTAGACTTTACTATATTAGACACAGTAGAGTGAATCTCTGGTATTGTCTTTTTTTTTACCAAAGGTTGACTACTCTTATAAATTTTTTTCAATTAAGCAATTTTGAAAGCCATAGTAAGTCTTAAACTGGCTTTATGTGGATACATAGTAGGTAGGCTATGGCCATGAAACCTACAAATAATTAGGTTTTTCAAGAAGACTCTTTTTGTAAAAAAAATGTGTTTAGTGGAGTTGATATGAATGGTAAGATAACAACCTTTCTTCACAAATAAAATTTTTAGAATAGGGTTTCGGCCTCTCGATCATCTTTAGTGTCCTCCTCAAAGTCATTCACCTTTCTTTTGTTTTTCTTTTAAACCACCTTAGGAAACTCGCTGTAGGAACTCTGACTCTTTTATTTCATTTTAAAAAAATTGCTTAAATTACATTTCCTTTGTGCTTCAGATTCGAGTTACAAGGCTTACTTGGCTAAACTACCCTGCAGGTGAAAACAAACAAGTGTATCAAATGAAGGTGGTGAGTAGAATGTTTTATGTTCTAGTTTTAGGTTTGTTGGACAAGGTGCGGATTATTCTGTATAAGAGTCCATTGTTGCTAGTCCTTCATGTATAACAAGAGATAGGGTGAGGTAGGTCTACCGTAAATCCAAGGCTGCGCCGCGCCTGGATCCTAGTTTCCTAAACATGTGACTTTAACTCATTATCTTTTGTTCATTTAAATAAATCTCTATTGTATTCTTGTTCTTCAAATTTCCTATTACCCTTATTTAATTATGAAGTGTCCTCTAAATATTGGCTAGTTATTGGTGAGCGTTAGTATGAAAAGAAAATTCTCATTAATTTAATATGGGATATCCTCATCTTTCAAGATTATTGGGAAACGTCTTTAGTGAAAATAAATTTATAATTATGATTGCACTAGATTCGCTCAAACTTCATTTTATTGTTGGCTTTGGAGGTTTAATTAATTTGAGATATTGGGTTTAATGGTTTAATATAAATTAGGAATAAGTGTAACTTACATTGACAATGCTGGCGCCCAGCACGACCATCCACCCCCAACCTCCATCTGGTGGGATTAATTGTTGATTATTTGCTTTAACAGTCATGATAACACAGCCTAAGATATCCCATCTGAAACAATTTAAAACAATTATAAATATTTAAATATTATAGTATTAAGATAGTAAGACGATAGATCTGAAATGACGATGTTAATATCACATTAATTATATGCTGTTGGCTTATAGGAAAACAGAACCAGTTTTCTGTTGTTACTGTAATTCGGATATGCTTGATAAGTACTAAAGATATCAACCCAGATATAATTGCCTTTAAAATAAAAAAAATATCAACTCGCTTACTGACATATTGCATTAAGTTATACTGCAAGTTATATGCACATGAAGAGATCTTAGTTTAAAAAAGACAAAAATTGTAAATAAACTCACTTTAGTTCAGTCAGTGAATTGATCAATAATTGGACTGATCAATAGAAACAACTAATTTTGTATTAAAATAAAAAGTCTTTTATAATATTTGATAATGTGTAGTTTTTGATGAATAATTGGGCCGTAATTATAAAAATACAAGTATGTTTTAAAGTGGTAATACAAAATTGTGAATTTTCGATTAAATGGAATCACAAATAATCCATTCGTGATCAATCAATTTTATTCGTGATAATTATCAATTGATGGAGTGATTTCTTATTATATTACTTATTTCAAACACGTTCTTTTCAATTATTTTTCCGCATTCGAATTGATTAACACTTTTAGATATGATATCTATCTCCTAGACCCTATAGATCGGTGATAAATCGTGTGTGAATCGTACACCCCTTTCTTAATTGATTAAAACGTATTGACAAAAATTTCCTGCTATTGTGGCTTAACTATTCGTAAGAATTCCTTCCTATTTTGTATACATTTTTTTAAATGACCCAGACACATTGGTGTCACTGATTTATTTTTAAATACAAAAAATACAGGTTTTTAGATAATGTGTGCGCCATTATTGATTTAAGGTTTGAGTCCGAGCGTTGCCCTCTTAGATTCATTTATCGGGGGAAAAAATGATATTAATTATCAATTTACCTCTATCAGAAAATGAGCTTTTTATATGTTAATCATTGTTTACTGCAATTGAATAAGTGCTAATTCTTGTTAGCACCAAACGAAGAAATAGTACAAATTAAATTAAAATGGAATCCCAATTTGAGATGATTTACTCTACAGCTAGCTAGATAAATAAGTCAAATTGATTTCTATAAGCCTGGATAAAATTTGTTCACACTAAACCAAATGATTTAAAGGAATAAACTTGTTTAATTTCTTTGAATAAATAAGCAATAATTTTTTTAGTAGTATTTTTCGTTCCCTCCCCTCCTCTTCAATCATTCTTAGATCAGATTAAACACCTGAAAAACTTATTAACAACTAAAAAAACTTAGCAATTCATTAGAATTACTGGTGCAGCAACCTTGCTATATATTAAGAGATATACTGCAGAATTACTGCATTGAAAACTATGACTAAGTTAACAACAAGCTCCATTGAATCACTTATTTGATAAAATTCCGACTACCTATTTATTAATTATATGTGTATTCAGGGGTTTTAGTTTTTACTTAACTTCATAGTCTTTCCTGAAAAGTAAATTCTATTACAGTTGTTGATATTATAATTGCTTTGCTTATTGTAGGAATTAAGCTTGTTCTTTCGTGTAATAACACTCATAAATTATAAATTATGATTGCTTTTTCAAAATTACTTGTTTTCTTAATTAAACCCTATTACATATTTATTCTTTGGACAAACTGGTTTCTTACTAGTAAAATGACATTTTACGGTGCAAAAATGAAATA